>OV277860.1:90089815-91399815 GCA_922989275.2 Gari tellinella
CTTAAATCTAATGCCATATGCACGATAATGCTACACAATAACTTTTATTTGGGAACTTTCTTTTATTTTGCAAATATAGCATTTAGAATTTATTCTCTTTAAGCTGTCACATGATTTAAGAGATATCAATGTATCTATATGCACTTTCAGTGCAGCTTTACCCATTAACCCCCAATGACACGTATATATGCGTCATTTACCAATAGTGTATACATGTAAAGTGAAGAGTACACTTGCCCTCTGATTAGGATCTGCACAGTTTGAAATCTAATTGTAAACAACAATCGAAAACTCAAGACTTGGTTCAAGGTTATAACGCGTTTGAGCTGAGTCAGAGTGTGTTCTCAAGCATTTTATTGGTCAGATTTGAGCCTAGGCTCAAATTGGTCAGGCTCAAATCTGACCAATGAAATGCTTGAGAACGACAATAGACTCCAGTGAAAAGCTTTATAACCTTGAACCCTGATCTAGACCTGCATGGAAACTAGGACTGTCTTCTGCATCTCAACTGTCAGACAATCCGTCTCATTTCATAAAACAAAATGGCAAAATATGGTTGCAAACAGTTTGGATCCAGACGAGACACTGAGAAATTAGGCGTTTCTTCAGAATCCAAAATGGTTGACGTTCTGATAAAACCTACACATGTACCATTTCGCCAACTCAAGCATAGTGCCTGCTAAAGATAACATTTCCCTGATGAAAAATGATCTGCTGTGTGGACATTCACAGCAGTGTCATTAGGTCACTCTTGTATGTCTATATGAAATCTTCCAGCAAGTACATAGGAGGAGATCATTGCAATATCCAGTCATAACTGGGTTAACCCTTTCCCCCATAGAAGCGCCTTTTAGCGAATATGATTTATTCCTCCACTGAAGAAAATAGTTCCAATTTAATCAGTCATGAATATATATTATAGGGAATATTTTCTATAATCTAGCACATAATAACTTAAAGCAGGCTGAAAGTTAAGCAGAATGCGCCTTAAGGCGCATTGTGCTTTACTTTCAACCTGCTTTAAGTAGTCACCTATCTTCAATACTATAAAAAAAGGCTATCAGGTAAAGGGTTAAAGAAATAAAAAGTACAGCAAACCTCTCTACTATCACCACTAAAGTGTGTTAATTATCAGATGTTTATAACAGGTGATTGCTTAAAGCAATGTGACAGTAAAACAGAAAGCTGCTTTAGGTTTACTTTAAGCTGTCACCTGTCTTTTATACAATCAAAATAAAGCTTTCGATTTAGTGGTCGTAATAGAGAGGTTTTGCTGTATATCTAATTGTCCTCTGATACTTACTGCAGTAGATGTCTGTTGCAGACGAC
This sequence comes from Gari tellinella, assembly GCA_922989275.2. NCBI lineage: Eukaryota > Metazoa > Mollusca > Bivalvia > Cardiida > Psammobiidae > Gari > Gari tellinella. The sequence continues at coordinate 90,091,145 of OV277860.1, forward strand.
AGGTGTTGTCAATGACAACTGTACATTCCCACTGAAAACACAGTCATGTGATTAAACCCTCCTCAGACCAAATACCGTCTGCTAAAATTTATTTTCTGCAGTTTTATACAAATTTCTAAGTTTTGACTGAAGAATTACTGAGACGAGTGCCAAACAGTTACACGGTGTCTGATCCGGGTCCAAACTGTTTGCAATGTCGGCATTGATCGCCTACGGTGGTAAGAGGGTTAACCCATTACCCCATAGCCTGCGAATAGTCTTAACCCATTACCCCATAGCCTGCGAATAGTCTTAACCCATTACCCCATAGCCTACGAATAGTCTTAACACATTACCCCATAGCCTGCGAATAGTCTTAACCCATTACCCCATAGCCTGAGAATAGTCTTAACCCATTACCCCATAGCCTGCGAATAGTCTTAACCCATTACCCCATAGCCTGCGAATAGTCTTAACACATTACCCCATAGCCTGCGAATAGTCTTAACCCATTACCCCATAGCCTGCGAATAGTCTTAACCCATTACCCCATAGCCTGCGTCTATTCTTAACCCTTTATCCCATAACCTGCGAATAGTCTTAACCCATTACCCCATAGCCTGCGAATAGTCTTAACCCATTACCCCATAGCCTGCGAATAGTCTTAACCCATTACCCCATAGCCTGCGTCTAGTCTTAACCCTTTATCCCACGGCATGTTTCTTGTTTTGAAAATAGTTGAAAATTTAAAGCAGTTTGAAAGTAAAACAGAATGCGCCTTAAGGCGCATTCTGATTTACTTTCAGCCTGCTTTAAGCTACCATCCGCTAGAATAAAGAAAATATTATTACGATACATATTCAATACTGTATAAATTGGAACTCTTTTCTTTTGCGAAAGGAAAAAACTGAATACGCTAAAAGGCACTTTTAATGGGGAGGAAAGGGTTAAATCAGGCTGAATGAAAGTGAAAAGGAATGAGACTGTCATACTTTCTGTCTGCTTTAAGCTATCATCTGCTAGGGTATAGAAAATATTTCTTACGGTAAATACCCATGCCTGTATAATATAGAAACTATTTTCTTTAGTGAAGGAATGGATAAGAGGTGTAAAAATGTGTAATTATGGAGTAACGGGTTAAACGAACTCATTCACCTCCGCAAACATTTTGGATCCTGATAAGACGTCAAATAACTCAGATTGACCCTCACTTTGTTGATTTTTTTTCAGCTAAAATGTTCAAAATTTAAAAATGAGATATAAAAGCAGACGACAATCTTTTTAAGCAGTCGAATACCTGGCACTGAATGCGTTTGTTATATTTCTAAATCGGACAGTGAACTATTTCGAGCCACCCGCGCAACGAAAGCATTCCGTGATATGCGTGTGTATTCTCAACTCTTTGAAGTAATAGTGTCGTCTGCAACAGTTATTGTCGTCTGCTACTGTTCTTAAAAGAGAATTTTCGAAAAAGTTTTTTTAAAAATTAAAAATCGGATCAGGGTGTCAAACAATTTGGGTCCTGATGAGACGGCGCATAAACATTTGGATCCTAACTGTTTGCAAATGTAATCACGATTTCGCCGCTATTTAGCGTGCAAAGAAAAAATGAGTTTTTTATTATCAAATGTGTTAAAACCTTATCAAGCCATACGCGATTTGGTTAACAAATCGCAAACAAATTAGATTCAGATCAGACGCCGAGTTATTGAACGTCTGTGGTCCGTTTCATAAAACTTCGTACGACAAAAGTTGTCGTATGTCGGATTATTAAAGTCTCAATTATTATTAATTTCTCCATCGAATCCTGTCTTGTGACATCTCTTTAAAATCGTCTTGAAACGACGATTCCAAAGAGATGTCACAAGACATGATTAGATGGAGAAATCAGAAATTAAATGTATTTAAAAGTGTTGACTTACGACCGCTTGTGTCGTACGACGTTTTATATAACGGGTCCCAGATCAGTATCTAAGCTGTTCTACACCTTGCTTTAGCTGTCAATGCTATACGGTTAAAAGTTAAAACACATCAAAACAACTTTATAGTGTTTGCAGACAGCGGTAAGACGTAGACTACATCGGGAAACTATTTTAAGAAGCTGTATTACTGAGATTAGGCCAATGTGAAGAAGTGTTCAAACTTCAAATGCTTCCCAAGTACATTTGTACTGGAGAAGACGCCATTCGTTCTTAATAAACGCGTTTATACTAAAACAATTATAATTCACATTATCTGATCATGCTCCAAACTGTTTGCCATTTTAATAACTCATTAGAATTTATACTTAATCGTATTTTATTGCAATTATACATAGCGTTTGGATTTCGTTTGCGTTTGCAGGGCTAACATAAGTTTATCATAAAAATCCTAAGATTTCAAATTTTCAATTTTTCAGACGCAATTTTACTAATCGTACTTTTACCCCATAGTCTGTTTCTTGTTTGGAGACACATGACTGCTTAAAACAGGTTGAAAGTAAAGCAGAATGCGCCTTAAGGCGCATTCTGCTTTATTTTCAGCCTGTTTTAAACTACGATCTGCTAGGATAAAAATCCGAATACTTAGGAAAAATCCGGAGAAATGGCAGCCCTGCGTTTGAATAGTAAAGAATAACGTCTTCGTCACTGTATGTTTGACTGAAACGACAAATGAAGTGTTTGTATACAAACAGTTGAACCTCGACAAGTTGTCAACACGAGTGATCGTTTAAGGCGCATTCTTCTTTTCTTTCAGTCTGCTTTAAGCAGCCACGTGTCAACAAAACTAGAAACAGGCGATGGGGAAAAGGCACGATTCGTAAAATCGCACCTGAAAAATGCAAATTTGGAAATCTTAGGATTTTTTATGTCAACTTATGACAGCCCTGTTGCATACCCGTATTCCAAAGTTAAGACGTAGCTAAGCCCCGTTTGAACTTTCAAATATGGATGTGTCCATATTTCAACTGTTGAATTACGAATTATGTCTGAATTTCAACTGGATAAAATATGTGCAGAAAGAGAGCTGGTTGTATCGAGGCAAGGCTGTTTCTAAACAGCAAATGAAGTGTTTGTATGTACATATTTACATTGTATGTGAGCGATTGATAGCGAAACAGAGACCCCCATCAAGATTTGTATCGTTTGATAACAGCGTTGGTCCAGAAGCCATTTATTGCTGATAGATCTCAGCAGGGACGACAAACACGCCTTGTTTAACACATAGCCGGAAGCAGTAGTCAGAACATTTCTTTTCTTTATCAAAATTGTCCATTCGCCGAAATATTAAGATAGTACACCCGTAAATAGATCTGGTCAATGTCGGTTAATACCGGTTATTTATCTTTATACAAGTCTCATCATGGATACAGCTTACATGCATACGATTACAATACAATATAAACAATATATTTCAAAATGACAAACCGTGTTGACCCTTATCAGAGGGATCCTTAAGGAGCCCTCTGATCAAGGTCTACACTGTTTGTATAGAACAAGTGTAATCCTCACAGACACGCTGTTTGTAAATGACGAGTATACTCGTCTCTAGGATTGAATGTGTTAAAAATAACTATACATATAAGATCCATGTCATTAAAATATGAATTATAAGTGACTATCATAGTGCTATCAAAACGAACACATACTATGTAATACAAGAACACAACATATTTACAATAAAAACGGACATAGTCAGCATTATTAAATTCAAATTTGACATAAACAATATTGAAATTAATGTCAAATCATGATCAACCGCCGCGTCACAAACTATTTTTACAAATAACCAGTGTCCTCGAGGAAATAAAAACTATCATAAAACCCCATTTATGTTTGTCTTTCATTGCTTGGTTACAGCGTCTGTCCGCAAACCCTTGGTTTCTGAAAGATCTCTAGAGTGAAGATAAACAACACATTCATTATTAAAACCTAGTCGGAAGCAAATGTCACACATAGTATCGTGTGTATATCAAAATTATCCTGTCAACGAAACATCACAGAAAACAAAAGGGTAAATGGTCAAATACGGATTGCCGTCTGCATTGTATGCTTCAAATTACTAATCTATTCAGTTTGACCAATGAAACATGATTTTATGAGAAATAATAGAAATTAAAAATGAACTCATCAGCAGAGAATACTAAAATGCACAACACTGCAAAAGAAAAGTTTTACTCTGTTAAAATTAAAGAGATGCAGAAGAATAGCATGAGAAAACTAGCATGCTCAATTTAGAGAAAGACACAGCGAAGTTATATAAATTGACTAGAGCCCTAGATGAAGACTGTGCACACACATATGTCAGAATAGTTCTAGAAGATGGAGGTAATTACCAGACATGAAGAATGGCTGAACGTGTTATTGCAGATGTGTTTGAAGAGGGTAACCAGGTTGAAATGCCCAAAGAACGTATGGAAGAGGCAAATGCCAATACAGAGGCTAACCTTCAAGAGCACGCTCCTCAAGATTGTATGACCAAAGACTTCACAATGGTAGAGATCAACACTGCCATCAAAACACTTAAAACCATTACTGCACCTGGCGAAGTTGGCATCACAAACGAAATAATTTTTCATCTAGGTCCATTAGCCAAGCAGAAACCATTGTCTCTGTTAAACAAATCATGGCAGATTAGAAATTTTTAAAACCAATTGAAAGAAGTCACTATTTCTATCTCAAAGAAAGGAAACAAAGAAAAAAAGATAAACAACCCTATTAACTGGTCATTTTTCAAAGTGAATTAGTCAGTATGAAAAGTTAAGAATTAAAAGAGTAAATTCAATGCGATCACAATGGAATTCTTGAAAACAAATATTTATCTTAGTCAATATAACACTTTATTATACGCCTTCGTATGATATCGAGCGTTTCCGCGTGTATCTGCAGAGTAAAATACAAGAGTCTGTATCAGCCACCTTGTATCAGCCACTTTGTATTTTACTCTGACCTCACATGTATAAGTGCCGCGTTATTCTTTGTGGCATGCAAAAAATCTTTTTCTGCTTCAAATAACTTACAAATTTTGGATATAAAATGACTTAATCAATTATTTAGTTGTTTCTGGAGTGTATTCAAGGCATATAATAAACACATTACCCGTTGCCAGTGCGCTACAGAGTGTTGCATTTAGCTCTCGATGTTTTTGGCGGAAACAACCGATCAGACTCGCGCCAAGGCGCTCGTCAGATCGGCTATTTCCGCCAAAAACGTCTCGAGCTAAATACATCACTCTGTATCTCACTGTCAACTGGTAATGTGTATATATGAACCGTCACTATGAGTCTTCAACCACTTAACAAACGGCTTGTTTTCGGTGTTAACACATTCAACCCTATCGATGAATGTAGTCCTAATTTACAAACAGCGCACCTGTGAAGAATACACGTGCCCTATGTAAATAATGTAGACCCAGACCAGATGGCTCCCTCTGATCAGGATATGCACTGTGTGTAATTTGTTTTTGCAATTTATCGTAAAACCAATCCTAAACATAGGTAGTAAAAATACCAGACTTTATTTGAAATAGGGTTTGTTCCAAAAAATGCTTCAGGGGTGAATGACTTAACCTTTCCTCCATTGCCAAACGTGCATACCATATGTCTCCATACATACTGAATGCGTGATACTGATTCAAGCAAGATGAAAGTAAAGCAGAAGCTTTAAGCTACCAGTTGTATTCAACAGCACCCATGGCTGTTCGTTTGTTGGGCTTAAATGCATGAACGGTAAAACGTCCCATGGCGTTTATACAGGGATAAAGGTTAAGACATGTGCTTTTTAAAGAAGAAAGAGCTTTCTATATTATTTTCATCCTGTTTTAAGCTGCAACTCATTTGACCATCCATTACTCAATATTTTTGCGTATAGGCGTGTAGGAAGACTTTACTGTACACTACATGTACACCGATGTTTGTTGTTCGGTCGTGAAACGGGCCTCAGATTTCTCTAACATATTTCTGTACATAGAAACGTAGGTTTGATACCCAGGAGATATAAATACGCATGTCAAGATCACTGGACTCTAAACCTGCTATGTTATGGGCGGCTGCAAAATGTGACACCTGAAACATTTCCACTTTACTCTGATTTGTATTGCAGATTAACCCTTTACCTGATAGCCTATTTCTAGTATTGAAAATAGGTGACTACTTAAAGCAGGTTGAAAGTAAAGCAGAATGCGCCCTAAGGCGCATTCTGCTTTACTTTCAGCCTGCTTTAAGCTTCCATGTGTTAGAATATTGAAAATTTTCCCTATACTATATAAGCATGACTGATTAAATTGGAACTATTTTCTTCAGCGGAGGAATAAATTAAATACGCTAAAAGTCGCTTCTATGGGGTAAAGGGTTAACCGTTAATTTCAGTTTACTTTGTACAGAAAAACCTCTACACTTAGACCACTAAAACGGAGGATAATTGTTTGGATTGTGTGAAAGACAGGTGACAGATTAAAACAAGTTGTCAGTAAAATAGAAAGCTTCTAAAGCAGTTTTCTGTTTTACTGCCAACTTGCTTAAAGCAGTCACCTGTCGTGACACATAATAAGTAACACAATTTAGTGTTCGTAAAAGAGATGTGTTACTGTATTGCATGTATACACATTTTTTAGAACAATGTGTCTACAGTGTCTGTCAGCAGGAACGAACCAGCATAAAGAGCTCTGGGGACAGGTATCTGCTTAACCCATTATCCCATAGCTTGTTTTTAGTTTTGAAGACAGGTGACCAATTAAAATAGGTTGAAAATACAGCAGAGTTGGCCTTAAGGATGTATTAAACTCATGAATTTGTGAAATGTTCAAACTATACAAAAATATCTTATGTTGGGTATGTGTAAAGAACTATTTACGATGAATAGAAAAATAGGAAAAAAATCACATGTTGCTACATTTTTAGCTCACATAGAGCATGGAGAAATTCTGTGTCTGCTCCGAGCATCATAGAGTAATAGCGAGTGGGTGTTTGCGCGTGCGCGCGCGCGCGCGCGCGTGTGTGCGTGTGTGTGTGTGTGTGCGGGGGGGGGGGGGGGTAGGGTGTAGGGAACAGCAATTAATTTTTAATCAGTGGTTTAAATCATGCCATTAATCTTTTAATTATTTGACTAATTTTAATATTGATTTTATAAACTTATTATAACATTTCTTAAAATCATTTTAATTATATTTTAAGTACTACATGTATGTGAAAAGGGCGCTATATAAATCTGGTATAATAATATTAATAATAACAATAATATACATTAAATATAATTATAATGAAACACACATTTGCCATGTTTGTTTTCTTTTAAAATAGATATTACTGAAGCTTGAAAAAAAGATTTTAGACTTTATCTTTTGAAAAAATAAAGGAAACATTTCATATATCCCGACATAAATGTACCCCAATGATTGGTATTTAGAAACAGTCTAAAATAATGCTTTTATTACGTCAACATTTCTAGATTTAGCGTGGATAATCTCTAAATGTTGCAAGTCGGAAATTCTGTTAATAGAATGAAACAAAAAAGACATAGTCAGTTTATATATATAATGAATACTGTATCCCCCCAAAAAACTTTAACCTGCTACGGAATATCGCCTCACCGAAATGTATGCTACTTAAAATGTAATGAGTAGTCAAATCTTTTCAGAAAATGTCATTTTCTAAATTGCGTATTGTTTCGTTTTAAAGACGGGAAATAAATTCATGGTATTCCAAATTTTCAATGATTGGAGAATAATCTGAAGAGGGAGGCAATCGCTAAATTCCATTCAATTTCTTAAAAAGACGAGTTATGCCTCTTGTTTGTTCAAGAAGCGTTGCGAGGTATGACTGCTTGTCAATACCAAGACCTCCTATAGTCCGGCCGCGGACACGTTTAACCTTGCTTGGAGTTGTATAGAAAATGTTTTTGTGGTTTTTGGTAGAATAGACCCTCAGCATCAAGGATCCGATGTATGACCGCCGGTCATCCTTGAGCATTTTGAGATATTCAAGATGGCGTCCAAGATGGCCGCCGGCATATATCTAGCTAACTGTTAGGTTTGATTCAATAAGCTTTAACAGATTTTTCAGCAAATTATTGCTCAATTTTATCTTTTGTGACATAATTAAAGTTCAAAATAGAAATAAAAATAATCTATAATTCAAAATGGCGTCCAAAATGGCCGACAAAGTACTTTTTTATGTAAAATAAAATGCAAAGTAAGTGCGTTACTTTACAAGGCTACGATTTGCTCCAGTTTTTCCCCGTCGTGATAATATAATTGTTCATAATTAATAATAAAGCATGACAAGATCAAGTTGGCGATTAATTCATTCATAAATGAAATATAAGAGACTGTCATCAGAATAGAGTATACATAAAAACCATACAGCTTAAGTGTACATTAAATTAGTTCATGCATATCCATGTCAAATGCAATAAATATTTCAGATTAACAGAAAAGTAATTAGTCAAGTCAAAACTCAAATATTATCAATTAGTTCATAGAACCCAATTACCTACCTTTAATATATAAATTTCACTGTTTTTTAAACAAAGAATGCTGAAATTATCGTACAAAAATAAAGTTCTGTGTTTGCATTACTTAGATATTTGTCACCACATGTCACCTTTCTTGTTAAATAGTTCAATTACATGTGAGCTTCTTAGGATCAGGGAAATAAATTGGTAGAATGGATACCAATAATTCTTCTTGGGATGCAAGTCTCCTGAGGATGTGGTGGCACCTACTTGAACCAGATAACTGTGTACAGTATCTTTCAGTATAAAACTATGTTCATTATTCCTTTTCATCAAGCCTTTTACCATGTATTCTGTGAGTTTGTAAGCCAGTACTACTGCTGCAAAGAATCATCATATCTTTGAAATATTGCTGAATGAGTACATGGCTACACAGACACTTGACTGAACAGTCTTTTGGCTTAACCATAGATTAGAATAAGAAAGAATGACATCACACATATAATTTCTCTAATATAAAAAAATGCATATCTTTACTCCTGAATTACCAAAGTAAACAGAACTTTGGTACAGTTACTGTCAAATTCAGTCACTACAAAAGTGGTCATCTTGTATAAGAAGTGCATAACTCTTGACATGATGATATATTGCAAAGCCGCTGGCCTATCAGGAGTGATAGCCGAGATGATTAAAGCAGCTTCGGAGTACAAGGGGTTTGAGATTTGAAGACGACTGACTGATGCGATTTTCAGTAATTGTGTGATATCTGAGGACAGGGAGGCAAATTACATCCTCAAACAATAAAAAAGTGAATAACAAGCTCGCATGAGCGACACTTATCATGTGGTAAAGCTCAAGGACCAGACAATAAAGTTAATGAACCGATTAAACAGATACCTCTGTGCGTGAGATTATCAACATTGATGCATGTAGTTTGGAGTTGTTAATGGTACAGGTACTATTGATTCGTTCTTCACCGTGTACCATCTATAGCACAAGTAAAAGGTCGAAATCAAACCTCTGCATGTGGCCTTTGTTGATCTGGAGAAAGCCTTTAGATTCAATACCAAGAATGAGCTTTTGTTTTGAGGAATGCGATTTGCATGTCAAACAGGGTTTGAAAACCGCTTACATGAAGCGGGCAGTATTACGAGAAGTTTTTGTGTATGGTTTGCATTAGGTATTTGATCTCAACCCTCTGCTGTACCAGTGCTTGATGTTCTGCTTTACTAGTGTACGAGACTCTGTCATAAGAGTCTAGCAAAGGTGTTCCGTTGGCGCTTCTGTACACAATTTTCTGTGATCACAAATTCACTGACAGGGTAACCCAAAAACCTGGATGGAAGGTTGTTATCAAACCGTGTTGACAGAGAGTTAACATGAAGAATACTTGGCTCATGGTCTCAGAGTGGTCATTGGCTTGGTCTTCTTCGAGACTGTAGGGAATGTTCCTGTGCTGACTGTCAGATTGGAGAAAATTCAATTGCAGTAGTTATGTGACATTAATTGTACAATTACAAGCAGTGCAGACTTTGTATGCCTATGACGTCAGGACTAAACTTGTCTTTTTGATGGAAGACCAGTTACTCGGTTAGGTGTCGATGGGGCTACGTTTGATGTCTAGAAAGCTTATGTAACATGTTGTTTGCTAGAAGAGGATTCGAGCTTGTCATAATCACAGGACAGGAATTTTCAAAGAAAGACCTAGCACAAGTATATCCTTTGAGACTCGTAGAAAAGTGTTCAACACCTGTTTGTTATTTTTTTCATTTAATATGGAGGATATTCCTTAAAAGTCGTCTGCGGAAGACTTGCAGACAGTTTGCAGAAATTGAGCCTGTGATCAGTTGGATCTGTGGCGTTAAACAGGACGAGGAGGTCCCACAGATACAAGTAATGAGAACTAAACGTTTGGTATGTTATGGACAGGTGGGGCGTGCCACTTCATGCATCAACTCAATAACGAGGAGGACCATTCTGCGCTTAGTAAGACTTAGTAAGAGATCAAAATCGCCATGGTTAGACTATGGAAGAGATGACCAGGTCCTGCGTGTCAGAGGAGCATATAAATCAGGTTTGAGGACATTCTAGCCACATTCAGCCTACCCGAGTTGCTAGGACATCCACAGCAGTTGAGAAATAAACGCAGTATCATGTCAAGTACAACTAACTTAATAGCAAGCTATGTTAGAAACCTGACATGACCTTTTGTTTCTAATTATCATTTACAGTGTGCAATTTTATTCCCTACTAATAAAAAAATTCATTTATATAATAGTACAATATGCAAGTGCTAATTTATAAACGTACTACATGTATATATCGACACCAATATGTTTATTAACTCCTTTACATAGGTTGCTGTGTGCGACATACTCATTTTCAAATTCACAATACATGCAGAACCAGGAATAGTATCCAATTTATATTACATCTCACATAATATTACTTCTAAAAAAACAAACAAAACAAAAACGCTGACTTTGGCAGCCATTCTGATTGCCATTTAGAAAACGAATCATATAATTTATGTTCAAAACACAAACATCAATGGTGACTCAAACTTGAATTAACCTCAAATTTTGATTTTTTCTGCAGAAGGCGATGATTAAGATAGATCAACATAAGACTAATCTTTCAAAAGCAGTTATGTCATAATTCTAATTAATTCTTAAAAACACTCATTTGTCTTAAAAAGAGGCTAAAAAGAATGGTATGCTTGGTGGATAGATTATATACTCACTTTTTACATTTGTTTTACATTAAGTACATTTTCAGGCTCCATATCTTTTGAAGTACTTCTTCAACTCAAGTTTTGTTTGAGATGTTAAGGGTTCATACGTTCAACAATGTATTCCAGTGGAACATTTATATTAAACGACACATGTAACGAAAATGAAACACACAAGGTATATTCTTATTTCAAATCAAAGGGAGGTAATTTGATATTTGAAGACTTTCTAGCCTTGATAACGCCGTGAATATTGCGATGAATGCAAGTCTAATGTGATTTTATTTTCTTTAAGCAAATGTTCTAGCGGCTGAATATGAGCACGATTGTATCTCCTCTGTAGAGAACGTTTATAATAAAAAATACTGTTTTCCGGAAAGAGTTATCGACCTTTTCATTTTCAATACAATGTGCCAGTTATTGAGCCACAATGATAGGTTTATGTATGAGGCGCTGATAATTAAGAATACAAAAGTGGGTACTTTCTGTTTTTTGCTTATTATATAAAATTGAAGAGACAAGCATCTGTTTTGCATATTTTGTCGGCCATTTTCGACGCCATTTTGAAATTAACAGTATACTTTTCTCTGTTTGTTTTTTTAAACATAGAAGAAGTATTAAACTACTTTTAATCTTGTTTACAGTTGACAATTACCTAATCAAAACTGACAGCAGTTTCATTTTTCTTCCCGCAACCATCTTGGACGTCACCTTAATACTTTGTCGGCCATTTTGGACGCCATTTTGAATAAAGCATTATTATTATTACTTCCATTTTGAACTTAAATAATGTCAAACGTTATGAAAGTGAACTATAATCTGCTGAAAATTTTCAATCAAACCCAACAGCTAGTCATTTTACATCGTTATGCATGGACTTATTCAATGTAAACTTAAGCTGTATGTTTTTATGCATACTGTATTCTGGTGACAGTCTCTGATAATTCATTTATGAATGAGTTAATTGCCAACTTGATATTTTCACGCTTTATTTATTAATTATGAACAATTATATTACCACGACGGGAAAAAAGTGTCATTTTCATTTTATTTCACATAAAAATGGTCTTTGTCGGCCATTTTGGACGCCATTTTGAATTATATGTTATTTTTATTTCTATTTTGAACTTCAATTATGTCATCAAGGATGAAATTGAACTATAATTTGCTGAAAATTCCGTTATAGCTTATTGAATCAAACCTAACAGTTAGCCAGATAAATGCTGGCGGCCATCTTGGACGCCATCTTGAATATCTGGAAACGCTCAAGGATGACCGGCGGTCATACATCGGATCCTAAATGCTGAGGGTCTATTCTACCAAAACCCACAAAAACATTTTCTATACAACTCCAAGCAAGGTTAAGCTAAAATACCCAGACTACTAGGTTATAAAGTTCAAATGAACTCTATGCTCAAGACTCAGAATTTTTCTCAGCTCATAACTGTGGTGGCACTGAAGTGACATTTGTAAGATTTGTTTTTCTCAATTTAGTTTTCCAGATATTTTTTTAATAGTATCTCGAGAGAACGATACAAAAGTTCGTTTTCCCGAGATAACTTTTTTTTATTATCTCAAGAAAAACGAAAAGGTTCGTTTTTCGAAGATAAATTATTTTTAATATCTCGAGAAAACGAACCTTTCGTTTTCTCGAGATAATAAAAAAGTTATCTTGGGAAAACGAATGTTTGTTTCGTTTTCTCGAGGTAATAAGAAAAATATCTCGGGAAAACGAAATTGAATTTTTTTTATTGCAAATGTAACCTCAGTGCCACCGTAAATAACACTTTAAATAGCAAACGTTTTAATTAGCAATACATAATTATACAACCGGTTTTTGCATACATACATGTAAGTCTGCTGTAAAAATATACCTATAGACTGAGGTTCGGTTTAAGCGTGCTATGTAAAAACTAGAGCCTGGAATCGAAATTGAATAATGCGCACCGAGTTTATACCCTCTGGTCCGTGCATGTCAAATCTCTTAGAAAATAATTATACTCGTACTATTTACCCTGTCATTATGACGTCATATCCCATCTAACACAGTTACAGTCATATTATCGTCTACTTACATTCTTCGTCTGCTTTGTTTTAAGTGACATTTTGGAAAAAACATACTTTATCACAAATATGAATATCAAACATTTACGTGGCATCTGATCAGGATGTGTTCCGAGGCTATTTGGTGTTGAAAAAATAGAGTTTCTAAGACACGGTTTTGTTTAACAAATGTAATGTTAAGAGGTTAAAATATGACCTAGGCGTGCCTTCTGCCCATAATGTCTTCTGATTTTTTTTTAAAGATGTCTCCGAATGTGGGTGTCAAACAGTTTGGGTCCAGATCAGACGCCGCGTAACGCGGCGTCTGACCTGGAACCAAACTGTTTGCATAATCACATTATTGTCATATAGCCTGGCAGCTAAATGGTTTAAGGTACGTTTACTAAAATCGCGCTTGAAAAGTTTGAAACCTTAGGATTTATATGAACAGCTTATGGGAGCCCTGATACCACGAAATGCAATTTGTCTGTTCAACGTGCTAGGCTTCTTTAACCTTTCTTGATAAAATTATTCGGGAGATATTTACCCCTTCACCGCTTTATTATCACCTGCTTCGATATTGTTGTCTGCAAGACACGTTTCAAAATTAGATTTAAGGTTGTATGACTTAATAAATATCGATGAGAGTGGCAAATAGTTTGGGTTCTGATCAAATGCTGCGTCACGCGGCGTCTGATCAGGACCCAAACTGTTAGCAAACGCGCTTTATGGCTCATTGAGAGCGAAAGGGTTAACATTTTAAAGTACAATAGAATTATGCTATATCGAATGACGTCTGCAATATTTACTGTCCTCACCAATACTCAGTGTGTACCTGCATTTTTTTAGAATATAAAATAAGAGTAGCAAACAGTTTGGATGCAGATGACCCCCAGAGTTACTCGGCGTCTCGTCTGGATCCAATAGTTTTGCAACCGTTGTCACGAATTCTCCAGTAGCGTTCAGGGGGTTAACATTTTATAAACCCTTTCATTGTCATGACGTCATCAGCTTTAAACAATTGTCGACTCGTCTGCTTTTACTGTTTAAATTAATGTTTTAGGTAACTTGACTGAACTTATATATATTTTGAATGAGTGTCAAACAGTTTTGATCTTGATCATTGATCAGACGCCGCGCCATGCGGCTTATAATCAGAATCCAAACTGTTTGCAAATAACCAGTGAACTGTGCAAAAGGCAGTGAAAAGCTGACGCAAAAAATTGTACTCACATTCTTCACTGAATCCAACAAACATAATTAATTTTGCACATAGGTCATTTTATAAACTTGACTATTACACAGTGCTATATCACACCATAGTTATTGAATATTGCACAGAAAGTCGTTTTCTCTCTACTCTAGTAATATCCATTGGTTAAACGCAAATAACTCGTACTCACATTTTTCACTGATTCCATACAAACATAATTTACTTTGCACATAATATTCCTAAACTATTGCACAGTGTAATGTTACTCCATATTGCACAGAAGATCATTTTCACTCTACTGTATAGTTATAGACATTTGTATTGTTCTATGGTGTCATGTTTCAAAGTCAGTGTAAACATAATCATGTTAACCTTCGGACTATTTGACCTTTTTACTGCCAAAAAGTCGGTTGTTAGATTTTGTTTTCTGTTTTTATTTCTAAAATAATCAGAACTTTAGTTATTTTTATGGTAGAAAAGGCTACACGAGTATCTTCGAGTTTGGGTCTTGGTCAGACGCCGAGTTACTCAGCGTCTAATCAAGATCCAAACTATTTGCAAATAACAGTTCGCTTGCAACAAGACAGTGAATGGGTTGACAGTGGAGAAGACGTTATTCTTTCCCGTTAAAACGCAAATGAAACGTTAACGCATTGCAATAAAACGTAGAAAACTTATTGAAAAATTTGACTATTCATTTAAATCCGAGTGGCAAACAGTTTGGATCCTGATCAGATGCCGGATTACCCGGCGTCTGATCTGGCTCCAAACTGTTTGCAATTGGAATAATAGATTTGGCGTAAACGCGTTTATTGGGAAATAATAACTTTTTCTCCACTGTAACCCTTATACTTATTTCGGCATCTATAATCATCTTTTATATTTTAAGTAAGTTATATATTACAACTTTAAATGCTATAATATACATATGAATTTGTCGATAATTGCAAATTTTAACAATATAAATTATACGATTAACAGAAAAATGATCCTTAGTCCATATAGTTGTTCAGCCGGATATGGGCTCCTGCCCATATAAACACGTGGTTTCTTAGGCTGTTTTTATGTCTGCGTTCTGCTGTTCTGGTTGTAGCTTTTTCAGCTGTCCGATTCCATAGCGAATCACACATCAGTCTTCTTTAATATGCGCGTATATACACTTTTTGAATCTTACTAAGTAAGATACCATTTATAGTCTAGTTGCTTAGGGTGAAAATCGTTACTTGGTGGATTAAAGCATAAAACTTTGTATACGGGTTGCATTTGCAGTATATAATCATAATAATTGGGGGTGCCCGACCTGACTGCCCTATTTCGGCCAAAATCCAAAATGGCGTCCAAAATGGCCGCCAGAAAATAATTAGTTTTGAAAAACGCCCTTATTTGGTAAATTTTCCTGATTAAAAGCGTCTATAAATGTGTAAACTGGACATAAAGACTGTACTGTGATGTAGTTGAACCCATTTATATAATAAAATTGTTTATTTTCTATATATTAACTTAATTTCTTTAATCTGAATAGAACAGAATAGAACATTAATCGTCTAAGGCATTGACTGACACTTCACAAATGTATATTATTATTTACCCCCAAAAGATGGTTCTGATGGTAAATTCAATACATAATCACAATCAATTTATTCAACGTGTTCAACATTATTAGAAAATATCATTCTTTCTTTCTAATTAGAATACAATCGAACCTCGATATCACGTGTATTTACTGCGTACTAGAACTGATATTAGTTGAATATTCTCGTATTTTTTTAAGTTGAAAATAGATAATTGATTCATGCTTAAGTCAAACATGTCTGTGTTGAAAAGTTAGAAGGTGACTAAGATACATTAAACTTTGAAATATGGGTATGTCAACTAAATACAGTTTCGAGTTTTCAAGGTTCGATTGTATAACAGTTGTACTTGTATGTCCGTTTTGCAGTACATAACCTACACGCATTTCGTGATCAGGATAATTCATAGTTTCATTTGCATACACTTGAACATCAATTGAGTATTTTAGTATATATACTTTCTAAAGCATGGTGGCATTGCCTTATAGCCCGTTTAAATTCTCTGCAACTTTCTGCTTTTTTGTGAGTGTTCTCCAGGGAAGTGGTCAATCATCATTTAATTTGGTCCAACGAAAGGGGTCTTGATAAGGGATATTCTGGTCTGACTACATACTTAAGAACCAAATAATGGTTTGGAAGAGACTTCTATTGGCGTGTTATATAGAGGTGGTAGATCCTGCATAGTTTAACATTTTAACCTGAGGAAACAGTTCCTGCCATAGGTCATTGACTTTGTATAGTTGTGATGTATGATCATAAAGTACTCAAGTGAATCTGTGCTTCACTCTGCACTTACAATGGTATTTATAAATGGATTCCTCAAACCAATAGAAAATGATGCCATTACTTGAGAACATGATTTCAATGTCTTCCGCGATGTCTTGGACATGAAGACTTATTCTTGTATCCGCTTCCTCGTGGTAATTGAGAGGCATTTGTGTACTACAGCCTTTGGCAACAATAGATTGGCACGCAGTGATGTAAATTGCTTTGTTTCCTTGTTTTTCATTGGCAGTCACATCTCTCGTCAAGAGATCAAAACGCTCTTCTTTAGATATTTAAATTCTAATGAAATACCGGTAAGTAGAACTTCACTGGTAGTTTTGTCTGATGTGAAACTTCCTTTCTTGTGTCTTTCCCCTCTTTTCCTCGGATTGCCCCTTTGTGACTATATGTATCCCTTTTGAGTGGGTCGCACACAACATTAACCTTTAAGAAACTTTAAAACTGTCTGTTTGTCCATGATATGAAAGCATTTTGACTGTACTATGTCGTATGTGGTAGTTCCTGTTTATTATTTGGGTCTAGGTTCTCCAATGGTTCGGACTTGCAGGTCGGATGTCTCAGTCTTTCCTGCTGAGAACAAATTTGGTGCCAAGGTTGATTTCCATTCGGAAAGAAGTTATTCTGGGCCTGAGTTTATAAAAAAGTTAAGCAAACATTTCATATACATGTATAACTAGTATTTGCATACATAAGTCTACTGTAAAACTATATTAAACCTCTGGGCCACATCATCTTCACGTACTTGGGAAACTGAGAAAAGTTTACTAAAAAGAATATTATTGCTTTTTAGTTCATCATTGTTATGTTTCACTCTTGACTTTCCTTTAGTGGTTGGTATTTCAAAAGTGGTATTTTGTTGTTATTTATTGGAATCTGAATTGGTTAGGTCCTGTCTATTACCACTTGTTGCACATATTCTTTCATCACTGTCTAAATTGTGCCTAAAGCATTTATTGTTGCTATGCGTATGAAATTTCCGAACGAATCACACCGCTCATGTGACTCTTCTAGAAATGGAGTTTTCATACTGTTCGATTGTTTACACAAATTATTGACCTACCTACCTTTTGAAAGTCTCTTGTTTTGAGGATCTATTGGTTATGGCTACAAAAAGTTTTTTTTTATAAAGGTTATTTTTCTGAAATTCGTTTAAAATTCTAACATTTCAGGCCAAGATATCACCCAGCCTTTATGTGCATCCAGATTCTCTGTCAGTTCAATGTCACCTTGATTGTTCTGCTCTTTTGCCCGATGAAGCGATTTGGCAGAAAATTTGTGATTTATTTTTGGAAATACCCAGTAAATTTGGATAACATTGTTGCTTGTATCAGCTGGTGATTTCATAATTCTTGTATGAACTTGTAACCAGTGTGTATAATTGGTGTGGTAAAGAAGAATATGGGACAAACTGCTCTAAAAGGCTGACATAAAGTATGCACTTTAATTCACAATGTGCACGTACAAATAGGAGAACCAACATCTCTTAACGTAGTATAAGATCCCAGTATTTGAATGTAGAACACATTTCTGTCATGTTGTTCTTCCAGGCAACACATATTCCATCATCCGCTCGATCATTCATAATTCGGAATGCTTCCTGTTTTAATTTAGCTAATGCCAAAATTGCCACTTTGTAAGCATATCGTGTTTTAATCAAATAGTCCAATGAGTTGCAGAAATGAAGGAATCGGCTGTTTCCGGTGTTGCCACATCAGCTTTTGTTAAGGCTTGTCCATCCAGATTCGACTCACAGCTACCGACAACCCTCCAAATGGCAATCTCAATAGTCGATATGCAGATCTCTAAGCATCATCACGTAGACATTTTTGCAATGTGAATCTGTCCAGTTCCACTGAACTTATTTGGCTTAAGTAAAGAGTAAAAATATCTAGGCTCTCAAGCTGTCAGTAGGACACCTACCCCATTACCCACCCACAAACAATACTGTTGTCCTAGTCCATAGTGTAGGAACCAATAGTTGATTTTTTTCCCTTAATAAACTAAACTAAACTAATAAGAAATATGGCCAATACCTTATCAAAGTATGCAAAAGACTATATTTCGATGAGACAAACAGTTTCACCTCAATAATATGGTCGTTATTACCAATTATTTTGGCACGAATGGGCTTCTGTAGTTTACAAAATGAACTTTTTTGAGAGGTCTAATGAAAAATGCATATTTACTTTTTTTAATAATATATTTACATTTTATAGGCAATATGTGTTTCATCTAAGTGATTATTGTGCATTTCCACAATTTTATTCCATAGGAAAATGCTGATGAAATGTTACTAGCTGCGTGTTTGCAGCAAGTCACGAAAACTCATGACAATTACTTTTTTTATACTATGTAATTACATTATTAATTCTCATTTCAGTTAAACGTACTACATGCATTGGCTATTTATCAGCCATAATTTCAAAAATAGAAACAAACAGACGTATTGTGTCATGATAATCATACGCTCTAATCAGAAAAAAACATGGTATGGTGGCCTCAATGAGACATAACCTAAATTCCGTAATCTATCAAACAAAAGTTTTTTCTTTAATAATTTGTAGCAAATAAGTTATTATTTTATATCTACGTTTTTCTTATAATATTTATGTAATAAAACATGCAAATTTTAGTATCATTCAGATGTATCGGCCCTAGCTTAAAAATGGGCCACTTTGAAAAGCGACTCGCAACCGGATGGTGTACTTGTCAAAATAAAATAAAATACTCAAATAAAAGCAAATTTGTGGCATTATTTGGCTTCTGACATTAAAAAAATATGATCAGTCCAAAAAAGGTCTCAAGAATCGTCACCGAATCTTAGATTTTTAGATATTTTCCATCGTTTTTCTATACCGACTAGTAGACGGTATAGTTGTTGTTGTTGCTTCTCTACACGGGCTCAGACATAAACACGAGCCGAATTACGAAGTTGTATGCACTTTCGATGGCTACACATTGAAATACGTTAAATCGATCCGAGATAAACGGATAGTTTCCGTGGTCCATTGGTCTAAGCGGTTTCCCCTATTTTGCCTTCTGTCCGCCAATGCCGGGCCCCGGGTTCGAATCCCACCAGAGACCAATATTTTTTTTTATTGAAATACATTTTTTTAAACAGAATTTCTTATCCTAAACTAATTCTTTACCATTTATATAAGCGTTTGACACATATTTACAAATTACTATTTTTAATGCACCATCTGGTTGCGAGTCGCTTTAATAACATTCTCAATAATTTTTCGTGAGCGGCACCGTTTTCAATAGAAAAGACGCACTAAATGTAAATCTATCACTCAGATACTATACAGTTTATGTCTATTTTCTATTAATCTGCTCCAAAACATCACATTATATTGCAGTTCCTACTGGTGAAATGGAGCTCTAAAAAGTCTGTATACGTTGGCCGCCATTTTGAATTTTTCAAAAAGTAGGTCACCTAGCCCGGGCACCTATATGCCATTTGATTCTATAGGTGTCATACTATATATGTGAGAAGTTTGGTGCTTTAATCCACTCTGTAACGATTTGGCCAAAAAATGGACATAAGCAACTAGACTATTATACGCATTACATTATTGTTCGACAATATTGACCTGACGTTGGTGACCTCTATTAGCATAATTTCACACTTTGTTGCATTTCTAAATATAGCTTCGGAACACTTCGTTATTATTTATACGAGAACGCACATTGTAACCACATCGGTACCGAGAAAATATAGCATTGTCCGGTTTCACAAATATCGACAGGTATTTAGCGCAAGTGGTAAGGACGACGACTATACATTATTTTTCCGTACAGTCAGTGGTTCGAATCCCATGTAATACTCATACATTTTTTATAATTTATACTGGTTTTTTTAAGTATTCATACAAAATTTATTTCGATTGGAACACGATTATTTTGTTATTTTTAAAAAAATTATGTCATAGCGTCTGTATGGTCTATAAAATAACATCTTATAAAGTAAAAATAGTTCCCCTCTATCGGGATTCGAACCCGGAACCTCGATGTTACTAATCCCTTGCTCTACCGACACACCTATTGCAGATGAGTTAGATATGAGGGGTGTAAATTAGGTATATATTGGCAAAAGTCGCAGGTGAGGACATCGATGATTTTACCTGAATTAAAACCCACTCGAAAGCGCAACATTATGCGTTTTAGTAGATACAATAAAACAAGGAGACTCGGGAATAATAGTTTATCAACAACAACTTTTTGAATTTGCTCAATGTGGAGTGTTAATCCACTGAGGATCACAACTGTAACACAAATCACGTAATCAGCCGAAACATCCCGACACTGCACGATCCGCTATCGATTATTGATTTATACAGCGTCATCTTACAATAATTTATTCTTGCATAAAGTTCAACGTCAGGTCAATATTGTCGCCCAATACTTTACAACGAATTGCTTAAAACACTTCTTTAAAAACAACGGGATTCACTCACTGCACTAGTTTATAGAGTCCTGCCTACTGGCATCATTTATGTGTTGTTCATTGGTTTGATCAAATGAGACAGTTTTGTCAAACAAGACAATTTGGGCTGAACTTATCAGGTCCCCCAACCCAGTTCTTATTTAGCCTATTCTTAAATGAGTTGATTGAGGGCGCCCTTACAATTTCTTCAGGCATTCTGTTCCATTGATCAACAACCCTACGGCTAAAAGAGCATCTTCTGGTTTCAGTGCGTGACAACTGCTTATAAACTGCTCTAGAATTATTTCTTCGATGGGTGGCTTTAGGACCAGGGAAGAACCTCTCCTTACACAAGTGTACGTGTCCATTCATTATTTTATATGTTTCTAAAAGATCAGCCCTGGCTCTTCTATATTCAAGACTGGGTATACCTAGAGGTCTCAGCCTATCTGGATAGCTAAGATTGGTAATGTGTCCAACCATGCGGGCTGCCCTACGTTGTACGTTTTCTATTGCTTTCTGATCTTTTTTAAATCTAGGAGACCAAACTGTGGAAGCATATTCCAAGTGTGGTCTCACTAGAGATTTGTACAAGATTAGGAACATTTCTTGTAACATGTAAGTGAATCATCTTATGATTAATCCTAGATTTCTGTTAGCAATCTTTATTTTTTCCTTTATATGTTTTGAAAAGGACTGTTTGGGGTCGAAATGACCCCCAAGATCTTTCTCATATTCTACATCCAAAATTTCATGTATATTGCTGTTTCCGTCTTTGAATGATATAATATTTTTCAATCTGGTTGCAATTTGTTGTTCCTATTCGCATATGTTTACATTTTTTTATATTGAAAAGCAGTTGCTTTTTATTTGACCATGTACATGCATTGAAAATGTTATCTTGTAGTTCTATAGCATCAGTTGGTGTACCCAGTTCTTTGTATATTTTGGTATCATCTGCGAACAATCGTGTTACGCAGTTGATAGCTTCAGGGAGATCATTTATGTATATAAGGAACAGTACAGGCCCCAGAACAATACCCTGGGGGACACCACTCCTGACCGGTGCCCACCCTGACATCTGCCCGTTTACCAAGACTCTTTGTTTCCTATCACTCAAAAAACACTCTATCCACCTGTATAGCTGACCTTGAATTCCATACCCCCATACTTTTTTCAGTAATCTATGGTGTGGAACTTTGTCGAAGGCAGCCTTGAAATCTAGATATATGACGTCTACTTGATTTCCTTCGTCTATCGACTGCGACCAATCTTCAATGCATTCTAGTAGTCGTGACGTACAAGAATATCCTTTTCTAAATCCATGTTGGTGCTTGGATAAAATATTGTTTGTTTCTAAATGCTGTACAATGTAATTTCGTAAGATTTTTTCCATTATTCTGCAACATATTGATGTTATACTGATTGGTCTATAATTTTCCGCTTTATTTCTGTTTCCGGCTTTGAAAATTGCAGTCACATTGGCTTCTTTCCATTCATTAGGCAGTTGCCCTTCTAGGATAGATTTTGCAAAGATTTTATGAATAGCTTTAATTAATGTTGTTGAGCACTCCTTTAGCATTTTAGGGTGTATTTTATCTGGTCCTACATATTTGATGTCCTTTATTTCCTTCCTAATGGTTTCTTCCGACACCTCTGCGGTTAGTATGGGTGTTATTTGCTGGTTATAATAGAAATATGGTATATTTTGTAAATGTTCATCTGTAAACACACTTATGAAATGATTATTGAGTGTCTCAGCAATTTCTTGGTCAGTCATTGTCATTTCTCCATTTGGTTTTTCCAGAGGACTTGTGGATTTCTTCGTACAAATTTCCAAAATCCCTTACTGTTTTCTTTCCAGTTTTTTGCCACTTTTTCCTCAAATTGGTACCTTGATCTTTTCATTTCATAGTTTACTTTATTTCTTGCTATCTTGTAGTTATTGAAGGTTATATGATCTTTATTGTGTTTGTATTTGGTCCATTTTTTTCTTTTTTCTGTAATTGCTACTGCTGCTTGTCTGTCTACAAAAGGATTTCACCACTTTGGAACATTCACTTTACACTTTGGTATATTGTTTTCAGCTGATTTATTGATTATTTCAGTGAAGTTGTTCCAACAGCTCTGGACATCATTCTGTAGTACATCTAACCAGTTAATGCACTCCAATTCTCTCGACATGTTTGAATAGTCATCTTTTGAGTATATGTATTTGTTGACATTGTTCTCGGAGATGTCTAAATAACAGTTGAATTTGAAGTTAAGCATAACATGATCGCTTTTACCTAACCCAGGCATATATTCAATATTGCGTATCATATTATATTCGTTGGTGAATATAAGGTCCAATAATGAAGGTCTTTGATTTTCCCTAATTCTTGTGGCTTCTCTAACATGTTGGTATACAAACATATCTTTTATACTCTCTAAGAACACTGTACTAACATGGTTTTCACCTCTAATAGATGTCTCTGCATGCCAGTCTATTTCTGGAAAATTTAAATCACCTAGTATTAATAGGTGTGTAAATCTTCTGGCATACATATTTTTCATATTTTGTATTAACATACATTTGTATTTACACTTTGAATATCACTGTTGGGACTGTGGTATACGCAACCTAACAACAGACTGTCGCTGTGTTTTTTTTAATTTTATCTCACACCACACTGAATCCTATCGTTGGTCGTTTGACTTTACTTCGTATGCTTTGAGATCTTTTCTGATGAAGATGAAAGTTCCTCTGCCATTGACCATGGTTGATGAAAACGAGTCGTATTCCTCTAAATAGTATACGTCAGAAATTATATCAAAACTTGTGTTTTTAGGAAAAACTTCTGTTATAGCTACAACATGTGGTTTTTTACATGATATTTCTTGCTTAAGCTCAATCATCTTAGTTTTACTCAGAACATCAGCATTCGTGTAGATAATGTCAATACATGATTCAAAAATCCTGATAAAATATAGATCTTTACCGGGTAAGTATGTACCCAACACCAAATCCTTTTTGACGAATCGTCTTTTGCCATTACTATAGATCGCCTTAAAGAGGCTCGCAACCGGATTTAGCATTAAAATAGTAATTTGTAAATATATGTCAAATGCTTATATAAATGGGTAAGATTTAGTTTAGGATAATAAATTATGTTAAACAAGAGGCCCATGCGGGCCTAAATATCGCTCACCTGGAAAAACCAACACAAGGGTCACATGACCCCTGGGGTGGGATCACTTTTCACCCCAGAGACATAATTTCAAAAATCTTGCTGATGAACTTAAAACTTAAGTGTGCTGTAAAAATATTTTATACATGGATGGTTTCAGACAGGAAGAATTTTCATTGAAAAAAATCTATTTTTAGCTAATATGACCCAGATATGCAACAGACCCGAACCATTTCAGCAATATTTGGTAAAGAACATCTAAAAGTGTCACTATGCTAAATATCAAAGTTCTTGCCATAGTAGTTTCAGAGAAGAATATTTCACTACATAACTCTATGTAAAACTGCGACCCCTAGGGCCTTGGCTGTTTTAACCCCAGGGGCATAATTTGAACAATCTTGATAGATGACCTAAAGATGATGCTTTGTGCCAAAAATGTAAGCTCAGGGTACTGTGGGTTTTAGCTCCTGTGACCTAGATATGCAACTGACCGGAACCATATTTACAATATTGGTTAAGGGCTTCTAGAAGTGTCCTCTGACCATATTAGTTTCAGAGATAAAGATGTTTGAAGATTTCACTATATAACTCTATGTAAAATTACGACTCCCAGGGCGGGGTCATTTTTGACCCCAGGAACATAATTTGAACAATCTTGATAGAGGATCTTAAGACGATGCTTTGTGCCAAATATCTAAGCTCAGGGTACCGTGGTTTCAGACAAGAAGATTTTTTAAGTTTTCATTGAAAAAAATCTATTTTTAGCTCCTGTGACCTAGATATGCAACAGACGGAAAGGTTTGAACAACTTTGAAAGAGGACCATATAAGGATCATTCAGGCCAAGTTTGGTAAAAATCTATCCAGTAGTTTCGGAGGAGATGTCGTTGAAAGAAATTGTTGACGACGAATGGACGGATGAACGACGGACGAATGACGGACGAACGACGACGGACAGACGACGATCAAAATAGCTCACCTTGGCACTATGTGCCAGGTGAGCTAAAAATGCATTTCAAAAAAAAAAAAAAGAGAAGAAGCTCTGGTGGGATTCGAACCCGTGACCCTCCATGCGGAGACAAACATGAAAAAAAGGAAAACGCCTTAACCCACGCGGCTACTGGCGCTCTCTATCTATATGGTAGCGAATTAACGTACTTCACTGGTAGCGATTGATAGTACATGTTCGGCTCGGGTTTATCATCATCATCATCTTCATTAATTGCATCACTCTGCATAGAGTATTCTCGCGATATGGTTAAAATATGCATGCGCAGCCGACGGCGTGGCGTTGATTAATTACGATCATCAGTATTTTATTTGATTTTGACACGAATTAAGGTCATTTTGACAAGTACACCATCCGGTTGCGAGTCCCTTTAAATTGACGAATTTGCAGTTCGACGAATCGTCGGTATAATTTCTTTTTGACGAGTTTGCATTTTGACGAATTGTCCATCACCCACCCTTTCTACATGAACTACATGAGAAGTCCGTGTTTTAGGCATTAAGCCTAGAAACCAAGGGAGATAACTACTAACCCATATGAAGGATTGTGGGATTGCTAATGACCTTCCTCGCTCGAAGGTAGATTGAGTGGAAGGCTCTCCACAATCACCGCAATGCTTTCAAGATTTGTGTTACAAAAAGGTAATTGATGTCTTTAACAGTCACAATATTCTTTTCCCAATACTAGAACATGATTATTGATAACAGCAAGTAGTTGCATAGTGTATGTTGTTTTAATATAAGATGCAGACCGGCATTCTTACTTGTGCCAGTAGTGGGTGGGGTATTCATTTTCTTGAAAGATTGCTACGGTACAGTCGAGTCCAGTAAGTCCGCGCGTCCGGTAAAGCTGCGCATCAGCAAATAGGCTCACTTCCGGCTGTCAAATGTTCACGGAAAGCCCGTTTTACTTGGAAAACCGCTGTCGAGTTCATTGGAACTGGAGAAAAAGGTAACGGGTCAAATCGTCCAATTTCAAACTAGGCCACGATAAAACTCGATCTGGTCCAACTCGGGCAAATTTTATTTAACTAATATACTAAGTTCCTATTAGCTGAAACAATGATTTCATCATCATCTTCAGTAATCGCCTGACCCTATCCGGTAAAGCTGCGCATCAGCAAACTGGCTCACTTCCGGCTGCCAAATGTTCACGGAAAGCCCGTTTTACTTGGATCCAGGGCATATTCGCGATGTGGTAAAACTATGTACATACGCAGCAGAAGGTGGGGATCAATTTAAAAGAGTCTCTATTTACATGTAGTTAAAATCTGGATAAAAACGGCCCTCACGGTCTACAGCTTTCGGATACCAGCGACAACAGACTTGAAGCCCTTGAGTGTTGGCTGGCTCACTGCTTCTTCATGCAGCTTGTTCCACTCAGGGAAGAAGCTGTACTGATATGTCATGGAAGAGTTCGGGATCTGTGTAAAGGGCTGGCTGTGGCGGAGAGGAGGATCTGGGACGACATGGACTAGGTTGTTTATGATCTTATAGAGCATTGTGACTCTTGCAATCTCTCGTCTATGCTCTAGAGGGTCCCAGTCCAGGCGTTTGAATCTTTGATCATGTCATCAACGGAGCTGTCCCATCGGTAGTCCCTTGTCACGAATCTGGCTGCTCGACGTTGAACCTTCTCTACAAGCTTTATGTGGTTGTCTGTATAGGGAGACCAAATACATGACGCATATTCAACTACAGGTCAAACGTATGTCTTGTATGCCATTTCCTTCTGTTTGGGTGGACAGGCAGAGATGCTCCTTCGGCCTTTGCAGGAAGCCCAAAGTAGAGTTGGCCTTCTTGGTGATGTTGTCCAGATGTGTTCCCCAGTTAAGGGTTGGTGTTATGGACACCCCAAGGTATTTTGCATATTCTGTAAACTGTAGGGGTGTACCATGGATGGAGTAGGTATGCTTGGTTGCCTTCTCCTTGTTGGTGATGCGGACGACTTCGCACTTATCAGGATTGAAGGACATCAGCCACTCTGATTCCCATCACTGCAGGCTATCTAGGTCCTCTTGGAGTTTGATGGAATCCTTCTCACTCTTGATGGTGCGGTACATGAGGCAGTCGTCAGCAAATAGGCGGACCGTGGACTCCACGGTTGACTCTAGATGGCAGGTCATTAATATATGCTAGGAATAGCAGTGGGCCAAGAACGCTGCCTTGAGGCACTCCAGATGTAACAGGGGAGGTTTCTGGGTTGGCGTCGTCATGGACCACTTGCTGGGTACGACAGTGAAGGAAGTCTTGAATCCAGGAATGAAGGCTGTCTCTGATACCGTAACAGGGTTTTCCCCAGGCCATTTAAGCGCTGGGGTACCCCAGCGCCTTAATTTCTGAACCTCAATTGCCCCAGCGCCTTAAATTCTCGCCAGCGCTTAAAATCCGAGACCCCAGCGCCTTAAAAATCCCCACTTGCGAAACAGTGCTATTATCAAACTTGCTAAAAGGTCGTAAAACTATTCTTATCAGTATGTTAATTAAAGCGTGGGGTAGATGGGGCCTCTCAGCAGGAGACAATAATGCACACCTCTGATCGCGTTCCGCCCGAGGCAGTTATAATCCCTTTGCAATGGTGTCACGTGTGACTCTCACGTGACCGTTCTAAAAATAATAGCTGTCAACCTTTCAACTTCACACGACGAGAAAATCATGCTTATTGTTTTACTGTGCATGATTTAAACATAATATATATAATCTGAATATCTCGCATATCATCGTTTTGTCTACGGCCATATCACGTTGAAAACACCGGTTCTCGTCCTATCACCGAAGTCGAGCCCGGTTAATACTTGGATGGGTGACCGCGGAAGTTTAGCAACGTCGAGCCCGGTTAATACTTGGATGGGTGACCGCGGGTGCCGTACACTTTTTTTTTTTAAAAAAAAACAACAAAAAAAACAACAACGCTCCCCCGCATTAGTTTAGTCTTAACAGAGAACGATAACTCGTATGAGACGTTAAAACGAATAAAGCAAGCAAGCTATCATGGTTATGAAGAACCTATAATGCACTATTTCGATTCGCAGACACCACGAATTACGACCGTCGTTATTCATTCGTGCAGACACATACTCGCGACTTTTCGTCTTCATAATTTATGCTCGGAGAGTCTCGGAATTCGGCGGTTTAGTTACGATCAATATCAAACAACGTTTCCAATAGAATTCTTGAATTTCCGTAGTCAACTTGCGAGCATTCACAGCAGAAGAAACGCACCGCCCACAAATTTCAATGCAAAATGAAAACAAGATACAAGTACATGTATGCCCTATTTAAGTTCAAATCAAAATCGATTAAATCTAGATTTTAGAGCTATTTTATTTCATTGAAATGTTCTAGGATTGGTCCCCCCTCTCCACGAAATATCGCTGGGTTGGTTTATTTTTAGCTCATAGCAGTTTGTAGTGATGAAAATGCCACGCCCACAAATGGTTTCTGTGCCTTATGAAATCAAATGTAATCAAAATCGATCAAGCCTACAGTACTTATTGAATTATCACGTAGATCTATATGTTTGAAATAGGATAGTTATATATTTTCCCGAAATATCGCTGTGTTGGTAACTTCAAAGTTAGCGTGAATGATTTTGTTAGCTTGTCATCTGTTTTCCTTCAATCGTGCACATACATTTTGTCATCGGTTTTCGCGAATTAACGATAGCATTTTTCAACAGAAATAATATTCCACTTAAAGTTATGTACCCTAGCTGGGTGGGTTCAAAGTCTGAGAGAGTATCCCCAACCAATAAGATAGAAAACATAGCATTAGAAATAACATAGATGATCCGATTTTATGATAAAGGTGGTTTATTTAAGCATTTTAGTCATGTTGTACATCCGTGATTAAGCAAAGCACAGTTTTTTCTAAATCTACATCATACGTTGGTGCAGTCACTATTGACTATTACCCAACGGATTTGGATTGGTCAAGAAAAAGTGAAAGAGAGAAAATAGTAAAGTAAGAAATCAGATTTAGGATCTGAATTCTAAATTGTGATAGATCTAGAACTTAATCTAGCAGATAGAAATGAAGATATAAAGTAAAAAAAAAATAACAGGAAATACAAATGACATTCAGGATTACTGTACAAAAACTTCAAAAAGTATCTACATTTAGGAAAACAGTGAAGACCAAGATCTGAGAACTCTTATTTATAAAAGCCCTCTGATCTAGTACTGCAATGTTTGCAATTTTCTTCATCAAATTATCATAAAATCATAATGCTAAGATAATTACGTGGCAAGTTGGCAACATATAAAGCAAACACACATATTTTTTAAAAATAATATTTTTTGCTTCAAATTATTATCTAATGCTCATTTATAGATTATATCATCAGAAAGCAAGTAAACCAATGTAGGTAATGTGTCTTTCTATATTTTTATGTCAAACCCTTTCATCTATAAGAATTAAGATGTATAGTTTTTTGTAAACAAAATAACATATCAGTAATTCTGTACTCCTTGTATCTACCGTTATGATATAGATTCTAGCAAGTTCTTGTCATAAAGAAATTTAAATTGATTAATAAAAACAAAGGTTTTAGTATGCTGTTTATCTTTAGGACACCATTGAAATAATGCTTAAAGTGGCTCAGGGAACACCATTTATACATTAAAACTTCAAAAAATTTCGACATACGGAAGGGGGTAACACCCCCTCCCGCACCCTCCCCCTGCCCCAGCGCCTTCCAATTTTTCTGGGGAAGACCCTGCGTAATTTTGAAGTTTTTGAAGAAGACAGATGTGGCTCACTTTGTCAAATGCCTTGCTGAAATCTAAAAGTATAGCGTCAATCTGTTGTTTCTTGTCGATTCCATTGGCTAAGTCGCTGAGCATCCAAACTAAAATTATTCTTTATTAATGAGATAAATTGCGAGAAAACTGATATATCCCACGGTACTCTATTCTGACGCACCACTATTCTGACGCCATTTTTGTTTTGACCTCGCTTTCGATTTCGGGTAACCCCATGACGTCATACCTGCAGTGTTTGGTTTGCACACTTCACAAAGCCTGCTCTAGAGCGAAAATGTGGAGAGTTAGGGACTCTTATGTATTTTTGTTATTACATTTATAAAATATACCATAAAAACATAATTTTTTCTTATTACCGAATTATCTAAATGTTCAAGTACCATATTTTCAAGGAAATAATAAAAACTGACATCTTAAATAGTTAACACCAACTCGTGCACTATGTTTAGAAAATCATGTGACAGTTACGTGACCTTTCAGTTGCTTTACAAACAAAAAATTTCCTGACAATAAAGGTCTATTCGTTAGCTTCTTAATGTAAAAAAGTAAAAAAAGTAAAATGAAAGGATACAACTAAATCATCATTTTTTTTAAAACTATGCATAAATTTACCAGTGCATATAAATAATACAATATGTCCCAAGCAGCCTCGCAACGTTGTGTGCCTGTTGAGTAGTTATTTGTTGTATATGACGATTTAATTTACTTGGTCACAATCTCTAATTGGGACTTAACTGAAGATACTGAAGTGATTATTTGTAGTACTGAACATTTCTATTTTCAGCTGATTTTTTTATTATTTTGAAATATAAACAGATATTTATGTTCGACTTCTGTATATTTACACTGAAAAAGAGGGTTGTTGACGGGTTTCCCGTGATTAAATATAATGACCAATCAAATACGTCATTTCATTGTACTCTCAAATCGTCCATATTTGATGACCTTCACCTGTCAGTTTGTGATTTATTATTAGAAAACAGATTTCGGCTGTTTGAAAATGATGTTAGACGATGGATAAATGATAGTTATGTCTCCCCCCTTTAGGGGAGGGAGACATATTGGTGTTGTGCTTTCTGTCTGTATGTCTGTCTGTCTGTTAAAATTCTTGTGCAGCTAACTCCTCCTACACTATTTGAGGGATTTACTTCAAACTTTTACACATGTACCAACTATATGTGAGGATGGTCATGTGGTTTGGATTTTTGACTGCAACAATTTTGACAGAAGTTATGGCCCTTTGTAGTTTTTCCTTATACATGTATAGAGTATATAGCGAAAAATTCTTGTGCAGCTAACTCCTCCTATACTATCAGTATGTAAGAGTTTTCATTCAAACTTTTACATATGAACCAGCTATATGTGAGGATGGTCATGTAGATAGGCATATGGGCTGCAACAATTATGACAGAAGTTTGGATTTTTTTCAACATGTCTACATATTTTACAGATAACCAATCTATATGTGATGCACAACCAATCTATATGTATCTATAAGTGACACACAACCAATCTATATCTAGTTGTTAAAACGCAACTATTGAGTTTTCTGGTTTTGTTTTCCATGTTATTTTTAAATCGGGTGCTGGGGCAGGGTACTGGGGGAGACATGTGTTTTTCTCAAAAACAAGCTTTAGTTTTTTAGCTCACCTGGCACGAAGTGCCAAGGTGAGCTATTGTGATCGCCCTGTGTCCGTCCGTCAGTCCGTCGTCAAACTTTTTCTTTAAAGATCTTCTTCTTGGAAACCACTGGGCCAATTTCTTCAAAACTTCATAGGATTGTTCCTTGTAGGGTACTCTCTCAGATTTCTTCAAATATAGGTCATCCAAATGAAATTGTGGTTGCCATGGCAACCAATTGAAAAAAACTTTAAAAATCTTCTTGTCAAAAACTACTGGTCCGAATCGAAAATAATTTTACCTAAATATGCCATTGATGACTCTCTATCAGATTTTAAAAAATAAATTTCCTAGCTTAAAAAACATGCCCGTTAGTGGGTGGGGCAGATTTTCCTTATATGGCTATAATTAGTGAAAACTTTAAAAATCTTCTTGTCTGCAACCACTGATCTGATTTGAAAATAATTTCACACAAATGATCCATGGGTGACCGTCACCCTCTACCAGATTTCTTAAAATAATTTTGATATCTATAAAAACATGGCCGCCAGTTGGGGCACATTTTCCTTATGTTACTGTATAGTAAAAACTTAAAAAATATTTTTCCGTAAATGTACATTTATGACTCTCTTCCAGATTTCTAAAAATCATTTTGTTATCTTAAAAAACATGGCCACCAGCGGATGGGGGCAAGTTTTCCTTATATTTCTGTTTTGAAAATCTTTAAAAATCTTTTTCTCTGAAACAGTTGATCTCATTTAAGAATATTTTTACACAAATATTGATTCATGGGTGACCCTTTGCCAGTTTTCTTCAAATAATCTTCCTAGCTCAAATATGGCTGCCAGTGGGTGGGGGTGAATTTACTGATGATGGCTTATAGTGAAAACTTAGTCATTACTGGTCCATTACCATGACCGTAACCATGGGTACCAGGTGAGCGATTTAGTGCCGCATGCGGCTCTTGTTATATATAAATTATTTCTCTTCAGATTTAGTTACTGAAATTAATAATTCTTTCTTAGGTGTGTCAGAACTGTGTACGCTAGGATACCTTATAAACAGCAGCTGTCTGCATTAATTTCTTCATTACAAAAAAATTGATATATTAATACTTCTTTAGAAATGACGTCATTTCCAAATGATATCAAATCGGCATTTTCACACACAACTGTCAAATTGTTGACCTTTGAATGTAAACAATGGAACTTATTTTATTTGCTTTTGAATGTTCACAGCTTCAGTAATTCGGTCATGGCTGTTATTGGATTAAACATACATGAGTAGTACTAACAAAATGTTAATTTAATATAAGAAATTACAGCAAATATATTGCAAATAAAAGAAATGAACAGGGTTTTTGTTTGGCGTTCAAGCGAAATAAATGACCAAAAAGTATCGACAAATTTACCATGCATTGCTATCGCAATTTTCAAGTATTTCAGAATTTATTTAAGAAATGAACTGATTTTTTCGGCTTTCAAGCGAAATAACCAAAAGAAAATGATCAGCAAATTTGCTATAAATTGCTCGGTAGCTATTCATGGTATTTGCTGATAATTTCCTGTTGTTTATTTCGCTGGAACGCCGAAAAAATCAGTTCATTTCTTAAATAAATTTTTCAAGTATTTGATCATAACATTTTATATTACAGGTATCATACTTTCTTTTTAAGAACACCTGGTTTTACTGCATGTACACATGAAATTCAGAATTATCCATAACTCGAAGCGTTGATAAACCTTAAAATCAACAGAGATCAAAGCTCGGGAGACTGCTAGGTGTTGGAAGTGAAGGCTCCAGGGGCAATCTAACTCATCTAAAAAACATTTTTAAAGTGGGTTTGAATTTTAAAACAACAAATACTCAAACAACCAAGAACATCACAACAAAGTGCAACATGGAACATATTTCACTGAAATAAATATATTTTTATTATGCCCCAAGAATCTACGATTCCGGGCATATACTAGTTTTTGTCCTGTCTGTTGGTTTGTTACAGTTTGTATGTTTGTCCGTCCGTCTGTCTGTGCCAAAACCCTTACCCTTGGCTATAACTTTTGCATTATTGCACCTGGGCCTTAACTTGGCATGTTTTTTCCCCATGTCAAGACCTTTACAACCATACAAACCTTTTTGACCTTGTGACCTTGAGCTCTGACCTACTTTTGTAAAAATCTTTAAATGTCTATAACTTATTAACCATTAGGTCTAGGGCTTTTCATATTTTGTATGTATATTTCTTGTGTCAAGACCTTTCCAGCCATACCATGTGACCTTGACCTTTGACCTATTCAATCAAACTTTAACCAAAAACCTTGACCTTTGGCTATAACTTTTGCATTAATGCACCTCGGCCTTTTAAACTTGGCATGTGTCTTCCTTGTGTCAAGACCTATCCAACCATAACATTAGAGACCAAGTTAGATAACCAGTGACACCAATTCACATTAGGACCTTTGGAGTTATGGCCCTTGAATTCCTCAAAATTGCACTTTTATGGCACTCTCCATGAGGATAGTCTGGATTCCCATCCCTGTGCCATTGGGGGGGGGGGGGGGGGGGGGGGGGGGAATATCTATATCGTGAAATGGATGATGGCAATGTCTACTTGATAAATCAGTTACCTGGTCAAACCAACCAATGCTCCATAAAATTGATTTATCTAAATAGTAAGTTAACACCACTACCAATTAATGTATTGTACTACGATGCTTAATATATTTTTTCTCTGTTGCAGCATGGGGCAGTGGCATGTTCAATGCTGCAAAGTAAGTGACAATTTTGATTCTTAATACATGTATATATTTACTTTTTCCCTCATACTCTAGCTCATTTCCAACGTTAAATACATATAAGGCTTAAAGTACATGTAGAACAAATCTGTTCCTTTCAGCCTGCAATAAACTGTCCCATTTAAGGATGAACAAGGGGAGTGGTGGTATTTGAAGTCTACAAATTATTAACTTAATTTAAATCTACAAATTATTATGCTCCCCATTACAGGACAGGATTAGATAGAGAAATCAGATATTAAATGTATTTTCAAGTTTTGACTTATGGTCGTTTTTGGCCGTACAAAGTTTTATGAAACAGGCCCCTGGTGTTGTAAGAGTTAACGTAAAACTGGTAAAAACTCGTGTTTGTTGCATATGGCATTATTTTTAATACATGTACATTATTACGGCTACTCCTACCCCATAGCTTGTTTCTAGTTTTGAAGATAGGTGAGTATTTACAGCGGGTTGAAAGTACAGTAGAACCTTCTATTACGACCACTAAAAAGAAGGCTACTTGTCTGTATAAAAACAGGTGACAGTTTAAAGCAATGTGAAAGTGAAACGGAATGCTCTTGTAGGAGCTTTCTGTTTCACTTTCACATTGCTTTAAGCAGTCAGCTGTCTTTAACGAGTAGTATTTGACACAAGATAGTGGTCGTATTAGAGAGGTTCTTCTGTACAGCAGAATGGATTGTAGGTGAATTCAGTCTGCTTTGGCAAGGATATGGAAAATATTATTTTGCCTATTCATGACAGTATAAAGTAAAAACTATTGTCTAAAGTTGAGTAATAAATTCAAGGCATATCTATGGAGTAATGGATTAATTCTTGTCACTATTGTAATTCTGTAATAATTATAAAGGGATCATTTCTTGAGACAAAACTATTTGCCTGTGCCAAACTCTATGGCATCTATCACATCATAGGGTTTGGTGCAGACATGAATTTGATGAAGCAGAAAATTTCAGAATTAATATGTACAGTAAAACCTCACTATAACGACCAGTCACCACTAAATTATGTTAATTATTAGGGTGTTTACGATAGGTGACCGCTTAAAGCGAGGTGACAGTGAAACAGAAAGCTCCTATAGGAGCTTTCTGTTTCTCTGTCACCTTGCTTTAAGCTGTCACCTGTCTATTATAAACTCAATTAGCCTTCGTTTTAGTGGTCGTAATAGCGAGGTTTTACTGTAGTTTACTGTCTCTTACCTGATCGTCATGACAATTAATTTTTCACAGGCTCTGTGTCATCCAGCCAGTGAGAGCAGCAAGCAATGGCGATCCAAATGCTCCACCAGGCTTGCAGGCTGAGTTTGATCCTCGCATTAGAGCTAAAATATTAGGGACAAAACCAGAACATGACCCCAACGTAAGAGGAATGGATCCAAATGAGTATGAAATAGCGCCAGTGAACCCCCCATATGTAGCTATAGAGACACAGGTGGCCAACATCAAGCGTGCTCACGAAATCTTTTATGGACCTGACCGTGATTTGAAGAACTTCCCAATAATAAAACAGCCACTTGAGCAAGAGCGCTTCAATTTCCTAGTAATAAATCAAAGATTCTGCAAGATGTTGTACGAGAGGATAGGAGTATCAGGTAGAATTATTTTCTGAAGTCACCTTGCTTTCAATTGCATTTGAGGTCAGTAGGTCATAGGTCACATGATCTAGAACTCAAAATAGATATCTGTTTTATGGACAATAAATCACAATAATAACTGTTTTCATGAACTGATCATCTCCATCTGTCGTGTAGATTGCTTGTGCAAAATAATGCTTGGGGTTCATTTGAGGTCAGTAGGTCAAAGGTCATGTGATCTGTTGCCAAAAATAGAATCTTTGTTTCTAGACCGTTACTTCTGATTTTATGGAACCATTTGACAAGTGTTGTCCGACTGAATTCTTTTTCGTACATAGAATATAATTATAGAGGAAAATAGTGTGCAGCTAACTGCTCCTACACTATTGGAGGTATTTGCAGCAATCTTTCACATTTTGACTGGAGTTATTTTGGATAGGGGGATACAAGGGAGACATATGTTTTTATGCCCCCAGAATCTATGATTGGGGGGGCATATCGTTTTTGTCATGTCTGTTGGTTAGTCCGTCCGTCGTCAACACTTTCTTTAAACGACATCTCCAACGAAACTTCTGGATGGATTTTTACCAAACTTGGCAGGAATGATCCTAGTAATAGTAGTATAGTCCTCTTTCAAAGTTGTTCAAATAGTTCCGGTCCGTTGCATATCTAGGTCACAGGAGCTAAAAATAGATTTTTTCAATGAAAACTTAAAAAATCTTCTTGTCTGAAACCACAGTACCCTGAGCTTAGATATTTGACCCAAAGCATTGTCTTAAGGTCCTCTATCAAGATTGTTCAAATTTAATTATGTCCCTGGGGTAAAAAATGATCCCGCCCTGGGGGTCGTAATTTTACAAAGGGTTATATAGTGAAATCTTCAAACGTATTTATCTCTGAAACTAATATGGCCAGAGCTTTGATATTTGTCATGGTGACTCTTCTAGAAGCCTTTTACCAATATTGTAAATATGGTTCCGGTCCATTGCATATCTAGGTCACAGGAGCTAAACATAGATTTTTTCAATGGAACTTTAAAAATTTCTTGTCTGAAACCACAGTACCACAGCTTAGAAATTTGGCACAAATCATCGTCTTCAGGTCCTCTATTAAGATTGTTCACATGATGTCCCTGGGGTAAAAAATGACAAGGCTCTAGGGGTCGCAGCTTTACATAGAGTTATATAGTGAAATATTCTTCTCTGAAACTATTACCTGACAAGAGCTTTGATATTTAGCATTATGAAGTGACATTTTTAGATGTTCTTTACCAATATTGCTGAAATGGTTCGGGTATGTTGCATATCTGAGTCACATTAGCTAAAATAGATTTTTTCAATGAAATGTCTTCCTGTCTGAAACCACCCATGTACAAAAATTTTGACAGAACACTTAATTTTCAAGTTCATCAGCAAGATATTTGAAATTATGTCTCTGGGGTTAAAAATGATCCCACCCCAGGGGTCATGTGACCCTTGTGTTGGTTTTTCCAGGTGAGCGATATTTAGGCCCGCATGGGCCTCTTGTTTAAAGGTAAAGATAAGCTTTATTTAACGTGAGCTTTTATTGCGACAAACATGGTATCCATTAACATGCATACTTACCATGGCATTACAGTCACCTTCCTATCACTGCCCTTATGCCAAGGTTCAGACAAGAGAGCTGCTAGTACCATTTTTAGCTCACCTGAACTAGCTCATGGTGAGCTTTTGCAATCCTTGAATGTCCGTCGTCCGTCGTTAGTCGTCCATCTTCAATAATTTGTGTTTACACTCTAGAGGCCACAATTTTAATCCAATCTCTCTGTAACTTGCCCAGATTGTACATTACCATAAGAGTTCGGATGAGTTTGATTATGGTTGAAAGATGACTAATAGGTCAAGAGTTATTAAACCTTTGAATTGCTGAAAATGCCATATTTAACAGTGTTTACACTCTAGAGGCCACAACTTTATTCCAATCTTTCTCAAACTTTCTCAGGTGGTATATGGCTATAAGAGTTTAGATGAGTTTGATTATGGTTGAAATCTGACAAATAGGTCAAGAGTTATTAACCTTTGAATTGCTGAAAATGCCGTATTTAACACTGTTTACACTCTAGAGGCCACACTTTTTATTCAATCTCTCTCAAACTGGCTCAGATTGTATATTACCATAAGAGTTCAAATGAGTTGATGTCAGGCCTAGATAATTTTGTATCTTTTCAGGTTGCTACACCACCTTCTTGGGAACCATTACCTTCTTTTTGAGCAAAGAGATCACACCAATGGACCATGCTCTGCCGGAATTTTTCCTTATGCTTATAGTTGGTGTGATGTTTTACAAAAAGTTTGCACTCAGAATTGAGGCTTTCGCAGATAAGCATATTGAGGTGGGTATTGAATGTTAATCTTAATTGCCAATACAGTGCTCCCTCCCAACAACGGCTATCCGAAAAGTGAGTCCCTCCTCATAATGATGCTTGTTGCTGTTCCCCAAACAAGACAATTATGTCCAACCTTATCATTGCTGCAGAATCGTCTGCTTAACCCGTTACCCGATAGCCTGTTTCTAGTTTTGATAATAGGTGACTACTTAAAGCAGTTTGAAAGTAAAGCAGAATGCACCTTTGGGCGCATTTTGCTTTACTTTCAACCTGCTTTAAGCTTCTACTTACTAAAATAAAGAAAATGTTCATTATGATACATATTCATGACCGTATAAATTGGAACTATTTTCTTCAGTGTATGAATAAATATAATGTGCTAAAAGGCGCTTCTATTGGGGGAAAGGGTTAAAATTGTTGTTTGCTGTTTTTCTGTCACACATTGACATTTTGACAGAAAAAATACAACAAAATAATGACAAGTCGGATCTGGATTCAACCTATTTGTAAATGTAAGCCAATTTCCCTCCCTATAACAACTCTCTCTGAACAGATCTTTGTCTCTCATCCCATGTTGTAGAGAGGGATAAATGTATAATATATGTCTACTGAAATGTCTCTCATAGTGACAGAAGAAACATTAGTGTGAGTGTCAACAGTTAGGATTCTGGTCAGATACCCAGTTGCTTAATGTTTGCAAATACCTGTGAACTCTGGGTCAGGCAGTGAAGGGGTTGTCTTATGGTAAACCTATATCACATTAATAAGGGAATTTCATTTACTGTACGCCTAGTACATCAGTCGGAAATTGAAAAATATATTGCATATTGTTCAGTTTTGTACCGGTGTCATATCAAAATTGGACCCCCCCCACAAGTTAAAATTTAGAATGGTAAAAAAACTTAATAAAGAGTGAATTGCAGAATTGCAGGTCTGCATATGGTAACAAAAGGCATTTCAGAGTGGAACAAATGCTTTGGGGACATTTGTTGCTTTACACTTAAAAACTGTTTGCAAAGGGTTATCACTGTGGGACATATCCGCCACTAGCAGGGTAAGGGTTTTTTCAGGACTGTATAGACACTATGAGGAATATGTTAAGGTGTCAAAAGTTGTTTCTCTGGAGGGAAAGCATGTAAAGGTGTAAAAAGTTGTTACTCTAAAGGGAAAGCATGTAAAGGTGTAAAAAGTTGTTACTCTAAAGGGAAAGAATGTAAAGGTGTAAAAAGTTGTTTCTCTGGAGGAAAAACATGTAAAGGTGTAAAAAGTTGTTACTCTAAAGGGAAAGCATGTAAAGTTGTAAAAGTTTTTTCTCTGGAGGGAAAGCATGTAAAGGTGTAAAAAGTTGTTACTCTGGAGGGAAAGCATGTAAAGGTGTAAAAAGTTGTTACTTCAAATATTTCATCTGTGAAAATTAATCAAATCTATTGTTTAAGCTTTTCAAACTGACGATAAGTTGAATAGGAGCAGCAAACAGTTTGGATCCAGATGAGAATGCGGTGTCTGATCTGGATCCAAACTGTTTGCAAATGTAAGCCAAGTTGTGCTTAGCATGATAATGGTTAACAAAAAGATTGTCTGTATCAGTATGATATCATGATACTTATAATGAGACAGGATACTTTTTGCAGAAATATTGCAAGGAGTGCTTTGAGGATCCAATTGCTGAGGCAAACGCAACATTGGATGAGGATATAGCTGTTTATGAGAAAGACATTTGGAGACTGAATGCCATCAAGCCAATCTTCCAGGCTAAGCGGGTCAGTTTGACACCCTTGTTCCACTAACAGACAACAAACATTTCTAATTTGCAAAATACTTTGTCTGACAACTTTTGCTACAGTTTAAAGCTACAACCTTATAATTGGGCACATATACCCTAGATGTGCATGTAAACAGGATTTTGATCTGCTTTAATTTTTCACAAACTTACAGGCAGTTGAACTTAGTCATAGTTTTGCTGGCGGGATATCCTATTTGTCTTACAGGCAATGCCATTCCTCTAGTTAATTTGGGTTTACTTTAGGCAACTACTTTATTGGAAACATTGGCGGAAGTAAAATTTGTTATCCAGATTTTTATCATTTACAGTCTAGTCGCGATAGCTCATATACCCGCCGGACTAGATTACGAATCCAAACCATCGTATTCCTCCTTTCATGTCACATATCAGGTTTACTTACTGTGCATGAACGAAGCCATCTTCTTGCTGAGATAATAACTACCAATTCGTAAGAATCTAGTCTTTGAGGACAGCTTCACTGAATATCAACGAAGGATCTCTTGCATAAATACCATGAGAGTTATTCCCCTTTTCTACACATTCTTTTGCGGCAGATTATTTCTGCTATAATGAAGTTTGTCATTTTAACTTTAACTCTTGTACGACTGATGGTTGCTGGCAGGTGACACACATGTTCTGAGGAACAACCCGCTATTTTTAGCTCACCTGAGCCTTCGGCTCAGGATGAGCTATTGTGACCGCTCTTCGTCCGTCGGCTGTCCACATTTTCAAACATCTCCTCAGAAACCACTGACCCGATTTCAATCAAACTTTGTCAGAAGCATCAGTGACAAGGGGGAACGAAATCTTGTTCAAAGTTTTTGGCTAGATTTATTCCCCTTGGTTTTGGACCAGATTTTCTAACATGACCATATAGACAACTTTTAATGCATAAGAAAATCTTTAAAAATCTTCTTCTCAGAAACCAAAAGGACCAGACCTTTGATATTTGGTAGTATCATAACCTAATGATCTTCTACCAAGATTGTTCAAATTTTGACCCTGGGGCCAAAAATGGCCCCGCCCTGGGGCTTATCAGTTTTTCTTAGAAAAACCTATCTAGAAAAACCTTTGAAAATCTTCTTCTCTGAAACTGTATGGTCTAGATCATTAATATTTGACATGTAGCTTTGCCTTATAGTCCTCTACCTAGATTGTTCAAATTATGACCCCCGGGTCAAAATTGCCCCACGCCCGGGGCTTATCAGTTTTACATAGACTTAAATAGGAAACTCTTTAAAAATCTTCTTCTCTTAAACTGTATGGCCTAGATCATTAATATTTGACATGTAGCTCTGCCTTATGGTCCTCTACCTAGATTGTTCAAATTATGACCCCTGGGTCAAAATTGGCCCCGCCCCGGGGCTTATCAGTTTTACAAAGACTTATATAGGAAAATCTTTAAAAGTCTTCTTCTCTGAAACTGTATGGCCCAGATCTTTAAAATTTGACATATAACTTTGCCGAATGGTCCTCTACGAAGATTGTTCAAATTATGACCCCTGGGCCAAAAATGGCCCTGTCCTTGGGCTTATCAGTTTTTCATAGGAAAACCTTTTAAAAATCTTCTCCTCTGAAACTGTAAGGCCCGGATCATTTATATTTGAAATGTAGCTTTGCCTTATAGTCCTCAACTAAGATTGTTCAAATTATGAACCCCGGGTCAAAATTGGCCCCGCCTCGGGGCTTATCAGTTTTACATAGACTTATATAGGAAAACCTTTAAAAATCTTCTACTCTGAAACTGTAAGGCCCAGTTCTTTAATATTTGTAATATAGCTTTGCCTTGTGATCCTCTACCAAGATTGTTCAAAGTATGACCCCCGGGCCAAAAATGGCCCCACCCTAGGGCTTATTAGTTTTTCATAGGAAAACCTTTAAAAATCTTCTTCTCTGAAACTGTAAGGCCCAGCACCTTTTTATTTTACCTATAGCTTTTCCTTATGGTCCTCTACCATGATATTGTTCAAATTATGACCCCTTGGTCAAATTTGGCCCTGCCCAGGAAAACCTTTAAAACTCTTTTTATAGCTATATAATATCACAATATTGTCTTGCCCAGTCAGCTAAGTTACAATGTTCTCAGGTGAGCGACTTGTGGGCCATGGCCCTCTTGTTAAAAGCTACCATCTGCTAGGATACAAATCCAAAGATTTCGAAAAAATCTGGAGAAATGGCAGCTCTGTATTATAGTAAACTAAGATAAAATAAAAAAATGAATTAAGCAAGCATAGTGCATAAACACATGAATTGGGTTTTGTGATAAATACGTATTTTGAGAATGCAGATTTTTAAGTACATGTACTAAAAGAGGGGCATTTCCTGTTTCTGTTTTTAACATATTTTCAATAAATCTTAAGTTTATAGAGTAAATTATGTGTGATTTTGACAACAATCGGTTTATCACATATAATTCACTTGATTGCAGGAGTTGATAGATCTTCAGATGGAGGTGGAATACAGAGAGAGACTGCAGGAAATATACCAACAAGTGAAAAACAGACTGGTATGTGGATTTTAATAAACCTTTCTACTGCTATAATCTTTCATTGACCAAGGTGGGCTATTGTTGATCACCATTTGTGTCATGTGTCCTCAACTTTTCTTTTAAATAACTTCTTTTTAGAAACTAATGGGCCAATTTCATTATATCCCTACAAAGTTTGAGAGAGATATACTGGGATTGGCCTGTCAGTTGTGTTTAAATAATTGTCCTAGCTCAAACAGGTGGTGGGTAGTGGGTGGGGCAGATTTCCTTTATAATAAATTATATGTGGCTTTAGTGAAACTTAAAATATTTTCTTGTCTGAAGCCTCAGGTCAAAATTTAAAATAATTTTGCACAAATTATTCATAGGTGGTGCTCTTAAAGATTTCTTACATTCCTTAAATTTTTCTTAGCATAAAAAAACATGGCTGCCAGTGAGTGGGGCAAGCTTTCATTTTATTTCTATATAGTGAAATTTAAAAATTCTTATTGTCTGAAAATATTTGTACAAGTTTTCACATTTATGATCCATGGGTGACACTTAATAATTTCCATAGCTTAAACAAGAGGGCTATGGCCCTCATTTCGCTCACCTAAAGATAATTGACATAAGCTGACTGGACAAGACAACATTTTGATATAGCAATAAAAAGAAAAACTTGGAAATGTGGCTGAAAGCTACGAAAATAGGTGGTCAAACAAGAAAAACAGTGCCATTCTATCAGCCCAGAAGATTTTGGGTACAACTGGAAGTCCTTATAGCTCCCTTTTTAGGTCCTTTTTGAGTTGTTATGCATGGTTGCCATGGCAGCCAGAAAAATAACCTCACTTACAAAATAACAGTGATTTGTTCCCCCACCCTGCTGATGAAGTTTCGTTGAATTTAGGCCAATGGTTTCAGACTGAGAGGTTGTTTAAAAATGTTGGTGAGGCAAATTCACTCCGATAGCTTTAGTGAAAACTTCAAATTTTCTTGTCTGAAACCACTGGCCTAATTTGAATATTATCTTAAGGAAAAGATCCATGGGTGACCCACTACGGAATTTCTTGCAGGACCAGGTTCTACACTGTTTGTAATCTTGCAATTCA
The DNA here is from genome assembly GCA_922989275.2 of Gari tellinella. Taxonomy (NCBI): domain Eukaryota; kingdom Metazoa; phylum Mollusca; class Bivalvia; order Cardiida; family Psammobiidae; genus Gari; species Gari tellinella. Next base: position 90,134,975 of record OV277860.1, read on the forward strand.
TGTATTGTTAAAAACACCCTTTAAAAGTAAAAAAAAGACTAGGCTTAAGGGGGTAGGAACACCTTTGGAAAGTAATTACCAAATTCTTCAAACTTTGCACACAGACTGTAAACTTAGTTTCTATGACAAAACTGGTGAAAAAAGTGGGGGTACCGGACCTTTCTTTTTCACAATTTGAGATTTTTCAAGGCTACCCCCCTAAAATTGAAGCTTCATAAAAACTCCTACTTTTTTGTACTACGGTTTTTCAATCTTTATTTAAACAATCTATTTGTACCAAAAGTATCCTAATTTATATTACCATAGTAAGAATAAACCCTGAAAATAATGTTTTGTGCGTCGTGCGTCAACAATTTCTTCAAATATCTTCTTCTCCAAAACCACTTGCTTGATTGCAACCAAACTTGTTCCTTGGGTCAAGCTCTTTCAAAGTTGTTCAAAGAATTTGAAACCATGCAGAACTCTGGTTGCTATGGCAACCAAAGTGAAAAATAAGGAAATCTTAAAAAATCTTCTAGTCACAAACCACAAGGGCCAGAGCTTAGATATTTGGCACATGTCATTACCTATAGGTCCTCTATCAAAGTTGTTCAAATTTTGCCCCTGGGGTCAAAATTGGCCCCGCCCCGGGGGTCAACGTTTTACATAGAGTTATATAGTGAAATGTTCAAACATCTTTTTCTCTGAAACCAATATGTCCAGAGCTTTGATATTTAGCATGGTATTACTTCTAGAGGTATTTGACTTATATTGTTGAATTGGTTTCGGTCCGTTGCATATCTGGGTCACCGGAGCTAAAAATAGATTTTTTTCCATGAGAACTTAAAAAATCTTTTTGTCTGAAACCATGGTACACTGAGCTTAGATATTTTGCACATAGCATCGTCTACAGATCCTCTATGAAAGTTGTTCAAATTTTGTCCCTGGGGTCAAAATTGGCCCCACCCCGGAGATCACAGTTTTACATAGAGTTATATAGTGAAATGTTCAAACATCTTTTTCTCTGGAACCAATATGACCAGAGCTTTGATATTTGGCATGGTATAACTTCTAGAAGTCCTTCACACATATTGTTGAATTGGTTATGGTCTGTTGCATATCAGGGTCACCGGAGCTAAAAATAGATTTTTTCAATGAAAACTTCAAAAATCTTCATTTCTGAAACCATATTACACTGAGTTTAGATATTTTGTACATAGCATCGTCTACAGGCCCTCTATCAAAGTTAAAATTTTGTCCCTGGGGTCAAAAATGACCCCGTCCTGGGGGTCATAAATTTACATAGAGTTATATAGTGAAATCTTCAAACATCTTTTTCTCTGAAACTAATATGGCCAGAGCTTTGATATTTGGCATGGTGACACTTCTAGAAGCCCTGAACCAATTTTTTTGATATGGTTCCGGTCCGTTGCATATCTAGGTCAAAGGAGCTAAAAATAGATTTTTTCAATGAAAACTTGAAAAATATTCTTGTCCGAAACCACAGTACCCCTGAACTTAGATATTTAGCACAAAGCATCATCTACAGGTCCTCTATCAAGATTGCTCAAATTATGTCCCTTGGGTCAAAACTGCCAAGGCCCTAGGGGTCGTAGTTTTACATAAGAGTTATATAGTGAAATCTTCTTCTCTGAAACTCAACTATGGCCAGAGTTTTGATATTTAGCATAGTGACAATTTTAGATGTTCTTTACCAATATTGCTGAAATGGTTTGGGTCTGTTTCATATCTGGGTCACATTAGCTAAAAATAGATTTTTTTCAATGAAAAGTCTTCCTGTCTGAAACCATCCATGTACAAAATATTTGACAGAACACTTTAATTTTCAAGTTCATCAGCAAGATTTCTGGGGTAAAAACTAATCCCAGGGATCATATGACCCTTGTGTTGGTTTTTCCAGGTGAGCGATATTTAGGCCCGCATGGGCCTCTTGTTTTATAATGGGAGAATAAGGCACAGTGAAAAGTGCCCTACAAATTGTAGCAAACTAATTACCAAATTTTTTATTTGTTGTTTTTAGCCTTGCAAACAAAAAGTTTTAGTGAAATAGCAAATAAAAACACAGGGTCCCGGATCTTTTAAAAAAGATATAGATCATTTTAACTAAAAAATCCATTTTTATGCTCCCGGCATCGACAGATGCGGGAGCATATAGTAATCGTCCAGTCCGTCCGTCCTTCCGTAACCAGGTTAAGTAGATTTTACCGTTTCGTTTAGCATCAACACCGCTTATTCAAATGCTTAGATACTTATACAGTTGTTGCCTTGGACCATTCCCTAGCCACCAATAATACCCAACCTTGATTTTGACTTTGACCTAATTAGGACTTAGAATACAGTAAAGTTCCGCTATTAAGACCACCTGTGGTACTGACAAAAAGTGGTCTTAATATCGAGTCGGTCTTATTATTGAGACCCTTGATATTGATGAGGATTTTTTGGGCAGATATAGATAGATATGTATATTGAACCTATTTTGAATAGATCGGCACAAATAAGCCTATTTCAAACAACCATAATTTCATTTTTTAAAATACACATATACACAGAAACTAAAAACTGTCATTTACACATGTAATGAAGATTCAATAATTGAATGAATTATTAATGTTAGCACATAAAGAGGGGCATTAGAAGTGTAACACATAGACTATAAGCTATAAGAAGTGGCATTTCAGTTTGGATCCTGACCAGAATCCAAATTACTTGATGTCTGATCTGAATTAAAACAATGTTTCAATAAACAAATCTTAGCACATAAAGAGGGGCCTTAGCACATAGTCTATGAGTTTCAGTGACAAAGAAATAGCATTTTGGACAGTTTAGATCCTGAACAGATTCCAAATTGTTTGATATCTGATCTGGATCTAATCTGTCACATGACATGTTTATGAAGAAATTCGTCGGGTTCAATATTATTAAGTATCCAAAGTTCGACCAATTATTTCATTGTTTACCAAAATCATCTTTCGAGATAACCAATAAAATAATAATTTATCAAACATAAAATTCGATTGGGGCGGATCAGATGAAAGTCTAAAGTGATAAATTAACATTTTAATTAGTAAATCACACGCTCGTAAGTATTTTACTAATTAGCCCAATTATCTCTCCCTCTGTCATCGAGTTCGATGTACGCGCTAAAAACGTTTTTTTCTGTAACTGTATTTGGCCTAATGCGAGATAAACGAAATATACATGCACCAATATAGCAATCAAGAGATTAAACAAGGGCCGTATTCATCGTACTTTCGCATTTTTTTAATTATCTGCTATCAAAACATTCAACTTGTTGAAGCATCCCTATTGTTTAATCGGCCTTGACCTCTGCCGTAAAGTAATCGGTGTTTGTCGTAAAAGTGTCAAACTGGCTTTTGTCGCGACCGGCGAAGTGTGAACGCCTGCCCTTAATATCGGACCCTAAAACAACACTAATCGGTCTTTTGTTCTGGGATTAGTGGTCGTAATACGGAATAGCGGACCGGTCTTAATAACGGACCATACGACCATTAAACTATGAAGGGATATATTCCGTTCTTTTAAAAAGTGGTCGTAATTTCGGACCGGTCTTAATTTCGGACCGGTCGTTAAGCGGAACTTTACTGTACTTTGAATGGGCTATTTCTTGGTTAACTAGATTTTACCGTTTCGTCTGGCATCAATACCGCTTACTCCAATGCTTGGATACTTATACAGTTGTTGCCTTGGACCATTCCCTATCCACCAATATCACCCAACCTTGATTTTGACCTTGACCTAATTTGGACTTAGAATACAGTCGAACTTCGTTATCTCGAACTCTCTTATTTCGAAATCTCGGATATCTCGATATAAATTTCTGGTCCTGAATTATTCCCTTCTTTATCTATATAGAAATATCACGTTTATCTCGATATTTCAGCTCGATTTTTTCTTATGTCGAAGTCAAATGTGTGGTCCCTCGAACTCGAAGTTCTCTATTTTACAATTCATGTCTCGATATCGCCGAGAAAAATTATTGAAATCTTGAAAGAAAATTCTTTGGATTATCGATTTCACAGGTTTTCATGTGTTTGCGAGTAACTGCAGTTAATAATCACACCTTGCAAACACAGGGTCGGGAGATGAAATAAACACCGGCGTTAAAGTGACTGTGTCTCACTCTTAATTACAGGCAATTAAAGAATCAGTTTTATTAAACACCTTTATATGCACTGTCATATTAAGCATCAGCGCTTTCATGTGTATTATAGCAAATGCGTACTTTCGTTTTTGACAACGCCGCCATTTTGCTTGAATACCTATATCGCGATAATAGCGCAGATAAAATGGGATTTTCTCTGTTGTAATGTCAAGAAACAAGTAAATGTATATGAAAGCGAAAGAACAATGAAGTTAATTTACAGTTTACAAGTTTAATTTCATTAATTGATTGGCCGACATTGTTCGCGTACGTTATTATCTGGTACGAATCGCAGTTATGATTGTAAGCGTCTGTTGATGTATCAAAAGATTTTAATGTCTGTGGTTATCTCTCCATTGCTATTAATATGGATTAGTCGACTTTGATAGTAACTTAGTTAAAAGTCAAAGTCAATCAGGTTAGTTTTCTAATTATTGCAAAATAATGAGCGAAACTGCACATGCGCGAGCTCACTCATTGTTTGTTGTTAGTACATGTACATCACACCTGTCAATCAACGCAGTGGGATGACACGCTGCGCGATAATGGTGATAATTGACACTGATTATCGATCTCTCTCAACAACTCGCATCTCGAAACTCGGTTATCTCGATATATTTATTTCAGTCCCCTGGACTTCGAGATAACGAAGTTCGACTGTATTTTGAATGGGCTATTTCTTGGTTAACTAGATTTTACCGTTTCATCTAGCATCAACACTACTTACTACAATGCTTCTATACTTATACAGTTATTGCCTTGGACCATTACCAACCCACCAGTAAAACCCAAGCTCAGTTTGACCTTGACCTAATTTGGACTTAGAAAAGATTCAGAATATATTGTCGAGGATGCCACTGGGGGCATAAGCGTTTATTGAACGTGCAGTCTTGTTTCTCATTTTTTCAATTTTTTTTTTTATTTTTACCAAAAAAATTTTTTTTTTCAAAAAAAAATCATTTTATCTATTGAGTTATCTATAATTTATACTAAAACTACTACCATGAAAATTTCATGCTTATATTCTGAGAAATTGAAATGAAATCGGATGTAACAAAATACAACCTACCTAGTACCTATGAAAACAGTGTATGCTGTTAACTACGAATCGGACATAAAACTTAAAAAGTCCCTTCCGGAACGAAAATCCAATTTTTTCCCGGGAAAATAGTGTTTTATTACTGTATGCATTCACCAAAAATGAGTTCTTAACATTTTTTTGAAAACGAGTTCGTAAAATTTTTCGGAAATTTCATAATGCTCAAAAAGACAGGCCGACATCCTTAATTGAAAACTTAGAACTGTCTATTTTAAGTTGCAGGGGTTAATTTGTTAACGCAGAACTTTGAGACTTTACAAAGAAAGCATGTTTTTATATTGTTATTGCTAAAGATAATGTTAATTTTTTCCACCCTGAAACTTTAAAATGGACAATGTCAGTTTCCAAGTTAGTCCATTTTCAGTGCAATTCATTTTCAGCTCGCCTGTATTGCTATACCCTGGGGGTATGTGTTGTCAGCGGCGTCGTAAACAATTTTAAGAAAATGCCTATATGCCTATAACTTCTATATCCCTTGAGGTATTGCTTTCATATTTGGTATGTGTGTGTATATGGACAAGACCTTTCCATGCACACAAAAGTATGACCCCTGTGACCTTGAAATTAGAGCCTGTGTGTAGGTTTGGAAATCTGTCATTGAGATATTCCTTTCATATTTGGCATGCATGTATATATATGGAAAATACCTTTTCATGCATACAAAAGTTATTAGCTCAGTGACTTTGACCTAGAACTTAGGGCTGCGTTTAGGTTTCAAAATATGCATTAAGGTTTTGAAAAATGCTTATAACTCCTATGTCCCTTGAGATATTGCTTTGATGTCTGGTATGCATGTGAATATGGACAAGACCTTACCATGCACACTAATATTTTTACCAGTGACTTTTACCACGATATTACGGCCTGGGTTTATATTTTTGAATCTGCATTTAGTTTCAAAATACATGTATGCATTAACATCTATGTCCCTTGGTATTGCTTATATATTTTGTATTTGTGTGTATATGGACAAGATCTTTTCTTGCACACAAAAAAATTGGATCCCTAGGGACCACTTTAGGGCCTGTGTGTAGGTTTCGAAATCTGCATTTAGGTTTCTCAAAATGCCTATAACTCCTGTTTCCATTGAGATTTTCCTTTCATTTTCAGTATGCATATGTATATGGACAAGATCTTTCCTTGCATGCAAAACGTTTGACCCCAGTGACCTTGACCTAAGAGCCTGCGTTTAGATTTCCAAATCTGCATTTAGGTTTCGAATAATACTTAAAATTCCTATGTCCCTTGAGGTATCAATTTCATATTTGGTTTGCATGTGTATATGGACAAGCCCTTTCCACACATGCAAGTCCTAATCTACTTTTAAGTTTCTATATATGTGCAAATGGCGAGCTTTATTGTCTCTGTGACAACTCCCATTGACTATAAAGGTTTTATTTTGTAAATGTGTTGCAATATGACAGATATAAGGAACACTTTGATCTTGGTCTTTACTGTTTGCATTGGATAAGTATACAGGTTGTACACTTGTTGTATAGGACACAGATATGCATGACAGAGTTTGAAGGGTTAAACGTATCGTTACAGGACTACCAGGCTGACCGTGACTTCTTGGAGAGGAAGTTTGAACAGGACCACATGGTAAACTGGATTGTGCAGAATGTGAAGAAGAGTATCACCCCACAGCAGGAGAAAGAAAACATTGCCAGCTGTATCCAGACACTGAAACAGCTCTCAGCAACATCTGTATAACTTCACCTATCAACTAGAAATTGAAATGTTTATGACAGGTGTACCTGTCTATTGACTTTTAAGTTGTTATAGGGGAATATATTTATGAAACATTAAACATCTGTTGCCTTATTGGGCTGTTATTGTGAGCATACTCGTGTAAATGATTGCATTGAGAGAACTGATATAAATAAAAACAGATTACAAAAACAGTACTTGCTGTTACATAGAACAAGTTAAATTTGTTTGAATAGATGTGTAAATTTTGAGACTGTTTTCTTAGATCTATAAACCCAGCAGAGCTGTAGATGAGAACAGTAAAAGCTGGTATAAGCAGCCATCTGACTTAAATTGCTAGTTCTATCCCCTCCTGATTAAATTCATTAGGGCCCTACCGAGAGATACCCTGTCTGTCAGTCAGTCTGTCACACTTTTTCTTGTCCGTATATTTAGAACATATTAAGTTCTTAATGGTTAAGAAGGGGGCAGAACGAGCCTTTGGATCCAAACTGTTTGAAACAATTTCTGTGATTCTGGGCAAAGCCAATTTGATTGCTTCTAAAACAAAGAAAATATTTTTATATATTTATTCTTGTAGTATACAAATTACAACCAAAGACAGAAATATATTAAAACAAGGTATTTCATAAGCCCCAGTATGTCTTCAAATTAATTGAATTAACTACAGTGCTCCCTCTCTACAACGGTCCTCCAAACAACCACCCCCTCCTTACAACGACCTTTGCCGAAATTCCCTAAACAGGACAATCATGTCTAACACTTTTATTGCTGAAATATCGTCTTGTTTCAAATTGTTATCTGCAATACATTTTAACATAAAAACCTTACTGACGAGTGACAAACTGCTTGAATCAAGATCAGACGCGTAACGTTGTTGAAGAGAGGGAGCACTGTATATGTAAAAGAAATATCACATTAACAGATTCGGATGTATGCTACCTTTTCATGATCTCGGCTAAATGTAGACATACAAGAACTTTAATTGGTAACCATAGTAGTAGCATGTCAAAAACAATTTCACCAACCAGCAAGTAGGTATTGAGCTAATACAAGAGGGCCATGGCCCTTAATTCGCTCACCTGAGGTAATTCTGCCTTAGCTTAATAGGCAAGACAACATTTTAATATAGCTGTAAATGGAATTATCTTCCAGACAAAAAAAACATGACAAATTGGAATAACTTAAAAAAATATTGTTGGACACCTATATTCAATACTCTAGAGATATGCTATGTGGGAAAGGGTTAAGCTAGGATATAGAAATTATTTTTTTTGGTACCTTTTGTGACTTTAGAGTGAAACTTTCTTCAACATTATTGAAGGCGAAAAAAGGCATATATATGGGGGGAAAAAATTAAGAAACTGCAGTTTAATGAAGATCAAAAATTATGCTGAAAGCTCAAACAAATTTACTGCAAGAATATGTCATTTACTGATGTAACAACTCGCATCAGATAATTTCAAACCAATGGAAAATATGTTATACTTGAGGCCCATCCCAATCATGTCTCCCGGGAGCCAGGAGATTCCCCGGAGAAGTAACTACAATATAAATGGGTCAAGTCTTAAACAAAACCATGCACAGCAATAACACTAATCAGAGCTCCAATTCAAAAAAATTCTTTAATGTTATCTTATGTTGTGAATTTGTTGAGAAGATTCTAATTAGTAATTATAACATAGGATGTGGTAGAGAAATAAGGAGTTTAGAAAATTCAATGGTTAAAATGGAAATACTTCCCATTGTCTGGACAGATGACAACTGCACGACCAGGTGCAAGAATAAATGAATAAATCCCTACCTCAGTTTTGTAAAGTTCTGCTATCCTTGAAGACTTGTTGATATTGCTTACAATAGGTGGCAGCTTATAGCCAGAATAAAGTAAAGCAGAAACTTTGAGTGGTGCTTTCTGCTTTACTTTAAGCAGTCACCGATATGTAATAAGCTAAGTCTTCTGTCAGGTCATTGTAACAGCAGGCTCAAATCACTAGTGAATCTCGAAATATTTTTTTCTGGTTCAAAGTATAATTATGATAACACAAATAACAGTCAATTTCTTTCCATATGACAGCAGCTGTATGAAAGTTTGTTATAACAGTTTTATGAAATCTTGTCATAAATGTAATAGTATATCATTTGGCAACTTATTGCCCCATAAATATGGCTGTTTACGCCTTAACTTTATACCACCACTACAGTAAATAGTTAATTAATACAGTATGCATCATAAGAACTATTTTCTATATCCTAGCTGCTGCAGATAGCACCCAAGGTGCATGCTGCTTAAGTTTCAACCTGCTTTAAGTGACCACAGACACAGACTTTGAGGTCAAGAGTTAAATACTAACCCTAAAACATCAAGCTTGGTCAGTTGCACAGAGCAGCCAAATAAATTTAACCTCTGTTTTAACCCTCTTCTCCATATAAGTGCCTGAGAATACCTTTACCCATTCCTCAATAAATGCCTCTATCAATTCCTTATAAATGCACTCAAATGATGATTCATTTATAGTGTTAACTTAAACCAAGATGAAAGTAGAACAGAAACCTCCTTTATTCAGAGCTTTCTGGTCTACTTACACCTTGCTTTAACTCATTCACCCCTTAAATGTTTAACTATCTAGGGTTGGTTTTAACAATATATTTCAAAATGACAAACAGGGTAGAACCTGATCAGAGGACTCCTTAAGGAGCCCTCTGATCAGGGTCTACACTGTTTGCATGGAACAAGTGTAATCCTCACAGGTACACTGGTTGTAAATGACGAGCATACTCGTCGCTAGGGTTGAATGTGTTTAGCAGTCCCCTGCCTGAAACACTGAAGAACTATAAATGTTTTATCACTTTGGAACAAGTGATTGGGACATTCCCACAAGAAGGAGGCGATGTTGACCCGAGAGATGCAAGGAATTGGATGATGCATCATTACTTTGCGAGGGGCTGTAAATCCTTCTTAGAAACAATCAATCACATGGTGATTGGCAAGTATCAATGACCATGAATGAAAGGTTAAGTTCCCCTTTAATTATTACACTGAAGAAAAAAGTTCCAATTTATGTATAGTCATTAATATGCACCATAAGAAATTTCTAGCAGCAGGCTGAAAATAACAATGTCCTTTTTTTTCCAATTTTCAGCCTGCTTAAAGTGGTCACCTGTCTTCAAAACAAGAAAGAGGCTATGGAGAAAATACCTGTAAACATTTTTCAAAGGTGACATAAACAATTTAAAATTTTTGAAATCCTTCCTATGACATACTAATAAGTTAGTTGAAAGCTCCATTTACAGTTAAAAGTCTAATGGACAATTCCAATTTCAAAATAAGTGGAGTCCATTTTTGGCTATTTAGTGTGGAATTGAAGAATATATTTCAAAATGACCAATGTTGTAGACCCTTATCAGAGGGCTCCTTAAGGAGCCCCCTTATCAGGGTCTACACTGTTTGCATTGGACGAGGATACTCCTGGCAGGTATATATGATTTTGTCGCTAGGGTTCAAAGTGTATTTACAAACACTTGAGATCCATGTAAGCTGCTAGTGACTGAGTAAAAAAATCATTTACAAAATTTCTGAAGTAAAAAATCTAGAATTATACGAAATGCAGACAACCAAGAAAGAACAAGGGCCACTATGGCCCTAAATCGCTCACCTGGTACACCATGGCAAACTTGACCTATAGTGACCTAGATTATGACTGGACATGACCCACAATCAACCTTTAGAGTGTAAACAAGATTTTCCTATGATTTGACCTAGTGACCTAGTTTTTGACTGGACAGGACCCACATTCGAACTTGACCTAGATATTATTGAGGCAAACATTCTGACCAAGTTCCATTAAGATCCATTGAGATTTGTAGCCTCACGAGTGTTAACGAGGTTTTTCTATGATTTGACCTAGTGACCTAGTTTTTGACCAGACATGACCCACATTCGAACTTGACCTAGATATCAATGAGGCAAACATTCTGACCAAGTTTCATTAAGATCCATTGAGATTTGTAGCTTCTAGTGTTAACAAGGTTTTTCTATGATTTGACCTAGTGACCTAGTTTTTGACTGGACATGACCCAGATTCAAACTTGACCTAGATATCAATGAGGCAAACATTCTGACCAAGTTTCATTAAGATCCATTGAGATTTGTAGCCTCTAGAGTGTTAACAAGGTTTTTCTATGATTTGACCTAGTGACCTAGTTTTTGACCGGACATGACCCACATTCAAACTTGACCTAGATTTTATCAAGACAAACATTGTCATGAAGTTTCATGAAGATCGGATGAAATTTGTAGGCGCTAGAGTGTTAACGAACAATTGTGAACGGATGGACGGACGACGGACATTCAGCGATCCTAAAAGCTCATCTTGGCACTTCGTGCCAGGTGAGCTAATAACACAAGAGCACCGCAAGCCGGGCACATTATACGCCCGTCAAAACGATCTTAGAATGTAGTCATACCAAAACCCTATCAAGGTAAAAACAAAAGGGGAAGAACCCTGAAAGTTAGGGGTCATATGCTGACCAAGTTTCAAAAGGATGGGAATAAATTTGTTTGAGAAAGAGAGCTACAAACAAAAAAATGCCCGTTTTTGACGATAAAAGGGGCATAACTCTTGAATGTCTGGGGCAATCTTGCTGGTTATGAAGCTTGACCGAGACATTATGGTAATACACATGCTGACCAAGTTTCAAAAGGATTGGAATAAATTTGTTTGAGTTAGAGAGCGGACAAACTAAAAAATGCCCGTTTTAGATGAAAAAAGGGACATAACTCTTGACTGTCTGTGGCAATCTTGCTGGTTATGAAATATAACCGAGACATTATGGTCATACACATGCTGACCAAGTTTCAAAAGGCCTGAAATAAATTTGTTTGAACTATAGAGCGGACAAACTAAAATATGCCCGTTTTTTTATGAAAAAAGGGGCATAACTCTTGAATGCCTGGTGCAATCCTGCTTGTTATCAAACTTGACAGAGATATTATGGTCATACACATGCTGACCAAGTTTCAAAAGGATTAAAATAAATGTGTTTGAGTTATAGAGCGGACAAACTAAAATATGCCCGTTTTTTACAAAAAAGGGGCATAACTCTTGAATGTCTGGGGCAATCCTGCTGGTTATCGAACCTGACCGAGATATTATGGTCATACACATGCTGACAAAGTTTCAAAAGGATTAAAATAAATTTGTTTGAGTTAGAGAGCGGACAAACTAAAATATGCCCGTTTTTTACGAAAAAAGGGGCATAACTCTTGAATGCCTGGTGCAATCCTGCTGGTTATCGAACTTGACCGAGATATTATGGTCATACACATGCTGACAAAGTTTGAAAAGGATTAAAAAACATTTGTTTGAGTTAGAGAGCGGACAAACTAATATGCCCGTTTTTGACAAAAAAGGGCATAACTCTTGAATGTCTGGGGCAATCTTGCTGGTTATCGAACTTGACCGAGATATTATGGTCATACACGTTCTGACCAAGTTTCAAAAGGATTAGACTAAATTTGTTTGAGTTAGAGAGCGGACATGAAAAAGTTAACGGACGGACAGACAGACGTACACATGAGCGGGTACTTGTGTTTTTCACCCCACAAATAAGTATGGACGGACACTGTCCACATGTACATAGGTTGCATATGAGGTGCTCGAAGCTCAGGAGTACCTTCTGTACAAGTAGCTCACAATTTATGGTCGTTTTTTGTCCATATAGACAAAGCACTTGTGCAAACATATTAGTTGAATTGCACCCCCTACATCAGAGGATTGTTTTGAACATGTGATGATTAGGGGGTGCAACCCACATGTAGTGTTTTTCCCCACAAGTCTGTTTCATACACATGATGCAACTCACAACACCCTTCCCATGAGTGCGGACAGACGGACGGACGGACAGCGCCACGACATAATACGTCCCGTCTGAAGACGGGCGTATAAAAAGGGGTAAACAATATCAAACATTTCAATTGAGGTTAACTACTTACAAAAACTAATCTTATTGGCAATACTTAAGAAAAACTTTATTTGGCAAACTGAAGGATCATAATCCTTCACATCTATTCATACACTCGGGCAATTTGTATTTTCTAGCATACAAGTAAGTGGCCATTCTTTGAAGGAGCAAAAAGAACTCTAGAGTTTGATACTTACAGTAAAACCTCTCTATTATGACCACAAAAAAGAATGCCGATTGGTTGTTTAAAAGACAGGTGACAGTTTAAAGCAAGGTGACAATACAAGAGGGCCAGAAAGGCCCTTGATCGCTCACCTGACCATGGTGACACTAGGATGGGTCACGTGATTTCAGAAAAGAAGATTTGTAAAAGGTGACCCCCAGGACAGGGCCAATTTTGACCCCAGGGGCAACATTTGAACAACAAAGATAGAGGACCTGTAAACGATGATATGTGCAAAATATCTAAACTCAGTTTTACTATGGTTTCAGACAAGAAGATTTTTGAAGTTTTCATTGAAAAAATCTATTTTTAGCTCCGGTGACCCAGATATGCAACAGACCAGAACCAATTCATCCATATATGTGAAGGACCTCTAAAAGTTACATCATGCCAAATATCAAAGCTCTGGCCATATTGGTTTCTGAGTAAAAGATGTTTGAACATTTGCCTATGTAACTCTACGTAAAACCGTGACCTCCGGGGCGGGGCCAATTTTGACCCCAGGGACAACATTTTAACAACTTTGATAGAGGGCCTGTAGACGATGCTATGTACAAAATATCTAAACTCAGTGTACTATGGTTTCAGAAAAGAAGATTTTTGAAGTTTTCATTGAAAAAATCTATTTTTAGCTCCTGTGACCCAGATATGCAACAGACCATAACCAATTCAACAATATGTATGAAGGACTTCTAGAAGTTATATCATGCCAAATATCAAAGCTCTGGTCATATTGGTTTCAGAGAATAAGATGTTTGAACATTTCACTATATAACTCTATGTAAAACTGTGATCCCCGGGGCGGGGCCAATTTCGACCCCAGGGACAAAATTTGAACAACTTTGATAAAGGATCTGTAGACGATGCTATGTGCAAAATATCTAAGCTCAGTGTACTATGGTTTCAGTCAAGAAGATTTTTTAAGTTCTCATGGGAAAAAATCTATTTTTAGCTCCGGTGACCCAGATATGCAACGTACCGGAACCAATTCAACAATATAAGTCAAATACCTCTAGAAGTAATACCATGCTAAATATCGAAGCTCTGGACATATTGGTTTCAGAGAAAAAGATGTTTGAACATTTCACTATATAACTCTATGTAAAACGTTGACCCCCGGGGCGGGGCCAATTTTGACCCCAGGGGCAAAATTTGAACAACTTTGATAGAGGACCTATAGGTAATGACATGTGCCAAATATCTAAGCTCTGGCTCTTGTGGTTTGTGACAAGAAGATTTTTTAAGATTTCCTTATTTTTTCACTTTGGTTGCCATAGCAACCAGAGTTCTGCATGGTTTCAAATTCTTTGAACAACTTTGAAAGAGCTTGACCCAAGGAACATTCCTGTGAAGTTTGGTTGCAATCAGTCAAGTGGTTTTGGAGAAGAAGATGTTTGAAGAAATTGTTGACGCACGACGCACAACGACGGACGCCGGACATTGACTGACCACAAAAGCTCACCTTGAGCACTTTGTGCTCAGGTGAGCTAAAAACAGAAAGCTCTTTAAGCAGTCACATGTCGTAAACATCAACTAATTAACAAAAAAATAGTGGCCGTAATAGAGAGGTTTTACTTTTCCTGCATTAAGCTACCCTCTGTATTAGAATATTATAGCTGCTATTTTTTATGGCCACTTAACCCTTTCCCCAATAGATCCACCTTTATAGGCATTCCATTTATTCCCCAACTGAAGAATAGTTCCAATTTATACAATACAATAATGAATGTGCAACATGAGAAATATTCATATCTAGCAGATAATTAAATAAAGCATCCAGAAAGTTAAGCAGAATGTGCTTTGAGGAACATAGTGCTTTACTTTCAACCTACTTTAAGTGGTCACCTGTCTTCAAAATAAGAATCGGGCCGTAGGGTAAAGGGTTAACATACAGGTTTAACTGTACATAACAAAACCCTGGATTGTCACCATCAAGTTTTAATCATTAAATTTCAACTTGGTTTATATAAGTAAATGGATTTAAGGGTATTTTCTCTCTCCTTTTTTTGTACAATTACACCAATTGCAAATTTAATACCTAAAACACAGAGCCTTGTAATTTGCTTCAATACAAATGTATTTCTCAAATACTATTTCTAAAACTTGACTATCATATTTTTTGTTTGTTCCATAAAACAAGCAGTAAACAATAAATGGTAAAGTTCTGTAGTATGTTTTGCTAGGCATTCATTCCATCACTGCCAAGTCATACCTCAACAGCATTTGCAAGCTGTTGGGATCCAGACCAGACGCTGAATAACCATTTAACTGTTTGACACATATTTTGATAATTCTTCATCAACATATGGCAAAAAAATGATGGTTTAAAATCAATGCATAATGTGAAGACATACAAATTGTGGTATAAAATGACGATTTCACTTTCAGTCAGCTATGAACACAAATCAGATATAGAGAGGTCCAGGTACGGTGAGTACTTCAAATACAAGCAACCATATGTCTTCAAACCCTATGATATGGCTACTAAATAGTATCATCTCCAAGAAATGATCCTGATAGACATAAAGGTTCAACAGTTGGAAATGTATCGAATCTGGAGCCTGTTTCATAAAACTTTGTACGACAAATGTGGGAAGTCGGATGATAAAAGTCTCAATTATTATTTAATATTCTCCATTTAATCACGCTTGTGACATCTCTTTGGAATCGTCTTGAAAAAGTTTTGACTAACGACCGTTTTTGTGGTACAAAGTTTTATGAAGGGCCCCCCTGGAGTCCTGGCCACAAATGCTCGAATCTGACCAACAAAATGCTTGAGAACAATCTCAGGCTCAACTCAAAAGCTTTATAACCCTGGAATAGACTCCAAAGGACTATATTCATCATTTATAATTTACAAATTTAATTCTGCAGACTGTCCAAGTTTCAGGTCCGTGACCTGCCACAATGTGCAAATTATTAATGAATTATGATCCTGAATGACAGGTACATCTTCTAGCACAGCAAACACTTGCAGACTGGGCAATATTTCGCCTCCAACAATTGTCTGCTACTGTTCCAAAAATAGAATTGTCTAAAAAACAAAAATCAAAGCAGGGTCAGTGTCAAACAGTTTGAATCCTGATGGGACACCAAAAATGTGACATCTCATCAGGATCTTAACTGACCTTCTCCGATCATCAAATCAACAATTAACATATAATATTGTCAAGTCAGATGCCAATACCAGGATTTGATGTCAACATAAAAATTGTCACAGATACCATTTTGCCATATCACTCAGAAAGTAACAAATTAATGCTATGATCAGGGCTCCAGATAATGGGGATTCAAATAATCAAATCAACATTTTCTCTCATTTCAGCACCAAAGTATATGATGTTATTACTCATCAGAATTGTCTCTCTGAGACGATTCTAATGAGTAGTGACACAATAGAGTTTAAAACTGAAATACAGATTTTAGTTTTTGAAATACTCCCCCTTATCTGGAGCCCTAATAATGATTTGTACAGCTCAAAATGTGTAAGGTGACCATAACAAAGATGTGTGGCAAGTTGATTAAATATTATGGTAGCTTACTGTAGAACATTTAACCTATGGCCTGTTTCTAGTTTTAAAGAAAGGATGCCAATTAAAGCAGGTTGAAAGTAAAGCAGAATGCATCTTCAGGCACATTCTGTCAACCTGCTTTAAGCTGTCATCTGCTAGGATGTTGGAACATATTTCTTATGGTGCATATTCATTCATTGTAAAGTGGAACAATTTTCTTCAGAGTAGGAACAAATTAAAGGTGTATGTGTGGATTGACTAAAATGGTAGCTTAACTCTTTGCACCCTAGTCCCGTATATAGGCGTTCTTTTCAAACAGTGTACATGTGAATAGTACACTTGTTCTATGCAAACAGTGAAGACCCAGATCAGAGGGCTCCAAAAGGAGCCCTCTGATCAGGGTCTTCACTGTTAATGCCAAACATTGACAAAAACGACCCATAAAAGTCAGAAATGGATTAGACTTAAATGGAAACTGGAATTGTCCATTTAAAGTTTTAGGGAGGAAAGAGTTAATGTGGAACAAATGAAAGTAGGCAGTACACAATGAGCTTTTTGTATTCCTTTTATGCTGTATTAATTTTTTCCCTCATAGAAACACCTTTTTATATTCCCATCATTTTTTTACATTAAAATGTTTTATGCTTCCACACTGTCCTGGTAAAGGACTAGAAGACACTTGCTGTACACCCCTATTTAACTCATTATCCCCTGAAACATCAAATGGACAATTCCAGTTTGCAATAAAGGCTGGTCCACTTTTGACTATTTAGGGTTGTTTTTTTTGTAAGAAATTGCAAAATGCCAAACAGTGAAGTCCCTGATCAGAGGGCTCCTGCAGGAGCCCTCTGATCAGAGACTTAACTGTTTGCATAGGACAGTACTCTCAACAGGTACACATTAGGTAAAGGATGCACATATGCATCACTAGGGCTCAATGAACTATTTGCACGCTTGGTAATTTTTTTGTCTGCGACCATTGTTGTCTGCTACTGTTTTAAAAATAGAATTTTCAAAAT
Source organism: Gari tellinella (assembly GCA_922989275.2). NCBI lineage: Eukaryota > Metazoa > Mollusca > Bivalvia > Cardiida > Psammobiidae > Gari > Gari tellinella. Next base: position 90,152,661 of record OV277860.1, read on the forward strand.
TTCTTTTTAAAACAGGGTCAGAGTGTCAAACAGTTTGGATCCCAATGAGACACATTGGGATCCAAACTGTTTACACAGATAACAACGATTTCGCCACCAGCTTGCTAAAAGTAAAAAAAATCCCCCTTCTAGATCCCCAAGCTGCCAAACAGTAACAAAAAAGCACTGAATTTAACTATTTAAAGTCCATTGCACTTTTAACTCTTTGACCATTTGCTTGTTTTTAGTACCATATTAAAGACAGATGATTGCTTAAAGCATGCTGAAAATAAAGCAGAATGTTCCTTTGGTTACATTCTGCTTTACTTTCCGCCTGCTTTAAGCATGGGGATTTTGCATTGCTGCATGGGGGCAGGCTGAAACTAAAGCAGGAATCTCTAAAAGTTATATTTTAGTTTCACTCTCAGCCAGCTTTAAGCAACCTCCAATCAGGAAGATTTCTGATTTACTTACAGCCAGATTTAAGTAGCCAGTAGTACAGTGGAGAAAACTTTATTCTTTCCCATTTAAACGCAAATCGCTTAAATGTAGGAAATTATCTTTATTTGAGATATAGAGGATCTTACATGAGTGCTCATTAATTATCATTTTTAATAAACGAGTTGACTAAAACAATATGACGCGAGCCTTGACGAGCGTTAAATTTGTTTTAGTCAACGAGTTTATTAAGAATGATAAATAATGAGCACGAATGTTAGATCCTATTTATCACATAAACACTTTAAAACCCTTTTAAGTGAACTGATTCCGTAGATTTTTGTCTCTCCACCATATATATTTTCCGCCAAAACTTGACGTTGTTTACAGTAACGCCATGGCAAATGACGTCATTTGGCGCCCAGCGCCATGCAGCGCTGGTAGACGATCAGGTAGGGCCGGAGCCCAAATATTGATATTTCACTATAGTTTATTGAATGACTTTATAACACTCCCAGAGTCGGTTTTATGTGATAAACTTAATTATTTCATTTTTGTCTAGTGGCAAACAGTTTGGAGCCTGATCAGACGCCGGGTTACCCGGCATCTGATCTGGCTCCAAACTGTTTGCAAAGGAAATAGTAGTTTTAGTGTAAACACGTTTATTGGGAAAGAATAACGTTTTTTTCGCTGTATGTAACACTATAAAGGAAAGGGTTAACCTGTCACCAGTATAAGAGATCTTCATACAGAATGGTCACAAAACACACGCTTGGCTGTAACTCTGGGTGGCAACCTAAAACGACCTGTCCACTCTTCACAGTGTAGGAAAACTGTCACATCTATTATGTCTATCAATCTTGTATTAAACAACAACTAATTGAAGAAGCATGGCTAACTTTAAAGACAAAAGTCTGCTTAATGCAGGAACAGAAATGCAGATACTGTCCTCCCTCTCTACAATGACACCCAATGGGAAACACAAATTTTGTATGTTTTTTGGAGGAAGTTGTTAAAGGGAGGGAAAATTAAGACTTTCGTCACTCCTCATTATATTTATTCTATCAAAATGTCCACTTATATGTTAATTTGAGAAAACCAGCAGATGACAATTTTAAGCTGTATTGCAGCCATGAAAAGGTTGGACATAAATGTCGTTGTAAGGAGGGACGGGACGTTGTAGGGAGGGAGCGCTGTAGTTTCTATAGAAGCTTTCTGCATTATTTCCATTCTGCATTAAGTAACCACCTGTATTTAAGAGTACTCTAAGTTCTTCTATTGCATGGTTGTTTAATACCAGATTGACTGTATTTATATATTATGTTCAACAAATCAAGTAAAGTTTGTCCAATCACAGTTAAGCTAGGGCAGGTAACCCTGCCTTTTCTCGACATTTCCGTATCAAGGCTCGCTGAATAAACTGTTTTCTTGATAAATCTCTCACTTTCTGTAACAAAAAAATAACAAATGAATGCATATTTGAAAAGCACACTTCATAGGATAGCTCAACTTATTTTAATACTATACCATATTTATAAATGTTTCTTAAGAGAAAATTCTAATGAAGGGTGACAGTCACAGCTCCAGATAAGGGGAGTATTTAAAAAACTAAAATCTTTATTACAGCAAAATCCATTAAACCCTTTTGTGTTCCTATTCATTAGAATAGTCTCTTCAAAATTTTGTGCTGAAATAAATGAAACAAGAATATTGTTCCCAATGATGGATGCTCCCCACAAAGAAAAAGCCCAAGGTAAAGCATGTTTAGTAGGTGAACACAGTAACAAGTTTCATCAACTTACGATGTAACATTCAGGAGATATGCTTCGGACAAAAATGAATTAATTATGAAAAAGGATGGCAATTCAATATTTGGAGATGACAGGGTTATAATTCTTGTGTACTACACTTCTTTTTGTCATCCGCTAACACAGTATCAAGTTTCAAGTTACAGTGCGGCAGAAAATTTGATTTTTTTAAAAATTTATGTAGAAAAAGGGAGATAATTCAATATTGGGAGATGGCAGAGTTATGGTTCTTGAGTACAGCACTCTTTCTGTCATCTCGTATCACTGTATCAAGGTTCATCAACTTACAATGCAATGCTCAGGAGATATGCTCCAGAACAAATTTGATTTTTTTTTTAAATAGAAAAGGGAAGATAATTAAATATTGGGAGATAATAGAGTCATGGTTCTTGTGTACTGCACCTCCTTATGTCATCACCTATCACTGTATTAAGTTCCATTAACTTACGGTGTAGCAGTCAAGAGACATACTCCGGAAAAAAAAAAATTGTATTTTTAGAAAAAGGGAGATAATTCAATATTGGGAGATGACAGAGTTACTGTTCTTGTGTGCTGCACTTCCTTTAGTCATCCTCTATCATTGTTACAAGTTTCATCAACTTTCAGTGTAACGGTCCAGAGATATGCTCAGGACAAAATTGATTTTTTTTATGAGAAAAAGGGAGATAATTCAAAATTGGGAGATGAGAGAGTTACGGTTCTTGTGTACTGCACCTCCTCCTGTCATTCTCTATCACTGTATTAAGTTTCATCAACCTACGGTGTACCGTTCAAGAGATATGCTCCGGACAAAAAAGCGTGACGGACGGACGTTCTCACAGTTGGACATTTGTTGGGTATATTTTTTGTTTAAAAGTACCCAACAGTACACTAAAATACCCAACAATAACAATAGGGCAATCACGGAATGAATGGAATCTATTGTTCTCCCTACCCAACAAAGGACCTTTCGTGCGCTCGGACTGACTGACGGATGTGCCACCGAAGTGGGTTAGAGGGCCTTTTCTTTTGTTATTTTCTTTTGTTTGAATAACGGGCCACGGCCCCTTATTCTATTGTTACGGAATGAACTCTATTGTCTTCTTTTGTTATGTTTACCGTTATCTGGCCAGAAAAGGCCCTCTAACCCATTTCGGTTGTGCGGACGGACGGAAACACGGACGGACAAAGCGGCGACTATATACTCCCCCCCTAAAGGGGAGCATAAAAACTTTGGATTTGTTCAATTTACTCCCTCTCATCTGGAGACCTGGTGACATCACAAGGTCTGATAGAGACAAACATAATGTTAGTACTTGAATTACTAACCTTTTCTAGAAAAAATTGTAGACCTACACCAAAGATCTTGAAAACCTAGTTCAACTTTTTAAGCTCAAATTTGACTCCACCGATTTGTCAGTTGGTCAGTAGTGCATGGTCATGACCAAACATTATTATTTTCATGTTGTTCCAAAATAAAATATGACTGCCAACTTGAAATCTTAGAATAACACAAAGAGCCAATTATCTAAAAGTTTTTTGAGCTTTTGTAAATATCAAGGGCATGAGGTTGAAGGTTGACAAGGTGATGGACACAGCCAATTATTTAATTTTTCCTATTCAGCTATAAACCAGGCCACTGTCATGTAAGCATTAAGGTTGTTTAGGTTGTCTTTTTCTTTTTCTTCTACAAAACACTGCAAATGACAAACAGTGCAGATACTGACAAGAGGGCTCCTGTAGGCCCTCTAATATGACTCTACACTGTTTGTATAGGACAATGGTAAGTATACTCACCACTAGGGTTCAATAAGTTAACAAATCATACTTACTTTAAGAAACACATCAAGATCTATCACACTTTTGCGCAGTGCTTCACCTAGATAGTATATTGCATCTTCTAAAGCTTGTTCTTCAGCAAAAGCATTTAGTAACCTGGAATTGTAAATAAAACCTTTATTTTTTTAGCTTTTTGTATAAACCCATGTTTACGCATTTAATTACATTTTATGTATGTTCAACTTAAACTATTACTTCATAAATATCCCCTTTTACGCCTTTAATTTATTTCTCCATTGAAGAGAACAGTTCCACTTTATGCAATCATGAATATGCACCATAAAAATATTTTCTATATCCTAGCAAATAGTAACTGCAAGCAGGCTAAAAGTAAAACAGAATGCACCTTTAGTTGCATTCTGTTTTACTTTCAGCCTGCTTTAAGTTGTCACCCATCTTCAAAATTAGAACCAGGGTATTTAGTAAAGGGTTAAATGACTTGGTGATATCAAGTACTGACTGTACTTACTGTCGGTATAGGGGTGCTGTTGTGACTACAGCATCGTCTATGTTGAGCTGATCTTGGTTCTCCAGTGTTTTAAGGGCCTCCTTAACCTCCACATCCTTCTGTTTCAATAGCTGAACCTTCTCCGTAATGTCTTCCTACAAAATAAATTGACAATCACTTTATTATATAGCTTGTCCAGTCACACAAGTATTTAGCCCTCTAGTGTGGGTCTACACTATTTGCATAGGACAGGTGTACTCTTCACATGTACAAGGTTTGTAAATGACTAGGTTTCAATGGGTAAACTGTTTGAAATCTGAGATACCTAGTGTCTGACCAAGATTCAAACTGTGGCCAATGGATGGATATAATAATCTTCTTTTTCAGAGCCATAAAAACTAAATTTGAACATGTTTGTTCAAGGACCTGTTGAGATTGAACTGCTTGTAAAAATTGTATGGGCATACTGTTAACACTGGTTGTTCATAATGAAAATGTAATAGACAAATTGTGTCAAAGATTGTCAATTATTTACTTTTAATGCCATGTGCGTCAGGCAACTACTATAACAACAACAACACAATGGGAGTAACTGTAGCATGTTCAGGTAATTGTATCGGAGCCCAACGTCCTTTAGCATGCAAACAACGCTTTTAGTATGACATCTAACATTCTAATTAACTGAAATGCATCAATGAGATTTAGCTGCTAAGATGTTTACAAACTGCTTTGTTTGATACATTAAGTACCAGAAAAGGTTGGTTTATTGAAGAGAAATTAACTCAATACTGTTTACTGTGGCTCATGTACTCATGAGGATGCCATTTTGAAATTCATGTTCACTTTGGCAAATGACCCTCGATGTTGTTTGTGTAGCTGGCCAACGATATCATGCAAACAGGTTGTTTATGTGTAATTTTTTTGTTAACTTTGGGCTCCGATTCAGTAACTGAACACACTACTGGTGTTAAGCATATGAACACTATAGATGAGTAGTCTCCCTTGCCCCATTATATGAGTACATACCTTTTCTCTTTCCAGACCGCTTATCATCCCTTCTAGTTTCTCCTTCCCTTTCAACAGATCTGTTTGAGTTTTGTACAACACATCCATCTCGGCCTGAGGAAGAGAGAGAAAGTTCAAACATTACATTTACCATAAGGTAGGACAGTAGCATGGGAAGATATTCAAGTTAAATTTACAATCTGACACTCAGTTGATACAGAGCCTCTACCTACTCCTCCACAAAACTGCCACAATTAGTGCTGATTACAAGTGGCAGCTTTAAGCAAGGTGAAAGTAAAGCAGAAATATTAGACACGAGTTACCGGCGGTAGTGGCCCAATGGTTAACACCTTGGTCTACGGTACCAGGGGTCGTGAGTTCGATCCCCCGCCGGACCAGCGGTCTGACTAGGGGATTTTTCTGAATCCCCGATGATGTACAGGAATGTTCTTGAGCAAGACATGTACCGCGAATTGCTCATCTCCACCCAGGGGTTAAAATGGGTACCTGTGAAGGGTCTGAGTCGGTACTGCGGCTGCATTTGACTGCGCCATATGTTAGCAGTGCTCATAGGCAAGATGGCTCGATGATCAGGGGAGTATATGTACAGTCGGCTGAGCGGTCATTCGGACTGAAAGTAGACTTTTAACTTGGTATATTACTTTTTTTTTTTATTACGAGTTTTCTGCTATACTTTCAGTTTATTTCAAGCAGTCAACTGCCCTATGCACAGTTGGCTATCTATATAGCTGATTTGAATTTTTGACAATGGACGAAAGCATTAAAGTCTACCTGAGAATATTCTATATGCACAAAGCTGATGTGAATAAAACAAATCACAGCATAACAACACTCTCCAACAATTGAAACCTAGTTCTCACATACACATCATTACCAACAGTGTACATGTGAAGAGTGCACTTGATCTTTCAAATATGGCCAGTATTTCAAATAGCTACATGCGTATGTCCCTACTAACCTCAATGATGTGACTACTCATAAGAATCACCACTTTCTGTCTTACTTTCGTTTGCTTTTAGCAGCTTTCTGTATATATGTATTTTTGACACATTCACTGTCTATTGAACTGTAAAATTTTGAATGAATTTCAATTAAGAATCATAACCAGAAAAACACAATGTTTCATAGAAACTCTTCTGACTTCTGCAAATATCAAATACTGATGCTTTTTTAAAACAGTATAGAGTATGTACTCATTCCTTGGGGAAAGTCTCCTAATTCTAAAAGCCAATGTAATAGTTCAGATGTTATAGATTCAAAGTGGGCAGAGTTTTATACATGGATATTCAGCAGGAGAAAAGCTGATTACCCCCAAAGAAGTGCCTTTTAGTAGGGCTGCTGCGAGTATCCGAGTACTCGTATATCCACGGATCCTAACGGAAAATCGAGTACGAGTATTCGTCACTGTCGAGATTCGTGGATCGCGATCTTAATTGTTCACAATCAAAACAGCAATTAAATACAAAAATACTAATAACAGCCGAAGAATAATGCATTTCTTACCTCGAAAATAGTTATTCCGATAATGATTTAGACTTAAAACGATTGAAAAGTCATTTCGAATCCTACAAACTAACGTACGATAGAACGGGCGGGGGGAATTATGTCGTGTAAACTGTGACGTGATATATGCATAAATTTCTCCGAAAATACCCATGTAATGAACATTTTATATGTATCTAAATCAGAAGCTAACTTCTTGAATTGATTTTCCAACAAAACATTATGAATAATCCCGTTAGGCGAACAAAGAGATGTGTCGAAACTGCGAAGCAGAATTTCTACGCTATATAACTCTTTGCGAGAAAATGCGAACATTCGGAATTTGACATAAATCTATGTGTATTACTTGTGTTACAAATAAAAAGATGCTTCCCAAACGTTATCGGTTTAACAAAGCATTATTTCTTTTTCTATTTTGTAAGACATTTTGTGTTTATATAGGAGATATTGACATATAGATCTAAAACAACGTTAAAAATAAACCTGTCATTTTTTTAAATTGACACGCGAGAAAATGACCAATTTTTTGGAAGCGATGAAACGTAGAAATGTCGAGAAAGGATTTACGCGCGTGAGAGAACAAAGGCAACAAAACTTTAAAGAAACAAACACAGGCCGGGATCGAAAAATAGGATATTCTCTCACCGTAAGTAGCGATTCCGAATATGAATTGTAAAGTTAATAGACTGAGAAACCGAACCTAATTGGAGACATGTTTACAACGGAGTCGAAGGAAAATTTGAATTTGTGGTCGAACATAGTACTGAAAAAAATCTCTAAAAACACTGGACTGACGGATATTTCAGGAGGTTGTTTAAATCTTTTATAGATTTTGTTCATTTGCGGATGAATAGTCAACAAGTTATGTAAGTAATTGTTTTAATAGTTATGTTAAGGGAACACATAGTTTAATACCGGTATTTCAATTATTTTCTGACTGTTTGAAATCACTATAATGCAGTTTATGTTGTTTACTTTTTGCTAGTATACATCGTTCCTAGAAAGAGTTAAATAACTGCATTCAGGCCTACACATTATCTATTTTAGAGTGGTTACTTTATAACTGGTGATTCGTGATTCAATTTGTGAAACGTGGGTACTGAATCGTGGATCGGATCGGATCGGATCGTCACTTACTCAACGATCCGCAGCCCTACCTTTTAGTGTATTAAATTTATTCCTTCACGAAGAAAACAGTTCCAATTTGCACAGTCATGAACATGTACATGTACCATAAGAAATATTTTCTAAATCCTAGCAGATAGTAGCATAAAGCAGGCTGAAAGTAAAACAGAGAATGTTCCTTAGGACACATTCTGTTCTACTTTCAAGCTGCTTTAACCCTTTGAACCTTAGTCCCGCATATTGGCGTCCTTTGCAAAAAGTGTACATGTGAATAGTACACTTGTCCTATGCAAACAGTGAAGACCCAGATCAGAGGGCTCCTAGGAGCCCTCTGATCAGGGTCTTCAATGTTTGTCATAATGCCAAACATTGACAAAAATAACTCTTAAAAGTCAGAAATGGACTAGACTTAAATGGAAACTGGAATTGTCCATTTAAAGTTTCAGGGAGGAAAGAGTTAAGTGGTCACCTGTTTTCAAAATCAGAAACAGGCTATGGAGTATTAGGTTATACACACCTGAGCCTGAGCAAAGGTTTCTCTCAGTCTTCGTTTCATCTTGTCTTCAACAGCTGATAACAATGAAGCCTTTAAATGTTCCTCAGTAACTGTGTTGTTGCCAGTCACGTTTGATGCACCTGAAAACGATGTAAGATAGCATGCATATTACACCTTTAATAATTACCCCATAAATGTGCCTTTTTACGCCTTCAACTTATTACTCTACTAAAGAAAATAGTTCCAATATATATGTCATGAATATGTATCATAAGAAATATTTTTCATATCCTAGCAGATGATATCTTTAAGCAGGTTGAAAGTAAATCAGAACAAGCTGTAAGATGCATTCTGCTTTACTTTCAATCTGCTTTAAGTGGTCACATACCTTCAAAACTAGAAATAGGCTATGAGGTTATGGGTTGAGCAATGTGTTTTTCAAGGACTTTTTTTTAAGTTTTAGGGCCGAAAGTTTCCCTAATTTCTCTCTTTGAAAACGGAATTTATTTTCCCAATACTCTATGATGAATTTCTCATTCAAAGAAAATTACAGTTTTCAGAAAACAACTGATTTCTTCATAGAAACACATTTTCACACCTTAACCCATTTACGCCTGGTGTTCAATAGATGGGACATAGGCAAACAGTGTAGGCTAAGATCAGACACTGCATAATTTGCTGTCTTATCAGAGTCTGTACTGTTTACTAACAGGAATTTCAATCAAAAACAAAAGGAAAATGTAAATTAGACCAAGCAACCCTTAAATGAACGAGAAGTCCCTTAATTCACTCACTTGAGGATATTTAACCTGATGGTTTTACCTTTGATTTCAAAATCATCCTAGAATTTATATATAGAGTGACCAAGTTTGATCAAAATCCAATCCAATTAGTAGACACTAGAGTGTGGAAAGTGTTAAAGCCTTGCTCTTACTATAATACATGAATACTTCAAGGGCAGACAACTTTTGACCTAATGGTATCATTTCACCCAAATTTAATCTAATGGAAGAACACATGGTAATATTTATAGTGTGCAAAGTAAAATCAAAATACAATAAAAACCAGGAACCATTGGCTATAAAGGAGATGTCATTTAATGCCCTTAATTTTAGCCCTGGCAGCCATCTTGTCCAGAGGAGTGGAATGACATTAATTTCTGAAGAGGACATTAAGAAATTAGTTTGAAATTTGCTCAGTTGTTCAGGAGGAGATTTCATGTAAAGGAATTGTGTACAGACTATTATATATAGCCAGCTGGAGGAAAGGCAATCTTAATAGCTCACTATGAGCACATCGTGCACAGGTGAGCTAATAAAAGTTCATCTCGCATGGTTGCCATGTCACGTAAACCTACATGTACATACTTGTTTGAGTAGAAGAATAATTGTTGCTGGTGGCTGCTGGGTATGGGGTGTTAGCTGGGTAGCTAGGGGCTGCTGTGGATGATGGGTAGCTGGAGGGTTGGTACCCCATATAACCACTTTGATTAGGTTGCTGGTACCCTGTAATAAACCATACACATTTTTTAGGTATCTAATCAATGTTTTTCATGTATGCAACTTACATCCTGACAGATTATTGCTTAACTTGTTCCTATGTGACTATGAGCAGTAAAATGGTTAAAAAACATCGTAAGTCCTACCTGTGAACTGTCCTGGGTAGGACTGTTGGGGGTATCCTCCAGGTGAACTATTAGGGTAGGGTTGGTTAGAAGATGGGTATGGTGTGTTTGCCGAGCCTGGCATCCCTGGCATGGGCATGGGGAATGATCCACCTGAGCCAACAAACAAGGACAAAACTTTTAATACATTACTCCACAACACACATTTTTATGCATTTTATTAATTCTTACACTGAAGATTTTTTTTTCCTTTTATACAGAAATGAATGTGCAACATAAGAAATATTTTGCATATTCTAGTAGATGGTAGGTTAAAGCAGCCTGAAAGTAGAGCAGAATGTGCCTTAAGCATTCTGCTTTACTTTCAACCTGCTTTCAGTGGTCATCGTCTTCAAAATTAGAAATATGCTATGGAGTAATGAGGTAAACATGCTTCACATACAGCTGTAGTACAGGGGAATTCTTTATTCTTTCCTAACTAACACATTGTGATCGAAACGTATGTCAATTGTGCAAACATTTTTAGTCAGATCAAATGGAGAGTTACTTGGCAATTGATCAGGCTCCAAAAATGTTTGCAAATCTGATATAAATCAATTGTAAACATTTAAAGTTAACCCTTAGCCTGCCAGTCACGACTAGCTCCATATGCAAACAGCTTGGATCCGGATGAGACGCCGAGTAACTCGGCGTCTCATCCGGATCCAAGCTGTTTGACACTCGGACAACATTTTCAGCAATTTTGAGCAACTTTGAAGCACTTTGAAACTTGAAGCAGACGAGAAATATAGCAGACGACAATTTATTTGGCGGGCTAAGGGTTAATTTTTATTTTCATCAACCTTCTTTCTTCTCTACAGTAAACATATAGCCCTGATATCAGTGATATGGGAATTTTTTACACAATATGAGTGAAAAAATACAGTACTTCAACCCTTCAAAGATCAATCATTTTAGGAATAAATCAAATATTTATTGTGTTCATGGAGTGTCCATTAAGCACAAACACAATAAATATTCAATTTATTCCTTATAATCTAATATCACTACTGAATTTACGAAAGAAATTAAATAGAGAATTTGACACGAGTGCTCAGTATTTCACACTTTTAAGCCCTAGGTTGTAGTCCCGCCACCATATATATATTTACAGCCAACATGTGACATTGTTTTGTAGTAAAGTCATCTCCAATGACGTCATTTGGCTTCCTGCTTCATGCAGCGCTTGTGACAAACAGTTAGATTAGGAGAAAGTAGTCCCAAACAAAGTGTGGCCTGATTTTATTTTGTTCATGGGGTTATGAATTTTTTTTACAGCCAATCACAGCTATTAAAGTAAAACTTAAAGTTTAGAAAACAAACAATATGAAATTATTCATGAGTGAATTTGAACCTTGAAATGAAGTTGACTGCTTAATGCAAGACAAAAGTAATGTAGAAACTTTCCTAGGGAACTTCACGCATTACTGAAGTCCTGCCATAAGCAGTAAGCTGTTACCAGTCTTAAAGACTGACAATAAAACTGAGTATCACTCAAGAGAGGGCGTACTGGATCCAAGGTTATAAAGCTTTTCAGTAGAGTCTAAAGTCATTCTCAAGCATCTGATTGGTCAGATTTGAGACCAGATTTGAGCCTAGGCTCAAATCTGACCAATCAAATACTTGAGAATACACTCAGACTCAGCTCAAACGCTTTATAACCTTGCCCTGCCCTTTTCGTAGGGAAAATGTAATCAAACTAGGGCCTGAAAAAAACCCATTACCTGCTGCAGGATAGGGTGTATGCCCGGGTTGAGGGTACCGCTGCTGTTGGGGCTGAGCACTCCTGGAGTATACTGGAGGCTCATCTCCAAACACTATTGTCAGGATTTGTATCATACCCAGCAGGTCTGAGTTGGGCTGAAAAATACACATATGGATTTGTCAAATAAACATCTACAATTTTTAGTCAAACAACTATCAATATCCCCAAAACTTAAGCAGGGTTTCAATGTTTAACCTATTAATTGATAGAAAGACCTTTTAACCCATTACCCCATTAATTAATTTCACCATTAAAGAAATAGTTCCAATATATACAGTTATACATATGTATTATAAGAAATATTTTCTCCATTCTAGCTGATGGCAGCTTAAATTAGGCTGAAAGTAAAGCAGAAAGCGCCTTAAGGCGCATTCTGCTTTACTTTCAACCTGCTCTATGTGGAAACATATTTTCAAAGTCAGAAACAGGCTTTGGGCTAATGGGATAATGCCTTTATTCCTTCACAAAAGAAATTACTTCCACTTTATACAATCATGAATATGTAAATTTCTATATCCTAGCAGACAGTACCTTATAAAAGCAGACTGAAAGGAGCATTCTATTTTACTTTCAGTCTGTTTTAAGCAACAACTTCCTTAAGGAACAGTTTGCTTTATGTTCAGGCTGTTTTAAGCAAATATCTGTCTTCAGTACTGATAACAAGCTATGGGGGAAAGGGTTAGTTCAAGACAAAGTACAGCAAAAAGCTGTATGAACTATCCATGTCCTTTTATTAGTCCTTTGCCCTACCTAAACCATAGGGACATTGTATTCAGTACTATAGTATTCTATATGCAGCTTTTCTGGTGAGTGAGTTGTGATCCATTTTCTGCTTTACTTTCAACCTGCTTAAAGTGGTCATCTGTCTTCAAAACAAAGAAACAAGACTATGGAGTAATTGGTTAAAGGAGGGTATACAGCACTTACATATCTCCATTCCCTAAGGTATGGTAGATCTATCTTGCCATCCATGTCCACATTTCTCCCGACCTTGATCTGCATGGTTGGCGTTGGTCTCACATACACCAGAGGTGGGTTATAGGGGTGTGTGTCCATCAGCCATATACAGATTGGTATATTGTAAATAGATCCTGGAGAAACACAACACAATATATTGTATTAACCAGTGTCTCAAAAGGAATAAATTTTCTCCTTTCACCCATTACACCATAAATATGCCTTTTTACAACTTTAATTTATTCCTTCACTGAAGGAAACAGTTCTGAGGGGTATACATTTAATAATATGATTCACTTTTCTTAGAAATAGATAATCTTACATAACTATGTTTATCACATTAACATTTTGAATAACCTATTTAGTCAATTGAAGTTTCATTTTGTAGTCCCTCGGCCTCCACCATATATATTTTCTGACAAAACGTGACACTGTCATTGCAATGATGTCATTTGGTGTACGCTTTATGCAGTGCTTGTGGATAAACAGGTTGGATCTGAGCCCAAAAATAAGTATTTTACAAGTGTTGATTTAACAAAAATATTAAATGGCTTTCCAACAAATGTTGTATTCTACCTATCTGAAAGCTTCTTTTCCTTTCTCACTGGCTTTGGAAGTACTACCTGAGTATAAACCAGTGTTTGAATCTGGATGAGAGGTGGAGTTACTCAGCCTCATCAATATAGTGTAACCTTTGATTCTGAGTTAGTTTAGTCATATCAAGGCAAACAGCTAATTACAGTTGGAGGAAGACCCAAGATACCCTTCATACACTGCTTCAAGCACAAATCCTTAACTGGGTAGATAAGCCATCTGGAAGGCTTCCCAACATGAAAAATCCAAAGTGTCCAAACTGGGATTTGAACCCACAGCAGTGAGGTGCTAAGTGGTTGTTAGTCACAATGACTGTAACCACTTGCCTATGGAGGCACCCTCAGTTTTTCAGAGGTTTTGCTGTACATGTATAAGTAAACCCAGTTGTGCTAACTCAATACTAACTAACCTTTGTAGTTCACTGGTATTGTTCCATCTAGTTGAAGCAAAGTTTTCGTGATCCCATCATTGAAGACTGTAAAACAAATACAAGTTTAACATACAATCATTGTAAAATACATGTACAAACCATTCATGTGTTTAATTATTGACTTAATTTTTATATCAAAACAAGTAAATAACACCTATCACAGCAGAACATATTGAGAAAATCTGGACTGTCTATGAAGAAAAAGAAAGGGTCTTCAACTTTTAAGTAAAAATTAGGTGACAAAATACAGCTTAAACAGAACTTTACTGTTCCCTTGTTTGGAAGGTCTGGGTTTGTTTTATACGTCCTGGCCCTTTCTACTGTTTGAGTGCTCGCAATAAACTCTTCCAGATATTGGTATTTGTAAGGGGCGAACCTAACGACAGAGATCTGCAGCGAAATTACTGTTTATGTATATGTTTTCATACAGCCACATTGTCGTCTTTTTAAAATTTAGACTTTAATTTGGCTACATGCCATTATTACATCTTTGGGATATGTTATAAAAATACAGAGATTCAAGTCAAGTTTATTCCAACATTGAGAAACTGTAATTCCTATTTTTGTACCTACATGGATTCAAGATAGTTTCGCTTGTAAACAAGGAGCCCAAGCCTGTTCCAGGCGATTTTCGTTAATGTTATTAGAAAACTATCATATTTATAGATTAATTTTAGAAATTCAAATTAAATCAAATGTTATTTTTCCAATACAGAAATGGTGTGGATCCTAGAACTGGATGGATCTAAGATCGAGCCTCTTTCAAGGAGCCCAAGCTTAGTCCAGACAGCTGACATTGATAGTGTATTTATTACAGGTGATTGCATTGAAATAGATTATAAATTACAAATGATCGGAATGTAGATACACAAGAATGTTGACAGGAATTGACCTTGAATTTGTTAAACATATAATGATGTTGAATTGTCAAAGCATACAACTACCAGTATATTTGTCCCTTCATTGCACCACAAAGTAATTTCAAATGCTATAAACATGCATGGTTTAAGTTCCATTAATTTATGTGTGATGTTTTCCAACAAATTAAAACATTTAAAATAAGAATACAGACTTGTGTGATACATCTTCCAATCCATAATAAATAAATCTTTTAAATGATGTATCATACATGAAAATCATACATGTAGATTCCAAGAAAATGACCAAGTAACAGAACATTTTGAAGGACCCCCATTACTCATTATATCAATAAAACAATAAAGAGGGGACCTAATGCCTGATCCCCTATGGCCTTGCCCTGGGTCATGGTAGCCTGTTGGTTCGAAATCCATTGCTCAAAAACATAATGACAACCCTGATCATTAATAATTAATTGGTCTGGAAAAGTTTGGTCTTCAGGGATTTTACTGTCTAGGTTTACCTTAACCCATTACCCCATAAATATGCATTTCTACGTTTCATTTTTTATCTACTGTATACAGTAATATATGTGCAACATAAGAACTATTTCAATTATCCTAGCAGATTGTAGCTTAAAGCAGGCTGAAAGTATTTAGCAGAATGCACCTACAGGTGCATTCTGCTTTACTTTTAACCTGCTTTAAGTGGTCACTTTACTTCAAATCTTGAAATAGGCTATGGGGTAATAGGTTAAAATGAGCTTTCTGAAAGAAATTATAACTCACCAAAGTCTTCCATCTTTGGCCTGAGGTCACCGAAGCTTTGAAACACACTTGCCACATCTCTTTTGGCAATGTCTGGATTTTTGTACTGAAACAGCCAAGTTAATTTTATTAAGATCAATGTTATGTATCAACCATTATAGTGCTGGAATCAGATAATCAAATGTATACAAATATAAAAGTTGACAGCAGGCTGATATATACATTCATTACAAACTGAGATTACAATTTGCAAGGATTCATGAAAAATAACAAGTTGTTCACACCCCAACAAAATTATGTACATGTATATCAACACTTAGTTTAATTCTTTCAATTGATAAATAAATTAGACTATTATTTGATTATTCCAAATAATTAAGAAAATTGAAACCTTTACTCTTGCACCAGAGAGTTATAAACTTTGATTATATGTTTGAAATGTCCAGTATAGAAAACTAATGAATATAGAGGCTTATATGAGTGATAATACACAAAATTCAATTGAGATAATATTATACAGTTCTAGCAAAACCCCGACAGTCTCTACATAAATCAACTGCAATATACACATACGTTTTAGAGGCTTTAAACTCTACGCAAAGATTATTTCTGACAAGATGTTTATATACCAAATTACCAATTGTGGGAGAATAGTCTGTATAAAACCATTATAAATTATCAAACATCCGTAACTTTAGTGCATCTTGTGAGGGCAAGCTAGAGTTATGGGTCCGTAATTTAGGGCTGCAGCGTTTCAGGTACTTCTCGGTCGGTTTTGAGTATTACCCTTTCGGTTTTCGAGTATTTGGTTCAAGTATAGGATAAAAAACTTGATAAAACAACTTGAAAATAATTCTCATATACTTGCACATATCCACGCAGACAGTACACTATTTTTCGAAAACGCTATCACAGTCATCCCTTATTTATGGATGAGAAAGATGTGCATTTCTTTCTACCATTTTAGGACAGAATTAAGTGATGCCGTGGTTCATTCATGAAATTTTTTTCATTGAAGTTTCATAACTTGGTTTTGGCACGCTGTTAGCCTGTTGTTTTTTGAATTTTGCATTCTGGCTGGTCTTTCCTTAAAACCCTCACAAGCCTTCCGTTTATAAGACTTAAGAGCTAGAAGAACTAGTCAGCTGGGAAAAGTCGTTGATATTTGAATTTAATTTACATTGCCATTTGCAGTCACTAGGTAATAGACTGGTTACCCTTTTACTGAGCAATGCTGTTTGATGTTGGTACCTTTCAAACTGGGCTATCAATCGTGCGCATGAATTAAGTCCTGGGTTTCCCGGAATTATAAATAGCTGATATATGAAAAGAATGAGAAGGATGAGAGGTGAGTAATTTAAATTACTGCAAGATAAAAAGGTTAGAATCTGTTATTTAACCTTAAAGTACATTTTGGAACGTCTGACCATCGAAATATATACATGAAGATACTAACACGCTGATTGGTAAAGTAGCTGTCTCGTATAATTTACCATACATGTCCGCACCAAAACAATGGAGAAAATGAACCGAGAAGAACCAAAATACGGTGAACCTTTGCAGTCTGTAACTCTAGCCACTGCTGAAAAGATTCAAAAGAAACAGGATAATTTACCGATAAATTACTCAAGTGAAGCAGGGAAAAAATGTCCGCCCGGGGTTGGACTCGCACCCACTACCACCTCAACACTAGTCCGGCACTCTACCTACTGAGCTTAAAGGGGGTCTATCGATCCCACCTCTACAGCCTTCTCTCTCGACCCGCCGAGACATGCAGGTAGAGGGAGAGGCACAGGGATCTAGTCCATGGCTAAGCGTGGCAGGCTTAGCCAATGGCTGGATCCCTGACCAACATCGACGGGTGTGGCCCTAAGAAGCGCCGTTTTGGAAGACAGTAACCTCAAGGAGTCGACTTTGTGATTTTTTCCTCTTCGCCACTGGATCCATCAACAACAGATAGGAATTCTACAGATGGATGCCAGCCACCAACCAAATTTATCTTTAAAGTTCCATCATCTGATGTCAAAAACAGCCACTTCAGGAACCCAACTTTAGGCCTCTCCGCCGGCTGAGGAGACGTCCTGGCGATAATAGTGACATCTCTGGACTACTATGTGGGATGAGGCAGAACTTAGGGCACTCGTGGGACGCTAAAACTTAGCAGCTACAACAACCTCTACAGCCACTACATCAACAGTATACTCCCGAACAATCAAGTCTGATTATAATTGGGACAAATGACAGAGTCACTTTCTATTGAAGGGGTATAAAAGCCGGTCCCGGCCCGAACTTTGCCGAACCGAAACGTAAATTGCCGTACCGAACATTTTTTGGGAGTTTGAATACAAGCATAAACAATTCTTAAATTTGAAAATTCTGGTACGGATTAGTTCTTATACATATTATTTATATCCTGAATAAATATTATAACCATCAGAAGCATGGGCGTTGAGAAAAAGGTGATTTTGTAATTTCAGGGGGTATAAAAGCCGGTCCCGTATATATTGTATTTATCCTGTTTTTTTCTTTAATTACAAAATAATGTTATTATGTCTGTTGATACATTTGATCAAAGTGTGTTTCTTTATTACATTTACCAAAAATTTATTATATAATATGGTTGAATATAACTCTTAAAATCACATTTGAAGTGGTTTTATAAAAAGCCGGACCTGAATATAGCGGTCTCCCGTAATAGTTACCTTTCCGTAAGAGTTTCACAATCTGTATTTTCAGTCGGTTTTTTTTTTTTTAGATATGATTGCAGTATGTTTATAGAATCATATATTGGATATCAAAAGTAAAAAAACAAAAAAAAACATTTGATAAGCATTTTTTTTTTTACAGATTAAGATTAAACAGAATGTGAGGCTAAACTTCATTCATGTACAGTCAATCTTGTATCAAGCGAGCACTAAGTTATTGCAGTTCTCTGCCTCATTTCTATCAAACTCTAGGCATATACCGGCAATCAATAGTGGTTGCTATATACACGACTACGTAGAGTAAACGTGTTCTGTGCAATCCGTGTAGACCCAGATCATATGGCTAGTGAAGGAGCAATCCGATCAATGTCATTTTGCCGCGTGAATGAATTGCAGACAAAATCAAAGAAAGTCATAATTAGACTAAACTTTAGTGACTGCAGTAAAAACCTCACTATGACTTGCTTTAAGCTGACATTTTATACAGAACAATTACTCTCCGTTTTAGTGGTCTTAATAGAGAGGTATTACTGTATTTCATTTGTCAATTAAATTTTTCAGAGATGAATGAGTTAACCTTCAACCAGCTATTTTGTTTCAGGAACACGAATGTGACAGAATACGAATACAAAGGATGCAGAGAAAAGACAGCATTATATCATGTTCATATTTGTTTTAATCATAAATATGCTTTATTGAAAATAAACTTTATAGCTGTGACTTATAATAAATACAACAGAAAGACACAAAACAAAGTATAGCACATAAGGCACATAAAGAGGTAACCCCTGAAATCTGTGTATATATAACATGTGTCAGCTTAATGCAGGACATAAATAATGCTGAAAGGTTCGTACATTACTTATGTCCTGCCAAATGTATTTAAAGATCTTCAAAGGGAACTTTTCACTATATACATGTACAAGGTCAATTAGACTCAACGAATGAGGGTCGGAGCAGATTGTTACATACCACGTGATCCAATGAGGACAATGAATAATAATCATCATTGTCAAAAAATATGTATGATATAAGGCACATAAATTAGTTACTAAGCGACCAGTGAAAATTGTGTATATCGGTATGTATACTATGACAGATGGTAGCTGAATGCACGACGTAATTAATGCAGAAATGCCCTGTTGGTTTCTGCATTACTTACGTCGTGCATTAACCTACCAAATGTATGTTCATAGGACACTTTTCTATATACAAAGTCAAATGTAATCAAGTAAGGGTGGGTTGTGTGGTTGATGGGCGGAGCACATTGGTATTTATTACTTGGTTTAAGTACAGTCAAACTTCGATATCTCGAAGTCGGTTGTGTCTAATATACCCGTATTTCAAAGTTTCAAAGCACTCGTAATAACTTTTTAATAATATAAATCAATTTTAAACTTATCAAATGTTTTTTTTTTGTTTTTTTACTTTTGATATCCAATATATGATTCTATAAACATACTGCAATCATATCTAAAAAAAAAAAAACGACTGAAAATACAGATTGTGAAACTCTTACGGAAAGGTAACTATTACGGGAGACCGCTATATTCAGGTCCGGCTTTTATAAAATCACTTCAAATGTGATTTTAAGAGTTATATTCAACCATATATAATAAATTTTTGGTAAATGTAATAAAGAAACACACTTTGATCAAATGTATCAACAGACATAATAACATTATTTTGTAATTAAAGAAAAAAACAGGATATATACAATATATACGGGACCGGCTTTTATACCCCCTGAAATTACAAAATCACCTTTTTCTCAACGCCCATGCTTCTGATGGTTATAATATTTATTCAGGATATAAATAATATGTATAAGAACTAATCCGTACCAGAATTTTCAAATTTAAGAATTGTTTATGCTTGTATTCAAACTCCCAAAAAATGTTCGGTACGGCAATTTACGTTTCGGTTCGGCAAAGTTGGGGCCGGGACCGGCTTTTATACCCCTTCCTTTCTATTTCACCTTTTGATTTTTACTGAACATTACCCTTTTACTAAATGTTCACCTTCAGATATATGATAGCTGCATATTTGAACGCATATAACTAGAAGAATATCTCCAAAAAAATAGGCGGACACATGATGAAATGTAGGTATTCGTCCGGTTCTATATGATCGAATAATTGAATGATAATGAATCATCGACTTGAAAACAACGACCCCAACAATACCTTATCCATGAAAGAGTATTGAGCGCATCTACAAACCTTTGTAAGTGATGTTCTTAGAAACTGGTCATAAGCCATTATCTTATTTTCATGCCACGATTAAACAACGCAAGGTTCAGGTGACTGAATCATATTCCGGAATAACAAAATCTCAGTTGTCAAAAGTCAACATTTTGTAGACTGGTTCTTTTAATAATATCAGCGGAATGTACAGTATTAACAGAAAAGACTTTCTTTCTGGGTCGGGGTAAATACTGACGCGAGAAGAGCTGATGCGGGACGGTACACAGGCGGAATTTCAAAGCCAATATAATATTATGTTCACTAATATCACGAAAATCAATCATGTTATTGATTCTTTCTGCTATATTGTGTACTTTTTTAACTCTTAATTCAAATGTGTGTTACCGTTACTTAACACAATTTTCTAATGTAAATAAATAGGTGAAGATTTCTTATAAAAAGTTTCACACATTTGATCACAGGTACTTGACACATACATCTAGATCTAATTTTTTTTTAAAGGTGGGGGGTTTAATAGATCTAGATGTATGTGTCAAAGTACCTGTGGATCTATGTGTCAAGTACCTGTGCATTTTATGTGTTGGCTCATAGCTCCAGATATAGGCGAGTAGTTCTGTGTCTACTCCGTGGTTATTATATAGCAGTTTTAAATCCACAACGTTCCTTAAAATCATAATTATTATTTACAATCGTGCCTACATTATCAATTCATGTCAATTGTGAAATTAATTACCTGTCAAATTTGCGATGTACTGAAGAAAAAAAACAAAATTTACTATATATTATATTTACTAATAAATTAAAGGTAAATTAAAAACATGTTCGTTACCTGAGTTTGACCAAGTTTTTATTCATATAGAGTCTATTTTCGATCTTTAACCAACTAGTGCATGTGCAGATGATAATCGTTTGAAATATAAATGCTTTAAATTGATTATGTGAAAATACTAGCTCATGCCTGATATTCTATTGATATTATCAGAATCAGATGTTTAACCTTTATTCCGTCAAATAACAGATAGCTACTTGTAAATTCGCAAACACAAAATAGTTTTATTATTCACAAGTGTTGCTGGTATATATTAACCAAGTGGTTACGAACATTTGAGTAACAGTAATGAATATTTTATAATTCTAGGTCAAAAGGTTAACTTCCCCAAAATAAATTGGAAGACATGGATAAATAGTGGAGATACCCATGGAGACAACTTTATGGAAAGCATCAGGGACAGCTACCTATATCAGCATGTAACAGAACCTACAAGAACAAGAGAAAACTGTGAACCAAGTACACTGGACCTGATAATGTCAAACGAAGAAAACGCCCTGGACAACCTTATACATTCTAGTCCACTTGGTCACAGTGACCATTGTGTGCTGGAGTTCACGTACAGAGTGTACTTTCAACCAGAGGAAAAGGAAAAAGAGAAATGGAACTATTTCAAAGGAGATTACAATAAAATGGCCGAAAATTTAAAAATTGGCTGGGAAAACTTAATGAAGGGAAAGAACACAGAGGAGCAGTTTCAAATTATTATGGACAAACTTAACAGCTTAAAAGAGAAATTTGTACCCAAAATAAATATGAAGGCACAATCAAAAGCAAAAAAGCATAATTATATGCCATTGGATGAAAAAACCATAAGGAAAATAAAGAAAAAGCATAGATCTTGGCAGAGATACATGGAAACAAGAGATTGGAAGAAATACCAGGAGTTTGTAAGACTAAGAAATCAAGTGAAGGACATGGTAAAGAAATCAAAATTAAACATGGAAAAAGAAATTGCGATAAATGTGAAGAAAAATCCGAAGAAATTTTGGCAATATTATGCAAATTCAAAAAGAAATACCAAACACGGGATACTCGAACTAAAAGTAAAACAAGAAAATGGAGAAACAACTAAAACAAAAAATGACCAAGAAAAGGCCGATGCACTGGCAAATTTCTTCAGTAGTGTATTTACAGACGAGCCAGAGGGCGTTACCCCAACATTAGAAGAACTCGATGTACAATATGAATGCAAAGTGGACGAAATAGTAGAAAAGGACGTTTTGTTTGGACCTCCTGGAAGAATTAAACATAAACAAGTCAACAGGCCCTGATGGTTTACACCCAAATATGCTCAAAGAGATTGGAAATGTCATTGCCAAACCACTGACAATTATGTTTAACACATCATTATCTGAAGGGGAAGTCCCAGATGTATGGAAAATAGCAAATGTTGTAGCTCTCTTAAAAAAGGGCGATAAAACGGATCCTGGAAATTATAGGCCTGCAAGCTTAACAAGTATTGTATGTAAACTGATGGGAAAACTTGTGAGAAAAATCATATGAACAGAACCAATTTCTTTAGTAAACAACAGTTTGGTTTCATGTCGGGGCGGTCAACTACATTGCAACTACTTAAAGTTATGGATGAATGGACAGAAATTATAGATAATGGGGGAACAATAGATTCGGCTTACATGGATTTCATGAAAGCTTTTGACAAGGTACCTCACCGTAGGCTGATCAAAAAGATGGAAAGATATAAAATAAGTAAAACAATAATATCCTGGGTAGAAGCATTCTTGAAGAACAGATCTCAGAACAAAACTGTAAATGGAACAGAATCGCAGAAGCACAAGGTAACAAGCGGGATCCTTCAAGGAAGCGTATTAGGCCCGACACTGTTTGTCATTTGCATTAATGACATGCCAGAATGTGTGCAGTCTCTTTGCTGAATACACAAAAATCTACAGGGAAATCAAGACAAGAGAGGATGAAAAGATTCTACAAAATGACTTGGACAATTTACAAGAATGGTCAAATAAATGGTTGTTGAAATTTCATCCGAACAAATGTAAAACGTTAACAGTGTCGAACAAAAGCAGGGATATAGATGGGGGGAAGTATCACCTTTACGACGAAAATGGAAATAAAATTCAACTGTCACAAACAAAAGAAGAAAAAGATATTGGGGTAATGGTAGACCAGAATTTACAGTTCAAAACTCATATGCAACAACAAATAAACAAAGTCACCAGTATAATGGGACTTATTAGAAGAACATACACATACCTAGACGAGCAAAGCTTTAAATATCTATTTCAAGGGTTAGTTAGACCACATTTAGAATATGCTGAAGTTGTTTGGAATCCATACAAAGTAGGTGATATAGAAAAATTGGAGAGCGTACAAAGGCGAGCAACTAAACAGATACCATCCCTAAAAAATATGGAATACCCAGATAGACTTAAGAAACTAAACATGCCAACTCTAAAATACAGGAGACTAAGAGGTGATATGATTGAGGTATTCAAGATCTTATCTGACATCTATGACCCCAAAACAACAGAAAACTTTTTACAAAGAAATACTTCATCAATCACAAGAGGACACGGAAAGAAATTAAAGAAAAACTTCAGCAGACTCAATTTAAGAAGATTTTCATTCACACAAAGAATAGTGGATATATGGAACAACCTATCGGAAATAGTAACAGTAGTCGAAACAGTAAAAAAAATTTGAGATCAGTCTTGCAAAGCACTGGGCAAATCAAGAAGTCAGAGTCGACTTTACAAAGGACATAACTACCGGAAGTCACGTAAAGTCGGGCATAAGTAAAGAAGACAAGATGTTAGATGCGGACATAGTGGTCTAGGCCAGCGTCCACAGAAGATCCTAAGGTATCCAAAGGTAAAAGTAACCTCGAAGTAAGTTAACATTTACTCCGAGGTAGAACGAACTCATTAATGGGAAATCAATAGCTGAAATACAGAAAACATACAGAGCGCGAGTCAAGGCGAAACATGAAGAAGCATACATATATACACATAAAGAAAGATGCATTTTTTGTAGCTTGGATGCTCCCACATGACTAATGGCACATCACGTAGAATGTTTCACTTTGCGACAAAGATCAAGAGCACATTGGGGCCACATTTAAAAAGCATGCATGCAAATCATTGGATTTCGTAGACAAATCCAAGATGCTTGAGTGTTCATATCAGTAAACGTTGTTGGCAAAATAGTTTTTACCTATAGATGAAAATGTACGTTACCACACTATTTGATAATATAAAATGTTCAATGTTATGACGGTAACATATAGCTTGTTTAAACATTTTCTAAATAATATGCAATACTACTCTTGGAAATGTTTAAAACAGGGTGTTCATCACCGTAAAGGAGTTTTGGAAACTAAGTTCCCATTTGTAGACCATATAATGTAAAATAATTGTTACCGAAGCATTTCATTGAATTGGGAAAATTAATTTCAAACGTTTCTATTGTTTATAGTTTTGTTTCTAAAATATGTATAACTATGGTGAGTGAAACGTCGCCGAAAAATATGAATAAGACGGTATGTGTGACGAAATTTTGCGATTTTGTGCAAATCTAAATTTCTAAATTAAAGTAAATGACATTTTTCAGTTCAGTCTACATTATTTCGATATATTCTTCGTTTTAATAGCTGTTACACATTTGACTGTGTAATTATTTCTATTCAACAAATTAAGAAAAATACGGAAGCCGGATAGTGCCACTTTTACAATTTTTTATTTATTTTTTATCTTGAAAATTCAAGTTATTATCTTGAAAATTCAAGATAGTATCTTGAATTTTCAACATACTATCTTGAATATTCAAGATAATAACTTGAAAATTCAAGATAGTATCTTGAATTTTCAACAGACTATCTTGAATATTCAAGATAATAACTTGAAAATTCAAGATAGTATCTTGAATTTTCAACATACTAACTTGAAAATTCAAGATACTATCTTGAAAATTCAAGATAGTATCTTGAATTTTCAACATAGTACTATCTTGAATATTCAAGATACTATCTTGAAAATTCAAGATATTATCTTGAATTTTCAACATACTAACTTGAAAATTCAAGATAGTATCTTGAATATTCAAGATAATATCTTGAATTTTCAAGATAATAACTTGCATTTTCAAGATACTATCTTGAAAATTCAACATACTATCTTGAAAATTCAACATACTATCTTGAATTTTCAAGTTAGTATGTTGAAAATTCAAGATAATATCTTGGAATTTTCAAGATAGTATGTTGAATTTTCAAGATAGTATCTCGAATATTCAAGATAATATCTTGAATTTTCAAGATAATAACTTGAATTTTCAAGATACTTATCTTGAAAATTCAACATATACTATCTTGAAAATTCAAGATAGTAACTTGAATTTTCAACATAATAGAGATGGTATAAATCTGTTGTATGGAAGGTGGATAGTGTCACTTTAAGAATTCATAGAAGGCTGAGTCTCGTAAAAATATACAAAGAGGAAATTATTAAAGGCGTTTATATAAGGTCAAAGGGTTAAAATACAGGTTAAAGAGAAAAGTTTAATTTATTTCTAACTCTTGTGATCCCTGGAATGTCCTTTGTGCATCGTGCATCTTTCGTCAATAGTCTTAGCTCACCTGAGCTTATGTTCCATGTGAGTTATTGTGACCGCATTTCGTCCGACGTTCGTCTGTCTGTCCGTCCATCAACCACTTTCTGTAAATGAATTCTTAGCTGAAAACCAGTTGACCAGCTTTTATGAAACTTGATCCTTACAAAAAGTATTCAAAGAAATTGAATCCACTCAAAAATGTGGTTGACATGGCAATTTTTTAAAGTGTTCTTCTCTATAACCACAAGGCCTAGGGCATTGATACTTGGTAACTGGTATGTAGCATAACGGTATGTAGTTGACCTCTTCCAAGTTTGTTCAAATTATACACCTGGGTCAAAATTAGCCCTGCCCTAGGGTTCACTTGTTTTCTCTGAAGCTAGTAGAATTTCTTAGCCTAAAGGTGGGCGATTTAAGGTCCAACATGGCCCTCTTGTTTTAGCAGTCTTCTCTGTGAAATCCCTGGATAGATTTTCACCAAAATTTACCTGAATGATACTTATATATTAGTCTTATGCAAATTCCTAATGTTTATGGTATAACGTGAAGAATAGTGGTTGTCATGGCAACCAACCACTTAAAACTTTGAAAAATCTTTGAAAACCTTTCCAGAAATTACTGAGCTAATTTCTACCAAATCTCCCAGTTTAGTGATGCTTTTAAGCTCACCTTCACGAAGTGATGGGGCTTATATGCTATACCCCGGCGTCAGCGTCCGGACTGGATATCATAAACTATCATAAACTATAAGGGCTAGGTCTATGAAACTTCAACCAACTTGAACCATAAATGCGCCGTAATCAGTACAGCGTTGTAAAACGTAGTTGAGTGACATTGACCTTTGACCTTGACCTCTGGGGTTAATGTTAAGGTTTTGCGTTAAAGTCTATTCATAACTTATAGTCTATTCTGGCTGATTCGCCTGTATGAGTAGACCATGATGCACCGCAGTTTGGTGACCTTGACATTTGGCCTTTACCTCTAGGTTCAACGTTAAGGTTTTGCGTTAAAGTCTGTTCTGTGCAGGATGTGAGCTTCGTAATATTTGATTAGAAAGACAGACGCTGGACAAAAGGTGATCATAAAAGCTTACCCGGAGCATAAACTCAGGTGAACTAAACTGTTTACGAAAGATGCAAGATGCACAAAGCTGTGATCAGATGAGCTAGAAATAAATGCAACTATTTCTCTTTGATCTGGATTTTAACCCTTTGACCTTTAAAAATGCCTTTAATACTTTTCCCTTGAATATCTATTCGAGACTCAGCCTACTATGAATTCTTAAAATGGCACTATCCACCTTCCGTACAACAGATTTATTCCAGCTCTATTATGTTGAAAATTCAAGTTACTATCTTGAATTTTCAAGATAGTATGTTGAATTTTCAAGATAAGTATCTTGAAAATTCAAGTTATTATCTTGAAAATTCAAGATATTATCTTGAATATTCAAGATACTATCTTGAAAATTCAACATACTATCTTGAAAATTCAAGATAATATCTTGAAAAGATAGTATGTTGAATTTTCAAGATAAGTATCTTGAAAATTCAAGTTATTATCTTGAAAATTCAAGATATTATCTTGAATATTCAAGATACTATCTTGAAAATTCAACATACTATCTTGAAAATTCAAGATAATATCTTGAAAAGATAGTATGTTGAATTTTCAAGATAAGTATCTTGAAAATTCAAGTTATTATCTTGAAAATTCAAGATATTATCTTGAATATTCAAGATACTATCTTGAAAATTCAACATACTATCTTGAAAATTCAAGATAATATCTTGAATTGTCAACATACTAACTTGAAAATTCAAGATATTATCTTGAATTTTCAAGATAGTATGTTGAATTTTCAAGATAGTATCTTGTGTGTGAAAACAGATGACTTTATAATACGAAATGTTTATTTCCATATTCTGATCGAAATATTTACATTAAAGTATTACATCTCAATTCCTATGTCCTAATAAACACGAGTCAATTACTGTATTGCGAAGACGAAGTCAGTGGCGAACAGCAATGAGTTTAGTTGGGCATGTTTATCATCATGCTACTAAGAAACGTACATTCTGTACACATACTTTATGTAAAAGGGTGACTTCATTCCTGATTTGATCATGATAGGGTTAAACCTTCCCATGTGCAATCAGTTGGAAGCAAACTTGGATAACATGGTGGCACACAGGGATGCACCTGAAACTGACGTTGTGAGGCACAAGGAAGACAGAAACTCTCTCACAGAAACCCATGCCAATGCAAAGGACAGTGAATTTACTTACTTAATCCTCTTTGCGCTGCCATGCATGGTTAGCGCATACGGTCGCCACCAGAGCTCGCCAATGAGGCCGGTCCTTTGCCAATGACATTTCTTGGTCCTAGCTCCAGTTTACAGTTCACAGTTTATTTGTTACTCTCAGTACATGTGAAGTTTGTAACATGATGTACAAAAACACAATAAACAAAAAATATTTACCAGGCTGTGTGGGAATGAAATAAGGGCTATCCATTAACATTTAACATGCTAATCAAACATTATCGCAGAAAATACTAACAAAGTGTCAAACAGTTTTTATTCTAAGGAGACATCCAGTTACTCGACGTCTTATCCTGATCTAAACTGTTTGCAAAGGTTATCACAAAGTCACTCATAGCATGCCAAGGGTAAAAAAGACGCATAAAAAACTAATATATCACAAACTACGATTTGAAAATGACAATCAATATGTTCGTATATTGCAATAAATTAAAACATGTGTTCTCATCGCCAGGCGGGCACCGGCAGTGTTTAATAATTATTGAAATGAATTAAGATATACTTAACAGTTTTGTTTCATCATTCTCTGACATAATTTTGCCAAAAGTTAATGTATTCTTATTTCTGTAATTCAGACATGGAATGTGTTTCTTTCTTTCATTTCTGAAAAAAGTATAATGGAAAAGATAATGAAATTCATCACCCAGTACATTTAAATTACACAGATTGCACTTTCGATTTTGACGATCTACATTTATCCAACGACCTTTTTCAGTAGGCATGTGATTGTTACACACACAGTTAACACATCGTTGTATATAAAACCTAGGCAATATATCGAAATAGTTTTCCAGTTTACGTTCCGTTTTATATGTTCTGTAATTTAAACATTCAGGTAACTCGTGAACATCGCTATTTCAATGTTGAATAAACTGATTCTTTAAGGACTATTCGACATTGTGAAGTAACATTTTTCTTGATACATGATACTGCTGGTTTAACCATATATAACTTAAAACCACATTCGTCTAAAATGGACTATTCTACATTATTCAGTTAATGATATTGGCTGTCAGTATTATTTAAATCGGAAAGTATAACTTTGTTTAAGGAGGATGATAATGTATTGTCATTGTAAATTAAATTGTGCCAAAATCCGATTAATCCTTTTTTTAATGACAACTGAGACAGGGTAACGACATTGATCACCGTAAAGCATAACATGAGGTGTCTCTTTTTAACATGAAATATATGTTTAAGAAAATATATATGGACATTTTCTATTATTGCCAAATTACCGAAACCTCAAACTTCGCACCCGTATGTTAATTTAAGTAAAATGTTTAAGCTGACAGTCAAAAGGTAGATCTAGGTTTCGCAGTTTCCTATCTAAACTAAACATCGCATTCCTTGCCTGTTCAACAACATGTTTTTTGCCACTGCAAATTGTCAATTTTTGAAAAGGGCACCCCTAGGTATTTGAAGCTACCGACAACTTCTATAACATTGCTATTTACAGTTATATTTCTATTTCTACCCTTTTTGTCTCCAAACACTAGTATTTTTGTTTTATCAAAGTTAATATCCAGCTTCCATGTTGTAGAGTATTCATAAAAAAGTATTTAAAAGTGATTTCAGGTCATCTTCTGTATTAGCAAAAATAACAGTATCATCAGCATAGAGCAAGACAACAAGAATATTCATATCCCCGGTACGGTTATTGAACATAAATTGTTCCAGATTATTTAAGAATAAAGAAATTAGTATAGGGGAAATTTTTTCACCCCCATCACCCTCTGCTAAATTGGAAGAAGTCTAACTTCTGACAGTTTATGACAACACAAGACTTAATATCAAGATACATGTTTCTAATTATGTTGAAAAGTTTATGATTGACATTATACCTCAGTAATTTTGACCATAAGCCTGCACGTCATACAGAGTCAAATGCTCCAGGGAAGGCATGATAAAATATGAGGGCCGTGATGGCCATGAAATCTCTCACCCTAGTATATTGAACCTGGTAGTTTTACCTTGGTAACTTACAAGTAAACTCATTACTGTACTGTTGAACATCAATAGCTCGGACTCTTTTAAATATAACCTACCCTATCTGACACCTGAATTTCGGCTCGCTTGCAATAGTCGGCCATATCTGTGTTTCAAAGTCAGAACGTGGTCAATCCACGTTTTTTAGCTAAAGGGACTCGCAACCGGATGGTGTACTTGTCAAAATAAAATAAAATAAAATACTCAAATAAAAGCAAATGCGTGGCATTATTTGGCTTCTGGCATTAAAAAAATACGATCAGTCCAAAAAAGTCTCAAGAATCGTCACCGAATCTTATTTTTTTTTTTAGATATTTTCCATCGTTTTTCTATATAGCGTTAGCTAACGGTATAGTTGTTGTTGTTACTTCTCTACACGGGCTCAGACATAAACCCGAGCCGAACATGTACTATCAGTCGCTACCAGTGAAGTACGTTAATTCGCTACCATATAGATAGAGAGCGCCAGTAGCCGCGTGGGAAAAGGCGTTTATCCTTTTTTCATGTTTGTCTCCGCATGGGGGGTCACGGGTTCGAATCCCACCAGAGCTTCTTCTTTTCTTTTTCTTTTTTGAAATGCATTCTTTAACAGAATTTATTATGCTAAAATAAATCTTACCCATTTACATAAGCATTTGACATATATTTACAAATAACTATTTTTAATGCTAAATCCGGTTGCGAGCCTCTTTAAAACCTGAGCCTCGTGTTATCGAGAGTCGACTGTATTTAGCTGAAACAAAAACGCATTATCGGTTCAACATCAGCAATAATTCCCACCAGGACCTAGAGGAAGTCAACGAATCCAAGCACAATCAGCTCCTTTTAATGTTTGGATT
Source organism: Gari tellinella (assembly GCA_922989275.2). Taxonomy (NCBI): domain Eukaryota; kingdom Metazoa; phylum Mollusca; class Bivalvia; order Cardiida; family Psammobiidae; genus Gari; species Gari tellinella. Next base: position 90,183,815 of record OV277860.1, read on the forward strand.
CCACATTCAATCTGAGAGTTGCGGTAGACGAGCGTGTAATAGGTGCCTTTGTTTCTGGAATCCCTCTGTGCTTGTCGTTGAAGGGCAGTCAACCCTGTCTTAACCGCCACTGGCCAATATACAGATACACAGTGGAGAGGATATAATTCTTCCCCAATAAACGCGTATACATACGCTAAAACTATTTAGTATTGTTTCCATTACAAACAGTTTAAAGTCAGGTCAGACGCCGGGTAACCCGCGATTGCGTTTTCTCCACTGCTAAATATAATACTAACATACAATAAAAAATCTCCCTTATAAATCGTCTTTCACCTAATTGCTTTCGTTTTGAATTGAGCTGTCACTTGTCTCAGATACTCAAGAGGCATGCTTGTTTGAACGGCCTCTAAACCAATTAAGTCTAGTGGATTATTCCAAGCTTATATATTGAATTACAGTGTTCCCTCTCTACAACGGCCCTCCCAACAACGACTCCCTCCTTACAACGACCCTTACGGCTGTTCCCCAAACAAGACAAAATGTTTAACACTTTTACTGCTGAAATATCATCTGCTTCAAATTGTCGTCTGCTGTTTTTTCTCAAAATTACATTTTGATGGAATAAATATACTGACGAGTGACAAACATCTTGAATCCAGATCAGACGCCGCGTTACGCGGCGTCTGATCTGGATTCAAGCTGTTTGCAAATGTTAGCCAATTTCCCTCTCTACAGCGACTCCCTCCGAACAACGCACACAATCCTTGTCTCCCATTGCGTGTCGTTGTAGAGAGGGAGCGCTGTAGTACAATTTTTTATGTAAGGGGCGCCTGGTCTAAATTTTCATTTTCGTTTTGTTTTATATTGAAATTTCATTCACCAAACAGTGATGACTCTGATCAGACGGCGCATTTTGCGGCGTCTTATCAGAGACTACACTGTTTGCCTATGTCTCTTTTTGGACGCTAGGCACAAACGGGTTAAGGTTAAGCATAGGTTTTATTGTACAGAATTACTAACAGCAGGTATCGTGTCCTTTTAACCCCTTCTTGCTTAGTGGGAGTAAACCGACTTTGGCAAACAGTTTGGGTCCTGATCAGGCGCTGGGTTGCTAGGCATCTGATCAGGATTCAAACTGTTCAACACCCATATTGATAAGCTGCTTTTCTGAAACTTCTTGACTTGAATTTGAGAAATGTTCGTTTAACAGCAGACGGCAAGTTATCCCTTTCAGTGCCTTTATGATAGAAAATCCCGTCTGCCACAGTCTCTGTCATATCATCGCCCGCTTATATTACTTTTTACGTCTGCTTTTACTTTTAAAGTTTGGAATTTATGGCCTTTTGGACTTAAGACACATTGATATGGGTGTCCACAGTTTTGATCCTGATCAGAAGCCTAGTGTGATGTTTGATCTGGATTGACTATGGTAACGTTAAAGAGGTTGGCAGCGAAAGGGTTACTGCAGACGATATTGTTAAACTTCTGCGCACTATACAGGAGAATGTGAGAGTATAGCGGCAAACAATTTGGATCCAAGTGAAACGTAAACTAACTTGGCGTCTCACTTGGATCCAAACTGTTTGACAATTAAATGGTATTTTCTGAAAGAAATGGCAGCTGAATAAGTTCCGAGAATTGTACCAGACGACAATATTTGCAGACGAGAATTACACAGGGCGATGAAGGCTAGCACTCCCGCAATTGACTTCTTTTGTCATTACAGTATCGACCAGAAACAGATTCCTTCTCTGCATGGAATCGGTCCTGAATAATATAGAAAATAATGACGTCATTTTAGATGTTTTCTTTTTGAAATACACTTGGAAGCAACCACGGTCTAGTTTCATATTCACATATTTGCAATTAAAACACAATAAGCTCAACATAACGACTACTCAATAAAAAAAAGACTTGCTTTCGATTTTAAGTCATTGAACCCTGAAACAACAGCCCAGTTTCCATTTACGTGTACTCATTTTCTTACTATCTAAGACTTCTTTTACAAGGTATTGCAAAATAACAAACAGTCCGAGGACCCCTGAAATCGTTAATAAACAATTCCACTTTCCAATTAGACTAGTCCATTATTTTATTGAAAGAGACAACACAGATCCCTGTTACAGGGCACCTGTAGGAGTCCTGTGACCTGGGTCTACACTATTTTTCACAGGACAACATTACTATTTACTGGCACACTGTTTGTAAATTACCGTATAAGCGCCACTTGGGTTAAATAGGTTCATACATTTTATGACCTAAACTTTCTGTTTACGTGGTGGATGCCACATTCGTTTTAGTAGAAATAAAATACGCACCATGGAACCGTTTCGTAGACACATCTTAGCCACGAAAGTACAATAAAAGTACATCAAAAGTGCATTAAACCCCGTCATTACAAAAACTCAGTACATGTAAACAGCTCCCCCAGGCAAATTGCCCTTTTCTTCACTAATTTCTTTAGTAAAGTGTACACAAGCTGTTGAATTAATACAATACGGACTTGTTACAGTAATATACACAATGTTTTGGAGCTGTATTTTGCAAAAAGGCAAACAACTCACCAAAGTACTTATCACACACACACGGGGCTTCCGGACTGACAAAAAGGAATCACAGAAAGACCAGGACAAACCCTGAACAGTCGATCAGTCTGGGATAATCCTCATGTCCAACTGCAATAACCGAACTGCCTTTCAAATATCAATATCCTAACAGAACCAAGAGACAGTCTGAAGAAAGAGTAAAAGTGCGTTTGTGAAACATTATACCTCCTGATGTGACCATGTGCGTTAAGTGATACTGACCTTTGTCTGGTATGGTCCAACTCGTAATGAGCTCAAGAACTTGTTGAGTTGGGTACATATGTCAAATATGAAGTCTCTATCACATGTAGTTCCAAAGTTATGGCAAATGTTAAAGTTGTGGACAGACATACAGAGAGACAGGATGACAATTTTACAATTTACCCCGACTAAGTTGCACGGGGGCCGTGGATGGGGTCGGGGGGGGGGGGGGGGGTGGAGAAGAAAAAGAACCTATTATTTTATAATATTTGACAATAAAAATAATTACGTCAACTAAACAGTTAATTGGCTACCGTACGATGGGTAATTGATGGATGGGTTGGGTTTTGCGGCACTGCGACAGAAGTCATATAGCGCAAATGAAGGATGAGGGATGATGAGATGAGATGATGCTAACCTCAGGAAGATTATTTCGCCTAATCTCATTCGTTGCCAAGCAGCGCATCGGAACAAAACCACCGACCTACCTTCCTCTTATGTCTTGGCAGAGGGGATAATATACAATCAAGCCTAAGAACCACGGCAAGGTAGGGAGGTCTCTAGAGCTACCGTGTACGAATGCCATGACAAGACCCAAATAGAAACAACAGAGGTATAGAAGGAAAGAATGTCCCGTAAAACTAGGTCATATTTCATAAGCTTTGGAGCCGAAAAATATAGATACAGTAAAACCTCTCTTTTACGATCACTAAATTACTGTATTTATTAGTTGTTTACGACAGGTGACTGCTTTAAGCAAAGGTGACAGTAAAACAGAAAGCTCATTTTAGGAATCATGTTTACTGTTACATACTATGTCACTTGTCTTTTATACAATCATTTAGCCTTCGTGTTAATGGGCGTAGTAGACAGGTTTTACTGTACATAACACTGAACGGTTGTGTGAATCCCAGAAGGTGTGTCAAATTTAGGAAATTCAAAAAATTGTTTCTGTTTTAAGTTAATTACAATAACCAGGTATAAATGGTTGAACCCTTTACCCCATAGTCTGTTTCTAGTTTTGAAGACATGTGACCACTTAAAGCAGGTTGAAAGTAAAGCAGAATGTGCCTTAAGGCACATTCTGCTTTACTTTCAGCCTGCTTTAAGCTACAATCTGCTAGGCTATATAAAATATTTAAAATGGTAATTGTTCATGAGGGTATACACTGGAACTATTTTCTTCAGCGGAGGAATAAATTAAATACGCTAAAAGTCGCTTCTATAGGGGAAAGTGTTAAACACTGAAAACACGCCTTCTCTCGAGTGGCTGTTATAGCGGGACTCGACAGTATATTGAACTGTATTTCATAAATGAGTTACCGTTTCCAATCGTCTCTCTATACGTATTGACTTTGTCACTTGTTGAGTGTAGCACTTGTGCAACAAAAACTTTTATCAATTGGCATTAACCCATTCCATGCCGATCGCGGTTTAACAGGTATTTGCAGGGCTGCCATTTCTCAGACTTTTCTCAAAGCTTCCGATTTGTATCTTTGCAGACTGTAGCTTAAAGCAGGCTATAGTAAAACAGAATGCGCCTTAAGGCACATTCTGCTTTACTTTCAACCTGCGTTAAGTTACCGCACTTGAAAAATAAAAAAAATTGGGAATCATAGGATTTTTCATGATCAACTTATGGCAGCCCTGTATTGATTGCATCCGTATCAGACACCGTGCATTTGGCGTGTAATGCGGCGTCTGATCAGAATACAATAAATGTTCGAGACTCGTATTTGTATTTCTGCAATTAGAAATTGCATACATCTTAAGTTTACCAATTTTGCAGACATCAGTTTTCAAAGCCGACAGACAGTAAATACATTTAGAGAAACTAAAGCTCGATACTTCCTTGTTGTGACATAGTAATATTTTGGAAGTGTTGGGAAATTCGATAAGACAGCATTGATTCGAAACTAAACTAATAATAGTTGATTCAAAACAATACTAATGAAATTTGATTAGAAACTAATATAATTGATTGGAATAATAGATTCGAAACTAAATTGTTCAGAATAGATTCGAAACTAAAATAATTACACTAATGTGTAACTTTGTTTGTTAACGTCCGTTTCTGCCATATATGAATGCTAATTGGAGACTAGAACAGAAACCCCGGGCGCCATGCCCTACTATTATTATTGACATAGATATCTGGTTGATTTGGATGCCCAGCGCAATGAACGTACTGATACTTGGGATCTTAGTTTATAAAGTCTCACCCAAAAGACTTGGTTGGGCGGGGAATTATATTCTTTACTCCTCATCATAGTCGATCGTTTTATCACTTGACCATATCTCAGTGCCGGTGATGCGAATCTGAATTGTTGAAAAGAGTAAAAAATGCACGTATCCACTGACAAACATACCTTTGGAAGTTACTATTTGCTTCTGATAAAAAGTTCAGTTATCAGTGTTTGACAACGGAAACAGCTTCCAGAACAAAGAGTTGCCACCAAACCTTTGTTTATCAGCCGTTTAATGAAATACCAATGAATAAATGTAAAGAAATGCAGAACGAAAGTAATTCAAAAAGCTTCTAAAGGGCTCCCTGTATTACTTTTATTCTGAATTAAGATGGGCACAACTTTATGAGAGCCGCGGCATTTTCTGATTGATCTTTTAACACAGATTTGATAGTGGCTAAACAGTTTGACATGTAGTCGGTCTGAATTAAAACACAGTAGAGAAAACGTTATTCTTTCCCAATAAACGCGTTTACGCAAAAACTATTATTTCCATTGCAAACAGTTTGAAGCCAGATCAGACGCCGGGTAACCCGGCGTCTGATCAGGCTCCAAACTGTTTGCCAACCAGATTAAAAAATATATATATATATTTTACGTTTTATTGTGATGCGTTTCGTTTGCGTTTAACGGTAAAGAATAACGTTTTGTCCACTGTATGATGTCACGGCTGTTCATTAAATAATTGACTTCTAGTGACGCGAATACGCATCATTATACTTCACAAACAGTCGACCTGTTCTGGGTCTGTATAATGTCATTTTGTTATATAATGTTAAACAAACCCTACATAGTCATATTTTTAAAACCATATATATGTATACCACTTTTAATCTACTTTCTTTCCAAGAATAAATTAAAATAAATAATGCAAAATTATCGCCAAATAAATGCGTTACAAGTACTACCCTATCCTTTTTCACAAAGCTGTTGTTGATGTCACTACTGCTGCTGCTACTACAACTATTAGTACGTATAGTGCTATGACTGCGACTGCTACTACTTCTACTACTTCTACTACTACTACTACTACTACTACTTCTATTACTTCTACTACTACTACTACTTCTAAACAGCACCTATAACAAACACTATAAACAACAGTAACATCTCTGATGAGTCGCTGGATACATTAAATGTCAGAGTATTGAAAACCAATCCAACTGTTAACCTTTATAGCTTTGGAACGGAATATATAACCATTTAAAAACAGTGTATGTACAGATCAGAGGGGTCGCAAAAGAAGATTTCTGATCAGGATTAAATTCAAATATTGGTGGGACAGTCCGATAAAACCTAAATGTAAACTGGTCGATTGCCACAAATAAATGAGTCCATTTGAAAACTCAGCAATATAAAGATTTAAATTGATTTGTAAGTAGACAAGCCATGAGATAAATTAATGTCAGGACAGAAATAAAATGTAGTTATCCATGACTACCCCTCTAGAAAACGACCTCGAACTTATTGACTTGTGTCAGTGTGCGCCCCGTGCCTGAATTTTCACGGCCACGGGAGCTCTTTCTGTGCGTCTGCAGTTTGATATCCAATAATCTTTGTTCGTTATTGGTTTTATCCTTTATGACGCTAAGACGCCATATACGTGAGTAATGATACACAGAGTGTTTCCAGATCAGATTCCAAGAAACTCGGTGACAAATCTGGGTCTTATCAGTTTGACGGTGGGTGAGGATGTATTCAGGAAGTAAACTTACTGGGGAATCATTTAAGTACATTTAGCAGGCGATAAATTAGAAGCAGACGAGATATTAAATCGCCGCACAGGAACTTACCAAAGCAGACGGACGAGAGGTGTAAATGAGGCTGTAGAAACAATGTTGTAACAAGGAATCGCAGCGCCGACGTGAAAAACAGTAACCCCTGTGTATAGTGACCATTAGAAAGCAGATACATGGTGAGTCTTACAATCAGGAGGCATCCTAATACAGAACGAGCATTACATTCGTTCTGTATTAAACTACACGTATTACTTGCTTTTACTAACGATTCTACGAAATATTCTACAGTAGAGCCTCTCTTTATCGACTAACTGGCTTATTAGAATTTAATGTTTTAACGCAGGTAACTCATTCAGATTAAATGCAAAAGGCTTCTCAGTGATAAAACGGCATTAAGTCCCTCTAGGGTTAGACTGAGACCTGTCTTAAATACCGACTAGAGGATTTATAATGAGTGTCGTTCGACAGAGCTTGCTCTATATCTTAATTGAATTATGGCTATATAGAGGTGTCATCATGTCGTGGTCAATAATGCAGGTCAATAGGCAGTCAGTTGTTCCTGGTTTTCTGAGAACTTTGTTTGAAACCGATCTAGACAGTGCTTTTATAGTACAATACACGTGCAGATCTAGAAGTCCGCGTTGAAATAATTGCAAACATATTACATGTATTTGATTTATTCACATTTACATCATGTGGACAATCAGTGTTCCGTTTTACCCCATAGCCAGAAATATAAATCGTCTATATCTATTTATTTCTTGGGCAAGATACTGATTAAAGCAAGATGAACACAGGTAAATTTCTGCTTTTCATTTAACCTGCTTACGGTGCTGCATTTCTGTGTTCAACATGTTTGATGAGTATTGTTATTACATTTACATTCACCCCATTCAATTCCTTTGAACAAAAATGACGTTTAATTCGTATAGACGCAATTTCTCTAGGGAGCGGGACTTGTGGATACCTTTCTTAGAAGAGGCGGGGGCTTATGGATCTGATCTCCGCAAATCATTTTGTTGCGTTCCTTCAGTAATGCAGTTATGGAGATTCCTTTCAGGGTGCACATTATTCGTGTTAATAACCGCGAATATGGATTAAACATAGATCTACATGCATATATACTAATAAATTGTTCATTTGATATTAGAAATTACAGCAAATATACTGTAAATGTAAGAAATGAACTGAACATTTTCGTCGTTTAAGCAAAATAAACGACAGAAAATTATCGGCAAATTTACCATGAATCGCTTACGCGATTCATGGAATTTTCCGATCATTTTCTGTCGTTTATTTCGCTTTGAAAACGACGATAGGTTCTGTTTATTTCCTAAATACGTGGGTGGAGAAGAATGTATATAGAGAGTCGTCATTGAGTGTAAGAATCGGTTAAGGGTTTGGTTGTGTCCCCCTGCTATAAAATGCTTGATCCACCCATGCAGGGATTGAACATAACGTTTCTTCGTTACAAAACAGCACTAAATCAATACACATACCTGGGCAGTACTGTGAAATATTGGCGAGCTTGGAAACAGACGTAGGAAAAGTCACTCCCGTCTGAGGATAGTAATTTAATACCAGGAATAAGGTTAGTCATCATATGATCATAGTTGACAGAAATTTGATACTAACTATTTGGGCTTATTCAAAGTTGTCGTCTGCAATAATTGTCGCCTGCTACAGTCGTGATATAAGAATTTTCTTAAATTTCTTTTAAAAGTGTAGTTTCAGATTGTCACATAGATTGGATCTTGGCGAAAGGCTAAGTTACTCAAGTATCATATAGATCCAAACTGTATGTAAATGTATGCACGGTTTCGACGTTAATGAGCAAAATGTTAATTTCATTTGTACATTTTCTCATACTGCTATAGTTAGGTATTAATAAAAATAAGAGACATATTGGGACTAAGGTAAGATACTGATAATGTGATTGAATTAGGTTGTGTAATGCGAAATTTGAATAAGTCTACTATAACTCCAGTTACAGTAAAAAAGAAGGCAAATTAGTTGTATAAAAGACGAGTGACTTAAAGCAAGGTGACAGTAAAACAGAAAGCCCCTATAGGAGCTTTCTGTTTTACTGCTATCTTGCTTTAAGCAGTCACATGTCTTGAACACCTAATAATTCACAGAATTCAGTAGTCGTAGAGAGATAGAGAAGTTTTACTATATAACATATTTATGCTACATACACCCGTACTGTATAAAGATAACGTTAATCTTTCCTATATAATGAAACTAAACACTAAGTCAATGTGATAGCATGTAGAAAATGACTACTGTTTGAGAATTCACACAATTTATTTATATCTAAGCATTTGGCAAATAGTTTGGAGCCTCGGGGTTCTCCGGCATCTTGTCTGGCTCTAAACTGTTTGAAATGGACATCAATGTTTTAGCCCAAACGCGTTTATTTTATTATCATTTTTACTATTTATTTATGGATATTTAAGGACAACAGTATAAATTTACAAACAAATAAAAAGCGCACAACTCATCAAATATCACAGTATTTTTAGTAAATCAGATTATTAATATTTATGTAGTAGGGAAGAATAACAGAAATACAAAAATATTGGTGTATGTTCATGATCGGCCGTACATGTTAAAGTTAAAAATATTGTAGTTCATATTTTCTCAGGCAGAAAAATAAAAATAGGAATGATGTTGTTTCTACATGATCGATAGCACGTTATAACAATTTACGTCATACAAATTCTAGAGTTAAAGACATGTGCTTGATTGAAGCAGACATGATGTACAATAGAAATTATATAGGAGCGTTCTGCTTTACTCTGAGTCTGATAAAAGTTACCAACTTTTCAGGTTGTAGGAAATGATTTTCTACAGCCTACCATCAGGACATTGTAGATGCATGGAAAGCATTTCTTTGATGAATACGATAATCCCTTCACTGTGATGACGTCATCGGCTTTAAACCATTGTCGTCTGCTTTTATTTATCAAATTTAGAATGTATGTAAATTGGTTAAAGTTATATCATTATGAGTGTTAAACGGTTTTAATCATGATCAGACGCCGCGTCACGCGGCGTCTGATCAGGGTTCAAACTGTTTGCAAATTACCATTGTACTCGGGGTAAGACTCAGTGGAGGGGTTAAGGCATGGATAGGGTTATTTGAATAAAACTTGAAACTTGGGTTTACTATGAAGAAAAGCGTTCAATAAAATATGATTTGACAATAGTTCATGATTCTGACATAATTTATATTACACTAGCATAACACAGCTGAGAGGGTATTATTCTTTTCCCGTTTAAACGAAACTTAACGCAAACGCTATGCAATAAAATGTAGAAAATAAATGTTTATTGAAGCATGTTAACTATTTTTTTACAATCTGTTATTGTAAACAGTTTGGCGCCAGATCAGATGCTTGTTCCTCGGCGTCTAATCGGGCTCCGAGCTGTTAACAATGGACATAAAGTTTTTGACATAAAATTGCTTTTTCTTTGGAAAGAATAAGGTATTCACCGCTAAGGTGAGATAAATGTCACCATGACAGCAACGTTTTCATTGCCTACATGGTCAGTTCCCGTGTAAATAACGTAAGTGTTAGTCTTACCTGTTGGAACGAAACGCATTTCAATATAGCATTAATTATGCAAGTCAACATTTTAAAATTATAACGATTTGTTGCTACTCGAGAGGAAAACAGTTACCTGGCGTCTGTTCTGACCGAAACCACTTAGTGCTTATTACAGTGGTTGTATCCGTGTCTTTTCACTATGTCTTAACGAGATGGGAGATCAGACGGCAAGTTGACAATTAAAAAAGTTAACCGTAAAAGAAAGATGCGATATTTTTTGTGCAAAAGGTCATTAAAACGAGGCTGTTTGACACAAAACATTTAGCTTCAGGGCTGCCATAAGTTGATTCTAAAAATTCCTAAGGTTTTCAAATTTTCTATTTTTCAAGTGCGATTACTTAAAGCAAAAAACAAAAACAACATGGAGAGTATCGTTTAGACATCGCATCTAAAGAGATGTGAATTGCTTTCCAGCAAATTTAAAAGCTAAACTTAATTGTCCAAGCTGTTCTAAAATGTAAATTGAAATGTAAAACATTTTAAAACAGTCACTATAACCATATACCAAATTAAAAAGATTTACCCCGTTACAAGTTACAGTACGTCATGGCCTTTTTTCTGGATAAGAATACATGCTTCCACTTGAAGAAGATTGAAAGTAAATCAATTATGTAGGTCCAATGGGTGTGGGATGGAGAGACTAGATGGCAGCTACCTCTAGACTGTGTTCCTTCTGTAGATACTGTGGGTCTAAATTGGAGTTCCGGAGTTGTACCATTAACCCGGTGCCCGTCTGATGGATCTTGATGGTAGGGATAATGACTCTAATCTCTTTAAAACCAGATGGATGCGGGTCTGTGGTGTAAATATTGGGCAGTTTATTCTATAGATGAGTATAATTCAGTTATAGATAATGTAGCTCCTGGTGTGGGTTGGACAACAATGACTTTTAAACCACTATTTTTAATCATGCCATTGATCTTTTCAATTATTTGACTCATTTCAAAGTTGATTTAAAAAACTAATTGTAACAGTTTTTATAATCTTGGCGATAATATTGAAAGAATTTTAATGTTTCCATTTAACTCCTTAATGTATCATACTTATTGTGAATGTAGTTATTTGTATTTACTTGCTTTGTAGGTACATTCATATAATTTACTGTGAAGCGCTTTAGAACGCACAACTTCTGTGTGAAGAGGGCGCTAAATAAATCGGGTATAATAATAATAATAATAATAAAGCAGGTTGAAAGTACATGTAAAAACAGAATGCACCTTAAAGCGCATTCTGCTTTATTTTAAGCCTGCTTTAAGCTACAATCTGCTAAAATAAAAACCCGAAGATTTCGGAAAAATACGGAGAAGTGACAATCCGGTAGCTTTAGGAACATCATTGGGTTACATTTATTTTGAAATTTCTACCCCGTTTACAATGTTTACCCCGTGCACCAGTGTGTATTTTATTCAGCATAAAGGCACGAACATCTTTTTGAAGGATTAACGTCCACTTAACCCTTTAACCAATAGCCTGTTTCTAGTATTTAACATATGTGACCTATTAAAGTAAGCTGAAAGTAAAGCAGAATGTGCCCTAGGGCACATTCTGCTTTACTTTCAGCTTACTTTAAGTTACTATCTGCTAGTATATAGAAAATATTTCTTATAGTTCATATTCATGGCAGTATAAAATTGAACTATTTTCTTTGGTGGATGAATAAAATGAATGCGCTAAAAGTCGCTTCTATGGGGTAAAGGGTTAAAGCCATGTGATGATGCATCATCTCCTCCTTGCAGGTCTGGGGCCCGTCTCACGAGACGTCATACGACAAACACGGCCGTAAGTCAAAACTTTGTTAAAATACATTTAATTTCTAATCCTGTTTTGTGACATCTCGTTTGATTCTTTTTTGCCCGAAGATTCCAATGAGATGTCATAAGACAGGCTAAGATGGAGAAACAAATAATACTGAGAATTTTATAATCTGAGTTACGACAATATTTGACGTACGACGTTTCATAAAATAAATCGCCCTAATGTTATAAAAGTTAAAATGAATTCCGTGCTCAAAACTCATAAGTTTTTGTCAACTCATAACACATCAAAACATATTATTTATATAATTAGTACTTGTATACATTATTCTGCGGTTGATATATACGTAGATCTATCCAAATCACATAACTAAAATCGGTAAAAGTGTTTCATGAAAAAATAGAGCCTGTAATCGAGATTGAGTTTTCAGCACAGAGTTTGTTTTAAGTTTATAACATCGGGGCCTGGGGCCCGTTTTACTAAACTACTTACGCAAAATTTTTGCGTAAATCAAAATTTTAAATTTTAATTTATATTTTTTATTATCACTTGTTACAAACAGCAAATAGCCAGATTAGAGGACGCGCTTTTAGCGCGTCCTCTGATCTGGCTATTTGCTGTTTGCAAACGTTTATGATCGAAAAATAAGAGTTAAACGATTTTGACTTACGCAAAATTTTTGCGTAAGTTGTTTAGTAAAACATCGGGTCAGCATCGGGTAATTTTTTTGGGAACGTCAAACTAATATTTTTCTCCAACTAACGTTTACGTGTTTATATATATGTCTGTTATCCATTTACAAAATTGTCGTTTAACCTCAATCGTTTTCAGTCTCTTTAAGACGTTATTTGTCGTAAGGAATCGGGAGAATTATTTATTATATCATGAAAGTATAAGAACGGATCAACCTGACAATTATTGATAATTTAAAATGCATACACATTGATTTGACCAACATTGCAGACAGCAATTTCAACGCAGATACTATTTGAGTATGAGACGAATTAATACATGGCGTCTAGAACATCATAAAAGGTGTACACTCAGAAACTTCAAGGCAAACAGCACCGTCCTATCTCTATTAATTGAAGGATATAAAAAGCCAAAACTCATACCATATCAACGGAGAGATATAAGAAGCCGAACACGTACAAATATCAACTGATGGATATAAGACGTCAAACTATACCAATATCAAATCAATTGATGGATAATAGAAACCAAATTCATACTTATATCAACTGATGGATATAAGAAGCCAAACCCATACCAATATCAACTGATGGATATTAGAAGCCAAACTATACCAGTATCAACTGATGGATAATAGAAACTAAATTCATACTACTATCAACTGATGGATATTAGAAGCCAAACCCATACCAATATCAACTGATGGATTTTTGGAAGTCAAACCCATACCAATACCAACTGATGGATATTAGAAGCCAAACTATACCAATATCAACTGATGGATAATAGAAACTAAATTCATACAACTATCAACTGATGGATATAAGAAGCCAAACCTATACCAATATCAACTGATGGATATAAGAAGCCAAACCAATACCAAGACCAACTGATGGATATAAGAAGCCAAACCTATACCAATATCAACTGATGGATAATAGAAACTAAATTCATACTACTATCAACTGATGGATATTAGAAGCCAAACCTATACCAATATCAACTGATGGATATAAGAAGCCAAACCTATACCAATATCAACTGATGGATATAAGAAGCCAAACCAATACCAAGACCAACTGATGGATATTAGAAGCCAAACCTATACCAATATCAACTGATGGATAATAGAAACTAAATTCATACAACTATCAACTGATGGATATTAGAAGCCAAACCTATACCAATATCAACTGATGGATATAAGAAGCCAAACCAATACCAAGACCAACTGATGGATATAAGAAGCCAAACCTATACCAATATCAACTGATGGATAATAGAAACTAAATTCATACTACTATCAACTGATGGATATTAGAAGCAAAACCTATACCAATATCAACTGATGGATATAAGACGCCAAACCTATACCAATATCAACTGATGGATATAAGACGCCAAACCAATACCAATACCAACTGATGGATATTAGAAGACAAACCTATACCAATATCAACTGATGGATAATAGAAACTAAATTCATACAACTATCAACTGATGGATATTAGAAGCCAAACCTATACCAATATCAACTGATGGATATAAGAAGCCAAACCAATACCAAGACCAACTGATGGATATAAGAAGCCAAACCTATACCAATATCAACTGATGGATAATAGAAACTAAATTCATACTACTATCAACTGATGGATATTAGAAGCCAAACCTATACCAATATCAACTGATGGATATAAGAAGCCAAACCTATACCAATATCAACTGATGGATATAAGAAGCCAAACCAATACCAAGACCAACTGATGGATATTAGAAGCCAAACCTATACCAATATCAACTAATGGATATAAGAAGCCAAACCTATACCAATACCAACTGATGGATATAAGAAGCCAAACCTATACCAATACCAACTGATGGATATAAAAAGCCAAACCTATACTAAGACCAACTGAGGGATATAAGTAGCCAAACTCGTACTAAAATCAACAGAAACTATAAAAAAGCTAACCTCACACCCGATACTAATATCAATTGAAATATATGAGAAGCCAAATTCACACCAATATCAACTGAGGGATGTAAGAAACCAAACCAATACGTATATCATCTGATGGCTATAAGAAGCTGATCTCATACTAATATATTCTGCAGGATGTAAAAAATTAAACCCATACCGAAATCACCTGATGAGTTTACCGATAAGAAGCCAACCCAATCTTATATTTCCTGAAGGGTGCACATACCATTCTGTCAATACTAATAAAACATTTGTACGTTTCAAATACAGTCGAATCTCGATACTCGAATTCACTTAAGTAGAAATGAATCGTAGTTCAAAGTTGAATCATGGCTTAACAACATCCGTTGAAAAACAATCGTTTTCCTAATTAAGCATATCCTAATTACGTACATTAATGTTCTCAGATAAATGAATACTATCAATAAGAGAATGGTGATGTTATTGTACAGTATTTTCCTTTCATGTTCTCAATAAAACATATCTGTTATTTATAATAGATATGCTGCACTGCAGTGAATCACCTGTATCTTTGCTTATCGTCAAACAACTAGAACTGAGGACCAGTCATTCATGTGATATCCAGCCATTAACCCAATTACGCCAAGTGGAGTCTTACCTGTTCATATATTGGATTAGTCCATTTTTTATCAAAGGGATGCCTGGTCGAAATTTTCATTTTCATTTTGTTTTATATCGAAATTCCTATCAGCAAACAGTGTAGACTCTGATCAGACGCCGCATAATGCGGCGTCTGATCAGAGCCTACACTGTTTGCGTATGTCCCATATATGGGATCGTAGGCACAAATTAGTTAAGTACCACATTGAACCATAGAGGCGCGTAAATGTGTCCTTTACAAACATTGTTCCTGTGAAGAGTGCTTGTTTACCTATTCAAGCAGTGTAGACACTGTCCAGAGCGCTTCTATAAGAGACAGACTCCTGAACATCTCGTGACAGAAAGCATTTACGGCGTTCCAACATGTCTGGCATTGATGCCCTAATTATGAAAGCTGACTTACGATGGCCAGGTCATGTAAAGAGAATGGACGACATTCGTCTTCCAAAACATACTTTCTGCTAAGAACTGGTTCACGGCACATCGTAGACAAGGTGACCAATTCAAGCACCAAAAGGACATCCTGAAGACTACTTAAGAGACAGTACAGTCCATTGAGAGCCTTCTTGCATTATACCTTTCAGTCAACCCCAAAACTTGTTGTCTGAGAGTGGAATAAAGCCATTATATAAATATTGTAATCCACTAGTGAAATATCGTTTTTTGGGCTCTGGCAAAACCTTTTCGTCCGCAAGCGCTGGATGTAGCGGGACACCAAATGACGTCGTTTGCGATGACGTTACCGTAAAACAACGTCAAGTTTCGGCAGAAATTATATATAGCAGAAAGACTACAATTAAGTCTTCGATTGCTTTAATAGGTGTTTAAAATTGTCATGTGATAAAAAGAATATCACATTCGTGCTCATTACTTATCATTTTCAATAAACTCGTTGACTAAAATTAATATGACACTCGCAAAAACCTCGCGTCATATTATTTTAGTCAACTCGTTTATTGAAAATAATAAATAATGAGCACTCATACAATATCCTCTAATTTGGGTTCACTGGTAGGTCACTGTAGCAGGATGGGAGCACCTCGCCTCATACCACAATGCTTGGCGAAAGACACCGAAGTGCTTGGTGACAGATACCGCAGTGCTTGGTGAAAGACACCACAGTGCTTGGTGAAATACACCACAGTGCTGGGTAAAATACCCCGCAGTGCTTGGTGATAGACAACATTCAAAGGGGTAACAACTTTTGATGACAGTAGCTTAGACACAAAACTCCAAGCCAGGAAAAGCCTAGCTACCACTGTAACGTTACCTTTTCAGTTTTAAGTGTGCGGACGCGCATGTACATCATCATTCGGGCTAAGGCCCGGAAAACTATAATGATGAGAACGCTGACCACAGTGCTTCTATAGGATCTATCTGGCCAGGGTCTGCTTTGTGTGCTGTTTTGCAGTACATTGTAAGGCAACCCTGAATAGTCCAAATAGACTAGACTCAATTAGACAATGAAATGGTACTATTCAAGTGACATGTGTGAGTGAATCAAAGAATAAGAGCAAATCATGGATTATAAAAACACCGAATAAACATACGGATGCTTAATGCCAAGTGACACCTGGACGAACTTACAGTTGTCTTCCATTAGACTGATCGTATACAAACTGTTTGACACTTATATAGAGCTATTCAAATTTAACCAGTTTATATAACATAAAACTCTTTTTCATTTCTTTCTCTGGCGATACTTTGAAGCAAACAACAAGTCAGCATGATACGGGTTTAGACAAGAGGCAGCTGATATTCCTATTTACGTGTGTCGTGCATTTCACCCATTCACATCTATATTGTCTTCTCCTTCAATATTGTTGTCTGCAATATCATTTCAAAGTCAAGATTTCAGGCAGTATGACGTACGAAATATCGAAATGAGTGTGAATTCTCATTGCCAGCAGTCTGGAGCTAAACCACTGTTACCAGGCACCGAGAAAGACCGCGTCTGATCTATTCGTTATACAAATTAAAATATGCTGTCAACATGTTCAACGAACAGTATTTCATACATTGCATTATATTGCGTTTAGTTTCATAAAAACGGCATGGAATAACGTTTACTGAACTTTACTCCAGCCTAACTATTCGAATGTTAATCCTTTCACTCTCAATGACGCCATACAGCGCGTTTGCAAACAGTTTGGGTTCTGGGGCCCGTTTTACTAAACTACTTACGCAAATTTTTTGCGTAAGTCAAAATCGTTTAACTCTTATTTTTCGATCATAAACGTTTGCAAACAGCAAATAGCCAGATCAGAGGACGCGCTAAAAGCGCGTCCTCTGATCTGGCTAGTTGCTGTTTTTAGCAAGCGATAATAAAAAATATAAATTAAAATTTAAAATTTTGACTTACGCAAATTTTTTGCGTAAGTTGTTTAGTAAAACGGGCCCCTGATCCGACGCCGCGTAGCGCGGTGTCGGATCAGGGTCAAACCTGTTTGACACTCTTATCGATATTCATTAAGTCATACAACCTTAAATCTATCTTTTAAACGTGTCTTGCAGACAGCAATAATGAAACAGACGACAATGAAGCGGTAAAGGGGTAAAACTATCCCGAATAATTTGATCATGAATGGGTTAACAGCGAAGTCCTGATTACCTAAATGCAAATAGTTTGAATCCTGATTGAACGTCGAGGATATCGGCCTCTCATCAGGATACCAACTGTTTGACAAAAAAAAAAAAAAAAAAAAAAAAAAAAAAAAAAAAAAAAACTGTTTGACACACTTACTCTATTTTGAAATGATATCTTAGAAATTTCATATTAGAACAATAGCAAACGACAAGTGTCGCAGACGAACTACTGACTCTCATTCTAAGAGTTACATTGTCACTCCAGCCCAGACCGGCCTGTATATTGATTGGCTTATAATATTGGCATCTTCTGTGCAGTAATTGTATTTCAGTCCTTAGGGAAGATTCTGACACAGGTTTCTATTGCTTTAATTCTTTTACCGTCAAAAACGACTAAAGTCGACTTTGCAAACAGTTTGCATCCAGACCAGACGCAGCGTAGCGTATCGATATGTGTTCGGTCATATTTCCAACAATTTGACTTCAAAACAAAATGCAGACAAAATATCAAACTGGTATTAAGTTATTAAAGCAATGAAATGGATAACTCAAGCGGTTTTACCTGTTTATAGAGATGAATTGTTTAAATAAACTCAAAACCACATCTTTTCTAAAATAGGTATTTTCAGTTGCTTATAAAACACGTTAACATTTTATGGTGAGGATGATTTATTCTAAAAGAACATTAAGAGTCGGAATTCTTACCGAATGTCCGCATGCAATAAAAATGTTTCAAACCATGTCAACCCCTCAGCACAGTCTTTACCAACGCGTTAGTAATTTTTACGCTTGCAGATGAATTTATATATAGCTTTTTACTATTTATGTATGTTTATAGGTACGTGTATGATGTTAAATAATGCGAACAAAATATTAGATTATATCTACATATACATGTTATTAATTGATGTTAAGTTTTCCACATGTATTTGTATGTTAATGATCATATTTAATGTCCTTAGCACAAAATAGCAACATAATTTGCTTTCTTTCTGAACATTTAATTCACATACCAGTTATATATCTGTTTAACCCTTTGCTATTCATCATTTTTGTAATACAGATGGTTGTTAAAAGCAAGTTGAAAAAAAGCATACAGCATACTAAGTAGCATTCTGTTTTACTACCAATTTGCTTTAAGCTAGTATCTACTAGGATATTTATTATATATTATATATACTATTTGATAAATATTATGGTGCTTATTCATGACTGGGTAAGGTGAACTTAGTTTTTTGGTGACGGAATAAGTTTAACTCATAAAGGGGCACAACTATTGAATTAAATAGATTAGTCCAGATAGCAACCAAAGGCGAACATGGCTATATCAAACGCTACCCAAACTGTGCCACTGTCCCTTTAATCTTTAAGTGTTAAGAATTAATTTGTTCGTCTGCAACAATTGTTTTTCGTAACCGTTCTAACAATTGAATTAGATTAAAATTGCATAGTATTTCTTCTATAATTGGAAACTATTGAGACGCTGGGTTACTCTACATATCACAAAAATCCAAACTGTTTGCAAACGTAATCACTGTTTCATGTTAAGAGTTAAATTACTTTTTAATTTTCGTCATTAGGCAATCTTGAATGGGGTATATTGATCCGCTCTGTTTGTGAGGAAGACATTTCTGTTTATCAGTGCAAAAAGGCATTTAACACAATTTAAATATTCTTTGAAATGTCGTGATAAATACGCCAATTAACATTTAGAATATTAAACAAATATTGATAAAAAAAAAAAGCCAATTGCACTTCAAAAGCTAGATAAATACATAAAAAGTAAACGTAAATGATACCACTCTTTTCTGGCTGCAAGCGTTTATTGACCCTTTTTGAACAATGTAGACCCAGATGATACAGCTCCTGAACGAGCTAAGCAGACTCTGCAAGCTTAATATATATGTCTTACATGAGTCAGCATTTTTTCAATGGCAAACAATTCTGTTTTTAGTCAAAACAGTAGTTCAGAGTCAAATTTCTTTTATGCTAAGCAGTGAATTATAGAGTTTTCACAGTAGATTATAATGTTATAATCTACAGTGAATTATAACTTTTCGGAACAATTTTTTTCCGGGATTTTTGTTATTGCTATAACCTCCTTTTAACTTGATTAAGCCATACACGATTATTTTGGTGTCGCACGTTCAGATTACGGCGCCATCAAAATGATTCTTAGTCTGGAGCGCTTTGATTTTGAGAGGCTCCATACGGGGTTTTTGACATGGCCAAAGTGATTAATTGGCGGCTTAATATTAATATTTCTCTGTTAAAAGCATAAAAGAAATAGAATAATTGTTTGTTTCAGTGTAAGATGGGTTTTCTTTCATCTCGTGGAAAGCAAGGATTATATTTTCACTCGTGGCTTCGCCACTCGTGAAAATATAACCTTGCTTTTCACTCGATGAAAGAAATTCCCATCTTACACTGAAACAAACAATTATCCTCTATATCTTCAAGCTTTAGAGTTGAGTTTAAGATTGTTCTCATGCATTTGATTGGTTAAAAGCTCAAATCTGACCAATAAAATGCTTGAGTACGATCTCAGTAAAGTCTTTATAATTTTGGCCCTTATGACGAGTGAACATAGTTGACGTACGTTTAGCATCATGATTGTTACGCTTTTGAACGCACAACTCCTGTGTGAAAAGAGCGCTATATAAATCTGGTATAATAATAATAATTCGTATTGATGATGTATACGACCGATTTCAGCTGAAACGGTTACAAGTAATAACGAAAAGTTCTACCAGGGCTTTATATCTAATGTTTATCCTGCGTAAAGCAGCTACTATTTGAATCCTAGTGACGCGATAACACGTTAATACAAACAACGTAAATGAGAATTACACATGCCATATGCAAACAGTGTAGATCAGATAAGATGGCCACCGTAGGAACCCGTTGATCAAAGTATGCACTGTTAGCCGTTTGAAATATATTGTAAACAAACCCTTAACCCTACCTCTGCCGATCGCGACTTCAAACAGTTTGAAATCAGATCAAACACCGCGTACAGCTAGCATGTTGGATGTTTGTTTAGATATATTCGACTAACCTGTATCGGTTTGCATCCAATTGAGGATCATTGCATTCATTTGGCCCACGGAATACATGAATAGGACCCTTCTGTATCGGAAACTATAGTGCTACCGCTCTACAAGGGCCCTCCCAACAACGACTCACGCCTTACAACGAAATTCGCCGCTGTTCCCAAGAAAATTATATTTTTATGCTTGCACTGATGCATCATCGTCTACTTAAAATTGTTGTCTGCTGTTTTTCTTACATAAATGACATTTTGACAGAAACAAATAATGACAAATGACAAACAGCTTGAATCCAGATCAGACGCCGCGTTACGCGGCGTCTGATCTGGATTTAAGCTGTTTTCAAATGTAAAATAAGTTCCCTTCCTATAACGACTCCCTCCGATCAACGCACACAATATGTGTCTTCCATTGGGTGTCGTTGTAGAGAGAGAGAGCGCTGTACCAACAAATATAAAAAAATAAAATGAATAAATAAACAAGCGTAGCCTTGAGCCAGGTGCGTACACATTTGAAATCTTGGCGTTTAAAATGCGAATGCCGACGGCAGGTACAGATCATAAGATTCCACAATGCTCAGGTGGGCTAATTAAACTAACATCACATGATATCGTACATGATAAGCCATGTTGATTAAATCTTCACACGGAATCCTCGCTTCGTCTATGAAGTATTCATAAAGGCAATCAGCTGTATAAGTCAAGGTCACGTGACTCCACGTAGAAGCCGGATTTCCAGCCAAAACTTGCGTGTATCGGGTATTGTTTGAAGAACCAAGGGAATTTCTGCAGACAAGTTATTGTTTAATGCAGAACAAAGTAAAGCATAAAAAGCTTATTTTTGTCCTGCATTAAGTAGTCACCTGGATCAGGGGCCCGTTCCATAAAAAAACGTACGACAAATGTTGTCGTAAGTCAAAACTTTTAATTTCTGATTCCTCTATATAATCCTGTCTTGTGACATCTTTTAGGAATCGTCTTGAAAAGACGATTCCAAAAGGATGTCACAAGACAGGATTAGATTGAGAAATGAATAATAATTGAGATTTATATCATTTGACTTACGACATCATTTGTCGTAATAAGTTTTATGAAACGGGCCCCAGGAACGTATATATATATACGTTCATGCCTTGGTAAAGATAGCTATTCTATTGTTCTTTAGAAAGTGGTTTGACACAAGCTTGACTGTATGCCATACACAGGAGGAGAGACAATAATAGATAAAGGAACCACAGACGTAATGGTGTTTTCTTTTATTCTTATATTCAATATTATTTCGTTTTCTTTGGAATCGTTGGACACATCTTGTTTTACCAGCAATGAGGATTCTGTAAAATAGCAGAGTCGGCAAAAGGACGCCTTAAAATCGGAGCTTATAAAAAGCAGATAAATGCCTAGGTCATAAATGTTCATGTTTCTTGTATGTCAAATATTAAACGAAATGGCGACAGAGTGACAATTAGTTACTCAATGCAGGACTGCCCTAGAATAGAAAGCTCTTGTATTACTTTTCCCATCCTTAAACTGTCACCTGTCTTAACGATTACTATCAAATTTCCTTTGGATTGTTTTGTAAACCTCTATAGTCAAGAAAACTCTATTGAATTAATGCCCTGCTGAAGATGAGGATGTTACGGCTTTTAGCTCATCTGGCATGAAGTGCCATGGTCGCCCTGTGTCGGTCGAACGTCGTCGTACGGCCTACGTCGTCCGTCATCGTTCGTCATCGTTCGTCGTTGGTTTTGGTTTATTTCGTTTATAGTCGATATGATACATTTTCAAGGCTGTATGAATTGGAACTATTTTTTTCAGTGAAGGAATAATTCAAATGTGTATCTATGGAGTAAAGTGTAAACTAACTTGCCAAGAGAATGTTTAAATGAGCTCGCGATATCGAGGCTCGTCTATAGATTGATTGTTTGTTTTGCCCATATTGTTACATGTATCACTGTCCCTGTGGGAGTCTGTCTCCTGTTGCAGATTCCTCTACATGGCTGGCTGATCATGTGTCATGTTGTCTTTTACAGAATGTCTCCTTCGCACTGTGTGCTAAAGTGTACCAGTGAAACGTGTTACATGTTATACCATTAACCGGAAATGGTTTTACGTGGAATAAAACAGAAAGGACTACTGAAGAAAATGATGAGCTGGCCACTGTGCTGCAAAACCTCTTCCGCCGCTCTTGTAGCTTTAGCGGCAGTAGTGATATTAGGCAAATTAACAGGTGAGTTCATTTAAGTTACAAAAGTGATATGTAATGGATATAAATTAGCCAGTTCACTTTAAAGCCATAGTGATACATGTATCAGGAATAGTATACATTTAGGTGGGCTCATTTTAGCTGCAATGGCGATATTATGTACATAATTGGCGAGTATGCTTGAACTGCATATCCGATATTAGGGATATGAATGGGCGAATTTATTTAAGGGGAAATTAGGATGTTAGAGTTGAATAAGAGAGACCACTGTAGCTGCTATATCAATGTTAGGGATATAGATGGGTGAATGCACTTTAGCTTCAAAAAAATAAAAGTGAAATGAATAGCTGCAATATTAAACTGAGGGAAATTAAAGTCTTTTTAGGTGTAAAAGTGATATTTGGGACATAAATAGGTGAGTTCATTGAATTTAGCCAAATTAATGGGGGGAAATCCATTTAACTGCAAACGCGACATTGGTTTCTTTTTCCTTTTGCTACTTATGGGAAAATTGGACGCCTCAGAGTGCGGAAAGCGGATACAGAGAACCCGGGCGTGATGTCCCACTCTAATTAGTTCGTTTAGATGCACTGATACGTCTGACCTCGGTTTTATAAAATGTTGTCCGAAAGACTTGGTCCAACCGGGGATCGCACTCAATACCACTTTTATTGTAGTCAAACGTGATGTTACCACTCGACCACGTCGTCCGCTGATAAGCGGCATTGGGGATGTCAATAGGTATCAGTTGAGAGGGCATCTTTCTTTATCAATTAAAGAATTAACGAATTCCCCACTATCGCTCAATTCACCCGCAAAACGAGTATTATAAATATCATTACTTAATTATTTTTTTACCTTCCATACTTTTTGTTTCCTGACATCCTGCTGTATTTCGAAGGCGTATAGAACCGGAGGTCCCGTCCCAATATTTCCTCGTCGTTAACCCATTTAACCCTAGCGACGTGTATACATACTTGTCCTTTACAAACAGTTCCAACTAGTCTTATGCAAACAGCGTAGAATTAGATCAGAGTTTATACTGTCATTTTGAAATATACTACTCTAAGTTTGGTACAGTGGAGAATCTGTTATTCTTTCCCAATAAACGCGTTTACGCTAAAACTATTATTTGCAGTGCAAACAGTTTGGAGCCAGATCAGACGCCGGGTAAACCGGCGTCTGATCAGGCTCCAAACTGTTTGCCACCAAGATAAACAAGAATTATCAGAATTGTCCAAAAGTTGTTCTTTTCTACGTTTTAGTGCTTTGCGTTTGCGTACGTTTGCGTTTAACCGGGAAAGAATAACAGATTCTCCACTGTAAGCACCAAACGTAAAATATCCTTAGGTACCAGTGCATTGACCCCATTACTTCTCATCAAATAACTTCCAACATTTTTGTTCGATTCCTGTCAAGTTTGGAGATTGTTTGGTCAAATATTTCCTTCACAGGTTCTGATAACCTTTACACTAAGTCTTGTTTAGACACTTTAGGCGAAACCCGTGGAAATTATCAAATTGTGAAATTTCTGAGATTTCACCAAATTTTTCAAAGCCATTGAATTCTATGTTCTTGGAGATGTTATAATAGGTACAATTGAACATTGAAAGGTAAATCATTGCTTTTACCAACGAATATTACTCTAACGAAATTACAATGTAGAGTTTTTGGTGAATTCTCAGAAATTTCACATTTTGATAATGTCCTCGGGTTTCGCCTACATGACCTGAACAATTGCTAAAGTAATCAACATCCATAAAGTAAACCTTTGGTAGTACTATCTCCAAATTTGGAAAGAATCGAACAAAAATTGTTGGAAGTTATGTGATGAGAAAGGTATCGGTTAAATGCATTTGTACCTATGGAGGTTTTACGCTTGGTGCTTAGCAAACTTTGAATAGTATACATGTATAAACATGTAACTCATTTTGAAATTGGAATTGTACATTTGAAGTTTCAGGGGGTAAATGAGACTACGAGCTAGTTTACTTTCAGGTGCAGATACTACAACAACTGCCACAACTAAAGCTACTACTACAGCAAAGGTATCTCGCCATCCGTATTCTATTTTCCATAAAACATGATTCACTAAGATGATGTTATAACACCAATGCTTTTGCTTTTTCTTTGTTACATGTAAAATGCAGATTTGTATCTTATGTTTTGTGTGACGATGTCGGAATAAACTTATACTGTTCTGTTCTTCTGTCTGTAAAAATTAAATAGCAAACATTGTAGACCCTGATGAGATGTCGTATTTCGTGGCGTCTCATACGGATATACACGTTTTGCAGTGTCGACTTCTAGGTACAATTTGCAATAATGGGTTACGTTATGAATATAATTATCTATGCCGTTTTAATTTAATATGATCCCTGAATACCTAAGTCGTAAGTATTGTATGGTATATTCATATTGCGTCAGAGTTCTTTAATATACAGAACATGCCCGTTTCAGGCATGTACCTCGGACTTTTATTCGAATTCCTATAGTTCTGTTGCAACATAGACAACATTTGTTCAGTGCCGAATATGTTATCCATTCTCTTTCAACCCAGTGACCCCTAGTGACGAATATACTCACCCTTTACAAACAGTACATTTATCATATGCAAACAGTGTTGACCCAGATCAAAGTGCTCCTTCAGGAGGAGCGATAAACAGTTTCATAACAGTTAGCAACTTTATTTTGAAAATATGTACAGTTTTTAGGAAATACATACATTACGTTTTACATGCATTAAGCGGCAACTTTGCTCGGTTAAGAAACTGGTTTAATTAACCAAATTATACAATGAATACAACCACTCTGAAGAAAAGTGGAGTTTACATTTCACCCATGCACTGCCGTGACGTCATCAATTAAAAGCATTTGTCGTCTGCTTTTGTTTCTAAAATTTAACTTTTGGGTAATTTGATATCAGAAATATTGAAATGAGTGGCAAACAGTCTGGATCCTGATCAGACGCCGCGTTACGCGGCGTCTTATCAGGATTCAAACTGTTTGCAAATTACTCTTTCACTCGGTGTAAGGCAGTGAAGGGGTTAAGACTGGTTGCTATTAATCCTTTACCACATAGCCTGTTTCAAGTTCTGAAGACAGGTGATCAACCATTTAACCCTTTACCACATAGCCTGTTTCAAGTTCTGAAGACAGGTGATCAACCATTTAAAGTAGATTGACAGTAAAGCTGAGTGTACATTAAGGCGTATTCGTCTTTACTTTCTGTCTGCTTTAAGTTACCATCTGCTAGGATATAGAAACTATTTCTTACTATGCACATTCATTACAATATAGTATCGAACTATTTTCTTCAGTAGAGAAATAAATTAACAGCGTAGAAATGCGTATCTATATACTGTATAGCAGTTAAAACAAGGTGTAAGTTACCGAAAATCTGACCTAGCGATTTCAGATTTATTTCATCCTTCTGTAAGCTTCAACTTGTATTTAACCTCATTAACGAGTCTCTTCATCCGAGCTTTTACAGCGATATGTTTCTTCTTTTTCTTAAGTTCCATTGTATTGTTCTTTATCTTAACACTCTGAGAACCTGTTCTTCTTTCTAAACTCATAATATACATAATTGGGCCATGCCAAGCATTGTTGTCACGCTTGGCGTTGTTTCTGAGTTTGGTCTACGCTGTCAAATACCATTTAAAATACAGCTACTTAAAATGCTTAAGATGCGTGTTAGTGTCGAACAGTGTAGATCAAGACCAGCCGCCGTGTCTCTGACGCGTCGGCTAGCCATGGATCTACACTGTTTGCAATGAAATAAGTCAGGTTTTTCATAGAACGGATCCATTATTATATATGAACTGAATTACAAATAAGTCTTTACACTTTTAACAGTTGTTATAGACTTTATCATTTGACTTTTGGAAACTCATTGATTAGGGTCGGAAAAGTTTGCAGCAAATCTTAACATAACCTCCTGGGGCCCGTTTGATAAAACTTCGTACGACAAAAACGGCCGTAAGTCAAAACTTTGAAATGCACTTAATCTCTGATTGCTCTATCTTATCCTGTCGTTTGACATCTCGTTGGAATCGTCTTTTCAAGACAATTCCAACGCGATAGACAGGATAAGATGGAGAAATGAAAAATAATTTAAACTTGTATAATTTGACTACGAGAATTTGTCGTACGAAGTTTTAAGAAACGGACCCCTGTACGGTACGTAATTGTCGTTCTGTAACATTTGTCGTCTACAATACTCAAAGTTTATTTTTAATATAAAGTTATTTTCTTTAAACCTGAATATAACAACAGAGTGTTAAATAAATTGTAGAAACTCAGTTTCGTATCTGTTTAGAATACTTTACAAAGGCATAAAATATGCATTTATCTTTTGCAGCCTTTTCTACAATCTCCTTTATTTATTGGACTTGCCGGCGGAGTTGGTGGTTTTATTGGACTTATACTTCTTTTATGTTTTCTGTGGAAGTGTTGTTGTTCGGACAAGGACTGATGTTGTGAGGCCAATTTCTACAGTAACCGCAACCGTTTTCCAGCAACACCGAAATCAACATAATCAGTACAAGCACGTGTTATTTTCTGTTGAGTTGTACCTCCAAACTTGTGTTAGCCGGCTAGTCTTTCGACCTCTTAAGACATGCGATTGCTAAATGCAGGACAAAACTAAAGCAGAAAACTCATATAGGAGCTTTCTGCTTTATGTTTATCCTGCATTTTGTTGCCATCTGGGCCATTAACTGATGAATGATCTTCTTTTAAGTTGCAGCTTAAAACGAAAATGACTGTTTATGACTGATTATGCAATAAAGGGAACAATGTAGGATTTTTTTTTTATCAAATATTTAATCTGACAGGCAAACAGTTTGGAGACTGATCAGACGCCGAGTAACTCAGCGTCTGATTAGGATTCATACTATTTCCGATGGGCATAATTGTTTTAACACAAACGCGTTTTATTGAAAAAAAAACAAAAAACAATTTTAAATTTTAATTTTAAAGACCCACTTGCGGAAGCATATGATGAGCTCTGTAACATAACAGCAAGTGTAGACCAAAACCAGACACCTCGTGAGATAACTCCTGTATCCAGTTCCTTGATTCATGTTTACGCGTGCTTGCGCGCGTGTGTGGACTTGCATGTGTGCGCATGCATTGTTCGAGGTTGTTTTTGAAGTAGGTGAATTGTACAACTGTGTTCTAAAATAAGTAAAGAATGTCTTTCATATTATCACATGCTTCAATGTGGTTTTTACAGAATTCTCTTAGCCTATTAGTTACTGTTTATTATATGTTTTAAAAGAATAAACGTTCTCTGATGAAAAATTGATTCTAGTTCTTAATTTCTGCTACTAGATCTAGTGCTATTATGTCTTCTTCATACTTTACAAATATATTTTATAATTTTATACTAAAAAGGCCAACCCTTGTCCCATTGAACCTTAGTGAAGAGTTTGCTCGTCATTGACAAACAGTTTACACTTGAAGAGCAAATTTGTCCTATATGCTACAGTGGAGAATCTGTTATTCTTTCCCGTTTAAACGCAAACGTACGCAAACGCAAAGCACTAAAACGTAGAAAAGAACAACTTTTGGACAATTCTGATAATTCTTGTTTATCTTGGTGGCAAACAGTTTGGAGCCTGATCAGACGCCGGGTTACCCGGCGTCTGATCTGGCTCCAAACTGTTTGCACTGCAAATAAACGTTTTAGCGTAAACGCGTTTATTGGGAAAGAATAACAGATTCTCCACTGTAGCAGGGAAGGTTCTGATTAGAGAGCTCATCTAATCAGGATTTTCACTGTCATTTTGAAACATATTATAAAAACTTTTCTAAGGTAGCTCGCTAGTGAGCTTACTTTTCATGAAAGGTGTTATGAAACTTTGCTTGAAGAATAATACTAGTCTAATGAAACAATCTGTACGAATATAGGCAAAAGTTATCGTTTGGATTGTCGTCAAGATCTCTTTTTTTAGCAAAAACTTGAATTTTGATGAGATGAGAAAGTTTTTCTCAAAATTGAACAAAGCCAATGACTCTAAATATCGTGCAATACGTTGTTCATAACATTCCTTACAAGAAAATCAAAACACATTTTGAATAAATGTGTTCAGAAAGATGTTATCTGCTATTTAAATTTTGTAAAATGCTAATTTTTCATAAAAACTTGAATAACAAAAAATGAACCATTCAATGTTTCTCTTTTATTCTATTTAAACAAATTGTTGGTGAATAGTTGGTCAGAAAAAATTAGGAAAGATTATTGTAAGGATTTGTTGTAATAACAGTTTTCTTTTGAAGAAAATTGGGAAATTTGAAAATTAGATAGAGGTACTTCTCTTAAAATGAAATTGTGTCATTCAAATCCATTATAAGTTATTCATAGACTTTCATACAAGGTTAATGATATTGTTTAAACATTATTATGGGCCAAACATAATTACCAAACGAAGACTAATCATAGCATGTCCATAGATCACTGCTTTATTGATTGACAAGTCAAAATTATCTTACACTACATTCAAAACAAAAGTTTTTTAATCGAATGGGAATCGAACCTAGAATCCCTTGGATCGCTAGCCAATCACTCTACCAACTGAGTTACGAATAAGTTAAGGGAAGTAATTGGTGTTTTATTCATATTTTAGTTTTGTAAGAGTTTGTACCATATTAGTTGCATCAACAACTAAGCTGAGAAGGAAATAACCAACCTGCGCCTCTTAGCGGTATGTGGTAATTCCTAGCTGGTTACATAGCCTTCGCACTGCATAAATCTATGTTGCCATAAAATTCAATGTTTTGATTTAGCTTGGTACGTAGTTGGTTAAATGTAAAAGGTCAAACATCTCTAAATGTGTGTCATCTGTCGATGAAAAGACTGTTCCGGTCAACAACAGACTGTTGTGAGCTAAAGGTATTCCCCAAGTTTCACACACTGTTTCCTGTTTGAAAAATAACTCTCTACTAAAGATAGGGCTGATTCAGACATAAAGTTTACAATTTAATAGTAGTAGTAACAAATCATGTGGCAAGCAGTCAAAAGCCTTTGACAGATCCATCAACACAGCAGTCAAGCTTTTTAAGCATTCATACAGCACATTTGTTTGTGAACAAAGTTTTCATCAATGGGCTTAAAGGACAATCGATTGGATTGACCATGCATTTTATCCTTAATCTCGACAATGCTATCATGATGTTCATCAATGGTTCATCTTTGTTTCCAATAATTTTGGCTATGTGTACATAGAAATCATTAAAAATATCAGATATTTTCTCCTGGTCATTTATAAGTTCATCATTTTCCAGTAATACTGTGTTTTTCTGACAAACTAAGCCTTTATTTGAAAGACATGGTTTAATGGTATTCCAAAAATATTTACTTTTACCCTCGTCTGTACACCTCTCAATAAAATAATGTTTAATAGACTTTCTTTTGGCTTTTGTGACAAGATATGCTGTATTCTATACCTGGAGCTCTGAGCTTATGAAAGGGACAGGTCATCTAGGCTGTTTCCTAGTTTTAACTGGAACATTTTTGTCAAAACATTTGCTTACTTCTTTTCCCAATGCACTGGTTGCAACATCGAGAGAATTTTCATTTAAAAGTCTGTTAAAATCAATATTTGTCATCAGTATAAAAAGCAGAGTAATCAAACTGTTTAATACTTCTGTAAGTTATCCATTTTGACTTGCTAACCTGAACTGTAGAATTTAATTGAAAACATATCATATTGTGAAATTCACTCAGACATACTTAAACATGTATCAGGTTTGTTAGTTAAATGATATCTAAAAGACTAGGTTCAAATTTAAAACACGTTGCATCCTTGACTATACTTGTCAAGTCAAAGATGTCACAAATGTCGTCGACCTGTTTACTTTTGGTTGGTTGCAGATCATAATTCATGTTTCCCATAAAATTAAGCTATCATATTCAGTTGTAACTATGTCGATAGTTCTTGTCAAGTATTCATGGCATTCTAGTTTGTTGGCACAAAGTGGTCTGTACAGGTCACATATAAACCATTTTGATTTGTTCAGAATAATTTCAACACCTACTGATTCAATTACACTGAGTACATTTTGGAATGGACGTCACAAAAGAATCAAATAATAGACACTTCGTTTTAGGTGTAAATGTTAACTCTTTCATGTTGCAAAGTATCTAACCCTCATTGCTTTTAACTCTTTGCCGACTAATAAATGGATATTGCTACCAATTTGTCCATTGCTACTAAAAACAACCCCTAAATAGTTAAACATGTTCTCAATTTCTATATCTTGTGCTTCATATGTCCATTTCCCAATCTGCTGTACACGACCTCGAAGCCTGAATACTAATACTTTGCCTTTTCTACATTGCCTTTTAAGCCCCATCTGCCACAATAAGTCTTAATATTGTATAAACAACACTGCATATCTTCCACAGAATCTGATAAAATAACCATATCATCAGCATAATCTATGACTATTAATGTAAGGTCCCCTATCGAAAGACCAATAATAGTATTTGACTGTAAATAAGGCTCAATATTCTCCATTTATAAAAAGAGGCCAAATATCGGTGAACATATTGCCTTTGTAGCTTACCTGAACAAAAGGCTCGATGTGAGCTATTGTGATGACCCTGTACCCATTGTCCGTCGTGCGTCATGCATTGTCCGTCGTCGTAAACAATTACATTATGTACTTCAAATGACATCTCCTCCCATAAGGTCCATACCGCTTGACACATTTCAACCAAAGTTTACAGGATTATTTATTGGGTCAAGCTCTTTGAAAATTGTCAAAAAAATTAAAACAATGCAGAACTCTGGTTGCCATGTCACCCATATTAAAACATATAAGAAATCTTCTCGTCAAAAACTACAATGGCCAGAGCTAAGATATTTAGCACATAACATCATCTACAGGTCTTCTATCAAGGTGACTGCTTAAAGCTAGGTGACAGTAAAACAGAAAGCTCCTATAGGAGCTTTCCGTTTTAATTTCATCTTGATTTAAGAGTTCACCTGTCTTTTATATATTCAATTAGCCTTCGTTAGAGAGGTTTTACTGTATCGATTAAAACTCCTATCCTGTTGAATTGCATTGAATTGTTATTTAAAAACAGTTTGGTTTCAAATCAAACGCCCAGAAATCGGTTTCTGACAAAGGTCTCAACTATTTGTGATCAAGGGTAAGGGATCATCAGTATAAAACGGGTTTACTTCAAAAGTAACTGGAAAAAACAATGCAGCCGACAAATTTTGAAACAGATAATATAAAAGCAGATTAATGGTCAGAGTGGAAATACGTCATGTTGATGATGTCTCCCACCAGTCCGTTATGTTTACGGTATTTAAATCACGTTTAGACATTGCCTCTAAGGGTCATGTTTACATCACATGTTTTCAGAATTGACATAATACTAACATGTTTCTCATTGATCTTTGGGCTTAACCCTTAATCTGCAAAAATATAGTCTGCTTTAAATCAGTCGCCTGTTAAATCAATTCAAATAAAAAGTTAATGTACTCTAACGGAAAATAAACACGTTAACGAATGTCAAGCAATTTGGATTCTGATACCCGAGTAAATCAGTTTCTGATACGGACCAAACCTATTTGCGAAATCAAGCCACATTTACATCTGAAAGCGTTTAGATATCAACTAAAGTAACAGAATGGCTTTATAACAACTCTGGAATCTGATCACTTTAACCCTTTCACTGAATGAGGCGATTCGATTCGATTTTGCAAACAAATCGTGCCCTAACCAGACGCTACAGTATACGGCGTCTGCCTAGGGTCCAAAATGTTTGGCTTTCATATCAATAGTTCTTAAGTTAAAATTTCTTATTTTTAAACTGATCATAAATTTCAGACGACAAATTTGTGCAGACAATAACGATTTTGAACGTTTTTTGCAGTGAAAGGGTTAATTTGCATAAACAATAATAATGTTCAATGTCTGGGACCCGTTTTACTAATATTTTGCGTAAGTCAAAATTTAAAATTTTAATTCATATTTTTTTATCACTTGCTACAAACAGCAAATATTTGCTGTTTGCAAACGTTTTTTGATCGAAAAATAAGAGTTAAACGATTTTGACTTACGCAAAAAATAGTAGTTTAGTAAAACGGGACCCAGAACCGTGGACAGTTGGCTTGACATCCGGATAGATAAAAAGCTAAACATGATTTTCAGACTTTCGTCATCTTGGACACTTAAGTACAAATCTTCTTATAGTAAAACTTGCATAAAGAGACGCTTAAAAGAAAACGAAAACTATAATCGTGTTTAATGAGGACAGCTAAATGTAGATCTAGATAAAAAGAGATGCAGAAAGACTCAACACTATCTTTTTCCTGTGTTAACCTGTCTTATATCATAATCATGAATCTGCAGTAACCCTTTCACGCCAATTTTTATGCCCCCACCGGATCTATGATCGGAGGGAGGAGCATACCGTTTTTGCCCTGTTTGTTTGTTTTATTTTTTCCGTTAAGTTGTACGCAACCTTGACTTTGACTATATAACATTCGAACTGTAAGCAATACACACTCAATATATAGCACTTGTTTTGCCGATATAAAGAAGCATATGAATAAACAGATTTTGGGCATGTGGGGTCAAAGGTCGTAGCCACAGAAGTCTAAATGTCAACTATTTGAAATGGCAATAATCTTTGACCCTCAATTTATAGTGAATTTATATTTGGTAGACATATTGCTCTGGATAGAAGAATTTAAGTATGTACATTTTAGACATGTAGATTCAAAGCTCAAGATCACACAGGTAATAAGGTCGAATGTTGTTTGCAACCTTAACAGTTGATTTAACTTTTAAAATATCAGCAATACATACTGGATACATACATGTAGCACATGTGTTGCCTATATAAAGAGGTATATGAATGTGAAAGTTTTGGCATGTCGGGTCAAACGCCAAGGTCACAGAGTTGAACAGGTCAAATATTTCAAACAGCAATAGTTTTGATCCTCAAGTGATAGAAACTTCATGTTAAGTGTGCATATTTCTCTTACTAAAAGGAATATCATTATATATATTTTAGAAATTTCTGATTAACGGTCAAGATCAATGCATGGTCAAAAGGACAAATTTATTTGTAACTTTAACATTGGCTATAACGCTTGAACTTTAAACATTTCATGTTGAATACATGACACATGGGTTGTCCATGTGAAGAGGTATTTGAGACTATGAGTATGTAGATTTAGGGCATATCGGGTCAAAGGCCATGGCTACAAAGGTCAAAATGTTAAATATTTGAAATTACAATAACATTTGACCCTCATAATTATTTGGTATACATATTGCTCTAATATAGAGAAATTTAAATATTTATGTTTTTAGCGTGTCACCTTGGCCATGATATTTGGCTTACTTACTGAACCAAAAATTAATGCATTTACCATGTGATCTGCTTCTGTCATTACCTTGTCGACCATGCCAACGTTTTTTGCCCTTGTGACATTGACATTTGACCCACTTTTCAAACACTTGAACCAACTATATCCTTGTTTCGATAGCTCTCCAACCATATCATCTATTGGATGGTTTCACATCTTTGAATTGAATTTGTCTATAGTCAGCGTCGAGTTTCCAAAACTTTGACCCAGGACTTATCCGCTCAAGAAAGCAACACTCAGTAATATTGCTTAAAAACGAAAAATAATAAATTTTGAAAACTGTATTAGAAGAAACAGTGCAAATAATTAAGATAGTAAAATTCTAGTGAATAAACACAACGCTTTGAAGTAAATATGACGATCACAAAATAAGTAGAATCTGCTTTCACTTTCTTTAATGTTCGAATGGTAACATGCCCTTTCGGCCCTTTGTCATTTCGCAGGCCCGTAGGAACAGGGGGGGGGGGGGGGGGGGGCAAGGGGGGGGGGGCAAGGGGGGGGGGGGGTAGTGCCGTGCCCCCCCCCCAATAATTTTGCCAATTATAGTAACCAAGCAAATCTTTATATACATGTATTTGTACTTAAAAAAAAAAACTAAAAACGCTTGTTTTTACCTAAATTTTAAAGCACAACCCAAAAAAAAAACGTTGTCAAAGGACAAAAAAATCGGTGGTGCCCCCCTCCCCCCCCCCCCCCATGTTGAGTGGCCAATATAGAGAAGAAGTGTGCCCCCCCCCCCCCCCCCCCCTCCAATTTTGCTTCCTACGGGCCTGTTTCGGCCTAGGTTGTTACGACATAGGTCTATTTTAGGCGTAGGTACTTTCAGTCCATTTGATGGATCGTTTCCGGTCTTAAATTCATTAACCTACAGTACTGTTTAAGCTAAACTATACACCCCAGTGCACTGCCAGTGCACTGGGTTTAAACTGACAGTGCACTGAGAGTAAACTATGCATAATTTATTGTTGCATATCGCAATTCACAGTGTGCCTTTAAGTACAGGTTAAATGTATAGTGAAATTTATCAGGAGGAGAGAACCACTATATTTTAGCAGATAATAGCTCAAAGCAGGCTGAAAGTAAAGCAGAATGCACCTTAGGGCGCATTCTGCTTTACTTTCAACCTGCTTTTAGTGGTCACATATCACGAGAAACAAGCTATGGGGTAATGGGTTAAGCTGCCATCTGATAAGGGGATGCTATAAGTTGATCATGGAGAATCCTAAGATTTCGAAATTAAAGGATAAAAATATCTTAAAAGTATATATTTGTCTTAAAAAGTGTACCCTTATAAAGCATACTAGTCCTATGCAAACAGTGTAGACCGGATCAGAGGTTTCCTGAAGGATCATTCTGATCAGGTTTGCAATAATTTTATTCTGCAGATAAAATTGATGTATGCTTAACCCTTCTACTGCAGTAATATTGTCTGCTTTGATATTGTTGTATGCAAAAAAAAATTTTGATAAGATTTGTGCATTTTTTGTTGTTCAGAAAGTATCTGAGTCGAATGTAAAACAGTTTGGATCCAGATCAGACGCAATATAATGCAGCGGCTGATCTAAATCCACTTTTTTCACTTGACAACCAAGTCGTGATCAGTAGGGTAAGTGTTAATTGCAACAACTATTTTTAATCCCCTAGATTGATGCATATCTATCAATTAGTACCCTACTGTGATAATTGATAAGCAATTTGATAAGGGTGCCCTAATCAGAAAGTATAAGTATCAAGCTGTGATATGGGGATCCATGATGAGGGACGGATTAGTTTCCTTAACCCATTACCCCATAGCTTGTTTGAAGTTTGAAAGAAAGATGATCACTTAAAGCAAGTTGAAAGTAACGCATAATGCACCTTAAGAGGCATTCTGCTTAACTTTAAACCTGCTTTAAGCTACTATCTGCTAGGACATACAATATTTTTGTCATATAAAAGGGATTTTTTTCAGAGGTCACGTTTATTGGGTAATGGGTTAAAATGCTGCAGCTACAGCTATTAGAATAAACACTGGTACGACAACATTACAGCATGTTATATGGACATGTACTCTCTTTAGTTTCTGGCACATTTAACCCATTCCCCTATTAGCCTGTTACTAGTTTTGAAGTTTTGAATGACTTAAAGCAGGTTGAATTTAATCAGAATGCGCCTTAAGGCACATTCTGCTTTACTTTCAGTCTGCTTTTAGTTACCGTCTGCTTGTATTGCTTGATTAAAAGTGACAGAGTTCCTATTTTAGGAGAATTGATTTTAGGCAATAATAAATTATTTTGGTTGTTAAATTATACAATGTTTTTGCAGAATATTCATGACATAAAAATTACACCTGTGAAGTCTTGTCCAATGTTTAAATATTGAAAAAGGTCTAAAAACATATATTATACATGTATGCGTAAACTGGTATTCATGTATAATAAAAACTGCAGCTCTAAATTCAAAGCTGTAGTCATTCCCCAGTGCACTGCTAGTTACCTGGTTTAAACTGATAGTGCACTATCAGTTTGGGGTCAGTTTGATATTGAAATCCCAGTGCACTATCAGTGCACTGTCAGTGCAAAATTAGTTTACTCTCAGTGCACTGTCAGTTTAAACCCAGTGCACTGGCAGTGCACTTTGTGTATACTTTAGCTTAAACAGTACTGTATATTAATATATAACACATAAACTCGACCCTCCATTAACGTGCTTTATTTATGCTTTTCGGTGGATTACCACGATATAGCAGTGGATGATCACTTGGTAATCCACTGCAGTGGATTATCACCAATCGCTTTTATTATGAATTTTCCCCGTAGGGCTCCCCAAGAATCGTAGTCAATCGTGTCTTATCGTTAAATTCCGGCAGTCCGATTTGTCGCGAACTACTCACCGGAAGAGCACGAATCCAAACTCGGGAGCAACGAAGTCATTCGGATGACGTCAACTCAACAAATATACCGCCAACTGTCACGCACGTGTGTGTTCGACATAAAACGTGGGGCTCAACACGGGATAAATAATGTACGTTCGCTTTCAATTTTTAAACAATTTCGTTTAAAAAGTGGCTTAAAAGCATAAATAAATAGAATAACTGTGTTTTTTCAGTGTAAGATCGAATTTAATCCATTTCGTGAACATCAGACTGTTATATTTTCACTCGTGGCTTCGCCACTCGTGAAAATATAACGTCTGATGTTCACTCAATGGATTAAATTTCGATCTTACACTGAAAAAAACAGTTATCCTCTATGTACAAACAGTGTAAACCCTGTACTGATATTCTAAAAATCAATTTTATCAAATAATGGTAATTAAAACTGCAGAAATATGGCGTTTACAAGCAGTTGCATCCAGACCAGATGCTGAAAAACTCTACTAGTGTTATTCAGCATCTGGCCTGCTTCTGATCTAAATGGAAACTGGTTGACGCTTGGGTGAAAGAGATTTAAGATCTTCTTATGAAAGTTTAATTATGCTTGAACAATTATTCATGAAATCATTTACAAAATAGGGTATAGGCGAAATCCGGGATTTCAGACTCTTAACAGTATTGTTAACCCCCTCACTGCCTTACCCCGAGTACACTAGTAATTTGAAAACAGTTTGGATCCTGATCAGACGCCGCGTAACGCGGCGTCTGATCAGCATACAAAGTGTTTTACACTCATTTCAATATTTCATAGGTCATAATAACTAAATATTTAATTTTAGAAATAAAAGCAGACGACGATTGTTTTAAATTGATGACGTTATTGCAGTGAAAGGGTTAAATGATTCAATGGCACGCTCATCAATGTTATTAGAAAAAAATAGAATTATTGCATAAAATTGAAGACGTTACAAATTTTAACAGATGATACCTAGTCTGCGATATAGTTAAATTTGGCGATGAAAAGGTAACTGTACAAAATGCTACAACATTTAGAAATAAGTCGGTTGGTGTGAGTTTAACCGTTTCGTTGTCAAACTGACGGCATAACCAACTGAACATAATTACTGAGATACTGCTTGCAAAAATATCGTATTCTCTCATTATTTTCTACCATTTAGAATTTAATTTTTTTACTTGAGTGTCAAACAGTTGATCAATCTGATCTAGACCCCAAGATACCTTACTACCTTGCCGCGGTTCTGGAACTCAATTGTCATAGAGGATGATTTTGTTTATTTGACAGAGAGTATCCCCTCTGCTAAGAACTAAAAGAAAGGTATGTTGATTGTTTTGATCCCATGTGCTGCTTTGCAGCGAATGAAATAGTCCAAATCATCTTTCTGATATCATCCCTTCAGGGCTGTCATTTCTCCGGATTTTTCCTAAATCTTCGGATTTTGTAGTACATGGTAGCTTAAAGCAGACTGAAAGTAAAGCAGAATGCGCCTTTAGGCGCATTCTGCTTTATTTTCAGCCTGCTCTCAGCAGCCACGTGTCAACAAAACTAGAAACAGGGGATGGGAAAAAAGGTACGATTCGTAAAATGCAAAATTGGAAATCTTAGAATTATTTATGTCAACTTAAGGCATCCCTGTCCCTTATCATCATCATTATTACATCTCATCATTCATAGGCGTTATACGACCTATTCAGTGTCGCAGTGCCGTAAAACCCAGCTCTTCCACCTATCTGATCTGGATAAAAACTGTGTTCACAATTATTTATACGCATTCATCCTTTTGAGTAGTCATAATGACGTAGTTATCTAGTGTTATGATAAATTGGTCCTAATGATTTACAAACACTGACAAGTCCCAAGATACCACAACTTGGAGACTGAATGTTAAGACTACATCCGGGTACTCTCTAATCATAAACCTGATTTAACCTCATTCACACCTGAGACATTTAATCGACAACCACTTTTTCCAATGAAGTCAAGTCCATTCTTGCCTATTTCTAATTGTTTCCAGAGATATGTTGCAAACTGACAAACAGTACTAACCCTGACTAGAAGGATCCTTTAGAAAAACACTGTTTGGGGTATACAGTCTTTACTGTTTGCTCTTCTGGGGCCCGTTTTACTAAAGAACTTACGCAAAAAATTTGCGTAAGTCAAAATCGTTTAACTCTTATTTTTCGATCATAAACGTTTGCAAACAACAAATAGCCAGATCAGAGGACGCGCTTAAAGCGCGTCCTCTGATCTGGCTATTTGCTGTTTGTAGCAAGTGATAATAAAAAATATAAATTAAAATTTAAAATTTTGACTTACGCAAATAATTTGCGTAAGTTGTTTAGTAAAACGGGCACCAGAGGTGCAAATTTTTAAAGGACGAGTATACATACGTGTCGCTAGACTTCACTGTGTTTTAAGAAACTGCCATTCTGTTATCGAAATAACATCCATACTGATGGGACTGACAATCAGTACAAAACTGTCTTCTTCAGTGATGGGACTGACAATCAGTACAAAACTGTCTTCTTCAGTTATAATGAGTTGATTTTTTTTTATAGATATAATACATGAGCTATACGAAACTTCGTTTATATTGTGACAGGTTGATAGGCTTCAGCAGAGTGAAAGAAACCCAAAAAAGCTCTTCCGGGATATTTCTGATTTACTGTCAATTAGCAGTCGCCTTTAATTAATGCTTTTACCACCATTGGCGACTAACAGTCAACTTTGCTTTACAGTTTGGATACTGACTAGACGTCAGACATGGCGTAACGCGGCTAAAGTCAGTATCCAAACTGTTTGACAGTCAGTCTGATATAGTTCTATATTGAGTCAGTTTGTCTTAAATCTAGCAGTAAAACATACGTGCAGACCAAAGTATTAAAGCGGGTTACAACAGACAGTGGACATGACAGAGCTAGTACCTTAAATACACCTTCTTTTGGGAGAATATACCGGTACTTTACTTTATATAAACGATTTTACATGCAATAAAGCAAACAGTGCAGATGTCTTGCAATGAACCACAGTGTCTACTTGGGTCATATACGAGTACATGTAAGGTCTGTAAAACAGTAATACATTTGTGCAATTTTTCATATCAGTTACAACCTGTCCAGACGCCAAAAAATTGGACGTATGATCATGCTTCGTATGTTTAGCCACACGGATTTTTATTAAGGTAGTTCCATTTTGTTATATTGAATTGCATGGCGTCTGTGTTTCGTTTCAACTAGTAAAATAAACGTTCGTTTTATCACATGGGGATTTTAATAGGTGTTAACGTTATATCAAATGGTAACAGAGGGATTAACCCTTCACGACACAATATCATTTTCTGTTTTAAAAGTGTCAACTGCATTTTGAATTTCGAGCATTAGATCTTTTATATATTAAATTGAAACTGTATTGATAAAAGTGGCACACAATTTGGATCCTGGTCAGGCACAAACTTACTCGGCGCCTGATCTGGGTCCAAACTGTTTGCAAGTGCCACTTAACCCTTTACCTGATAGCATTGTTTCTAGTAATGAAGATATGTGATTGCTTAAAGCAGGTTGAAAGTAAAGCAGAATGCGCCCTAAGGCGCATTCTGCTTTACTTTCAGCCTGCTTTAAGCGATTAACTGCTAGAATAATGAAAGTATTAAATATGACACATATTCATTACGGTATAATTTGGAACTACTTTCTTCAGCGGATGAATAAAATGAATGTGCTAAAAGTCGCTTCTATAAGGGAAAGGGTTAAGCATTGTTTAACAGTGAAAGAGATGGTCCTCATTCTGCCGATCGCATCTTCAGTTTGTTTCACGTTTGGAAAGTTCTGAGATACTAAACGTCTGACCAGGGTCCGGACCATTTACCACAATTTAATTCGGTGTATCTGGATTCAAACCTTTTTGCAAATGTCGGTGACACGCTTTTGTCAGAAGGAAAATATTCATATATGAACAGTGGAGGAAACGATATTCTTTCCCAATAAACGCGTTTACGAAAAAACTTTCATTTCCATTGCAAACAATTTGGAGCCAGATCAGACGCCGGGTAACCTGGTTTCTGATCAGGCTCCAAACTGTTTGCCACTGCTGAGATTAAAGTCAATACTCGGAATGGTCGAGAGGGTTGTATTTGTTCCATTTTAGTACAATACGTTTGCGTTTAATTTGCGTTTAAACGGAAAAGAATAACGTCATATCCACTGTAATGAAAGTGAGTGTACGAGTATATTGACCATGACATTCTACAGGCTACGGACTATTTTATAATAAGTTATAAAAGTTTGGATTCAATGAGACGCCGAGTATATTTGTGTCTCATATGGATTAAAACTAGTTACTACCTTGGGGAAATTTTCTGAACAAATGCAGATAAATAAATTCTGAAAAGTGTTGGAGACGAGATATTTTGCAGACGACGATTACGGAAATGATAAAGGTTATAATTTGAAAGTCAGTTTAGGCGGCATTGTGAAGAATACGATGATATGTCAAGAGAGGGAGTTAATTCTATCATAATCGCTTGATAAACAGGTGTAATGTTGACCTCTCCAGGCCCCCGGACAATGACAAAGTTTAAATAAAATTATTTACTCTTCTCCCAGAGAGTTTAATAAAGTTGACTACTGTTACGTATATGTTTGCCTAAATATTACCCCCTTTCACTCCTCTTGTCCGAGAGCAATGACTCCTGCAAAAAGTTTGGGTTCTGATCAGATGCCGGGAAACTCTGCGTCTGATCAGGATCCTAAACTGTTAGACGTTCATATCGATAAGTCATCTGTCAAAACGTCAAAAATATAGCATCTACAGTTGAGAAAATAAAAGCAGGCGACACTTTAAAGCAGACGATATCTTGGCAACAAAAGGGTCAACAAACACTCAGGACCGGTACGGGTGTTTAACTCTTACCTTCTGCTCAAGTCATGTACCCGGTAATACACATACTATCGTCTGCTTTTATTCTGTTTCCTGCACTATCTTTTTATTAATAAAACAATAAATATCTTAAGAACAAAGAAATACATATACCAGTGTCAAATAGTCACACCGTAACTATTTGGAAAGTCGCCTTTTCGCCACCCATGGCGGATACAGTGGAGAAAACGTTATTATTTCCCGTTTAAACGCAAACGAAATGCAAACGCAATAATAATAATAAAATACAGAATTTCACAATTCTAAATGTTCATTTAAATATGTGTGGCAAACAGTTTGGAGCCTGATCAGACGCCAGATTACCCGGAGTCTGATCTTGCTCCAAACTGTTTGCAATGGGAATAATAGATTTAACGTAAACGCGTTTATTTGGAAAGAATAACGTTTTCTCCACTGTATATATGATTTTCTCGTCTGTTTCTGTGTATGTGATTTTCTCTATTTCTGTTTGTCTGTCTCCCGTTCTGTCTATTTCTTTTAAGAAAACGCAGTGTATGCTCATGGTCTACACTCTTGGTAATTTACATCAATAGTGTTTTGTCAGCCGGTGGTATTTCTGATTTGCTGACTGATCTGGGTCTACCCTATTCCTGTTAAATACTTTATAAAGCCCCATGGCGTGTCCAAAAATGAATGTACATTAGGGAATACTATAGTATATATAACATCCTTTAGTTTAAACGCAACTAAACATAAACGAAATGCAATGGAATGCGTTTAATGACAACTTATTGGAAAACATTACAGTTTATCAAAATCTGAGTGGCAAACAATTTTGAACTTGATTAGTCTCAGGGTAATCTGATCAGACTCCAAACTGTTTGAAATAGACTTGATTGATTTAGCATAAACGCGATTATTTTGACAGATTCACGTGTTTACCCTATGTGCACTCTCCGGGCCTCTAACATAAACGGTACTCAAAAACCACAACATTCGCCAGTAGCGAAATTCCACAACAAATTAGGAATCAAACAAAATTTTGTTTAAAATTGAAGATAAGATGGAAATTTTCAAACTTTGATAGATTATACATAAACTTGTCAACGCACTATAGATACGAGAATGTGGTGACTCCTAAAACCCCTTATCACTATAAACTCAATTTGAATCGGATTTGCAAACAGTTTGGATCCAGACAAGACGCCGAGTAAATCGGTGTCTGATCAGGTTGAGGATACACACTGTTTGAAACTTGCATATGTTATAGGTCAAACTACATACAAATATGGTTTGAAAAAATGACTATTTACAGACTACTGGCGATATTTTCGTAGCGTACGAAATTATGACAGGTTAATGATTATCGTAACCCGTCCAACTACGAACAAACTTAATATGTTAACCCTAAGCACGTAATGAGCACGGTTTTACTAACATTTCCAAACAGTTTGGATTCCGATCAGACGCCGCGCATCGCGGCGTCTGATCGGAATCCAAACTGTTTGGTATAGGTATCTATATGTTTTCGATATAAATGCATACAGTCTTAACTTTAACTAATTACAGTAGACGATAACTTCAATGCAGAAACCATTAACTGCAGCGAAAAGGTTAATTGTGTTGGTCCAGATACGATGTCGAGAATAAAAAGAATACGTTTGGTTAGATATTGGTATAATTTATATTTTGCGGGTTTCAATCTCTGACTTTTTCCCCTAAAAACCCTGAAATGTTAAGGTTTGTTAGAAAGAAAACAAAAGCAGTAAATATCGCAAGATAATTTAGGCAAGAAAAGAGAGGTTTACACTTTCACTACCTACGGTAACTTCATCCGTGCTTGTAAACAGTGTAGAACCAGACTAGACACCAAGTTACTCGGCGTCTGATCAGGATCTTAACCGTTTGAGACTTGTAATCATGTTTCTGTATTTCTAATACTCCAAATTAAAATTGGTAAAAAGCGGGGTAACTGGCAGGCGACAGTAAATAAGCAGGCAATAGTAAGCGCTGAAAGGGGAACTGGGATCGGGTATTGTTCAGAGATGATAAGGGTATTGGTGATAGTTTGGGGTGACAACGTCAGCGTCACAGGGGTCAGTTCATAAACAGTTGATGAGAAAATAAAACGAAGAGGAAATATACAGTTGATTAATAATTTCAGACATTTGAAAAAATAAGTAGGAAAATGACGATACAGT
The DNA here is from genome assembly GCA_922989275.2 of Gari tellinella. NCBI lineage: Eukaryota > Metazoa > Mollusca > Bivalvia > Cardiida > Psammobiidae > Gari > Gari tellinella. The sequence goes on from OV277860.1 coordinate 90,228,421, forward strand.
TGTTCTTTGACGTAGGAGTACAATGGATAGTTTTGGTATTGTGTCTGTTGTGTACAGGTAAGACTATTATGCTTTATCTTTATAAACCTGTAGTTAAGTGCTCATTTAAAAAGACTATTAGGCCAAAATGTAAATGAACTTTAACATATATACAAGTAGAGGTGAATACATATATCGAATACAGCTGGGAATGTGTTATTCGGTTTCTTTCAAAGGGGACTATAAACGTACAGAGTGGCAGGGAAAATATAGAAAAAAACACATTTTGAGTGGCAAAATGTTTAGAGCCTGGTCAGACGCCGGTTAAACAGACGTATGATCTGGCTCCAAACTGGTTTGAATAGAAATGTATCCATTTACAATTATTGTTTTCGCACACGATTTTTTTAGAAAGAAAAATGTCTACTCTGCTGTAGAAACTCTCTGCACAACTTAAGTTATAACTTATATGTACGTATGTATATATTTATTAATTTGAGTCATTTTATCTAATTAGTATATTTATCTTACCATGTTCTTTACCTATAACGTGGAGATCTCCGAATATAGAATCGATTCAGAGCAAGTATGAAATTAAATAAGTAGTCACCTATTTTAATGGCTACCAACGTATAGTTTTAATTGTAGTTAAGCACTATTTATAATTCATTGTGTAAGGATATCAACTCTTTGACCACTTAGTAATGTTGTCGTCTGCAACAATAGTTGTTTGCTACTGTTTTAAAAATAATTTTGACAAACATTTCTTTTCAGATAAGGGGTGGCATCAAACAGTTTGTATCCTGATGAGACGCCGCATAATGCGGCGTCTCATCTGGATCAAAACTGTTAGCAAGTGTGTTAACTGTTTTGCCGATTGAGTCCAAAGAGTTTACTAAACAATTGTTTAGCGTTTTATTATGGGACTGCAGGAACAAATATAAATACATGTATACAAACAGTACAGACGTAGTAAGATAAACATAAAGTTACATTTATTGTCATTATAGTCATTAGTAGTTTGTACTTTATATGGCTAGAAGCAAAGTACTTCGCTTAAAGCTGAAATAAAGAATTTGAATTTGAATATAATTAATATTAATTATATATCGACAATTTTCATTTGCCGGAATTAAACGGGCATCATTTTCCTATCAATCGACTTACCACGAATTATCATAAATTGATATAGAGGCTAGAAAACATTTGTTTGAAATTGAGTAGATAAACATCATGAACACATTCAACCCTAGCGATGAGAATACTCGTCATTCACTGACGGTGAACCTATAATGAGTAATTTTATCCCATGCAAACGCTGCCGACCCTGAACACCGGGCTCCTTAAGGAGTCCTCTGATCAGGGTCTGCACTGTTGGTATTTGTTGCAATTTGTTGAACAAACAACTCTAAATAGTCAAAAATGACCTTACTGAATTTGAATTATCCATTTGAATTTTATTATTATTATTATTATTCGTTTGGGGATGATTTACATACTGATAGCAAGATATGACTTAAAAGTATTCCATAAACAAAAATAAACTGGTTGTCTTTCTTCTTTTAGATAAAATTTGACGAATAATCTTTTAGTATCCACTAACCAGATTAAGTCAAGTTATTGAATCTGACTTGTGGTATAGAGCTACACGAATCGTCAACAAAATGCCCTTAAATGCTTTGGATAATGGGGCAGGAATTCGTCGACGGTTTGAAAAAGTCGGGCAACTCGTTCAGTTTATATTTACAATATATGCAAACTGACAAATAGTACAGACCCCTGATCAAATGGCTCCTAAACGACTTCTCTATTCAGTGTCTACAATGTTTAAATTGGATAAGTTTACTCTTTAGACTGGTACCCTGTTTGTAAATGGGGCGTTTAAGTGTCACTAGTGGTTAATGATTTTGAGAACAATTTTGATATAAATGAGACGCCGCCGAACATCTGGATCTCAACTGTTTGGCACTAGATCTATTTCTATTCTCTCAATGAAGATGTAGATAAATCAACTCTGATAGTTGTTGCAAACAACTTTAAAGCGCTGTACTATTGTACAAGAAACAGTATTCTTTCTCTTTTAACCCTTTCATGGTCAAATTTATAGTGAGATTTTTACCAAAATTTGCCGCAATATTGTCGTCTGCTTCAACAGTGTTGTCTGCAATATCGATTCAAAGTATAAATGACATTATTTCAAAACTGTTTGCAAATGCGCTTTATGACGTCATTGAGAGTGAAAGGGTTGAATATTCTAATCAGGTTAAAACTCTTTTAGCCATCAGGCGACATAGGCAAATTTCGGCGTCTCACTGGTGTCTGATGGCGACCTTTGTAGGCGATAGGCTTTAATAGTTTGATAAAGTTGTTTTAAACTCAAATTGCAGAAAACGAGTAACAATAACGACAAAAAAAGCTTCTAATTAGACGTCAAGTTACTTGACGTCTTATCTTAATATGAACTATCAAAAATGCAGTTGTCAGTCGAGTCAAGATGGGTTGTCATGTTATTTTTGTGTGGGCAGGGCCGATATACAGAAACCATTATCATGCTAACCTATAGTTGGACTCCGCGATAAAACTATGTCAAATCCCTACAATCCATAAACAAATAGAAGTTTGATTTCATGTTTACCTCAGCATCAACACATGGCACTGTATGGCAGGAGACAAGCGCGTGTTACGGTGCTGACCAAAAATGTTCCTCCTACAAGATCGTGTGCAGTCCAGGTCAGAAAATAGTCCTTGGTGAGATGAAGTATGGAACCAAATTTACTACGCCAAGCTGTCAGTTTGGTGTCAGCGACTGCTCGGTACAGGTAGGTTTATGGACGTCTATAGTATGAACCATTTCGCCTGAAACAAACTTACAAACACTGTAAAGCCAGAGCATTCAGAGTTTGGTAGATATTTCCCTTTAGTGACTTTAAGTTAATAGACAAGTTCCTTTTTATCTTAAACAGCTAAAATAGACAAATACATAAAAAAAAACGTTATGACCGATTTCCAGGGTGGGAACTTATTTATGACACTTAACTGTACTACATGTATTCAATTCATTTTATTGTATAATAAGGCCTCCGGCCCATACACAAAATATTACATAAATACACAATTAGCATGCAGTGGACACTGGTAGTGTTATATATAAGCTGATAATCACAATATGTGCAAGACACAATTCAATAGAGACACAGTTAATCAAATAAACAACGCTTCCTATATAAATCTGCTAGCAGTTAGTTAACTCTTTCTGGTTACATATATATAGACTTACCAAAGCAGACAAACACATACGCATGTCGAAATCAAAACATGTAGTATAATGGTGTCATGGTAATGCAATGAGCAGTCTGTTCTTAGATTTGACCCATGAATGACCCATGAATGACAAGAGGATACGTATATGCCTATATATTTTTCATCTAAATGGTACCTGGTCTATCGTTTTCCTTTTTCATTCTATCTTGTATAAACATTCCTGTCAATAAACAGTGCAGACTCAGAATAGACGCTGCATTACGCGACGTCTGATCTGAGTTCGCATTGTTTGCCTATGGCAATGCATGTATGGGAAGCTAGTCATAAATGGGTAGAACAGAAAGAAAAAGTAGAAAAAAATGTTTTAGGAGCGAAATATTTGTTACATTTCAGACTTCTAGAATTAGAGAGTGAATCAGTAGATCGCTCTATTTAGGAGACGAACATGCGGAAACCGAACCCGCGACATTCAATTTCAATGCCCAGCACTCGTTCAGCTGAGAAATCTAAGCCGTTTGCTGTTTGCAACATGATTTTGCCTCCGACAAGCGACATAACGTGTTAACCCGTTGGCTGGCTTGAATATATATCTGCATAGTTGGCATTGTCTAAAACATTTCCTCGTTATGTGACTAGAATGGTTTATTATCCATGATGTTGTATAATGATTTGGTTTTCGGTGTTTTACTTATTGACCCCTGGAAATTCAGATGGATACTTCAGTTTTAATCTAAACATTGTCTATATCTACACTGTTTAAATAGGACAAGCGTCCTCTTCACACGTACACATTTTGTAAACGTATGTGTCATGATACCCGTCGCTGTGATTAATTTTCACCCCACTCAACCCTCATAAATTTGTATCCACATTGTTTGCAACTTCAGCGCTCCCTCTCTTGCACGACACTCAATTGTAACCAAAACAATATGTGCGTTGTTCGGAGGGAGTCGTTATAGAAAGGGTAATTGGCTTATATTTGCAAACAGCTTGAGTCAAGATCAGACGCCGCGTCACGCGGCGTCTGATCTGGATTCAAGCTGTTTGTCACTCGTTGGGTTTTTTTTCTGTCAAAATATCTATTTTGTTACTTTGAGAAAAACAGTAGACGACAATTTTAAGCAGACAAAATTGCAGTCGTGAATAGGTTGGACATAATTGTCTTGTTTGTGGGCGGGACGGCAATCGTTGTTATAAGAAAGGAACTGCTGTTGGGAGGGTCGTTGTAGGGAGGGAACACTGTATCTCAAACTAGCCCACAGCGTGGCTAAAATAGTCATTCCACGACCTCAGCCACATCACAGAAGGAAGATCCGAGATGCTCGCCGGTTTATTATACAAGTTGCGTGTTTAGGCAATAATGATGTTAATCAACCCTTTCACCACCGTATACGGCTAAAGTCGACTTTACAAACACTTTGGATTCTGTTCAGGATCCAAAGTGTTTGGCATTTGTATCAATATTTCTTCTGTCTAATTTAAAAAAAAAAAGAATTTGGCTTAAAATTGCAGATATGCTCGCAACATTGGGAGATAAAGTGTAGCTAGTCAAACACATAAACCATTTCGTCAAATTATTTGAAAACATACACCGACTTTTCTACAGTTAGCATCTACACTCAAGAAATGCATGCAGACATTTTCTATGTAGACATTATTATGTTAAATACTCTTTGTTGTATTGACTCTCAGAAACACTAACAGTGTGAAGACGCTATTATTTTCAGTTTAAACGAAATTAAACGTAAGTTAGCCTAGTGCAATATGACATCTTGTTAAAAAGGTTCTCGCGGTTTCAGTTTGGAGCCAGACCAGGCGTCTGATCTGGCTCTAAAGGGGTTGCAAAGGGGGGAAATCGTTTTAGCGCATTTATTGGAAAAGAATAACGTATACACCACAGCATCAATAAACTTGGCTGTATTGTGTTTTAGGAAAAGCTATGTTGCTTGTTCAGTAATAGGGACCGCTTCACTGACTTCAGTGTGGAGAACCGTACGAACCTGTTAGAGAACTGTGAGGGGAAACAGATATGCAGTGGCTGGGCTCCACGTCTGTTTAACAGTCCATATTCGTCCTACATCTTGATCAAGTTTGCTTGTGTTGAAGGTATGGCGCTTTAATTTTGTTGTCTGCAATGTCGCTTCAAAGTTAAAAAATAAGACACTAAGACGAGTGTCAAACAGTTAGGATCCTGATCAGACGCCGCGTGACGCGGCGTCTGATCAGGATCCAAGCTGTTTGCAAACGCGTTTTGAGGCGCGATTGAGAGTGAAAGGAGGGTTAAGCCACTACTGAATAAAGAAGTACAGTACTCATTTAACCCATTACCCCATAAATACGCCCTTTTACCCTTTTAATTAATTCATTAATTGAAGAGAATAGTTTCAATTTATATACTGTCACAAATAAAAATCATAGGAATTATTTTCTATATTCTAGCAGATAATAGCTTAAAGCAGGCTGAAAGTAAAGCAGAATGCACCTTAAGGTGCATTCTGCTTTACTTTCAAACTGCTTTAAGTGGTCACATATTTTCAAAACTAGAAACAGGCTATGGGGTAATGTGTTAAGACATCCTGTCGCTTAATGCAGGACAATTGTGATGTTGTAACGTGCTGCATTCCTTTTGCTCTTTATAACTCTGCCACCCTCCCTAAAGACGAGAAGAGTGTCTGTTTTATGTGTTGGCTTTACATATTTAAGACTGTATTCTATTACAGATAAAAAGAACATTGTCAACATATGCCGTGCCAACCGAGTAGAGGCAAACGAGGTATTTCTATCCTATGGTCGACCTGTGGGATATCAAAGTCCTGCCGGGAACAATTCGGCATCCTGTACCTGTCGAGTTACACCACGGAATTGTGATGCCTATCTCGATATTACATTTGTCGACTTAGATTTTACCCGACCTGGGACAACGTCAACGAACTGTTCTAACTCTGTGCTGACAGACAGTGCATTAGGCAAAAACTTTGGATGTTTATCAGCCGACAATGTGCGAACGATGAGCAGGTTTTCAGTCCTGCGCACAGAAGATATAGTGACCCTCAAAGTGCAGCCCCTGGGAGAGGGACGCGACAGTCCAAACTATCTACTGATCTATTACTACTGTAAGTACAAACTAAATCTAGGTACGTATGCATGTTCACTGGCATTATGACGTAATATACCGTCCAACACTTTCACTGCAATGATTTTGTCTGCTAAAATGTTGCTCAAGATCACAGAATCAATGGTATTTGACACGTGTATAAATGTTTTTAACCCATTACCCAAAACCGGTGCTTTTAACGCCTTTAATTTATTCACCCACTGATGAAAATAGTCTCACTTTGTACAGTAATGAGTGTGTGTTTATAAAGTAAGTGGAAAACAAGTGTTTAGGAAATATTAAGCAGCCTTTTGTCTTTCACATCCAAATCAACAATTTCTATTTGTCGTATTAGCATCTTTTACGGATTTGTTAGGTCACTGGTGGCACAAGCGATCAATTAGTTGAACATAAGTTGATTAGTACGAGGACTGTTATGAATATTGAAGAAAATACAGAGCGCTCTTTAATCAGATGGGTGCATCTTGTCTACATGTAGTTTACATTAAACGCAACCTGCCTTTGACACAGTTTTTTCCTTAAACGAAAGCAAAGAACTAACAATGCATAATGTTATACGTTAATTCTATATATCTACTGGTATACATATTATTATCATTATACCAGATTTATATAGCGCTCTTTTCACAAAGGGGTTGTGCGTTCAAAAGCGCTTCACGTGAAATTACATACAAAACGAGAAAAGACAAATAACTACATTTAGATCTAAAATAAACATAATACCTTATGGATTTACATGGAAACAAATTCAGAACAAGGGAAATTCTTTTAATGTAATTACCAATATTATATATTGGGATATAAAATATAATTAGTTAGTAAAATCAACTTTAATTAAAGGGACTCGCAACCGGATGGTGTACTTGTCAAAATAAAATAAAATACTCAAATAAAAGCAAATTTGTGGCATTATTTGGCTTCTGACATTAAAAAAATATGATCAGTCCAAAAAAAGTCTCAAGAATCGGCACCGAATCTTAGTTTTTTAAGATATTTTTCCATCGTTTTTCTATAGCGTTAGCTAACGCTATAGTTGTTGTTGTTGCTTCTTTACACGGGCTCAGACATAAACCCGAGACGAATAAAGTAGTAAAAGTACTATCGACCGCTACTAGTGAAGTACGTTAATTCGCTACTATAGATATAGAAAGCGCTGGTAGCCGAGGTAGTATAGGAGCTTCCTCATTTTTTCACGTTTCTCTCCGCATGGAGGGTCACGGGTTCGAATCCCACCAGGGCTTCTTCTTTTCTTTTTTTTTGAAATGGATTTTTTAACAGAATTTATTATCCTAAACTAAATCTTACCAATTTATATAAGCATTTGACATATATTTACAAATTACTATTTTTAATGCTAAATCCGGTTGCGAGCCTCTTTAAAATGAGTCAAATATTTTTAAAAAAAAATATTGGTCTGAATAACTAAATATGTTATTGTTGGGTTGTTGTTGTTGATTTTTTTTTTTCATTTCTAATTGGCAACGGAAAATATTTAATGGTAAATGAATAAATGTTGATATTGTTGTGTTTTTTCTCTAATTTAGCAACGGCAAAAATCTTAGTTGAATGTTTCCCGGCTGGCACGGAAGTACCCAGGACTACTTATTGTCAAACAACTGCAATATCCACACCACCTACTGTACATACAACGAAATTATTTCCATCGTCTACGCCTACCACACCAGAGCCATCACAGTCAACATCGAGACCTGTAATACAAACTAGCACTGTACCTAAAGTCTCTTCGCAAACCACTTCTTCACGAACCACCACGACACTAACAACCACCATTATAGCACAAACAACTAAAACTTCAGAGCATTCATCAAATTCACATTCCGTGTCCATGAAATCAGCATTACCTTTGACCTCTTCATCTAAAACATCAGGTTCTCAACAGACTAAACAACCAGTGAAAACGCCATTTGTTAAGTCGCAAACTTCTATGAAATCTAAGCCAACGTCGACATTGTCAATTAAAACAACTGATCTTCAACGGACAAACACAAACTACCCAATTAAGAGTTCATCTGTTGTGTCCACTGTTACAATGAAATCTGAGCCAGCGTCGACTTCATTATTTAAAACAACAGGTTCCCAACGGACAAGCACTGACCAGCCAATGCAGGGTTCCTCTAATTCACAGTCAATATCAGTGAAACCAGGATCGGTGCCGATCACTTCCTTTACAACCATAGCTTCACGTCCAACCCCAGACAGTCAGGGACAAACGGCTAGAGCACATAGTTCACACATCAAGGTTTCATTGATAAGTGTTATCTCAAGTGGAAGTTCTTCGAGGAGTACTGCAATGAATACACAGTCGCCTCCTGCAAGAAATCCAGTCACCCACTCCTCAAGTTCTTATTCTAAAACTTCAAATACAAATCAAACACTTCGAACGAAATTTCCAGTCACTAAATATTCAGCTATTACGTCAAATACTAGTGCGTCTAGTGTTGCAAACGTTGGTAGTTCAGATGCTACAAGGAGTACAGTTACAGTTATTCAATCCTCAATAAAAGACTTGGCAACTGCTTCAGGCGTATCACAAGTTTCATCTAAACGAGTTCCGCCTAGAACAACATCACCAGTTGAAGTTCACATCGATAACAACGGTAAGATATTGTAATGTTTCTCATGTGTACAGTGAAGATATTATTTCCTTTTTAAACTTTAAAATATTTTTCGCCTTTCAAACCCCTACACCGACCAAAACAGCTCCACTTTATACAGTAATGAATATGTACAATAAGAAATATTTCCTATAGTCTATCAGATGATAGCTTAAAGCAGTCTGAAAGTAAAGCAGAATGTTCCTTACCGAGCATTCAGCTTTACAGTCAGCATACTTTACTCGACCATCTGTCTTCAGTGCCGAAATCAAACTATTAGGAAAATTGGTTAAAAGAAGCTAATCACAATACATGTACAATAAAATGTAAATAATGGCATTACATTGTATTTCAAAATAGTGTAAACGATCAGTTTCAAACAATTTTCTAAACTGTTAGCAATGGACGTTTTAGGTTTAGAATGACCACGTCTTAATACAGATGAACCTCGACTATAAACTGACCTGTATTTCTACCATTGATTTTACCCGTCGATGACGGGAATGTTTTCTCTTTTGACCTTCAGGTTGAAACGATTTAACCAATGAGTAATTATCAGAATTCTTGGCCACTGACGGCTTGCTTGCACTGCAGCACTGTCATTGGCCTATAGGCCGAAATGCCCTAGACTGGTGTTCTGTTGTTTTGGCACATTTATCTAAGAGTTTAAACATGCGCTACGGTCGAAAGTGAGTCTAAATTATTGATATGTTACTATGTCATCATTTCAAAATTTAGCGTTGATATTCTCTAAATTTAGCATGAGGGAAGTTCTGTAAATAGACATGTTAACCACGGAACAATACACTGGGCCTCCTTGTATATATTTCCGTATATTAAGTTTATACATGTATAACGAATACGGTTCACTCCCAAAATAAACTTTAACTTTCGACGGAATATCTTTTTAGTTCACGGGGCACGAAACTCCAAGGTGAGCTATTGGAATCGACCTGTGTCCATCGTCCGTCCGCCGTCAAACTTTTTCTTTAAAGATCTTCTTTCTGGAAACCACTGTGCCACTTTCATCAAAACTTCATAGGAGTGTACACTGTAGAATACTCGCTCAAATTTCTTCAAATATAGGTCATCCAATTTAAATTTTGGTTGCCATGGCAACCAATTGAATCTTTTTTTTTTTTTTAAATATTCTTGTCAAAAACTACTGGTATGAATTGAAAATAATTTTACCCAAATGCTCCATGGGTGACCCTCTATCAGATTTCTTAAAACAAAATTTGTTATCATAAAAACATGACCGCCAGTGGGTGGGGCAAGTTTTGTTTATGTTACTGTATAGTAAAAACTTTAAAAATCTTCTTCTCTGAAATAATTGGTCTGATTTGAAAATAATTTGACACATATGATTCGTAGGTGGCCCTCTGCCAGATTTCTTAAAATGATTTTGTTATCTTAAAAAACATGGCCACCAGTGGGTGGGGCATGTCTTCCTTATATTACTGTATGGTAAAAACTTTAAAAATCTTCTTCTCTGAAACTACTTGTCCAAATTGAAAATTATTTTACACAAATGATCCGTTAATGATCCTCTTCCAAATTTCTTGATATAATTTTGTGATCTTAAAAAATATGGCCGCCAGTGGGTGGGGCGAGTTTGCCTGTGAGGGCTAAAATGTATAATGAAAACTGGTGAAAACTGATTACTTGTCCAAATTGAAAATAGTTTTATACAAATGTGTCACTGGTTAACCTATACCAGATTTCTTCAAATAATTTTGCTACCTTAAAACATGACTCTCAGTGGGTTGTTAAGGATTTCCTGGTATGGCTAAATGAAAGATAAATACAAATCTTCTTTTTCCGAAATTTGCACAATTTGACGTCAGCATGACCGCAACCGTTGGTACCAGGTGAACGATTAAGGGCCGCGTGTGGCTCTTGTTTATAGCTAGTACTTGTTATTTTAAGCGTACAATGTCATGGTGGTTTATGACCGGATGGGGGTTAAAATATCTACAATCCCGAACGAGTATATTTAAACAGATGTGACTTGTTATGTGGATCAGTTACTTTTATTCTGTTGCCAAATTGTTTTATTCAAAGGTGACTTTTGTGTTTACCTTTTTGTATCTTTTTGTGTAAAACCTTGAATTAAAGCGATTTTCGAACACGCTGTAAGCTGATCAGTTGCTGTCGAGAAACTCGGTGTCTAATCGGGATCCTAACTGTTGAAAAAACTGGATCCATAGCCAAGCAAAATTATCAGACTCATGTAAAGATGTAAAGATTAGCAGTAGAAGGATTAAACATAATGTACACTCCTCTGATGTACATGTATTTAATAAATACATGTAGATGTATGGCCTTGTCAATCCTTTCGCTTTGTTAACCCGAGTACAATGGTTATTGGCAGTTTTGAATATGTTACGCAGCGTCTGATCAGGATGCAAACTGTTTGACACTTTTTTCAATCGTTGACAAAATATCTCAATTCTTATAAATTATAGCAAATGACAACTGTTTAAAGCAGATGGCACCATGGCAGTGAAGGGATTAAATTCTGTTTTCTGTATATCGAAACTAGAAGTTTTCTATCCTAGTGTTGTTAAGAACAAAGTGAGCGCAAAAACCTGTTTGGAACTGAATTATATACCAGTTACTCGGATTGTCAACAAAAACAAGCTGTTTGCAAAATATGTTACTGCATGGATAAGTAATGATAGAGAATCTCAAGCATGTGGGGAATCCTTGGGGTGGGTGTATGTATATAATATATGCGTGCCAAAATGGACTCTTATCTAAATGGATCCAAACTGTTTGCAAAATCTACTGCACTGACTTCTGACTTATCGATCTTCTTTTTATACGTTTTTATTTGTTTACGCACACTCAATATACATGTATATCATTGCAGACGATAATGGCTCAAACAATGGCTTGATTATAGGACTTGCAGTTGGTGCTGTTCTCCTGGTTGCCATAGTAACAGCTGTCATTGTCATGTGTTTTTGTGTACGGTAAGCTGAATTTGACATTTTACATGTTTTTTTATCCATAGAACGTGGTATTACTTTGACTGGCTTTGGATCCAGATCAGAAGCCGTGTGACGCGGTGTCTGATCTGGATCAAAATTAGTTCATACCCGTTTTGATGGGTTTATTTGTGTCAAAATGTTAGCAATCTTAATTCTATATGTTTAACCCTGTCACTCTCAATGACGCCATAAAGCGCGTTTGCAAACAATTTGGGCGTTGATCAAGCAGACGCGGCGTCTGATCAGACCCCACATTGTTTGACACTCTTGCCGATATTTATAAGTCATACAACCTAAAATCTAACTTGTAAACGTGTCTTGCAGGCAACACTACTGAAGCAGACGACAATAAAGCGGTGGAGGGGTAAATATATCCCAAATAATTTGAGCATGAAATGGTTAAACAGACCACAAATCATTTCATAATTTGGGTTTTGAATTGTTCACTTAAAAGCGTGTCGACTACAACGACATCCGATATAACGAACAATTCTTAGAAAACTTGTTCTTGGTGTTTGACGTCTGGTTGCTGCCGCGTAACGCGAGACAAACACCATGGCTTACTTCCGTCCTGCTTTGAACCCTAGTCACGCATATATTATATACGCATCATCTGAAAAAGTGTACCTGTGAAGAGCAGACGTGTCACATTCAAACAGTGAGGACCCAGCTTAGAGAACTGTTAATGGAGCCTTTAGATCAGGGTTCTCATTGCAAGTCATTGACAAAACAACCCTTCACAGTCGAAAATGGACTAAATTGGAAAGTGGAACTTTAGGAAGGAAAGCTTTAAAGTTACATCGTGTTATAATATTTACAAATACCATTGTCTTCATTTGAGTTTTTGAAATGGCCACATTTTGTACCATGACCATTTTTCTAACTGACAACTTTTAACCCTTTCAGTGTCGTGCAAATCACGACAACACCAGTAACGTATGCAAATAATTTGGATCCAGATCAGATACCGCATCGCAAGGTGTTGTATAAAGATCGAAACTGTTTGACACTCACATAAATGGTTTTAAAATAACAATGCCTAATGTTCTGCTTGCAATAACTGAACAGGTTGTCCAGAAATCTTCCATAGAGGTTTCATGCATAGCCTTTGTCCTACATCAAATGACAATAACTGTTTAGGCTACCAACGGAACTTCTTAACCCTTTACCTGATATCCTATTTCTAGTATTGAAGATAGGTAACTACTTAAAGCAGGTTGAAAGTAAAGCAGAATGCGCCTTAATGCGCATTCTGCTTGACTTTCAGCCTGCTTTAAGCTATCATGTGCTAGAATATAGATAATATTCTCTATAATATATATTCATGATTCATTAAATTGGAACTTTTTTCTTCAGCGGAGGAATAAACTATATTCGCTAAAAGGCGCTTCTATGGGGGAAAGGGTTAATGACCGCTTAACACAGGTTTATATGGACAATGTATGTTGTGTGTAAGCAAATATGATATGTTTAACCCATTATTCCATAGATATCCTTTCGTGTCCTGAATAAGCATAAGAAACGGTTTCTAGCCCATGCAGATATCATCTTAAAGCAGGCTGAAAGTAAAGTGGGATACTCCTTTAGGAGCGTATTGCTTTACTTTTAGCTTGCTGTAAGCAACCACCTGTCTGCAACACTGAAAACAAACTGATGGGGAAGGGTTAATTTGTTACAATTAAACAAACATGTTCCCAGAAAAAATGCCGACTTTCAAATTCCAAAACGTCTTTTCTTTGCAGATTGAAACGGAATGAGAAAGTTCGTAGAAATTACATTCAAAATACGAATATATTTTACTCTTTTCCCGAAGATTACGACGACGGTACTTCTACAGAATTTGATGGAGCTTACACAATTAATGCCAACTATGAGAGTGCTGAAAACGAGAATGCACCACAAAGTGACAATCAACTTCGCTTGGACGATTATAAAATCAAAGGACCGCAAGTACTAGATCTTAACACTAGGTCAAAGGATTCGGCAACGGAAGTGAACCGGTCTGGTCATGTGGAAGGTACATCTAATCTTGGAAACCATGAGACAATTGACATTGTAAACAACAGTGTTTATGACACAGAGACAAACAGAAGCGAGAGAAATTACAACAACCAGAATGGATTAAAAACTGTGACATTCGATGACAGTTCAATGTACGCAAAAGTTAGAAAAGAAGGGAAGACTAAATTTTGATTGAGTACATAAACTGGTAGATGGGGTACAGTCAAACTTGTATTGTCAGCAGAATAAGGACCCATTGGCAATATGTCTGACAGTAGGAGGGTTGATTAACCCATTGTATGCTGGGTAATATTTGGCGGCCATTTTAAAATGTCGTCTGCAGCGGGTATAACTCAAATATTTGCAAAAGATTTCAGCAGTTTCTGATAGAATACTGAACAATCTGCAAACAGTTTTGATCTCAGATCTGAGATCAAAACTGTTTGCCTAGAGGTACACCTAAAAGTGTATCCCGCATAAAACGGGTTTATGCAGCGTAACTATACTGCATAAAGATTTCAAAATCAGTTTTCTTTAGTAACTCTTATCATGCTAAGCGTGACTTGGCTAATATTGGTAAACAGTTTGGATCCAGGTCATATGTCACGTAATGTGGTATTTAGTCTGAATCCAAACTATTTGTCACTCATATTCAGTGTTTCTTCAGTTAAAAAAACCCATTATAACTATGTTTTAATGGTTTTTTGCATTCGATATGCTTGAAGCAGACAACAATTCAGCATGATAGGTGTTAATCATAGAACTACACACTAGCTCAATGTGTGTTTCACAAGTGAGCTTTGTATCACTTTAGATACTTTATAATTCATTTTAGACAGTTACTTATGGACATTGTTTTCATTGTATAACATATATATGGCTGGACCCAAACTCACATGATACTTTTGTTACAGGTTAATGCACCTGTTCCCCCAATATCCCTCGGGACAGTGTGCCACTGGAAATATGTTCTGCATCAAGTTTTACAGATGGCAAAGGCTATCTTTTAACACTTAGAATGTGTTCAAGGAATAGATGTCAACTGCAAATAGTCTGGAGCAAGATCAGACACAAGTAACTATAGGAACGTGTTAAGACATGCTTCTGTAAAATACCTTTATGTAACACAATAATCATTTTCCTGCACCAGGTAACCAACTTTGAAGGATTTATGACATACAAAGTATAAGACAATAATATTCATTGTTTATTTCATGTGCTTCTTCAAACCTTTAAATACATTATTGCCAGTCCACAACAATTTTCTCTTATTTAGAAAACAACACAGTTATATCTAACAAATTAATCATGAATGCATAGTTACCTTAACTCATTAGTCATTTTGGTTATGAACAGAAGACTGGAAACCTGTTAACCCATTACCCCATAGCTTGTTTCTAATTCTGAAGGCAGGTGACCACTTAAAGCAGGTTGAAAGTAAAGCAGAATGTGCCTTAAGGCACATTCTGCTTTACTTTCAGCCTGCTTTAAGTTACTATCTACCAGGATATAGAAAATATTTCTTATGGTATATATTCATGGCTTTATAAAGTGGAACGATTTTCTTCAGAGGAGCAATAAATTAGAAGCGTAAAAAGGCGTATTTATGGGGTAATTGGTTAAAGCAAGTTGATAGTAAAGAAGTTGTGCATAAAGCTGCATTCTGCTTTACTTTCTGCCAACTTTAAACAACCATATGTATTCAATACTGATACAAGCTATGGGGGAAAGGGGTTAAGCAGGCTGTAAAAAGAAAATGAATTAACAGTCTTTTAAACAAGTGGCAGCTTAAAGCAGAACAGAAATAAAACAGAAAGATCCTTTTGGAGGTTTCTGCTTTACTTTTTTCTCTATTGAACAGACATGGTCCACATTTGATCTTGACCCTAGATTCCTCAAATCAAACATTGCCATCAAGTTTCGTGAAGATTAGATGAGATTTGTAGCCTCTAGATTGTAAACAATGTTTTTCTTTGATTTGACCTAGTGACCTAGTTTTTGACCGGACATGACTGACATTCAAACTTGACCTAGATTTTCTTCAAGACAAACATTGTCATCAAGTCTCATGAAGATCATATGAGATTTGTAGCCGCTAGAGTGTTAATGAACCAATTGTGGACGGACAGACGACGGACATCCAGCAATCCTAATTGCTCACCAGGTAAGCTAAAAACAGGCTACAGCTTAAAGCAAGGTGACAGTAAAGGGGCTTTCTGTTTCACCATCACCTTGCTTTAAGCAGTCATCTGTCATAAACACTTTAGAAGATTTCGGTTCAAAAGATAGAACTGCATTTCTTCTCCCTTATAAAATGATATCAATTTGAGACAATGTGGCTGTTTAAAACAGGCTATAATAAATCTCATGTACAAGCTTCATGCTTTAAAAATACTGTCAGTCTGCTGTAGGGGTTTAGGAAAAAAGCCATGGGTTATTTATCACGATGGGGTAGAAGCATGGATAAACATTGATATGAGAAATATGTGAGAGGTTTAACTCTTTCAACACTAAGTAACTCTTGTGGGTTATTTAGTTCCCTTGTGGATCTTTTTAGTTACCAAATTGTGAACCAGTCTACTTGGAATTCTAGGTAATTTAATAAATACTGCTTTGAATTAGCAAGTAGTGTAGACCCTGATCAGAGGGCTCCAATAGGAGCCCTCTGATCTGGGTCTACACTTTTTGCAAATGTAATGAGTATATTTTAAACAGGTCCATGGTGTTGAAAGAGTTAAAGTTTGAGGATGTGAGTTACACAGTCACCAGTTATTAGATATCATGCAGAGTGTCTTCAATATTAAAGATGGCTCCTCAACGCAAGATTTAACAAATTGAGCAAAGTATTTATAAATAAATTAGATATATTGCAATATGCAGAAAAGAGTATTATTGATATAAAAATAGTTTTTGCTTCGACTTAGCACTAAGCTACAACATACAAAGTGTTACAAATCAGTTATCCCTTCTCTAGCTGAACGATTTATCTTTTTAAAAATTAAGATAAATCTAACCCTTTACTCCACATTTTGTGAGGTTAGCAGGTTATCTTGTGGAAACATGATGACATATACATACATGTACAGGCAAGATTTAAATTTTCTTTTCTGCTGCTGCAAGTAAAATCTGAGAGTCAGTTTGGATACAGATGATATGCTGAATTCCTTCGCATCTGATCTGGATCAGAGCTGTTTGCAAAGGACATTGTTATACAGTAAAACCTATCTATTACAACCACTAAATTGTGTTGATTATTAAGTTTATAAAGCAGGTGACTGCTTAAAGTAAGATGACCATATGTCTTTTAAACAATTAATCGTCCTTCTTATTAGTGGTCTTAGCAAGAGAAGTGTTGTGCCTGACAGGTCAAGTTATCACATTCTGTCAATCAGAAAATGTCACAACTCAGATTCAATAACTTTAACCCTTTTAGACACTATAGCCTGTTTTTAGTATTGAAGATAGGTGAACACTTGAATCAGGTTGAAAGTAAAGTAGAATGTGCCCGAAGGTACACTCTACTTTACTTTGAACCTGCTTTCAGATGTACCATCTGCTAGAATATATGATACATAACATATTCATGGCTGCCTAAATTGGAACTTTTTCTTCAGTTGAGGCATAAAAACATGTATCTATGGAGTAAAGTGTTATACATACGTCATCTGATCTAAAACAAAAAAGAAAAGAACATGCAGGTACATTTCATCTTTCATTTTACAACAATTGCTTTCTTAAAATCTCACTAAAAACAAGTTATTACAACCATTAAAAAAGTTGACATATTGATGCTGTTAAATAGAGATGACAACCTTAAACAGCATGAAAATACTATAGTTTTCTGAGTTTTACTTTCATCCTGTTTTTAGCAGTACCCTATTTTACAAACCGAAGACTATAGACCTGACTGTGTCTCTAAGACACATATGAATTGATGACCCCTAGCTGCATGACAGATATATGTGAAAAATTACTAAGTTCAAATGGCTGTATTCCTTAAACAAGGGCCACTATGGCCCTAAATCGCTCACCTGGTACACCATGGCAAACTTGACCTATAGTGACCTAGATTATGACTGGCCATGACCCACAATCAACCTCTAGAGTGTAAACAAGATTTTCCTATGATTTGACCTAGTTTTTGAACAGACACAATCCATATTTGATTTTGACCTAGATCTGATGTAGGCAAATATTCTGACAATATTTCATGCAGATCTAGTGAGATTTGTAGCTTCCAAAAGGTTAACACTGTTTTTCTTTGATTTGACCTAGTGACCTAGTTTTCAACCAGACATCATTCAAAATTAACTGAGCTAGATATCAATGAGGCAATCATGTTGAGCAAAATTCATTAAAATCAAATGAGAGTTGAAGCATCTAGAGTGTTAACAAGTTTCCCCTATTATTTGACCTAGTGACCTAGTTTTTTACTCTAAATGACCCATATTCGAACTTGACCTTGGTATCAATTAAGCAAACATTCTGACCAAAGTGAATAAAGATCAGATGAAATTTATAGCCTCAAGAGTGTTAACAAGGTTTTTCTATGATTTGACCTAGTGACCTACTTTTTGACCGAACATTACCCATATTCAAACTTGACCTAGATATCAATAAGACAAACATGCTGACCAAGTTTCATCAAGATCCAATGAGGTTGGAGCCTCTAGAGTGTTAACAAGGTTTTTCTATGATTTGACCTTGTGACCTAGTTTTTGACCGGACATAACCCATATTTGAACTTGACCTTGGTATCAATTAAGCAAACATTCTGAATAAGTTTCATCAAGATCCAATGAGAGTTGAAGCATCTAGTGTGTTAACAAGGTTTTTCTATGATTTGACCTAGTGACCTAGTTTTTGACCGGACATGACCCACATTCGAACTTGACCTAGATATCAATGAGACAAACATTCTGACCAAGTTACATTAAGATCCAATGAGATTTGTAGCCTCTAGAGTGTTAACAAGGTTTTTCTATGATTTGACCTTGTGACCTAGTTTTTGACCAGACATGACCCATATTCGAACTTGACCTAGATATCAATGAGACAAACATTCTGACCAAGTTTCATCAAGATCCAATGAGATTTGTAGCCTCTAGAGTGTTAACAAGGTTTTTCTATGATTTGACCTAGTGACCTAGTTTTTGACCGGACATGACCCACATTCGAACTTGACCTAGATATCATTAAGATAAACATTCTGATCAAATTTCATCAAGATCCAATGAGATTTGTAGCCTCTAGAGTGTTAACAAGGTTTTTCAATGATTTGACCTAGTGACCTAGTTTTTGACCCAACATGACCTACATTCAAACTTGGCCTAGATTTCTACTAGACAAACATTGTGATCAAGTTTCATGAAGATTGGATGATATTTGTAGCTGCTAGAGTGTTAACGAACCAATTGTGGACGGACGGACGGACGACGTACGACGGACATCCAGCGATCCTAAAAGCTCACCTTGGCACTTCGTGCCAGGTGAGCTAAAAATTGAAGCATTTCAAAATACTGACCACATGTACATCTGTGATACATGCGCAAATATCTTGTAAAATATTAGTGTATAATGTGGACGGAAGAACAAATGAATGAATGGACAAACAGACAGGTTTTGTTGAGTGATCAAAATGCAGGTTTAATTGTATTATCCTAACTACGATATGGTTGTGAATTGGGTTAATGATGAATAAGTGCATAAACTAATCTTTGGAGACAAAATAAGGAAACTATAGTAAAACATTAAACCCCCTCGGCACTTATACAACAATATTTAAATTCAAAAATTAAAATTAGTAATGCTGATAAAATTGACAATGTTGCACAAATTAAACCCTTTTCCAAAAGGGCCATGTGTGTTGATATGAAGATCCAAATAAATGAAGTGGTTGCTTTGTGTTTTCATAGTCTGGATGTGACACGCAAAAATGTGAAATACAGTCAAAACTCAGTAACTTCCAATCATTAACTTACTCATATATCTAGTTAAAACCTGACTGAGCATTGAAATACTGGTATGTTCTACTCAAGGAGCTTGAGTTATCCAGTCAACCAAGCAAGCTCAAGTTACCAAGGTTGGACTGTACAAACATGAAGATTCAGAGCTCCAGGTAAAGAGCAAATCCTTATATCTTAACCCATTATCCCATAAATACGACTTTTTACGCTTTTAATTGATTCCTCCACTGAAGAAAATAGTTCCAAATTATACCTTCATAAATATATACATTAAGAAATAGTTTTCTATCCTAGATAGTTTAAAGCAGGTTGAAAGTAAAGCAGAATGTGCCTTAAGGCACATTCTGCTTTACTTTCAACCTGCTTTAAGTGGTCACCTATCTTCAAAACTAGAAACAGGCTATGGGGTAATGGGTTGACCAAGCCCTATGTTTTGACTTCTCATAAAAATCTTCACGTGGTGATGATTCTTGTGAGTAGTAACAACATAGGGTTCAATGGAGACATGTTTAGGAAACCATTTGGATTAACTGATTTCCTCATCTCATTCTCTTATCTGGAGCCCTATAGATTATACTGACTACAACATCAAACCTGAAATATATTACTTGTGCTATCACAGTTCTGCTTTGAGTGTGGTTAAAATATGAACAAAATTTAATCGATGTCAAACGTGTGTAACGCATCCATTACTGAGATACACAGACTGTCATTATCATAACAGGTGATAGTTAACTGCAGATCTGAGGTAATAAACAAAGCTTCCATTGAAGCTGATTTGATTTGATTTGTTATGATTTTACGTCACTTTTGACAGTATTTCAGTCATACCGAGACGTCCAGCTTATTACAGGTGGCGGAAGTCACCAGAAACCCTTTATGCACTGTTGCAGGCACAAATCGGCAACTGGGTAGAACCACCAACCTCGAGGCATTTTGAATTACCTCTGTGCTGCATTACACAGCCATCTACCTACAGAAAGCAGCATACTTATCATTTATTGACTAGTCTCTTGAATCTTTTCCCAATAGACATCAATGAAAGTACTAAAACCATAATACTGCTTAAAGCAGCATGAAGGTAAAAGAAAGCTTCTGTAGGAGTTTTCTGCTTTTCTTTCATTCTGATTTAAGCAGTCACCTATCATCAAATCCATTCTTGAGAGAAGACAACATAAGGCACTAGTAAGAAGAAAAAGGTTATGGCATCATAAGATTGATTAATTTGGGTTTTACACCACAACACAGTACAAGTGATATGGCCACATGACATTTACATCAAGGTACAAAATATGGAATATGGATTCAGAAACTTAACATCTGCTGGAAAATCAGAGATACTGAAGTTCAAGTTAATGTAAACCCCTATTAGGTCCCTCTTATGATCATACAAGGGGCATAGAGTGGTCTCTATTCTCGTGACACTGTGGTTGTGGGGCAGACATAAGGCACTTTAACCAATTACCCCTTGGCCTGTTTCTAATTTTGAAGACAAGTGACCACTAAAAGCAGTTTGAAAGTAAAGCAGAATGGGCCTCAATGCACATTCTGCTTTACTTTCAGCCTGCTTTCATCTGTCTAGTGCTAGAAAAAAGAAACTATTTCATGTGGTTAATGGAAGAAAGGGCTAACAAAAGTTTGACAATACAACTTATACAAGTACAATGTCATGTATTTACATACTAGTATTTAACAAGCAAAATGTTTAATATTACTTGTAGAGGCTGTTATGATGAAAATGTGGGCAAGAATGTGTTAACAAAATCCTAATTGAACCACTTGCCTATAATATGGGACTATAATTATATAATCAAACCATGTAGACCCAGATCACACAGTTCCTGGAGGCACCTTCTGATCAGGGCCTGAATTATATGCTAACCAATCAATATCAAATCTGTCTACCAGAGTTGATTTTTTTTTTAGAACTCACACAAATGAAATATTAGTACATGAAAGTCAGAATGTTCCTCAGATGAGTCCAAATGCATGTATGTTGGGTCAACAAATTATGTGATTATAATCACAATATAACTCATAAAATGGTGAAATATGACCAATTTTGCAAATTGCCTTAAAATTCCTGCAATTCTTTCAACTCTAGCCTGCAATAACATTGTCTACTTCATAGTTGCCGTCTGCAGTTAGATTAAAATTTTATTTCAAATCCATTTTAGTTTAGAAAAGTTTAACATGAGAGTTTACTCTGACAATGGACCTGTTTTAAATATATTCATCACATCTGCAAACAGTGTATACCTAGATCAGAGGGCTCCTATAGTAGCCCTCTGATCTTGGTTTACACTGTTTGCTAATTTAAACAAATATCTATTAAGCTACCCAGAATTCAAAGTATACTGATTTTTCATTTGGTAACTAAAATGATCCATAAAGGAACCTAATAACCCGCACAAGTTACTTAGTGTTGAAAGAGTCAACTATCCTAATCAGAACCAGAACTTTAGGTGTCTACTTTGACTCGACATTGCTCGCAAATTTTAGTACATTTGCAACTTGCAGGCAAAGTGTTAATACATGCTGAATACATATCCCACAAATTCTTACACAAAAATGGAATATTTCTGGATAAGACAGGAGTTGCTTAAAACTACAGATTTTGTGACCATGGTCTTCATTGCCAATATTCATCCACTGCAATACAATTAAGAAATGAATTGCGTACTTCCGGCATTCATGAGCTGATGGCACTTCCATGCTGTTACTAGCAAAGTGTGTGAAGGGCTTCACACACTTTGCTAGTAACAGCATGGAAGTGCCATCAGCTCATGAATGCCGGAAGTACGCAATTTATTTCTTATATTTATATTCCACTGTGAGCTGAGAAATGAACCAGAAATGTACATAACACTTTGCCCTTTGCTATGCTGTTGCTATCGTAGTAACGATCTCTATATATGGACTGAAAATAGTCCCAATCACATATTATAATTACTGGATAAATTTAGACTTTTAACCGGTAAACTTTCTCGTTATGTTTAAAACCCCTTTTGAGACATTTAAAAGCACACGAATTTACGAAATACTTGTATTATAAGCATCTTAAATTTAGTTCGCGTTTTTTAAAACCGATTTACTCACACGCCATATTTGATTACTCCGCGTTAACCGCGCCTTCCATACGGACTTCTCTGTATCGATTTGAAAGTGATCAGTATAGCTCAGCCCCTAAACCAGCCGGTTAGAACTGGAGTTTAAGTGAACATTCATTGAAATATGCAACTCTGTTTTTAGAATAGTGTTATATAAGGACAATGCGGGGCAAATGTAAATATTAGCAAATGAATATTCATGTTTAATTTGACTAATGCACATGCATGTTACTCATGCATGTGCTAGTACTATGCATATTTGTCTATTCAAGGAAATTTATTTCATCTGTAACAATGCATGTTCATATAGTCAGGTGGATGCAAATTCCTATTTACTTGTGCATATTATGTTTATCTGTGCTTGTGGATATCCCTTTTTACCTGTGCAGATGCATATTTCTATTTACTTGTGCTTGTGTATATCATGTTTATCTGTGCAAGTGCATATTCATGTTACCTGTGCAGATGCAATTCCTGTTTACTTATGCATATTCGTGTTTATTTTGTGCATATGCACATTCCTGTTTACTTGTGCATATTTGTGTTTATTTGTGCAGTTGCATTTTTATGTTTCCCGTGCAGATGTGTGTGCTTGTGTATATTCCTGTTTATCTGTGCAGGTGCTGAGCATATTCATGTTACCTATGATAATGCAATATCATCATAACATGTACATCTGCATAATCCTGTTTACTTGTGCTGATAAATATTTAAGTTTATCTATCATGATATGCATATTCATGTTTACATGTACTAGTGAGTGTGTATATTCCTATTTACCTGTGCAAAATGTATATTCACCTTTACCTGAGATAGTGCATGTTTATTACAGTCGGTTTTTTGTATCTATTCATGTCTGTCAGTGCATGTGTAAATTCAAGTTCATTTATGGTAGTGGAATTATATAACTTTTATTTGTGCTAGTTTATTTTCAAGCTAAATCCTATTCATCATAATTTAAAGAAATATAATGTGTCTGATAAAAAACAATACAAATCTATCACAGAAACAGAGACGGAATGCAAATAACATTTTAGCAATTAAAAAAAAGAAGGCACTTTTTACATATTATTTAACTCCATAAATGCTTTAGTGACATTATAGTCTGTAATAACTGTAGTCTGCTACTGTTCTAAAATTCAAAGTTTTCTTTGTCAGAGTGTCAAACAGTGTGGATCCTGACAAGAAGTTGAGTAACACATTGTCTCATCTGGATCCAAACTGTTTGCAAAGGTAATTCCATGTCTTATCACTACTGTGCAAAGAATTAAAACTAGACTTTCAGTGTAACATTGATTGTCTTCAATATATTATGAACATCTACAAGTCTTCCATATTCTTTAAGCAGAGCAAGCTAAAATGTCCTGTAAACCTTCATGTGTTACATGAAGAAGCACAGAGACCTTAGGTTAATTCTTAACCCTTTCCAACCCTCCATAATACATAACCACAGAAATGGAGAAAGCTCCTAAATGGCCACTAAACCTCTCTTATCTGATAACCTCTCTAAATGGAATACAGTAAAACCTCTCTATTACAACAACTAAATTATATGAATTATTTTGTGTTTAAGGCAGGTGGCTGCTTTAAGCAAGGTGAATGTGTCACCTTGCTTAAAGCTGCCATCTGTCTTTCATATAATCAATTAGTATTCTTTTAAGTGATTTTACTGTATTCGGTTCCGTCCAGAAAGTTTTTGTTTTCAGCGGTTTCAGTGTGTACTGATCTTGGAGAGCCCTTGCTATGTTGAGTTTTCTACAGTCAACCCTCTTTACAGCCGTGGTCTTGGATGCCAACATTTTGTGATATTAAACTGAATCACATCCAGTCATAAAATAGATGGGCAGTCTTTGATACAAGTGATTGCTAAATGCAGGATTAAATTAATGAAGATGCTCCTATAGGAGTTTTCTGTATTATTTCTATCCTGCATTAATCAGTCATATGTCTTTAGAGATATCTAATTTTCTTCACACAAATTGATTTGTTGCAAAACTCACAACACTCCATCACCATAGGTTACCAAGTCTGTTGCTATAAAGAGCGTATTGTGTAATAATCTTATTCAGAGCTCCAGATAAGTGGGGTATTTCAAAAACCAATTTTTTATCTCTGCATTAGATCCTATGATGTCACTACTCATTAGAATCGTCTCTTAAAGACGATTCTATTGAGTAATCACACAGTAGGACTTGATGATGTCACTACTCATTAGAATCACCTCTTAAAGACAATTTTATTGAATAGTCACACAATAGAATTATATGCTGAAAATGAGTGAGAAAATATTAGATTTGTTCAGTTTACTCCCTCTTACCTGGAACCTGCTTATTGCTATGTTATCTAAGCTATTTCTTCAGTCACAAAGTATCATAAAATCACACAAGCTTTTGAGTTTTGTTCTTGATTTCTATAAGCAGTAAATGCTTTGTGCACATTGTCCATTGCTTTTGCCTGTTTAAACACACTGTGCATTTGAGGTGAGGTAGAATTTGGCTTGTCTGTAGAGTTAGGAGAGGTTGATTCCACAGAGTCAGAAAGAGGCTTCAGCAATGATGATGGGTGTATCTTTAACTCCTCTATATCTCTCCCTGACTGAATTAACTCCTGTTCCTTGGCATATATTTCTTTGGCTTCAGCGAGGAGATGGTCGACAACCTCCTCTGTTAAGGGATGACTGGTGATTCTAAGTGCTGACAGATCAAACTTCACTTTGTTAACTATAATATGAGAAACAACAGTATTTTTACTCTATGCACACAACTCATTTTCAATGTGTAGTTTTATTAATATTCAAATGTATTTTTAAATTAAATGTATGAAAATTTAATTTTTCAAAAACAACAATTCTATCCTTTCTTTAAAAGATGAATGAGCAAAAGAACTATTATCCTAATTTTGACAGGCTGCTCCTTAAGCAGACTTAAAGTAAAGCAAAAATCACATATAGGAGCTTTTTGCTTTACTTTTAGCCTGTTTTAAGCAGCCATCTGTCTGCAACACTTATTTGCCACATTGCACTATTCTCTAAAAAATAACAGAAGCACAGAGTACATACCTTCTGCTGGAAGAACCACTATTGGGTACAGTCCTCCCGGCGGCTCAAATAGTACCCGAGTCAGGGCAATATTACGATTGATTGTCAAATAGCACATCACCATTCTATCCTCCTTGTCAAACTCTGAGTCTGGTATCAACATACCCCATCCCACTGTGTCACCTACGCATACTGATTTCTCCGCTACAAAGACAAAACTTTACAATAAGATACTGTTAGGTGTCCTTAACTCACACTGGCTAAAAAGTCAAACTTATCTATATTTCAATTGAAAACATAGCTTTTCTACATTTTAACATTGAAGTAGGGAAGATGTTCAACTTTGGTAAATTGTTTAGGATGACTAGAAACACAGACATGTTTAATTAATTGAGCCCTAGTGATGCAATAATGTGTCCTTCACCAAAAGTGTACCTGTGAAGAGTACACTTGTCCTATACAAACAGTGAAGTCCCTGATCAGAGGGCTTCATTGTTTGAACATCTGTGGTATATGTGAAAAACATCCTGTAAAATTATATGGTTGTGACTTGCAAACTGTAGGAGTTTTACAGAAAAGTATGTACTGTATATGTGGACAGATGAATGGGCAGACAGACAGACAGACAGACAGAGGGGTCTAACCATCCCAGGGGCATAAAGAAAGTGATGATAAGTCTTTACATGTTCTTTGATGACAGGGGATTGTCGTTCTTACCATCTCCTGTTGCCCAGAAGCGGAGACAATCACGTCTGAAGTTTGATGTCTGGGCATTGGGTTCCTGGGCTCCTGCTGAGGACAATGCTATTATAGGTGGAGGAACACCATTCCCAAAGTCGCTCACCAGCTGGATCTCAAAATGGTTAAAAACTGCAAATACAGTCAAACTTGTGTTTAGCGTCCATTCCTTATAAATAAATTTTTCTGTATGGTTGTGTAATTAATGTAAATAACTGAATTAAAATATATTTTTATACCAAAAACTGCTCAAAGCAAGATGACAGCTTTCTGCTTTACCTTTATCTTGCTTTAAGCTGCCATATGTATTCAACAGCATACAGGAATGTGTGATGCCTAAATGGAAGAAAGGTTTACTGCATCCTAAAGTTCTTATGCGGAAGAAGGATTAAAGGAACCCTATGGTGGCGATGTGAAGTTAAGGGTTAAACCCTCTTATCTTGAGCCCAGTTAAGTCTGACTTTATATCTTGGTACACTAAAACTCTTCTATTACGACCACCAAAAAAGTATACTCATTGATGGTGTTAACGGTAGGTGATAGCTTAAAACAAGATGAATGTAAAGCAGAAAGCTCCTTAAGGAGCTTTCTGCTTTACTTTCATCTTGCTTTTAGCAGTCACCTGCTGTAAACACTGGAATCATGCCCTTATTTAGAGGTGGTAAAAGAGAAGTTTTACTGTATTTGTCAGGGCCTCCCCTGGGATATTTTTTCTTTTCGCCATCACTTTCGCCAAATGAAAAAAGTTGGAGCCAAATTTATTTTTTTGGAGCCAAAGTTGGAGCCAAGTTTTTATCCAAAGTTGGGGCCCAAAATATACCCTATAATTTATATGCGTTTTACAAATTTTATGAAAGGGCCAGGCTCGTTACGCACAGGGACATCAGTTATTTTCATAATTATATAAGAGGTGGCAGAATAATGTAAATGAGCTTTCTGCATTACATTTACCTGCATAAAGCGGTCACCGATTCTTCAAGATCAACAATATACCTTATTCAATGGTCGCCTAATATAGGTTTGTATGCCTTTATTTTCTTTCTTTTGATAAGTGACAAACTCTCATTCCTCATAGATTTACTTTTCATGCCTTTACCCATGCCCTGTCAAAAAGCATAGAAAAGTTTTCGTACACCCTGACAGGTGGAAGCCTTATGGAGTTTTCAGATATACTAGAAACCTGCTTTATACAACAATTTGTCATAAAACACCAGAAAATAAGCTTAGCAGGGAAGATTTAATTCAGACTGCATCATTTGAGAAATAAGACGATGACTACTTAGATAATTGTAACAATGTGCTATTTCTTATTATTTGTAAAAATAAATTATCAGCTTATGTTCAATATACAATATGGGAAAGTCTAGGATCGCTACTTTCCGCGAGTAATTTATCTGATTCTTCGATTCCAGCGCTTATATGTTGCTATTTTTCACTTTCTGATAACTTATTTGCCGAAACTCCCGGGAAAATCGTATTCCGTATCGCTGTTATGTTCATTTCACAACTGTCAAGCACACAATCCATTCCATCCAGTAGTGATTCGTAGCGAAATAGAACGGCTAATTGGCTGTTTAAAAAAAGATGCTGGTAAATGCCCTTTTGGTAACCAATAAAACAAAGAAAGACACGCGTCTTAGAAGTCCGAATATTGGCGTCTCGCCATTTTGAGGCGATATGCATTTGGGTTTCATTCCGGAAGTTTGTGAGACTGTTTGTATCTAAGGACACAATTATTAATAAGGATATGTGGTAAATTCAATTCATAGAAGTTGTATTCGGATTTGGATCCATGTTAAAGGTTCGTTTGTGCAGTATTTTCGGTGAATATTACCGATTCTAACGGGCTCCGTATCAAAGACATTTTTTCCCGACACGCATTTCGCGCTGTTACACGCCTCGAATCATGGGCGTTTTTTTCTCAGTCTTTAACATGGTAATTACTCACCTGTATGTCTATTTTAGGGGAAAGAAATAAATGATTCTTCGATTTAGGCTAATATTCTTTCAACGTTACGTAGCTAATTTCCGAAAATCTTTTTAGACCGCCGTGTAAAGTTTTATGCACCCAGTATCAATAACACTCGCGAGAGCTCCTTCATTGGACATTAAACACGTTTGATCTGTCAATCACGTTGAGGCTAGCCAATTACGTAAGCAGAATGGGAGATAGGCGGAACAAAGATAAGCCGAATCTATATTCTTTACTTGATTATTGTCCTACTCGCGTGTTTGAGTTTTGACACTTGTATTACGTAACACCAAGGTGCTGGCTGTGTACTTCACCAATTATCTCTACACGCATTAGCGCCCCAGGTATTAAGAGCCAGACATACAAGTCACTGATGAAAAAAAAAACGTTATAAATTTCTTGTCGCAATCAATTTCGCCAGAACTAAAATTTTATCGCCACTTTGAAATTTTCTTCGCATTTGGCGACAAATGCGAATGCCAGCGGAGGCCCTGTTTGTTGACTCCTACTTACGCTCATCTAGATTGTATGGACACTGGACGGTGACTGGTTTAGAATGACTGTCAATGGTAACTGTACTGTTGTCCACATCCACCACACTATCACTAGGAATACACCAGTTGTCGACACGGTTCTGCAAGTGGTTTAAAATAGGAGTGAAGAGTTATGGCCCTTTAACAATGGGGGTCATATCAGCGATGATAGTGTATAATGCCCTGTGTTTATTAATGCTAGGTTCACACCAACGGCGCTTTGATGGCGCTTTAAAGCGGCGTGCAAAGCGGCACCAAAGCGTAACAAAGCTTGATTAAAGCGTCAGGGTCGTAATAGATCGTGGGAAAGCTTGGAGTAAAGCGGGACATTCGGCAAGAGCGCCCAATTTTTTTAAACTGTTTAAAAATTTTGGGCGCTCTGTCACGAATTGATTAAAGCGCCTAGAGCGTATCAAAGCTTATCAAAGCTTAACAAAGCGTAACAAAGCTCAGCAAAGCTTGACTCAAAGCGTAGGAAAGCTTAACAGAGCTTGGTTCAAAGCGGGGACCCCATTCTTCACGGTCTGTCACCACTGGACACGCTTCGTTAAGATGTCTCAAGATTTGTTACGATCTGGCATGAAGATCTGACACGAAGGCAGACGCTTTCAACAAGATCTGACACGCTTTGTTACGATTTGTTACGTTTTCATGAAGGACTCTCATGATTTCCCACGAATGGAGACGCTTCGATCAAGGCTTGACACGTTTTGTTAGGCTTTGTTGCGCTTGGCAAGCTTCCTCACGCTCTCTCACGCTTTCAAGGGCTAGGATGTAGTTAAACAATTGGGAGACTAACATCATGTCTTCTTCAGATAGATAATGCTTTGGTACATCTGGAACTTCTGGATCTTGTTTTTTTGCCATCGTTTACTGGAGTCAAAGGTGCGAGATTTTGTGGTTCTATTGCATCGTAATATGGGCTCTGGATAAAAAGCGGCATTAAATCGGCGATCTTGACATTTTCCAATGCGTAACAGAGCTGAACAGAGCGTACCAATGCACAACAAAGCGCGTTAACCGTATCAGAGCCTTATTTAAAGCGCCACAATCGCTTCAAAGCGTGATAAAGCGTAATAAAGCTTATAAAAGCGTGATTTCAAGCGCAACAAAGCCTGGTCAAAGCGGGATCAAAGCGTGAGGAACCGTAACAAGTCGGGAAATAATTCGCCCCAAAGCGGCAATCAATTCGTATCAGAGCGTATCAGAGCTTATCAGACCGTAAGAGATCGTGATGCTTTTGGAAAAGTTAACGAAAATGACGACGCTTTGCTCGCCGATTTAAAGCCCGACATTCGCCGTTGGTGTGAACCTAGCATTAGACAAGCAGAAAGTGATTAAAGTGAAATTCAGCAAAAGATTTATTGTGTGGGGTAATACTGATTTGATATACCAAATTACAAAACATTGACATTGTGTGGGGTAATACTGATTTGATATACCAAATTACAAAACATTAACAAAGTTGAAAGTGACAAATATGCACGCTTGATATGTAATAACTATAGCTCTTAACCCTTCTCCAATTCAATATTCATATACAAAACTCCACCAACTATGAACATCTTGAATCTGAACTAATACATTGGCTAATAATAATGAAAATGTCCCTCTGTCAGACAGACCCTATAAGAAAACTGTACATACCCTGATCAGACAGCTCCTTAAGGGTCTACACTCTTTTCAAAAAGTGTTAAAATTTGCTTGTAGCAGAAAATGGGGGTAAGACATTGTTGCAACCAAAGCTCTTGACAAGCTTAAAGTTATTGGAACACAAATTGTAACAAAACAAAAAAGTAAACCTACTATAAATAACTCTGGAGCCTGAGATATTCTGTTTTGCCAGTACACTTGCAGCTCCACATCATAACCATTCCCACACAGTGATACAGTTGGGAACAAATGTGCTGTGTTCTTAATGCTGACAAACCTCGTGCCAACTGGAAGATCGTTTTTGTAGAATAGTATAACTGAGAGCCCCTCAGGATTAAATGTCTTCACTTCTAGACCTATGGTATCACCTGAATATACAAATAAAACTACATTACAAAGCTTTTGAACACATATGTCATAATATTACGAAAAGTTGTCTTATGTAGATAACACACAGTTTTAATCCTTTACCATATATAGCCTGTTTCTAGTTTTGAGGACAAGTGATCGCTTAAAGCAGGTTGAAAGTAAAGCAGAATGTGCTTTAAGGCACATTCTGCTTCACTTTCAGCCTGCTTTAAGCTAACATCTGCTAGGATAAAGAAAATATTTTCTTTTTGTATTTTTGTATCTGTTCAGGACTGTTTAAATTGGAACTATTTTCTTCTGTGGAGGAATAAATTATAGTCATACAAAGGCATAAGTATGGGGGAAAGGGCTAACTCATGTAATCCTAGAACTGAATATATACATTTTACAAACATTGTAGACTAAGATCAGAGGGCTTCTGAAAAATATGGGCTAAGACATATTACTTGTAAAATTGACAATAGATGTGGTTATACAGTCAAACTTGCGTAAAGAACCATTCAGGCTGTAATTTCAGGACTATCATATTTCGGATTTTGCAAAACCTTAAGTGTAAGAAAGTCTTGGTAAACATTAAATGTAGTTGCCCTGACCCCAAGTTACTTGTTCTGGCTAGTTGGGGGAAACATTATTTACATACCTTCTCCAAAGCGCTTGCCCTCTATGTTTCCATTACATCGCTCGTCATAGTACATCTTGCCATCCTTTGACACATAGCCTGTTGATGGTGTGTACTTGCCTGGGTGTTTATTTAAAGGGAATGTATCATCTCCTACACCAATACTTATCACAGAATCTTCATCTACAATTCAAATTGATAAATTTTCAGTCAAATCTTATTAACCCAAGCTTTCTTAATAAGTCAAATTTACTCTTATTTCTACAACTAAATCTTAATATCTAATGATTGTTGATCTTGAACACATTTCAAAGTTAAAACATAGCTAATCTTTATGAGTATTTGCTATTAGCCTGTTAGCCTGATCAAGAGTCAACTAAATTTATTTAAATGTTTATTGCATATAGAGGAATGATTGTGAATTGAAAGTCTTATAGAACGAACAAGATCCTATGCTTTTTGCATTATTGTTGTCCAGAATTTAGTGGTGATCAAACACTTTAAGACTTGATTTGGCTGATAACAAAATGTTTTATCATATATTAGTTATCTCTGGTATTAGCCCTTTACTTAATAGATATGCATTTCTATGCATTTAATTTATTCTTCCACTGAAGAAAATATCTCCAATTTATACAATAACATGGGTGAAAGTTGGCAAAACTGAAAATACTGAAAAGTATGCTGGGGGCCCGGGGGCCGCCAGGGCCCCCAGTGGGTCCAGGGCAAGGCCCTGGCTGGGGGACCAGGGGGCCAGAGGCCCCCGGAAGCTCCTGGGTTTTAAGCATTTTTAAGGTCTGAAACTGTATGAAAATTGTTTGAAAATGACAAGCAATGGAAAAATATAAAAATAATTTTCTTGGTCATAAGCATTAATGTTTTCCAAATATTGAAAAATAAATCTTAATTTTGATTTTATTTAACAAAAGATGGAAATTGCTTTCAGCAAACTGTTATACTCCAAAGTAAATTATAAGCACTTTGCTTTTACAATTATCATTGTAAGGCCACAAAAATATGTTTCTAGTTAGGTCCATGTATGAGTTAGCTCCAAGGGAGAAAAATATGAGATGGTATTTAGGTTTTCTATCATTATACTGTTTTATAAAGCTGAGTGTATAAGATTTTGTATCACTGACACTTAAAAATTATGACATGTATTACTAGATCCAATACTAAACATACTCTATTTCCAGTCAAGCATTACCATAAAAACTGACTCTGGTTGTATAAGCTGTACATATCCCGTTCAGAAGATTCTGATGGGAACATTCTGATCTTAGTCTACACTGTTCGTACAGGATAGATGTACATATAATTCATAACTGGCCCTTGCTTTCAGTTAACAGTTAAGACTATTCAAATAAATCATTGTTGTCATTACTTTTCAGTTGAATATAGTTAAACTATCGTACAGATACTAAAAACCATTGTCACAGAAAACACCCAGTCCTGTCTGATCCTGTTTTGACACCTATATTTCATTTATACAGACCAGTGCATAGGTGTATGATTATATATATGAAGGGGCAGGTGCTGACCACATACTTCCGCCTCATAAAATGATTTTTTAAAAAATGGCATAAGACTTGGGTTACCCTATAAATATATTTAAGAAATATTTTTTCATTATTATGTGTACAGGCCATTCTAAAGGGTTGTACATTTAAAGGCATGGCATTTGATAGGGGTGGGGATAGGCATTTCACTTATCCTAATGAAAATACCTCCCTCTCTCTGCTCAAAGGATTTACTCATAAAGTAATAACTTACCTCTGTGCCATGTCTACTTTATTTGATTGATAAATGGTTCCTTGATAAACGATTTCTAACCATGATCTGTGTGTGAGTTTATTTTAGCTCTCATTTTCAAGTTCAATTTGCTTTCAGAAAGTTAAAACTAAGTGGCACAAAATTTAAAGCAGTAGGCTATGATGGGAGAGAGAAGCCTTCCCATAGTTAATGGAACAAGAGGCCTCCCTAAAAATGATTTTAGTGGTTCAATTTTATACATTTTGATTTTTCTAAACTGTTTCAAAGCTGTGATGCTAGACTAAATTTTAATCTTGGGTTACCCAAATCAGATAAATATTTCTTTACTTAATGAATGGAAGGTTGAATGGAATGGTTACTATCTGTAGGATACCTGTATGATGATTTTGGGCTCTGTGGTAGGGATAGATCCCTTTTAAGCCCCCCATCGTCTGGCAGTCTTTCAGCACTAGAATTCTGCATTTCTCAACAAAACATTTATTAGTGTTGATAGCGGATAATGTTTGGTATGTCTTTGATAATTTTTGTTATCCCATGATAACTATTTATGCCTTTACTAAAAACTGTAAATGTCCCCTTGCCAGTGGCGATCAAAACATATCTTGAAAGTTTCTACATCCTTCGAGTCAACCACATATTGATCAAGTTCATTCCATAAATCTATCACTCGAGTTGAAAACTGTTTTTGGCAGAAAGTTGATCTATGAAAAGGCTTGTCCAATTTCAGATTATGACCTCTTGTTGATGGTGCATACTGGATAAACTTTTCGAACGAAACGTCATCAATTCCCTTCACAATCTTAAATGTTTGTATGGCGTCTGCTCTCTTTCGGCGATGATCAAGACTTGGTAATTTCAATTCTTTTAAACGGTCTTTATATTCTGAGTGCTGTAGTGTTGGAACTAATTTGGTAGCTCTTATTTGCAATTTTTCAATGCTTTCAATGTCCTTCCTCAAGTAGGGATGCCACACAACATTTGCAAATTCTACATGCGGCCTAACCATTGCTGTATACAGTTTAATGAAAGAGTGCTTGTCTATATACTGGAATGATCGACTGATAAGTCCTAGGATACTGTTTGCCTTGTTAATTTTGGTAGAAATATGCTTTGAAAACTTCAAATCCCTCTCAAATATAACACCAAGATCACTTTCTTCTGTGGCAGATTTCAGTATGTCTGTATTCATATATAAGTCTCGTTCTGGGTTGTTGAATCCGTAATGGATAACTTTACATTTTTCTACATTGAAAGTCAGTTCCCACTTTTTCGCCCATTCACTGACTGAGTCTAAATCACTTTGCAGTTCTGCAGTGTCCGACGTTGTTGCATACAGCTTTGTGTCGTCGGCAAAAATCTATCAATTACTTTAATGATAAGAATGCTTTTAAAATACCTTTTCAATACTTTATAGCCATAGAAAACCGATTGTTTAACAGTCCAATAATATGTTATGTGAAAAATTAAAAAAGATGACATTAATACTTCAGTAACTGAGTAAGCTACTTGTTTTATAATAAAATCGGATTTTCAGGCCGAATTTCCTATTCAATCTCCTAATTTTGTTTTGTTCGCGTTTCATTAAAGTTAACCATTCAGCTGCATTTGACAGATACGCCGGTATTTTAAATTCGCGAAAACTGGTGACAAAATAAGCTAATTGCATTTTGATGCACCAACGATAAAACACGAAGCGTTCCGCGTGATATAGTTTAGCGTCTGGTAATCGGATGATTCATAAAACAATGAGCGCCTAGTAAGACTCCGAAGAAAGAGATTTTAGATTTTCCAAAAGAAGTTTTTCGAACCGCTACGGAAAATTATCGGCAACAAGATCAAAATCACAAACAGCCCCCTCATAAATTTGCTTACCTCGTTATTTTAAGCAAGCCTGTCATATTATTGAAATCAACTACGGAAATGTTTGTTCAGAGACTGGTTTCCGTGTTTTCAACGCTGTCTGGTGCGTGTAGCAACCTAATTCGGCAACCAGTCCAATTTGTTTTGGTTCACTCGGATTTTGCCGTCACCGTTATAGTACGACGAACGATAGGACCGAACGATAAAATTGGCGAACATTGACACCGTAATATTTCAACTAATTTGACAGCTCTCGAAATCACCTTCGATTTTGTTTTTTCAATCTTACTCGACAAAGACATCCTCTAACACCCCCCCCCCTCCCCGAATTTCTCAACGGATTTACACGTTCTGGAAAAATGACTCTCGGCAATTTCGGAAATACGGAATTCCGTCACAATACGGAAAACTTTCACCCATGCAATAATGAATATGTATAAGAAATCTTTTCAATAATTTAGCAGATGGCAGCTTTAAGCAGGCTGAAAGTAAAGCAGAATGTGCCTTAAGGCACATTCTGCTTTACTTTCAACCTACTTTAAGCGGTCAAATATCATCAATATTGGAAACAAGCTATGGAATAAAGGGTTAAGCTGCCACCTTCACCACATCGCCATAAAAGCGTGCTTGTACAGCAAGGCCATACCAGTGATGATAAACCTACACACTGTGACTTTCAAATTATGTTTTATTTTGTTTAGACATGGAATAACTACATTATTCCCCACTGCCAATACTTGCATATACTCACTGAGCTTCACTACTTCTAAGTAGAAGTAAGGATGATCATGGTTGAGGGTCTGCAGGAACTGTACTGTATGTATTCTCTTCTTCTCTTTGGATAACCGCAGTTCACATGAACAGACATCTGGCAATATATCTATACTTCCATTTTGTCTGAACATCGATGGTAAAAGTTCTGCAACAGTGAATACAATACATGTATTCTAAGAATGTTAACATTTCTGGACATGGCATTTGTAAACAGTTTGGATCCAAATCAGATGCCAAGTTTCTTGGCATCTGATCAGGATCCAAACTGTTTCCAACTGAGATTGTATTTTGTGAGAATAAATGCGGGAATGATTTCAAAACAAATTGTAGAGCTAAAGGTAATTTGTGTGTTATATGGGAGTTAAATATCGGTGTATATATAAGATGTGAGGAAGTATCTCTCTACAGCCTATCAGCCAGCATCGAACACTGGGCCTCTGCCAACTTCTTGTTTTATAACTTCTTCTTCAGAAGCTCTCTTGTTGCGTCATCACCAAGGTAACCATTGGTTTCAACACCAAGGGAAATACTGAATGAGCTTTATTGTGAGTGTTCAATAACCCTTTCCTTAACCCTTTACCTGATAGCCTATTTATAGTACTTAAGATAGATGACTACTTAAAGCAGGTTGAAAGTAAAGCAGAATGCACCTCAGGGCGCATTCTGCTTTACTTTCAGCCTGTTTTAAGCTATCATGTGCTATAATATAGAAAATATTCCCTATAATACATATTCATCACTGATTAAATTGGAACTGTTTTCTTCAGCGGATGAATAAATCATATCCGCTAAAAGGCGCTTCTATTGGGTAAAGGGTTAACAGTCTTTTCATAGGATGCCTATACCTCTCCATCCAAATATGCACCACAATTGATTATTCATTCATAGTGTTGAAAAACAGCAATAGCTTACAGAAATAGTAGTAGTAATCTTTATTTACATCTCATCATTATACATACATTTTAAACTATCATACATTTTGTAAAACTTGTACATGTATAATGCCACTCCTTTTTGGAGTTATAAGAGATGATTAAACAATATCACATGCATCATCTAAGAGTCACTGTACATACATAATAAATCAGTTATGACTGTAAAAACAATGCTGACCAAATCTTATACCCATTGCGCTAAAATAGTTTCAAAGGCTAAAAGAAATATGAAAGTAAAGTGAAATGCTCTTTTCTGAGCATTCAGCTATACTTTCATCTTACTTAATGCAATCACTTAGTCTTCAAAACTAAACTATGCTATTGGATAATTGGTAAAACACAATCAGATATAAGTCGATTTTCACCCTTGACTATATAAGAAAGGGTTAAAGCAAGGTTTACTGAAGAAATGTTTTTTTTTTAAACTTTTCAACACTAAGTTACTTTTTTGGGCTATTCGGTAGTTTGGATCACTTAAGTTACCCACTTATGAGCAAGTCTATTTGGAATTCTGTGTAGTTTTAATAAATGCATGTACTGGTCTAAATTAACAAACAGTGTAGACCCAGATCAGAGGGATCCTAAAGGAGCCCTCTGATCTGGGTCTACACTGTTTGAAAATGTAATGTGTCTATTTTAAACAGGTCTATGGTGTTGAAAAAGTTGAAACTCTTTATGAAACAGGTCCGCTAATGACAGTGTATGGAAGTGGGTCAGTACCTCTCTGCTGCCTATCAGCCAGTATCACACCCTGGGCCTCCACCACTTTCTCATTGTACAATTTGTTTAGCAGCTCTCTCGTTGAGTCATCACCAAGGTCACGATTGGTTTCAACATCCAGGGAAATACTGGAAGCTGCAAGTGTATGAAATCTTTTTTATAGACATCAACAAAATAAATCCTTTTTTTCGACAGAAACAGCTTAGAACCCCTTATATCTTTTTCTATTCATACCGTAATGACCCTAATTACTGGGACAGATAAGGCCTGAGTATACAGTGAAGACCCTGATCAAACTGCCCCTTCAGGAGCAGTCTGCTCAGGGTCTACACTGTTTGCCATTCAGTTTATAACTCTTGGACAAACTTACTGTGTGATAAAAGTAATTATTATATACCTATCGATGATTTATAGAGATTTTTCAGTTAGATAAATTTGATATTGTCACTGTTGATATCATCATTTAGTCTAGTGATAATATCACTTTTTGTGACGTCACATCTAAATAATTTTTGTGACGTCGCTGCGCGTTAATAATTAATTTTGTGTATTTTTTCTGTAAAAACTTCATTGAAATATATATTATAAATAGAATAACCAATTCCTTTGAATAGATATGAAAAATATATCACTCAAATGGGTTGTTTTCTGGTTAAAAAACTCCTCCTGCGCACTCATTTTTTAACTAGATAACAACCCATTCTCAGGATATATTTTTCATATCAAGAAATTGATTATCTTCTATTTAATTCAAAGTTTAGCATAACAATAGCAGTTATACAAGGTGTCCCTAGTTTAAGGATTTTTACGGTGAACATCTGAGGGATGCCTATATACTGATGAATGCATTTGTATAATGATTCACTGATGGTACTAAATACTTAACCTATTTCTTTCAATAAACCCTGTAGGATACCTCTACCCAGTCCTGGTAATTGCATTGAAATGTGTACAAATGTATGATGTTTCTTACAGGTGGAAGCTTAAAGCAAGAAATAAATATATCAGAAAGCATTTTTTTCTTGTTTTTAACCCATTGCCCCATAGCCTGTGTCTAATTTTGAAGACAGGTAACCACTTAAAGCAGTTTGAAAAAAAGCAGAATGTGCCTTTAGGACAATCTGCTTTACTTCCAGCCTGCTTTAAGTTACTATCTGTAACTGTCTATAAAGCAAGCATTAACTCAGACACCCATGAAAATTCAAATCATTTAAGTTTGAAATGAACAACTCTAGTTTCTAGTCAACTGTCTAATCCATTTTTCTAACAGAAATGACCACATATTCCATCATTCAAGTCATCAAGAGGAATTTTAATACATTGAAATAACTTCTTTATAATATATGCAGAATAACCAGGGCTGCCATTTCTCCAGATTTTTCCTAAATCTTCGGATTTTTTTCTAGTACATGGTAGTTTAAAGCAGACTGAAAGTAAAGCAGAATGTGCCTTAACCCCTTCGCTGCCTTACCCCGAGCCTGACTCGGGGTGAATCGATGTTGCTGTGTGCTATAGCCCGAGCGTGGCTCGGGGTAATTACGCACTGTTTAAGACCTGCTATATAAGAGTCTTTGGTGTAAGGGAAGCAACTCTTCTTGTTAGTTTTCATTGAAAATCAATTAGATTGACTTCCCTTACCTAAATATGTCATGTTTCGGGTGTGTAATCGAAAATTAATGTGTAATCACCTAATTTCTGACATGGCTACCTGTCCTGGAAAGCATGCACCGCCATGTTCGCTTGAACAAGAAGTATCATAAGTGGAAAATGATTCTGATAATGTTTATGAACCTGCTCAAAAGCAATAAAAAGGAAAAGGTTAGAAATGTTGCTAGTTGCATTTTATATGCAGTTTGTTACAGTTATTTATGCTTTTTTGCATGTCATTTCTCTAAATTAGACTCTCGAAATGTAAACAAAAGTTGAATTTTCACATTTTTTTTACAGTCTGTGTATAAAAAAATGTTAAAAAACAGTATTTATACTAGATATCTCAGTCAAAGTTTCAGGAAATGTCAATATAGGTGTTTTTGACGAGCTTGTGAAATTTGGTGCATATTGGATATTTATATTTGAAGTTATGACATTTTTTATGTAGCCAGGTAGCTCTTGCAATATTACGTAATGGTAGTTCCCGGCATATAGCGTGAACATGTATAGGGCAGTGAAGGGGTTAAGGCGCATTCTACATTACTTCCAGCCTGCTTTAAGCAGCCACATGTCAACAAAACTAGAAACAGGTGATGGGGTAAAGGTACGATTCGTAAAATTGCACTTGAAAAATGCAAATTTGGAAATCTTAGGATTTTTCATGTCAACTTATGGTAGTTCTGAATAACTAAACTATAATCTTACCTCCTGGTGTTAATGCTACAAGTGGATAAAATCCTCCAGCTGGCTGAATCATCATTCGGAAGAACACAATTTGCATATCAAGTGTAACAAAACATAGGACCAACTGCTCTGCTTTGTCATCAAAGCCTGGCTTATTCTGTAGCTCTGGGTTATAATGGATTCCAAAGCCAATACGTTGACCTTTTGTACATTTCAAACCTGAAGAGAAAGAATAAAGATATTACCTCATCAACTCTCAGAGTCACGTCTTTAAGTGTCTTTTACAAACAGTGAACATGTGAATTGTATATTTGTCCTATACAAACAGTGTAAACCCTGATCAGAGAGCTCCTGTAGAAGCCCTCTGATCAGGGTCTGCACTGTTTGTCATTTTGAAAAATATTTCTAAACAAAAATGTCACAGTAACTGTCTTCTTGTCTGACAGAATTGTACCCATGTATAAGGATAATGACCTTTGAAAACAGTACAGACCCTGACCAGACAGCTCATTCAGGCACTTTCTGCATTATTTATATCCTGCAGTAATCAGTCACTCTACTGTGGTCACTTCCACGCTTCCTCAATGAAAGGTTGATTAGTACAAGTTTGACGGTATGGTAGAGTAAAACCTCACTATTACAACCACTAAAGGGTGTTAATAATCAGGGGTTTACTACAGGGGACTGCACAAAGCAAGGTGCCAGTAAAACAGAAAGCTCGTCTTGCTTTAAGCTGTCACCTGTCTTTTATACAATCAAGTAGCCTTAAGTGGTCATTATAGAGAAGTTTTACTGTACATACTTTTCCCATCAGCTTTCCATCTGAAAAAGTCTCGAAGAAGAACACAGGTAGGGGTTGGTTTGAGCGGGCTGCAAGTAGCTATGCCAACTGCCGGACTCTCGCCATCTTCATTATCACCAACCACAACCTCATAATGGACCATATCTGAGAAAAAGAAACACATCATAAACCTTAGACATACACTCATAATGCCTGCAGCCTAAATATAGAAATCTAGCAAACATTGATGATCTAAATAAGACGCTGCAAAT
The DNA here is from genome assembly GCA_922989275.2 of Gari tellinella. NCBI lineage: Eukaryota > Metazoa > Mollusca > Bivalvia > Cardiida > Psammobiidae > Gari > Gari tellinella. Next base: position 90,269,834 of record OV277860.1, read on the forward strand.
TGTAGAGTCTCATCAGGTTCTTCACTGATCACTTAACTCTTTCCTCCCTGAAACGTTAAATGGACAATTCCAGTTTCCATTTTAGTCTAGTCCATTTCTGACTTTTAAGGGTTGTTTTTGTCAATGTTTGGCATTATGACAAACAGTGAAGACCCTGATCAGAGGGCTCCTTTCAGAGCCCTCTGATCTGGGTCATCACTGTTTGCACAGGACAAGTAAAGTTTTCACATGTACACTGTTTGAAAATGATGCCTATATGCGGGACTAGGGTTCAAAGCGTTAATTAAATTATGTTTATTTTAACAAAACAAATTACTGCTTCTACATATGTTTGAAAATGGAAAAACACAGCAAAAATGTTATCCTCCAAACTGCTCACATCCTTATTAGGGTAAGTGGACATGAGACCCGGCTGATTTTGCGAGTGTCTGATCTGGCTCTAAAATGTTTGCAATTAGAAAATAACTGTTTTTATAGCACAAACTTGTTTATAGGGAAGGAATAAATTCCTCTACAGTATCTTTAATTAAGTGCAGGCCACAAACAAGATGAAGAAAATGCAGTCTAAAATACTGTGGCAGCTCCATACAAACATCCTAGCAGACGGTAACTTAAAGCAAGCTAAAAGTAAAGCAGAATGTGCCTTGATCCTTTCGTGATCAAATTATTCAGGAGATATTTCCCCTTCACTGCTTTATTGTTGTCTGCTTCAGTAGTGTTGTCTGCAAGACACGTTTCAAAGTTAGAATTAAGGTTGTATGACTTAATAAATTTTGATAAGAATGTCAAACTGTTTGGGTCATGATCAGACACGCTTAAAGGCACATTCTACTTTACTTTCAACCTACTTTAAGTGGTCACCTGTCTTCAAAACTACAAACAGGCTATGGGGTAATGTGTTAATACAGGTGTTTGTTTAACACAGTTTGATACCAAAGTAGAAGGCTCCTGAAAAAGCTTTCTGCATTACTTCAGCCTGCTATCCCACTGCATTTCAACTTTCAAATGGCTGTAAGAAAATGGAACCAACATACGGTAAAAAGACATTTTAATGAGACACAGGTAAAGGTGTCTAAAAGCGAGTCTATGTAAGAAGGAACTCACTATCTAACAATGACTTACCTTTGGTTAACGGTCTTGGGCTTTGAATCAGTCCAGATGGTGAAGATTGGTCAAACTTGAACACATTTTGGCCCATATCAAAGGACACAGAAATATCACGAATCCAATGTAGCATGTTGCTCTGAAACCCAATTATAGTTGATTCTAAAATTAGTGATTGGCTTGGGGAAAAACAAAACAATAACTCGCACTAAAGTTATCAATCAGGAATTAGCTTTCAGTTATTTAGATAATATGTAATAGGTTTTATTAAAACAGGTGATTCAAACAGTGTCACTATACACTAATAGCAGAAGAAGACAAGGGTTAAGGACAGCATTCAGCAGTTACCTGTCTCAACCACTGACCCAAGACCCAAGCTATGAGATAAAGAGTTGATTCAAACAATGAGACAGTAGACAGAATACTCTCTATAACCTACCTCTTCAAAAACCGGCACTCCCATTGCTGCTTCTGGCCACATAATGCCCAGGTCTATTGGTCCGTGTTCCAGGCAAATAGTGGGCAGGTACTTGGAATGATCTTTTTCATACAAATATCTATACAATATACCAGAAAAAGGAAATTTTTTTAATCTGTGTTTAGTGTTGTTATAGAAAGTAAATTGTAGATGACTCTCAAAACACAAACACTGTTGTGACAAATCAAGAGAAGACTCATTATAGATGGTGCTAAAGACAGGTGGCAGTAAACGCCAGTCTGACAGAGCTGTTTGATTTAGGTCTGCACTGTTTTATTACAGAATATGCCTGACATAAATCTGCACTCTTTCCTGGGGGACAGTTTCCATATTTCATTTGTCAATGTCAAATAACAGATACAGTGGAGAATCTGTTATTCTTTCCCAATAAACGCGTTTACGCTAAAACTATTATTTGCAGTGCAAACAGTTTGGAGCCAGATCCGACGCCGGGTTAGCCGGCGTCTGATCAGGCTCAAAACTGTTTGCCACTCAGATCAACACAAATAGTCAAAATTGTCGAAAAGTTGTCCTTTTCTATGTTTTAGTGCAATGCGTTTGCGTACGTTTGCGTTTAAACGGGAAAGAATAACAGATTCTCCACTGTAGCAGGTATTGAGAGCTGGCCGAGTATTATAATAAGCAGGAAACGGGTTAAATACTGCAAACTAGGACTTCTTTTATGTGGTTGTACTATACAATTGTTTTGGTCTGGCTCACATATATGATTTGTAATTTTACAAGATGATTTGATAAATAACAGTTCCTTGGCTGCACAATTTACTCCTTAGCCTGTTTCTAACAATAAATATTGAAAATAGGAGTCCACTTTAAGCAGGTTGAAAGTAAAGCAGAATGCACCTTAAGGTGCATTCTGCTTTATTTTCAGGTTGCTTTAAAATACCATTCGCTCTGGCAGTGTAACAAAGCCATGCATTGTTTTGGTAATGCACTAGTGTGAAATCATTTTTTGGCCTCCTGCCCAGCACCATTTGTCCACCAGCGCTGCATGAAGAGGAACACCAAATAAAGTCATTTATGATGGTGTTACGGTAAACATTGCCTTTTTGCCAAAATTATATAAATGAGGGAGGAATTGTAAAATATGTCTTCACTTAAATAAAACTATGTCTTCAGTTAACAGTTAATTAACTTATTGACTAAAATAAATGTGGTGCTTGCCAAGGCTAACATCATACTATTTAAGTCAACTTGTTTATCAAAAATGATAACTAAAGTTAGACTCTCTACATGAAACACTTCCCACTTCTATGGGAGCTTTCTGCATTACTTTACTTCTGCATTCAGTAGTCCTAAAAATTGTCATACTTCTTAATTTAGAGGTCGCTCAACACAAGTATCACTGTTTTTGTTTGTCTAAATATGTTTTTACCTTGTAGCAACTGGAACACCATTCTTCAGGAACATGACCGTAGACATCTTGTCTCCAAAGTAGGTAACATAAACCCCAAACATAGCACCTGAAGCAGAAATCCAAGGCTTAATCTTTAGCCTGCTATGTAATTTTTGTCTATAACAATTCTCAGTTTATTTATCAGTTTATCCTAACAGATTGAAGCTTAAAGTAGGCTGAAGTAGAGCATAGGCTGAAAGTAAAGTAGAATGTGCCTTAAGGCACATTATGCTTTACTTTCAACCTGCTTTCACCCATTACCCAATAGCCTGATTCTTATATTGAAGATAGATGACCCTTTAAAGCAGGTTGAGAGTAAAGCAGAATACTCCTGAAGATGCATTCTTCTTTACTTTCAGCATGCTTCAAGATAAAATCTATCCTAGGATATAGAAAATATTTCTAATGGTACATACTCATGGTTGTATGTGGAACTTTTCTTCAAAAGTGGAATAAATTAAAGACATAAAAGGTGTATTTATTGGATAATGGGTTATGTGATCATCTGATTTCAAAACTAGAACCTGCTATGGGGTAATGGGTTAAATCTAGATGAATGTAAAGAAGTAGATAGCATCATAGCTGCCACATGTAATCAGCACATTCAATAAATTTTCACTTTAGAGGCTTATGTGGAGAAATAAGTAGGAGCATTCAAAACAGTATCAAATGCAGAGAAATTTGTTTAATCCTTTACTAGAAGTCCCCATCTTTACTGCAATACAAAGTTGTAATAAAGTAGCTACCCTAACTTGTAAGTGAAGTTGAATTTACCAATTGAGAATTGTTCCCCCTTTGTGTTCGCTGTATGTTGATGGGAGCTAAAGCATTTTCCTGTGTCACTGTGGTAACCAACTGTGTTATTCCAATGTCCTGGATGAGCATCATTGTCAATATCTGGTCCAGCAATACCTAGAGTTATCTTGCTTTTCTGAGAGGCTAAGGGATAAACAGATAAAATCAAACCAATGAAAAAAGAGTTGAGATAAGTGAGAAGATAGTAATGTTTAATGCATGACAAAAACAGTGTAGGAAGCCTATGAAGAGATTTTCTGCATTATTTGTTGTCCTTTACCTGCTGTCTGCCTTAACCCTTTCCTCCCTGAAACCTCAAATAGACAATTCTTATTTCAATTTAGTCAAGTCCATTTTTGACTTTTTACGGTTGATTTTTACGATATACATGTATGTCAAAATGACAAACAGTGTAGATCTTGATCAGAGGGCTCCTTTAGGAGCCCTCTGATCAGGGTCAACACTGTTTGCATAGGACAAGTGTACTCCTCACATGTACGCTGTTTGCAAATGACGCATATATGCCTGACAAGGGTTCAAAGAGTTAAACCTTTCACCTCAAAGGTGACTACAAACAGTTTGCATCCACATCAGATGTGGCATACTGCAACTTCTGGTCAGTATTCAAACTGTTTGACACTCATATCAATATTAATCATCAGTCATACTGTCTTTAATCTAACTTTGAAACAATATTGCTGACAAATAATTGAGCCAGATCATAAAGAGTTAAAAACCAACACACTAAATATTGCAGTAAAAGGGCTTAATTTGTCACATTTACTTTTGAGTGGACTCTTATTTCATCTTGGAGATTGCCTGTTTAGAAACATGTGTAAACTATGTACTTTGTCAGCATGCTTTTATGGTGATGAAGTCCAGCATTAACCTCAAAGTCCTATTTTGTCTTAGATATGTTTCCTCCCATCTAAATTATTGCAATGATAACTTGTTTTACATTTTTATGAGCCATTTTGACCTTAAGTAATGTTGGAAAGGATATAAACTACGGGAAAAGATCTTTAATATCTTCATCGATCCTACTGTAAAAGTTTCTATAAACAAGCTGAAAAGGTTGTAAAGGTCTGCATATGATGATCCAAGTACATGACATGGGTTTTACCATGTACATGTATATACATGTACGTCAAACCCATGGTAGACCTTGTTGTGCCATTACTATGACACCAAATGATCGTGCTATGCATTGTCATGTGCTTTGTCTTTTATCTTCTTTTTTTTTTTAAAGAAATCCTGAATGGTTTTAATTTAAAGTAAAACTGAGCACTTCCCTTTTAATCAACCTCTATCTCAATACTGGAGACTCAAGTGTAACAAATACTTTCTGAAGATTTCAAATTGGAGACAAAGCATTAAATAACTTAATTTTTTCAAAAACCAAACTGGTATTTCAATAACCTAAGTATTTGCAGTCCCAAGATCATGACCAACATCAAAGTGTGGATTGTAAAACTAGCGTGAAGGAAAATTATGCTATACTCAATATAATACCATCTCATAAACCTTTACTCAATAGATGTACACTTTTTACGCAACTAATCTATTCCTTCACTGAAGAAACTAGTTCAAATTTATACAGTCATGAATATTCACCATAAGAAATATGTTTTATATTCTCATATTCTAGCAGGTGGAAGCTTAAAGCAGGCTGAAAGAAAAACAGAAGATGCATTCTGCTTTACTTTCAATCCCCTTTACTTAAAGTGATGACTATCTTCAAAACTAGAAATAGACTAGTCTAAAGAATAAAGGGTAAGCTGATGTATTTAACCCATTGTATGCTGGGTAATATTTGGCGGCCATTATAAAATGTCGTTTGCAGCGGGAATAACTCAAATATTTGCAAAATATTTTAGCAGTTTCTGATAGAATATTGACTTTGCTGCAAACAGTTTTGATCTCAGATCAGGCCCCACAATGTGGGGCCTGATCTGAGATCAAAACTGTTTGCTTAGAGGTACACCTAAAAGTGTATCCCGAATAAAATAGGTTAACCAATACTTTGCAATCATTACCTAAAGCTCTGATCTGTGCAAAGAAGTATGGATGGTCTGGGGTCAAAGGCTTCTTGTACTGCAAGAAATTACTGGTCTCTGAGAACTTCTTCAGCTGGACATTACTTATTGATCCTGGCATCGGCTCATTGTCATCAAATAGAATGTCCCCGGCACATCGGAATAAACCAGACATATTGCTTTCTTCCTAACCTGAAAAATATCCAAGAGTAAAATACTAAATCCAGCAAAAGAGATCTGACACAAACAATTCTTACCATATCTGCCATCATTGCACAAAACTAACCTGATTACTGAACAACTTGTATGGGTTAATCTTCACCAGGGCTCCAGATGAACCCGCATACATGTACTCAATGAAATATGTGAACGTTAAGACCATGTTTGCGTTAATTTCATTATATTGAAGTACTGTGTACGTGAGAAATTCTCGGAGAAGGGTGTAGCAATTCAAAAGCCGAGTTTTGTCATACTGAGTTTTTTACAACTAATCCACCGCGATATAGTCAAATTTTATTGATTTTCAGTCTCGTAATGAAGCTTCGTTTTTATCTTTTTAACTAATTGATTTCAGGAAATTTCTGATTTAAAAGGAACTAACACCTATGGAACTTGTGGTAGTTTGTTGAATCATATAAATTTGTACGTTCTTTCATCGGGGAGAAAAAACCACATAAGCAGCGAACATTTTAGATTCTTGAAAATCGTAATTTATATACATGTATCTGCCAATGAATGGAAAATCCATGAATACTGATTAAAAAATCTGGGGACTGATTGTTTTCAAAATTGATTAGTACTGTACTGATTTGAAGAAAAATTATCTCGAGTCCTGTTCACTATGAAAATCAACTCATATACGTAAATGTACCCAAAAATACCTTTAAATAGAAGTGTTTTGATGCCCTACAAAACTTCCTATTGCTGCGTGGTCAGTTTCATTGTGCGGTCCTTGTATTTGTGGGCACTTCATGGGTCAGGAACTACCAGCATTGTATTTCTCAAATCCAATTATGTGACTACTCAGAAAACATTAACACATTCAACCCTTGCGACGAGTATACTCGTCATTGACAAACATTGTACATGTGATGATAACACTAGTCCTATGCAAACAGTGAAGACTGATTAGATGGCTCATTAAGGAGATCTCTGATCAGGGTATACACTGTTTGTCATTTTTGAAATATTTTGTTATCTGATTAGTCAAAAATGGACTAGACTTATTTTGAAATTGGAATTGTCCATTAAAAGTGTCAGGGGTGAATGAGTTAGTAAAAAGGAAATGTTCAGTTATCATGGCAAGTATATTCGTTCTTCAACTTGAGATTCCGTTTTAACAAACATCAAAATAGTAAATTTGATGGTTTGACTTTTAGCTAAAAACTATGAAGGAAACTTTATTTCAGTTCCGAATGAATGAACTGAAACTAACATCATGAAGAATCCGAATTTTTGTTTTCGTCATAGACTGTGACTAATTGTCATCAGATTTATCTGAATTGATTTAAATACTTACGCTCAAATAAGATCCCCTTTTAGTCTTTCAATTGGTAATATAACTCCATTTTACAGTACCGAGTCGACACTTCATATGTCTAGGGATTGTTGACGTTGTTGCTAAAATAGACGGAAGTTTACACCCGGAAGTACCAAGTTGTTGGTTCCCGTTTTGTACTGCGTATTTTTAACAATTACGTGAATGTCACGCGTTTACAATATAACTCAAACACTCCTTCATATTTTATCCAATCAAGCTTGAAGTGGTGAATTTAATCTAAAATAATGAAAAAATGTCAAGCAAAATTAAATATATAGATACTTAAAATTATCACGAAATGAAAGAATTCGTGAATTTATTCAAGGGGAGCAACTCATACAAAACTTAAGTTCAATGCTATATACAGTTACTTACCTTCTGTCCTGAGTCCATCTATCTAACATGCCATAGAGCAAAGTAGATATAAATGAAGCCATAATTTTGATCAAGATTCATTAAAATCAAATGAGATTTGTGGCTTTTAGATAATGAATAAGATATTTCTATAATTTGACCTTGTGACCTAGTTTTTGATGGCTGTTGACCCACATTCAACCTTGACCTAGATGTTTTTCAAGGCAATATCAAACTAATTCTTTTACAGATAAAGTGTTAAATGTGATCTCTAGAATGTTAAGAAGGTTTTTCTATCACTTGACCAAAGGACTAGGGATTGAAACGATATGACCCATATTACACTTGAGACCAAGATTTCAAGTAGGCAATCATTTCAACCAAGTTTCAATAAGATCTAATCAGATTAGTGCAGCCTCTAAAGTGTTAACAAGTTATTTCTACATTATTTAAGGATTTCTTCATATCAATACATAAATAAATACTGGTTACTTAATTTGTTGACGTTTCAACTTAAGCTGAGGCCATCTGCAGAACCACAGGTTGAAATGTCATAAATTTAGTATTTATTTATGTAGTGAACTTTACCTAGGCAAACATTCTAATATTTCATTCAGAACACTATTTTTCTTTGATTTGACCTAGTGACCTAGTTGTTGACCCGACATGACCCACATTCAAACCCGAGCTAGATATCAATGAGGCAAACAATTTGAGCAAGATTAATTAAAATCCAATGAGATTTGTAGCCTCTAGAGTGTTAACAAGATTTTTCAATGATTTGATCTTGTGACCTAGTTTTTGACCGGACATGATCCCCATTCTCACTTGACCTAGATATTTTTTAGGCAAACATCATTAATATCCAACGAGATTTGTAGCCTCTAGAGTGATAACAAGGTTCTTCTAAGATATGACCTAATGAACCAGTTTTTGACCGGACATGACAAATTATCAAATTTGACCTAGAATTCTTCAAGAAAAATATTGTCATCAAGTTTCATGAAGATTGGATGAAATTTGTCACCGCTAGTGTGTTAACAAACCAATACAGACAGGCAGCTATACAGCTTACAGACATCCAGCAATCCTAAAACCTCACCTTGGCACTTTGTGCCAGTTGAGCTAACAAGAGAGCCAGAAGCCCATATTTGGCTCACCTGAAGACATTGTACCATGGAAGCTGACTTGGCAAGACAATATTTTGAAATATCTATGACCCAGGGGTCATAAATCGAATGCTCTCTGTAGAGAGCCACATGCCAAATATTGATGATTTGGGCCTTACGGTTTAAGATCAGATGTTATATGGTTTTCCTATGCAGAGGCCATTTTTTGCCCAGGGCTCATTTTTTTTTTAACAATCTTTGTAGAGGACCGCAAGGCATTTAAGCTTTATTTTAAATATTAAAGATCTGGGCTTTACGGTTTCAGAGAATTAAATTTTTAAGTTTTCCTTTACAATTCTATGTAAAACTGATAAGCCCATGGGCTTGGCCATTTTTTTTAACCTGGAGTTCATATTTTGAACAACCTTAGTGGAGAAGCATTAGGCAAAGCTACATGTCAAATATAATTGACCTTTGCCTTACTGTTTCAGAGAAGAAGAGTTTAAAGGTTTTCCTATGAAAAACTGATAAGCCCAAGGATGGGGTCATTATTTGAACAATCTTGGTATGGGATCACAAGACAAAGCTGTATGACAAATATTAAAGATCTGGGCATTCCAGTTTCAGAGAAGAATACTTTTAAAGGTTTTCCTATATAAGTCTATGTAAAACTGATAAGCCCTCATATTAGAAAAACTGGCCCCTAAGCAAGGGGAATAATTCTACCCAGAAACTTTGAACATCATTTCGTTCCCCATTGTCACTGATGCTTCTGACATGTAGTTTGGTTGAAATCAGATCAGTGGTTTCAGAGATGTTGTTTGAAAATGTGAATGGAGGACAGACGACGTACTACGCACGACTGATGCCAAACACCGGACAATGGATGCAATGCGATCACAATAGCTCATTCTAAGCCTTTGGCTCAGGTTAGCTAAAAATACTGCTAGAAGGTTGTTAACTTTTATTAATTTTGATATGACCAAACACTGAAATGTTCACACACTCTGGAGGCCATGCTTGTTGTCTGATGGATCAAACTTCTTTGAACATCTTTTAAAGTCAATCAATTGAGAAATATCTTTAGGTGAAAACCCAAATAAAATCCGACCAGTTGTTTCAGAGATTTTTCCAGTCTGGCCAGTAGCCCCAATCTCTCTTTGAACAACTTTTGAAGCTCATCCAACATTATTACATGTACAGTAGAACCTCTCTATTACGACGACTAAATTGTGTCAAATATTAATCGTTTAATACAGGTGACTGCTTAAAGCAATGTGAAAGTGAAACAGAAAGCTCTTACTGTGAGGAGCTTTCTGTTTCACTTTCACATTGCTTTATTAAGCTGTCACCTGTCTTTTATACAGACAATTAGCCTTCTTTTTAGTGGTCATAATAGAGAGGTTCTACTGTATATCTAAGTTTGGTTACAATGGGGCTATTGTTTTTGAATAAGAAGTTGTTTGCATTTGTTTACAGATGCACAGGCAGACAGTTGGACAACGGACAAAGGGTTATCATAAAAGCTCACCTCAACACTTTGTGCTCTAGTGAGGGTTCCTCATTAAATGCCTCATTATATTTTGTGAAACAAGGATATGATCACATGGATGTTTGAAGAAAACATATTATATTTTGTCACATTTATTCACATGTAATGGTATTCAACAACAAGTGATTACATATTTCAGAAAGTCTTACTCAACCTAGAGAAAAATGAAAATCAACTCACTTTTAAAAATTTCAACACAATTGTACCCTAGCAAGTTCTTTACAAACAGAGTATTTATGAGTCTTGTGAAGCATACACTTTACATGTACTTGTCCGATGCAAACAAGGTAGAATCAGATCAGAGGGCTCCTTTCCTCTGATCATGGTCTGTCCTGTTTGTCATTTGCAATATATTGAAACAAAGGACACTATGGCCCTACATCGATCACCTGGTACAATATGTAAAACTTGACCTATAATCCCTAGATGTTGACCCAACATGACCCACACTTAACTAGTACTGTGGCCTAGATTTCAATGAGGCAAACATTTTGATAAAGATCAAATGAGATTTGTAGCTTTTAGAGTGTTAACAAGATTTTCTTATGATTTGACCTATCAAGTGACTGGACATTATCCACATTCAAGCTTGACCGAACTTTTATGTAGGCAAATACAGTAAAACCTCTCTATAACGACCACTAAATTATGTTCATTATTAGGGTGTTTACGACAGGTGACCGCTTAAAGGAGGGTGACAGTGAAACAGAAAGCTCCTTTAGGAGCTTTCTGTTTCACTGTCACCTTGCTTTAAGCTGCCACCTCTCTATTATACGACCATTTATTTATTAGCCTTCGTTTTAGTGGTCGTAATAGCGAGGTTTCACTGTATTCCATTCAGATCTATTCCGAGTTGTAGCCTCTGAAGGGTTAACACCGTTTTTCTTTGATTTGACCTAGTTGTTGGTCCAACATAAATCACTTTCAAATCTGACCTAGATATCAATGAGGCAAACAGTTTGATCAAGATTAATTAAAATTCAATGAGAATTGTTGCATCTAGAGTGTTAACAGGGTGTTTCTAGAATGTGACCAAGTGACCTAGTTTTTTACCAAACATACAGTAACCCACATTCTCACTTGACCTAGTAAAAATGAGGCAAACATTTTGACCAAGTTTCATTAAGATCCAATGAGATTTGTATCTTCTAGAGTGTAAACAGGGGTTTTCAATGATTTGATTTAGTGACCTAGTTTTTGACCAGACATGGCCAACATTCTCACTTGACCTAGATAATAACGAGGCAAACTTTTTGACCAAGATCCATCAAGACAGAATGAGTGTTGTAGCCTCTAAAGTTTTAACCCTTTCCCCCATAGAAGCGCCTTTTAGCGAATATGATGTATTCCTCCGCTGAAGAAAATAGTTCCAATTTAAAGAAATGGACAGAAATTGACTTAATTAGAAACAGGCATAGTCCATTTGGAGTTCAAGGGTCAATGAATTAATGCTATGGCATACTCTGCATACAGCAGTCACACAAAACAAGATAAAGACTTTGAAGTCCTATAGCAAGAGTACCACAAACAGGTCCTAGGCACTAGACATTCTCATACTTCAGATGGCTACATCAAGTGCATGGGTGTTGATGCTTTCTTGATCAAAGAAGTTATTAAGCAACAACAACTTGTGCATACTTGGACATAGTCATACATGTGTTTACTATAAGTTATGGTCTTATCAGAGAGAATATTATAATACAAGTTTTTAATAAATCTTACATGTATTTCTAATTAAATTTTTTTATACCTGCATCTGCATTCCATTAAAAGTAAATTCTAAGTCAAATCAAGGGTTCTTAATCTGCAAAAACAATAACAGGGTTAGCTGCCTTGTAATATGTTTTTGTTAGTGAACAAGTATTCAAAGTTAGAAGTTAATGTACCTAGATATCAATAAGGCAAACATTTTGAGCAAGTTTCATCAGGATCAAATGAGATGTGTAGCTTCTAGAATCTAGAGTGTTAACATGCATTTTCATGATTTGACCTAGTGGACTAGTTTTTGAACAAACATGACCCGCATGCAAACCTGACCTATAGATATCAATAAGGCAAACATTTTGACCAAGTTTCATTCAGAACTAATGAGATTTGTAACCTCAAGGGTGTTTACAAGGTTTTCTATGATTTGTCATAGTTTTTGACCAGACATGACCAACATTCAATCTTGACCTAGATATTAATAAGGCAAACACTTAGAGCAAGTTTCATGAATATCTAATAAGATTTTTAGCTTCTAGGGTGTTAACAAGGTCTTTCTTTGATTTGACCTAGTGACCTAGTTTTTGACCAGACATGACCCACATTCGAACTCTAGATATCATCAAGGCAAACAATTTGACCAATTTTAATGAAGATCTAATGAGATAAGTTATAGCCTCTAGAGTGTTAACAAGGTTTTTCTATGATTTGAAAGTGTGGCCTAGTTTTTGACCAGACATGACCCATTCAAACATGACCTAGCTTTCATATAGACAAACATGGTCATCAAGTTTCTCAAGTCATGAAGATTGAATGATATTTGCTGCCGCTATAGTGCTAACAAACAATTGTGGACGGACAGACGTTGGACATCCAACAATCAAAATAGCACACCGGCACTTTGTGCAAGGTGAGCTAAAAAACTTAATCCCTGCTGATGCAGACGACAGGGTGAACACATAAGCTTGAATTTTTCTTCAAAATGTCGAGCTAAAACGTCGGACGTTAATGCAGGACTAAATTAATACAGAAACCTCCTACAAGTACATAAGGTTTCTGCTCTGCCCATCTCCTGCAATAAGCAGTATCAATCTGCTTGTAAGAAGTCACCATAAGTCTGTCGTGGCTGTACTCACTTTTCACCTCAGTTTTCAATATCAAATACCATAGTTTCTAATTGATTAACCCATTACCCCATACATACGTCTTTGTATGCCTTTAATTCATTCATTTACTGATGTAAACAGTTCCCCTTTATAAAGTCATGAGTATGATTTGTAAGAAATATTTTCTATATCTCAGCAGAGAATAGCTTAAAGCAGGCTGAAAGTAAAGCAGAATGTGCCTTAAGGCACATTCTGCTTTACTCTTATAAGGCACATTCTGCTTTACTCTGAACCTGCATTAAGTGGTCACCTGACTTCAAAACTAGAAATAGGCTATAGGGAAATGGGTTAACTCAAGATTAATCCGAAACTACATGAACATGATTGTATGTCATTCAGCGCATGCATAATGAAGAAACAAGTAAAGAATGAAATGGGTTTATACAATAATGTGATGGGCCATAACTAACTGGTGATCATAGACAATTTTTCAATGTATACTAGTTAGCAAAATTGTTAGAAGTCATCTCACAACAGACGACTCATAGATAATCTGAAATACAGGTCACGAGGTGGTTGCTTAGTACAAAATAAAAACAATGCAATTTATCATTCTGCATTTAGTTGTTACATGCTGTATTACCCTTTTCCCATAGCTTGTTTGCCGTATTTCAAACATATGGCTTCATGAAGCAGACTTCCAGCCTGTTTTAAGTCACCATCTGCAAGGGCTTAGGGTAAAGGAGATGCATGTATTACTTATGGTGCATATTCATGACTGTATAAAGTGGAACTTATTTCCTTCAGTGGAGAAAATTTAATGAATTTAAGGCATAAAAGACATAATGATAACTAGTCTATGGAGTAATCGGTTAACCCATTCCCCCATAAATACGCCTTTTTAAAACTCTAATTTATTCTTCCATTGAAGAAAATAGTTCCAATTTATACAGTCATGGATATTAATCATAAGAAATAATTTTATACTCTGGCAGATGGTAGCTTAAAGCAGGCTGAAAGTACTTAAGCAGAATGTGCCTCAAGGCGCATTCAGCTTTACTTTCAACCTGCTTTAAGTTGTCACCTATCTTCAAAACTAGAACCACGCTATGGGGTAACACTAACAGGTTAAGTACTGTAGAATGGAAGAAAATTCATACACAAGCTGCTTTAAATGTCACATGCCTTAACACAATCAGTGAGTAAAGCCATTCTCAGTCACTTCTGTGGAAGATTGGGTTACAGTGTAATTATACGCCCATTTGGGGGATGGCTTAAAACACCATGATTACACAATGATAAATATTCAACTAAAACACACTACCTCTTATAACATGATCAACTTTCGTCAAGAATGAACAGTTTTCTACATGAAGTAAATGTACCCAAATTTATTAATTTTCTTATTTTTTTAAATATATGTTTTATAAAATGTCTAGAAATGAAAACTGACCAGCATTAAACACTACAACGACATAATACTATCATATAGAAAACTTTCAAACTCAATCAATATGCTCACGGCAAAAGTAAAGTTATAGTACTATCTTGCGATATAACTATTATCAGAGCTCCTGAAGGCGAGTACACTAACCAGTTACCTCATAGCCTGGTTTTAGTTTTGAAGAAAGGTGATCACTGAAAGTAGGTTGAAAGTAAAGCAGAATGCACCTTAAGGCTCATTCTGCTTTACTTTCAGCCTGCTTTAATTAATCTACCATCTCCTAGAATACATATAAAAAATATTATGGTTCATAGTCATGACTACATAAATTGGAACTATTTTCTTAAGTTGAGGAATAAATTAAAGGTGTAAAAAGGTGTATTTATGGGGTATTGGGTTAAGCACTCCTTACTAGCATCCTTATATCTCAAACAAACACTACGATATTACGAATTCTCATCACAGTATTCTCAAATACTTGATACAAATATGTAGCCACAATATATGTTTTGAGGAGACATAACCCTTTGACCCTGTTTCTAGTTTTGAAAACAGATTACCACATAAAGCAGGTTGAAAGTAAAGCAGAATGCGCCTTAAGGCACATTCTGCTTTACTTTCAGCTTGCTTTAAGCTTTCAACTGCAAGGATGCAGAAAATAATTCTTATAAATGATACATGATATTCATAATTATATGAAGTGGAAACATTTTCTTCAGTGGAGGAATAAATTAAATGCATAGAATGGTGTATCTATGCAATAAATGGTTAACAGAGAAAACACAGGAACTACCAGTATTAAGTTTACTCACTCTTATCTAGAAACCTGCAATATTTTGAGTTTTGTACAGCTCTTTTTTCTGATTTAAAACAACAACATGATACATCACAAATAGCTTCCAAAGTATCATTTTTTTCATAATAACCTGACTTACGTCTGTTTTTTATTTAAAGAAATTTTTTAAGATACTTGTTCTAAGAAATGCTAATTACACTATAAGTATTTTAACTTTATACATCTTTATTTCTCAACCACATCCTTTAAAGTGACTAAACAGAATTGTCTTGACTACTTGAGAGTTATAATGAGTAGCCACAAGTTCATAACATGTGATTTTGTGGCAATATACAGGGGGGAAAAAAGAAAATATTCAGTTTACTCATTCTTATCTCCAGGGAGCCCTGCTAATTTATTCATTGCAGAATACTACTGTTAAATATAATATCCGTGTTGTGAATGGTTAACCCTATTGTGCGGGGAAACAAGTGTTGATATCCTTTGCAAAACGTGTAGACTCGTATCAGAAGTGTCCTTCAGAAACCTCTGATCAGGGGCTACACAGTTTGTCAAAACTTTTAATCCATTTGGAAACCAAACATGTGATAGTCAATGTCAACTGGTCATCTATCATAAAATGTTAGAGTCATTTTGTTAGGAAGATCAGCAGTGAAAAGGTTGAATTTTACCATTAAGAAGATATTTGGATTTTATCATAATTATCTGTTCTTTTTTAACCCATTACCCCATAAATATGCCTTTAAACAATTCCTTTACTGGATAAAATAGTTCCAATTTATACAGTAATGAATATATATCATAAGAAATATATTCTATATTTCAGCAGATGGTAGCTTAAAGCAGGCTGAAGGTACTTTCAACCTGCGTTAAGACGTTACTGTCTTCAAAATTAGAAACAGGCTATGGGGTAATGGGTTAAATCACAAACAATCTATAACAATTAATTGCTTTCTCCATACTTCAACTGAGTTTATTAATCTGATCCCTCTTCTACCTCCGCTGTATCTGACTTGTCATGAAGAAGAACATAATCTCTAGAACTATACCCAAACTTTATCACATCTTTTTCAAACAATTCATAATACCGCTGGGGCTCCATTTTTTTGTTGTTAAGAAATGTTCCGTTAGCTGAGTCAAGGTCAATTATATAGGGGGCAATTTTGTGAGCTTTTCTCCCGTCCTCCTTTTCATAGGGAACAAGTCTGTACTGGAATACTGCATGCTGCTTTGAGCAAGATGGATGATCTACGGGAATATCAGCAATTATTCTGTCTCTGCCAAACAGATAAGCACTTTGTCTGTGCATGTGAAATGGTTTGAGAGATTCGTCATTTTTGAATGGATATAATCTCCATCTTTTCTTAGGCTTCCGAGCCTCAGGTGGCTCATTATATTTTATGACTACACCTTTGTATGTATTAGTGTCCTCAGTAAGTTTTCCTGATAATTCAAAGTTTGGTTCTTCCTTTGGCTGGGCATCTGCTGCTGCTTCCTCTTCCTGATTCACTGAAGAGCCAAACGCATCTGCACCATGTTGCTGTTGTCTGTTTTGGTGGTTTTCTCTCCTTCTTTCATCATTCCTTCTTCTCTCCTGTCTTTGGTGATATGAATCGTCTCTTGGCTCTTGTTTAATGTGAACTGGTCTATTCCTGCTGTCTTTGTCTCTATGTCTATTGTCTCTGTGACTCTGAGGTCTTTCATAATCTTGTTCTTGTTTGATTCTGTGGTGGCTGCCTCTGCCATCTGGGTCAGGTTTTATTCTCATTCTGTTTGGATACTCATCTGGGCTCTCAGACCTGCTTCTATGTCTGTGTCCATGGTGCTTGCCTTTGTGATAGTCTTCCTGCAAAATTATGAACAAACTTTTAGTTCATGAATTTAAATTGTTATTTAAATTGTATTTAAAAGTGAGGATAAAGTTTAACCCTTCAGCCATGTCCAGCTTGAATTTTCAAAAGGACTTTTCAGTTTTCTGAAAACTAAGTTAAGTCAACATTGATTCTTAAGGGGGTTTGTTTCCAATAAATTATGAAACAGTGCAGACCCTGATACTTCAGGAACCCTTTTATCTCAGTCTTTTTGAAATTGGGAATATTTTTTACCATTTCCCATTGGGAATAGGTCCATTTACCGGACCCGTGGATACACCAGAAAGGCCAATGATATCGCTCATCTCTTGTACTGAAGCCTGATAGCTTTACCTTTCTGTTTCACTCGGTTTAATCTAAATCCATTCAAATTTGAAATAAAGCATGTAAACAATTTTGGAATACAACCTCTTAATTCAAAAATAGTAGAGTACATCAAGGGCAGATAACTAGAACCTAAACAATACTGAAATTAAGACTTTTCTAGCATTTCAAAGTATATCAAGGGCAGATAACTATTGCCACAATGATAAGATTTCAACAATAATTGCACTCCTTTGAGAACTTATAGCTGTATACTTTGTGTGCAAGTATAATCAAAATCCATTGAAAACTGTAGTTGCCAGAGTGTAAACCCTGTTAGATATGGCATTTTCAGCTATTCAAGGGCAGATAACCTTTGACCTATTAGTTTGATTTCAACCATAATCACACTTATTGCAACTCTTATGGTAATATACAATCTGAGCAAGTTTGAAAAAGACTGGATAAAAATTGTGGCGGCTAGAGTATAAACACCGTTAAATATGGCATTTTCAGCAATTCAAAGGTAGATAACTCTTGACCTATGCGTTTGATTACAACTATAATCGAACTCATTTGAACTCTTGTGGTCATATTGAATCTGAGCAGGTTTGAGATAGATTGGATAAAAATTGTGGCCTCTAGAGGTTAACACTGTTAAATATGGCATTTTCAGCAATTCAAAGGTAGATAAATCTTGACCTATTGGATTTCAATTATAATCAAACTCATTCGAACTCTTATGATAATATGCAATCTGAGCAAGTTTTAGAAAGATTGGATAAAAATTGTGGCCTCTAGAGTGTAAACATTGTTAAATATAGCATTTTCAGCAATTCAAAGGTAGATAACTCTTGACCTATTGGTCAGATTTCAACCATAATCGAACTCATCCGAACTCTTATGGTAATATACAATCTGAGCAAGTTACAGAAAGTTTGGATTAAAATTGTGGCCTCTAGAGAATAAACACTAAAATTGTTGATGACGAACGACGGACATTCAAGGATTGCAAAAGCTCACCCTGAGTAGCTCAGGTGAGCTAATAAAAGAGGTGGCAGAATAATTTAAATGAGCTTTCTGCATAAAACGGTCACCGATTTTTCAAGATCAACAATATACCTTATTCAATGGTTGCTTAACATAGGTTTGTATGCCTTTATTTTCTTTCTTTTGATTAAGTGACAAACTCTCATTCCTCATAGATTTACTTTTCATGCCTTTACCCATGCCCTGTTAAAAAGCATAGAAAAGTGTCCGTACACCCTGACAGGTGGCAGCCTTATGGAGTTTTCAGATAGACTCTCAGCCTGCTTTAAACAACCATTTGTCATAAAACACCAGAAAACAAGCTTAGGTGGGAAGATTTAATTCAGGCTTCATCATTTGAGAAATAAGACTGTGACTACTTAGAAAATTGTAACAATGTGCTATTTCGTATTACATGTATTTGTAAACAATATATCACTTAATGCTCAATAAACATATATATGGGAAAGTCTAAGATCTCTACTTTCAGCGAGTAATATATCTGATTCTTTGATTCCAGTGCGTATTTGTTGCCATTGTTCACTTTCTGATAACTTATTTGCCGAAACTTCCGGGAAAATCGTATTCCATATCGCTGTTATGTTCATTTCACAACTGTCAGGCACACAGCCCTTATCCATCCAGTAGTGATTCGTAGCGAAATAAAACGTCTAATTCTATTGGTTGTTAAAAAGAATATGCTGGACAATATCCTTTTAGTAACCAATAAAACAAGGAAAGACACACGTCTTAGAAGTCCAAATATTGGCGTTTCGCCATTTTGAAACGATATGCATTTGGGTTTCATTTCGGAAGTTTGTGAGGCTGTTTTTATCTAAGGACGCGATTATTAATAAGGATTTGTGGTAAATTCAATTCATAGAAGTTGTATTCGGATTTGGATCCATGTTAAAGTTTTGTTTGTGCAGTATTTTCGGAGAATAATACCGATTCTAATTGGCTCCGTATCAAAGACATTTTTCCGACACCCACTTTGCGCTGTTACACGCCGCGAATCATAGGCATTTTTTTTCAGTCTTAAACATGGTAATTACTCGCATGTATGTCTATTTTAGGGGAAAGAAATGGATGGTTATTCGATTTAGGCTAATATTCTTTCAACTTTACGTAGACCCCCGTGTAAAGTTTTATGCAGCCAGAATCAATAACACTCACGATAACTTCTTCCAAGATATGTAGGTGTAATTTGATTGGCCATAAAACGCTTTTGATCTGTCAATCACGTTGAGGCTAACCAATTAAGTAAGCAGAATGGGATATAGGCGGAACAAAGATAAGCCAAATCTATATTCTTTAATTGATTATTGTCCTACTCGCGTGTTTGAGTTTTTGACACTTGTAAATTACGAAACACCAGGGTGCTGGCTGTGTACTTCACCAATTAACTCTACACGCATTAGCGCCCAGGGTTTAAGAGCCAGATACATCTTGATCTTGATCTTGATTTGATACAGTGTTACGTCTTTCGACAATTTCACACCGCGCATGCGTCATAATTTTGTTTACATATTTGTTTTTTTTATTTCATTTACAAAAGATAGAGTCGAATCTTTTTTGAAGTCGAAGGAAATGCTTTCCATGAGACCTTTGCCTAAGCAATCCCAATCTCTCACAGTTCTAGGGAAAAAACTAAATTTGTAAATATTTGTTCTAGCATAAATATGATTATAGTGATATTTATGCATGTTTTTGGTTCTACGTTTTGGGGATGATAGGTTTTCAGTTGGTATTTTTGCTTGTTCATTTAGACCTTTGAAAAACAATATTATCCTACTTCTTTTTCTTCTTTCCATTAGTGGTTCTAATTCAAGGTCGTCTAAAAGCTTGGTCATAGTACCTGGTTCATACACATAATTTGATGTAATGATTCTTACTGATTTCTTTTGAACTTGTTCTAATTTATCTTGTAAACCTGATTGATGTGGATCCCATGCCGTACTGGCATATTCTACTACTGGCCTAATAAGTGATTTGTATGCTGCCAGTTTAACATCTTGTGGACAAAAAGATAAATGTCTTCTAAGAAGACCTAGAGTTCTGTATGCCTTGTTACAGACTTCTTGAATATGTTTATTCCAATCCAGTGTGTTTGTTATATTAACCCCTTTAGAAGTATTTTATGGATTCTAGAAATTCAAGTGTTACTCCATCCAAAGTATAACCTGAAGAAATTATGTTTTTCTTCCTACTTAACCTCATCATATTACATTTTACGGGTTGAAATCTCATTCCCCAGTTTCTAGCCCATTTTCCTAGGTTGTTTATATCATTTTGTAAGAGAATACAATCATTATTGGTTTGAATTTCTCTGTAACATACACAATCATCGGCAAACAGTCTGATCTCGGATTCTACGCATTCAGCTATATCATTTATATGTATTAGAAATAATATGGGTCCCAACACTGTTCCCTGTGGGACACCTGACTTGACTTGTGCATCATCCGATTTCGTACCGTTTACCACAACTGTTTGTCTACGGTTGCTGAGAAAAGCATCAATCCATTTTAAAACTTGTTTAGAAACTCCATATTTATGCAGTTTAGATTTAAGTAATTCATGTGGAACTGTGTCGAAAGCTTTTTCGAAATCAAGAACAAAGACATCAACTTGTTTTTTGTTATCTAATGACTTTTGCCAATCATCTAAAACATTTATCAACCGAGTCTCACAGCTATGATGCTTACGAAAAGCATGTTGTCTATCAGAGATGATATTGTTTTCATCCAAGTGTTACATACAAGTCACTTATGAAAAAAGTAACCTTATAAATTCCTTGTCGCAATCAATTTCGCCAGAACTAAAATTTTGTCGCCACTTTGAAATTTTCTTCGCATTTGGCGACAAATGCGAATCCCAGCGGAGGCCCTGCAAATGGCTAAATAAAAAGTTAAAAGAGTAAAACAGATTTGAACACAGAATTATACACTGACAGAATCGAAACCTCGCGCTATATCGTAAATCTCGTGCGGCGGATACGAGACTCGCGAGACTTGATAAGAGACTGTCTATCGGTAGTCAATATGATAAATGTGTGTTTTCGAAGCATTTTTCGCGGGTTTTTATTCCCGTGAATTGATAGGAATGTCCACATAGTCGTTTAAATCCTATAAAATGTCAATAAAAACACTCGAGTCGGTAAATTTCACGCCAGAAATCGCGGACAACTAGGCAAAGAAGTGAAGATGTTGTCACGTGACACATAATCTCGCAAAATTCAACGGCTGCGAGAGCTCAGGTACTCGCCTATTCAATTTCGCTTAGTTGCTATTCCGTTTTGTATAATTCCGTGATTTGAATAACAAAAACAATGTTTGTCATTTAGGAAGGGTGAACTTCAGAATTAACCGCGTCTCTGTAGTGTAACTGTACAGGATCAGGCTGGTTAATAATCAGGGTGGCAGCTGCTTCTTCATTGTGTAAAAGCCTTTAAGGATTCTACGACGTATTGATACAGATACAGTACCTGGCCTTGGGGTAGTCCTATAAATAAGACCTGACGTAGCTTTTTCACATTTTTACATTTTCTGGTACGTTACATGCATGATAAATGTAAAATGAAAATATCAGATTAATGAAAGTTGACTGTTAAATAGGGGCATGTAGATACGTCTAAATGTTTGGACTAGCCTTGGGGCAAAGTGAATATTTACATGATTTACTGTAGTTGCGATATCGTAACTGTATTGCGGTAGACCTTGGTCTAGAGTTAGAGGTACAGTACTGCAGCTAGATTTACTGCACCTATCACCGCAGTATTTACAAACCTCAGGACTTCTTGACCTTTTCCTGTGCTTTTCCCGTTTTCTCTTTTTGTGAACAACTTCATCTTCGCTGTCATCGCTGCTAGAATATCGTCTGTGATGCTCCTTTACCATTTTGAAATCAACGTTTGAACCACGAAATCCTATTTCTATTTTTCGCTGAACAGGAAGTTGTAAAGGACGATTTTGACTGGTTTACTACTTGTTGGAATTGGCCGAATGATACCTCAATTAGACAAACGGAAATGACCGAACAACGGGAAGTAACGACAACTCTGGAAAAACATTAATTGAGGAACAGTATTTTTGACGTTTAGGCTAAGTCCGATAAAACATAATATGGAAGCAGATTCTGCTTCTGAAATCCAAACTGTTGTAGAAGGCGAAGCTTCAGAATCTGATGAAGAAATAGACACTACAGATACAACACAAATGGTAACGAAAAATGTTTTCATTGAATTGCCTTTCGTCCCGCACAAGTTCGCCCTATTGTCTTCTTTAATCTTGTGGGTATTGCACAGGACCTACTCGTAGGCATAGTAATGTATAAAATATTTACTTCACCGGCTGACTTTAGTCAATTCAAATGGTAATGCTTTAGTTTGTCAATCCAAGAGGATTCTCTGCCAAAATGAGACTTTAAACCAAGTATGCAAGATTTTAGTCTTATTAGCTTTCTTTTAGTCAATATTCTATAACTTAACTAAATTTCTTATTTATTGCTGTGATATATTTAACTTTGTTACATGTGTTGTATTATGCAGTTGACCTTAAAGGGACTCGCAACCGGATGGTGTACTTGTCAAAATAAAATAAAATACTCAAATAAAAGCAAATTTGTGGCATTATTTGGCTTCTGACATTGAAAAAATATGATCAGTCCAAAAAAAGTCTCCAGAATCGTCACCGAATCTTAGATTTTTAGATATTTTCCATCGTTTTTCTATACCGACTAGTAGACGGTATAGTTGTTGTTATTTCTTCTCTACACAGGCTCAGACATAAACACGAGCCGAATTACGAAGTTGTATGCACTTTCGATCGCTACACATTGAAATACGTTAAATCGATCCGAGATAAACGGATAGTTCCGTGGTCCATTGGTCTAAGCGGTTTCCCCTATTTTGCCTTCTGTCCGCCAATGCCGGGCCCCGGGTTCGAATCCCACCAGAGACCAATATTTTTTTTTATTGAAATACATTTTTTTAAACAGAATTTCTTATCCTAAACTAATTCTTTACCATTTATATAAGCGTTTGACACATATTTACAAATTACTATTTTTAATGCACCATCTGGTTGCGAGTCGCTTTAAATGTAAATAAATAAATAAATAAGGTCCTACAAATCGGTGCTAATACACAGTGAAACGTAACTTGGGGATAGAATTTACTTTGCCGGTCCCCATGATCTTCCTTACCAACAGGTTGTCATGCAAGAGTATACACACCACCATTTTGTCTTTTATTTCAAAGCATCCATGGGGGTTCGGGGGCGCTAGCTCCTGATTATTCTGTTGAAAAAGGTACGAAGAGTCCGATTTTGAGGATCAAAACCCCTTCATCATCATCATCATCATCATGGATACTGCACTCCTTCACTAAAATTGAAGTTTATGTGCAGGCGCTGGTTATACAAAATAAAAAATGTTATTTTCAAAGATAGACTTTTCTCCCGGGCGTTCTATAGCTGACTATATGAACAGTAATATGTCATTATTTCCTGAACTTTTTGGGGACCGGCAAAGTAAATGCGTTCCGGTAAAGGTAAGCTTTATCTAACGTCACATAATATGGTAAACAATCAACATAAGCTCTGGAGAGCTTTTATTGCGACAAACAAGGTATCCATTAACATGCATACTTACCTGGGCATTACAGTCATGCACACCTTCCTAGCACTACCCTTAAAATGCCGTGTATCAGGCAAGCTTTCTCATGTGAAACTAACCTATTTCACATGTGAATCACATGAGATTTTGTTAGAAAACTCTGTACGGGTGGGAGCTATTAGTACGTTTTTATAATGGTCTTTGGTATGACCTGGCCAGGGATGGAACCCTCAACCTCCCGCCTTGAAAGCGGATGCTCTACCACTGAGCTATCAAGGCGGTGACACTTCCCTAAGTTAAAGAACCAGAGGAAGAAGTGGCTGCATGGCTTAGTGGTTGAGCGTCCACTTGCAGTGCGGGAGGTTGTGGGTTCCCCGGCCGGGTCCAACCAAATACTTTAAAATTGGTAGTTATGTCTACCCTCCTTGACGCTCAGGATTTTGGGTAACGTTACCTAGCATTATAACGGGTCCGTTTACCAGACTCATGGACATGAAAAAAACAGGCCTTGTTAGTGAAGGTGGGGGGTATTAGACCAATTGTAGAAAATTGCTTCCTTGGATCCAAACATCCGTCACAACAAAATTACAAATGATGGATGTCGTGCAGTGAATGACAGCTTATAAAAGCTCTCTCATCTGAGGGTCTGCCCTGTTTGCATGTCGGAAAAGTTTACTCTTCACTTGTATGTCTGAGGGCCACAATTAAGGGAGATTAGTTGCTTGTGTGTTCTAATTGTGTTACCCTCTTGAAATAAAGTCTTTATTATTATTATTATTATTATGTACTGTAAAGGATAAATATAATACTTGTTAAGTCAAATATTATAAGGCCCCAGTGGGTGAACTGTTTCAACACTAAATAACCTATGTGGGTTATTATGTTCCCTTCTGGATCATTTTAGTTACCAAAACATGAACCAGTCGACTTGGAATATTCTGGATAGTTTAATAAATGCTGATATAAATTGGCAAACAGTGTAGATCCTGATCAGAGGACTCCTGCCAGTTTGCAAATGTAATGAGTATATTTTAAACAGGACCATA
Source organism: Gari tellinella (assembly GCA_922989275.2). Taxonomy (NCBI): domain Eukaryota; kingdom Metazoa; phylum Mollusca; class Bivalvia; order Cardiida; family Psammobiidae; genus Gari; species Gari tellinella. Next base: position 90,295,131 of record OV277860.1, read on the forward strand.
TAAGTGTTGAAAGAGTTAAACAAATTTTTTTCACAAATCAAAGAGGAGATTAATTAATAAACAGCCACTCTTGTTATGAGTGATCACTAAATGAAATAGTACAGATATCTGTTAACCCATTACTCTATAAATATGCCTTGTTACACCTTTAATTTATCCCTTCACTGAAGAAAACAGCTCCACTTTATATAGTCATTAATATATATGATCCTTAAGAAATATTTTCAGCCTCCTAGCAGAATGGTACTTACTTGACCAATTTCCCAATAAATGTACATTTGTTTTATACAGTCAATGAGTCATAAATATGTTTCATAGAAAATAATTTCTATATATCGTAGCAGATAATGGCTTAAAACAGGTTGAAAGTAAAGCTGTAGCAGAATGAGCCTAATAAGACACATTCTGCTTTACTTTCAATATGCTTTTAGTGATCACCTTTCTTTTAGAACTAAAAACATGGTATGGGATAAAGGGTTATATACAGCAAGCTAAAAGTAAAGCAGAATGTGCCTGAAGGTGCATTCTGCTTTACCTTTAACCTGCTCTAAGTGGTCACCTGTCTTATAAACTAGAAAATGCTTTGAGGAAATGGGTTTCAGACAAGTAACTGCTTAATGCAGGATAGAAAAATGCAGAAAGCTCCTATAGGAGCTGGTTGCATAATGCAATATTTAAGTTGTAGATATATATTTTTGCTTCAGACCCAAAAGGAAGAAGGTTCAGCCGCAGAAGTCAAAGCAGAAGGTGTGATTGTATCAGGAGAAGCTTCAGAGTCTGAGGAAGAAAATGATACAACTGATAATGAATTGCCTCCCTTGAATGGTATGCACCAGGGCTCCAGATAAGGGGAGTATTTCAAAAATTAAAATGTTTATTTCTGTTTTAAACCCTAATGGTGTCACTACTCATTAGAATCGTCTCTACGAGACGATTCAAATGAGTAGTAACACCATAGGATTTGGTGCTGTATAAGTGAGAAAATGTTGGATTTGTTCAGATAACTCCCCCTTATCTGGAGCCCTGATGCACTTGCATGGGTTTGACCCATTATGCTTGGATATATATATATATATATATTTGGTGATTATTGAAACTTCAAAACATAACAGTAAATGTAAGAACTCTTTAACATTCTTTATCGTAAATAATTTTTGCTTCGGATAACCAGTTTAAACGAGAATAATTTCCTTTAAAGGACAACCAAGATAAAAACTGTTAAAACTCACTGACCCCTGACACCTTTAATGGACACACCCAATTTCCAATTAAATCTAGTCCATTTCTGAAATCCTGATCAAGGTTGATTTTAACAATTTATTACAAAATGATAAACAGTGCAGACCCTGATCAGAGTCCTGATCTGGGTATGCACTATTTGCATAGGACAACTTCACAAGTGTACTCTACACAGGTGCACATTTTATAAAGGATGAGTAAACACATTTGTAAAGGATGCGATCACTAGGGTTCAATGAGGTAAACCTAATTTTCCAGACTGATTGTATAGCTGATCTTTCAATTAAGTTTCCGTCACCTGTACAAATATACAAGAGGAGTCTTTTACCCCTGGCATTGTAGTCATTATCATAATAACCTTTCTCCTTCTCAATATTCATATATTTAAACCCACCCACTATGAATATATATGGTATCATCTGAGCTACATGTATTACATTGGGTAATACAAGAAGGAAACAATTCCCCTGGACTCATGCGAGACAGATCTGATAAGGAAACAGTGCAGGTGCTGATCGGACAGCTCTTTTTAACTTTTAGAAGCTGTCTGATGATCTAGGTTTACCCTATTTTCAAGAATCATCAATGTAAAATTATGGTAACCACTGGAGAAGGGTTAACACTTTAAATGTTTTTATTTTATGTATTAAGTTTGTTATTAATATCTCTTATAACGTACTATACATGTATATGTTTGAGTGGGTTCATTATACAGTGCTCCCTCCCTACAACAATGAATTTCTTCTTTCAATGACCTTTGTCGCAGTTCCAACATATTCATGACTGTAATGTCGTCTGCTGTTTTTCTCAAAGATACATAATGGACATTTTGAACAAAAAAACCCTAAATGATGAGTGACAAACAGCTTGAATCCGGATAAGACACCACGTAATGCGGCTTCTGATCTTGATTCAAGCTGTTTGCAAATTTTGCTCCATATAACGACTCCGTCCGAACAACGCACATATGTTTTTTCTTCCATTGGGTGTCGTTGTAGAGAGGGAACGCTGTACATTGTAAGTGTCTTCTGTACCATAGCTCTTAAAGACAATATAAGTTTGTTATTTTCTTTATACAGTGAATACAGCTTTACAGGGAGACACATCAGACTTGCCATTGAGTGAGCCAAATTCCCCAACACCAGTACATGTTGAACCAAAGCCAAAATATAACTCGTAAGTCTGTTGCTAAAATCCCAGCTATTTCAGTCAAGTCTCAGGAACTCTACAATCTTTTTAGTCAGACTTACCATAATTCAAAATTAAAACATAGCTAGATTTTACTTAAGCAAATTCAATTTTAACGAAATACAACTGTAAAAATATGGGTAAGTTCAACATAAGAGTTCCATAGTTTATGGTGCATATTCATGAGTGTATAAAGTGTGACTTCTTCAGTGGAATAATAAATTAAAGACATAAAAAAGTGTATTTTTGGAGTAAGAGGTTAAGTGATAAAATCTAATTTGGGTGGTGTTAAACAGTTAAGTTACCAGTCAAGAATTATGTGGTTTTATAAAATGATTAACTTATTATGATAATCAAAAATGCAAAATTAACCTTGTTCTCATGTAAAGCATTGGTCACAACCTTTGAATGAAGACTCCTTGATTAGCTTGACCTTATTTTATCAAATAATTTTTATTGTTTCCTTTCCTATAGTCTGCATATTGGTACCTTGTACTTCTATGTATCATGTCAGTGCCTTAGGTAATGCAGGTATAAATCAGGAGCAATTTATTGGTTTATGATGTATAATATAGTTTTACTGTTAGTGTTTTATTTCTCTTTCAGACTGCTTAACAGAAAGTTGAGTAAGTACCTGTAGTAAAAAAGATAGTTTTTCCCATTTAGATGAATCTTAATGCAAACATCCACCAAAACCTTCATTTACCACTTTAACCCCATAGCCTGTTTCTATTTTTGAAGACAGGTGACCACGTGAAGCAGGTTGAAAATAAATCAGAATATGCCTTAACCCTTTGAACCCTAGTCCCGCATATAGGCGTGCTTTTCAAACAGTTTACATGTGAATAGTACACTTGTCCTATGCAAACAGTGAAGACCCAGATCAGAGGGCTCCTAGGAGCCCTCTGATCAGGGTCTTCACTGTTTGTCACAATGCCAAACATTGACAAAAACAACCCTTAAAATTCAGAAATGGACTAGACTAAAATGGAAACTGGAATTGTCCATTTAAAGTTTCAGGGAGGAAAGAGTTAAGGTACATTCTGCTTTACTTTCAGCCAGCTGTTAGCTACCACCTGCTAGGCTATTGTAAATATTTCTTACAGTACATATTCATGACTTTTTAAATTGGAACACTTTAGTGGAGGATGAATTAAAGGCATTAAAAGTTGTATATTGTGTAATGCTTGGAGTGCTGTACTGGACCGTGTTAATATTTGAAAACAATTAAATTTTGAAACAGATCAGACGCTGCATGACCAAGATCGAAACTGTTTGAAAACCTGGGTTACATTCCAGTTTAAAATGCCAAATATCTTACTTGGAGAAATTAAGAATATTGGCAATTTTGAAACAGATGATAATGGGACAGTGCCTTGGTGAAGATTACTCATTATAGTTCTTGTCACAAAGTCATGATTTTGATGAGCAGTCATAACAAAGGGATTGGTGGAGATGTAAGGATATTTATGCCCCCCCCCCCCCCCCACCCCCCAACTGACTATTAGTCTGGGCATACTGTTTAACCCTTGTCCAATCGTTCATTATTCAATTTGTTCATTAGTCCATTTGTTCCTTTGTTTTCTCCACCCATACAGTACATACAACATAATTTTTCCTGCAGTTGTCAACCTACAAAATAATGTTACAGGTTGTTTTCAGAATGCTAGATAGGAGCTTTCGGCATTGCAGCGCTCCCTCTGTACAATGACTTGACAATGGGAGACAAAAATTGTGTGCTTTGTTTGGAGGGAACCGTTATTGGGAGGGAAATTGGCTTACATTTTCAAACAGCTTGAATTCAGATCAGACGCCGCTGATTCAAGCTGTTTGTCACTTGTCATGAAGTTTTTTTCCCTGTCCAAATGTCCATTATGTAACTTAGAGAAAAACAGCAGATGACAATTTGAATCAGACGATATTGCAGCAGTAAAAACATTAGACATTATTGTCATGTTTAACTGCTGTATGGGTCGTTGTAAGGGGGAAGTCTTTGTTTGGAGGGTCGTTGTAGGGAGGGAACACTATTTCTATCTGGTATTTTCTAGTAAGCAGTCAATTTTCTGAAGTGGCCTCCATGCTACTTCACTGGGAATGTTGACTACTGATGAAATAGTTGAGCTATAAGTGTTGTTCAATATGTTATGTTTATAGGCTAGATGAAAAGGAAATGTAAAGGTAACTAACACAAAAATTTTGCTTGCTCAATAACTCTTTCTCTCTCATTGTCTCTGTCTGTCTCTCTTTCTCTGTCTCTGTTCCTGTCTTCCTGCTTCTGTCTATTTGTCTTTCTCACACTTTCTTTGCCCTTCTGTTTCTTTTTCTCTTTCTGGCTCTATAAGCATATCTCTTTGCCTATTTTACTTACAGCATGAATTAATTATCATATCATATTTTGTAGGAGAGAAAAATGTGGCTTTGAGGCGTCACATTGTAGACACTGTCCACCAAACGTACACAATAGCGGGTAAAGACTTGCACAACATAACTGTGCAGCTGCAGAAAACGCAAATAGGCTTCCAGGTACGATTTTTGTCCTGATTGTTAATTACAGTAAAAAATTACTAAAAATGAATGAACATTTTTAGCTCACCTGAGCTAGCTCATGGTGAGCTTTTGCAATACTTGAATGTCCGGCATCAACAATTTTAGTGTTTACACTCTAGAAGCCACAATATTTATTCAATCTTTCTTAAACTTGCTCAGATTGTATATTACCATAAGAGTTCGAATGAGTTCGATAATGGTTGAAATCGGACCAATAGGTAAAGAGTTAGCTACCTTTGAATTGCTGAAAATGCCATATTTAACAGTGTTGACACTCTAGAGGCCACAATTTTTATCCAATCTATCTCCAACTTGCTCAGATTATAATGTGACCATAAGAGTTCAGATGAGTTTGATTGTGGTTGAAATCAGACCCAAAGATTTAGAGTTATCTACCTTTGAATTGCTGAAAATGCCATATTTAACAGTGTTTACACTCTAGAGGCCACACTTTTTATATCCAGTGTTTTTCAAACTTGCTCAGATCGTATATGACCATAAGAGTTTGAATAAGTGTGATTATGGTTGAAATCAGACCTTTAGGTCAAGAATTGTCTGCCCTTGAATTGCTGAAAATGCCATATCTAACAGCGTTTACACTGTTGCAATTAGTTTTCACTGGATTTTGATTATACTTGTACACAAAGGATGCAGCTATATGTTCTCGAAGGAGTGCAATTATTGATGAAATGTACTCATTGTGGCAATAGTTATCTGCCCTTGATATACTTTGAAATGCTAGAAAAGGTTTCATTTCAGTGTTGTTTAGGCTCTAATTATCTGCCCTTGATGTACTTTACTATACTTTGAGGTTGTATTCCAAAACTGTTTACATGCTATACTACAAATTTGAAGTGATATAGATTAAAACGGGTGAAACAGAAAGGTAAAGCTATCAAGCTTCAGTACAACAGGTGAGCGATATCGGGCCTTCAGGCCCTCGTGTTGTTATTGATAGACAATCATTTGTGATTTTGAAATGATAGAATACTTAGTTTGCTGCTTGGTAGTTTGATAAATATTTGTCTCAATTAGAAAACAGTGCATACCCTGATCAGAGGGCTCTTTATGGAGCCGTCTGATCTGGGTCTACACTGTTTTCAAATGTTATGAGTATATCTGAAATAGGTCCGTTGCGATGAAAGAGTTCAGCAGGTGACAGCTTTAAGCAAGATGAAAGTAAAGCAGAAACCTGTCACTTGTCTCTAAAATCTTCAATTGGTATTCCCAGGGCTCCAGATAAGAGGTAGTTATTTCAACAAATCAAATATTTTCTCACTCATTTCAGCACCAAATCTTATGGTGTTACTACTCATTAGAATCGTCTCGAAGAGACGATTCTAATGAGTAGTGACACCATAGGGTTTAATTCAGAAATAAAGATTTTAAGTTTTGAAAAACTACCCTTATCTGGAGCTCTGTATTCTTGTTTGTGGTAGTAATAGAGAGGTTTTACTGTAGTGTCACTGATCATAAGCCACTTTGCTGTTTTTCTTTCAGGACATGAATTCCCACATGCAGAAAGCTACCAATTGTTTATTCACTCTGGAAGATAAGGTTGACATTGTTCAAAGCTGCAATATTCTGCCAATAATTAGGATTCCAGAGACTGTGCCTGCCTCATCAACATAACTCTACAGTACACTAATTTTTAACTTGATGTAATTTGTGAAGTGGGAGGGAAGGTGTTGCTTTCTGTCATAGTCAGGTTCAACCTTCAGATTTAGCTCCTGATGAAGTTTTCATTTTAGCTCTGTTGCTCAAATAGGATAAGTACACTATTAGAATAACCATACATGGAATTAGTGGTAAAAATTGATTGTATTTTCATGATTTATTGTCAGATATGTAAAACCAACCATTAAGTGATTAACCCTTTCCCCCATAGAAGCGACTTTTAGCGTATTTAATTTATTCCTCCGCTGAAGAAATTAGTTCCAGTTTATACCCCCATGAACAATTACCATTACAAATATTTTATATAGCCTAGCAGATTTTAGCTTAAAGCAGGCTGAAAGTAAAGCAGAATGTGCCTTAAGGCACATTCTGCTTTACTTTTAACCTGCTTAAAGGACATACGCTACCAAATGAAACCTCCGATGGATCTCTCTGAAAATTTCAGCATAGGTTCTTCAAACATATCTATGTACAATGGCAAAAAGAAAAACATAGGTTATAATGGTATTTTTTTGTCTATGGGTTTTTGAAATGTATGATGTAGCCATTCTCAGCAAAGAGTCGGCATGCGTTATTTTGCCTTTCTAAAATGATTTAAAGTAATAATTGGCACAAACAAACATTAAAACAATTAAAATGTGATGCTCACTGAAAGTATGATGCAAAGAGTATGGGTTTTTTGTCCGATATATATGCATTTTTCTAAATTGTTTTCGGCTCCAATTCAATGAAAACACTCACTCAATCAAAATCTGCCCAAAATAAATTGATGAAACTTCTCACAATAAAAGCTATAGGTGTGAATAATAAGACAATGGTAAAAAAAGCATAGGTCATAAGGCTTCTTTTGAAACTATAGGCACTTTCATACATACTAATGGCCTAAATAAGCCGCCGGCTTTTTCTATGTGATCTCGGGTTCACACTCATATTCAATTTGATTGAAGTTTTGGGTTATTAACTAAGCCTTATTAGATAAAGCACAACCAAGATTCACATACTTTCATTTATCAAGTACACTTTCATGCATTTAACGTTTTTATTACGCGATTAATGGAGATTGTTTGAAACCGAAAGTATCTACGGGAGGTAACCGATATGCACAATTTCGTTGAGTAACGATGCTTGATTTATCGTACTTCGTTAAAAGCCACTAGGTGTCTCACGAATTGCTGGTGTATGCCGTTAAGTGGTCACCTGTCTTCAAAACTAGAAACAGTCTATGAGGTAAAGGGTTAATAATTAAATACACATATCCAGCTGAACGAACCTTGGGAGACTGCTAAAGGGGGAGGGGGTCCTTGGATAATCTAGCACATCAAATGACATTTCTAAAGCGGTTTTAGTGTCTTCTTCGTGACTTTAAAACAACAAATGCTCAAACTCACCAGAACATCGCAACAAACTTGAAAGACGAGGCTTGGAAAAACATTTTGTTTTCTTTAGGCAGCACTGGGAATATCTATTTTGACCAAGTAGATCATGAAAATGTCTAATCAATTAATCAATTACATGTCTAAACCAACCAATGCTTGATGAAATTGATTAACCAATTAGCTCATAAATACATCTTTTTATGCCTTTAATATATTCCTCCATTTAAGAAAAATAGTTTCATTTTATTAAGTGATGAATATGTACAGTAAGAAATATTTTCTATATCCTAGCAGGTGATATCTTAAAGCAGGGTGAAAGTAAAGTAGAATGCACCCTAAGGCGCATTCTGCTTTATTTTCACCCTGCTTTAAGTGGGCATCTATCTTTAAAACTGGCAACAGGATATGGGGTAATGGATTAAATTGAACACCACTACATGTACTTGGAATACAGATGTATCATGTTTATATGTGTGAAGTATACCCATTACCCCATAAACACGCCCTTTTACGCTGTTAATTTATTTTTACACTGAAGAAAATGTGAACCGTTAGAAACAGTTTCTATATCCTTGCAGATGTAAGCTGAAAGCAGGCTGAAAATAAAGCAGAATGCGCCTAAGGCTTTACTTTCAACCTGCTTTAAGTGGTCACCTATCTTCAAAATTAGAAACGGCTTACGGGGAAATGGGTTAATTGATGGGCCGAATTTTGGATACTGTGGATATTTGTTTATTTGTGTATATGTTATGGTTCATTAATTTCTGCTTTAACAGGGCTCCAGATAAACGTAGTTTTTCAAAAGCTAAAATCTTTATTTCAGCATTTAACCCTATGGTGTTACTACTCATTAGAATCGTCTCCAAGGATTGGTCCTGAAATAAGTGAGAAAATATTGAATTTGTCCAATTAACTCTTATCTGGAGCCCTGTTTAAGTAGCCACCTGGCAGCCTTAAACTCTTGAGTTAATAGTTACGCTATATACATGTATGAGCTTGATTTCGGTTATTTAACTCAGGTGGCTATGAAAGAAAGGGCTAATTTCTTTGCAAATGAGCCAATTAAAGGAGAGGACAGTCTGTATGTTGTATGATACAACATGGCTATGTGCAATAATGTGATATAAATTGTTAAATACATTCCTGTATTGTATATATCAGAGCTCAAGGTAAGGGGAGTATTTCAATTAACCAATTACTCCATAGGTACACATTTTAATGCATTAAATTATTCGTCCACTGAAGTAATAGTTTCACTTTATGTATTATTGAATATGTACCATAAGAAATAGCTTTTATATTCTAGCAGATGATAGCTTAAGGGTGTATCAATGTAATAAGTCAATTTTTCAAAGTATCAAACTTTTTTTCTTACATTGTTTTTAGCTCACCTGAGCTAGCTACCTTTTTTTTGAGCTACAGCGATTTGAAAAAGGTATGTCAAATTTGGATGTTTTTTTCAAATTTTACCCATTCAGAGTACAAGCTTCAGTAAAATTTATTTCAAAACAAAACAAACATGATAATTTGGGTTTTCATTATTAATTTCATGTCTATGGTGGTATTTTCACATATAGAAACCAAATTTAGACAAAGCAGGCACCAGGTTTGAACAATATGGATCCTTGAATATCAAAAATATGCTTTGTATAGGGCATGATTTTATTAGATTTTTTATTTTATGAAATAAATTAAAAAAGTTTGAAAATGAAATAGTTCTAGTATTAAACTTTTTTTTTATATTCTACCAGATGAAAGCCCATGCTAAGGCAGTTCAAAATATGAAAAGAAATTGAAAGGTTAGTGTTGAAAATTTTGAGTTATTAAAGTAAAAAGAGTTATCTCCCCTTACAAAATTTACAAAAAAATACCATATCGATGATATTTAGAGCTTTATAAATTTCACATTTGGTGCCTTTTTTTTCTTAAATTAGTTTTTGTATGAAGAAATACTACCATAGATAGGAAATAAATAACACAAAACCAAATTATCATATTTGATATCATTTTAAATGGATTTTATTGAAGCAGGCTGTTTGAAAAGGACAAAATAAGAGGAAGTGGTGGGGTAAATTTTACATGGCCGTAGAGCCAACTGTTGTTCACCAAAATGTACACTTTTTCTATTTTTTCATTCATCTTAAATAGCTCTTCAATACAAAACCATCATAGAGTGTTTTCATATAGTTTGAACATTTCCCAAAGTCATGACATTGATGCACCCTTAAAGCAGGCTGAACATAAAGCAGAATGTATCTGAAGGCACATACTTTCAACCTTCTTTAAAGTAGTCCCCTGTCTTCAAAACGAGAAACAGGCAATGAAGTAAAGGGTTAATTTTGTCTCAATTAAACCCAAAAGTGTGACTGCCCATGATTACCAATAGGATTGTCTCAAAGGGAAAATGCTAATGAGCCGTCGTCAGATAGTTTTGTGGATACATATTTAGAATAGTATATGCCATTGCAGGACTTAGTTTGGGACATATTGTTTTTGCCCTGTCTGTCTGTATGTCCATTACTTTAATATTGGTCATAACTTTATAACTACATTGTGATAGATACTTCATATTTGGCATGTGTAATCAACTTAAGAAGCTCTTGGGTCATGTCTGGCAAAGGTCAATGTCATTTAGAGGTAAAATAGACTGAATTTAACATTAGTTATTAATTTGGAACTACATGTGATAGAGATTTCATATTTTTCATGTGTATTCAAAAAGCTCTTGAGCTCTGTACAACTTGGGTATCTCTGACAAAGGTCAAGGTCATTTAGAGGTCTTGGTCACATCAGGGGCATATAGTATTTCACAAACACATCTTGTTTTAGATGTTCAGATTACTTACTCTTATCTTGAACTCTGTATACCAAATAAAATATTAAAATGAAAACCCATGTGTGTTTTGCTTTACAATTTCATGAAAAACCTTTGAAAGTTTGCCCTTTGAATGTATGTGTAACGGAGTTGTCTAGACTTGGCGGCCACAAAATTTACAACGAGTTATATAGTGAAATCTTCAAACCTCTTCTTCTCTAAAAACTAATATGGCCAGGCCTTAGATATATGGCATGGTGACACTTCTAGATGAACTTTACCAATACTGTTCAAATGGTTCTGGTCTGTTGCATATCTAGATCACAGGAGCTAAAAATGGTTTTTAGCCACCTGAGCTGAAGGCACAAGGTGAGCTGTTGTGACCGCCCGCTGTCTGTCTGTCCATCTGTCCGTCTGTTCAAATTTACTTCAGGCAAAATCTCCTGAAATTAGCAAATGAAATTAAAATCAAATTTACTCAGGATGTTCCTTGAAATTGTTCAAATGAAATTGAAAGTTTAGAACTTAATGAAATTTACTAAAACTAGAGGGCCATGGCCCACAAGTTGCTCACCTGAGAACATTGTATCTAAGCTGACTGGGCAAGACAATATTGTGATATATATAGCTGTAAAAAGATTTTTAAAGGTTTTCCTAAATAAGTCTATGTAAAACTGATAAGCCCCAGGGCGGGGCCAATGACCCAGGGGTCATAATTTGAACAATCTTGGTAGAGGACTATAACACAAAGCTACATGTCAAATATAAATGATCTGGGCCTTACGGTTTCAGAGAAGAAGATTTTTAAAGGTTTTCCCATGAAAAACTGATAAGCCAAAGGGCGCATTTTTGGCCCAGGGGTAATAATTTGAACAATCTTGGTAGAGAACCATAAGGCAAAGCTATATGTAAAACTTTAAAGATCTGGGCCTTACAGTTTCAGAGAAGAAGATTTTTAAAGGTTTTCCTATATAAGTCTATGTAAAACTGATAAGCCCCGGGGCGTGGCCAAATTTGACCCAGGGATCATAATTTGAACAATTTTGGTAGAGGACCATAACGCAAAGCTACATGTCAAATATTAATGATCTAGGCCAAAAAGTTTCAGAGAAGATTTTCAAAGGTTTTCCTAAGAAAAACTGATAAGCCCGAAGGCGGGGCCATTTTTGGCCCCAGGGTCAAAATTTGAACATTCTTGATAGAAGAGCATTAGGTTATAATACATACCAAATATCAAAGGTCTGGGCCTTTTGGTTTCTGAGAAGAAGATTTTTAAAGATTTTTTTAAATCTAGTCCCACAGCAAGAGGAATAACTCTAGCCAAAAACTTTGAACACTATTTCGTTCCCCCTTGTCACTGAAGGTTCTGATAAAGTTTGGTTGAAATCGGGTCAGTGGTTTCAGAGGAGATGTTGTTTGAAAATGTGAACGGACGACGTACACCAGACGACGGACGGAATGGGATCACAATAGCTCACCCTGAGTCTAAGGCTCAGGTGAGCTAAAAAGAGAAAAACTTTAAAAAAAATCTTGTCAAAAACCACTTTTCCCACAGCTAAGATAGTTGGTGTATAGTATCTTCTACTGGATCACTTTTCAAAATTGACCTAACCTTAGGGATTTATCCAGTGCCACTTTATACAAGTCTAATGATCCGTTTTATACAAATCCACTGTACTTTCTAGGCTAAGAAGCCACCCTGATATACTAAGGGCAAAACAGTTTGGATCCAGGTAAGATGTCACATAATGCTGCATCTAAACTGGATCCAAACTATTTGCCACTCATTTACATAGTTTCTTAAATTTAGAAAATATAAATTAAGATTTGTTTTACTTATTTCACAAACAATAGACATGTGCATATACAACAATTCAGCATGATAAGAGCAGTTTGCCCCTAAGAACTAGCTGCTATAACATAACTCACGTATGGCTCTGAACTGGTCACTGAGATACAGCATCAGATGATGTTGTCTGCTACATTTTAATGCCCCAGCACAACTTAGTTGGGGCATATTGTTTTAGAATTATTTTCCTGTACAAAACTGTACAAACAATATACAGACCCAGATCAGATGATTCGTAAATGAGCCGGTTGGTCAAGATCTGCATTCTTTGTCATGTTGTTTTTGCATTTGTTAACAGCGTAGTAGTGACTGGAAAACCTTGTGTTGTACAAACATTCCAGACCCAGACCAGAGATCAGTGTCTGCACTGTTTTACATTGTGTAAGAAATTGCATAAAACAACATATACCAAAGTAAACGAGAGCACCGCAAACGGTATGCAACACCCCGGTTACACAGGGCCACCGGTGATAGATCGGTTGTTTTTTTCGCCAAACTAGGGAAGGGACCGATGAAAACCTATTTACTACCGACATCACCTATTGGCCACCTGTTTTCCACCTATCAATAGCTATTAGGTAAAGATGAGTTTCGTCGGGGAAAAATCACCGATTGGAAATTTTAAACGTGTTTAAAATTCTCGATCGGTGAAAATATTTTACAAATAACCGATTGTCAACCTGTCTACTACCGATATCACCGACGAGTCATCGATAAAGCGCCGATGAACTGATACTTACTACCGATGAAAAAAGATGAGAATTAAAACGCGGGATCTCGTCGGTTTTCATCGGTTGTCAATGGCTGTTCAATCGGTGATCAATTGGTGATCAATCGGTTGCCGCCAGCATTTCATCGGTGTTTTATCGGTATTCATCGATTATTGATTGGTTGTTGGGCGCTTTTAATCGGTGGCCCATTGGATTTCATGAGTCGCCAATCGGTGGCCAATCGGAGGCGTGGTTGCGTTTGACCGATTGAACAGTTATCTATCACCGATACCCGGTTACACAGAAAGCCTGAAATTAAATCACTTATGACAACCGATCAAAACAGCAAATAATTAGACCGATTGGGTACCGATTTAAGCCCGACCGTCTGTGTAACCGGGGCATGATACGCCCACTGGCAAAGAAATATACAGTCATATCAAAATATATTCCAATTTGTAGACACTAGAGCATAAACAATACTGAAAAAAGCCTTTTCTGGCATATCTGAGTACACTAAGGAGTAAGGACAGATAACTCTTGACACAATGATCCAATTTCAATAATAATCAAACCCATTCATGAAATCATGCTTCTATAATAATACTGTGGGCAAATATAATCAAACTCCATTCAAAACTGAAGTTGTTTTAGTGTGTTACAAACACTGTTAAATAAGCCTTTTATAGCAGATCTGAGTACATCAAGGACAAATAATTATGTAACGACAAATCAAATGAAGCTCGAATTTCACTAACTCTAGATCTTGATGCATATAACATTTGTGTAAAGTTTCATTAATATTCTTCCAATAGTTTTCGAGAAAAAACTCCGGACAAGCTAACTTTTTATAATATATTTGAGTACATCAAGGGCAGATAACTCTGTCACGAATCGAATGGACCTCACATTTGACTCAACTTCAGATCTTTATGCATATAACAATCGTGTGAAGTTTCATAAATATCCTACGGACAGTTTTCCGGAAAAACTCCGGACAAACAAAATGTTGATAAACGAAGAGACGTACGAACGGACGGACAAGGGTCGCGCCAATATACGGCCACCTTTAGAGGTGGGTGTATAAAATGGAAGCTGGAATTTTCCATTTGATGTTTCTAGGGCATTCAACGTGCATGTGCCACGTTTTAACTTTGAAATACGGATGTGTTCGACTGTCGCGAGATCAACTTAAAAGTTCAACTTATGAAATACTGGTACAATAGATTTTAAGCGAGTTCGAAGTATTGAGTTTCGACTGTATGTGCCATGTTAAATGAACATAAAGTGTGTGGTTAATGATATAAAAATAAAAGTACTATTTAACAAATCTATCATTTGTGTTAATCTATAAATAGTATATTTCTGTTTTATGAACTATTTCCATATATATCTAGAAGAATAAACAAACATTAGGTTTATTAGATGTTTTATTTCAGATCTAATTGTAGTTATTTTGTCTTTTCTCGATTTATAGGTACATATGTGTTATTTCATGTAAAGCGCTTTTGAACGCACAATCCCTGTGTGAAAAGAGCGCTATAAAAATCTGGTATAATAATAATAATAGATAAGAAGTAAATAAACAAAAAGACGTTAAAACGTTAACTTCAAACGTTATCTTTATAATATTTGTTTTCACACGATAACGGCATTTTTACCCCTTTGGTACACCAACACGGTCTAACAGCGTACGTGTTCGTCACTATAATTATGCTCAGATCAAATGAGAATAAGCTAAGTTTGATTAATGATTCATTTGAATGTGCTAAAAAATTACCAGTGACTGGGAAACGTGTTCTATACAAATAGTGTAGAACCAGATCTACAGTGACACAGAGCTCTCTGGCCACAGGGGGTCATCACTGTTTGTCACTATACGATTGTCTGAATGGTATGGTGATATTCCCCAAGTTGGTTGTTTTTGCACCTATCTCATACATGCTTTGACATATGGCATTTTTTGTTTTCAATTAAGACAAGTCCGTGTTTTGACTAAATATTAAAAGTTGTTTTTATACAATCTATTATTAAACATCAAACAGTGCACATCTGATCTTTAGGAGCCCTCTGGTCTGGATCTACAGTGTTTGCACAGAACAATTTTTCCAGTCACCACTACACTGTTAACCATATCAAAATTTCGCCGTCACTCTCCCCCTAAAACATAAAATGAAAAATTCCAGCTATCAATTTAACACAAGAAGTTGAAGTCCATTTTTATCTTTATTAAAATTTATACAGTTATTTTATTACAAAATGATAAACACGGCCGATCCTGATCAGAGGTCTCATTTACGAGACTTCTGGTGTGGGCCCAGTTTTGAGTCCTCTACATTACATGTATAATTCGTAAATGAAGTCAAAAATGGATTGGGCTGTATCTGAAACTTGAATTGTCAGGTAAAAGTTTCAGGGTTCGGTGAGACTTCAGGGCTGCCATTTCGCCAGATTTTTCCGAAATCTGAGGATATTTATCCTAGCAGATAGTAGCCCAAGGCGCATTCTGCTTTACTTTTAACCTGCTTTAAGTATTCCCGCTTGAAACACAGTATTTAAAAATTTCATGAAACTTCAGGAAATGTTCTTTTATGATGATTATTGAATGTTTGGATAGATTTTAGGGTATTTTATCCACGTTAGGTGGTGGTGGAGGCGGGGGGGGGGGGGGGGGGGGGGGGGGTAGCAGCTGGGGGTAGTGTCATAGCCTACGGGCCTAATGCCTATGGCTAGAAAATTTGAAAATCTTAGGATTTTTTCAAATCAATTTATGGCAGTCCTGATGAGTTGACTCTTCGAAGTTGTCTAGATCTAACTGATAGGATGTATTTATATTCTGCTTCAAGGTCTACTAGGTAAATTAATTGACCCCTTCAACTAATTGCTTGATGATCAGTCACGCCAATAGTGTTCTGGGTGCACTAAGTGTGATCGAGAAAGATTAATTACATTATTATGGTAAGTTTAACTTTAGATAAGAGATCTATGTGCTTGAAAAGAGAATTGAATATAATAATATGAAGAAAAAAAATTGACCCCGACGTGATTTGAACACGCAACCTTCTGATCTGGAGTCAGACGCGCTACCGTTGCGCCACGGAGTCTTACACTTAACGAGCGCGGAGCTTTATTATTTATTCATTATGACAATGTAGTAATAATTAAAATACTGTTTAATTAAGATTAATTGTGTTATAAACAATACACACAATATTTCCGTGCAATTAAATGACACGTCCACAGTGTATCAAACACACATTTCCAATAAAAAAGGAGATTCTATTTTGCGTCTACAAATTCGAAACTACGCCTATAATACAATCGGAAAGTACCCGGATTATGCGTACGGTAAACAGTCCAAAGTGAAAACATTCAATTATGGAAACACTTTTAGAACAGCAAAGACGTTATCATGAAGAAAGAGAGCGACTTATGGATGCTATGACGAAAGAAATGCTTCATACAGCCAAACCAGTAAGTTGTTACTCAGTGAATTTGCGTAAATATTCGTGTTTGTCATGTGTTTTCGCGTGTGTAAAAAAATGAAAACACGTTTGAATTGTAAACTGTATGTAAAACGCTTATATTATTTATATTAAACACGTAAATTTAAGTTAAGGGTAAGATATTCTGTTTAAAAATACATTTTAAATAGAAAAATGAACTGTGTGGCCCCTTTCCAATTTTTGGTAAAAAGGCCCTGAGAAGTTTTTAATGCATATTTCAATATGTTTACGGTGGAAAAGTGAATCCTGAATGTGCAATGCGCATAATTATGTTTTTCATTTTCTTTCAGGGAAGAGACCAAATCAACAAGGATCACAGGATGAAGCTTCTAGTGGATGTAAGTATCTGTATAAATACGTTGCAGTACTGTAATTACAGCGTCCGCGCAACGGTAGAGAGCAGGGAAACTAAGTTAGTCCCACTTAAGGACAGCTGTTCTAAAGCTGTTTACTGACTGCGTGCACGCAACGCTTTCATCCAGATGATTCCAGTCTATAATTGTCTTTGGGAAAAATTATAAATGACTGTCTGTAGAGTTCTGACTTGCACTGAATCGGTTTAAAGCACTTAGAATGGTTTAAGGTTAGTCTATCATTAAAATCAACATCAATTGTATACTCCCGAACAATCAAAACTGATTATGATTGGGAGGCGCGTTGTCTGGGAAAGACAGTGTTAGTTAAGTGTTAAATTAAAAGATCATAGATAAGAGAGTATTTGTTGTTCAGCTGCACGTAATACTCATATGAGGGTGTTGCAGTATGAACAGATAGATAGAGATAGATAAAACAAAGTTTACAGAATGTACAAAAATAGGGTGCAATGTTAAGTTAAAGATAAAAGCAAGCTCTCAGCGCTTAGAATGTGACTGCTCCCAGTCCCACCCTAAAGGCATCTAGACTGGGGCTTGATTTAGTTTGACCTGGGAGGTTATTCCAATATCGTATAGTTCTGGGGAAAAACGAGTTCATGTGGTATTGGGTACGAGACTTCTGATTTTAGTGGTGAAATTCCAAAACCTTCTGATATATTGTGTTTAATAATAAAGGAGTAGAATTTCTTATTTCTACCTGGTTGTGAATCGCCATCAAAGATGACAGATTCGAGGTAACTCCAGTAAGATGCTCTTGCTTGTTTCTGAATGGCTGCTTTAATGTCTTTGAATTTAGAAAGTATTCTAGGGTCTGCAGAGTTCCCATTCACGTACAGATGTACGTGATTCACTTATAATTTCAAAAAATCACGCATAAAATCAATGCCCTGAACGTGCATGCACGTACAGATTTATGTTGCAGATAATGCCGAAATCGGATGTAAGAAGACCAGTTCTATTAACAAACAACAAAATACAAGTTAAACGTCAAAGTCCGACGCGTCAGTATGGATTTGTTTTCATTTTCCTTATAGTGTCTGTCAGGCGCTTGACAATTCTTATTATTCTTAATACGTAAAGCGCCTGGTTCACCCGCATCGCGAATATGACGATTACGCGGTTTAAAATAGATTGTGGGATTTCCCGTCTCTGTGCCTAATAAAATCGCTATTTTTTCTATCAATTTTTGTTTTTATAAGAATTCAATACGTATTTAGAGAATTATTTGTTTGAAAAATGCTGACAAATTATTAAAACAAAAAGTCCGGTCATATGTCTAATTCTGGTCACTTTTGATTTCAAAATAGCAACGCCATTTTTTATGCGAAATCCAAACGACACAGTCGAAAAACTGGACGGGTTATCAGATGTATTTTATCCCGTCTATTAACAATGTTGCGGAAATGCCTGATTTAGCGAGACACAGTCTTAGCATAGGCCTACGCATTCGTGTAGTCTGCAAATATGTCGGCTAAGTCTGACGGCCTGGTTAAGAAATAATGTGAGAGATACGAACAGTACACATCCAAACAAATGATATAAAAATTTAGCGGTGGAACCACAAATTTCCAAAGATCATCCCTGGTGCGTATACGGATTGCTACTTTGTTATGGGACCACTCGTCTAAGATACGTCATAAGCCTTTCGGCCCCGGCCTCATCGTACTTTGTCCCTGGCGTCCTCGCATCAGAAGAAACAGAAAAACGTTTCATATGCACCCTCTGAAATTAGTCTGCACCCCCAAAAATTAGCCCTAGTACGTGCATGCACCCTCAAAATGAAAAGCCTGTGGGAACCCTGGGTCTGCGTTACGTTTATCCTTAATTTGTTGATAGAGTCTGTCTCGTCGTCTGATCTGTCGGATAATATTGGGTGTAATCCATGGCAGATCTTGTCTACTTCTGGTGACTTTACATGGTATGTGAGTGTCACAAAGAGTTTTCAGTCTGTTTTTAAAGTCGTTCCAAGCCTTGTCCACGTCGTTATATGGAGTTTTAAGGAAGTCGTCCTTGAAACTGTCCATGTCTCTTTTGAGGTGTGACCAGTTTGCCCTCTTGTAGCGTGGGACTTTCCGTTTAGGTTGAGCATAACGGCCTTTATTGATTTTTAGCTCATGAAAAACTATGTCATGGTCTGACGTGGCCAGACTTGGGAGGGTTTTGGTCGTTGCTACAAGTGACGGCATGTTGGTTAGAAACAAGTCTAGTGTATTGAGATTCCTGGTTGGGACTTTGACCATTTGTTCCAAGTTGAGGTTTACCAGGTTCTCAAGAAAGTCTTCGTAGAGGTCTTTATGTTTGCAACTGGGTCTTATTGTCTCGTTGGTCCAGTTTATGTTGAGGACAGTGACACGCTGCACTGGTTTTTGCTTCTGTCGGCGGGGATACTGAGTTTTGGGTGCAATTGGTGTGGATGTGGCTTTAGGGGGGTCAATTTTCTTAGGGGTGGACAGTAACCTGTAGTCCGACCCGTCTGGCTCGATGTATGGCGAGCCTGAAGTGTGAGCATTTGAGTTTTCGAGATGGCTGTATATGGTTGTGTCACAAAGAGAGTTAAGGCAAACTGCCAGGGAGGATGAATAGTTCATGCTATTACATAATATTGTAATACAATGCCAACTATATTGGGAGTCAGATAGTTTATCATAGGTTTCATTTCCAACCTCTTGACAATTGGTGTGGAACCACCTGTCACAGGTGTCACATATGATTCCTTTTTGGGTCCATGTGACCTCCTCACCACACTTACCACAGGGTGCAGCAGGGCCCGGATTCAACTCGATGTCTGAGGACGGGGATACCAAGAGCATAAATAGGTACAAAAACGACATCTTGTTCTTTGCAAAGTATGCCTCTCGCATCGTTTTCAAAGTCTGAAAAGTGGCGAGGTTTTGGGCTTTGATCAGTACAGAGCTTGCCAATACATTGTTTCTGTCAATGGTTGAACCATTTTGGTCTTTTGGGGCGTCTACTTTGCACATCTCGTTCACAAATGGAACGACTAGCATCCAAAAACATAACATTGAAAAACTTACCATTGTTGCGTACCAGTACCCGGATAACCGGAAGTGCTACTGGTCTTGTATCCAATTTCGGATACACAAAACAGAATGCTAACACTTTCTAGTTTCTTGTTAGTGTGGAGAGTTTCCAAAACCAAAACAGTTAGAGTAGTTAATTTAGTATTTCATCTTACCACCAACACCTTAGAAAATGTGAATAATCTTAGCGAAAAAGTGAAAATTAATAAATTTTATCGTGACAGCACTGAGAGGACGTGACTGTTTTCCCGACGCATGAGCATCAAAAATGATTTTATCAGTTTTAAAGTAAGACCTCAAATAATAGGACAGTGAATATTAGCACGAATGAATAACCACCGGATCGGAATCCGCCTATTTTCCCAATAATGCCGTCGTCGATTCGCCGATCGATACCTGTCGGCCGACTCGCAGTTGATTGATCGATAAACACAGTTGAATCGCGCTCGCTTGCGTGGGACAGTTACCTATTGTTAATTAAGATTCCGTTGCTTTAATTTTCACCCGAATTCCAAAATATAGGGCTCAAATGAGAGCGAAGATATTCAGCTTTTATTTGTGAAAATATTAATATTCTGTATTGAGCGAGTATTTGTTTACGACAGAATAAATTAATAAAGAGTATTTACCCAATGAACCAACAGACAATTTACCGCAGATTGTTGCGCACTACCGTTATAAAAAATCCTATAGAAAACTCATTTTTCACCCGATTTTTACATTCAATGTCTTAAAAGAAAGTAAAAATCTGTCTCTTCAAACGGTATAAAAAACATGATTTCATATTATTCTATAACAGAGCAATCGCTAAAGAGAATGAAGCGCCATTTCTGAATTTGGAAGCATCAGCGAAAATCGGTTGACAATTTCAATTAATTAAAGGTGTTTAGTGACATAAGTGCCTATGAGTTTGTGTAAGTACCTAATTGTTTTGTTTGTAACATGTTATGTGAAATATTTGATGTAATTCTTTACATAATTGGTGCTATTCTATCACTATCTATGGTGAATTGTAAAAGTTAACCTATGAAAATGGATTCTCAAGCTTAATGCAACGGACAATAAGAGTCATTTTGAAAGAGTGGGACACATAAAAATAGATGATTTTCATATCAGAATTAGGAGACTAATATATAATCACCACATTAGAGCTGTTAATCTTTATAAGAGAAACATTTTTTCAGTGAAAATAACACAAAATCTAATGATTTGTAATGAATTTGAGACAACACATAACAGATCTCAAAATGTCTGCAATGCTCGAAAATTGAAAAAAAGAGTTATAAATTCAAAACATGAAAAAACTAGTTCTTATTACAAAAAAATCATTCTAAAGTGAAAATTACAAATAGGCTTCAGTTCTATAAAATGGGCGCTACAACACCCTACAAATTAAAGCATTCCTTACAACACACACAAAAAATACGAAAATTCGTGTTAAACTCACCAAGAAAGACACAACCAATCCTCACCAAATTTTAAAGTAAGAAGCATCAGTATCTAATTAAGTATGTGTCTTAATTTCAATAAAAAATGACAGCAGAAAATACCTTTCTATAAAATGGGCGGCAACATGTATACACAGGGAAATCCGTCATTTTGTTCCGCTCGCTGCATACAACGGTTTTCTGCTTATCTACAACTCTGGTGCCTTGAGGTGCATTCTCCTGCTTTACTTTCAAAATTTTTATTTTATTTTTGCATATGGACTTATTATCAAACTAATTTTATTTCACAGCGATTTGTAGACGGCACCACTGAATTAAGAGACCTGTATGAAGATAAAGATGGGTGAGTAAATAGTCTTTGTAAACTTTAATATTTGTTATAATAACGAAGTAGGAAATAGATAACTACTATCTCTTGATTGTTTTCTTTCTGTAGAAGCGGGGTAGATGACTGCTACCTCTAGACTGTGTTCTTTCTGTAGTTGCTGTTAGTCTAAATGAGAGTTTTGGAGTTACCTGTATACCGTTTTTCTATGCCTGTCTGGTGGATCTTGATGGTAGGGATAATGACACTGATCTCTTAGAAACCATCTGCGGGTCTGTGATCTAATTCTGGGACAGCTTGGTTTATAGATAAAGGAATATGTAGGTCCTGGGTGAGGGAGGGGTGGAATAACCATGATTTTCTATGCTCACCTGAGCACGAAGTGCTCAATGTGAGCAATTTTGGTCAGTCAATGTGCGTCGTGTGTCAACAATTTTTTTCAAACATCTTCTTCAAAACCACTTGCCTAATGGCAACTAAACTTCACAGGAATGCAATGAAGAACTCTGGTTGCCATGGCAACAGAAGTGAAAAAATAAAGAAATCTGAAAAAAATTCTTGTCAAAAGACACAAGGGCTAGTGCTTTGATATTTGGCATATGGTATAATCTATATATTGGTCCTTTATCAAGATTTTCCAAATTTAGCCCCTGGGGTCAACATTTGTCCCATCCCTGGGGTCACTGTAAGTTTTACATAGAATTATAAACTGAAATGTAGAATTATATACTGAAATGTTCAAACATCTTTTTCTCTGAAACCAATGCAGCCAAAGCTTTAATATTTGGAATGGTGTAACTTCTAGAAGTCCTTCATATATACTGTTGAATAACAGGCCTTTTTCTGCTGCACCCACAGGTCCATTAAATGGACCCATTCGCAATGAGAATTTGTAAAAATAGTTCCCTGTGGAATCCCAATTCTGACAAAAAAAATTCCAATTTAAAAAAAAATCATTTAAAAGTTAGCTTATCCATGTTTTAACATTGAATTATGGATATTTTTTACTAAGCAAGTTCGAGATATCTAATTTCAGCAGTTACTGTACTTTTAGTGACTTTAGTCTTATACCCTGTCCTGTTAAAAGAGCCTTTTGAGATTTCTGCTTTACTTTCAGTCTGCTTGAAGCAAAAAGCAAAAACCACTTGAGTTAGATATTGAAACATTCGTATCATTCTATGAAGGAAAGGGTTAAAATGTGGGTGATGGACAATTCGGCAATGATTACATGACACTATTTTTCTTTCAGCCTTCGGAAAGAAGAGGTGCAAGCCATTTATGGACCAAATGAATTCCAGGAGTTTTATTCAAGGTTGAAGCAACTGAAAGATTTTCACAGAAAGCATCCAAATGAGGTGTGTATATTTATCCAGTTACTTTCCCCAAAGAACAAGGGCATACGTTGAGTATATTAGATACCAACTTCCTTATGTCTCCACCAAATCCTATGAATATGATGTGAATACTCATTAAAATCATCATAATATAGGGACTGGAAAAAATTAAGTCTGTTTCTAGTCAGGTTGAAAGTAAAGTAGACTGAGCCTTATGGTGTGTTCTGCTTAACTGTCAGCCTGCTTTAACCTACCACCTGTAGGAGCTTTTGGAGCTTTCTGTTTCACTGTCATCTTGCTTTAAGCTGTCACCTGTCTTTTATACAGTCAATTAATGTTTGTTTAAGTAGTTGTAAATTGGTAATAGAGAGGTTTTACTGTATTTGAACTACTCCTCACATTTTAAGCCTTGATATTTTATGTTTGGTATGACTGCATTAACATACATTTTTCATATATTTCAGATAAGTGTTCCCATGTCCATTGAATTTGATGAAATAACAAAGATGAGGGAAAATGCAGATGATAACACACGTAAGCCTTTATGACAATGGTTATTACCAAAACAATATCTTGAAACAGCAAACCTGTGTTAGCAGCAAGTCAAAACAATTGTAGATTGAACTCAGAGCTTACTCCAAATGGTTTTGTCTAAAACAAAACATGTATCAAGAATATAATTATTTTCTTACCTATTTTGATTTAGAACCTAGTCCATTGACAGTTATTAACTCTTTCAACACCATGAAAGTGTTTAAAATATTCTTGTTTTACATGTAGTTGCAAACTTTAAAAAACTAAAACTTCAGTTAACCCTTAGCCTGCCACTCACGACTATAGCTCCATATGCAAACAGCTTGGATCCGGATGAGACGCCGAGTAACTCGGCGTCTCATCCGGATCCAAGCTGTTTGACACTCGGACAACATTTTCAGCAATTTTGAGCAACTTTGAAGCACTTTGAAACTTGAAGCAGACGAGAAATATAGCAGACGACAATTTATTTGGCGGGCTAAGGGTTAAATATTAGATCACCTACAGGAAGTAATGGGGACTTATATGCTATACCCCTGGCTTTGGCGTCCGGACTGGATATTCTAGACTATAAGGGCTAGGTCAAACAACTGCACCTACGGTCATGAAACTTTAATATGCTGATGCACCTCAAAGATTAGACCACGATGCATTGTAGTTTGGTGACCTTAATCTCTAGGGTCAATGTTAAGGTTTTGTGTTAGAGTCCGTTCTGGGCAAATGACTGCACCTATGGTCACAAATCTGTTTATGCTGATGCGTCTCAAAGAGAATACCACAATGCAATGCAGTTAAATGTCTGTTTAATGACCTTCTCATTTGACCTTGACCTCTAGGGTCAATGATAGTGTTTTGCGTTAAAGTCTGTTCTGAGCAAACAACTGCAAATACTGTCACAAAACCTCATATTATGCTGATGCGCCTCAATGAGTAGACCACCATGCAGTTAAATGACCTTGACATTTCAGCTAGACCCCTAGGGTCAACTTTAAGGTTTTGCGTTAAAGTCTGTTCTGAGCAAACAACTGCACCTCAATATGTCTCGGGCTACTGGTCTATCTATGATCTGGATCCTCTAGCTATGAATGTAAACCTGTCATCTTTTAAATTTTATTATTTACCACAGTATTGCATAAAAATATATTTTTAACTATGATTATACGGTACTTATGATCTCATCTTATAGAAAGCTTTTATAGGAGTCTCTTATAGAAGTCTCTTAACTATTTTAATGCATATTTTATTACAGATTGTTTGCTTAAATTGTTATTGGATAATCTTGTTATGTCGGACAATAGCTTATAGCTAGTGTTATTATGTTGACTGAAACCGACAATAAATAAAGCTTATCTTATCTTATCTTACCTACGGTCATGAAGCTTCATATGCTGATGTGCCTCAATGAGTTGACTAAGATGCACCACAGTTTTGTGACCTTTGAATTTGAACTCTAGAGTCAAGACTTTTTGTTTTGTGTTAAAGTCTCTTCTCTGCAGGAGGTGAGCTTCATAATCTTTCTGTACCCATTCTGGTTTAATATAAAAATTATGCCCTTTTGCATACATTGAATTAAAAAAATAAACAAAAAAACTTGTTTCCGGACAATAACTTTAGTAGTTCTATAAGAGGTATTATTACCAAATTTCATCGTAAGCTTTCTCATCATACAGGTAAGACACCTGCTGATTTGGTTTTGGTAAGATGTTTTTATTGCATTTATTCCCTTTACATACTTAGAATTTTACAGCTCAAACTGGTTTCGAGATGATAACTCAACTTCTGTTTGCCTTGTATGAAACCAAATTCCATACCGAACTTTCTCATTATGCAGGAAAGATACTTATTGATTCTGGTTCTGGTCTAATGATTTTTTTTAGACATGCCCTCAATATCACTACATTACAACAGGATGAGACAGGCATATTATGTTGCTGCTTGAGGTGGCCTTGTATTCTCTGTCGACCCGCCGAGACGTGCACGTCGTGACAGAGGCACAGGGATCCAGTCCATGGCTAAGCGTGACAGGCTTAGCCAGTGGCTGGATCCCCGACCAACATCGGCGGGTGTGGCCCTAAAGAGCGCCGTTTTTGGGAAGATGAATCTTGGAGAGGACTTTGTCATTTGTTCAGCCAGCACTACTGAGATCCGAATATTAGGACGGAATTGTCAGCGCCGGATCACAGCCCATCAACAACGGAAATCAACCATTAGAAAATCCATCGAGAGATGTCGGAAACAGCCATTTTGACGTCCCCAGTTTACCCCCCACCGGCTGAGGGGGGCGTGGAGGCCAAAATACGCCATAGCAGACCAAGCCAACCGGATGGGATGAAGCTAACAGAGCGTGGGATACACGTTAATACTTATCAGCCAACAACAACAACAATGGCCTTGTATTGTATTTTGTTATGTTTAAATGTTATTGAATGACATCTTCTTCACAGTAATACTAAATGAAAGTCATTCAGTATTTGGGTTTCCCCTTATCTATGTTGATTGCATGACACTGTTTTTGGTTTTGTTTTAGTTATGGTTGACTTCACAGACGAGGAAGGGTATGGGAAGTACCTAGATCTTCATGAGTGTCACACACGCTTCATCAATCTTAAAGGCATGGATGTAAGTATATTTCATAGACATATTAACCTATTACCCTATAAATACCCCATTTTATGCCGTTAATTTATTCCTCCAGTGTTGAAATTAGTGAAACTTTATAACATTATGAATAAGTACCATAAAAGATATTTTTATGCCCCCCTTTAGGGGCGAGCATATAGTCGCCGCTTTGTCTGTCCGTCCGTGTATCCGTTTGTCTGTCTGTCTGTCCGTGCTTACGGGAGGGTACTTATGTGACTAAAATTCTAAGCCCCATAATTGAAAAACATTAACCTGGCCGTCTCTTTTGACATTAACCTGGCCATTTCTTGTGACATTAACCTGGCCAGTTGTGGGACATAGGGTTAGGGGTAGGGTTAGCCTCAAGATAATTTTTTTCCAAGTTAGAGCAAAAATAAATTGTCACTTGTGTGGCTAGCCACCCAAAAGAAAACAATAGAAAATAGCCACATAAGTATGTCCGGAGCATATCTCTTGAACGGTTCACCGTAGGTTGATGAAACTTCATACAGTGATAGAGAATGACAGAAGGAGGTGCAGTACACAAGAACCGTAACTCTGTCATCTCCCAATATTGAATTATCTCCCCTTTTCTCATAAAAAATCAATTTTGTCTGAATCTTTTGTCCGGAGCATATCTCTGGACTTTTACACCCTATGTTGATTAAACTTGTTACAGTGATTGAGGATGACATTAGGAAGTGCAGTACACAAGAACCATAACTTTCTCATCTCCCAATTTTGAATTATCTCCCTTTCTCTCATAAAATAAATCAATTTAGTCCGGAGCATATCTCTGGACTTTTACACCGTAAGTTGATGAAACTTTTTACAGTGATAGAGGGTGCCATAAGGAAGTGCAGTACACATAGAACAGTAAATCTTATTATAACTCGGTGGGGTTACTGCGTCTTATGGGATGCAGGGTTACATGTACAACTCGACAACGCTCTTCTCGTTTATCTTTATATATGTCTATACTGTATTTCTACTGTATGTTTCTGCTCTGCAAATATAAATACCAAAACGCACATAAGTACAACTGTACATAAACACTTGAAACAATACAATATATAATAAATAGCAAGGATACTGCAATACAGGCAATACATAAAATACTAGGCGACCATGTCACACCACTCACCAATTCAATGTGAATGGAGCTCATACAATCCTCTCTCTAACGCCTTACTCTCGTGACTGTGTTAACTGCAAATAATATTAGCAATAATGAGAATGAGGAAAGATGTTAATGAGTGACAGCATGAAAAGACTTAGAACCTAAATAATGACTTTACTGAAAAGAGCATTAAATAATGGAAACGGACCCTTAACCTGTGGTAATTAACAATGTACAATTTAGACAGTAATTACAATTAAATTAATAAATGAGCTGCACCAAAATGACTCTGCTTAACATTAAAACCATATAAGTAATTTAGTAAACTAAACAAAAGAAAGAAAGCCAACTTACATAATCCAATGCTAAATCATACGTCCTTCTTCTCAGAGTGACCACAAACTAATGACACCTATGAACAAGCTGTTTCCCGCCTCATGATTTTAATCATGAGTCCATGAGGAATTCCCATGATGCATTGAAAACTAACATACATGAAATTCCAGAGAGACAGGTAAATGGGAAAGAACTCCGCACATAATACAGGTAAAACCAAACAAGCCTGACTGAATTAACCCCCTTTAAAATGAACCCAGTTACATTATCTTCTCCCAATATTGAATTATTTCCCTTTGTCTAAAAAGTGTTTTGTCCGGAGCATATCTCTTGACTGTTACACTGTAAGTTAATGAAACTTGATACAGTGATACATGATCATGACATAAGGAGGTGCAGTACACAAGAACCATGACTCTGTCATCTCCCAATATTGAATTATCTCCATTTTCTATTTTAAAAAAATCAAATTTTGTCCGGAGCATATCTCCTGAGCATTTCTTTGTAAGTTGATGAAACTTGATACAGTGATATGGGATGAAACAGGGAGTGCTGTACTCAAGAACTATAACTCTGTCATCTCCCAATATTGAATTATCTCCCTTTTTTTGTAAAAATCAAATTTTCTGAGCCCTGTAACTTGATGAAACTTGATTATGTGTTAGAGTATGACAAAAAGAAGTGTAGTACACAAGAATTATAACTCTGTCATCTTCAAATATTGAATTGTCGACCTTTTTTCATAGAATTTTTATTTTTTGTCTGAAAAATTACTCCTGAACGTTACATCATCAGTTGATGAAACTTGATACTGTGTATGCATGCTTTACCTTGGGTTTTTTCCTTATGGGGAGCATCCATCGTTGGGAACGATATTCTTGTCTATATCCTAGAAAACTGTAGCTTAAAACCTGCTTTAAGTGATCGCCTATCTTCAATACTAGAAACAGGCTATGTATACTTATCCAATGCAAACAGTGTAGACCCAGATAAGAGGGTTCCTAAAGGAGCCTTCTGATTAGGGTCTTCACTGTCTTTCATTTTGCAATATTTCGTTATTAACATCTCTATATTATACAAAATGGACTAGACTTAATTGGAAACTAAAATCATTCTATTCAAAGTTTCATGGGTTTATTTGTATGAAAAGATTGTTGTTGTTTTCTGATTCCAGAAAATTGACTATATCACATACCTGTCAACATTCGATCGTTTGTTTGAGATTCCAAAAGACAGAAAGAATGCTGCATACAAAGAGTAAGTTCAATATGATTTAGGCTTCTTTTGGCGTTTCTGTTTCAGATATGTAAAACATATTACTTAAGTGACATATACATACATGTATAGTCAAACTTGTGTTAAGCAGTTACTCTTAAAAAGTACATAAATCTCTAAAGACATGTCACTAGTGAACCATGTTTAGTCTGGTGATGAAATGTTAGACTTTCAATCCATGGGTCTTGAGATCAACCCTCCCCTAAACAAATTCCTTCGAATGAAACAATGGTTTTAAGCATAGTGCTATACACTAGGCATGCAAAAGAACCAGATGGCTCTGTTCAAAAAGAGGAGGGCATCACCCAGGTTCTTCTGTATCCCCTTCTAAGACATCTAATTATCCCAAAGTTGGCAGAAATGGATGCAATTCAAAAAGAAACTAAAGACATGTCACTGCTAAATGCAGAACAAAAGTAAAGCATGAAGTTCCTATAGGAGCTTTCTGCTTTATTTTTAGCTCGCCTTTTCGGAGAATGGGGGGGGCTTATGGAATCACCCCGGGGTTGGCGTTGGTTTTTCATGGTTAAAGTTTTGGGGTAAGTGTTGTAATGCACTAATACTACATGAAATATTTGTATTAGGAAGCTGATATTTGGAATTGAGGTGACCTGTGGGTTGAACATTGATGTTACGTAGTTAAAATTAAAAAAAAAAGTTAAATTTTGTCAAAATTTCACCTTTTGTGGACTTAGGTTTTTCGGCTGATTTCTCATGGTTAAAGTTTTGGGGTAAGTGTTGTAATGCACTAATACTACATGAAATATTTGTATTAGGAAGCTGATATTTGGAATGGAGGTGACCTGTGGGTTGAACATTGATGTTGTGTAGTTAAAATGTAAAAAAAAGTTAAAATTTAGTCAAAATTTCACCTTTTGTGGACTTAAATTTTTCGGCTGATTTCTCATGGTTAAAGTTTTGGGGTAAGTGTTCTAATGCACTAATACTACATGAAATATTTGCATTAGGAAGCTGATATTTGGAATGGAGGTGCCCTGTGGGTTGAACATTGATGTTGTGTAGTTAAAATGTAAAAAAAAGTTAAAATTTAGTCAAAATTTCACCGTTTGTGGACTTAGGTATTTTGGCTGATTTCTCATGGTTAAAGTTTTGGGGTAAGTGTTGTAATGCACTAATACTTCATGAAATATTTGTATTAGGAAGCTGATATTTGGAATGGAGGTGACCTGTGGGTTGAACATTGATGTTGTGTAGTTAAAATGTAAAAAAAAGTTAAAATTTAGTCAAAATTTTACCGTTTGTGGTTTTAGGTTTTTCGGCTGATTTCTCATGGTTAAAGTTTTGGGGTAAGTGTTGTATTGCACTAATACTACATGAACTATTTGTATTAGGAAGCTGATATTTGGAATGGAGGTGCCCTGTGGGTTGAACATTGATGTTGCGTAGTTAAAATTTTAAAAAAAAGTTAAAATTTAGTCAAAATTTCAACTGTTGTGGACTTAGAGTTTTGGGACTGAAATTTCAAAGTTAGTTATGGAATGCACTTACCGTCTTTAGCTATGTATTGTGAGCACTTTTATCATAAAATCTTTTTTCTGCAATTTTGGGGTTTGTACACTACAGGGAAACAAGACTCTCAAGCCTAACTTGACCAACGGTTAGCGCCCATAGGCCGATGTGTTAAGATTGCGCAATACGCTGCAGGGCTTTAATTGACACCTCCCATAGTCGGGGATTAGGGCTGTTTATTGGAGATGACACGCTAGTGACCCCAATTATAATCAGTTATGATTGTCCGGGTGTAAACTGTTGATGTTATGACTCTTGATTGCTTATAAGTTATTAAAATTAGTCTCCGATCTGAGAATGCATGCCCTCATTATTTGAAGCTTCTTTGAGGGAGCACGTTAGTCGTTACGTACAGTATCTAATACAATCTAAATCGGTAAGACATTTTGAACTGAGAGAGAAATACAGTAAATAAACAAGTTGTTATTCATAATTATTGCGTGAAATCGCTCAAAAGGAAGTAAACTTAGCTCTGGTTGCATCGTAGAAACAAAGCGCCACTGTATAAACACCCGCCATTTCCAGGCCCGAACTGCGCATAATCGAATTTACTATTTCCGGATTATTCATTTGATTTGCGGCACTCGATTTTCAGAGCGAAACTTTTTGTAACTTTTTCGGAAGATTCGTATTCTACCGTATTTTTTTTTATAATTCAATAAATACTAGTGATGAAATAATTGGATACAATAAATGTTTAGTATTTATATATTTTAATCCTAATAAACGCATCTACAAACTTACACAGAACAATGTGGGGTGATTCTAATCAGGAACATATTCCGTTCCTGTTCTAATGTGACGCTAGAAATGAAAATTAAGTATGCCCATAAAAATATGTCTGGTTTCGTTTCCAGTATTTGAAAGACAGTCGCACCTTATTTTTGGGAACTTCGAAGGGCGGATTTCACCCCTGACTATCAGAATACTTGCAATTATCACATATTTAACGGATTTTCTTGGTCCTAAAATATGCCTACGGAACTCTCTTCATTTAAAAACAACTGGGTTCAGCAGGAGAAATCGTGCGTACGACGGCTGACCAAACCTTGGGGAAAAGTTTTTTTCCAGACATTTAACCCTGAAAATAAGGGTGCGTGTTATACACGGATGCGCACAATACATAGCTAAAGACGGTATACTACCTGAAATATTTGCATTAGTAAGCTGATATTTGGAATGGAGGTTCCCTGTGGCTTGAATATCAATGTACTGATACATTTTTCTATTGATAGTTACCTATTTAAGAAGGGTTTAATTGGGCAATCTTTGCTGTTCTCCGACAGCTCTTGTTTAGGCTGGTACAAACTTTAGGGTTAAGTTCTATTCTCATATTAGCAAGTGTTAGGCAATGTTTGCTTTGACACTCTGTATAAGATATTGTTCAATGCTCAACTTTCTTTTCATTCATAGGTATTTACAGTATCTGTTGGAGTATTTAGAAAGCTACACACTCAGGATAAAACCATTGCTGGATATACCACAGGTACCATCTGCTTTCTCCTTCCTTTATCTTTTTTTCTAGTTTTGAAAACATGTGACCACTTAAAACAGGTTGAAAGCAAAGCAGAATGCACCTTAAGGTGCATTCTACTTTACTTTCAACCTGTTTAAAGCTATTATCTGCTAGGATATAGAAATTATTTCTGATCAAATTTTTCATGACTATATATTTTCTTCAGCGGAGATATAAGTTAGAGGCATAAAAATGTGTTATTTATGAGATCATGGGTTATTCCTCTCCCTCATATTTAATCAACCATTTGTGCAATAACCTATTTCTCATAGCATTGCCTTTTCATACCTCTACCCAGTTCTGATAGAGGCCCAGCAAACTTTCTTTTCTTGATGCCTGGTGGTTGCACAAAGCAGATTGACAGACCAGTAGAACATTTCCCACTTTACTTTCCCTAATGCAGTAGCCACCTTTCTTAACTCTTTACCTTATAGAAGCGCCTTTTAGTGCATTCCGTTTAATCCTCCGCGGAAGAAAATAGTTCCAATATATACAGTCACAAATATGTATTAGAAGAAATATTTTCTAAATTTCTAGCAGATGGTAGCTTAAAGCAGGCTGAAAGAAAAGCAGAATGTGCCTTCAGGCACATTCTGCTTTACTTTCAACCTGCTTTAAGTGGTCACCTATTTTCAAAACTAGAATCAGGCTATGGGGTAATGGGTTAAACCTGTTAATGTTACTACTGGCCAGTTCCATCCATTTCAGGAATTGACCAACACTTTATTTCTATCTACAAATATGAAAATGTTACTTAAGGGGACATTGGTTATGGAAAGTCAGTTTTAAGATGTTATTCTGTTCCCTGCATCCAGGTCCTTAACTTCTGATTTGAAAAACAGATAAAGTAAGTGAAGGACTGAGCTTAACGATGAATTTGTATGAATGATGTTATTATCTTTATATTTACAGGAAATGGAAAAAGTAGTAGGAGAATTTGATTTACAGTTCACTGAAGGGATATTTCCTGGATGGCCGGTAAGAATTATGTAACAGTAGAAACTTGTATTAACACTTGTAGGTCTGGAACCTGATATATCCATTTATTTGTAAACAGTGAAGACAAAGGTCAGAGGATTCTTGAAGGAGCTTTTTGATCAGGGTTTGTACTGTTTGAAATTCTTAACAGATTTAAATGTTTTGTTGACAAGTCCCTAAAGGTGCTATGTTCCCAAAGGAGCTTTTGCTTAAACAAGCTAAGGGTCTTTAAAAAGTTTTTAGTTGAGTACTCTTTTGTAAAGCGTTAGTGTGAATACCCATATGCTATAGCAGTTGATTTTTGTTTGATTGCTATGGAAGAAGAGGCTAATTGATATGATTGTAATAGAATTGACCTTTTGTCAAGACTGGTATAGACCTGGGGCTGCTTCCGTTGGAAGTAAAATTGTAGTAAAATCTGTATAAAGTGACCAATACAATTTTAAAACCTTATGCTTGATTTTGAGTGAAACAAAGCAATTGGTATAGAATTGGCATGCTGGGGGTCAAATAAAGAATTTGAGATAGCTGCAAATTACTTAAACCAGATTTGACTTATGCGGAGTAGTTTTATATTTATTTAAAAGAAAAATGTTGGGACCAAGAAAAATTGTCTTTAAAATATTAGGAAAATTCAAATACTTGTAATTGGTGCTTTTATGTACATACACACTTTCAAGTAGTTTCATATTTAAGAATCTCAAAAATTGGTATACTGTATATTTGTCCTCTTATTTATTTCTTTTTAATACTAATACCATAAATTATAATAGAGAGATTCTCTCTCTATATATTATTGTATAATATAATTTAACTGCTTACAGAAAGAAGCGTTAGGAGCACTTGCACACACCGGAGCTCACTTAGATCTGTCAGCTTTCTCTTCCTGGGAGGTAAGATTATCACATACAGATAATAACAAGTCTCATTACTGGTGTTATGAAAAGTTTATGCATCACATGTCTCATTACAATTTATAGATACAGTCGAACTTCGATATCTCGAACTCCGTTAAATCAAACATACCCGTATATCAATGTTAAAACCTGGCTTAGCCACGTTTTAACTTTCAAATATGGGTATGTTCGACTGAACCAAGCATGAAGTTATGCAGTTTATGTGTCAAACTATCGGATAGTTCGAGTTAAGTGAGTTTGAGATATCGAAGTTTGACTGTAAATGCTTTTAATTTCCTCAGGTCTGGTTAATTCAGTTATTTGATTATATGCTAAAAACAGAAAGTCCAAGACTGTGATCAAAGGTCAATTACTGCTACTTGAGCAATTTTCCTTGATAGTAGTGCTGTTTCATGCCGTTTCATAATCCTTGTAGAAATTGTTTTTCATGTTTCTACCTTGATGTTGTAGGACTTCACCTATGGCCCTGTGCCCGACATAGTCCGTCGTCTGTCGTCCGTCGTTGTTAACAATTGCTTCAAATGACATCTCCCCCTATACCGCTGAACAGATTTCAACCAATCTTTACAGAAAGTTTCCTTGGGTCAAGCTCTGTCAAATTTGTTCAAAGAATTAAAAACAATGCAGAACTCTGGTAGCCATGGCAACCAAAGTGAAAATATAAGGAAATCTTAAAAAATCTTCTTGTCAAAAACTACAAGGACCAGAGCTTAGGTATTTGGCACATAGCATCACCTACAGGTCCTCTATCAAGTATGTTCAAATTATGCCCCTGGGGTCAAAATTTGCCCCGACTGGGGGTCACAGTTTTACATAGAGTTACAGTAGAACTTCAATGTGTCGAGGTTGAAGGGACCATCAGAAAAAACTCGACACATCGAAGCCTCGACTCATGTTTTACCTGCTGTTCCCTCGATTTTTTTCTCAAATATATACTCGATCTCCATATAGCCATCATGTCCATATGTTACTTGTTGATATCGATTATAAATTTCAAATTAAAACATTCAAACGCAATTATGTTACGTTCGTATCGCATCCAAACTGGATGCATATTTACTCATTTTATCAAAAGGAATCTTAAAAATGTACGTCGGGCGAAAATACGTTTGCCGTAACTCGATTTGCAGAAAATAACAACACTACGGTATGGACGGAAGTCGCTTTTTTTTTGCACATCGGTTCTTTTACCCATTCTAGCTTATACATTTCTCTCGAAAAACTGGAACCAGATTCAGGGTAAACCCTTTTCTTAAAATAGTAACAATATCTCCGTAGAGGGATAAGGATAATTGCATAACTATTGATTCTACACATTTCGGGATGGGTTCCGCGTGAGTTGTTCTTTGTCCTTTACACACACGCATTTCTCTTCCGGCATAAAACAACACCGACCGAACTACGCATATGTTTTATGGTTGGGTTCATATTGACTTGAAACAAAACAGAATAAGGGCGTTATGATTAAGGCCGTGACGAATAAAATATGGAAAAGAGTAGATGAATCATGGAATACACGGGGCCGTTGACACATTGAGAAGGTGTTTGTCCTGGATAATTGGGCAGTCAGGTAATTCTAATTCAGGACAATCAGTCGAGTAATGATGGTCACGGAGGTGTGAAAAACTCGACTCGCAAAATTCAAGTCCTTCGAACAGTTGAACATCGACACATGTGCAGTGAATTTTGAGTGAAACAGTTCGTACGGACCAAGAAAAAAAGTCGATATAGCGAAAAACTCGACTTATAAAAACTCGAGTCATATGTAGATTTTAAATAAGGTTATATAGGGAGAAAAGTTGGGACTTTAAAAAAAGATCGACACATCGAGAAACTCGACTCTTCGAAGTTTGACACATCAAAGTTCTACTGTATATAGTGAAATTTTCAAACATCTTCTACACTGAAACAAATATGACCAGAGCTTTTATATTCGTTATGGTGACACTTCTAGATGTCCTTTAAGTATTTTGTTCAAATGGTTCCAGTCTGTTGCATATGTAGGTCACCGGAGCTAAAAATAGATTTTTTCAATAAAAACTTAAAAAAATCTTCTTGTCTAAAACCCTAATAGTACCCTGATCTTAGATATTTGGCACATAGCACCATCTACAGGTCCTCTATCAAGATTGTTCAAGTTATGCCCCTCGGGTAAAAAGTGACCCATCACACTCACTCACTCACTATCCGGTTTATTTGTTGATCAGGCCACAATTAATCCTCTGCTGAGGGTGGGGCCTGACTGTCCAGTCTCGATCTGAGTCTTCCTCTCCATTCCTGTCTGTGATGAGGGTTGATGGGATCCATACCCAGGGCTTTTCTGTCCCGTTTCACAACATCCTCCCAAGACAATTTGGGTCTGCCAGTGGTCCTTTCTGCTGGTACATTCATCTGTCGGACTTTAGCAATCCAGCCTGTGCTGCGCTCAACGTGCCCCAACCAAAGCAGTCTGTTCTTCTGCATAATGACTGCGAGGCTTTCCAAGTTGACTTGAGTGAGGAGGGATTCAAAGGGAATGCTTTGCTCAGGCTTCACCAAACAGATCCATCTGATCATTGCTTTGTCGTTACGCTGCAATTTCTTTAGTGTGCTAGCAGGGACAGCCCAAGTTTCGGAGCCATATACTAGCACACTTCTGACACATGATGAGTACACACGACCCCTTGTATCTGCTGGCAGATACTTGTTCGTAAGGATAGGTAGCAGCTCTCGAAACTGTTTCCAGGCAGACTTGCAACGTGTAGCTGCAGCGAGTTCGCAGCCTCCACATGTCTCCGAGGTAACAAAAGTCTGTCACTACTTCCAGCTTGTCATCGCCAGTACCAATCTCTGTCAGTGGTCTGCCATCTATTGGTCTTGCCATACCATCACAGCGCAAGCACTTAAAGTGCGGATCTGCTTTGAGAGGGCCCTTTATGCCACTGCACTTTTTGTGGACCCATCCTGAGCAGTGGGTGCAGAGGATTGAGTTGTTGCCTGTTCCACTCAGACATACAGCACACAGGTGTTTTCCTCAGTAAGTTGAGGTTGGGACCAGCGATCATGACCTTGGTCTTACCCATGTTAACCCTGAGACCTTTCTCCTCCTTGCTACTCTTCCATCTATCCAGACGTTCCTCCAGTGCTTCCAGCGAGGTATCAATGATCGCCAGATCGTCGGCATATAGGAGCTCCCAAGGGCAGCTGGTACGGAATTCCAGTGACAGAGCCTCAAGGACAATGATGAATAGGAGGGGACTTAGGACAGATCCTTGATGGACGCCCACTTTCACATCAAATTCATCGCTGTAGTTGTTGCCGACTCGTACCCGACTACGTACATTGGTGTACATGGACATCACCACTTGAACTAACCACTCGGTAACTCCCAACTTCCACAGAGCCCACCAGATGACCTTTCTTGGGACACGGTCAAAGGCTTTTTCCAAGTCTACAAATGCAATGTACAGTGGTTTGTTTGCTGCAAGATGTTTCTCCATGACTTGGCGTACAATGAAGATTGCATCTGTGGTGCTCCTACCGGGCATGAAGCCAAATTGCATGTCATCAATCTGTACTTGTTGTCTGATTAGCTGCTCAACAACTCTTTCCAAGACCTTCATGACTTGATCGATAAGCTTGAGTCCACGGTAGTTCCCTCTGTTTAACGCATCACCTTTACCTTTGTACAGACTGACTATAAAGCTCTCTTCCCATTCCGCAGGGATGTGTCCCTCTCTGATGATGGCTTCAAACAGTTCATGCACCATACTTGCCCCTAGTTCACCTGTAGGCTTCAGCATCTCAGCAACTATACCGGATGGCCCTGCTGCTTTACCAGCTCCCATTTTACCGATTGCTTTAGTGATCATCTCCTGGGTAATGGGGTTACTAGGACCCTCTACCGGGGGTTGGTAGGACAGTTCATCAGGGTTCCATGGGAATTCAACATTCAGTAGGCGTTCGTAGTGCTGTTTCCATGACTGTTGTTTCGCTTCCTCATCCAATGAGAGTTCACCAGAGTCGTTCCTTATTGGTTTTTCACCTGAGACATCTTGATTGTCACGGCGCATCTGTTTTGCAAGCTTGTAGATGTCACTTGATTTGGGTTTTATTTTGCGAAAAACATCTGTATCGGCCTCCGACTTAGCGTGGTGTACAGCCACTTTAGCAGCACGCTTGGCTCCGTTGTACGCTTCCCTATTACCACCTGCTTTCCATGCTCTGTAGCATCGCCTCTTCTCTCTAACAGCTTGATCGACATTCTGGTTCCACCACCAAGTCTGTTTCTTCCAACTATGCTTGGATGATACTCCGCACACCTCAGTTGCAGCCTCAGTCAGTCCATCTTTGAGCCTCTTCCAGTGTTCCTCTACACTGCCTGCTTGTGTACCTTGATTTGATGAAGCGAATCTCTCAGCAAAGTGAGCTTGGATGACTGGGTCCTTCAGCTTCCACATTTTTATGCGTGGTGTAAACTTGTGCTTACATTTGCGAGGAGTCTCTGCCTTGAGATC
Organism: Gari tellinella; assembly: GCA_922989275.2. Classification (NCBI taxonomy): domain Eukaryota; kingdom Metazoa; phylum Mollusca; class Bivalvia; order Cardiida; family Psammobiidae; genus Gari; species Gari tellinella. The sequence goes on from OV277860.1 coordinate 90,333,881, forward strand.
ACATACTAGCAGGTTGTGTTGGGGTGCACATTCTTCACCCAGGATGACTCTGACATTTGTGACATGCCTCCTGAAGCTGCGCCGGAATAGTATGTAGTCTATCTGGGTCATGCTACCTCCAGATTGGTATGTAACTAGATGTTTAGGCCTCTTCTCGAACACTGAGTTGCCAATCACTAAATTGTTAGCAACAGCAAACTCGAGTAATCTTTCTCCTTCAGCATTCCTCTTGCCAATAGCATGGCCACCATGTATTTCTTCAAAACCGCAAGGAGTAGAACCAATATGCCCGTTCCAATCCCCGCATACAAACAGTTCCTCTGTACAAGGTACAGTCGCCACAAGGCTCTGTAACTGCTCATAGAAGTGGTCCTTTGCTACCTCACAGTGCCCAGCTTGTGGGGCGTATATGCACACAATGGCAAACACTACCTTTCCAACGACAAGACGTACAAGTAGTATCCTGTCCGATATCCGCTTCACTTCGAACACTTTATCCCACCACTTTTCTGCCACTAAAACTCCCACTCCACCTGTCCCTTTATCGTTCCCTGACCAGTAGAACTTGCAGTTGGTATCCTTTCCGACAATCTTTGTGACACCTTCATTCCTCCATCTTGTCTCTTGTAGACAACACAGGTCAATCTTCTTTCTGGATATTGTCTCCACCACCTCATTAGCCTTTCATCGCATAGTTCCAACGTTTAGGGATCCAATGCGGAAATGTTCTGGGCGTTTGCTTGATTTGCCGTAGCCGGACCCTGCAGACCCACGCACCCTGAGGTCTGCCAAGCCCGAGGCACTACCAGCAGCATTAGTGCTACTGACACCGCCTTTCCGTATTCTTCTTGTATTTCGACTGGACATGTTTGTGTAGGCAGTTTTACGGCTGGATGCCTATCCTTCACCTACTTGAGACACTTCTGGCAGTCTAAGACCTCCACCGTTCCCAGCTAACTAGGGCAAGGTGTGCTCGCTCAGGGATCTCCTCGTCGACCACTGCTCATGCACCATTGCATCCAAATATCTTGGGCAAGCTGCATCAGCTACTGTCTCCCAGGTTGAGACAGGCTATCTAGGATAGCATTACCACTACCCTGTGGCAGGGGGTTAGATTGATGAGCGCCAGGGACGTGTCTGCATGCCAGCAGGCCCTGAACACTGCACCTCTGGGGCTCTAACCTGCTCCGAGATCCCTAATCAATTAGCCTGGGGCCGCAAGGTGCCCAGTTACCATAGTGTACCACGGGGAGGTCTGACTAGAGTCTTGTCTGAGGAGAGGCTATATACCAGCAGGGGAGGCTTACTCACTCGGCTCCCTTTTCGCTCATAAATGGGCTATCTGGCGGCTGAAGCTGAGAGCAAGAGGTAAGAAGCACATGCAACTACAACTACACCCCACTAAAGCACTAGACACATCACACAGACATGTGGATAAACCACCACACTACTGGACACTCCTGGACATAAATCATTATCACCATTTTGTCAGCTTTTCTCAGGTGCGCGAAATATGCCCCGTGGGGCTCTTGTTCTAACTTGTTGTTTCTCTATTGCAGGAGTTGGCTTCTCTTGGGTTAGATCGTTTAAAGTCTGCCTTGATGGCGCTGGGACTAAAATGTGGCGGGTAAGTCAGTGGTGTTCATGTGTTTAAACTTTTTATGTCAGAGATTCAGCCTCATTGCCTTCTGTTAAAAATATGTAGTTCCCTATATTCATACCATCATGAACATTTCATCTGCCTTACAAGACAATTTGACATGTATTGAAAAACAGTTTTGGATCAAATTAAATGCAGAATATACAGTGGAGAAAATATTATTTCTCTTTTAAACGCAAACGAAACACAAAATGCTTTGCAATTAAATGGAGAAAATGGCAATTCTGACTTCTTTTTTTAATCTGAGTAGCAAACAGTTTGGAGCCTGATCAAACGGGTTACACGGCGTCTGATCTAGCTCCAAATTGTTTGCAATCGAAAGAATAGATTTAGTGTAAATGTGTTTATTGAGAAAGAATTACTTCATCTCAACTGTATTATGTCTCCCCCCCTTTAGGGGAGGGAGACATATTGGTGTTGTGCTTTCTGTCCGTCTGTCTGTTAAAATTCTTGTGCAGCTAACTCTTCCTACACTTTATGAGGGATTTACTTCAAACTTTGACAAATGAACCAGCTATATGTGAGGATGGTCATGTGGTTTGGAATTTTGGCTGCAACAATTTTAACAGAAGTTATGGCCCTTTGTAGTTTTTCCTTATATAGAGTAAATAGCGAAAAATTCTTGTGCAGCTAACTTCTCCTACACTATTTTAGGGATTTACTTCAAACTTTTACACATGAACCAGCTATATGTGAGGATGGTCATGTGGTTTGGAATTTTGGCTGCAGCAATTTTAACAGAAGTTATGGCCCTTTGTAGTTTTTCCTTATATAGAGCATATAGCGAAAAATTCTTGTGCAGCTAACTCCTCCTACACTATTTGAGGGATTTACTTCAAATTTTACACATGTACCAGCTATATGTGAGAATGGTCATGTGGTTTGGAATTTTGGCTGCAACAATTTTAACAGAAGTTATGGCCCTTTGTAGCGAAAAATTCTTGTGCAGCTAACTCCTCCTACACTATTTGAGGGATTTACTTCAAACTTTTACACATGAACCAGCTATATGTGAGGATGGTCATGTGGTTTGGAATTTTGGTTGCAGCAATTTTAACAGAAGTTATGGCCCTTTGTAGTTTTTCCTTATATAGAGCATATAGCGAAAAATTCTTGTGCAGCTAACTCCTCCTACACTATTTGAGGGATTTACTTCAAATTTTACACATGTACCAGCTATATGTGAGAATGGTCATGTGGTTTGGAATTTTGGCTGCAACAATTTTAACAGAAGTTATGGCCCTTTGTAGTTTTTCCTTATATAGAGTAAATAGCGAAAAATTCTTGTGCAGCTAACTTCTCCTACACTATTTGAGGGATTTACTTCAAATTTTACACATGAACCAGCTATATGTAAGGATGGTCATGTGGTTTGGAATTTTGGCTGCAGCAATTTTAACAGAAGTTATGGCCCTTTGTAGTTTTTCCTTATATAGAGCATATAGCGAAAAATTCTTGTGCAGCTAACTCCTCCTACACTATTTGAGGGATTTACTTCAAATTTTACACATGTACCAGCTATATGTGAGAATGGTCATGTGGTTTGGAATTTTGGCTGCAACAATTTTAACAGAAGTTATGGCCCTTTGTAGCGAAAAATTCTTGTGCAGCTAACTCCTCCTACACTATTTGAGGGATTTACTTCAAACTTTGACAAATGAACCAGCTATATGTGAGGATGGTCATGTGGTTTGGAATTTTGGCTGCAACAATTTTGACTAAAGTTATGGCCCTTTGTAGTTTTTCCTTATATAGAGTATATAGCGAAAACATTCCTCCTACACTATTTGAGTAATTTACTTCAAACTTTTACACATGTACCAGCTATATGTGAGGATGGCCATGTGGTTTGGAATTTTGACTCCAACAATTTTGACAGAAGTTATGGCCCTTTGGAGTTTTTCCTTATATAGATTATATAGCGAAAAAGTCTTTTGCAGCTAACTCCTCCTATACTATGTAAGAGTTTTCATTCAAACTTTTACATATGAACCAGCTATATGTGAGGATGGTCATGTAGATAGGCATATGGGCTGCAACAATTATGACAGAAGTCACACAGTAAGTATACACACAATTTTAATCTGAAAATAAATTGCTTACAATTTACAATGTCAGTATTTTGACATATGAATTTATTCCTCTTATAGGTGCCAGGGTGGAGGTTGCCAGGGGGTGAATTTATTCCTCTTATGGGTGCTGGGGCGGGGTACCGGGGGGAGACATGTGTTTTTCTAAAAAACAAGCTCTAGTTGGTCTTTGATTGTGTCCCAAACTGTTTCACACATATTATTATAATGTTATCTTGAATAGGAAAATTACTCCTTCAGAAATAATTTGGTCAGCAATTTTGAAGCGGACAGTATTGTAGCTGGAATAGGGTTAACCTTTTGGCTGCGAGTCATGACCTCACTAAATTTACAAACAGTTAAAATCCAAATTAGATGCTGTGAATTGTGGCTTCTGATCAGGATCCAAACTAGTTGACCCTCATGTTCTTAAGTTGAAATGGCTTTAATTTTAAAATTAATATCTAAAACAGTTACAGACTACAACTATGAAGCAGATGATATGGTATTGCAAGCAAATGGTTAATGGATATGAATTCCCTTATCCCTTTCCCCCATAGAAGCGCCTTTTAGTGCATTCAGTTCATTCCTTCATTGAAGAAAATAGTTCCAGTTTATTTTCTAGCAAATGGTAGCTTAAAGCAGGCTGAAAGTAAAGCAGAATGTGCCCTTAGGCACATTCTGCTTTACTTTCAACCTGTTTAGATGGTCACCTGTCTTCAAAACTATAAAGATGCTATTGGGTAAAGGGTTAAGAACACTCATTCAGGACTAAGTTATAAGAATGTTTCTGTTATCTTGTTTAGAACACTGGAGGAGCGAGCACAAAGATTGTTCAGCACAAAGGGAAAAAATTTAGAAGACCTGGATCCAGGGCTTTTTGCAAAATCTAAGCCAGGGCGAGCAGGGAAAACAAGGTAATGAGATATCTTATACTTATAGTGTTAAACTTTTCCTCGTTGATCCATTTCAGCTTAGTGTCTGCTTCTCATTCCCTTTCTGATAAATGACCAATTGAAATTAACATTTATTCTTAAGGGGTTTGTCATTTTTATTGAACAGTGTGACAAACAGTGCAGAACTTGTTTAGAGGTCTCCTTCAGGAGCCCTCTGATCTGGGTATACCTGTACACTGTTTGCAAAGGATGTGCATATCTGGTTCCAGCACTGTAAGTGTTAATGGTGGCATTTGAACTTTTCTCTCTGTTATCAGGGACAGTGAAAAGCAGAAGGAAATCGCCACACTAGAGGCCCAGGCCTACAGATTCTCAGAGCTTCTTGGAGAGCAGCGGGCAGCCACCCGAGAGAATGTTATACGCAAACAGGCACGTACTGGAGAAGAGAGAGAGGAGTCTGATGAAGAAGACATGGCTGCTGACAGTGATGAGGATGAAGATGATGTGCCATACAACCCTAAAAACCTTCCCCTAGGCTGGGATGGCAAGGTACCTGCTTCATCAACTCTCTCACAGATAACTTAATTGAGTGATTTTGAGTCCAAAGTTGGCAGAAACATAAATAAAACAAACACAAATTGATGTGACAGGCAGCCATTTGAAGCTGGCTGAATTTAAGGCAGAATTTCCCATAAGGAGGTTGAGCACAGCATGTTGCATTACAGTTTGATGACCATGAACTTGGTGATGTTTTTGTGTTTTTTTTTGTAAATTTTGGACGTCATGTTACAGCTAGGGTCATGCTACTTCACATTCTTATGTGTTTCTATGTGTACAGCAGTTTCATGACCTTGACCTCTGTGACCTAGGTCAAGTTTTTGCATGAAGAGTAACATTCAGCAGGGCATTCATGTTTTACAATTTTCTTGCTAGTTTTTAATGCAACTTAAGTGATCTATATGTTAGCAAGACTCCACTGACGTCTAGGTTGTTGTTAAAATGTTTAAATATAACTGATAAGGAAGTTAAATGTTGAAACCATACGTCAGTTTGATTATATGTCAACTAAAACTTGTGCTAGAAGGCTATTCTGTGGAGTAGCATTGGCATGTTCTGAAAACAGATTACAAAAGGAATTTTCTACTTAACTTTTAATCTGATTAAGCATAAAGAATGAATGATATTTTTGACTGGTTGTGTTGCATATATCTGTATGCTAGCTCAAGAAAGAAAGCACAAATCTTTAAGGGATGTTGTCTTTGTATATTCATTTTGTACCCTTGAATATATTATATTGGTTATATATATAATAAGCATGTATTTATTATATGTATTCTGTATATATGTATTATTTTCCAGCCTATACCTTACTGGCTATACAAGCTTCATGGTTTAAACATCAGTTATCAGTGTGAGATATGCTGTAATGTCATCTATAAGGGACCAAAGGCCTTCCAGCGACACTTTGCAGTGAGTAAAACTATGGGTTGAATTATAAATGCTAAAACTGTAATGTCTGCAAACTCTGTACTATACATCATCTTTTTGAAACTATTCTAATGAGTAGTCACAGCATAGGGTTTGGGGAAAAAGTCAAAATGTCTAAAGTTCTAGAAGTTTTAGAAATAAAAGCAGACAATTTTTACTAAAACAATATTATGTCAGTTATTGTGTTAGACATATAACCCCAGCTTATATATGTCCTATACAAACAGTGTATTGTTCGACAATATTGACCTGACGTTGAACTTTATGCATGAATAAATTGTAAAAAGATGACTCAGTATAAATCAATATTCGATAGCCTACGTACAACTTCGGGTTGTTTCGACTGATTACGTAAATCTTGTTACAGCTGTGATCCTCAGTGGATCAACACTCCACATTGAGCAAGTTCAAAAGATTATTGTTGATAAACTATTATTCCCGAGTCTCATAGTAAAATCGCATCTACTAAAACGCATCATGTTGCGCTTTCGAGTGGGCTTTAATCCAGCTGAGATCATCGATGTTCTCATCTGCGACTCTTGCCAATATATGCCTAATTTACAACCCCCAGATGTAACTAATCTGCAATAGGTGTGTCGTTAGAGCAAGAGATTTGTAACACCGAGGTTCCGGGTTCGAATCCCGATAGAGGGGAAATAGTTTTATTTGATAAAATGTTATTTTATAGACCAAACAGACGCTATGACATAATGTTTTTAAAAATAACAAAAGAAGCGTGTTCCAATCGAAATAGATGTTGTATGATTACTTAAAAGAAACAGCATAAATTGATAAAAAAATGTGAAAAAATGTACGAGTATTGCATGGGATTCGAACCACTGACTGTACGGAAAAATAATCTATAGTCATCTTCCTTACCACTTGCGCTAAATACCTGTCGATATTTGTGCAACCGGGCAATGCTATATTTTCTCGGTGCCGATGTGGTTACAATGTGCGTTCTCGTATAAATGATAACGAAGTGTTCCGAAGCTATATTTAGAAATGCAACAAAGTGTGTAATTATGCTAATAGAGGTCACCAACGTCAGGTCAATATTGTCGAACAATACCGGTGAAGAATACATTTTTACTATGCAAACAATATAGACGCAGATCAGAAAAGCCTTCTTATCTGTGTCTGCACTTTTTGTCATTTTGCAATATAGTGATAGAAATAATCCTTAACTGTTAAAATGTTTGAAACTTATTGGAAAGCTGAATTGATTAAGTTTTAGGGGTCACCAAGTGTATTTTCTGTTACAGGAATGGAGACATGCCCATGGTATGAGATGTCTTGGAATCCCTAACACGGCTCACTTTGCAAATGTCACATCCATAGAAGATGCATTAGCCTGTAAGTTGAGAGCAAACCTTCATATGAAACATTACCTATTACACATGTACAGTAAGACAGGTCTTTAGCAACTGGCTAAAGGGTATTTCAAAAGTGGCAATTTGATATACAGTAAAACCTCGCTATTACGACCACTAAAACGAAGGCTAAATGATTGTTTAATAGACAGGTGACAGCTTAAAGCAAGGTGACAGTGAAACAGAAAGCTCCTATAGGAGCTTTCTGTTTCACTGTCACCTTGTTTTAAGTGGTCACCTACCGTAAACACCCTAATATTTAACATAATTTAGTGGTCGTAATAGAGAGGTTTTACTGTAGTTGTACATGTCAGAATCTCTAAAATGACAAATAAAGTCAAGAATGAGCAGTTTTAAAAGAAAGGTTACAGGAAGCAATACAAAATTACATTTACCGTATAGAGGATTTTTTCTGCGGGGTTTAATTTTCGCTTATTTCGCGGTGAATATCAAATCAGCGAAATTTGAACCTGCGGGAAGCGCTCAAAATTGAAGCCATCACCATCAATAATACATGTCAATCCTGTTGCAAGAGGGAATCGAACACATATCTGCTTCGTATGCTATTTTCTGTATATCTACTTTTTCCCCTTTGTTCCTGCATAATCACTATGACAAAGCCAACATTAAAACGAATAGCACTCTTGAAAACTATTTTTCGATTACCTTATATTGTGACCGTAGCATAAATCCTATTTCTAATTCGCTAGCTAGACAAAAACAAATGAGTAACAAGGGACGTCACTCTACAAGCACGCCAGAGACATGAGCACATTCTGTCTTCATACCATAGTTTACTTTCAACGCCTTTACTGCCGCGATGTTTAAACAACTATCATCAGCTTTCAATGCTCAAATATGATTTTTTGGTATTTTGACTAAGGAAATATTATAATGAGTGTCAAACAGTTTTGATCATGATCAGACGCCGCGTTACGCTGTTTGCAAATGCCGTACTTTGTACTTGGAGTATACGGGTTAAAAAAAATGAGTTGATAAATGTTTGTGAAACCATGTCCAGAACACATATCAAACTGTTTGTAAGTGAACTCCCAGTAGCGGAAGTTATTATGTTGTGTGTAATTTTAAATGCCGTGTAATGTAATAAAAAGGTACACAGTGGACAAGACTTTATTCTTTACAAATAAACGTGTATAGCTAGGACACAGCAAACAGTAAGAACTTTGATCAGACGTCGGGTTACAAAAAGCGTTTGAGACAGTTTATTTTTTTCTTAGTAACATGACATATTTTGCTCAAAGTTCTCATCATTAGCGAGTTATTAAACAAAGCAAGTATGAATGTTTGGGGCAAACAATCGGCTGGACGAAAGACCACATATAAGGACTCTTCACCGTAAAGGTGGGAAAGTGGCAGTTTGTTGTTGGGGTGGCGCGACTAGATTGTCGGCTAAATAAACAAAAGCAATTTGGGGATGATTGCCAGCAATTTAGAGTGTCAATGTTAAGCAATGTATATTACATACCAATTAACCCACAGCACCGACAGTGCTGAGATCGTGAATACCGTAAGTCTTCCATGGTTTGACGCATCTTGCCTTCATTTGTTATACTGGATTACTGAACTATTAAAAACATGTTGCTATATTAAAATTTCATTTCTAATTTTTGAAAATGCGCGAAATTAACACCCGCGACTTTTCTGAATTCAATGAAAGCGCGAAATTGTAACCCCGCAGAAAAAAAACTCTATACGGTATCAATCAATAGCTGTCCTAGTAATTTAATATGCTATAATGGGCTGTTTAACTATTTTAGAGGTCTGCTACATAGCCCTCTTCACAACTAAATATTTATTTATGGTGTAGAATAAAAGTTACAGCTTAAAGCAAAATAAAGATATAGAAGAAAAGGCTCTGAAGGATCTGTCTGCTTTACCTTTGTCTTGTTTGAAGCAGAAGCCTGTTCTAACACTAAAACTATTGAGTGGTTGTAATACACTTTTACTGAATGCAGAAGTGCTAAGCGTACTATTGTTAACACATATAGCTTGTTTTGAAGACATGTAACCATGTAAAGCTGGTTAAAAGTACAGCAGAATATGCATTTAAGGCGTATTCTGCTATACTTTTGGCCAGCTTTAAGCTGTCATCTACTAGAATGTAGAAATTATTTATACTGCACAGTCATGGCAGCATAAAATGGAATTAAATTGGAATTCTTTTTTATCAGTGAAGGAATAAATTAAATACATAAAAAGAGGTAATCATGGTTTTAACAAGTTATGTAAGGTGGAAAGCCAATCATTAAGAACAGACATTCATCATAATGCTTTAAGTGAATTATAATCATGTTATTTGTATGTCGAAACAATGGCTTTTTAGCTCACCTGGCACGAAGTGCCAAGGTGAGCTTTTAGGATCGCTGAATGTCTGTCGTCCGTCCGTCCGTCCGTCTGTCCGTTCACAATTGTTCGTTAACACTCTAGCGGCTACAAATTTCATCTGATCTTCATGAAACTTCATGACAATGTTTGTCTTGATGAAATCTAGGTCAAGTTCGAATGTGGGTCATGTCCGGTCAAAAACTAGGTCACTAGGTCAAATCATAGAAAAACCTCGTTAACACTCTAGAGGCTACAAATTCAATGGATCTTAATGAAACTTGGTCAGAATGTTTGCCTAATTGATATCTAGGTCAAGTTCGAATGTGGGTCATGTCCGGTCAAAAACTAGGTCACTAGGTCAAATCATAGAAAAACATTGTTAACACTCTAGAAGCTACAAATCTCAATGGATCTTAATGAAACTTATTCAGAATGTTTGCCTCATTGATATCTAGGTCAAGTTCGAACATGGTTCATGTCCGGTCAAAAACTAGGTCACTAGGTCAAATCATAGAAAAACCTCGTTAACACTCTAGAGGCTACAAATCTCAATGGATCTTAATGAAACTTGGTCAGAATGTTTGCCTAATTGATATCTAGGTCAAGTTCGAATGTGGGTCATGTCCGGTCAAAAACTAGGTCACTAGGTCAAATCATAGAAAAACATTGTTAACACTCTAGAAGCTACAAATCTCAATGGATCTTAATGAAACTTATTCAGAATGTTTGCCTCATTGATATCTAGGTCAAGTTCGAACGTGGGTCATGTCCGGTCAAAAACTAGGTCACTAGGTCAAATCATAGAAAAACCTTGTTAACACTCTAGAGGCTACAAATCTCAATGGATCTTAATGAAACTTGGTCAGAATGTTTGCCTCATTGATATCTAGGTCAAATTCGAATGTGGGTCATGTCCGGTCAAAAACTAGGTCACTAGGTCAAATCATAGAAAAACCTTGTTAACACTCTAGAAGCTACAAATCTCAATGGATCTTAATGAAACTTGGTCAGAATGTTTGCTTTATTGATATCTAGGTCAAGTTAGAATGTGGGTCATGTCCGGTCAAAAACTAGGTCACTAGGTCAAATCATAGAAAGACCTCGTTAACACTCTAGCGGCTACAAATCTCAATGGATCTTAATGAAACTTGGTCAGAATGTTTGCCTCATTGATATATAGGTCAAGTTAGAATGTGGGTCATGTCCGGTCAGAAACTAGGTCACTAGGTCAAATCATAGAAAAACCTTGTTAACACTCTAGAAGCTACAAATCTCAATGGATCTTAATGAATCTTGGTCAGAATGTTTGCCTTATATATATCTAGGTCAAGTTCGAATTAGGGTCATGTCCGGTCAAAAACTAGGTCACTAGGTCAAATCATAGAAACACCTCGTTAACACTCTAGAGGCTACAAATCTCAATGGATCTTAATGAAACTTGGTCAGAATGTTTGTCTTGATGAAATCTAGGTCAAGTTCGAATGTGGGTCATATCCGGTCAAAAACTAGGTCACTAGGTCAAATCATAGAAAAATCTTGTTTACACTCTTGATTGGGCGTCATGTCCAGTCATAATCTAGGTCACTATAGGTCAAGTTTGCCATGGTGTACCAGGTGAGCGATTTAGGGCCATAGTGGCCCTTGTTTAGTTGTATATAAGGCTAGAACTTGCAATAACTCTAACTCTTTGAACCCTACTAAGCATATATGCATCATTTGCAAACAGTGTATGTGTGAGGAGTACACTTGTCCTGTGCAATCAGTTTATACCCTGATTAGAGGGCTCCTTAAGGGGCCCTTTGATCAGGGTCTACACTGTTTGTCATTTTGACATATATTGCGAAAATCAACCCTAAACTGTCAAAAATGGACTAGACCAAATTGAAAACTAGATTTGTCCATTTGAGCTTTCAGGGTGGAAAGGCTTAATGTCAAGTGATTGGCCCCTGTAATTTTGTTGTTATATAGTAAATGTAGCTTTTTCAGCCTTAGTTTTGCAGAAATTGGATCTGAGTGTCAAACTGTTTAGATCCAGATCAGAGCCCACATATGTGAAGCCTGATCTGGATCCAATATGTTTGCAACTTGTTTTTTGAAAATTCATAAACTGGGCACAAATAGTTAATATTTACTAGTTTGGTCTATTTATCAAGATTCTTTTGTTGTGAATCCTGTTTGTTTGTTTCAGTATGGACAAAGATTAAGTCAACAAAAGAGGGAGAGCGGTGGAGACCAGACACTGAGGTAAGTTGACTCACATATTGTCATGTACGGAATGCTTGGTCCAAAGTTACAGGCTAAGTAATTCTAAGCTTCCTTTACATATTTCCACCAAATGATAGGATGTATTAAGCTATTACATAAGTGGGCACAATCGATATCTGCTTGATATCTTAGGTCCTTTTAAATTGACAATTATATTTGCATTATTTACTGAGGCAGAAATTTTGTCAGCTCATTACCTCATGTAGATTTCAATGTTCATGGAAAGATTCATATCTTGAAGCTCAAACAAGTTTGATAACAACTATTGTTTCATAATTTACAGAGTTGCCTCCCTTTTTTTTGGGGGGGGGGGAGGGGGGTGCAAAAACAGTTCCTGCCCTGTATTTTATGTACATGTAGTTTTTAACAGATCCATCTTTAGGATAGGAAGGTTAACTTCCTCTTATTTTGGACAAGTTTCATAAACATAATTGGGGTCGTTATTTACGGTTTTAAACCCTTCATTCTTTTGCTGAAACTGATATAGTTTGGCATACTTGTTTATGTTCATTTTTTAATTTTGGGCATTCTTGTTGATGTTCATATTGGAATCTTGGGCATTCTTGTTGATGTTCATATTGGAATTTTGTGACCAAATTTATAATGATGTCAACTGTACATATCATAATTTTCAAATAGTGATCTATGAAAATTCTGTTAAAGTTATTATTTGAATTCAAACAAACAGTTTTACCCCATTACTCCATAACTTGTGTCTAGTTTTGAAGACATGACGTGTGGCCACTTGGAGCAGGTTGAAAGTAAAGCAGATTGCACCTTAAGGCACATTTTCCTTTACTTTAAGCCTGCTTTAAGCTAGGATTTAGAAACTATTTCCTATTATGCATATTCAAAACTTTATAAAGTGGAACTATTTGCTTCAGTGGAGGAGTAAATTAAAGGTGATAGAATAAGTATTTATGGAGTAATGGGTTAACTTGGAAAACCTTGTTTTTTTGTGTGAGTACAATGATTCATCTTTTTAACCTTTCAGGAGGAGTTTGAAGACACCTTAGGTAATGTTGTCACAAAGAAGACTTATGAAGACATGAAGAGACAGGGACTTTTATAGGACCACAGACCTCATGCTTTTACCATCAGAACTTTAAGCCTGTCAAGACTACATCAAATGTAACAGTGAAATTTGTTTTCAGTGACAATCTACCAACACATTACCAGGCTGGATACACCAGAATAATCTATAGAACTATTGATTGGCTCCCAGCTTCCACAACAATGGCAAACCGTAATGTTGTAGGCAATTATTAGGGTTATTAGGTTCCCTTATGGATCATTTTAGTAACTAAAGTATGAATCGGTCTACATGGAATTCTGGGTAGTGTTATTAAGACTAGTCTAAATTAGCAAACAGTGTAGAGTGAAGACCCTGATCAGAGTGCTCCTATAGGAGCCCTCTGATCTTGGTCTACACTGTTTGCGAATGTTATTAGTTTATATTAAACAGGTACATGGTGTTGAAAGAATAAATCATGTATTCTGTCCCAAACAATACATAAATAACCTGGGTCCAATGAATTGATACTAATAAATTGTTTCAGTCTTTGAAATCAAGATTTTCAAGACCTTATAAAGACATGTAATGATGTTTAAACATGAGAATCTGGAAGCTTGTATTTTAGTTGGAGAGTTCAACTACGGTGGCTGGATTTCCAATTGAACCTTACAATACTGACTATTGTTTTAAGGTTGAAAACCCCTATTGAGATCTGACCAAAATAGTTACTCTACTTACAACAATTGGCTCTTCAAATGTAGGTCTGTTCCAAACCAAGCATGTTCTGAATAGACCAGCAGTTGGTGAGAATGGCTTATCAATCTCTGTGGAGTTCCAATATTGCCAGACATTTACCTGATCTCATTAGGGATTGTCTACCTTAAGATCTAAAAGACATGCACAGTGAGGAAGACATTTTTCGGTGATTTATTTTAATTTGAGTGGTGTACAGTTTTTGAGCTTGATCAGATGCTGGATGACCCATTGTCTGATCTGGCTCAAAAGTGTTTGCAATGGAAAAACAAGTTTTTACACATATAGAATTAACTATGAAAGAATAAGGTCTTCCCCACTGTAGGCATCAATGGGTGTATAGGTGGTTGACTACAATTGCTCTGGATCATGTTTATTGTAAATAAAGGCTTAAAGTTTTCTTTTGGGTTTGATTATGCATTAGAATTCCTTGAAGAGAAAGTTATACAGACCTATATGAGCCATATAACGTGACATTGACAGTGTAAAAGTTCTGGGATTATTTTTAGCCCTTCTGGCACAAAGTGCCAAGATGAGCTATTTTGATTATCCTGTGTCCCTCATCTGTTTCTTCCTTCCACTCTGGGCAAAAATTATACTTATATGGTCCTCTTTCAAAGTTGTTCAAATAGTTATACTCCTTTGCACATCTAGGTCACAGGAGCTAAAAATAGATTTTTTCAATTTTCTTGTCAAACACCACAAGGGCCAGAACTTATATTTGACACATGACATAAAGATTATTCAAATTTTGACCCTGGTGTTATAATTGGCCCCACCCAGGTGTCATGGTGTTACATAGAGTTATATAGTGAAATCTTCCAACATCTTCCTCTTTGAAACTCATATGGCCAGAGCTGTTATATTTGGCATGGTGACACTTCTAGAGGCCCAATATTATTCATATATATTTACCAATATTGTTGAAACTTATCCGGTCCATTGCGTATCAAGGTCACAGGAGCTAGAAATAGATTTTATGCCTCTGCAACGATCAGTTGGGTGGCATACTGTTTTACCCCTGTCTGTCTATCTGTCCCACATATAGTACATACTTTGTCCGGCTAATTTCTCCTACAGTTTTCAAGCTACAACCTTATATCTTGGCAGAATGTTTGCACATATACCATAGATGTTCATGTGAACAGGGTTTTGATCTGCTTTAATTTTTCACAAAATTACAGTCTGTTGATCTTTTGTCAAATATTTGCGTATGATGGCATCATATTTGCCTTACAGACAAAGTCATCCCTCTAATTTTCAATGAAAAAGGAATCCATATTGATAGCCCAATATTCTTGAAACTTGCTAAGAATTACCATCTTGACAAAAGCTAGGCAGTCAGTGAATATGGGTAATGTAGGATTAAAACGTAGGTCAACACATAGAAATAGCTTCTAAACGCTTTAAGAGCAATATTTTAAGCTTAACATTCTTAAAATTTGCTCAGAATGATAACCTTGACCAAATCTAGGCAGTGTTGTAATGTGGCTTACTTTGGGTCAAAAAGTGGGTCAAGAGGTCAAATCATACTGAAAGCTTCAGAGTACTCTTCTGGCTTCAGAACACTTTACAGGACACATTTTAGCCCAAAACTTGCTCAGAATATTCACCTAGACAAAACCTTGGTGATTAATGAATATTAAATAAATTTTAGATGGCAGTTTGCGTGACATTCAAATTGTCAACCCGAGAAACAGAATGTCACCCCAAGGCGAAGCCGAGGGTGACATTCTTGTTTTTGAGGGTTGACAAATAGTCACCAAACTGACATCTAATATTTATCTTATTACACAGAGCTTATCAATCCTGGCTGTGGTCTCGTCTCGTTAGTATTTTATTTAATATGTTGTGATTACCAATTTAGTGCCGCCATGCACGTAACGCGGGAGTCGATGTCTACGACGTCACATTGTTTATATCATTACAAGAAAGAAAGAAGAAAAGAGAAAATAATATCATATAGAGTTACAAAAAGAATATCATATAGCGTGACAGTATTTTTTGGATAGATGTAAAAGACATACTTAATGTAACATTTTGGTCTATGGAAAATTAACATTGTAGCTCAAAGTGAGGTGTAATAAGAGTAACTGTTATTTGTCAGGTAAAAAGGTAGGCATTAGGTCAAATCATAGGAACAGCTTTTGAACACACTTGAGGCTATATTTTTTTTTTTTTTTTTTTTTTTTTTTTTTTTTTATCCGGTTCCGGTTATGGTGTCTAGTTGGCTTTTTGTTATGCTCTGAGAAAAATCGGTTATTTTTTACTTTTTGGATCATATAGAGAGTAAAACTTTAAGTACCAATAGTAATGGCAGAACGAAATAGTGATGTAAGTGGTGATGAAATGGTTGAGGGGTCTGATTATGGCTCTGAAAGTGACATTAGTGATTATGCCGTGTCTACACAAAACCGGTTCAAAGATGGCGGACATTCCAATGATCAACAATGGACACGAACTTCGCGTGCACAGAAAAGACCTAGGGTAAGCTCTAGTAGCATCAACAACTCGCAATTTACACAGCTATCAACATCTAACAAACTCTTGAACATGTTCGAGTCTATTAACAGAAATACAGAAGTTCTTGACTCTATGAGGAAAGATCAAAATCAGTCAATAAATGACATTAAATACTTGACCGAGAATGTAATGAAAAATCAGTATAGACTTACAACAATGGAGAGGTGTATCGACAATCAAGCTCGCAAACTAAAAATCAATCGATCTGGAAGCCAGAAGCAGACGTAATAACCTTGTTTTCTGGGGAATAGCGGAAAATCTTCAAAAGGACTGTAAAGCTCTAATGTACAAGTTTTTAGAAGATGAATTAGATGTGGAGGCAGGATCTGTATCAATCGAGCGAGCTCACAGATTGGGTACATACATGTTGGGTAACCGTAAAAGGCCAATTATTGTCCGATTCTTTAACTACGCTGATACTGACATGGTAATGACGTCTGCTTACAAATTGAAAGGGACCCCTTTTGGGATTGATAGAGACTATCCCAAAGAAATTGTAGATGCTAGAAAGCAGCTATATCAAAGTGATGAAGCGAGAAATGCACGTGTCAAGAGATTGAAAGTTCAGATTAAGTACCCTGCTAGACTTTACGTACAGGACAGATTAGTAAAGGACTGTTTCCCAGATTGGTTTACACTACTCAGAGAAAGTCGTGTGCATGGTTTTGACATAGGTATAACAGACGAACAGTATGAAAGCTATAATTCTGCATACTCAAGAGAGACTGAGGTGGACAGATCAGGAAAGAACAGTGTGTTTCCGTCTACAGCGACAGGACACACCCCCACGCAACGTGTAAACAACAGTAACACGGGGTCACGTGACATATCAGCCATTGCACGTGGGGAACAGAACTCAGACTATATTAGGACGAGGAATGTAAAACACCACTCACCTGTGACAAGGGGCTCCAGCCGATCAAGTGGTTCGAATAGGGAAAGCCGGGCAAAAACAGTATCTCCGAACAATAATTCAAAGCACAAAACACCACCCAAGTCCAACAATGTAAGCTCCTTAAATCCAAACGCCAGCTCTACACCTGTACATGCAGAGGGTAATTCTAAAAATATCCCTCCGGGTAAGCCGAATGACCAGCCGAATGAGACTATATTTAGAACAGGGGAAAACCAAGATCAAGAGAGCGCCAATTCAATAGACAGGTGTGACCGTCACGAGAGCGCCTAGGCCAACGGGGAGAAAAGTGATACATGTATTCGCGTTTGTTTACTTAATATAGAGGGGTTAATGGGACAATCATATAACAAACTTGAAGATGATGAACTTAAGATAATTTTCGAATCACATGATATTATAGTATTAACAGAGTCTTGGCTAAACGACAGTTTTGATTGCAAATTTAATGACTTTAATTATTACAGATTAAACAGAAATTTAAATAAAAGAACTGCACGCAGAAACAGTGGTGGCATTATTGTGTACGTGTCGAGTAAAATAGATAAACACGTGACTTTACTAAAAACTGAAAGTGACAGTATACTGTGGCTAAAAATAGATAGCTGCTTGTTTAATTTTGACAATGACTTGTTTTTATGTGCTTGTTACAATATTCCGACAGGTAGCAGTAGGGTGGCGTTTGAAGAGCGTGGTTTCTATGATATGTTGTATGAAGATTTGATGTATTTTTCAGACATTTACGAAGATCAATTTAATCTTTTAGTTACTGGAGATCTAAACAGTAGAGTTGGAAAACTGAAAGACTATGTAGAAAATGAAAATTTGATCGGTTTTGATATATTGCCAGATGATTATGTTACAGACGAAATTTTTGATAGAGTAACCAGAGATATGACTGTGAATGAAAATGGCAAATTATTGATTAACTTTTGCCAGTCCACAGGTATGCGTATTGTAAATGGTCGTGCTGGTGACCCGACTTCGTCGTGTGAATATACATGTGTTAAACACGCAGGTAGTAGTATGGTCGACTACGTGTTATGTAGAGAAGATATGTTCCGGTATTTTCGTGACTTTTATGTACACGAACCCAGTGTGTTAACAGACCATTGCGCCATAAGTTTTCATTTACAAAGCATGTGTACATGCAACAACAGCGATTTGAATAATGCTGAAAATGAAGAAGACGATGAATTAGAGTCTGTTATGTTTAAATATGCATGGAATGATGGAATGAAAGAAGAATTTATAAATGCATTAAATAATGAACAATTTAAAAATGACTTAGATTTATTAAATAATGAAATGAAAAACGCACATTCCGCTTCAGATATAGATACAAACCTTGAGCAGTTTTACAATATGTTGCACAGTGTATGTAAACCTTTATTTAAAAAAAACATAAGAAAGAATAAAAGTAATTATAATAAAAACGTTAAAAGTAATCAACCATGGTATGATGATGAGTGTAAACACTGTAAATGTAATTTCAATAAGCATTTAAATAATTTCAGACAAGATAACAATGCTCAGAATAGACAGGATATGATACATGCACGATCAACTTACAAAAACGTTATTAGAAATAAGAAAAACAGTTACAATACTACACAAACGAAAAAGCTTGAAAATATGCGCTACAAAAATGCACGTGAATATTGGAAATTACTGAAATCAGCAACTTCCAGTAATAAAGAAAGTAAACCTAATATTTCGACACGACAGTTTGCGGAATATTTCAAATCTATTAATGATCCTCAATCAGCATTTTTTCAACCGGATGATGACGTTGTGTTTTATAATGAGCGATTTTTAAACGGTGAATTACAAACTATGTTTGATGAATTAGACTATGAAATCAGTTATGCTGAAATTGAGCAAGCTTGTAAAGAATTAAACAATAACAGATCTGCAGGGGCGGATTATTTGATAAATGAGTTTCTAAAATATGGCTACGGTCAGTTAGCAGATTATCTGTATCGAGCTTTTAACACATTACTTAATACAGGTTACTTTCCAAATATGTGGACAGAGGGTTACATAACTCCTCTGCATAAAAAGGGGGACATAAATCTCCCTGAAAATTACAGGGGAATAACTCTATTGAGTGTTTTTGGCAAACTGTTTACCAAAGTTATTAATAATAGGCTAAATAGATGGGCCGAAGAATACTTTGTTTACGTCGAAGCGCAAGCTGGTTTTAGAAGAGAAATGGGTACTGTAGACAACGTGTTTGTATTACATTCATTAATTAACCACTTTTTAAATGAAAATAGAAAACTATTTGCATGTTACGTTGATTTTACTAAAGCATTCGACTATCTCGTCAGAGAAAACATATTTTATAAGCTTGTACAGTATGGAGTACGGGGTAAGATTTTAAACATAATTAGATCACTTTATACTAATATAAAATCAAGAGTGAAATATAATAACACACTGAGCGAACCCTTTGAATGTCATCTGGGAGTATTCCAGGGGGACTGTTTATCACCTCTAATTTTTGCTCTTTATGTTAATGATCTGGAAGATTATATGGTGCTTAATGGTTGTGAAGGTATTGATATTGGAATGCTTAAGTTATTTTTGTTGCTATATGCGGACGATATTGTTATTTTCGCTGAAACAGAGATAGGTCTACAGAACGGGTTACACACGCTATCTAACTACTGCGATAAATGGAAACTACAAGTTAACGTTCAAAAAACAAAAATCATGATATTTAAGAAAGGTGGCGCTTTAGGACGAAATTTGAAATTTTATTACAAGGAAACTGAAGTTGAAATTGTCTCTAAATTTACTTATTTGGGTATTGTATTTACACCAGGAGGGTCATTTAGTTTAACTATTGACGCACTAAGCGGTCAATCACTTAAGGGTTTATTTAAATTGAAAGCAATGTTGCATAAATTTCCGACATTATCAATTAGTCATAGATTAGATATATTTGAAAAACTTATAGTACCTATTCTCAGCTATGGGTCTGAAGTATGGGGCTATTTAGAAGCCAAGAAACTAGAAACAATACATCTACAATACATGAAACAGTTACTCGGAGTACGACCACAGACTCAGAATAATTTCATTTATGGCGAACTTGGTAGATATCCATTACAAACCTATAGATTTATTAGCATTATTCGCTACTGGCTTAAGATTATTTCTTTAGACAGAAGAAAGTATGCTAGAATAGTTTACAACTTAATGATTCATGATCTACAAAACCACCCAAACAAAAAGAATTGGACTTTCTATGTCAAACAAATTTTGGAAAATTTTGGATTTAATGAAGTTTGGCTTAATCAAGGTGTAGGTAACAGAAACTTATTTTTAAATATTTTTAAACAGCGTGTAAAAGACAATTTTACCCAGACATGGCATGACGAGTTAAGCAATTCCACAAGGGCAACTACCTACATTCTTTTTGCTGATTTTAAATTTAGTAAATATCTAGATGTCATAATGACTGTTAAATACAGATATGCATTAACTAGACTTAGAACATCTAGTCATAGATTAGAAATAGAAACAGGTCGCTGGACGAAACCTAATATCACACCAAGATCAGAACGTAAGTGTCAGTTCTGTAACAGTCTGGAAGACGAATTTCATTTCATTATAGAATGCCCTCTCTACCATGAACTTAGATCAAAATACTTAAAAAGATATTACTGGAATAGACCAAATATCCCAAAATTTATAGAACTAATGAAATCTAATAATGTAAAAGAAGCACGAAACCTGTCGATATACATATATCATAGTATGAAAAAAAGAGATGAAATGTTTTTCTCCAGATAAAGCTTAAAAAGTAATATTGTTGTTTTTGAAAAGTTGACACACAATTTATTATGATTAATTCGTATGCCGTCAATTGTTCTGGTATCTGCTTTGAAAACAACTGTTACCTAAACTACTGTTTTCAAAACAGGTAGCGAAGCGATACAATACCGATAAGAGCTGTAAGCAGTTCAAATCCAGATCAGATGCCGTGAACCGCGACGTCTGATCAGGACCCGAACTGTGTGCAAAGCCGACCTCAAACAGTGAATTACTTTGCTGATGGTTTAAGTCCAAAGTAGACGCCGTGCGAATCGACGTCTTATCAGAATGCAAATTGTTAGTAAAATTCAACTATCCCATTAACATTTTTGTTATTTGCTTTGAAGACTGTATATATTATTACATGTACATGTATTTTCAAAACGGGTAGAGTACCGATGAAATACTGATACAAATTTCAATCAGCTCCAATCCAGATCAGACGTCGCGTGGCACGACGTCTGATCAGGATCCAACCTGCGTGAAACATTTCCTTAAGTTTCAAATGGACCGGTAAACATACCGATTATTGCTTCGCTTACAGTTCGAATCCAGAACAAACGCCGTGCGATGCGACGTCATTTTTTTTTAGGATCCAGACTGTTAGTAAAGACAACTATTGCCGCCTATGTCGGGACATGGTTTAATATTCATCGGTTACTCAGTAACATTTGATGTGCACGCCTTTTGTCTGTGTGTTTCATTCTAGGAAACACATTGAATCAATAGGGACTCAGTCATGTACTATTGTTTTTTAATTTGGTTTCAGTCTCTTTAAGTTGTTTCGTTTCACCGTAACAGAAACTGCTTTAAGTGACTTCTACATTGATATTGTATATATAAATGCATTAAAAATGGGATATTATTTTTTCTAGAAATAAAAGTGGCAAACAGTTCGGAGCCTGGTCAGACGCCGAGCTTCTCGGCGTTTAATTTGGCTCAAATCTGTTTGATACCTCATATAACTCACGGGATATTATAATTATAATTGGAAATATATATGGCAGCCCTGTTCATTAACTTTATCAATAACATATGATGTCAAACCAACATTTTGTGTATCACGTTGGTGTAGTTAAATATCGCCGATACTTGTCTGGAAAAATGTTAACATATCCCCTTTTATATTCATTTATTATTTTGATGATTAACATGGTGTACATATATTTATATAATAACTATAATTAATAATAATAATATGTGATAAAGGGAGGTAATTAGTCGACTCATATGTATGCAGTAAACAGCGCTGCTTCCTCTGTACATATTAGTTGACAAATTAGCTGAAACCAATAGATCAATATTTTCTGTACAAAACTTGTCATAATGAATTGGATAGTTAAGGACACTTTTCTCCCATAATGAATCTAAATATCAAATTTATATACAGAGAAGAACACGTTATTCTCCTTATATTAGCTTGTTAGCCGAAGCAATTATTTTCAATGCAAATAGCCTGGAGCCTGGCCAGATGCTGGACAACCCGGTGCCAGGTGAGGCTAAAAGCTATTTGCCGATGAGTTCAAAATAATAATAATAATAAAATAATTTATCAATGAATAACAGAAATATGTAGCCATAACCGGATTTGGTATTGTATGTATATTTTGTATATTACATGTATGTATGCTCATGGACTATTAAGTCTATTGCAGAAATAAACTATCTATCTATCTATGATCTATGTTGGACAATACAGTATGGAAACGTATAGAAAATGCTTCTATTATAGCTTTATTAAAATGTTGTATTGCCCATTCAGCTTAGGTACACTATTCTCTGGTGAGGGTTATGGTCCTCTTGTGTTTAATCATAACAATTGTGAAAAATCAAGTTTCCCCGTCTGACAAATGGGTTGAACATTTACTTTTCTTCAGTAAATGTAAACTTGTTATAGACACTCACTTACACCAACCCTTTCCTCCAAATTAACCCGTATCCAATGTTGTTTAACCTTTTCGCCTTACCGGCCCAAACTTCCAAATTTCGGTTTCCAAGAAGGTACATTTTTAGCTCATCTGTTTCGAAGAAACTACGAGTTATTGTCATCTCTTCGGCGTCGGCGTTGTCACCGTCCAAAATCTTAACGTTGGCCATAACTTTGGAACTATATGTGATGCAGACTTTATATTTGTTTTGAAGAAGCTCTTGAGCTCAGTACAACTTGGGCCATGTCTGACAAAGGGAAAGGTTATTAAGAGGTCATTTAGAGGTAAAATAGGGAAATTTTATCATTGGCCGTAAATAGGATAACAAAACCGACGAGCGTTGACACCCGCATGCGATGCTCTCGTTTGACTAAGGTTGTTTTGTTGTGGTTTTTATTATTATTTATTTCAATACGACGAACTGTGCAGGAGCCGTCTGATCTGAGTAGATACCCTTTGCATAGCCTAAACACGTGTACTATTCACTGTTTGAAAATAACGAATATACTCGTCATTAGGGTTCAACGAGTTAAGGCGATTGGATGCTTTAGGTGCAAGATGAAGCTTTCTGCTTTATTTCCATTATCCCTGATGTTGCCACCTGCATTAAACATGAATTATTGATACTCATTTGTGACATTTATACGGAGTCAGCAGTCCCTAGGTTCAAAATGCGATGAAAAGGTTAATGTGGAGCACAGGCTCCAAGGTTTTAAAGCGTTTGAGTTCAGTCGTTCTCAAACAATTGATTGGTCAGATTTGAGCCTGGGCTCAAATCTGACCAATCAAATGCTTGAGATCGATCTCGGACTCAACTCGAACACCATCCATCGATTAACTAAGCACAGTTTCTGTCCCACTCTCTGAAGTTCGCATCTGTTTCGTGCACTATTGCACCCGGTGTTGAGACAGCATTTAGTTCGGACAAGAAGCAGCCCTTGGTATTTATTTCGTACTCGATTAGACGACAGGTAAACCCTGTGGTTGAAACGCAGAGGGCATGGCACTGCTCTATGTCAAGGTCATATTGTGAGAGGTTGTTTAGCCCAGCGAGGTAGTAAGTGACCTCGCGAAAGGTGTTTCCATACGTTGTGCATCCTGAAAAGGAACATACTAATACTGACGCAAATCTGCCGTTCTTTATCCCACTTTCACATAACGCGTGTTTAATGTTTAAGACAGATGGTCGCTTAAAGCAGGCTGACAATAAAGCAGAAAACTCCCGAATGAACTTTCTGCTTGATTTTCAGCCTCCTTTATGAAGCCACGTACCATGATAGTTATGACTCTTAAACAGGGCAAGAGCGTTGAATGGCACCAGATAGAAACCAGAAATATTTTGTAAGAACTTTCCACTTTACTTGTGATCTATAGTAAGTTGTCACCTGTTTAAAATACGTATGCTACATAGATCTACTACATGTACTATTAGTGACCTTTTAGTCAGTTCCTCCGATCAAGCACACTAAAGCCTCCTGTGACATGTCATCTTACACCCGCTTGTAAATGTTACAAAACGTTTACTTCTGTATACATAGTGGAGGAACCCCATGCGTATTTCAGATATCTGATTGCGAAAACTTCATGATTTGAGAGACAGGTGTTGTGTGTAATGAAATTAGCTCCAGCTGTAAAGATAGTTCACTGAGATAACCTACTAGATAACCCTCTGTGTTTAAGAGCTTTCGTATGGACGTCGGAAACGACATTTGCGACTTGTACACGTATGTACATTTTCGTTATAAAGTCACGTTCTGCGTCAAGTAAATATTGAAAAATTGAAGGGTATCACATGTACTTTCTTGAGAGGAGAAATAAACTAAAGGCGTTAAAATGCGTATCTATGGAGTAAGTGGTTAACACATCGTATTTCGATATATGGACTCATGTTTTGACATATCGAACTATATGATCTTATGGTGCATTATACCATCGTGTAGGCAAATGTTAGCTCTTTTAAAATGATATATCACACGTGCACTTTGCACGTATTATATCGAAATTATTGATCAAGTAATATTACTTTTTGAAGCCCCCTCATATCAGTAGTAAAGAAACTCACCTGCTGGACACGAGTCTGTCATATAGTCATAGGGATAGCCATAATTACATTCACACCTGTTCAGTTTACAACTGCTATTGGATATTGGACATTGCCCATCAGTGGAACATGGTTCCAACAACCAACCAGCTCGGCAGCGGCCCTGTAGTAAAACACAAAGATTAACCCATTACCCCATAGCCTGTTTCTAGTTTTGAACATAGATGAACACTTAAGGATGTCGGCCTGTCTTTTTGAGCATTATGAAATTTCCGAAAAATTTTACGAACTCATTTTCAAAAAAATGTTAAGAACTCATTTTTGGTGAATGCATACAGTAATAAAATACTATTTTCCCGGGGAAAAATGGATTTTCGTTTCGGAAGGGACTTTTTAAGTTTTATGTCCTATTCGTAGTTTACAGCATACACTGTTTTCATAGGTAGGTTGCATTTTGTTACATCCGATTTCATTTCAATTTCTCAGAATATAAGCATGAAATTTTCATGGTAGTACAGTTTTAGTATAAATTATAGATAACTCAATAGATAAAATGAATTTTTTTTGAAAAAAAATATTTTTAGTAAAAATACACGAAAAATTGAAAAAATGAGAAAAAATGATTTTTTTTAGATAAAATGATCTATATCTTTTTTAAAAGATCCGGGACCCTGTGTTTTTATTTGCTATTTCACTAAAACTTTTTGTTTGCAAGGCTTAAAACAACAAATAAAAATTTGGTAATTAGTTTGCTACAATTTGTAAGGCAATTTTCACTGTGCCTTATTCTCCCATTATAAAAAAGTGGGTGGAGTAAATTTTACTCCTTTCCGGTGAAATCAAACATTTTTATTTTGGATCTTGATAAAACATTATTTTCAGAGTTTATTCTTACTATGGTAATGTAAATTAGGATACTTTTTGTACAAATAGATTG
Organism: Gari tellinella; assembly: GCA_922989275.2. Lineage (NCBI taxonomy): Eukaryota > Metazoa > Mollusca > Bivalvia > Cardiida > Psammobiidae > Gari > Gari tellinella. The sequence continues at coordinate 90,359,913 of OV277860.1, forward strand.
TTTAAATAAAGATTGAAAAACCGTAGTACAAAAAAGTAGGAGTTTTTATGAAGCTTCAATTTTAGAGGGGTAGCCTTGAAAAATCTCAAATTGTGAAAAAGAAAGGTCCGGTACCCCCACTTTTTACACCAGTTTTGTCATATAAACTAATTTTACTGTCTTTATGCAAAGTTTGAAGAATTTGGTAATTACTTTCCAAAGGTGCACCTGCTACCATCTGCTAGGATATAGAAACTATCTATTATGGTACATATTCATGACTGAATAAGTTGGAACTATTTTTCAGTGGATAAATAAATTACAGACATTAAAAGGCGTATAAATTTATGGGCTAATGTGTTAAATACTTAGACCCTAGTCCAACCCCAAATTCTAAGTCATGAAAATCTTAATCTAATTGATGGCTGACATGGTATTTCCAAGTAAAATATTTTCGTAGCAAGAGTTGTCAGAAAATATTGACAAAAATATTTTACGTCCAGACCTGGTACTCGTAAAAGGTTAAAAACTACTTGTTCATATTTAAACAAGTAGAAAAAATGAATACTGTTGTTTGGTTGTGTTTGGTTGCGTGGCCGCTAATTGAAAGGCGGTGGCATTTTGGCCCATTGTTAAGTCTTATCTATTTCAAATACTTTACATCCTTACTAATACTATATTATGCTTTCGCCGCCGAATGTAAAATGACTATGTTAAACCTTACACTCTCAATGACGCCAAAAAGGCGTGTTTGCAAAAGGTTTTGGTCCCTTAGGGTTAAAAATAAAGAACCACCATAAACAGGATCAACCTGACTCAACCAGTCTCAGGAGAAGAACTAAATAAGCTTTAGCTTTCGTTCTAATCCTATAATAGATATGTTGTATATTCTATGTATCTGTACATTTTCTGAAATAAATATGTTTAAACTAACCAGTCTCTGTGAAGATCAAGCACCTACTTTTTAGCTCACCTGAGCACAAAGTGCTTAAGGTGAGCTTTTGTGGTCAGTCAATGTCCGGCGTCCGTCGTCGTGCGTTGTGCGTCGTGCGTTGTGCGTCGTGCGTCAACAATTTCTTCAATCATCTTCTTCTCCAAAACCACTTGCCTGATTGCAACCAAACTTCACAGGAATGTTCCTTGGGTCAAGCTCTTTCAAAGTTGTTCAAAGAATTTGAAACCATGCAGAACTCTGGTTGCTATGGCAACCAAAGTGAAAAAATAAGGAAATCTTAAAAAATCTTCTTGTCACAAACCACAAAAGCCAGAGCTTAGATATTTGGCACATGTCATCACCTTTAGGTCCTCTATCAAAGTTGTTCAAATTTTGCCCCTGGGGTCAAAATTGGCCCCGCCCCGGGGGTCAACGTTTTACATAGAGTTATATAGTGAAATGTTCAAACATCTTTTTCTCTGAAACCAATATGTCCAGAGCTTTGATATTTAGCATGGTACTACTTCTAGAGGTATTTGACTTATATTGTTGAATTGGTTCCGGTCTGTTGCATATCTGGGTCACCGGAGCTAAAAATAGATTTTTTTCCATGAGAACTTCAAAAATCTTCTTGTCTGAAACCATAGTACACTGAGCTTAGATATTTTGCACATAGCATCGTCTACAGATCCTCTATCAAAGATGTTCAAATTTTGTCCCTGGGGTCAAAATTGGCCCCGCCCCGGGGATCACAGTTTTACATAGAGTTATATAGTGAAATGTTCAAACATCTTTTTCTCTGGAACCAATATGACCAGAGCTTTGATATTTGGCATGGTATATCTTCTAGAAGTCCTTCACACATATTGTTGAATTGGTTATGGTCTGTTGCATATCTGGGTCACAGGAGCTAAACATAGATTTTTTCAATGAAAACTTCAAAAATCTTCTATTCTGAAACCATAGTACACTGAGTTTAGATATTTTGTACATAGCATCGACTACAGACCCTCTATCAAAGTTGTTAAAATTTTGTCCCTGGGGTCAAAATTGGCCCCGCCCCGGAGGTTACCGTTTTACGTAGTGTTACATAGGAAAATGTTCAAACATCTTTTACTCAGAAACCAATATGGCCAGAGCTTTGATATTTGGCATGATGTAACTTTTAGAGGTCCTTCACATATATGGATGAATTGGTTCTGGTCTGTTGCATATCTGGGTCACCGGAGGTAAAAATAGATTTTTTCAATGAAAACTTCAAAAATCTTCTTGTCTGAAACCATAGCTACTGAGTTTAGATATTTTGCACATATAATCGTTTACAGGTCCTCTATCTTAGTTGTTCAAATTTTGCCCCTGGGGTCAAAATTGGCCCCGCCCTGGGGGTCACCTTTTACAAATCTTCTTTTCTGAAATCACGTGACCCATCCTAGTGTCACAATGGACAGGTGAGCGATCAAGGGCCATTCTGGCCCTCTTGTTATTCTTGACTTATCTTGGTCCAACTATTTTGTTAATAGAGCTAAAATTCTAATGTGATGTGAGTCTATACTGTTTGCTTTATAATTGACATTGAGTGCTTCTATTTATTTATTAAATACATAATTATGATTAATAGTGGGCGTTGTCCTGGTGGGGAATTGTCCCAGCGGGGAATTTTCATAATGGGGAAATTTCCGGTGGGGAATTGTCCTAGTGGGCAATTGTCCTACACTCTTGGTAGATATACCTTTAGAATTTCTCCATATTGTACCATCGTAGTGCATCCATAGACAAATGAGGCTTGTTTCCACTCATTTGTCTTGCATATCTTTGTTTCGGGATTGAACTGAATGGACCGACACCTCGTGTCCCTAGTACACTGCTTGCTACAGACCATAGCCGACTGGACATTGCTGTATACACTCAAAGGGGTTCCATAGCAGCAGTTGTAACAGCTCCACTGAAAGCTGAACCGAGTTTCACATATGTCCACAGCGGCGCAAAACTCAGTCAGCCTTGTGTAAACAAGCAGCAAAACAAACCATATCATCTTCACACCAGTTTTCTTTGTCAACAGCATCTGAAAATATACTTTGGACAATCCTTTCAACGTCATTTATAAATAATAACGGTCAGCTTTTCAAACAGTTTCAATTCAACTTTGGACCCGTGTCAGACATCAAATGACACAAGGTCTGTTCGCCAAAACGGTTTGACCTTACGAGACGTATTTTAACTTTTTGTTTTAATACCATATGGAGAGTACAAAATTGTTAAAATAAAATAAGAAATACAGCACCGCTTTCTTTCCTGTCGGGACCTCTTGTCGAGAAAAGTTCTATTTTTAATAAGCAGAAATATTTTCTTTATTAAAAATAAGATAACTCAAAGATTTATATACATTCAAATAAACTGTATTTAGACAATATAAGATATTTTCAAACAGAAACATTTCATGAAATATTTTCTGGAATTATCAATGTTTTAAAAAATCAAATTCTGAAAAAGTCACTAAATTTCAAATTCAAAACATCTAACTGTTAACATACACTCCTTTTAGACTTATTAGATATATATTATTTAATTTTAATAGTCACAAACATTTAATGAAAATCTACAGCAAACATTACTTCTTATACATGATTTTCAGAAATTAAGACAAAATGGTAACACATATCGAACCTCCCTTGAGTTCAAATTTTGACATTACAAATGTACTTTTGTCACGTGTTAAGCTGCCATCTGTCATATAGGCCAGACATCGTTACAGTGTTTAGTTGTCACTTGACTTTTCGTGCATCTGATATTATATAAATATTAGATGGCAGTTTGCGTGACATTCAAATTGTCAACCCGAGAAACAGAATGTCACCCCGAGGCGTAGCCGAGGGTGACATTCTTGTTTTCGAGGGTTGACAATTTGAATGTCGCGCAAACTGACATCTAATATTTATTTTATTACACCGAGCTTATCAACCCTGTCTTTAGAATCGTCTCTTTTGTATTTTATAAAATGTGTTGTGAATACCAATTTAGCGCGGACATGTACGTAACGCGGGAAACAACGTCGCCGTCTATGACGTCACATTGTTTATAATTATATTACAAGAAAGAAAGAAGAACGTTATGACAAGTATATTGAAGAAACAGCGTCTTTACATTGTCTAGGTGGCAAATATACTCTTCCGAAATGGTGGCAAATCGTTAAGGAATGGACAAAAGGAAGCAACTTGTACAGAAAATGCCAAAAGTTGATTAGAATTTACCACTCTTTAAAACGTTCTAATGTCGCCAATAGCGAAATTCATGTCAATGCTGACAGTACGTTTTCGGACGGAGAAAAAAAGTAATGTTCTTTAGAGTGACGTCACGAAAAGAATATCATAAAGAGTGACAGTATATTTTGGATAGATGTGAAAGACATGCAAAATCTTAACTGTAAGTCTATGGGAAATTAACATTGTAACTCAAAGCGAGGTGTAATAATATTCATTATTACATTTGTGAATAAACATAACCTGTCCTTTGATCACTGCGTTATGGGCCGACTAGTCAATAAAATCGGACAATTTATTTCAAAACAAAAAAGGTTTTTGAATAGAATGGGACTCGAACCTAGGGATTTTGGATTGTTAGTCAATCACTCAATCAAATGAGCTATCAAGGAAGGCAATGAATCCTGCAAACCTTTTCTTTAAGTAAATTTTCTACTGTAAGTACGTGCCGAATAAAGATCATGTGAAAGTCATCAGCATTTCGGAACTCGAGATGCGTGCTGCCCGCTGTCGATCCACCTTAAGATAGAACTTGTAAAAAAATTATCAGTTACAGCCACCCTAGGATAAGCGACCTCTGAACGAAAATGCATGGTGATCTTTGATGACAGGTGATCGATTAATGAGCATTCTGCACGATTCTTGCCGTGCATTAAGCAGTCAAATTTCATTAATGTAAAAAATATATGGTGGTTTAAATAGTGGTCGCTTAATACAGATCTGACTGCAAATGTCAATATATTTTACACGGTTAAACTTTAAGTGAATCCACTTTACCAACCTTTCTTGAGAGTACATGTATTCTTACATTTGGTTTTTTTATGAATCAACATGTTATCATGTGTTCGTGTAAATCATTAACTGACAGAAATAATGGAAAAAATTAACAATTGAAAGTACATGTATTCTCATTTTTATGGGTGTTAAAATCAACAGATGCTTAATGAGTTGAACGCTAGTGACTCTTGTACACTTCCTCAACAAATGGTGTGACGGTGAAGAATACACCTGTTGTACGTAATTAGTGCACTGTTTTACCTATAACAATCTATTGTAAGTCATTCTCTAAATAGTAAAAGGTAAACCAGACTTAATTTTATCTTAATCTTTGGTGTTGTTTTTCAGATCTAAATAAATTTATTTGTCTTTTCTCGCTTTATAGATACATTTATGTAATTTCATGTGAAACGCTTTTGAACGCATAATTCCTGTGTGAAAAGAGCGTTAAATAAATCTGGTATAATAATAGTAATAATAATAATAATAATAATAATGATAATAACACCTCCGACGAGTCTTGTTTGGAGTGACTATAGAAAGGATACAAATGTGTAGCGTGACTAGAACCCAGACGCCCAAATAGGTAAACCCCAAGTGCGACTTGTTTCAACTGCATCACATCTCAGAGTCTATCTGCAGTTTTGAAAATTGTATCATGAATGCCAAACAGTTTGGATCACGTTTTGGATCAGATTGTTTACAAAACTCGCCAATAACGTACATAAGGTTGGCCTCTTTACTAATTTGTCCTCAGTACAATGTTTTTTTTTCTGCAAACAGTTTGGACTGTTTCAATTCATTTTAGCCCTTTCACACTCAATGTCATAACGCGGCGTCTGATCAGGATTAAATTGTTTGCCACTTGTTTTGAAACTACTTCAATTATACTGCCTGAATCTAACTTTGACGCGATATTGCAGACACCAATATTGAAGCGGACAAAACTATGGCAGCGAAAGTTTAAAAACTCATAAGTGAGTTTATGACGTACAGTTAATTCAACATTATGTTTAGATAAAAACAAATAATATGTTCTTTCAATAGACATGTATGCAAAAAAAACACTTTCTTAACCATTAATTTTTAGGTATGTTTTATTATACATCATGTAAATGTTAACAATGCTGTATACAAAGCGAAAACATCATTACGTGTTTGTTATGATGTAGATCTAGATCTATATGTAATAATATTTTATTATAGAATGTCACCACACCATTATGTCAACTTGTTTTCACTATGTTTCATTATTTAAAGCAAAAATATCAATATGGAAAAAGGTTTTATGGTAAAATATCATTATTAGAAGCGAAAACATCTCAAGATAAAGATATTATGGTATAATGTTAAGATGAGATTTTGTTAGAGATGGTGGAAAACAACTATGTAATCGTCTTGTATAACTACGTAAAGTAGTTTTGCATTATGTAAAGCATAAACACCAATATGTAAAGGTCTTATTTAATGATGTACATGTATAGGGTTAAAAGTCATTATTTATACTACAAAAATATATCTAATACAAAAATCTTTTATTCCAAAGTTTATTGTATGGTGAAAAGATATAAAATTAATACGAAAAGAACTTCAGACAATTAATTGCAAATGAATCGATAGCACGATCCATGTAGCCTATTTGTCGATCATTTTCTGGCATTCATATTCATACACATGAAATAATACAACCCATTTCATTTCATAGAAAAATGTAAATATATATCAATACAAAACCCTAAACTCAACCGAAACTTGACAAATAAAAGACTTTGGGTTTAACTTCAAATCCGAGGTACCATGTCATTGAAAAAGTGTCTTTAACTAGTTATCACTTCAGAGGATAAAAAGACTCCAATAAATATAGATATATTCCGAAATATAAAGCACTTAATCCAAACATTAACCAAGTGTCATTAAGGATTTTACCATTGACCAAAACGAAATGATTGACAATTGATATACGCTTGTAAATACAGTTTCCTTGTTTCTGTTCCGATCTGTTATATCTCCTTCTCTTTCACAAAACTAAAAACAGCGCCTCTGTATTAACAAAACATGCACATATATGCCAGTATTTCCGGAGACTTGACGGTACCGTATACCAATTTTAGGCCTTTGTGAGCATGGTCATGGTCTAATGAATAACTTATGATGTTTTGATGTTATAACTTTACTACCGTAACGTGTTTCTAGAACGCATTTAATAACATACATCAATCATGGTGTAAATTTAATTTAATTTTTCTACTCATAAACTTCTGATTGAAGCTTCGAATGTAACGATTTCAGTTTCAAATTAGTCCTGTTTGACCCTATATAGGGGTGTCCATAATAAAACATTGCAAAATGACAAACAACGCAGACCATGACCAGCAGGTTCCATAAGGACTCCCTGGATAGGGTATTCATTGTTTGCAATATATGCATATACTGGTTTCCCTTATTGTAACAACAGTTGAACGGTCTAACATTTAGTACAGTCCACCCGTTAAACCATGCACTGCCTAACCCCGATTACAATCGTTATTTGCAAAAGGTTTGGATTCTGATCGCATCTGATCAGAATCCAAACGTTTCAACACTTATTTTAATATTTCCTAAGTCAGAACACGCAAACTTTAAATTGACAAATAAAAGCAGACACTTGTTGACATTTGATGACGTGATGGCAGTAAATAGATTAAATGTTACAGCTGCTGAACTTTGTCAAGCCTGCATGATCACGGGTTTGGTTGATGAATACTTAACCCTTAGCCTGCCAGTCACGACTAGCTCCATATGCAAACAGCTTGGATCCGGATGAGACGCCGAGTAACTCGGCGTCTCATCCGGATCCAAGCTGTTTGACACTCGGACAACATTTTCAGCAATTTTGAGCAACTTTGAAGCATTTTGAAACTTGAAGCAGACGAGAAATATAGCAGACGACAATTTATTTGGCGGGCTAAGGGTTAATGTTTGATTTATCACATTGATGTGAAAGATAAGGAGTAAAATATATTTTTGTCACACTTAGTGGAAACAGGTCCTTTGACCAGGGTCTGCACTGTTTGCAATGTATTTTTAAACTTGTTTCCGGAATAGAGACGGTTGAACCCACTGACCAGGGCCTGCGCGGTGTTTCATTTTTGATATACATTGTAACATTGTTTTACAAAAAAAGCCTTCAATTCATGAAAAGGACAATACCTAATAAGAGTTTGAAACTGTCCAATTTTCAAGTATCCGGGATGAATGAGATAAAGCGAGTGAATTTTGAATGCTTTTACTCCACTTCTGGCAGAAGCACATCGTAAATGATAGTTTGTGATTTTAATAGATCTATATCTTGGAAAGAGATCTCAGCGGGGATTCGAACCCGCGCTACTAGGACAATACCATTGCACAAAAATGAACTTATCATGTAACAGCAGCAACAGTAAGGAATAATCAAGATTTATGTGCTGCCTGCTTCAGAATTCTAGTCGGATTGAATTTTCAAGTTACGAGTCTTAAGAAACATCGCCATGAAAATCAACAAGTTTGGACCTTAATCCGCATTGCCGCGGCGTCTGATCAGGACCAAAAAACTGTTTGCAAACGCGCTTTTTGGCGTCATTGAGATTAAAAGGGTTATAGCAACAATTTGGAATTATTCTTGTGCTGCATCACCTTCGTTACGGGATATTTGTGTTGTAAAGCTGCCTGTGAGTCAACCGATTAATTATCGAAAAGTTATCGATTGAGATCCAACGATAATCGGTTGGTCATTTTGCAGTTTCAGATTACCACCGCTAATCGTTGTATTATCGAATGTGTACTTTAAAGTAACAATTTGGAATTGGCAAGTGAGGCGTTTCTTTTGCTTTTCTGCTCTGACTGATCAGAGTTTATCTCCTAATAAGTCCCGAGCGTGTTGAAAATAGCTCGCCGATGCGTTTGGTAGAACAAGCGTAATGCATTTTTTTTCTAATCACAAATCAAATTGGCAAATAAATTTTATCGATGTCGTTATGACATCATGAATAAAACAAATAGTTCTGTAGCGGTGAGTGTGGTTTTAAATATACTAGATTTAATTGGAGAACTGTCCATAGGTGAATGAGTTAATTCTCGGTTGATTAGCTACACGCTGTATACCTTAGTTTTGTCATTCTATTCACAAGCTGTAGTGTTCTTGGTCTCAATTTGAAATTACCAGATCCATTTTTACAAGAAAAATCCAGTATCAGGGACCTGAATATAATTTTGTTTGTCATAGGCGAGCTTCAGGGTCTATAAGCTTCCGTAAATATACAGTTAATGACAACTTATAGATCTATTTAAGTTGATACATATTCTATTTCCATATATATGGATAAAGCATATACATGTTTGGAATAACCTGTCATCTCTGTATTTTATATACAAGCAAGTTTAAGAGGAACTGTATTTTACGTTTTGTTTGCTTGAAATGCTGGTATGTAACTGTCCGTCACCTTATTTGTATATAATATCATGTGTTTTGTGTTTGTTTATATGTGTGTACAGTGTATATCTATGTATTCATAATCTATATACATTGGAGGAAATAAAGATATATACAGTAGACCACCGCAAAATAACTTGACGACCTAGATGTTGCAGGTATACTTAACCGTATTCAAGACAAGACTCAAACTCTCCATACTATTGCAAAAATTGCAAGGCAAGACTACAACAAATTATTTGGATTAACACTTTGAACACTAGTCCCGCATATATTCATTCAACGCAAACAGTGTACAAGTACATAGTACACGTGCTCTATACATTGGCCCGATCAGGAACGACACAAAAGCCAGCCGCGACCAACCAATCAAAGACAGGAAATGGCGATGAATTGGCCACATTCTAATACAAATACCGTTAAATACAGTTCGACAGACCCTGTATTGGAATCCACACGATCGCTATAGAAGAGGAATACCAGTTTTCTAGCCTTGTAGTTTTTGTAATAGTGTGGAGAGTTTGTGTTGCTGTCATATATTTTGACATTGGGTAAAGCAAATAGAACAACACATGTCAGAACGAGTTTGCAGAATGCAGAGAAAGCTGTAATTAACCCAACGTAAAATCTTGACCCATCATCCGTTTGAAATTGACACATGGTCAAATCTTAACGGGGGTTCAAATTGCAATCCTTTATTCTATCCCCATAGATTTATACTAAAGCAATTATATCAATTGCAAACAGTCTAGAGCCAGATGAGACACCGGGGAACTCAACACAGTTTGCCACTAACCTCAACCCTGCAGAGCTCAGCGCTGCATATCTGCTGTATAACATTTAATGATTGCCATGTTATTTAAATGTTAGTAAAATGTCTTTAAAATATTTGTTCAAAATATCAACAGATGTATGTTGTTTATATAAATACACTCAATTTTTTTTATTGTATATTTAGTCGCAAATCAAGTAGCACAGGCTTCAAACGTTGCGATTTGCTCATCAAATACTGTATAATGTTCAAATTACTACTTTGCTGAAAGTTCTTCAGCAAAATAAAGAGATTATTGATAGCATATTGTTGCTGACTAGTAATTTAAGCGATGGACTAAGATTAAAATAGTGGTACATTAACCAGTCTGGAGAGTTGTACTCTTAACCAGCAAATACTTATTTGAAAACTATGTATCACATTTGCTACATCTGGGCTTTAATGTTTTATTGTCATTAAGAAATCCATTCTTCACTATTCTTTATTCCCTTTCTATAAATGCTTTTGTGCTATTTATCTATTTACTAATGCCTATTATGTATCAGATCTGCTACAAAATCTACATTAGGGCCACCAAATAATTTCAATACCATTTTTAACCATTTCGCTGTCAGGCTATATAACAGGATTCAATCTGTTTGACATTCAAATTAATGTTTATTAAGTTAAAAACGCTTAAAATTGTTACGTATAAAAACACGAAAGTTTAAGAAATTCCACGAATTTACAATTATATATAATAAGTATATAAAAGGTATTCAAAATCAAAACATTCGTCCTTATTCGATTATTTTAATGACAGACGTTATCCTATTCAGTCTTAGCGACGAACATACTGATTATTTGCAAATAGCGTGCCAGTGAAGTATACACTTGTCCTATGCAAACAATGTTAACCCAGATCTGCACTGTCTGTCGATTTTTAAATAAATTGTAAAAACAACTCTAGATAGGGTCAAGCTTATATTGGAAAATGGAGATATTCATTAAAAGTTTCAAGAGTGAAACAATTAATTAGGTTTTTATCTTCGTCATCATAAAAACAGCCCAACAACCACATATACACAGTTATCTATATATTAATGATACTTTATATGTTGAAGCTGTTGAACACAATAAAATCACTATTAAAATATGATATATAGTTGTACTAAAATGACAAGATCACAGGTGATAAAAACTTTTTCGATTACATGTACGGATCCAGATTTGTTCTCTCATGGTGGTGATAGGGATTGAGGCCCATTTTTTTATTTCTCATTCATGATTACGCAAATACAAGATGCTTACCACACATGCATATTAATAAGTGGTGTTGAATACAGATGGCAACTCAAAGCAAACTGAAATAGTGAGGGTTCTACTCTCTCAATGACACTTTGTTGCCACGTACCGCGGCGTCTGAACAGGACCTAAAAATTTTGCACTTTTATCGATATTTATTAAGCCATACAACCTTAAATCTAACTATGAAACGTGTATCGCAGACAACAATAATTGAGCAGACGACAATAGAGCGGTGAAGGGGTAAAACTCTCCCGAATAATTTAAGCATGACAGGTTAACCATGTTGCACCTTCGAACAAATAAAACCTCTTAAACTTTACCAATGTTTCTGTGGTAGGGGAAGAGATCCAATACCCTTTGTCCGTCCTCTAGATTATTTCTTGCATGAAAACATTTAAACAAAGTATTCACCAGGACATATCAGAATGTTTATTTTAACCCCGAATACATTAAAAAATAAGCTTTTACATTGGCAAATAAAAAGGAATCAATTTCAAGATTTAATTATTCACACTTATTTCACATCTTATTTGGCGTTTTGTGTTATGTCTGACCGGTTTCACTGTAGCTCTATCCAAAGTTGTAAGGTTCAAACGAATAAGAAAAACTAAACCAAGTGTAATCATGTATTTTAGAATTAAAAAACAAACTTATTCTTTAATTTAAAGGTCATTATTATGTATAGATAACTTCCAAACATGCCTGAAATAAAATTCACGTGTCTCATGAAAGCGTCTAGGTCAAAACGCTTTTTTTCAGGCTCTTAACAGTATTATTGAATTTTACAAGTTATCTTCTATAAACAGTTTCAAATCCTACTACCAAACATTGTTTTAAAAAAATGCTTACAGAATTTCTACTATGAATCTTTTGATTTTCGTTTCATTCCTTACAACTGTATTTCAGTTTGAAACCATCACCAGTACTTTCAAGTACTTTGATTGAAAACAAGTGAGCAACACTTATATTTTGCATACCAGAACCAGAATCCAATGTACAATATATGTTTAAAATCAAATAGGGGATTTTCACTCTAAACACACCACGAGCTACATATACACATACACATACACCACATATACTTGTATCACATCGTACACACTTACAAACAACAATCTTCTATAACGATTTAGGTCACAATCCCATAAACAAATAATTATACATTAGAATAAAGGTCATAATAATCATAAGAAACTGTCCCAAACACCATACTTTTCATGTGGTCCAACTGTGCAAACAACAGAGCACATACTTCAGCGTTGTCCTCTGTTTGAACAATTAAGAAGAAAGATGTGGCCAGCCACTGTCACCCTAGAAGAGAAGCTATATGGCAAGAAGGAGGATCTCTTGAAGACTGTGTCCTTCATCGCTGCGACCGGGGTGATGGTGTAGACGGTGTACGAAAAGAAGAAGAAGAATCATAAGAACATGTTTTATTATATACCTATTCTAAAAAAAAAGCGAATACAGGCCATACAATCTTTTTCCGTATCAGATGGTCCGTATCAGATGGCATATATGCTACACGATGTTAACGTCACTGCTTTTATGCAACACAAGTTGTACACGATCTATTAATATAAAGAAGCATTGCGCGTGACGTTTCGGAATTCCAGGTCCGATGCTATTTTGAAAAAAAGTTGAAACTAAGAATTGGTCAACTTTGAATAGGTTAATTTCCATTTTAAGCGTGAATAACCCACAACACCCACTTTAACTAATGTTTTCCCCCAAAGAATAAAGCTTAAAACAGTTCAACTCATGCTCTGAAACGCTTATTAATTAAAAAAAATAATGACGTAATTTATTGGTGGTCACATGACTTCCATGTATACTTTTGCATAGAACTGGTTGCCAGGTCATCTGTAGTGCCCCAACGGTCGTCCAGACTACGTGATATGTGAAGGTGGTGAACAGAACTCAGGAATTTTAACATATAGACGGCATATAGATCTAGATCTAGTCCCAAACAGTTTAGGTATATAATAAAAGGAACATCACCACAGTGTGTGATCCGGGGTCTTGTATCAGTTCTCGCTGGTTGTGTAATCCAGATCACACTCGAGGCTGCGCCTCTCGTGAGATATGGATTACACAACCAACTCGAACTGATACAAGACCCCGGCTCACACACTGTGGTGATATTCCGTTTGTATCAGCAATATTACAAACCCTACAGTGAGACATTGCTCTGAAAGTTTACATAAACAGTCGAAACCCGATACTTCGAACTCGCTTTTAAAAATCGAACTTACCGATAGATCTATTTAATAAGTTTAATTTCGATAACTGGATCTCGCCTTAGTCGAGCATACCCGTCTTCAAAATGTGGCTAAGCCACGTTTTAACTTTGAAATATGGGTATGTTCGAACAAACGCGAGTGCGTATTGTCGAGTTTCGACTTAAATAAAGAATATGTATTTCCAAAGTTTGACCAACATTACTCAACAACCAGCACCTGAGTTGACGAAATACTACGACCGTATGTCAAGTAATATATGCCTTTCTCAAACTGCACACCCTACTTTATAAACTTTGCAAGACAGTTTATTACTGTTTCATTGCGAAAGGCCATTAGAATAGTAACTTTGTTTATATTAGGATTGTCAAAGTATTTATTTGGGATAGAAAATTGACGCACATTGTCGTACAAGGGATAAAAAGGGTACTCAGTAACTATGGCTTCCTGACAATAAACACATACTCTATCTTCTTGTACCAGCCCAATATGTCGTCCTTTTTCTATAAAAATACTTTGAGGTAGTGCTGCAAATATCAGACCATTTTTTAATATATTGGTCTTTTAGCATTTGTACATAACCGTTCAAATATAACTGCTGAAGTCCAACATTCTGCTGCTCTTATACAAAACCAAAATCAATTCTATACAAGCGAGATCTTACAGCAGTTATCAACATAAGATGTATGCTATAGAATTTCTTCATATATCAGTTGACATATTCGAAATCTGAAGCCAATACTTTATACAGCTCGTTGATGCGTTGATACATATAGGATATCTTTATCAATCCCCAACTACAGCTGCGGTACATGAGCGCAATGAGCCTGACATAAACCGTTTATATGCATATACATGTACTATTTCCAGTTCCTGCATATAGTCCCTGGTGCTTGAGCCTTGGATACAGTAGTATAGGACACACGTTAGAATCAAACAACTTAAAAAACACTGATCTTGGCATTGCCATTAAATGTTGGAAGGCTTCAAAATTTGTTTGGCCTCTTTAGCTGTATACTCTGGCATTTTGTATGTTGAGAGTTTACAGCGAAAATAAAACCCAATATAGCAAATATCATTTAAAGTATCAATCATATCCCAATCAAATGTCCATTTTCATGACTAATTAAGTGTCCCCCTCAATCTCTCTCTCTCTTACACACTACACATTTTGTTTTCTGAACATTGTTACGAGCCAGGCTTAACAGAAAACCAAAGCCAGAAGCAAACTTTACACACTTTATTAAATCAAAATTACAAGTTGAAGAAACACGTAAATACTTGTTAATTAAAGTCCTAATATTATCCAAATTCCTGTCCTTTTCGAATTACAAAACACAGCACTTTAGATTAAAATTTCCCACACTTTTAATATCCAGAAGTTCTATCTGTATCCAAACTATTCACAAGTAAACGTCTATTACACTGATGACTGCCAAAAGATCTAAAATAAAGCAGTTAATTTTAAGTATCTCTATATATATATTACAGCTTTACCATTCTAGAAAGATATTGAACAGTCATAGAATGTCTTGAAGATCATGTGAAAAAAAACCAGTTGTTTACCATAAAATGACTAAATAATTATAGACTTTCAGGGGCATTCTGTCAACAACATAAAATCATGTGACTCAACTTGTTTACCAGTGAATATAAACTTCTAGAACAATATACATACTTCCATACTAGTCAGTGATGTTCTCTGCTATTCCATGATCTTCTAGAATATTCTAAAAACTTCTAAATGTACCAACGATAGACTTTACGCATTAAAGTAAACAATAAATTCACATAATAAACAAGTTTACATAACAACATTGATATTTAGTTTCTAATCTCTACATAACTCAGACAACACTTTAAACTTTCTTTGCAGACCAATAGATGCATCAGCAATAAGTGGTATATCAGCAGAAAATAATAGTAAATAAAATCATGTACTGTATCTGGTGTTCACCGTAAACCATGTACTCCACTTTTGACTATAATGTATTGCAGCCAGGTCGCAAAAGTACAGGACAAACAAATATTTAACTGAATATATTATCATTTCTTACAACTTTAAAAGTTTACCTATATGACATGTGTCTCCTATTGGAACTTTCTGTCTTACTGTTGTCCTGCATTAAGTGGTAACCTATCTGTAAAGATCGACAGACTTCTTCTCTAAATGGTGGCTTAGGTTTGACTGTGCGGTATAATCCCATTCATCCGACATATTTATCTTTCACTTTGTACAGAAAGTTATCACCCTAACGACACATCGCCTTCAGTGTTTAATTCTGACAATGCAATTTACTCTGGGCACCAGAAGGGTCTACCATGCATCCTTAGACTTCTCTCATGGGTACGAAATGTGCATAAATGTCTTCTTAATCAGAATCGCGGATGTACTAAAACATAAACTCTTTTCAGCTATGTGTATTTAACCGTTTCCATGACGACCCCCCCCCCATTTTTGGGATAATTATCCATACTTGAAAAATCATACAATATCACAGCCAGTTTTGTTTTACATATAAAACTGGTACCAAATTGAAGATTTTATATCCGATAATTTTCATTTAAAATACCTTATTTTCATAATTATAAATATTAATGTTAACATTAAAAAAAGTATAGAAATAATTTTTGTCTCCTTCTTTTAGCTTTGAAGCTAGTATCAGAATACAGCTTCAAATGCAGTTTAAAAGGCTGTTTCTAACTGTTAAAATACCATCTTCTGCCAATAACGTTGTTTCTGATATCTGAAGGATACACATGTTAAAAGTTTACGTTATTTCTTTATTTTCTTTACAATTTTAAATGTTCTTATTGATATATTTCTCTACTTTTTTAATTTTTAATATGATCATTAATATTTATGAGTATGCGAATTAGGTAATTGCAATGTATAAGCTGGAAAAACAAGCACAATTTGTATTAACTGCAATTTGGAACAAGATTTATCTGTTAAGAACAAAACTGACTATCATATGGGCGATTTTGCAGGCCATTATAACGCAAAATGTGGGCGTTCCCATGAAACGATTTAAAAACTGGTAAAATGTTATTTAAGGTTATGTTTTGTCCTTTAGTTAAATATTTTGTTTCAGCATTGTTGATATCCTGAAGATTTTGTGTATATATTTACCAAAAGCCATGCTTGATTCTTTTAAAGAAAACTGAAAGTAGACTTGCAAAGGGAATCATAGAATGCAAATGAAAAGGATGGGAACAATTGAATAAATATTTACAAAAATGAAAATGTTACACTTATAATTGGAAGTCTTAAATATGGCTTCATAAAACCCCAACATTGAACTCAAAACATACGTAAACTGCACATTAAATACTGTCGCATTTCATATGAAATACAGTCAATCTTGTATAACGCGACTACCATGGTGAAGTAACACGAAGACATTTTATGACCAATAACGACTAAATAAAGGATATCAAGAATGCTGAACACAAACTCCTTTATGAGCTTTCTGCATTGTCGGTTATCCTGCAATATTTACATTCACACTGTAAAGTCTTTATGTAATCGTAATAAAATATGCCGGCCATTTCTCGATGAACCTACACATCGAAACTGGTTCTAGCCGTGTTACTAATAATCTTCTTGTCATAGAATTTTTGTTAGATGTTTTACATGTATTTACTTACTGTGTTGGCGGTCATTTTTATTGTAAGGTTGTGGAACAGGGTTTATATTTTATGTATACTGTGCGTCTTTATAGGTGAATATAGGAGATAAGAGTGAGGTTGGGCGCCCCTAAACCCAGGTTTAACCCCCAGTGGTTGTTGATAATTAATTTATAATTGGTAGTGGATTGCTACTGACTGTACTAAGGCGGGCTCCTATGTTCACTTTGCTTAATGTTTGTATTGCGTGTTGTTTTCTATTTAGTGTGTAGATGAAGGAATGGTATTGCGCGTGTGTGGGTATGTGTGTGTATGTGTGTGTGTTTGTTATGGTATGACTGTGTGTGTGTTCTGCTTGAGAGGTGGGTGTATTGTTTGTGTTGCGTTTCCTGCTTGAGTCTTTTGTATTTACATCTATTAAACCTATTTGGCCAGTAAATGATATGTTCATATACTTGAAAACAAATCTGGTCAAAATACACATTAAATGGACAAGACAGAAAATAAAAATATAAATATAAGGAATAAACAACATCTTTTTGCTGTTCACGCGGTATGAACACATTAGCTTCGCAGGGTAACGTTTACGAAACTTTCCCCCTGCGAAGCGATGTGTTCATACCGCCGTGAACGGAAAAAAGATGTTGTTTATTCCTATATTAAGGAACCACGAGTGTCAAATACTGCACATGGATATCCTACTGAGCTGTCGCTTTATACAAAAATGTCAGTTAACAGCGCAGTACAGTTAAACCTCTCTATAATGACCATCAAATTGTGTCAATTATCAGGTTTAAAACAGAAAGCTTTTGTTTAAGCTGTCACCTGTCTTTTATGCAGTCAGTAATTCTTCTTTTTATTGGTCGTAGTAGAGATGACGCTTTAAACCTCGCTTGACGCTTTAAACCTTTTAAACCTCGCTTGACGCTTTAAACCTCGCTTGACGCTTTAAACCTTTTAAACCTCGCTTGACGCTTTAAACCTCGCTTGATGCTTTATAACCTCGCTTGACGCTTTAAACCTCGCTTGACGCTTTATAACCTGTTTGACACTCTTATCGATATCTATTATAGTCATACAACCTTAAATCTAACTTTAAAACGTGTCTTGCAGACAACAATAATACAACAAACGACATTAAAGCGGTGGAGGGGTAAAACTCTCCCGAATAATTTGAGCATGAAGGGTTAAGTCACACATATTTCAAAGTTAAACCATATAGATCTAAGCCACGTTTTAACTTTGAAATATGGGAACGTTCGATTAATGGGGTTCGTTTTACCGAGGTTTGACTGTAAATTGTGATCAAGGGACATAATAATACCATTTTAAAACTAATATGATAACAATTAAACATCTATTAAGCCGGTTCCCAATCAAGGATATGTGTATATTTCGTAATTTGGTACGGTACAGTAAAAAAATGTTCAGCTGTTCAAATGTTGATGAACTGACAGGTTCATATACAGGTTAAAACTTCATGCAGGACAAAACGAATTCAGAGAACTCCAAAAGAAGCTTTCTGCATTGATTTGCTTTAACCCTGTGTTAAGCATAAACTTGTTTGTTGAGAACGCCATGTTTTCTTATTGAGTTGTTTTCACAATTATATCATATATGAATAAAGCTCGCTACAGTTCTTTAGCTCTGTATTTAACAACAAAGAACTCCTCAATGTCTTACGTAGATTGGCGGAAAATCCTGAGAATCTGCCCCATGAGTGAAAAGTCATCACGTCGTCAGTAGGACGTACACAGTAGTGGACGAAACGTTCAGCAGTATAATTAGTAAGTGATGTGTTCAGACGAAAACACTATTGTTTTAAAATAGATTAACCAACATGATGAACTCATTAAAGAACTTTCGCTCTGCGTTAAACAATAACTTGTCTGTTGGGATCCCCAAGTTTTGTTGAGTGATTGTTCAGTAGTTTGGTTTCTGTAATGAAACAAACTCTTCAGAGATGTAATCTAAAGGTCGCCAAATGACGAGCTAGGCACAATTTCGATCCCATTGCCAATACAGAGAGTTGGATTCGAATCTCACCGCACCAGGAGCAGTACGTGCAGTGTAGGAGGATAGTAAACAGTGCTTTCGGTCTCCATCATACTCAATGAAGCGACAAACATAGCTTGTGACTGAAAAACATTTGGCTAAGCACTGGCTCATGGTATAACCTGTGTACTTGCCGGTGTTGTGTAGCTCTAGATAGATGGACACTTCGCGAAGATCCTGTCCATAGTTAGCACATTCTGAAAACAAATGTAACTGCGAATTGATTAATTAACTCTTTCTTATAAAAAGTTTATAGTTCAAAGTTTACCGTTTCAAGAATTATCGTCTGCTTTAACACTTACCGCCAAAATATCGTCTGTGAGTTACAAATAATGTAAGTCTTGATCAGACCCCGCGTTACGCGGCATCTGATCAGGATCACACTTTTGCAAAGTAGTAATTTCATACAAATGGCAATGTGAGAGTTAACCCTCTCACAACAACAATTTACTTATTTTACTATTATTGTCTCAACCAATATATCAAAGTCAGATTGAACGAATTGTTCCCTGCAATTCCAACAACAATCCAAACTTTTTGCAAAGTCGACCTTAGTTGCCTATGGCGGTGAAAGGAATACAGTGAAACCCTCTAAACCGGACATTTTTGGGGACAACATAAATGTCCGGTTAAGAGGGGTTTCCGGTTTAGAGGGGTTTTAACCCATAGCTTGTTTCTAGTATGGAAAATAAACTGATCACTTAAAGCAGGTTGAAAGTAAAGCAGAATGCGCATATAGGCGCATTCTGCTTTACTTTCAACCTGCTTTAAGCTATCATCTTCTAGAATATATAAAATATTTCATGGTGTAATAGGTTAAAGTAAAGAAGGCGTAAAAAGTCTCCCCGTACTTCATTCTCAGTGTTGTTATACTTTCTGGTCCTTTGGAATCATAGATTTCAGCGCATTTACAGTTGAAAGTTGAATTCCGCTTAAGCCGGTGCTAGGGGGCGTGAGCACTGTTGCATATTTCAGTATTGCTCATGAACAGACTCAATTAAACCGAGTCTGCAATATTCAGTATTTGCTTTGTTTTCTGTGCTTTCAAAGGATCTCACCTTATTCAGATTTTGAAACGGGACCAACGTTTTAGTCCGGTTTACAGAGAATTCCGGTATTAAAAGGTTCCGGTTAAGAGGGTTTCACTGTAATTACTTGGAGAGAACTAACACTATAGAATCTGCCTTTTGTCTTATCATTTTCTTGAAAAGTTTTATTTTTAAAGAAAGGCTTGTCCGGTTTATGTTAACATGTATAACCATTTTTTGTTCAAATGTTCACCTAAATATCCACCCATACGTGCCATAAATCTGAATAAGGTGAGATCCCTTGAAAGCACAGAAAACAAAGCAAATACTGAAAACTGCAGACTCGGTTTAATTGAGTCTGTTCATGAGCAATACTGAAATATGCAACAGTGCTCACGCCCCCTAGCACCAGCTTAAGCGGAATTCAACTTTCAACTGTAAATGCGCTGAAATCAATGATTCCAAAGGACCAGAAAGTATAACAACACTGAGAATGAATTACCTCCGTAGCTTGTGTTACCGGGTGTTCTTATAAAGACACATACCCGATCAAAAATAGATATTGTCATCGTTTATAAATACAAATGCACATGCATTAGTTTGGTTTCAAGAGAAACTGTTTCTACGGGACCGATAACTGGGTATTTGGCAACCTTCTGGCAAGTGAATTTACTGAAAATTTTATTAACCAAATTTGATACTATCTATAGATACGTATACAATAAATTATTTTGGTTTACGCCCACAGGCCAGATTTAATTAAAGGAGATTTTCGCAGAGATTATTAGAAGAACGAATGGATACTCTCTGTGAAGGAGATTCGTGGGATGTCTTCCTATTGTCAGGTGACAGGTGGCAGCTTAAAACACCATACACGTGCTTTAAGCAGCCACCCACTTTAAGCACCAAATAATAATATTATAAAGTGGATGTAACAGAGAGATTTTATTTTAGTATGTTTATTGAGCAAGTTTGCAAAACACATTTATTTGTAAACAGGTTGGATATACTCAGCGTCTGACCAGGATCCAAACCTTTTGATACTCACATCGACAAATCTTTAGTTAATTTACCTCAAAATTTAAAGCTGAGAGGTTTCAGAGGCCTGTGAGTGAGCCTGGCGACCATACTTATGATAGTGAAAGTCAAGCCTGTGTTAATCGACTACCGCTTAATGCAGGAGACAATTGATGCAGAAGGTTCCTAAAGGAACCTTATGCATTAATTTTCTCCCGCATTAATCTCGTATCTGTCGTAAATAATACTCGTATATCGTCATTTGCGTGGTCGCTTAAAACAGGTTTGACGTATATGAAAATATTCCTTCCGACACCTGTTGGACATGAATCTGTCCTGTAGTTGTAGGGATAGCCATAGTCGCATTGGCATTTGCCATCCAGGCACTGGTTGCTGGCAACTGGGCAGTCGGCATCCACACTACATGGTTCAAACATCCAGATGTTCCGGCATTGAGACTAAATGAATAATACGATAACAATAACACATAGTTTACTAAGTCTAGCCCCCCTGAATGGATATCCCTTAAGTCGATCATACACGTATTCTAAAGTCAACCTTGTAACATTTTAAATATAGAATACGATTATGTCCGACTCGAGAAATCGATTCGATTTAAAGACATACTCTTGCAAATAAAAAGTTTTGAAAATTAAACTTCTTATATACCTTGATTACTATATAGTTTCTGGTTTGCAATACATTTATAACCACAAAAAAGAATTTGAAAAAATTCTTGTTGGTAAATTATGTGAAATACAGTTTTTTCCATACAGGCACTGTTTCAAGATTTGAAACAACTGTCTCGAGTGATATTTCTTGTAAAACACATGTTGTTTTTATCAGCAGCACTCTAATTCTTGAATTAACTGTTCATTTATTAAATATTGTTGGATTAACATACACTCATATATTAACCAATTTAAACAAATATTGGATGAATATTTCTCATTTCTCATTTTTAGACCTAACTTGGCTAGCAGGGAAGATGTTTTTTCTTCATAAAATCTAGAGGGTAGGGTTAGAATTTTGACCATATTTTATAAATAAGCATGATGACATCTAGAATTATTTACATTTTCTGATGAACATTGAAGTGATCATCATTTCTGCCAAGTTAAAAAAAATATATTATGGGTAATAACAAAATTTAGAAATTTTTATGACATTTTGTTTTCGAAAATGGAAAAAGTTCTTATAAAGAGAGTCTCAGCGCAAATTTTGCATCTCAGTTATTCTTTTAATTGTTTCATTTTACCAGTAACTTTATTTATATCAATTTTATGAAATAACACTTAACTATCATTAAATATCACCATATTAGCAAAGAGAGAAACTTAAAGGTAATCAGCTGCAGTTTTGAAATTTATTTCTCAGCGGTGTAAAAAATAATCAAGGGTATTATTTGTAAAAGCTTATATTTGAAACTTTAGATCGATAACCCAATACTTTCTTTTTATTTTATTTCTTAATATGGTTAAGTGTATGTGTTAACAAAGTATAAAGGCATTCTTACGGAAATTTTATTTGTGAACGTATGCCTTTAATCGAGTTCAAATCACAGAGGTTCTACTGTTTTATACATATTTTGAAAATTGAAATAAAAACATCCCCACATTTTTAAAACTTATATTTAATCATATATGCTGCTGAATGGATATATAGTATCTGTCATGAGTCGATGTATGAGACAATCTAATCTAAACCAAGTCCAGAATTGAAATGTTATTAAGCGAGCCTTGGCGAGCTTAATAACTTTTCTATTCTAGACGAGGTTGCTATCAGCTTGTCTCATACATCGACGAGTGCCAGATTCTTTTTCTCACATAACCAACAATTTAATGTACTTTCTAAGGAATATGCCTTTTTTAGAATCCCAGTGACGTAATAACGCCGTAATAAATAGTGACGTAAGAGTGACGCCATCAAGTGATCTCACAAATGTTGGAGACGAGGATATTCGCGATCGTTGTTCGATATTGAAAACATGAGTAGTTATGTGAGAAAATGTAAGTGGACATTATTGTTTTTTAATATATATGTATGTTTCAACACCTAACTCCGAATAGGCAACTAAAAGGAATGCATGATTTCGATGTATCTGTATGGCAGGTCAGATGTGGTGATATTATATAACTGTTTAACTAATATATTATGTGTTGTAAAAGTATTTTTATACATGCTATAAATCTATAATTGTATGGTATACATCCATATGTATATGCAATGAACGTACATGTTTGTTATGATTGAAATTGATGTTGTCTGTTCGAAGTTTCATGGGTCAATCAATTAAACTGCAATTGGTTTCTTACACCGTCATGTATCAGTTGTTTTACTTGTAAATAGGTTTGGAATTGACTATACCTTTATTATTTCTCCATATCGTATGATGGGGTTTGTACAGGACTGGTGGATTGTGGTCAATTTCCCCCCAAACGTCAAACATATTTCATCTCCAGGATTATACAGAAAAGCCCTACACGCCTGATTCTTGGAACACATCTCGCTACATGCCACAACCGACTTTAACTTGTTTGTGGACAGTTGGTTCCCATAGCTCGATAGAGGACACGCCAATTGAATGGCAATTCTTGTCCGACAAACACGAGCATCGGCGTAAATATGTAGTAACCTCATAAGCATGTTCAATAAGATAAACCGTGACTTCATCGCCATTTTGGTAAAAGGTCTGAAAATAAACACATGCTACGGGAGGAGATAAGCGGTCCGTCTTACGAAACGTCATATGACAAAAACGCTCGCAAGTCAAATCTTGAAAGCACATCTAATTTCTGAGTCTAAGCATGTCTTAATTGTGCCATCTCTTTGGAATCGTCTTTTCAAAACGATTTCGAAAAGATGTCACACGATAGGATAAGTAGGAGAATACAAAGCAAAAGTGACAAAATGAAATGACAAACCTATAGAATAAATAACTACTGACAGAACGTTATGATAAACCTACAGAAGACAATAACAACTTGATAACTATGATAACTTGATAACTACAATTGATAAATATGCTTTCCTCTTTGGTTATCGACGACAGATAGGGCTTAGCACTACATGATGATGTATCTCTAAAGCCGTCCTTAACCGGGAGAGTTATGTCGGATTTTCGTGCTTTGTTTTTTCTCTCCCTCTCTGTCGTACCCTGAACCCATCCTTGTCTTACAGTTACTCGTGGCTACGGACTAGTCGCTTGAGTACAATTTGACCGTTGCCATAGTGGGTTATTTTTAGCAAGGGATTGAATGTTTAATTCTTTCGCGTGTTACTCATAATCTTTTTGTCATAGAATTTTTGTTAGATTTAGTTTTACATGTATTTACTGTGTTGGCGGTCTTTTGGGTTGTAAGGTTGTGGAACAGGGTTTATATTTTATGTACACTGTTCGTATTTATAGGTGAATATAGGAGATACGAGTGAGGATGGGCGCCCCTAAACCCAGGTAACCCCCAGTGGTTGTTAATAATTAATTTATAATTAATTATTAATTGCTACTGACCGTAGCAAGGCGGGCTCCTATGTTCACTTTGTTTTATGTTTGTCTTGCGTGTTGTTTTCTATTTAGTGTGTAGATGGAGGAATGGTATTGCGCGCGCGCGTGTGTGTGTGTGCGTGTGTGTGTGTGTGTGTGTGTGTGTGTGTGTGTGTATGTGTGTGTGTGTATTTGTTATGGTATGACTGTGTGTGTGTTCTGCTTGAGAAGTGAGTGTATTGTTTGTGATACGTTTCCTGCTTGAGGGTTTCGTATTTATTGGCATAACGTAGCTACATTATACAATAGCACATTGGCAGAACGTAATGACAAACATACAAAATACGATGATAAATTGACCGAACGCAACGACAACCACACAAATACAATAGCAAATTGATAAAACGTTATGACAAACCTACATAATGCAATAGCAAATGCAAAAGCAAATCAACCGAAAAGCAATGACAAGTCTACAAAATGCAATTGCAAATCAACCTAAAGCAATAACAACCCCACAAAAGGCATAGCAAATTGACAGAACGTAATGACACAGCTACAAAAAACAATAGGTAATTGACAGAACGTAACGGCAAATCTACAGAGTACAGTAACAAATTGACAGCAATGACAAACTTACGAAAGATATCCGATATATACTACATGTAATTTTTCTGCTTTTAATGAAAAAGGAAAGTCTTTCACCATCTCTGATCGAAAACATTTGAAAATATGTCTGAAAATTTGCGAGAAAAAAAACCCCGCGAATATTCTTAAGGTTGGATTTTTATCGATTGTTTCATAAACTATTGATAAGTAGGTAACACAAAACAAAATTTTATTGTCACAATATTTGCAGCGTTATTGAGGATGAATACCACTTTCTGTTAGTATGCCCTTTTTATAATGACCTCAGGAAGCATTATTTAGCAACAAAATATTATATTCATCCAAGCATGTACAAATTTAATTTATTAATGACACGTAAAAACAGGACCACAGTACGCAATCTTGCAATGTACATTTATTATGCCTTACAGTTACGACAGGAAACAGTAAATTTAGCAAATGTAATTTGAAAAGTACACCTATGTTGTTTGTTTGTACTGTTACACACCGCATGTATTGATATGTTATATTATGTATATGTGTCGGGGCCGGAGGCCTGAATCACAATAAAATTTGTCTTGTCTTGTCTTGCTATGATGTTCAAAATTAAAAGAAGCTGAACCATTTCCTAACAAAATGTTATTTTTGCAATACGGTATGCAACCTATTACAAGTACTAAGAAGTTTTATGGTTGAACAGACATGTTAACTTGGACAAAGCAAACCATTTGCATACAACTTCATACAATACTAGTACTTGAGCAGCTGAAAACTAGAATACGGATACAATGTACGTTTCTCTATGCCAAACTTTAGACAATCGTACCTGTCTTCGAAAGGGTTTGGGAAAACAAATACTTTATAGAAAACTTAATATTGCTGAAATGTTAAGTAAATGGGTTATAAACGCCTATATATTAGTTTAGAAAAAATACGTTATAAAGATATATTTCAAGGAAGTTCAGTAGGATACGAACCTGTGCAAAGGAGGCAAAGCAAAATTACTACAAAGGTTTGTAACGATTTGGACCACGTTCGGAGTGTGTCTGTTATTATCCTTATGGCTTTGTAAGAAGTGTAGATCTGGTCAGAAATAACTTTCGGGTCGTGAAGCTGACAGAAGTAGTCCCTTGGTAAATGCAATCTCAAAGATTTGCAATGTTTAGCGTTGCCTGTGGGTGATTTTGAATAGTTTTCTTGATGAAAATGATTATTTGTGGTAATTTCCACGAAATGGCATTGTTTTAATCAACCTGTAATCTTCAGTAACTATCAAGAATATACAAGATCGTTCAATAAGAAAGATAAACATTATATATCATAAAGACCTACCTCGAAAAGTATTGGATTTATTTTTTGCCCTGTTGATACTGAAGTCTTCCACCTGGAGTCGTTGTTATCACGTGCTAAAACGAGAACTAAAAGGAGTAAAGAGCAAAAACACGTTACTACTTTCAGTTTACATAAACCAAATATTGTAACTATTTATTAAAATGAATGGTCACACCATACGGTTTAGTTCAAACATAGCGTTTAACGTATTTATGCTGAATCTTCTGAAAAACAGCAGCAACAAAAACAACTAGTTAATGATAACATTTAGCGCTAGGTTTAGAAAATGCTTTTATTATTAAAAGTGAAACAAGCAGTGCAGACTCTGATAACACGCCCCTTAATAGGATCCTTTGAGCGTGATCTACACTTAATAGAATCCTTTTAGCATGGTCTACACTGTATGTAATATAAAGATAGAATAGAACGGATTATATTTGAATTACTGCACTTATATGGCGCTTACTTCATGTACCACCTTCCTATCTCTATTACAAATTATCAGTGATGACACGCACACGTGATCATTTTCCTTCTGAACGCTGCAAAGTGTCGTCTCCGAAAATTGTAGTCTGCAACAATTAGAAGAGTTGATGTATTACCCTTTATTTTAGAAAATATAATTAGGGTGTCAAAAAGTTTTGTTCCAGATGCGACGCCGAATCACTCGGCGTCTCATCTGTATCTAAGCGTCTTGCAACAGCTACCATACATTCGTATGCAGTTTGTAGAATGTTAGTCGCAGGAAAATCTGCATTTCGTGATCCATGGCCATGTACCGGGAATGGTGTTTTGACATGCTACATTTTTTAGATCATTCCTGAACAGAATATGGATAATTCTAGTTTTTGATCTAGTCTCGTCCGTTTCTAAATAAAATGAGTTGATTGTAAAAACACATGTGTTTCAATAGAACTGGTAGTGCAGACCCTTATCAGAGGGCTCCTACAACAGGACAGACCCTAATCAGAGAGATCCTGCAGGAACCCTCTGACTAGGATCTACATTTTTGAAGTGTACGCTTCACATGAATGACGTTTGTAATTATACTTGTTGTTCGCGTTCAATGTTTCAACACTGAGCATGTTTATTCTAATGTACTCAATTTCTGAAAGAGAATACATTTCTCTTAAAAGAAATTATAGATGATTGTTACACTGGGCACACGACATACTTTGCAGACGGCATTAACATGGCTTGGTGAAGTTTGCCTTGAATACCAGTTTGTTTTAACCCTTTCACCGCCAGATTCGCCTAAAGTCGAATTTGCTAACAGTTTTAATCTTGATCAGACGCCGCGTAACGCGGCATCTGATCAGGATCAAAACTGCTTGACACCCGTTCGATATTTCTTATGTCATACTATCTTAATTCTAACTTTGAAATGATATTGAATCAGACGACAAAATAACGGTGTAAGGGTAAATAACTCACAAAAATATATTGGCGGTGAACCCGCCAGATTCGCCTAAAGTCGAATTTGCAAACAGTTTTGATCTTGATCAGACGTCGAGTTACGCGTTTCGATTTTTCTTATGTCATACTCTCATAATTCTAACTTTGAAATGATATTGCAGACAATAATATTGAAACAGACGACACAATAGCGGTGTATGGGTAAAAAACTCAAAATAAATTTGGCGTCGAAAGGGTTAATTAGCTTAAATAATTTGCACTTTTGGTGGGATGGGGGGGGGGGGGGGGCGAGATGTGTGAACTGTTTCGTGGAGAAACAGGTAAACCAGTTCACCTCATAACTGTCCAGAAATAAGTTGTATGAAGTCCAAAGATAAAACCATTAACACAAATATAAACAATGAGTATACAGCTTCAGGTTACTGGAACAAGATTAATGACATATAATCAAATACATTTTAAGTTTATTGCATGTTGAAGTTTTTTACATTGAAGCTGACATATTTTGCAAATATAATGAGTAAGTGCAGAGATCCGTTAAATAACGAAAAATTATTTTCACACAGAGGGAGAGAGAGATGACAATATCAATTATTCAATACTTTGACTTTCAATTTAGTACACAAAATGAGTGCGTGTTTGATTATAAAACTAGTCAAGATTGAAATTGAATTTATTAATTTGACCAGTTTTATGTATAACACTATTTTCAAACAGAAGTTGGGTGTTTAAAAACGCTTCATATGAAGTTACATACATGTACATAAAAAGAGAGAAAAGACAATTAACTTCCTTCACAATACAGTAAAAACAGCTACAATATGGATTTGCATTGAAATAAATCCTTATACGGAAAATTATTTCAGTATAATTAATAGATTATAAGAATTATAATTATTTCTTTAACCCTTTCGCACTCAATGTCGCTTAAAAGCGCGTTTGTAATCAGTTTGGATTCTGACCAGACGCCGCGTAACACGGCGTCTGATCAGAATCCAAACTGTCTGACACTCGTTTTTAAATTTCTTCAGTCTTATTTTCTTCAACTTTGAAACGACATTGAAGGCAACACAATTGAGGCAGACGACAATGAAACGGTGTAGGGGTAAACATCTCAAGAAATTTTTTGGTAGTGAAATTGTTAAAAAAGGATATTGCAAACATAGTCACAAATCAAAGATAGTGTTCGTTTTGTTTTATATTGAAATTCCTATCAGCAAACAGTAGTGTCAATTCTAATCAGACCCAGATCGTGAGTACATTAGGGTAAACAACAGTAGACAACTTAAAGCAGTCTAAAATAGCTTTCTTTTTTACGTTCATCGTTTTGTAAACAGTCACCTTCCCTAAACAAAGAAAACTTAACTTTCTATAGCGGTCGTAATAGAAGACTCTACTCCATTTGTAAAATAAGCAGTTCAATCAATCGCGCATCTGATATGGGTCAGCACTGTTTGTCTATGAACCCATTATAGAAATGTGGCTGCAAATATCAGAAGGTCATTCATCCCTCAAACTTTAAATAGACAAGACCAGTGTCCAAATAAGTTTGCAAAGTTAAGGCTATTTAAGGCTATTTTCACAATTTATTAAAAAACGACAAACGGTAAATACCCTGACCATGGCAAACAGTGTAGACTCTGATCAGACTGCTC
Organism: Gari tellinella; assembly: GCA_922989275.2. NCBI lineage: Eukaryota > Metazoa > Mollusca > Bivalvia > Cardiida > Psammobiidae > Gari > Gari tellinella. The sequence goes on from OV277860.1 coordinate 90,389,832, forward strand.
CCACAGGAGTAGACTGATCAGAATCTTCACTGTTTGCTCAGACATGTATTTCCCAATATTGAGGATCACAACAGAAATAATATAGTTTTCATTACCACAACCTATTTCACGGCCGCATTTTCATCTGCTTAATGCATCGCATGTAGTGGGGTTGAACAATTTAGAAAAATCGCCACAATCGTATTGATACACTTGCTAAAAGGTGTGGATAATAACCAGATTACTTGGTTGTGATCAAGACCAAAACACGTTTGCTTATAAATATCAGTTGTGTTGCCTTTGATGGCTATCTTACCAGGACATTTTCATTTTAATTGCCTATACCTTCTCATTTGTGCATTGTGCAGGACACCATTACAGATATAAGACTTTTCACTTTATAATATAAACACATATATATATATTTCATTTCAAGAGTACTACATTTACGTTAAACATCACTTCAGCGAAACATTCAATACCGATTAACATTTCAAAGAAGTAAATAGTGGCTGAACAAAATTATTACGTTAACCCAGCAAAATAGTATGAAAATAGTGTCAATCCATTTTAGACCATTACAGCGTGCTAAATTTAACCCTCTGCACACTGCACGCGATATTTTGATAAATATAGTAACTCGGTGACTCATCTGGATCCAAACCTCTTTACACTGATGATTGTGGCAAAAGTATATATAGTAAACATCTCTAAAATAACCGCTAAATTGTGTAAATCATTATGTGTTCAAGACATGGTACTGATTAAGTAAGGCAACAGTAAAACAGGAGCTTACGGAGCTTTCTGTTTTACTGTTACAGTGGAGAATCTGTTATTCTTTCCCAATAAACGCGTTTACACTAAAACTATTATTTGCAGTGCAAACAGTTTGGAGCAAGATCAGACACCGGGTAACCCGGCGTCTGATCAGGCTCCAAACTGTTTGCCACCAAGATAAACAAGAATTATCAGAATTGTCCAAAAGTTGTTCTTTTCTACGTTTTAGTGCTTTGCGTTTGCGTGCGTTTGCGTTTAAACGGGAACGAATAACATATTCTCCACTGTACCTTGCTTTAAGCAGTCACTGGTCTCGTATGGTCTCTTATGGAACCAATAAGCTTTTTAGTGGTCGTAATTGAGAGGTCTTACTGCACATAGCTCAAAGAATGTTAAACAGACAAGTGACAAAGGAGTCTTGCATTCGTAACGACGGCACCTTGGTCATGCCGATAACATATTTTAGAAAAAGGCTAGAAATGGCCTTGCCGCGTATTGATGTTTTGGTATTGATTTAAACACGATTGAATTAACCTGACTAACGAAGTTTTTTCCATTCCAACTTCACTAGAGAAATTATTTCTTCGTGTTTATTTTTTGTTTTACGAGACACTGATAGAGAATTTAACAGACGAGAACTGATATCAAACGAATTATGCATTTAACTGCCTGTTTAATCAGTTCCGTTAAGTGAGATATCAACTTTCCAAGAATAAGCACCAGGGGACACCTTTCACCTTCCCTCTGCATAAATACCAGAAATGCATATGCAATGATGCTGTTGAAAATAAAGAGTAGCTTACTTTCAACTTGTCTGAAGCAGTATCATGTTTATGTTATGTTTTATTTCTCAATAAACATAAACAAACAAATACAAGACACACAATGATAGATTGTATTATACAGTACATATTATTTTCTTGATAAGTATACTTTCTGTCTATTTCTGTACAGCAAAATATACTTTATATATAAAGTGAGGAAAGAAAAGTAGCAGAAGAGAGTAGAAAAAAATGAAGAAAAATAATGTTTACTCTATGTGTTTGCAAAGCTATTATTACATGCTATAGGTTCAATTGTAATTTGTCCAACTTGCTGTTATGCTGTTCAACTATATTTTATCATTCGCTTTATGTTTTCAACCTGTTTCAGATATTTTATAAATTTAACAAATAAGGGAATTGTATTTGCATATTTATTTTTGTAAATGAAATATTTTGCATAAATCAGTATGTTACTTACCAAAATTGAAAAAATACTCCACTCCGTATATCCTAGTGATATTTACATAATATAGTTTAGATTTAATTTTTAGATATATTTTATTTCTAGAGTTGTCTACAGTGCTCTGGAATATTGGCACTCACAGAATACGTGTTTGTTGGATTAAATGTTTATGGCACAAAAGTCACACAAGCTCAAATTTTCTACTTTTCATTTATACAAAAATTGGTTGTTTGATATAATTCGCATAATGTATTTGTATTGAAAAGGTCGTATTTTGGTATCCTATAAGGATTTGAAGGGTAATATGTGTACGCTCTTCCAGTTGATGTGTGTGGTTTCCTTTTCCCTATTAAATATGTGGTTTTATTATGGTTTTGTTGTGTAATTCTTTTATAAGTTTATTGTACGTAATTTATTAGTACTATTAAAATTTTGGACTTGTTGCAATTTCTTATCAGCTGTATTGCTTGTTTGCAAATTTTGTTTCCATAGTTTTGATATGCCTTCCAATAAAATATAGTATTTATAGGTCGTTTGCAGTAAAAAAACACGATAATTTCCAAATATCTACAGAACAAGACAACGGAGACAAATGGAATTTGCATAGATTTATGATATACCTATACTAACTTTGACAAAAAAGAACAGTTTTTCTCTTCGTAAAAAGTTTTATTCATAACTTCTATATAAAATTTACACTTCTAAGGGACACTTTTCCGAAGGGTGATTTCAAGTTATTCAACAGCCTATCTTTCACAACCCGGTAACGCCTCACCACCATAGCAGTTGAAAACAAACCGAACGAGGCCCTGACTGGGGTACGTTAAACGTATTAACTGACCATACTGTCATTTGCGAATATGCTAGATCCTAATCCGACAACGGAGCCATTTCGTATCTGAAAAAGATCTGAACCATGTGCCACTCATACGAAAGTTTTATCAACAAACGCATAATAACTAAATGTGATAAATAGCAGAAGAGACATGTTCATACCAGACGATCTACACTAACTTACCATTATCAAATTTTCACCAGAATGTTTTCAGAGAAGTTCGGAAGCTTTTATTAATTTTATCGTTTAAAGGAAACGTAACGTAAACGTACTGCAATACAACTCGAACATTGATGCATATTAATTTCTAGATAAGGGGAATATTACCAAAACTAAAATATTTATTTCTGAATTAAGCCCTATGGTGTGACTACTCTTTAGAACCGTCTCTTTGAGACGATTCTAATGAGTCGTCACACCATAGGATTTTGTGCTGAAATGGGTGAGAAACTGTTTGACTTGTTCAATTTTCTCTCTCTTATCTGGAGCTCTATAATTATGTAGAAATGTTAGAGGTTCGGTTTGAAAAGTAATTGCATTTCTCTTTATTCCTTGTGAAGAGTTCGTGGATTTAGGCCTAGTAAAATGTAATGGATTATGCGGCCTCACAATTAATTTAAAGACATTAAGCCAGTCCATTCATTGATTCCCACCCAATTGTTCTCACTAGGTGTCAAAATACAGGTATACCGGTATAGAGCGTGAGAAAATTGAGATAATAACGGCTCAGCCATCTGAAGCTTTGAATAGAGGCCCTTATATAATAGACCTCAATAGGTTTTTCACTGGGTTTTACTAACCAAGCTATCAAATATTAGGTGCGGGCCTCACATGAGACGCCTGAATGATTATTTGCCTAGACGCTAGCCGAGTAAGTGCATGGGCTCCATGCTTTGACTCAAACTTTCTACGATAATAAGTGTTACCACCCAAGCTTGGTCATGTAATGTCTTTATACGCAGATACCCCCGCAAAGCTATTCAAAAAGTGTCCTCTTACGTCTGATACCGGACACTTTTTTCTGTTACCGGACAGTTTTACTTTCTGTTACCGGATACTTTTTACGGGCGTGGTGCACGTGGTGAGCATGCGGTCACCGGTTTAGCACTGCCCGGGAATTGACGAGGTAGCCCTTGTTATGCTACAGTGGAGAAAACGTAATTCTTTCCCGTTTAAACGCAATCTAAACGCAAACGCAAAACACAAAATGTAGATTTCTAGAAAATAATAACTTTTTTTTTTACATTTTTCATGATCTTTTTTCATCTGAGTGGCACACAATTTGGATCCTGATCAGACGCCGGGTTACCAGGCGTCTGATCTGGTTCCAAAATGTTTGCAATGGAAAATATAGTTTAAGCGTCAAACGCGTTTATTGGGGTAGAATAACGTTTTTCCACTGTGAGTACCGCTTGTCTAACATTTGGAAACAGTTTAGATCCATAGAAGACGCTATGTAACGCGGCATGTGATCTGGATCCAAATGTTTGGCACTGATTTTCATTTTTGATTCAATTTGGAAAGCATAAGAAAGATTTTGAGATTCTCCGCAGACGATAAGTTTGATGCAGACGGCAATTCAGCACGATAAGGGATAACGAACTTTTGCAAATAGTTTAGATCAATATCAAACACACAGTAACTCAGCGTTTGAACAGGATCCAAACTGATAGACACTTGATTCGTGCAATCAAATCCCGAAACTTTGCGTTGGAAAATAAGTGCATTCAGCAATTTCAAAGCAGACGACAATATGACAGTGCAAGAGTAAACGACGCTATTTAATAGTGTGCCTGTTCAGGAGAAAAATATCTGTTCCTTGGTTTGGTTATAAGGAGCGGAAAAGGAATTATATCGGGCTAAAATGATAAAATATTTATTGACCTTAAAGCTAAATGCTTAAAAAAAAGATGTCATCTAAATTGATAAATACAGCGCTTACCTTATACTAGCTGAATACTCATTTTGAGCGCAGATAAATAAATACATGTACGTAGTTATTTTACGGCATGACCCAGCACACAGGCTGCACGGAATGCTCGTGCAAAGTATAAAAAGGACCAATGAAAATCATAGTTGGTTTACGTGAATTTCAATATTTTATAAATAGATATATTAATTTGCAATATTACATTGACCGCAATCATTATTGACTCGGTGTAAGATATTTATTAAAATCTACGTATAAGTCAGATACAGCGACTTGTTCGCCTTAAAAGTGTACGGTATGAATCGTAATCAGACTGTTTCGCTCGGACGAACAACAAATATGTCCTCGGCTTCGCCTCGGACAATTTGTTGTCGCCCTCGCAAAACAGTCTGATTACGATTCATACCGTACACTTTTAAGGCGAAACCCGTCGTGTATCTATTACTTAACCAATATCAGCACGGGATTCACCTTTCAGACAGAAGCAACTTGCACGGGAATTCTCCAATATAAACAAACGTGATCAAGGTATAGACCGATTTATTTCAACTGGCAGGGCGGAGCTAACCTTTGGCAAAGATATACTAATTTACATTTGATTTTAGGGGTGACAGGTATACTTCCGTATAAAATAGTTATTTTCCACTACTTTCAACATGAAGAAAAACATGGGCGTGCAGCCATATCCACGTGAAAACGGTGTGTACAGTACTCCCGCTCTACAACAACACCCAATGGAAGATAAAGATTGCGTGTGTTGTGTGGAGGCAGGTGTTATAGGGAGAGAAAATTAAGACTTTGTGTACATTTGCAAACAGCTTGAATACAGATCAGACGCCGCGTTACGCGGCGTCTAATCTGTATTCAATCTCTTTGTCATTCTTCATTATATTCCTTCTGTCCAATGCCCACTAATATGTAATGTTGAGAAAAAAACGGCAGGCGACAACGGTAAATTCCGTCAATAAAAGAGCGTGCTACCGCCCCTAAAGTTGAAATGCAATGGTCCACATCGAAACTCCACCCTGCCAAGTCAATAAAATCGGCCTATAATAGCCAATATCACCCCACGTAATTGACCATTTTCAACGACACAGAATTTATATAAAACAAAGAAGAAAAGTTTCTAGTCAGGCTATCAAAACTTCTGAATTTCCTTGTCAAAGTTGGTATAGGCACATCATAAGTGTATGCAAAATTTAATTTAAATACGTCCATTATTTTTAAAATTATCTATGATTTATCGTGTATTTTTGAACTGCAAACGACCTATAAGAAAGTCTGATTTTTGAAGGAGGTACTTTGTTTTTACAAATCAAAAGTATTGAAAGACTTGTGTCTATTGTCGAAAATGTTTTCGATGTATTTGATACCTTTTGAAAACCATTCATTATAGATTAACGTTTTATCATTGTTTTGTTTTTATAAATGAGGTGTTCCATAATATTACTTCATTTATTTTTTCTGGTTTACTTTCGAAGTTGATGTATGACCATGCCTGTATTATGTCTTTTAGAAAGATTGGCAGAGAGTTCTTTTGTTTTTTTGTAAAGTCTATTTCGTTAATATTGTTTTTAAAAACTAGTTTTCCTCCTATTTTGGTTAATTTATTGATACATATATATGTGTTTCCAATCGCCAACGTTTTCATTATTTGTCAATCTCGTCACCCACTCTGCTTTAATTGCTTTTGTGAATATATTTGAATCAGTCAATTTCAGTTTTTCATTTTCTTAATCTTGTATGTTTGTTTTTCGGCTTAATTTGTCTAGTTTTCCATCCCATAAATAATTGTAGATATTTGAATTTATTACATTGGTTAGTTCTGATGTTGGATTTTCTAGAACTGTTAGGGGGTATATAAGATTAGGAAGTGCAAATGTTTTTATTACTGTTTTTTTTGCCTATAATTGACAAATTATGCTTCTCACAATTTTCTAAGCAATATGAAAGTTCCTGTATTTTTTGTTTTAAATTTAATTCCTGATATTTGTTTCTGTTGTTTGAAAAAACAATTATGTATTAGATCCTTCTGAGGTCTATGTAAATTCACCTTTTTGTCATAAGTTTCAGTTGAGTTTTTTAATGAGCCACATCTTAAAATGACAGTTTTTTTATTGTTTAATTTTAGCCCAGATATTTTGTTAAATTATAAAGTTGTTTTATTAAGGCTGCAAAAGTTAGTAAGTTGCATCATCCGCAACTGCTGTATATTTCATGTTTCTATTATACATTGTTATGCCTTGTATATTATTATCTGCTTTCACATACATACTCGTATATATACTTTCCATAGCTTATATAACCAGGTACGGTGATAGTTGGTATCTCTGTCGTTCTCCTCTTTGTATGTCAGATAACTCGGACATATATCCATTATTAGCCACACAACATTGTAAGTCTAATCCTGTGAGTAAAAGAGTCACCGAAGTTAAAATGTGCAAAAGATTCAAAGAAAGAGTTATGATTTATACTATCAAATGCCTTTCAAAATATTCAAAGAATTTAAGCCCTGGTTTGTCTTCATCATTTAAATACTATAATTACTTCAAACATTCTTCGTATGTTTTCACCAATAAATCTTCTTTTTAAAAACCCTGTTTGATTATGGTTGAAAACATTATGTAAATATAGGATATTACATGAGTGTTCATAATTTATTGGATTTATTCAACGAGTCTTTTAGAAAACGATAAAAACGAGACTTTGCCGAGTTTTTATCGTTTTCTAAAACGACGAGTTTGATAAATCCAATAAATTATTAACACGAATGTTATATTCTTTTTATAACATGACCTAGAAAAGTTATTTATCGCAGCCTTTGAGGTCAAGTGAATGCTTAGCGCGATATAAGTAGATCTGTACAGGAAGAAAGTTGTTCCAAATTAACCCCGTTCACTAGCATAATGTTTATGTTATTATATGTACATGTATTCACTTTCATGTAGATCTAATATTGATTAATTACACCAAAAATCTATAAATTGAATCTACATGATGGAATGAAGACGTTAGAAATTGAACGCATAGAACGCATTTTAATGACGTCATAAGTAAACGACGTCGTTTCGTACCTCATTTGCATAGTTATTTAACTAGTTATATATGACATTTAAACAACGGGTGTTATTCAACGCTCACGCCGTCTGTTATGTTATAAGTCCTTTTTCATTATGTTTGCTAGTGTTTTTGTTGCAATTCTGTAGTCGTTATTTAGAAAAACTAAGTGGTCTACAATTACCTAATGAGGTTAAATGTTTGTCTTACTTGGTAGGGGATTGTTTATTGTTTTATTTTATCCTAGTAGCCCTTTTCTAGGATAACACTATTGTTCAATTAAAACTACACATGCCCTCGAGGTTGATTACCCACTATTATATTAAAATATACTAACGAGTTATCTGATTGTAAGTAAACCAGTTGTAATTTTACATCGTGTTATTGAACTTACTATATTGGTTGCAACAAGGAAAAAGTCAAGCCAGATAAACAGTGTTGCTTTATTGTTAGAGTACGGAAGCTTATACGGACCCCCTTATATATACAATAAATGTGTAAAAATTCCACGCAGTTTTATGATATAAAAATGCTTTAAAACAATAATGATATACGTTGGGTACAACATAACACGTCAGTTTTAAGTCTCTTATATTTAGCCTTGAAATATAAATAATTCGTTTTTACTGAAATACATTAAAATTAGCTCGAATTTTCTCATAAAAAGGACACTATTTATTTAATATAATTCGTTACTTTCGATCTATTATTTGTTGTGAAGATATATTCAGCAATATAGTTATTAAGTATATGAAATAATTATTTAAGTAGTATAGAAAAAATATTTATATAAGATGGTCAAAATATCTGAAAAGTTGTCATTTCTATAGATATATTTTATTATACTTCGTTTGTCTTTGTTTCGTTTTAATAAGGAGCACTATAGGTTTCTCTAGTGCTCCACAAATAAAATATGTACGAACCTTTTTTTTTGGTGAAGTTTTTCAACTTCTTTTATTATCAATTTTCACAAAGTATATACATTCTTAAATATACAATAAAATAATACATGGTCAGTACATTTCATATTTTTAGTCAAATGCTTATTGAATTTGACTAAGAATATTAACAATCTTTGTTTTGACATTAAATAGGAATACATGAAGCTGAAGTCCTTAACACATACCCGGTAAATCTTCTATTTTGTATGATTTTCTTCTTTTGTCACTGGTGTAATATCCTTTGTAAATACAAAAATCTAATAGGTTCAGAACCATGATTACATCCTTAAAGCGGATGTCGTTAATTTTATATCCTAATATGGACGTTTTAAAGAATATATGTTAGTTTGGAAACCGCATAATTTGAAGAATTTCAATAAAGTTTCCCATAAACTTGAAACAGCTTTGCATTTCACATTACAAATATTACAGTAAGGATCTTTTTCAAGTTTCCATTTATACAAGTTTATTTTTATTGCTAATATATTTTGAACTGATTTAAATTGTTTGACACGATTATCGACGCAAGACTGGTCTAATTGTGTATAAAAAAATCCAGTGTATAGCTTCTTTAAATGTTGTGTTCCATATATTATGAATGTATGGTTTTATAAAAGTCTTGTCTCGCATTATGTTATAACATTCTTTGTTAGACATGTTAAATACGTTATTCCTATTAAAATTCAGTTTCAGTTCTGTTTTAACCATTGATGATTTTTGATTTAAGGGTGCTTTTCCATATTCTTGGAAATGCCTTTTTAAGTAATATGACAGATCCGATTTGATCTGTTTTTAAGTTTCTTTAGGATTATATTTTCACCAAGGTTCCCCGTTGGTCCTATAATGTCATTCACAAATAGAATATCCGAGTTAATCCAATATTTCAAAATAAGGGATTTTCCTTTAAACCGAATATGTTTATTACCCCACAATAGCTGTTGCCTAAATATATTTAAAAACTTGTAGGGCAGAGTGTTATAATCTGACTGCAGTGATTTAAACTCGAAATATGTCTTTTAAATATCTGTGTAAAATGGTGTTAGTTTTATATCTGTGTTTGGCAAATGAATTTGATTGACGTTTAACACCCTCATCCTAATAACAGGTTGGTTACGAATTTGGCGCCTATCATTTTCCATCAGCAGGTTCCAGTGAACGCAAGTAATGCATAATAAAGCCAGCGTGTCTATGTGGATCAGTAAGCACACACAGAGCGGAATATAAGTATGCACCGTTTGTTATTGCTCTTAACATGCTAGCGGCGAAACTGGATACTATAATTTATACAAACAGTTTGGATCGTAATGAGACGCCGTGTAATGCGGCTTCTCATGAGGATCTATACTGTTTGACATTCTGACCCTATTTTGAATAAAAAAGTTTTCTTAAAATCTATGTTTCTGACAGTAGCATATTACGATTGTTGTAGACGAAACGAAAAAGTGCAAATTGTTCAATGCAAAGAGTTTAAAAACACTTCATATGATTAGAAGTTGACCGCCTGGTTGTCCCTTCGTGCCGTACAATTTAAATTTTCGGCATTTGATTGAAGCAAATATACATCCTGACCCGAAAACAATAACATGTGTCCCATCCAGTGTTTGATACAGGCGAAACTCGATACTTCGAACTCGCGTTAGTTTGAACATACCCACGAAAACGTCGCTTAGTCACGTTTTAACTTTGAAATACTAGTATTTTCGAAATAAGCGAGACCTAGTTATCGACATTTAACTGGTGAAATACTAGTAAGGTCGATAAAATAGAGTTCGAATTATCGAGATTCGACTATATATAGATACAAACAATTTGTAAATATCAATGAAAGAAACTCTGATAGTGAAGTGTGTCCTGGGTCCGGTTTCGTTCTGTGGCTTTTAGAGATAATCCTTTAGAGAACATTCGTATGGTTTAAATCCTCTTCCAATTTGAAAAAAATGTAAGTAGTTTCAGGTATGGCTAGTTGGTTTAATAAGAACCATATTTGGAGTTTTGTATAGGGTATAGTCAAACTGCTTAGTTTTGAATTATCATCATAGTTTATATGACAGGCTACAACTTAACGCAGAACAAAAGGAAACACAAAGAAAGTCTTTAGGAATGTCTCTGCATTATGTTTTTTATGTATTTCACAGTCATGTAGTTTTTGTTGGTATATATAATGAGAAGAAAGTATATTACTTCTCGTTTAAAAGAAAGTTAACACAAACGCACTGCTAAAACATGTAGAAAATGACAATTAATATGAGAAAGTTGAGGAATATTTAAACTCTGATTGGCAAACTGTTTGGATTCGACAAGCGATGTATTAATCTGTATTCTTTAGCATGACCTTCGGAAATTGTTTTTGCGACAAGACCAATTTGAGACACTTGCTAATTTAGGTTATATATTTAGGTTTATATTTTTTCATTAAAGACTGCTTATGATTATCGGTGTTTGTGTTGGCTGTTTAATGGTATGATAATACATTAAATGTGTTGCCATCTAGGGGATCCTCTCAAGTACCTCTCAAGTTTGATCTATAATAGGATCCGCGAAAAGACCCCTGAAGTACACGATGGCCTCGATTGTTTTGCTCCCTATGAACCCTACATAGCCACCTACCATTGGTTAATTGATGACCATGATCTGAATTCTATGGACTTCTTTAGACAATAGTGTTCGTTATAAGTTCTCCAGAAAGTTCCCAAATGATTGGTTGCAACCTCACGGATCATGGGGGGTGTCCTGGGTGTGGTCTCGAAAGGCACTTAGAGATACGTTTACCACTGTATGTCAAACAGGAATCAGACCAGTCCTCAATGGAGCAGACCTTAACTGTTGCCTTTGATTTTGTAACCAAGGGTCTTTTTCATACAAACCCAAACAAAGGATTGACCTCCCATGTGACTCCGTTAGCTCGATTCTCTACTGAAACAAAACAGATAGGGTTATATACTGATTCTGTTTTATTTTTATGTTTTATCGTTTTGGGTACATGCCAACCTAATTTGTTCCCGCCACACTTCAACAATTCAGGCTGATTATGGTCTATAAGCATTTCAGTGTTGATATTTGTTGTATTACCAGCTTGAAGGCCAAATGATTCATTCATTACGCACTTGAAATATTATCGTTTGCATTGTCACCTGGCGCGTGGTTTCTCAGCAGGTCGAGCCTTTCTAGATCTTTGTAATGTTCAGCTTCGAGGCTCTTTGACACCTTGGCTGGTGTACTATCTGTGTCCTGGTCCTCCATCTGTCTTTTTGGCCCTTGTGATCTACTTTCCAGGCATTATTCTTTGTTATGTTGGTGGATTATTTCCTTTTAAAACGTGGCTGAGTTCCAATAGGGAAGAGAAACCGTTCACTTCCTGTCAAAGAAATAAGTCATGTTTTAAGGGAGACAACCATGGAATATTTTCACTCATTTTAGTTTGGGTTATATCCCATGATCCATCGAATTTTGCTAACATAACCAAGCTTAATTTAAAAATAAGTATGCCATATAATTGCCATTGAGGTTATGATTTAATTTCATATTTGTTGAATGTGGTACCTACGACAATGCCCCAAAATTGTTTTGATATTAGTACTTTTTTATGGTCAAATACACCTTTTCTTTATCAGTTTTTTTTAAGTATTAACAAGTACATGTTAACGCATAAACACTCGACTGGTGTGTGGCGGATTGTATTAATTAAGACTAGTTTCTTTGTCATTTTTGATGGTTGCAAACCTTTGAAACCATCTTTAGTCAGCACCGAGCTCAAGACTTTTAGTCATTACTCATCCGTTCAGAACAACAACTAAATATCATTGGATATTATCAGTTCCATAAAAACGAAAAATTGATTAATTTTGAGAAACATTGAAAACAATTTAAAATAATAAGATTTTAGTGAAAGTACATAACAATCTGAAGTCAATATGATAATCCTAAAATTAGTATACTCTACTTTCATTTTGTTTTGTGAACGAATACAGGGAAGTGGAATGCTATTTTGAAATGCGGTAGGAGGATTGACGAAGTGTGGCTTGTTATTTATTCGTCTATATTGTCATCTATAATGTTTTTAGACACACACCTGTTTAAGTTCGATCACGTTTAATGTCAAATGATGATCAATATATTTTAATGTTGTTTTAATTGACTTTTACAATTTTCAAAACACAGTCCTGGTCGCAATAGCATGAACTCAACATAACGCAACTTGTCACCTTTGGTTATCGTCCCCCCCACCCCCCCCATCCCCCCCAAAAAAAAAATCAGCTGACATAGACATAAGGGAAAATTTTAACTAGTCACTCGTCATTGAAACACTTAACGCACATGTATGTTTGTATGGTACAAAAACTCCTTGCTATAAATGCAATGTACAGCCTAAAACAGTTTAATGTATTTGATCAGACTGATAAAGAGAATGTTCCAGATTTAAACAGTCACATGCAATGCAATACAATGTAGGAATGCCTTTTTTAGGCTATATATGATATATTCCAATCAAGAAACAGTTTGGAGCATGAGCAGACTCTGAGTTACTCGACGCCGATAAATACAGTAAATCCTAATGATTACGACCACCTTTAAAACACATGCTCGTTGATTTTATAAATGACAAGTGTCTGCTTAAGCACGGTGAAAGAAAAACGGAAAGCTCTTCAAGGGACTTTTACTGCCATGTTGCTTTAAGTAGTCACCTTTCGGTTACACCTAAACATTAACATAATTTAGTGGTCGAAATAGAGAGGTTTTACTGTACAGTATTGGAAGATCTTATTCAATCTGAATACAACAAAGAAAGAAGCCTGGCCAAGGATCATAATTACTCGGTACCTGATCCGGATCCAAAAAGTCTGCAATCGAGTTCAATGTTACTTTAACTCACCCACACAACTGTACCATGAAAACCCTACCTGTTTATAAACACCGTGTGTACGTTTATGCATATCTTAACGATGAAAGCGAATGCACATTTCTTAATGAGGTACGCCTTGGATCTCGTCAGTAAATACTTCACCAGATTCCATCCAAAAAATGAAGGCGGTACAGTAAATGTCAGCCGTTACGACATTTCACATGAATGCATGTTTTTTCGGTATTTAAGGCAGGTAGCTGCTTAAAGTAAGACACATATAAAGCAAGAATTCACAAAATGAATATCCTGCTGTACTTTCATCCTGTTTGAAGCTGTCACTGTGTTTAATCCATTGCACAGTCAATGAGTATTTGTTTGAGATTGGGTAATTATATCGAGGTATTGTTGTATTTTATTTGATGATGAAAACAGGGCGGTAAACGTTTTGCACAGCGCTTCGATGAAAACCAATGATTTCCAGTATGCCGTTTACTTTAGATGATACATATTTCTTTGAAACGCTTTTGCTGAAAAGGTGTATTAAATATAAAATCCAAATAACATGGGTACATTTTCTTCTCATCCTAATAACTACCGTGGCTCATTCATTCTTATTGAGGCATTTTCCTTAATCAAATTTGATATTAAGGCTTGGACATGATGTCGCAAAGTCCGAAAACAAGTTAAAATCAATTTTCTCTTCATTCATACATTCTGATGATATTCCTGATTATAATTTTAGATGACTTATTATAATAAACATGTACTAAAAAACGAAAAGCAAACATAGAAAACAGGTAGTTGTTGTTGCTGCTACTGTTGTTGTTAATGGTGTTGCTTAAAGATAACGTCAATTCAGACACTGTTACAAAGCATTTAGAAAAAAAATACGCACTTACAAATCAACAATCTTCCATCAAACCAAATAGATGAAAATACTGCAATATTTTGGTAAACTGTATACTCTGCCATGGGTCCTAGTTAGAAAACGTTTGAGATGGTTCTTAGATTAGTCTCAAACTTTTAATTGGTCGAATTTGAGCAGATGCTCAAATCTGACCAATCAAAACATTGATAATTATTGAGACTCATATGCAAAGCTTTATAACCATTAATCCTATGTTTTGTATGCAATATCCAATACTACATATATTCGCTAGACCATAATGAAATTGGACTAACGGATAATCCTATCAGACCTGGATTGTTGAACTAATTTTCATTCACAATGCCTATTATTGTCGTTCCATTAAGATGGACCTATAGCAGAACTGCAATTTTGCTGTAAGCCTGATTGAATTGTCTAGGAGCGAAAACCATAACGATGTGTTTTTTATATACTGTAAAGCCCTTCTTTTGCGACCACTACATGAAGTTGAGTTGCCGGTTTGTAAGGCCGGATGTTGCAGGAGCTTTCTGCAATACGTTAATGTTATTTCAAACCAATTACCCCAGGGCCGGTTTCTAGTTTTGGAGACATGTGACCACTTAAAGCAGGTTGAAAGTAAAGCAGAATGCGCATTCAGACGCATTCTGCTTTACTTTCAGCCTTCTTTAAGCTAGGTACCACCTGCTAAAAAAATAGAAAATATTTCTTATGATACATATTCATGACTTTATTGCTGGAACTATTTTCTTCAGTGGAGGAATAAATCAAAGGCGAAAATGGTGTCATATGCTATCGAATAGCATCAGCTAGTCTTCTTTTGAGTAGTTGCAATAGAGAGCTTCACTGTTTGTACAACAGAATCTCAAACAAGAAGACACATGGATAGAGACATGTGCTAAATACAATTAGCAGTGTAAATTAAAGCATTATGGCAGTAAATCGTTCTACATTGCGCTCATCGTGATTTAAGCAGTCACATGCTATAAACACATTAAAAGTACAAGTAAATAGTATTTACGTCATTGGAGGTAAAGGGAGCAAGGTCTATATGATTACTACAACAAACACATAGTGCCTAGTACTGCCTACGGACATCTGCCGGAATCGATTCCATTTAACGTCAGACTTCCGAATGTCACCTTAAAAAAACTATCAGGGCGAAACATATATCTAGGTCACGAATATATAGAGCATGGAATCAAAGTAGTGGAAGCATGCAGATCTATTTAAATATAATGCTTATTAAAAGCTATACAGTTTTTACAAGGGTATATGAGGATTTATTCTCGGCTGAGGTAAATCATGTTGCCCGAGCTGTAAGACGAGAGCTGTATAGTATACAATATAATAGCATAATAATACAATATAATGATGGTGAATTTGCTACTATGGTGAATACTTATTTACGGTGAATATACTAGCCGAAGTATGTCTGTCTCTTTTCCACGATTTCACAAGAATAATGAAAAAACAGCACTGACCATAATCAAACGTCGTGTCCCAAACACAACTGTTTATCTTAGGCTCAAGCAGTTTAATTCACGTTCCCATTGTCCACTGAACCTTCAAATTAACGAGTGTATGATTATGTTTTGTGCATTTTTGATTAGTAAAGGCTGTTTTGGCAATACAGCGCTCCCTCTCTACGACGACACCCAATGGGAGACAAAAACTGTGTGCGTTGTAGAGAGGGAGTCGTTAAAGGGAGGAAAGTGGCTTACATGTGCAAACAGCTTGAATCCAGATCAGACGCCGCGTAACGCGGCGTCTAATCTGGATTCAAGCTGTTTGCCACTCGTCATTGTGTTTCTTGCTGTCAAAATGTCCAATGTGTGCCTTTGGAAAAACAGCAGACGACAGTTTTAAGTAGACGATGTTGCAGAAGTGAACGTTTTAGACATATAACTGTCTTGTTTGGGGAACAGCAGCAAGGTTCGTTGTAAGGAGGGAGTCGTTGTTGGGAGGGCCGTTGTAGAGAGGGAACACTGTATATTACAAACCGTTCTGACCCTGAAAATAGAATTTCTTTCAGAAATGTTGACGATATATTCATAAATCATAGTGGCACACAGGTTCTTACACCAACTTACTCAGCGTTTATTTTAGCTTTAAACTTTATACTCATGCCTTAGGAGTATAAAACAACGCATTGACTGTGACAGAAAAAATGTTTCTCCTCAGGTTAGGTTGTAAGATGGTTCATGTAAAGAATATTTACATTTTGTTTTAATGTTTAAGTAAATTCAGCCTCCTACTGATATAGGATGTCTACGGAAAACACGTGTTTGTCAGCAAAATGTAGATACTCTGTATATTCCCTCGTTATAATTGCCAGAGTTTATTAGGAAGACACTGTCTTTGAAATCTGTTAGTTTGCCATAAAACTGTTTGGCAGACTTGATGGTTCTGCTAGCACGCCTCTAGGTAATCTATACGGCTAAGGTTCCATGTAACCGATTTGGCTCACATTACCGAGGTGTTAAAACATGTGTTCTTATATCGATACTATCTGTATCAATGAGTGATCATTTGCTGCTTTTGTATCAATATAATACGACGTTTTCTCTGTGGTAATAGTTTGTACCTTTCCAAAGACCTTTGAAAAGATTTGCTTATCATGCTCAAAATGGCTTAAGTATACAGTAAAAACTCTTTATTATATACCTACCAATGTTCTGCCCGAAATATTTCTGTATTTTATCGAACAAATACACCTTGACGGATTGAAAATTCCGTATTACCCATGTACCTTGTGTAATGGAAAAAGAACGTTTACTGTGTAGTCGGAAGTTCGGAACTACAGTAAAACCTCTCTATTACGACCACTAAATTATGTTAAGTATTAGGGTGTTTACGGTAGGTGACCGCTTAAAGCAAGGTGACAGTGAAACAGAAAGCTCCTTTAGGAGCTTTCTGTTTCACTGTCACCTTGCTTTAAGCTGTCACCTCTCTATTATTTAATCAATTAGCATTCGTTTTAGTGGTCGTTATAGCGAGTATTTACTTTCACGCGCCATTCCCCGAAGTGTGACGTATGGGAAATCCCGTTTATTTATAGTAACGCTCGAAACATTTCTATCGTTTTTCATTTTATTTTTATTATAAGAGGTATATAATAAAAGGAACATTACTATACTTTGCATATCTTATGTACCGGATCACTCTCGTTGTGTGTGTAAAGGCTATATCCAACTCGACCTTCGGTCTCGTTGGATATAGCCTTTACACACACAACTCGAGTGATCCGGTGCATAAGATATGCAAAGTATAGTAATAT
Organism: Gari tellinella; assembly: GCA_922989275.2. Taxonomy (NCBI): domain Eukaryota; kingdom Metazoa; phylum Mollusca; class Bivalvia; order Cardiida; family Psammobiidae; genus Gari; species Gari tellinella. Next base: position 90,407,584 of record OV277860.1, read on the forward strand.
TCCGTTTATATTACGACCACTACATTATTTTAATTTGTCGATATTAAAGGCAGCTTTGAATTTGGTTTCTGAGATACTCATCCGAAAACTATCTCACTCCTGACACTTTAATGGACAATGCCAACTACTAGTCCGTTTTGGACTATTTGGGATTGATTTTATCAATATATTTCAAAATGACAAACAGTGCATACTCTGATCAGTAGGCTGCTGGCCAATAATGTGAACCCTCCCCCCATAGGGGGACTTTTGGTCACTATGTTTTTCTGAAAGCCCAGGGTCTGTAGGTTCAAATCCTATTTTCTGCACTTTGAACGTTGGGGCTTTAGTCTAAAATTTGACTTTGAAGATTACCTCCCCTTGCATAAATGGAGAAATACGTAATTGTATGTGTAGTTGTTGCACTAATATAATTTTTTTATTAAACTTATATATCTAACACAAAATGATTCATTTATGCAACATAAGTAACTGAAAGCAAAATATGCAAAAACAATTGGACATAACTCAAATTTTATTCAAATTATCTCCCCTTAAAAGAACTGAATGCAATTTTTATACAAAAACAAGTCACTTTTCCCTTTATAAATGTTGAATACATATCATAGAAACAAGATATAATCACGAAACCTTCTTTACATGAAAGCCTTATATGTCCACAAACTAAATATATAACCTTTGGGTTATACAGCACAGTCTTTGTGTGTAATTGAACAAAAATATTACCTCCCTTTTTTAATTCCTGTCATACTGTTATAGTAGAGGGCTGTAAAAATTTTGGGGAAAAAATGCACAGAAATGATTTTTTGTGTTTTCATATGCCCCATAATGTACCGAATAACAGAAAAATAATCTAGGAAAATCAAATGATGCGAAATCCGATTTTTTGGGGTAAAATGGTTGAATTGATAAACGAAAATGATAATTTTTGGAATTTCCATACTGTGACCCTGGGTATTAACATAAAGGCTCCAAATTTACAAATTAGACTGACAGTTATATCCACTGTGGAATAGTACTAATTAGGATAAATAAAATTTTCAATAAATGGTTCTTTTTGGGTGAAAATCATGAAAATATTAAACAAAAACCCAAATTTGGAGATTTTAGTAGAGATTCCCTGGCGTCAAACATCCAAATAAAGGAAAAGATGCACAGAAATGGTTTTTATGTTTTCATATGGTAGAGCATGTACCAAATAACAGAAGAAAAATCTAGGAAAATCAAATCATGCGAAATATGTTTTTTGAGGCAATACTATTGAAATAATAAATGAAAAGGCCACTTTTAGGGATTTCAGTACTGTGTCGTTGGTTATCAATTTAAAAGCTCCAAATTTACAGGCTAGATACTTATACATCTCTATTGTGAAATAGTACTGTTAAGGATAACTTAAACATTAAAAAATGTATTTTGGGGTAAAATTGTTGAAAAAATAAATGAAAACGCGAATTTTTTGGATTTCCCTAGTACTGTGAACGTGGATATTAATATAAATACACCAAATATGCAGGTTATACAAACAATCGTTTTAACTGTGTAATGGTTCTAGTAAGGATAAATAAAACTTTCAAAAAACTGATTTTTGGGGTTAAATTGTCAAAATATTAAACCAAAATCACCCATTTTTTGGATTTTCGTAGACAATCCCTGCCATCAAAATCAAAATTGATTTATGTGTTATCATATGCTTTAATATGTATTAAATAATAGAACAATAATCCTTTGTTGCCAATTACATGTTATTTTACAACATTATCAAGTGAAAAGCATTCAATTTGATGGTTGCTTTAAATAAAAAAAAATTGATGGGAGTAAGATAATTGCCTCCCTTTCAAACAAAACAAGAAGAATAAAAATTAGAGGAGATCCACCAACGGATACAGTGTTAGAAAGGTTATACATGTATAGAGGTGGTGATGTATCCGTTGGTGGACCGCCTTTAGACAACATTTTAGCACTGTATTAGTTGGTGGACGGCCTGTAGATAAATTTTGGCACTATATCAGCTGGGGGACGCTTCTAGATAACCTTTCTAGCACTGTATCCGTTGGTGGACAGCCTGTAGATAACATTTTAGCACTGAATCCGTTGATGGGCCGCCTTTAAATAAAGTTTTAGCACTGTATCCGTTGGTGGATGACCTCTAGAAATGATTTCTAGCACTATATCCATTGGTGGACGTCCTCTAGATAATGTTTCTAGCACTGTATCCGTTAGTGGACCTCCTATAGATAACGTTTCTAGCACTATATCTGTTGGTGGGCAACCTCTAGAAAAGGTTTCTAGCACTGTATCCATTGGTGCGAAACCTCTAGGAAAGGTTTCAAGCACTAAATCCATTGGAGGACGTCCTCTAGAGAAGGTTTCAAGCACTGTATATGTTGGTGAATGGCTGTAGATAACGTTCCTAGCACTGTATCTGTTAGTGTACCGCCAGTATATACCATTTCCAGCACTGTTCCCGTTGGTGGATCGACTCTAGATAACGTTTAAAAAACTTTATCCGTTGGTGGACCGCCTCTACAAAAGGTTTTTAGCACTATATCCGCTGGTGGACTGCCTTTAGATAACGTTGTACATAGCACTGTATCCGTTTATGGACCGCCTGAAAATAACGTTTCTAGCACTGTTTCCGTTAGTTGACCGACTTTAGATACCGTTTAAAGCACTGTTTCCGTTGATGAACCGTCTGTAGATAACGTTTTAAGCAATGTATCCGTTGGTGGACCGCCTCTAAAAATATTTCTAGCACTGTATCCGTTGATGGACGGCCTCTAGAAAAGATTTCTGATACTGTATCCATAGGAAGACGTCCTCTAGATAACTTTTCTAGCACTGTATTCGTTGGTTGACCTCCGGTAGATAACATTTCTCTGTTGGTGGACCTCCTGTAGATAACGTTTTTAGCACTGTATCCGTTGGTGTACTTCCTGTAGATAATGTTTTAGCACTGTATCCGTTGGTCGACCTCCTGTAGATAACATTTCTAGCACTGTATCCCTTGGTGGACCCCCTGTCGATAACATTTCTAGCACTGTATCCGCTGGTGGACCGCCTGTAGATAACGTTTCCAGTACTGTATCCGTTGGTAGACCGCCTTTAGAAAACGTTTAAAGAACTGTATCCGTTGGTGGACCGCCTCTACATTTTATTTTAGCACTGTTTCCGCTGGTAGACCGCCTGTTGATAACGTTTGTAGCACTGTATCAGTTGGTGGACCTCCTCTTGATAGCGTTTCTAGCAATGTATCCGTTGATGGACTGCCTCTAGAAAACGTTTCTAGCACTGTATCCGTTGGTGGACTGCCTCTAGATAACCTTTTTAGCACTGTATCCGTTTGAGGACTACCTCTAGATAACTTTAGTAGCACTGTATCCGTTGGTGGCATGCCTCTATATAACGTTTAAAGCACTGTATCCGCTGGTGGACCTCCTCTAGATAATTTTAAGCACTGTATCCGTTGGTGGACCGCCTGTAGATAACGTTTCTAGCACTAAATTGGTTGGAAGACCTCTTCTAGATAACGTTTCTTGCAATGTATCCGTTTGTGGACTGCATCTAGAAAACGTTTCTAGCACTGTATCCGTTGGTGGACTATCTCTAGATAACCTTTTTAGCACTGTACCCGTTGGTGAACCACCTAGATAACTTTAGTAGCACTGTATCCGTTGGTTGAATGCCTCCATATAACGTTTAAAGCACTGTATCCGCTGGTGGACCTCCTCTTGATAATGTTTCTAGAAATGTATCTGTTGGGGGACCGCCTATATGTAACATTTCTAGCACTGTATCCGTTAGTGAACTGCCTCTAGATAACTTTTTAGCACTGTATCCGTTTGTGGACCGCCTCTACAAAAGGTTTCAAGCACTGTGTCGGTTTATGAACCGTCTCTTGTTAAGGTTCTAGCACTGAATCGGTTGGTGGACCGCCTCTAGATAACGTTTAAAGCACTGTATCTGTTGGTGGATCGCTTCTAGATAACTTTTTAGCGCTGTATCTATTGGTGGACCGCTGTATCTGTTGGTGGATCGCTTCTAGCTAATATTTTAGCGCCGTATCTGTTGGTGGACCGCCTGTAGATAACGTTTCAAGCACTGTATATGATGCTTGATCGCCACTAGATAACCTTTTAGCACTGTACCTGTTGGTGGACCGCCTCTAGATAACGTTTAAAGCACTGTATATATTGGTGGACCGCCTCTGGATAACTTTGTTAGCACTATATCCGTTGATGAACAGTCTCTAGATAAGCTTTTTAGAACTGTATCCATAGGTGGACCGCCTTTAGATAACGTTTTAGCCCTGTATAATTATGTTAGTGGAACGCCTCTAGAAAGGGTTTCTAGCACTGTATCCGTTGATGGACAGCCGCAAGATACTGTTTGTAGCAGTGTATCCGTTGGTGAACAGTCTGTTGATAACTTTTCTAGCAGTGTATCCATTAATGGACCGCATCTATATAATGTTTCTAGTACTGTATTTGTTGTTGGACCGCCTCTATATAACCTATATAGCACTATCTGTTTGTGGACCGCCTCTACAAAAGGTTTGTAGCACTGTTCCCGTTGGTGGCCCGAATCTAGAAAAGGGATTTAGCACTGTATCCGTGGGTTTCCCTCCTAGATAACGTTTGTCGCACTGTATCTGTTGGTGTACCGCCAGTATATGCCGTTTCCAGCACTGTATCCGTTGGTGGACTGCCTCTTGATGACTATTATAGCACTGTATCCGTTGGTGGACTGCCTCTAGATAACTATTATAGCACTGTATCCGTTGATGGACCGCCTCTACAAAAGGGTTGTAGCACTGTATCGGTCGGTGGGCTGCCTCTAGAAAAGGTTTTTAGCACTGTATCCGTGTACTATCCATTTCCATGATCCATGATTTCTACGTAATTCTCCGAATCTGATTTCTTACAGATATTAACTGTATTCAAGTCTTTGTCGGTAGTTTTGTTATTTCATCATTTAAGACAATATTTTCCGTGAAAATAAAATAAATGTATGCTAGAAAACATCCTCACTATACCCAGTTGAATATTTTATCATCATTTAAAGAAAAAATAGGTTTTCAAAGAAGCTTTAAATGTAATAGAACTATGAATTAACTAGTTTTTTATTGTATTTGATATATTCAAGGGGAGATAATTCAGTAAAAAGTACGAAAACACTCGTTTCGATCGATTGTTGGGATAGATATTATGTCTCCATAAAAACAATGGTGATATCAGTGAAGAACAGCTATTTTGCGACTAAAACAAGTCATCATTACATTATCTATCAGAATTTAATTTTCACAAAGGGGAGGTAATTTCAATTTGCTCTGACAAGGTAAAGCCCCAACGTACAAAGTGCAGAAAAACAGAATGTACTCGGAAGACCATGAGGTTTCAGAAAAGTATGGTGTTCAAAAGTCCCCACATGGGGGGAGGGGGGTGTTCAGTAGCTCGAAGTCTACAGGGTATACACGGGTTGCCTTGGACAGCTGTACTGTTAACAGGAATACTATTTGTAAATGACGAGTATGCTCGTAACTATTGTTGAGTGTGTTAAAAGTCGTTTGGTGCTTTACGCTAAACCCATTACCCCATAGCATATTTCTAATATTGAAAATAGGTGACCACTTAAAGCAGGTTGAAAGTAAAGCAGAATGCGCCTTAAGGCGCATTCTACTTTACTTTCAGCCTGCTTTAAACTATTATCTACTAATATATGGAACATATTTATTATGGTACATATACATGACTGAATAAAATGGAACTATTTTCTCCAATGGAGGAATAAATAAGAGGCGTTAAAAGGCGTATTTATGGATTAATGGGTTAAACTAAACTTGACATAATAACTGACGTTTACAGGTACTTTCTTTCCAGAAAAACGCACTGTAAATGCGTCTCAGTTCAAGGTTTATTTTAGAAAGCTTCTATATTGCTTATTATGCAGGAATAATTCATTCATCGTTGTAAATCCTAATTTAACCTTGTGGTAATTACCTGTGATATACCGTTTCCTCTCTGTCAGAACTGAATTTCATATAACAGTTTAATTTATATATAGCCATAGTTAATTTGCAGAACCATGTTGGTTTCCGAAACACGTTTCTTCTTTATGAAGAAATAATTAATTGCGAAAGCTCACAAAGGACATTTATGCATTTATATATCTTACAGTAAGCAACCACATGTATATAATACAGGAGGTCAATGGTTTTGCACTAAACGCATTGGACCATGTGGATACATTTATCCCTACAAATAAACAGATTAGTGCTGACAGAATGATGCCCACTACAACCAGTTTAGAGCCAGACCCGACGCAGTTTGAATTGTCATCTCAGCAGGCTGCTAACGGTTTGCCATTCGGATTTTAATTAATCGTCAACTATTTCAAGGACATGTCATTTTTTACATTCAGATAAAATTCATTTTGTATTTCGTTTCGTTTAAACGGATCAGACCGTCGTCCCAACTGTACTTCTCCAAACTGTACCCACCCTTGTGTGCCTATACTCGACTTTATATACAATGTACATTTGAAGAGTACACTTGTCACATGCAATCAGTGTATGCGCTAGATCAATCAGATTGTTCCTATAAGAGCAATCTGATCAGGGTTGGCACTGCTTGTCATTTCGCAAAATATTGTAAAAAATCAACCCTATATGGTAAAGATTGGAATAGAACTAATAGGAAACTGGAATTGTCCATTTGAAGTTTCAGTAGTCAATGCGTTAAATCCTCTGGTAATTGTGTGTGATATATCGCACGGCCCTGTCTGTCAGAACTGTTATTTTGCTATTTATCTATCCTGCAGTTTTGATGGATAACCTTGCCGACTGGTCGGTAATCGATAGCATATTACATAAATTGTCCAGCTCAATAGGAAATGGTCTCGTATAACAAACCTCCTTCATTCTAGAGTTACCGATGGGTGATCGATGTTTGAAAAACAGGATAAAACATTATATAAGGATTAAAACAAACATCCTTCGTGTGGTCTAGGTGGTGGGACTTTAATGTTTTAATTAAATTGTAAAAACAGCATCGATTAATAGTATCTGTGTTCATCCTAAATATTAAGAAAGTATTGCCATATTGACGTAGAAAATATATGATATATTTAATCATTTTCTTGTCTTTTTATATGATATGCTTGTTATAAATTAAAAATGAACGGACTGGCAATTGTCAGTTCAAAATGTAAAAAAAAATGTTAAAACAGCAGGTTGAGTTTTATCATATTGTAGTAGTTTCCTTTAATCTCAATATTACACTCAATAAGTTTTCGAATGGAAAGCTGTTTTTTAATTTATTCTCCATTCTGAAAGAAAAAATAAATGAGTTTGATTTTCCGGCAACTCAACTGTAACAAAATAAACAAACTGCATGTAGTGTTGAATACAACACTTGTCCTCTGCCATAATATGTAATGTTCACGCAAGTTTGACATTGGTTGCAGCATTGCGCTTGATATTTGACCTAGATGTCCTATAAAAAACCTATAAAAAAACTCCCCTATATAAATATATCTTAATAAAATGCCTTTGCATCAACTTGCATTCAAATACATTTTTGTGTTGTAAATAGCATTTCCTGTGTAATTTACAAGGATAAAATGGAAGTCTTATTCAGCAATGGCACGGGTGACTTTTAGCCCAAATGTGATCTTAATTTAGATACCTTAATAAGCTAATACACTGAGTGTCAATCATTCTTTATTCACGTTATCGTCAGGATACTATATTATTTTACTCGTAAGTATTTGTTTTTAGTAACAGAGACCTTCATGCCACAAAGCACGAACTTTACTTAGATAGTCTCATAAGCTAACGCTATTATAAAGGTTCAAACAATTTTAAATCAAACAGAAACCTGCCTGAATAATCGATTGCGAGTCTAAATTCAACATTGAGAAATAATCCATAGTCATATTTCAACGTAATGAATCGACCTAGGTAGGGTGTTTTTAACTTTGAGAATCGACCATTGGGTAATGTTTCAACATGGTCACAATTTTACGTTACACCGGAGTATAAAATCAGAACAGGAAAATTGACAGGGTTACATACAAATAGACAGACAGGCTAACTGTTTAGTAGTGCTTTACATTGAACTACATTACAATAACAGTGAACCTTTATCTAAAGAGTACGCATATACATTACAAACAGTGTAGACCGGATATACGTTGTTATTTGACGATCCATGAAACAATGAGTTAAACAAACAGGTTAAAATATTCAATAATCGTGTTGCACAGGGGCGATTTTATAACTCGTCGTTATATCTAGTTAATATGTATAACACTGGTAGAATATTTTCATTTTTCAATACTTAAATACAGATAAATCTAGTTGGAAAGTTGCTGCAGCCGATATCCTCCTGGTGTTGGGTAGGATTATTAATAGGAGTCTAACCTGCAATACAGTTGAAATGCATAAATAAGTCTTACTGACACGAATAAGCAATAAAGTATCAATGTTTACAAAAAAGTTGAAAATTCACAAAATATTTGAGGGCTTAATCACTTACACATACAGCAAAACCTCTCCAATACGACCACTCACTAGAATGCTGTTTGATTATATAGATGACAAGAGACAGCTTTAAAGAAAGTTGGCAGTAAAACAGAAAGCTCCTTTAGGAGCTTTACGTTTTACTGTCATTTTGCTTTTAGCAGTCACCTGTTGTGAAAACCTCATAATTAACACATTTAAGTGGTCACGATAGAGAGGTTTTTACTGTACCTACCTGGGTAGAGGGATGGACGGTCTGTACTGAGAGGTTGATAACCGGGGTATGTAATTTAAATATTCATACTGAGCTGGGGGTGACATACGTAATGTAAATTATCTATCAATGGCGTATTGTAAACTCGGTATTTGGCGGTCAGAAACAGTTAATTGTTTTATTGTAACCGGGTTTTTGAAAAATGCCTTTAAAAGTGGGGCAGAAATGTGAGAATCGTTTTATAGAACGAAGATGGGACTTTCGGATATATTTGATGATACATATGTGTATTGAATAAGTTGTTTAATTAGCCTATGAAATCGAACCTCGTTTTATTGCTAATTCAAGTGCATGTACTACTACTAAGCTTTCCAAACTTTTAACATCGTCTTTAATTAAAATCAAAGAACATGTTCAAAGGTATTGTGATAAGAAAATACCAAGCTTGCAATATAAGTACGTATGACTTTTCAACACTATATACTACCTTACCTCATAATCTAATAAAAGCTAAACTTATACAACTTATTGAAAAGACTTTTGCCAGAGAAAGGAAGCTATTTCTGGCGTGTAATACTGATCGTGCATTTTTTACAAATGACACCGTTAAGCATTACACTATGTGGACTTGCACCGATGTCTGTGAATCACTAACATTTCTTCTGGATAATATTTATGTACGTTTTGGGAATACCATATACCGCCAAGTGATTGGTATTCCTATGGGTACAAACTGTGCGCCCCTTGTCGCAGACCTATTTTTGTACTGTTATGAGAGGGACTTTATGCTTAGTCTAAAACCTGATACACAGGCAGATATGATCGAAGCCTTTAACAATACATCGCGCTATCTAGATGATATTTTTAATATAGACAACCCAAAAGAACTACGCCTTAATAAAACAAACGAGTAAAATTTGTCGGCACCATTTTTAGATTTGGATCTTTTTATAAATAACGGAATTGTTTCTTCTAAGATTTACGATAAACGAGATGATTTTGATTTTAGTATTGTAAATTATCCTCATCTAGATGGCGATGTTCCCCGTTCCACATCTTACGGGGTTTATATTTCACAACTAATTCGCTTTGCTAGGGCCTGTACCTCTGTTGAGGACTTCCACATTCGTAATAAAACTATTACTGAAAAGCTTCTTAAACAGGGGTACAGATTTCATAAACTTCGTAAAACATTTTCTAAATTCTTTTATAGAAATCTTCCTCTCATTAACAAGTATAAATGTAACTTAAAGTCTTTTCTGCGGCAAGGTATTTCACATCCGGAGTTTTATGGTGATGTGATTTACAGACTTCGTAAGATTCTTGGACGTATACATTTTCAAAACCTATTTGTGAAACGTATTAGATTTTTCCTCAAAAAAGATTATGAGCCAACTATATTGCTGCGCACTTCACGTTTGGTTGTCGATCAATCTACAATTGATAACTGTGCTTTCCTCTTTGGTTGTGCGACGACAGACAGGGCTTAGCACTACATGATGATGTATCTTTAAAGCCGTCCTTAACCGGGAGAGTTATGTCGGATTTTCGTGCTTTGTTTTTTCTCTCCCTCTCTGTCGTACCCTAGACCCTTCCATGTCTTACAGTTACTCGGAACTACAGACTAGTCGCTTGAGTACAATTTGACCGTTGCCATAGTGGGTTATTTTTAACACGGGCTTGAATGTTTAATTCTTTCCCGTGTTACTAATGATCTTGTCATAGAATTTTTGCTAAATGTTTTACATGTATTTACTTACTGTGCTGGCGGTCTTTTTGATTGTGAGGTTGTGGAACAGGGTTTATATTTTATGTACACTGTTTGTCTTTATAGGTGAATATGGGAGATAAGTGTGAGGTTGGGCGCCCCTAAACCCAGGTTTATCCCCCAGTGGTTGTTAATAATTAATTAATTTATAGTTGGTTATTGATTGCTACTGACCGTACCAAGGCGGGCTCCTATATTCACTTTGCTTTATGTTTGTCTTGCGTGTTGTTTTCTATTTAGTGTGTAGATGAAGGAATGGTATTGCGTGTGTGTGTGTTTGTTGTGGTATGACTGTGTGTGTGTGTTCTGCTTGAGAGCTGGGTGTATTGTTTGTGTTACGTTTCCTGCTTGAGTCTTTCGTATTTATTTGAACTGTTTGAAAAGGACAAATATACTCTTTACATGTACACTGCTTGTAAATGAATCGTAAATGTGCGACTAAAGTTAAAATGGGTAATGCGGGAGAAGATTCCACGTTAAGCAGACATTTGTCATATGAACTCTCTGTGCGTATTCGCTGGAGATTGGTGGGTAAGTATTACAAACGCGTTGGGATTGAAGAACTGGTTAGTTTATCAGATACTTTAGAAATAATAATGTTTTTGCATATATACTGACGACAAAAAAAAACCGTGCATTGGGTTTAACAATACTGCCCAGCTAATGGGCGCTTTATGACGTTATTGAGAGTGAAAGGGTTCAATTTAATTATGTGATGAGCTTAAACCACTGTACACTACATTTATTTCATGCCAAAATGACTATATAAATGGCATCTTGTTCCAGCTATATATGTAACGAGTACGAAAAATAAAATTACGGTCGATGACGACAACGGATGGACGACGACAGTACCATCATAGTAGTGCACCATGTCACTTTGTGCCAGGTGACCTAAAAGCCGACAAAACCTTAGAGTTATGAATATGTATGGTCGTATGTATTTATGTTTGCAAATTCTAATTAAGCCTTGCCATATTACGAATGGGTAGATACCAATGATAATTATGATATTACTTTCTGTTCCATCATGGGGTTCATGATGATGGATTAGACGTATTGAACTCTGTGAATATAGATGTTAATGCATTGTCTACGCTACGTCCCAAGTGAGGAATAGATGTTGTAACAACTGCGTCATTGTTAACCCTTTCATTTCCATGACGTAATCAATTTTAAACAATTGTCGTCTGCTTTTATCGTTCAAATTTAGAATTCAACTATTTTGGCTTAAGAGATATTGAAATGAGTGTTCAGTTGTTTTAATCCTGATCAGACGCCTCGCAACGCGGCATTTGATCAGGATCACACTTTTGGCAAATAATTGTTGTACTCGGGTTAAGGCAGTGCATGGGTTAAGGGAACAGTCAATGCTGGTACATGGACTAGTCGTTAACCCTTTACCCAATAGAAGCGCCTTTAGCGGATATGATTTATTCATCCGCTGAAGAAAATAGTTCCAATTTAATCAGTAATGAATATGTATTATAGGGAATATTTTCTATATTATAGCACATTATAGCTTTACTTTCAACCTGCTTTAAGTAGTCATCTATCTTAAGTACTATAAATAGGCTATCAGGTAACGGGTTAATGGTGCTGAAATTGAAAGTAAGGCAAAAGTTGATTTAAATCTTATCTCGTTCTGCAATATTCTACTTTGAAATTGTCGTTTGTAGAGCCTTTTTTATATAGATCTAGCTATATTGAGTTGTATGCGTTTTAGAATTGCAGAAACATGAACACGAGTGTCAAAAATGTGGATGAAGATCAAGTCTGTATCTGATCTTGATCTAAACTCTCTGCAAATATCAGCAATGTCGTAATCGCCAAGAAAAGGATTAGTTTATGTAGTTTCTAGTTACTTATAAAAAGTGTTTTTATTTATATATGTACGGATATGATCAGATTGTTTGAGTACAATTAACTCTTTCACTACCTTGCACCGAGTACAGTGGTGCTTTTTTCAAAATGTTTGACACTCAACTTTATAAATCAGAGTAAAAGAACCTACATTTTGAATTTGAGAAATGAAAGCAGACGACTATTGTTTCAAACAGATGACTTCATAGCAATAAAGGCGTTAAATAAATTGCAGGATCACGAGTTTGTACTCAAAGACCTAATGGTCATTGTAGACAGTTTTTATCTAGATCAGACACCTTGTCTGGCAAGCCCCAACACGCTTACAGTCTATACTTTCAAAACCTTGTCGTGGTTACATTTGAACAGCGCATTTACTTTGTCTTTTAGTTTCATTTACTCGGGAAAGAAACGTTTTACTTAACCCGTTCCCCCATAGTGGTCACCTGTCTTCAAAGCTAGAAACAGGCTTTGAGGTAAAGGGTTAATTTTCTTTGTTTTGAAGCCAGATAAAGTGAAGCCCAATTCTCGGAGTCTTGCAACTCTGTGTGATGAGATATCTTAACTAGATATCTTAACTATCCTACCAAACTATCTGCTTAGCATGGCGTTTGATCTGCCTTTATTTATATATTTAACAAATTCCAATCCGGTCCCATCTAGGCAGGAATAGAGTTATTGAACATACTGAGACATTTGTTTAACCGTTTCGAGTATAGATCAGAAATGAAAGATATTAAGAATCACAAACAAAATGTCTGATGTTAGTGACATTTTAACGGATATCCTATCTGTATAGTACGGAAGCTTATACGGACCCCTTATATGTAATACTATGGCTAAAAATCGTTACATATCTTTCATATATATAAAATGATCTCTTCTGTGTAGTTTAATCAACATTAGTACTTATCTGCATAATGATTTCTATATTTTCTGAACAGTTATATGAAAATAATGTTTATATCAATATTTTTTTGTCAATTATAAGTAGCGGCATTAAGATATGAACTTGTGAAACACAGAAAGTTTATATCGTACACAGCATACCGTTTTGTAAGCTTTTAAGTTATGATAAATGTGAAAGGCTTAAAAGAACACATTGTTTGATAAAACCAGTATAAGTTCATTTTATACACTTAATGACTTAACTGCTACACATATTCACAATATATAAAACATCGAAATCAGTGAGTTATTTCAAATAAATAACGTCCCTTTTATTAGAAAATTCGAGTTGTTATTTTAAATGTATTTCAATAAAAACAAATTATTTATATTTCAAGGCTAAATATAAAAGATAAAAAAGTATGAGTTATGTTACATTTATCATTAACGTTTAAGAATATTTCTATATCAGAAAACTACGTAGTATACAGTGGAGAAAACGTTATTCTTTCCCAATAAACGCGTTTACCCTAAAAACTGTTATTTTCATTTTAAACAGTTTAGAGCCAGATCAGACGCCGGGTAACCCGGCGTCTGATCAGGCTCAAAACTGTTTGACACTCAGATTAAAACAAGTAGTGAGAATTGTCAAAATGTCGACATTTTCTACAGTTAAGTGTTTTGCATTTGCGTTTCGTTTGCGTTTAAACGGGAAAGAATAACGTTTTCTCCACTGTATATAAAAGGGAGTCAGTATAAGCTTTCGTCGTATAGGGCCTGTGTCCTGGTAATAAATATACATATGCGATAAGACTCAATATTTATTTTCTAATTACAAAGTTCTAAAATGTCTTTACACATAACATTTCATGTTTGATAAGCTCAAGCCACAAGTTATGTTGCATGTATACATGTGCATCAAATGTGGCAACTCTTCAAAGCAATGGAATGTGTATGTATGTGAAACTTTCGTTAGACCGATAGAAACAGTTTTGAGGAGAAAATAAATCAGATTTAGATCTTTGTAAATCTGTCTGTTTATAATATTATCCCCAGGAAATGCACAGCGTGTTTTGCAGGTTGGAATCTGTTTAAGTACTTATACATGAAAGAAAAAATGTGTATTCGTCTATATCGCAAAGAAGACTTTCATGTAAAATGAAAATGCAGAATGATACAATGATCTACAGGCACGTTTGTATTAAGCCGCCTTTCGTAAATGTAGGTTTATAACAGACATGACCGCTAAATGCACGATAGGGTAATATAGAGAGTTATTACTGGAAATTCTACCTGATATTTATCCTATTTCTAGCAACCATCTACATTAAAGAGCCTTTTTGGACATTGCATTAATTGGTAGCTTGGTACTCGTTTGACTGTTTCCGCTTTAACGGCAACTTAAGCGACGATACGGTACCTCTGAAATAAAGATTGAAGCAGAGTAAAAGAAAGTAGAACAGCAAAAAACAGTCTTAAACACCTTAAAGCTTTTGATATATCGTTACAAGAAAAATCTGCTGTAACTGCATGCTACATAAGTTATAAATTACACTAAAACATGTCAATTACGCCGATTAATTGTGTTAATTATAATGTGTTTAAAACAGGTAACTGCTTAAATCAAGGTGAAAGTAAAACGGAAAGCTCTTATGTGAGATTTCTGTCTGACTGTCACATTGCTTTAAAGCCGCATTGTGTTTTTGAGAAACCTGCATAAAACGGTTGTTTGGGGTCCCATTTGAATTACGTGGGACGTGATTCTTTCACAAAAACCGGCTTTATCTAAGAAATTCGCTTTTTGAATTTTATTTATAATATTTTTGTGCAGCACAAATTAAAAAGCATCCCTTGTGAATGGAAAGAAGAACAACTCTGTAAATACAGGGCTCCAGATAACGGAAGTATTTCGAAAACTAAAATCTTTATTTCTGCTTTTAAACCCAATGGTGTCATACTCATTAAAAGTGTCTCGAAGAGACGGTTTAATCAGTAGTAACACCATAACATTCGGTGCTGAAATGAGTGAGAAAATGTTAGATTAGTTCAGATTACTCCCGCTTACATGTGTATCTGGAGCATCTGGTTAACCCTTAGTCTGCTTCACAGACGTCTGCTTTGACATTGTCGTCTGCAAAATTTGTTCAGTTTAGATTTATGCATTGTTGTAATTACACAAACCTTAAGACGAGTGTCAAACAGTTTGGATCCAGATGAGACGCCGCGTTACGCGGCGTCTTTCTAGATTCAAACAGTTTGTAAACTCCATAAAGTTACGACCAGTAGGCACAGGGTTAAACTATGAGATCCAGTCAAAATGTGTAAATATTATTCACTGGGGGTGAGCGATTAAAAAAAATACGGATAATCTTTACCTTGGGCTTGCTGAAAATGACTGTTTCAGCCTTGTCCGCTCTCTAACTCAAACACTTCTTTTTGGATCTTCACCAAACTTGCTACAAATGTTTATTAGTATATAATATAGGTCAGGTTCAATAACTAGCAAAATCGCATGAGGCATGTCTGAGTTATTGCCCTTTAATAATTAAAAATTGACTGTTTCAGCATTTTCTGCTCTCTAACACAAACACTTTTTATTGGATCTTCACCAAACTTGCTGACAATGTGTATTGGTAATAAATCTAGGTCAAGAAAACAATCGAATACAGTTGAATGAAAATTCTGTAAGAGGTAAAGGAGAAATGGAGTGGTCATTTATTACTTAACTTATTACCAACACGGCTAAGATAAAGCACATGCAACCATTGACCAAATATTTGGCTAAAATAGAATAAAAACTGGTCCTTTTACAGAGTGGACAGGGCAAAAATAAGGATAAAATAGCAAAATTTAAAAAATTGAAGAACCATAACTCCAACATGCCTTCGGCGATTTGGGTATAAATAGAACTGGACCAAGATTTTATACAAATATTGTTTTCAGCAAATTTGGTGAAGATCCAATTAAAACTGTTTGAGTCAGAAAGATGACAAATAAATACGAAAGAAGACTCAAGCAGGAAACGCAACACAAACAATACACCCATCTCTAAAGCAGAACACACACAGCCATACCATAACAAACACATACACACACACACACACAACACACACACGCAATACCATTCCTTCATCTACACACTAAATAGAAAACAAAACGCAAGACAAACATAAAGCTAAGTGAATATAGGAGCCCGCCTTGGTACGGTCAGTAGCAATGAATTAGTCAATTTTTAGTCATTCAAGGTCAATAACTCCCAACATGCCTTGTGCGAATTGGGTAGTTAAGATGATTGACCTAGATTTTATATTAATAAACATTGTCAACAAGTTTGGTGAATATCTGATAAAAACTGTATGTGTTAGAAAGCAAAAAATGCTGAAACATTAATTTTTAATTTTTAAAAGGAAAACCTCAGACATGCCTTTTGCGATTTTAGTAGTATTCAAACCAAACCTTGATTTTATATAAATAAACATTTTCAGCAAGTTTAGTGAATATTCGATAAAAACTGTATGTGTTAGAGTGCAAAAGTGACTGAAACAGTCATTTTTTATTAATAAACAGGCAATAACTCAGATATATCTTATGCGATTTTAGTAGTAATCAAACAAAAGCTTGATTTTATATCAATAAACATTTTCAGCAAGTTTGGTGAAGATCCAATAAAACGTATTTGTGTTAGAGAGCAACACTTGCTGAAAACAGTCAATTTTTAATACATAAAGGGCTCATGCGATTTTAGTAATAATCAAACTAGACCTAAATTTTATATGAATAAATATTTTCAGCATGTTTGGTGAATATCCGATAAAAGCTGTTTGTTTTAGAGTGCAAAAATGACTGAAACGGTCATTTTTTATTTATTAACAGGCAATAACTCAAAATACCTTATGCAATTTTAGTAGTAATCAAACTAAACCTTGATTTTATATCAATGAACATTTTCAGCAAGTTTGTGGAAGATCGGAAAAAAAATAGTTGAGTTAGAGAGCGGACAAAAAAGTGTGATAGTCTAACTGACTGATGGATGGACGGGCGGAAGTAGATACGGTTGCACCCAGTGAAGTTGATTTCGGCTGTATCACGTGTTACTAAGCCGTGTGGTAATGTTTATGGCAGACGTTCTATTTTCGGTTTGTTATGATTTTAAATCGCCCTGTTTGGTGATTTAGGTCCGTCTTCATCATTTCATAGATCAGTTTGGGTCATAAGAATGTTCAAACATTATTATTAACCGTTATTGTATTTCAGGCATTGAGAAAAGGTCTGAAAACACAATGGGACTTTAAGCTATCATTTTTTATTTTAAACAATCAATTAGCTTTCTTTTCAGTGATCGTAATTAAAGGGTTTAACTATACATACTCAGTAGAGAAGACGCCACTCTTGCCTGTTCAAACACGGCTAAACGCAAACGCATTGCCATAAAATGAATCACATGGAAACTTTTCGGAAATGTTGCAAACAGAATGGAGCTTGATCAGACGCTGAGTTTGCCAGCGTCTGGATTGGCTCAAATGTTGGCAATGGGAACACAGCGCGTTTATTCGAAAGGAATGACGTCTTTTCCACTATATAAGCAACTCATATCCTTCTTCTTCCCTTTCTTTCATTTATCATCATTGTTATTTTTCCTTTTTCTTGTCGTTGCCGTCAAGGCCATTTGTAATCACAATACTCTCCTTTAGCTCATCTTGTTCCTTCTTCTTCATCGTCAGCATTGTTTTACCAGGACTCTGGCGGTAAAACATACTGCAGTATTTAGCATATGATATTAGTATACAGTTGCGTGGGAAAATACGTTATTCTTTCTCGTTGAAACTTATTACAGTCGAACTTCAATATCTCGAACTCTCTTAAGTCGAACTGTCGGATTTGTCGACACATGAATTGCGTTATTTTATGCTCGGTACAGTCGAACATGCCCATATTTCAAAGTTAAAAACGTGGCTAACCCACGTTTGAACTTTTAAATACGGGTAGGTTTGACCTAACCGAGTTCGAGATATCGCAGTTCAACTTTTTTCTCTGCTTTGAGGTTTACTATCCGCAAATCCTCTTGTCCAGCTTCTGAAGTTACTCCTATTAGCGTTTTTCCTTTTTTGTGTTATCCTTTGTTTCTAGTGCGCATTACATGGCACTTATATGTTTTGCTTTAATTATGCTTTGCCATGTTATGTTCACTTTTTACCCGAAATAAATCTATCTATCTATCTACTCCAAGTCTGATAGCAAAGGTCATTGCTTTCTCGTTTACTGTCTGCAGTTGAATTGACAAAGTGGAAGTCGGGAATAACGCTTATTGTCACAAAAAGGCGAAGCAAAACCAAAGTTTGCTTAAAATGCGACAATCTGTAATGACGGGAATATATGTTAAACTGTGTAATGTTGTAGAAGAAAATTGTGATTTCAAAGACGTTTTTGTTGAAAACAATCACTTTGTACTTGTATGCCTAAAGTGGACCAGCTACTGACCCGCTATAGAAAAATAGTAAGTCACCACGTGACTGCTTTTATCCAATGAAAACGCCAGAAACTAATGGGAAAAGAAATAATAAAAGAGAAATCCGACGTTTTCGATCGAACAGTTCGTGCAGAACATACTTAGTCAATCAGGGTAATGATTTATATGAGGTTAAATTAAACGTAGGTGTTTGACCTAGCTATATTACGGTCAATGTGACTTTTCCGAAATGCATAGGAGAATGTAAAAAGTCTAAAAACATGTATCTTACTAACGAATGACGGTGAATTCCCGTGTCAGCGAAATCAAAGAAAACGCAAATGAAATTAAATGGAGAAAATGACACCATTCTAGAGAAAATGATGTTCTATCTTATGTGATATACAAACAGTTTGAAGACTGGTCAGAGGTACATGTCATTCTGGTCTCTGGTAAGGTCAGACGGGCATTTTCAAGGCCAAGACTAGTAAGCGGATTACTTTAAGTAAGACCGTCGTAGTTTTACTGCTGAAACTATAGATGGACAAGTTCAATTTTCAATTAAGTAACGTCCATTTTTTAAATATTAAGAACTGTTTATTTTCAGTCTTCAGACGGTACGTATTATGGTATGGCGATGCCCCTCCCCCTCCGTCGATCCGGATTTTCCTCACTTTTCTTAAACATGCTTTGACGTACGAAGCTGAAATTTGGTACATGATATTGTTCTGAAAACTGCATATTGATATAAAATGTTGTCACACTTCGTCAACTTATCCATGACCTATGCCGCCTGATTTGATATCATGTACTGTTTGCAGTTATAGTTAAAATATATATATGTAGGAGTCCTGAACAAGTGTACACTCCGGGAGTAGAACTAGAGTACTCTTCACATGTACACTCTTCTAAAGGACGATATACCAGTTATTAGGGTGCAATGGGTTAAATGAGTATTAAACCCTTCACTACCTTACCCCGAGTGCTATAGTTATTTGCAAACAGTTTGGATCCTGCTCAGACGTCGCGTGACGCGGCGTCTAATCAGTGTCCAAACTGTCTGACACTCATTTCAAAGTCTATTAAGTCAAAATACATGAAGTTTTAAATTGAGAAATAGAAGCAGACGAAAATTGTTTAAACTTGATGTCGTCACGGCGGTGAAAGGGTCAACGTGCTGTCACCCACAAAAGTAAAGAGTATGCAGTTGCGTAAACAGTGTTGATCATTATGACGAAATCAATGGAACATATAGAGCGATGGAGAAGTTATTGCTCTCAATAACGCAATTGTGTTTAAACAAGTGCATGTATTTAATTGCAAATAGTTTGGAGCCTGATCTTTTTCGAAAAACTCGGTGTTTGATCAGTCTTCAAACTGTTTGTCATGCAAATTCTACTTTCAAACAAGTGTCCTTTATCATCTTGTTATATAAGTGTGCGTGTTTAGTTTCAGTTAAACTAGAATAAGTGACGTGTTCCCCATTGAATGTATGTTCCTGAATAATTTGCAATGGAGAGTAATGGACCAAGGTAAGGATAACAAACAGCTTTAATTGACGCTTATCTGTATTGCATGTAACAATATTGTTAATAGATATATATAGTTGAACAGAATAGTAAGACACCTCTATAGTTAACATATAATAATCACACACACGCGTACGTAAAAATAACATAACACGTAACGAAAAGTTTGCATTGCTTATGAACCTAACTGAATGAGCAAACACTACCACTATTGCGGTTAATTTAGAACAAGGCAAAACTGGTTGAGTGTATAGTGCGAAATGACAATATTACAGGAATGTGGACGCAATTCCTACCCACACCTATAATGCACATGTACCGTAATGATCTTAAGTATTAGGACAGACTGGTCTGAGCAAATATTGTAGACACTGATCAGAATGCTCATTGGTAGCAGTCTGATCAGGGTTTGCTATGTTTGCCATTCAGTTTAATCCTTTTTTACACTTGATTAATGAATAATAAAGACAATATGTTAAAATGTTATCAATTTCAGCAGTTTCAGAGGATGTCCCAATTGTTTTGACTTTTACGATGCGTATTCCTATAACGGATGTTAATTGCAAACAGTTTGTAAACATATACAACAGGCATAGGGTGGCTTGGCGTCCCACTTCAGTTGCAGCAGGGAAGATGCTACTCTTTGCCGTTTAAACGAGACTAAACACAGACGCAATGACAATAACATGGAGAAAATGAAACGTTTTTAAATGGTTCATAATTTTAAAAAAAAATCTTAGTTGGACACAATTTGGAACCTGATTAGACACGAGATTTCCTGGCGTCTATTCTGGTTCCAGGCTGAGTGTACTGGCCAGTGTTTTTTTTCTTAGCATAATCGCGTTTATTGGGAAAGAATAACGTCTTCTCCTCCCCTTTACAACTAGCATTTGCCGCTAACCATTTTCTCTTTGAACTTTTATTGAAATGTATCAAATGTTTTGGCTTGATCAGCATTTGCAAATAGGTGGACCCCGAGAAACCTTGCGTCTTATCAGGGCCTAGTGCATTTTTGAAATTTTATATATGCTTCTATAAAAATATCAAATTGCTCGTTTCTAATACTTCAACCTTTATGGGCCTTTATCGAAGAACATTATGTCCAAATAAATGTAACAGTTTTGTTTCGTGCATTCAGCAAAATAACAACGGAAAGGATATTGTTTTATGCATATCGTACTACATATGTAAGCCCGACTTTGATAATATTTGCTAACAGTTTTGCTCAAGGTAAGATGAGGCGTAACGTGGCGTCTGATATGGATCCAAATTGTTTGCCGCTCATGGTTATAACATCTTCTATTCAAAACATGTGGAATACGATTTTTGGCAGGCGAGTTTTTTAGGCAGACGACAATTCAGCATGATCAGGGTTACTGCTTCAAATGCACGAAACAAAAATATGACGTTAATTTGGACATGTTGGTCTTTGATAAAGGCCCATAGTAGTAGAATATTAGAATAGAACGATTATCATTTTTATATTATCTTTATGCTTTTTTTGAATATATTATCGTTATCATATAATTTTAAATAAACACGAGGGCATTCAAGATCCTGATAAAGCTCACCTGAGGATATTTAACCTGGTAGTTTTAGATTTGGTATTCATCCATTATCAAAATATTCCAAGAACTCATAGCCAAATATATATGTATATAAATAGTTTATAAAAGTTCGATAAAACGTCAATCAAATTTGAAGACACTAGAGAGTAACCATTGTAAAAATATGGCATTTTCCAGCGTAGCATATTATATAACTCTTGACTTTAAAGGTGACATTTCCCCCAAACGTTAATCGAATCAAAGAGTATGTGGTTATGATAAGAAGTGCAAGTTAAAAATTGGACATTGGGCCACAATGCTGTCATTTGGTGTTGACTAATAGTAATTAGTGTTAATGTTTCATATTAAGTTTGTGGTCATTCAATGAGTTATTGGGTTTCGTAAATGCACTTGCGAGAATTAGCTGACTTTACAGATTTGATAAATTCATATTTCATGGACGAACTTTTGTAAAAATTAGACATTGTGTGTTGCATACTTTATTAATATAATTATAGAGTAAAAGGATATAAAACTAGACTCGACAGAAACTCATATGAACCTAGTAGGACGAGCTACTAGTATATAACGGAAACCAATTCCAACCGACGAAGACTAAAAATAATATGTGTCTTGACCTCAGTATTATTCAAAACTGACAGGTCAAAACAATATCTTACTATACAGTAAAACCTCTCTATTACGATTGCTAAAACGAAGGCTACTTTATTGTACAAGAGACAGGTGACAACTTAAAGCAATGTGACAGTAATACAGAACAGAAAGCTCTTAAAATAGCTTTCTGTTCTGTTTTTCTGTCACATTGCTTTAAGCAGTCACCTATCTTAAACACCAGTAATATCTGACGTAATTTAGTGGTCGTAATTGAGAGTCTTTTCTGTACCTGGTTACTTGACCCGTTGGTCAGATTCAACTTTTATATATACTGAGCGAAAAAATTTAGTTATACATTAAGGATGGACAACATGTCTGCGCGGTAAATGCATCACTCATATTGCATAATGACATAAGTAACCGAGTTTCATAGAATAGAGTGAGGTAACTCCTCATGTATTGTAACTGCTTTACCAGTCATAAAAGAGATTTCAGTCATGGTTTCCTCATGAAAATAGCAGTTCTGTTGGAAAAGGAGCAAGGAACAAATAACCAGCCTTTTTGAGAATCATTCTTTACAACTTTGTAAGTTTGAGTACAATCGTTCGCTGAGAATGCGATCTTTTCAAATTACCTCCCTTTGCTTTGAAAAAAAAGAGTATATTTTGAAACAAATTTACTCGGAAACAAATTGTTGCAACCGATGCCTCCTAAAGCAGTCCCCTTAACTGTGAACTTTACTTTATTGTCTGCTGTTCCATATTTCTTTTTCGTTGCTTTCCAGACCTACAGAAAACTTGGAATGATGTCTATGGAGTAATATTATGCATCCGAAAGCTTATGGTCATCTAGTTTGTACTATTTTAATCAAAATTTACGCGAATTTGTAGATACTAGAGAGATAACGAACTTAATGTGGATGGATTAACATATTGGTGGGCGAAAAATCGGACGCCAGACGAAATGTGATACAAAATCTCAACCTGGGCTTAGCTCAGGTGAGCTAAAACACTCGATACAATATTTTGCTGACGACACTTTTGAAACAGACAATATTATGACAGAGTAAGGGTATAAGGGATGACGTTTTGCTTTCCCAATGCACGCATTTGTTGTAGAACATATACAGACAAATCTGAGACTACTAAATGAAGTTGCATGGTGATCTTTAAAGACTGGTGACAGCTTAATGCAGGGTAATTGTCAAACAGATGGCTCCTAGGGGAGCATTCTGTTTGACCTTTGGTTTGCATTAAGCGGTCACCTGCATGTAAATTACAACTTAGCACCTTTAGAGTGGGCGCTTAACATGGGGTTGACTGCATGTCTAATGCAAACAGTGATGAGCTTAATAGAGGCTGAGTATATCTGCATCAGGTTAGTCTGCCACTCATTATTGTATCTATTTAAAAAGAGCTGGGCTTTTAAAAACAAAAAATCGTCATTTCATATAATGAACTGCATTTGCATTTCAGATTAGTAGGTTTAACCGGGAAAAAAATAACGCAGTCATCACTGTATTTAAAAATGGATTAACAGTCTTTGCGTTTCTCATATCTGACTAGATTTGTTGTGGAAATCGTCATGATTTGACGGTTCTCGGCAGGTTTTTGTCATCAGGCAGTCCAGAATCAACACTTTCATTGCTGTCTATTGTCAAATTACTCTCCACCATACAGGAAAGGTTAGCGTCATTCCCAGTTGTATTCGTACCTGTAACATGTTGAAAATTAAACGGTTCTGAAATTAATCCCGAACCCTCAGGTTGTTGTTGTTGTTGCTGCTGCTGCTGTTGCTGCTGCTGTTGTTGCTGTTCTCCAGAAAGCTCTTGGTATTGTGGCTGTTCTTCACAGTTACCGAGGGCGGGTCGGTCTAATTTGGTGACGTGCACAAAACAACATGGCTGCGAAATTTCGGATTTCTTCGGTAGTTTTAGTTTTTTCGTTTTATCTTTCATAGATTTCTTTTTCTTAAGTTTCCCTAATGTCAGGAGTTCATCATTTGGGTCGGCAGTTAGTTTGTCAATGTGACCGAAAAATTCAGCAGCAGCCGCAGCATCGTCATAACTAAAACCAACAACACGAGTGTGATCAGCGGACGTCCGCATGGTGTGAAAGTTTGCGTTTGGTGTTCTGTAAGTGGTAAGTTTATCGATCACATCTCTCCACAGAGTAAATCCTGTACCCTTTTCGGCTAGAAGAATAAACAACTTACGCTCACGCCTATGTTCTCCTGTATCCAGGAGCAACAGTGGGATTCCGGTGCTCGAAAACGTCCATTGATCGTTAGACATACTTGTTTTCACCGATCCAACATACATATTTGCTAGACACCCACACACGTACACTTCAGACTTGTGGCTTTTGTAGAATGTTTCAATTTGAAGTATATCCTGTTCTGACATTCCTTCTCGGAATTTTTGCGAAGCTATTATGTCTGTGAAATTAAAGTGAACGCCATCTATCCCTGGAGATCCTATGGGAGATCTATACGGTGACCCAGATAGATTTCCAATCGAGTCGTACTTTTCGGTGATTCTTTTTACACCTTCTTTTGCGTCATAAGAACTGCTCATACTCATGACGTCACCATGGGCTGCATAGTGATTGTTCATTGAATACTCAGAACGTGACTGAGGCACGTGCGTACTGAAACTTCCGGAACGACTGTCTCTGATATTATTCATTGTTTCGGACCGTGTTTGCATACTGAAACTACCAGATCGTCCTTCTACTAATGTTGGGGTGGCTGAGCGAGATGTATTGGCCAGTGCCTGTGATCGGGTTAATCCATGAGTGGGTGTTTCGGACCGATGCTGGACATGAGTCGGAGTTTCAGGACGAGGTTGAACGTGAGTTGGGGTGCCAGAACGAGGCTGTCCCTGTAATGGCGTCTCCGGGCGTGACTGTACTTGTTGCGTCGGTGTTGCAGGACGTGAATGCTGTCCAGGGCCCAGTGGGACCATAAGATTTTGGTTTGGAGGCGGGGGTGGTGCCGCAGGGGTGACGGGAGGCGGGTGCTGTACACGGTGTTTTAACATCCTTGGTTAGGAGCTGTAATAGAAAAAAAGGAATAACAGCTTTAATGTATTGAAATATTGACATTTTGTGGCAAAGTTGCGTTTCAATTTCACCAAATGCCTTTAAAGCAAACGATTAATCGTTTGAACATGCCTACATGCTTGTGTTTGTACTATCTTCTACTGAGAAACATACAGTATAACAATTAATGTGTGTACTCAGATTGCCATGTATCCCCTTTGCCAATCCCGTTAACTGGATTCATAGATCTGCTTCTCGACTGAACTTAATACAGGACGCCAGATATGAGGGAGTAAAATAAACAATTCAACCATTTTCTCACTTATGATAGCACAAAATCCTATTGTAATACTACTCATTTGAATAGTCTTTTCGAGACGATTCAAATGAGTAATGACACTGTAAGGTTTAATGCATAAATGAATAGTGACACCGTAGGGTTTAGTGCATCAATAAATCTTTTAGATTTTGAAATACTCCCCTTTTCTGGATCCCTGTTAGTCGAACCTCGATAACGCGAACTCGCTCTGGTCAAATTTATTTCTATTTCAAACTTCAACCGAGGCTTTGCCACGATTTACGGGTCATTTCGACTTTGAAACAACATCGACTGATTAACGAAATTCAGCTGAAAATGGGCAAGTTCTGAGCGTGTTAGACCATCGAGATTCGTCTGCATGTTTCCATCCACATTGTATTCCATCCTATTTACTGTCTCTTTAACTAAAATCATAGATACGCTACTTGAATAAATTCATTCACAAATGAAGCTTTAAGTCAACGATTCCAGTTTCCAATTAATCATAGTCCATTTTATTATCGAGTGTGACTTTTACAGTATAGTAAAACCTCTCTATAACGTCCACTTAGTTGTGTTAAGCATTTGGTGTTTACGACAAGTGACTGCTTAAAACAAGACGATAGTTAAACAGAGAGCTCCTATAGGAACTTTCTGTTTTACTGTCACCCTTTTTTTATTCAATCACTAAGCATTCGTTTTAGTGGTCTAGATAGAGAGGTTTTACAGTACAGTGCTTCCTCTCTACAACAACACACAATGGGAGACACATATTTTGTGTATTGTTCGGAGGGAGTCGATATAGGGAGGGAAAATTAAGACTTGACTCACATTTGCAAACAGCTTGAATCAAGTACAGACGCCGCGTCACGCGGCGTCTGATCTGCATTCGAGCTGTGTGTCACTCGTCATTGTATTTATTCTATCAAAATGTCCAATTATATGTACATTTTTAACCATGCGATAAAGCAGCAGACGACAATCTTTAGCAGGCGAAATTACAGCAGTAAAAGTGTTAAGACATAATTGTCTTGTTTAGGGAACTGCGACAAGGGTCGTTGAAAGGAGGGAGTCGTTGTTGGGAGGACCGTTGTAGGAAGGAAACATTGTATATTGCAAACTAACAATTTATGAAGATGCTGATCAGATTACTCCTGTAAAAGCCCTCTGACCAGAGGCTAGCCGTTTGACACCGTAAAAGTACACTCTTCACATGTACACTATTTATAAATGTGGCATAAACTCGTCTCTACAGTTCAATGGAATAACTCTAAGTCAGGTAAATGAGCTATATTTAATCATTTCGCTGCAAACTTCTATAACAATGACCTAGGCAAACAGTTTGGATGCAGATCAGACGCCACGTAACGCGGCGTCTAATCAGGATAAAAACTATTTGACACTCATATCGATGATTCCTTAGTCAAAACCGCATAAAATTCCTAGTTTGATAAGAAAAAGCAAACAAAATTTATATCCAGACGATACTATGGTAGAAACGAGTATTTCCGTTGTAATGGAAGTGAAATGGTTAAGTATTGGAATAAGGATCCATCATGCTATTCGCGTAACATTAATTGGCATCCTTTGAAAACATGACCGGTGTTTAAGGTGACTACTTGAAAAAGGTTTGAGCCTTCTGTTTAACTGACATCCTGCTTTAACCCATTTATGACTATCGTTCACAAAAATAGACATAAGCAAACAGTGTAGAATCTGGTGAGACGCAGAGGTGTGCAAGCAATTACCATACAGTACATCAGAGTCCATTGTTTTAAAGCTTTTGAGCTTAGTCTGAGAGCGTTCTCAAGAATTTGATTGGGCAGATTTGAGCAAAAGCTCAAAACTAACCGATCAAAACTTTGTGAACGGTCTCAGACTCAACTCAAAAGCTTATAGCCATGAGGTAATGCATAAATAGGTTAAGTTGTTACATGTCTCGAACAAAGACCATTAAGTGAATGTATGAATAGCTGCAGGGAGCCACTTGTGTTCTTTCAGCAGACGGCAATATCTCTAGCAGACGACATGCAAGGTCGGCGAAACTATATCACTGTGTGAAAACATTAAACGGTTTACCTCTTCCCTGTCAGTCCCAACTATACTAGTTTTAGCAAACAATTTGGATCCAAATGAGACGCCGAATAACCCCTGGTCTGATTTGAATCTAAACTGTTTGAAACTCGTGTAGATATTTTCAGTCAATATTCTTCAAACCTAAATTGAAAACCCCAGTTAACAAGCGACATTTTGAAGCAGAAGACATGACGCTAGTGAAGATATTAACCCTTATCATGCTGAATTATGGTCTGCTTCAAATATATCGTCTGCGAATAAAACCAAAATAAGCTTGTATGCTTTTATTTTAAGCCGAAGCAACGTTGAATATGAGTGACAAACAGTTTCGATTAAGACCAGAAACCGCGTTACGCGGCCTCTGATCTAGATCCAAACTGCCTGAAAATGTTAGCAAAGTCGCACTCAGTACGATTAGGGTTACCCATTCACTGCTAAGAAACCGTCTGCTTCAAACTTGACGTCTGCATTTATTTATAAAAATAATTTTCAGTCATTTTGGCTAAAACAACATTGGAGACGCTTGTCAAACAGTTTGATCCTGAATAGACGCCGACTTATTTGGTTTCTAATCTGGATCCAAATTGTTCCAAACCACTCAGAGTAAGGCAGTTGATGGGCTAAGTATATCCACAGATACAGTATCAGAGTTTCTTTCGGCAGTAGAGCTTGGCAAAGTAGGCCATTGATCTAAGGTAAGGTATAATATGGCTGTGCAAATGTAGTCTAACCTGTGTCTTACGACCATTCAAAAGCCGATGAAATGTCTATGTAATCACGTTACAGTTTTATACAGTTTAAAAGTAATACAGAAAGCTTTATGCAATTCTTTAATACTAAATTAAGCAATTACTGATTGAATAAAGATCGGTGTTTATTTTTTTAACGTAGCAACATAAGGTGTTACTGTTATCACACACATTTTATTTTGATTAGAGTGTAGTTGAGCATATGCCTGTGTTAGATCTACAAGATATAGTTGCAGATATTGATGCACATTCCTTAACCAATTTTAGCCTAGTGTCTATAAAAGGGGACATTGGCAAAAAGTGTAGACCCTGATGAGACACCGCGTTACGCGGCGTCTCATCAGGGTCTACACGGTTTGCTATTCCATATGAAATGTTATGCTGTACGGAAAAAGCATTGCAGTGTCCTTAGATCACCCTTGTGTATCTATAATGAAATCTTCCAGCGAGCACATAGGGAGAGTTCATTGCAATATCCAGGCATAAATGGGTTCATACTTGCAAACTGTCCGGATCAAAATCAGACACCCAGAAACAAGGTCTTGCACATCGACCTAATTTGTTTGCCATACATATTGTTTAGTCTTCAAACTTATAGATAATAATTATTGTTATACCTTACAGCAGACGATGTTTTCATAGCTGACGACACTATCATACGGTGTGCACCAAGGCAGGCACATTTAAAATTTTATTTTCTAATTCGCTGGAGCGGAGAAAAGAAAACAGAAAGTTTACGAGATTACTGTAAAACCTTATTATAACGACACGATCATCCTAAACGATGCGTACTTTCAGTGTAACTGACAGTTTGTCGTTAAAAACAAAGTAAAATGCTCCTTCAGCACCATTATGGTTTACTATAATCTTGCATTAACACCCCCACTCTAGCCTGTTTCATGTTTTGAAGACAGATAAAAGTAGGTTGAAAATAAAGGAAAGTGTTTTACGTTAATCCTGTATTAACCTACCGTCTGCTATGGTAATACATTTCTTATGCTACATAGATCGATTCAGGACTGTATGAAGACTATTTTCTTGAAGGGATGAATACGCTCGTATATCATAGACGTCAGCAGACGTATATCTAAACTATTACTATCCTTATCAACGTCAATATGCACTGTTTTGAGTGGTGCTGGTAGTCGATGTATATAGTGAAGAAAATGTTATTATTTGCCGTATACATTGTACATAATATGTATTATATCAATGGAACTCAACGATATGCAATAAAATGTATAATATGACAGCTCTCTGATCTGGTTACAATTTATTTTTATCATAGTGGGAAACAGTTTGGAGTCTTGTGGGATGCTGGGTAACACGGCTTCCCATCAAAATCAAAACGTTTTGCAGTACATATAGAAGTGTTAGTATAAACGCGTTCAATGGGTAAGAACAGTTCGTCTTCCCTATTGTATACAGGGGAGAATAGAGGCCACGTTATTGCTGTCCAATAAACGATTTAGTGCTTAAAATATGAAATTCCTCGCAAATACTTGGAACAAGATCAGACGCAGAGCAATTCGGCATCTTGTCAGACCCGAATATTTTTTCGCTCACTGTAACGAATCGCAATCCTGTTTTTTCTACATTTTATTACATTGCTTATGCGTTAAGTTTCGTTTAAATGGGAAATAAACACGTATTTCCCACTCTATTGTACATGCGAGACATTTTAGTAATACATCTGTTGTGTGAAGGCTGTACATAATGACATAATAAACACTGCTTCTTTATTAGCCATGAAATAAATTGATGGCCTTAAGTATATGTCTGGAAGTGTAGTGGAAGACTTGATTTGTTTTACGTTCAAACGAAATTTAACTCAAAACATGATAAGAGAACATTTAGAAATAAAATTATTCTGGAAATTTGGTCGAATTGTGTAGTATTTTGTTATTTTGTAGACCTTACATGTATTCAGAATATGAGTATTGTGCTTAAATATATACTGTTCTCTATATTGTAGAATACACACTCACTGCTAGATCACATCATTCATATTTTGCTCCTGTTTATGTAATTGTATTCCCTGGTCTAGTACATGTACTCTGTAATATTTATTAAGTCACGGCTATGAGCATTGTATATGTTTCATGTCTATTCATTTTGAAGTATATTACATTTGCCCTACACTAAGCGTTCGCTGAAAGCAATGTAACATTATGTACGCTGTACTTATAGATTATTGCTGCAGACACATTTAAACAAAATAGACGCCGGGTAACACCACGTCTTATTTGGAATAACACTGCTTAATACATGTACTTAATAAAGAAATTGTAAATACACCCTCTATATGCAGGTGTAATGAAATATTGTGACCCCCCGTAATAGAGTGACCCCCCGATCGAAATATTTCGACCGGGGGGTCGAAATATTTCGACTCCCCCCGGTCGAAATATTATGACCCCCTTACGTGAAATAAAGTGACCGCTCATGAAATAAAGTGACCCCCCGTAATAAAGTGACCCCACTATACAAACGTGTGTCTGTTTAGTATCTTTTAAGAAATAATAACAGGAACTACAGGCAGCGTATTTTGTAAACCAGCACGCCTAGTTTTAATTGCTCTAATATCAAAAACCGGTGTCCTTGAATATTGCATGGGAAATCAGTCCTATCACAGTTCCCGATCTTTATAACATACGAGAGTTTGCCAATAGAAAGTTGTTTCTGTAAAACATAGGGAGAAAACAATATTGCCGGTAAAAAGCATACTTCTGCAAAATTTGGAAAGATAAGAGATGTAAAAACATACTCCGATAAAGGATGCTGGTGGTCTCTAAAGATGAAAACTTGAGACAGAACAAAACCCTTGTAGAAAGGAGCTTTTAGTTTTACTTTCGCCTTGTATTTATGACTACAATGTTCATGGTTCAACTTCTGAGCTTAGAAAGATCTAGTAAACTACTGCATAAATTAATACTATTGTCCAAATAATGTTTAAAACTGATAACGGCAAAAAAGCGTAGAACCATATGAGAAGCTGCAAAATGCGGCGTGGCAACTTGGTCCACACAGTATACATGTACAATGATAAATGTAAGTTCAGCAGTACGAATAATCAAGACAATTTTTATTATTGTAATACTCATAAGGCAAACCCGTAGGGTGTTGTATAAATGAAGTAAACGGTATTCTTTACCATAAACGTGTTTTAAACCCCAAGCACTGATGAGCATTGCAATCCATTTGGAGCAAGATAAAACTCCGAGTGGCCCGTCGTCTGATTATGCCATTAGCTGTATTACATAGGGATTTATAAACATCTTCAACATTTCTGAGAAAAATTGTAATTTTCCACTGTGAAAGTTTCGTTTCAACGGAAACAATAAAGGTTTTACCAATTGTAACTTTGCAATGCACTCATTGCCCTTATAAAAATATATACCACACTAAAGTTACCAACATTATAATTGGGTGACAATAAATCTAGTTTAGTATGATAAATGGTATTTATTTTATATTAATCTATCCCGTACCCTGTTTACCAGGACGTGCATCGACTTTGTTAACAGTTTGGATTGATATAAAATGCCAAGTTGCTCGACATCTGTTCAGAATCTAAACTATTTCACCGTCATATTGTACTTTTATTCATTCGATTCAAACATGAACATTCGAAACTTTGTCAAACGAACAGCAAGACAAAGACTTACACATATAAACATTGCCCTTGTTTACTTGGGTTATTTGCACCATGGGACTATTATGTTTTATGAGGAAACAGAAGAAAACGGAGAAATCCCACAAACTCAAAGCTCAATTATTCCTCTCTCATACTAGGCCATATTGTTTGATACCTGTATTAACACATTTACTTCCATGAAGTCAACAATTTTAGACAATTGTAGTCTGCTTTTATTTCTCAAATTTATATGCTCGTTAGATCTATTTAGACTTAACAAATATTGAAATTAGTGTAAAACAGTTTGGATCCTGGTCAGACGCCGCGTCGCGCGGCGTCTGATCAGGATCTAAACTGTTTGTAAATAATTGTTGTACTAGAGGAAAGACATTGAATGGGTTTAATGTGTATAGCACGCCCCTGTAGTTGAATAAAACTACAGTTAAATCTCGCCATTACTTCCATTTCGAAGACATCTAATTCCATAGCATTATATTAAGTGTTTTAAAACAATATGCTCCTAGCGGAGCTCTCTGTTTTACTGTCAATATTGCTTAAAGCATAACCTGTATTAACATAGAAAACAGGTCTACTTCCGAATAATCCTAATAACAGGGTGTTTTTTCTAAGACATCGCAGCTGAGAATGAGATTTTCGAAAGCATGCCTGTGCTAGATGATTCGGTATTTATTAAACAAGTAGAACCTTGCTGCATTACTTTTTGTTCTTCAATAAGTAACAGATATGTCTTGAGGGTTTAGCATCCCCTCTCCTATTACATATTTGTTCAAGACATGTTCTACTGTGCTGTCTAACCTGTACTAATCCTTTCACTGCCATATTATGACGTAATAACCCGTCTAACACAGTCACTGACATATTATTGTCTGCTTATATTTTTCACCTGCTTTTATTTATAAAATTTGAAATTATATACACTTTTGACTCCAGAAACATTGATATGCGAGTCAAACAGTTTGGGTCCTGATCATACGCCGCGACACGCGGCGTATGATCAGGACCCAAACTGTGTGCAAATGTCAATGTCGTCGTCTATTGCAGTGAGGAGTAAGCGACCCGACAATAAAATGCTCATAAGCTCAAAAAATGTTGAACTGAACCGAACTATTATGAATTCAAACGTATGGTCACTAAATGCAGGATAAAAACAATGCAGAAAGCTCCTGCATGATCTTTCTGCATTATTTTCATTCAGCATTGTGCTGTCATCTTTTATTTCCCGTATTTATCCTAAACAAAAGGTCGCTTAATACCAGTTTGACTGCACAAACACATGCATGTTTATATTTAATAGGAAACCATTTAACCATTTAGTTAAAATGATAAACAACACAAGGATCGGATCAAATGGAATTCAATTGGAGTCACGTGTTCATGAACATTACAAATTCCAATCAAAATGTTTCAACCCTCATTTAGCCGCAATAGCGACTGCTGGAATTGCCGTCTACAAAAATAATATTCGATCAATATTAATACATTTTAACTAAAGAAACATAAAGACGAGTCGGAGTCTGAGCTGGGTCCAAACTGTTTGCAAATACCAGTCAAGTCGCGATCGGCAGGATAAATGTTCAACATGGAAAGTTATTTATTTGTATACTTGTTAGTTGTCCAGCATCTTGTATATATCCAATATGTGACAGGTAACATTCGCTCTTTTGAAAAACCACTCCTATGTAAATAAATTACTGTTCAGTCAAATTTATGCATAGCGATCATTCAGAAAAAGATACACAACTAATATCTTTAAGATAGATGGATGCTCAATGCAGGACAATGGTATATCAAATGCACAAAGTTCCTTCAGGGGATCACTTTGCATTAAGTATCAAATTGTTTCAAGATATATCCATGATACAACTGGTGTGAATTATAAAGCTTTATGTTTTAAAGATAATACCATTGTTTCCTAAATATCACAAATGTTTAACTCATTCATCTCTGAACAATCAAATAGACTATTCAATTGATACTTTTAACGGTTGTTTTTACATTATATTACAAAATGACAAAAAGTACAGACCCTTATCAGAGGTGATATATTTAATCTGTGTCTACATTGTTTGCATATAACAAATGAACTCTTCACATGTACATTATTTGTCAAAGACGAGTATACTCATCAATAGGGATCAATGAGTTAACTGTATCTTGGTATTTCCATCTTTAACCTGAACATATTAAAAACCTTTCTGAAATAAATAAATAAATACCTTTTAACACCAAACAACTTTTAACAACTTCTAGGAAACATTAGGCAATCCATCGACAGAGAATTGATACAGCGTGGCTCCTTGATTTGTTTTAAGAACTGCGATGACATTAAGGCCAGCCTTGAGCCTATTATCCTTTTACCAACACGACACTCTCCACAACAGTTTAAACACGTGTGCACTATGGATGAATTGCATCAATTATAACACTATGTTAGCCTTGCAAGCTACTGCGTATTTGATGTTCAGTGAAATTTGCGATTACACCAGGATGAAATATTTACGAAATTATGATTCGATTCAGTGGTTTCTCTAACAGTAGGCGAAAGTTGAGTCACCCATTTCTTACGGTAGGTAAATAACCATACAGTACCCTTCGAACACAAACATCTTACTATGAAAATAACAATTACAGTAACACATATATTAAACGACCACTTAAAGATGATATAGCTCTATACATGCATTGTATTTATGACTGATGCAGCTTAATACAGGGCAAACGTAATGAAGAACTTTTGCCCTGCATTAAGCGATCATTATATTTAACTTGAGCCCATGAATGCATATATCGTTTAAAAAGGAAGACATTAGCAAACAGTGTATATTCTGATGAGACATCACGTTATGCGGACTCTCATATGAAATTGTCTACTGTATGGAAACACACTACAGTGTCTTGACTATTTGGATAACCATTGTTTATCTAGTATAAAATTGAAAGCACATAGGGTGGGTTCATTGCAATAACCAGGCATAAATGGGGTTCAGTTTAGGGAATCTAAAAATGATGGTCAAACATATGTCATTCCTGTTCAGACGCTGACCTTGATAAAAAAAACTTTTGTAAATTCTGGTACGGGCTAAAATGTGACATACATAGTTCCCATCACTGAAAGTGGTGCAAATGATGTTTATCTTGGAACAGACCAACATCTGAACAAGCTATATTGAAAAGAAGTTGAAAGACGACTGAAGATTATGATCCAAAACCACTCGTTATCGAGACATCGCGTCTTCTACGCCCTGCCAGGATAGCGCACAAACACAGGTAGATATTACATCGCATCACTGCGGAGAGTAGTTTTCCCCAATAGACGCGTTTATGTTTTACAAACATTATAATTTTACTAGTACATACATGTATATCTATTGCAAACAATTTGGAGCCAGACTAGACCCCAGATAACCCGGCGTCTGACCAGGCTCCAAGCTGTTTTCCTCTCAGATTAAAACAAGTCGTTAGAAACTTGAAACAAAATAGATTGTCTTATGTTTCATTGCATTGCGTTTAAATTGGAAAGAATACCTTCTGTATCGTCACATTAGTGTCCTTGATAGTTCGTGCTATAACGCCATGTTATAATGACTGAGAGGTCACAATAAAACCAGACTATACGTGTGGGGACAATTTTAGTCCACCAGCATACTGGAGCATCTATGTTGAACGACCACTTAGAAGAATACATTTAACGGTTGGAATTTGGGTTTCCGCGATTTCATTTTACAGATTTGACTTTTGCCTTAAAACATCACTATTAATTCCTGTTATGAAAGCAAGAGGAGATATAAATAGTCTTCAATTATTCCCAATATGCTTTAAATCATTAAGACCCCTAAAAATAGACCGTGCTTAAAGCGGGAACTCTGTCTACTTTCAACCTGTTTTTAGCAGCTATCAATCCCGATGTAAGACATTATTCCCTGAGCACATTTATAAGAATATGATATGGACATGTAAATGTTCTACTATAAGAAACAGAAAGACATTTTTGCATGAAAGGGGTTTCTTTGCCGGAAAGCGTTCTAAAAAGCAGTGAGTCGTAGATCTTACTTGATTACTTTGTCGTACGTCTAATTTTCAGTTGATACATAATCGAATTCTCAATTTGTGAATGGTCGCGAAATACAGGTTTCCTAAACAAAAAGCTTATTGCCTTGCTAACTCTCAGGTGATCTATAAGTTTTCTTACAAGATGTCCGCGGTATTCAACCATGAAACCATGAACTGAGGGCGGCTATTCTGTATTACATTGGCTGCATTGAAATACCGGTTATAGAAAATAAGGTTAAATGCAGTCTTGCTCCACTTGTTTTGTGAGACACCCAGAGTAAGAAAACACCACGAAACTGGGTAAACAACAGACAACAAATGGATTTTTTCAAGCAATAAGAATTCTTGAAGTGACTCGAGAAAGCAATTAATCTTTTGACTACAAACTCAATTGTCTTTTTAATTTGTTTTTATCTTAAACAAAGATTAATGACAAAATACATGTTTTGCTGATTATATTTTTGGAATGACTTAACAAACAGGAAGAGTCTGTGTGTCAGTGGGGTTAAGGTATTTCCTCCCAATAAATGCGTTTGGGCTGAAGCAAAGGTGTGCATTGTAAACAGTTTGGTTCTGAACCAGACGCCGAATAACTCCGAACTGTTTGACACTCATATTGCAATAGAACAACTTCTTTTAATTTCACGTTGCGCTATGTTGGCAAAACATTCAGTGTAATTGTTTTGAAGCAAGACGATAGCTGATAAACCAATACACAATAAGAACGCTTTGATTTATTCCTTCACTCATTGAAGAAAATAATTCAACTTTATACAGTCATAAATAGGAACCATAAAATATATGTTTTAATTCTAAAGTTTCCTGCATTTAACAGTAATTTGCCTGTGAACATCATTGTTCTCTTTGACTGATATATCGCTACAGACTTGTATGTGTCTCTGAAGTGTTCTGACGTAATCCAATTAACAGACGGAGATATCATGAAATTGTTTTATAATTGAATGCCTTCGTTCCAAGTGTTTTTTACTATTTGTTTACAGTCTGTTTTATGTTAAGATGTACGCAGTCATCATCCTTGTTAGCTTTCACCAGACGAATTTAATATAACTGTAACTAGCTGTTTGAATCCAGATCAGACGCCGCATTACGCGGTGTCTGATCTGGATTCAAACTGTTTGACACTTTGATTCTTTTATGTAAAAGAAATTGCAGATAACCCGGCTGTGATATATCTATTTGTTGCAGATGACGATGTTATCAGACGATAATTTGATCTACTTATTAAAAAGTTAAAAAGTAACACCCATGTCTTGTGAACATCATTGATATAACGGCAAAGAATGCTGTTGAACAGCACGGGCAAAACTTACTGTTTCCGATTTGACACTTCTCACTCTGAACATGTTATTTACTTAAAAAATTATGTTTAACTTTAAACGAAGTGTTGTCTTAGCAAAACTGCATTCTTAATGGCTAAGTCTCGTTTACCCCTCGATGACATTCGAAGTACAATCTGAGTGCCGAACAAATTGTCTGCATCTTTTCCGGATCTAAACTGTTTGCATGAACCAATATACACTAGAAGCTGTCTTTTGTAAATTGGAGCCATGCGTCTATGTATATATTACAATAGTTTGAGACGAGGGTTTTTTGCTAAAAAAACGCACCCCAATAAATAAAGAAATAAAATGAGCTCGGTAGGTATTCGAACCTTCTAGGCACACCGAGATATGCTGTAAAACGTGTATAAGCGTTAGACTACGCGATCACGGCGACATTCGTATAAGTCGGTCTATTTATTTATATCTTTTTGAATTGTATATAGCGATGTTTAAAATAAAGACCTCTCAGTCCATGGTCGGAGTCGACAAAAAGATAGAAAATATCTGAAAAGTGTATAAGATTCAGTGACTTTTCTTGAAGATGTTTTTAGACTTATCATAATGTTAAATGTCATATGCACGATAACACCACGCATTTGCTTTGCTTTTGTTTGAGTATTTGCAAAAAAAACATTCAGTTTTCAATCTCTTTAAAGGAATATAAAAAAGAATCGATGTATTGTTGTTATTCTTTCCCGTTTAATCATTCGCCTTCTGCAATATCGCCTGTTATACAAGTGTCGACTGAATTGTTGCCATTAATTTTCTGTAAATAAATTAACAAATGAGACTAAATAGTTTGAATCCTGATCAGACTCCGTATTTAGCAACTTCCGATTTAGATACTTTTTGTAAACAAGCAGGCAAATGGTTAACCATTTCCTTAGCAGAAGTGCCTTAGGAAACATTTACCCACTCCTCTAAATAGAACCACAAATGAATATTTAATG
This sequence comes from Gari tellinella, assembly GCA_922989275.2. Classification (NCBI taxonomy): domain Eukaryota; kingdom Metazoa; phylum Mollusca; class Bivalvia; order Cardiida; family Psammobiidae; genus Gari; species Gari tellinella. Next base: position 90,446,137 of record OV277860.1, read on the forward strand.
TCGATGTTGAATACATGTGATATCTTGAAGCTACATGCAAGGAAAACGGCAAGTTCATTATTTCAGGACAAGCGTAATAACCAAACATGTAGAATGCTCTTATAGGATGTAACCTTTCTGCAACCTTATAGACCATGTCGTCTATATGCTAAGATCCACAATGGAAACAAAAGCTTGCTTTTTTCTGTTATCCTTGATAAAATAAAACATTGTACAATACTTTGACCAGGGTCTGCACGGCTAGTATTTTTTCAATAATTTGTAGTACAAACAACCTTGAAGAGTCAAGACATACTAGACTTGATTGAAATCTAAAATTATCCTATTGAAGTTTCTGGACAAAATGAATTAATACAAATTAACCATGGTATGGATCCTATCGAACACCAGTGTCAGTATTAACGGAGTCGAGTTATGTACTCTCTATATCCCGTATAGTTCTAATAAAAGGTACCGTATACAGAGTTTGGCACCAAGTTTTGTTGTCTGTTATACAATAAACAAACCCATAATAAACAAGCCTAACACGTGCTCATTCATACACAAACAATACATCAAGTAAAACACGATAGTTATTTACTGGTAATTACACTCATATACAATTACATGTTCTTTATTTATCCCGGGGGTAATTCTGTAATGGAGAGAGAATGAATAAGTTCATCGTAATAACTATATTTGTTCTATAGTTGACAGTGTATTGGAGCATGGTCGTAGACTGTTAACTCTTTCACTGTCAAATGTCGAAACCTGTGACATTTGCAAACATTTGGATCCATACCAGATGCCAAGTAGCTCTGAGTCTTACCAGAACCCAATGAGTTATAAATGCGTTTAAATATTTACTTTACTCTGTTTTTAAAAAGAAATTAGTTTGATATAAAATTGCAGAAAACAATTTTTAAGCAGACAAGAATATGGCAGAGAGAGAATTAATACCAATATACAATCAAGTACAACGGCTTATTCGAGGTTTGCATGCAATGCGGCTATAGTTCCCAAATTAGTTGACGTCAGCACTTAATGCATTCGAATGCATCTATATAACATCACATAGAATAGTTGTTTATCTGATCCAAACAGTTGTTTTGATATAATACAGTAATATCGTATCTAATAGCGTTAATTTACCGTAGAGACATAACTACATCTACAGGAATGTAAGTACAGTGCAAATGCAGAATGTTCCAAACTTTATTTTGTTCTTTGTTAAGTTGCAATACTGTGACTGCGAAGTACTAATAAAACAATTCTTATCTACAGTGACTTTTTTCCTACTGCATTTTGTTATGTACATGTACACTGCTGTAAAAAGTGTATATACATTTGATTACATGTATGCACCTTATATGAGATATCTTATATAGACATATTGACAAATACACATTTCCAGTTGGCGATGCAGGAAGATGTATTCAGCTCGAGACGTTTTTGGAAGAAATAGTCGATCTGACGAGCGCTTTGGTGGTGACAGTCTGATCGGTTGTTTCCACCAAGAACTTTCTAATACAGTTATTTTACAAATTATCAATACGAGGTAGCAAAATTCATTTATATGACTCCAGTCGAACCATGAGTAGAATACACTGTCATTATAGCCCACCAATTCAACCACATATTGGACCAAAAAGCAATATATTGAACCGAACCGTCCATATATCAATCTAAAGTAACAATATATGACTCCATTTGACATTACACAATTTATGAAACGAAAATGCTTTTATATGATTCCAGTCGAAACATGTATGGAACCAATTGTCCTTATATTGAAATACATCGTACAAGTAACACTATATGGATTCCATTTAGACAGACATTATATTGCACAAAGATCGCTTTATATGATTTTAGTATTTGGAACAAGTTTGATTACGATTGTGTAAAATTGAGACCTCTTGTATGTTCACAAGGCCTTTGTATAGTTCGATCTAGTAACCTTCGGTTTGATCTCACGTAACCCATATTATATTATATGTATATGTAGATTAATCAAAACATATATTTGGAGCAAGTTCGATAAAGATAGACCCATATAACATAATAACAGTGACCTCTAGTGTGTTCATTAGTTTATCTATGATTTGACCTATTGATCTACGTTTTGACCTTACATGACCCTTGTTCAAATCTGACCTATATTTCTATATTTGGAGCAAATTTAATGACGAGTGTCTAAAAACCCGTAGTAAATAGTGTGGTCACAAGAACAAGTTCACTCACGACGGACAATGCACGCCGAGGCTGAACACAGTATGATTAGTTGACCACAATAGCCCTACATGAGCACTTCTTGTTTAGTTGAGCTGAACATTATTTGTTGACGAAACAAACCCGAGCACAATATTACCTGAGTAATAGACACATTCACTAACTATATCGCAGGTAGAGTGTAGTTATGCAAAACCTTTCATTTTCATTTTTTTGCAGTACGTCGATGATGGAAAATAATGAGTGTAAGTGAGCGTTCGTGTGTCTATATGTCACCACCACCGGCTGACAAACACCTACATGTATATAGATTGATGAGTTAGAACAAAACATTGACAAGTAAAACAGGCAATAAAAAACGCGTGGAGGCGATCGTACATGTAGCTTAAACTCAATTGTTAACCCTTTCACTGCCAAAATTTTCGTTTTTACTCCTTGACCGTTTCAGTGTCGTCTGCTTCAATGTTGTTGTTTACAAGATCGTTTAAAAGTAAGATTCAATGTGGTATGACTTAAAACACATCGGTACGGGTGTCAAACAGTTTGTATCCTGATCAGACGCCGCGTGACAAGGCGTCATATTAGGATCCAAACTGTTTACAAACGCGCCATTAAGCGTCATTGAGAGTGAAAGGGTTAAGTCATTCAATTATGTGCTAACACTGTCAATTCTCTGTTTTTCGTTTTTTTTAACATCCGCTTCAGCCGTCTGGGCTATTTGGACGTTCTAGAGAGAAGAGAACTGATGCAAAGAAATACAAAAGATTCCTCATCCTTACTATCGACAATGTTTTATGGGTTTTTTTTTTGAGAATGTATCCAATATTAAGCTCTCTGTTTTGAAAATAAATAGTAGACTATAGTATGATGGCCGCTCCAAAGTCTTTCTTTAAGTGTATCCAATAGAATGTATGGTGTCAAATGACATATATGTTGTAAGATTGTATTTGGAAAGAATAAGGTATCCTATAGAGGCCGTTTATGAAACGGACCCCTGCTGTAATACTTGATGAAATACATGTACGTGATCAGTGGCATCTAGCTATGTCCACTAATTTTCTTATATAATCTGGGAGTTCATTTGAGTTTGATTGTCAGATGTCGATTTCTTCAAACATGGGGCTACTTTATTAATACCAAGTCTTGCTTTAAATTTGTTTTCTGCTATTTCTGTTTTAAATTGACTATAAAAAGGAGAAAATACTCAAACAAAATCAAATTTATAGCACTGTCGTGTACATGTACGATATGGTATAAAACATACAATCATTTAAAAACATCATAAAGAAACATCAGCGAGTCTTATTTTTTTTATGTTTTCCCGTTGGTTTTTCTATTCCATATATGGTTTTCTGAATTGATTTTTCTAGTCCGACTATGGACGGAGTGATTCTGTTTCTAAACTTCGCTCAAAACATTTAGCATACAATACAAGGTTGAACTAAACCAACATTTAAGAATAGTCTTGTTGTTGTAAGGAGAGAGTCGTTGCTGTGAGGGTTGTTGTAGGGAGGAAGCACTATATTTTCAGGGTTTTTTTAACCGAGCTCATAATTTTCTTTCAAATATTTTTTAACATACCGGTAAATCGGATCCTAAACTAACATTCACGTGTATATATGGGCGTCTGTTATCCATTTAAAACTTATCTTTGGATCTTAATCCAAACGGTTTGCATTGCATAGGTTAATGACACTTTTCAGTGAAACTAGTACACTCATGTGGCTCTACTTGAGTTCAAAACAATAAGATAATTGTGTTTGAAGTTTTAACTTACGCAGAAATGTGCGCATGCAGCTTTTAATTGAAAACTTAATAAACACTTGAGGTTAGCTATACATTTTAAACCATAACAGAACGTTGAATTGGCTACGAAATTCCACGTTAAACATTTAATTCGCTAGACCAGGTTTCGTCTGCAAAATTGATAGCTTAATGCAATTTCCTGAGTGGGATTATCTGCCATTTCTTTTATAAAAATATCACCAAAGTCAAACAGATTGGATCCAAATGCGACTATGAGTGACTCGGCGTCCCTTTTAGATCCAAACTGTTTGTTAAAGTTGTAACAAACTGGCTCCACAGCGTGCTTAAGTTGAACTCCTGTCTGTTTGTAAGTTACAGTATTTAATTGCTGGTATAACGTCGGTTCAGCAAGGCCAGCTAAGTTCTGACGTAATAGTAAAATGCTCCAAGTTGTACTTACATGTAACCTAGGAAACAAATGCTAGAAAAAACCAATTATCATTTTCTTGGCGCTTACTGGTTTAAATTCAGGCATTTGTGAAACTTTGCAAAAGTTTGGAATCAGACCAAAACGCCGAAGAACGCGGCAACTGATCAGAATATAAACTGTTGGTCACTACAATGTCATTCTAACAAAGATCTGCTCCTTTAACCTTTTCACTGCCTAATCCTTCGTGAGATGTTTAACCCTTCACCGCTTTATTGTCGTCTGCTTGAGTATTGTAGTCTGCTAGAAACGTTTCAAAGTTAGATTTAAAGTTGTATGACTTAATAAATATCGATGATAGTGTCAAACAGTTTGGGTCCTGATCAGACGCCGCGTACGCGGCGTCTGATCAGGATCCAAACTGTTTACAAATGCGATTTTAAGCGTCATTGAGAGTGAAATAGTTAAAAAATAAAGTAGGAAACACGATTGGATTTTTTTATTTAAGATTCAGTGATTTTTCTTGAAGATGTTTTCATGCCAATCTTAATGCTATATGCACGATAATGCTAGAATTGTGTACTCGTATTTGAGTATTATCATGTTTTTGCAAATAAAGCATCTAATTTTCAGGATCAAGATCGAATGTTTGAGTTGCATTTCACAAACAATATCCAAAAGAAAGTTTATCCTTTAACAGGTAGGCTATATATGTATATCATTTTGATACGTATAAAACAAATACTATAGCAGATGACTAGTTTAAAACATAAATTACGAGAGCACGCATAAAGCGTTAACAAATGCATTTTCGTGTGCTTTCTGATACATGACGATGCATTTCACTAACAGTTACTCGGCGTCTGATCATATCCCAAACTGTTTGACACGCATGTCGATTATTTATACAGTCAAATATTCTAAAATCTAATTTTCAGAAATACAATCAGACGACCAAAATTGAGCAGACGATATTCCTGCACTGAATGCGTTAATGCCGAGGCCAATACTTATCAGCTCCATACAGATGTTAATCCTTTCATTGCCCTGATGTCGTCTCAACTCTTTGCATACTGTTTGTATTTTTGTTTGTAACAATAGTCGTCTGCTATTGTTCTAAAATATATTTTTCTTATTTTCTCTTCGAAACAAGATAAGAGTGTAAATCAGTTTGGATACTTATGAGACGCTGCGTTACGCAGCGTCTCATTTGGATCCAAATTGTTTGCAAAAATAATCACCACAAGTGAAACAAAAAATGTCCGCCACTAGCATGCAAAGAGTTAAAAATCTCTGTTCCATTTATACTTTCAAAGTGCTATCCAAGTCATGACTAAAGAAGTATCTAAACTTGTAAACAGTGTAAATCAAGACCAGACACTTATTAATTCGTATCCAAACTGTTTGAAAAGGGCAGCAATAATTGTGAGTGTATAGTCAGGCATGACAGTGAACGGGTTAACTTGTAAAGTATTGCCCTTGACATGTAAACAGCATGTGTGTTTCAATTTGTCCCCGTCTGGTGAACATCTGAATACAGTTTTATCCGCTTACAGATGTTCCACAATGTATTGGTAAACTCCCTTTTCCTGCCATTCACTAGTGACATTACATACGTCCATTACAACAGTGAACCTTCATTCAGTGTTCAAACAGTTCCTCTAGCAGTCCCAGGTCAGATCAATTGTAAAGCAAACTCTGGTCAGTGTTTGCACTGTTTGTCATTTTGAAATATATTAAAAATATATATATAGTAAACATGGACTATACTTAATTGAGAACTAAAACTGTCTTTTTCAAGTTTCAGGTGTGATTATTATTATTATCATACCAGAATTATTTTCACACAGGGGTTGTGCGTTCAAAAGCGCTTGATTGACTTTAATCCAACTACATTTGAGTTTGTTAAAAAAATTGACACAGATCAGAGAGCATGGTAGATATATTGATGTCGATTTGTTGAACAAACAAGCATCTTATCTTTTATTTCAGACAATTATTTTAAGCAAAACATAATGTACCGGTATGTCCTTTAACTGTTTAACTTTTATATCGTTTGCTCCAAAACTGTTTGACAGAAGACATAATAATTCATTTATGCTTGGATATTGCAATAAACTCTCGCATGATTTACACACAGTAGCACATTTCATATGCAATAGCAAATAGTGTAGACCCGGAAGAGAGTCTACACTGTTTGCAAATGACCCCTTTAATAGACACTAGGCTTAAAGTTTCCAAGTGATACGAAGGGACCCCGCCTATATCTTGCACCGATGGCAAACGTCGCCCTCATTTAAGTATTGTTGATCATAGCAGTTGAAATGTTGTTTTATCGTTATTGTAAAAGTACATGTACTTTAATACATCTTAGAAAATATGTTCAAGAGCCAAAATACTTGATTTCTAATCTACATCAACATATCTATAAACTTTATTATAGAACAAATTATCGGTATTTTCCGTACCCAGATAAACATCAACGGAATATGTCGAATGTTGTTCCGTATGGTTGAATTTGGAGCAGAATTATACGATGTACATGAACGTGAGCTGAGCTCAGATTAATCCTTATCCTGCTGTGATATCGTCAGCTTGAACCCAAACTTATAGTCTGCAACATTTGTTAAAATTAAATTTATACTAGAAACTTAAAGACGAGTTTCAAACAATTTGGATCCAGAACAGATGCCGCGTTACGCGGCGTCCAATCTAAATGCAACAAATAAACGGAATCGCGATGAGCAGGCAAAGTGTTAAGAAACGTTTTATGTGAAACATGAGATCTGCAAGCGTGACAGTAAATGTTACAGACAGAGATCTCAACATGCACACATGGGTCGTATCAGCTGCATAGGGTTGCAACGTTTTCTAACAGTTTTTCAGGAGAATTATGGACGGGAAAATCAGGTTAAGATATTTATGGTAAGAAGTTTTGCAACCGTCGTAATTAAAACCTTTACCCCATATAGATCTAATCCTTTTGAAATTTTGAAGAAAGGTGATCCCTTAAACCAGACATAAAGTAAAACAGAATGCGTCTGAATGCGCATTCAATTTTACTTTCAGTCTGCTTTAAGCTACTATAAGCTAGGATATAGAACATATGTAGTTTGGTGCATACTCATGACTGTATACAAAGGAAGTATTTTGGTCAATGGAGGAATACATTTAATGTGTTAAAAGGCGTATCCATGATGCAATAGCTCTTGTAGCATTTATTATCGTTTCAGTCCTGATAAGACGTCGAGTTACTTCTTGTCTGGGTATTGACATGTTTGATATTCATAGAATACCATGAGCAGTAGAATTTGCAATGACAATGACAATGGCAATGACAAAGTTTATTTGAATGTTAAACCGCGTTTGGGGCAAGTCAGTGCCGTTGGCTCATCAAAGTCGGTTATTCATTTTTTCCTTTTTCGTGAAGACTGGATTATTCCCGCTAAAATGAAGTTAAACTATTTGTCTAAATGCAGTCTAACCTATATTGAGACTGCATTAGGACAAGTCCTTCTGTTAAGTGGCCGTAAAAGAGGTGTTTAGCTATATGTAGTGGGATGGTGATGTGACAAAAAGATGACTAAAGACAGACAAATACATTACTGTACCAGTCTAAATGAGCTGAGAGGCAATTTCGTATTAACTACATTACTCACACACAAGTAAACCTGTATTGAACGACACTTTTATCGAATTTACATAGTGAAATTATGACATGCGGTGTTTTAGGGAAGAACAAAAGTAATACAGAAATATAACAAAGTGACTTGTGGAGATTATGTTTTCAGCCACCTGTAATTTAAGTATATGAGCTACATTGACCTGTTGGTAAGTAGAGTGCTGATTGTACCTGGCCACTTTCTATGTCTGAACAAATGTGTTTAACCCAACACTATAGTGTATTTTTTGTGGTCCTCAAAGCAAAATTATCTTAATCATTTAGAAATGCGACGCGGTTTGACAAATGTTGTATGTGGTTATACTGTCAATCTTAGGTACAACGAACACTTAAACAGTGATTGTGCGAGCGTCATATTGCAGGAAGAAGCTTACTGCTAAAGCTCTCCATTGCTCTAGACGGTTCTGACATTTATATGACACTAAAATCAAGCTATTTCGTTTTGGGATGTCGTAAAACATGTTTCACTGTACATGTATAAGGTTACAAAATGATTATGAGGGGAACGAAAATGGTCCGCAAGAAATAAAAATTCGAACTCATTTACACAGAGATGTTATAATGCGTTCCACCCTTATATCTGTTCGAAATTAACTTGAACGGTACAGACATAGATTATAGATCTCAAAGCATTTTTCATTAGGTTTCCTTTAACTGAATAGTATGTTAGCATAGCAAGTATTCTATATACTGTTTGCTACATTTTGTGTCTACTTTGAGCACAATGTCCATTGGTATTTTTAATTCATTTTCTCCTGGAACATTAATACATGTATATAACTCCAATTTTCAATTAAGTTCAGTTAATTTTACACTATTTAAGGGCTGATTTTTAACTGTATATTGCAAAATGACAGAGAGCGAATACCCAGACCAGTACTCTGATTAGGGGTTACACTGTTTGCATAGAATAAGTGTACTCCTTTCAGGAACAGTATTTGCTAATGATACAGTGGAGAATCTGTTATTCTTTCCCAATAAACGCGTTTACGCTAAAACTATTATTTGCAGTGTAAACAGTTTGGAGCCAGATCAGACGCCGGGTAACCCGGCGTCTGATCAGGCTCCAAACTGTTTGCCACCAAGATAAACATGAATTATCAGAATTGTCCAAAAGTTGTTCTTTTCTACGTTTTAGTGTTTTGCGTTTGCGTACGTTTGCGTTTAAACGGGAAAGAATAAAGATTCTCCACTGTAAGTAAACTCGTTACTAGGGTTGAATGTGTTAACCAGAGAGAAACACGGGGTTTCCCGTAGTATGTGGTTATATCAGACAGTTACTCATGTGGTGAGAGTGATTGTGTGTGATGGACTGATAACTGTTTCAAATCGTTTCGAGTCCTGGTGACACGTCGAGGTACTTCTTGTCTCATTATGATTTAAACTGCTTCTCATTTTGCTAATATTTCCTACAAGCAATGTAAAAGTTGTTATCTTACACTTGATTCATAACGAGGAGATTTGGAGCAGCTTGTTAATGGCTAATTAGTTATTTGGTGGTCATAGAAATGTTTTAAACACTGTAACATCTATCAAACATGCTATTAAATAAAACTAAAACTATTTAGATATTATATATATTATATATTTCTGATATTAATGCAGAGTTGTTATGGCCCAAAGCTATCTTTGGGTACCTATAGTGATTGAACTGTGCGTGTGTAAGTCTGTCCGCATGCTATGTTGCCTAAACACCCTCTTCTTTACTTTCAACCTGCTTTAAGCTACCATCTCCTATAATATAGATATTACTTATTTTGGTATATTGATGACATTATGAATCGGAATTATTTATCTATAGCGCGGTGAAAACAACTGAATGTGCTAAAGGGCGCTATTAAATGTATGGGATAAATGATTAATTGCATTGATGTTATCTGCTTATAAATTGTCACATTTAAGTTGTAAACACATTATGACTTTAACTCTGCCATCGCCCTATGTGACTACTGTCGATTTTACAAACAGTGTGGCCACTGAACAGACATCGCGTATCTCGGCATCTGATCAGGGTTCAAACTATTTTACAATGTCAATATGTCCAGTTATCTTGCCTAAAATATAGCTTGAAACAATAGTACAGACCACACTATTAAATCAGCTGGTATTATCGCGGTGAAAGAATCCAAAGTAAAGTCAAAAGTATGTATTTAACCCTTTACCTGATAGCCTATTTCTAGTACTTAAGATAGGTGACTACTTAAAGCAGGTTGAAAGTAAAGCAGAATGCGCCCTAAGGCGCATTCTGCTTTACTTTCAGCCTGCTTTAAGCTATCATGTGCTATAACATAGAAAATATTTCCTATAATACATATTCATTACTGATTAAATTGGAACTATATTCTTCAGCGGAAGAATAAATCATATCCGCTAAAAGGCGCTTCTATTGGGGAAAGGGTTAACCCCCTTCACTACCTTACCCAGAGTTTACAAGTGGTTGATTGCGAACAGTTTGGGTCATGATCAGACGCCGTGTAACGAAACGTTTGATCCGCATCGAAAGTGATTGAGCTCATTACATTTCTTTAGTCAATTTACTTTTTAAAAAATGAGAACTTAGAGCACACTGTCTAAAACTGATGACGTAATGACAATAAATGGGTTAAAGCAGACATTTATTTAGTGATCCAAGTGCTGATTATAACAAAAGGCAATTAGGAAAATACTGATTTCCGTCCTATCGACAGACAATATCTTCACTACAACCACATATTTTGGAGAATATGTTATTCATTCCCAATAAACGCACTTATACTACAATTCGTATGTCCATTGCAAACAGTTTGGAACCAGATCAGACACCGGGTAACCAGGCGTCTGATCATTGTCCAAACTGTTTTCTACGCAGCTTGAAATAAATAGAAATAAGTGCAATTTTCTACATTTAATTGCATTGCATTGCGTTTTGTTTGCGCTTGAGCGGAAAAGAACAGCGTCTTTACAACTGTATGAAGGTCTTATGAAAATATTTCAAATTATTCGCATATCTTAGCATCGTTTTATGTACGTCGGGGACTCGGGGTAGTAAAGTATATTGGGCAATTTGAATAACGTTCATTTAGTGATTAACAATTACCCTGTCATTATAATATCGGATTCACAATTGTAGTATGTGGCAAATACGTTAGTATTTAATAAGCATGTGTTCCTAAAATTAAAAAAATATAGACAAGAGTGTCTTATAGTTTGGATCCTGATTACTGACAGATACCACGATACTATGCGTTTGTTCTTGATTGTTGATGATTGTATATAAACATTTAATGGTTGGTTTGGTACTTGTAACCGATTGCATACTGATTGTGACATTTTGCAAACAACCAGGATTAATATCAGAAACTGTGTAACGATGCACCTGGTCTGGATCTAAACAGTCTGATACTCGTCTTTTGGGTTTCTTTACGTCAAAAATGAATTCATCTAAATTTATCAAATTATGCAGATGGTAATTTCAAAGCAGGCGATACTACGACAGGATAAGGGCTAACCCTTATTATGCTATGTTATAGTCTGCTGTAAAATGCCGTCAGCAAAATAAAACCAGTCAGCTTTGTGGCTTTTATTCACCCATACATGCCTGGATATTACAATGAACCATCCATCTGTGCTTGCTGGAATATTTTATTATACAGTGGAGAAAACGTTATTCTTTCCCGTTTAAACGCAAACGTACGCAAACGCAAAACACTAAAACGTAGAAAATAACAATTGTTTGACATTTCTCACTTTTTATTTTAATCTGAGTGGCAAACAGTTTGGAGCCTGATCAGACGCCGGGTTACCCGGCGTTTGATCTGGCTCCAAACTGTTTGCACTGCAAATAACAGTTTTAGCGTAAACGCGTTTATTGGGAAAGAATAACGTTTTCTCCACTGTAGATACATGTATAAAAGGATTTTAAAAGGACACTGCAATATTTTTATACACTTTTACATACAGTAGACTATTTTCATATGTAAAAGCAATAGCAAACAGTGTTGACCCTGATGAGACGCCGCATAAGGCGGTGTCTCACCAGCGTCTACATTGTTTTCAAATGTCTACTTTAACAGGCACTAGGCTTAACCCTTTCACTCTCAATGACGCTTTAAAGTACGTTTGCAAACCGTTCGGATCCTGATTAGATGCAGCGTAACGCGATGTCTGATCAGGACCAAAACCGTTTGACACTTTTAAGTTCAACAACCTTAAATCTAACTTTGAAATGTGTCTTGCAGACATCAATAATAAAGCAGACGACAATAAAGCGGTCAAGGGGTAAACTCTCCCGAAAAATTTGATCATGAAAGGGTGAAATCAGTTAAATGAAGATTAACCCTATAAGACAGCCAGGCAGGTTGGGTCGAGATCAGACGCACATTTTAGTAGAGGACTCACATAGGTTAGAAGCATGTTCTCCAATAATTTTCTGTGAATAAATTATTGTTTAAATTACATTTTAACCAAGACAATTATGAGGTTAAACTGTTTTTTTTTTCTTCAAACGAAATTAAATGGTGGCAAATCTACATTCCGCAATAGCAAGTATCGTTTGTATCAACACCAGCTGACGCCGACAAGTAATTCGGGAATCATGCGAATTTAAACTTTGCGCAACAGTGCAAACAGTTTGGATCCAGATGAAATGCCGAGTTACTGTGAGTCTCATCTGAATCCAAACGGTTAGACATGCTATTGCTATTTTCTAAAAGGAAATTCAGATGTTTTTAGATCAACTTTGTATACCTAAAACAAAGTATTACAGCAAACAAATAGGGGAAGTGCATTGCAACATGCAGGCAATGGTTAACCTGGTATCGGTATAATAGTGATGGACAAGTTTCCGGTGGCCATTCATTAAGACATGGTACATGTAGTAACATGAGGCCTCACACAGAGACCGATGTCTCGGGTTCGCATAACTCGAACTATCCGATAGTTTGACACATGAACTGCATTATTTCATGATAGGTTAAGTCGAACATACCCATATATATAAGTTAAAACGTTTCTAAGCCACGTTTTAACTTTGAAATACGGGTATTGTCGATTTAACCGAGTTGGAGATATCGAAGTTCGACTATATAAAGAGGAATTAGAAAACGTCCTAAACGGCGATTCTGTTCGGGAATGGTTAATGGTTCGATAGCCCATAATAATAAACGCATATTCAGTGTATGGCGAGAGCAGATATGTATGGTGGAATGCAGGCGATAAGGCCTGTGATATGAACAGATAAGACATAGGCCATAACTCTCATTTGTCAGCTGAATGGTAATTAGTCATTACATAGTTGATAAATATGTCAAACAAACAGGAAATTAAGGAAGTGAGTAACAGAAATGTAACATGAGAAAGAAAATGAGAATGACTATGGACAGTATGACATAATACAGATATACTGCAGAGAAACACAGAGAGGCAGAGAGAGAGAGAGAGAGGTAGAGAGTGACAGAGAGATAGAGAGCGAGAGGAAGAGAGAGAAGAGAGATATGGAGAAGAGAGACACAGAGACAGATAGAGAGAGAGACAGACAGACACATACACAGATACATACATACCCACAGAGAGAGACAAACAGAGAGAGACACATATAGAGATAGACAGACAGAAATACAGAGCGACATAGAGAGAGAGACAGACAGACAGAGTAGGAAGGAATAATGTATTTCCAACTAGGGCTACGTGTACCTACTTTTTGATGTTTTCAAATCTTTAAAATCATCTACAGTCAAAGTCGATTTTCAAAATATTTACTCAGTAATCATCCGCTAAAGAAAGCAACTCTCAATCATACCATAGGATATGTCCAGGTCCTCAAATACGATTAAATTTGAGAAATGTATTATATAAAACAGTGAAACAATTTAAATTAATAAACTTCTTGTACAGCGCTCCTTCTCTACAACGACAGCCAATAAGAGACCTTGAGTCTGTTCGTTATATGGAGGGAGTCGTTATAGAGAGCGAAATTGGTTTATTTACAAACAACTTGAATCCAGACCAGACGCAGCGTAACGCGGTGTCTGATCTGGATTCAAGCTGTTTGTCACTCATCATTAAGTATTTTTCTGTCAAAATGTCAAATATGTAATTTTGGGAAAAACAGCAGACGGCAACTTTAAGCAGACGATATTACAACAGTTAAAGCGTAAGACATAGTTGTCCTGTTAGGGAACTGCGACAATTGTCGTTGTCAGGAGGGCTTTTGTAGAGAGGGAGCGTTGTAGTTTATAAACATCATATTTTAAAGTTAATATGATGATCATAAAATTGGTTGATTCTGCTTTCACTTTATTTTGTGTACGAAAACTTTCGGGGCCAGGAAAGTGGCACGCTGTTTTGGTTTCCACGGCTGTTGAAAAACGCTTCTTTAAGACTGTCGAATGACATTTAAGGGCTATATGTAAAGATTATTTCCAAATATGCTTGATTGAAATAATATTCACGTGTTTCGAATCCGTGTTTCAGACAATTTCCAGTATTAATCAATGTTACAAGTTCTCTGTACATGTATGTGTAATATATACAGTATACATACAACTTGTTTCAACAGTTTCAAAGGACAAGGTTCACGAAGCCTCCGATTTGGCCCTGTAAAAAAAATATTTTTTCAAAAAAATGTTTAATCTTTATTTTCTGTTTATTTGTCAATATCATATACTAATACTCCATAATATACACACAAACCACCCAAAGTTAAGTTTTGACAATCTTATAGTTTCTTGTAAATGAACCGAGAGGCCAAAAATGACAAAAAAGCAGATTTTTGGTACAATTCTAGGTATAAATCCTAAAAATAAATTATGAAGGCACGTATGCGACACTTCAAAATTTGGATATGTTACTTCAACTTAAATATTTATTGTGTACTTAAAATATCTTTGTGTCGCACTAGTGTCTTCATTGTTTATTTCTATGATTATACCCTGAATTATAACAAAAATCTGCCTTTTTGGCCTTTTTTGGCCTCATGGTTTATTTACAAGAAACTATAAAGTTGTCAACACTTGAATTTGGGTTGAGCTTTATGTATAATATGAAGTATTAATATCTGAAATTGACAAATAAAGAGAAAATATAGCTAAAACATAAATTGGAGAAAAAAAGATTTTTACAGGGCCAAAACAGAGGCTTCGTGAACCTTGTCCTTTGTTCAGTTTTGAGCCTAGACTCAAATCTGACAAATCAAATGCTTAAGAACAAACTCAGACTCAAAACAAAAAATTCATAAATTGGAACATGGTTTTCTTTTCACTTCATACCTCTGTATTTCAGTTTGTAACCATCATCAGTACTCTCAAATACTTTGATTAGTCAAGTCAACAAGACTTTTTACCATCCATTTTCCCAGCTACATGTACCACTGTTTGTAATGATCATATGCTATTCGCTTCACATGACTCGAATGTCTAAGAGACAGAAGATAATTACATGAAGCAACATTTCTATTTCTGTCTGGGAACTTGTCCAATTCTAAATGTCGTAGGGTGGATTTTGCCATGAACTGTTAAATTAGTAATAAATCAATAAAATACTGTATGTAATCACCTAGTATCTTGTTATTTCGATTTCCCCATTAGAATTATTAGTATATTTAGATATTTAGCTCTTAGTTTATACGTTTTGGTCTTGTCAGTCGTTATGAATATGTACTTTCGGTCTAGGGGAACTAACTTTCACTAACATTATTTTGACTAACCTTTGCATCACGTGATTACGGGTCATCTTTATCCGGTAAATTTAAATGGCAGCCATTATATAGGCATTTGTTAACGTCTGAATAAATTGGATATTTATACAGGTAAATACATGTTGTTATGTTGTTAAGACTATTTTTATAATGTTGATACTATTAGCTTTCATACCTTTAAGTTAGGATAAGATAACCTTTGTACAACAGTAATTATTTGTAATGTAATAAGTCGGTGTATTTTGTCTAGCTGACACCGAATATACATGTTTGTTTACTATATATCTGTGTACAATTACTTTGTTTATAGTAGCATGAAGTATCATTTCCATATTCTTATTATTGTTCATTATTTGCAGATTTATCATGACTTTATCATGACTACAGTCCATATTGAAATAAACAACTGATTTACTTGATCGGAGTGTTGATCCCGATTAGAACCCTGAGTTAGGCCGGAAGGCCAGTGGAACGGCGGTGGAGCCGGAGACACATAAAACACTCTACCAAAATGGCGCCCAACGTTGATTTGGATCTGAACAGTATGGACATTTGTGATTATTGATGCTTAGCGCTGATATTACTGTGTGTGTTTACAGTGATTATTATTTGACGGATCCGGACAGTTTATGCTTTACGGTGGATATACTAGCTAGTGGAGATAGTCGTGGAACCCGGGATTAGGCCTTCTTGTTTTTTTTTGTGCACGAGGATTTACCGTTGACTTCGCCTGTGATCTGGATATAAACTGTGAGCAGAAAGGAATTGGAACTTTGGACATTTAGTGACAGTGATACGTGTGTTTACACAGTCTTGTGTGTCAGTGTGTGTGTGATTTAGTGTGTGTTTATATAGTGATAAGGATAAGTTTTGTGATATTTGGATTATATATTGAGGTGAGTGGATATTCTTGAATGTAGACCTTTTTAGGGTTTATTTTGATTGTATTTTGGTGTGAGCACAGGCCTGTTTGTTTGTATATTGTCATCTTTCCGGGAACAGAGGAATCTGTTGTCAGAAAGCTGTCATCGTTTATTTTGTATGTATGTAATTTTTTTCTATCTTGTATTGCATATTTTGATTGTGTAATATCTGTATTTTTATGAAATATTTTGTATTTTTGTCATAATTGTGTGGACTTAGTAAATTTTGCTTGTTGAATCTGGATAATTGATCTGTATAACCCTCCTATTCGACCGCTGTCAGCGTGTCTTATTGTATACCAGGATTATCGCACCTATGCTTTTGTATTGGTCAAGGTAGCCCAGTGGTACGTACGTAGGCTTTTCACGCAGGCAACCCCAGTTCAATTCTTGTCAGGGACAAAATCTTTTTTTGTTGTTGTACTTGTTTTTTTTAGGCTGCAAATTTTTTTTCTGTTTTCTTTCAGTTTAGACCCTGTAATTACAATCACTAACTGACTCTACCCTGATCACTTTATGATGTTATACTAACAGATCTTACCCTGATCCATTAACATAATAAAGGTAGTTTGGTATTAAATACATATTTAACGCCCTGTGTTTATAGCTACCAGCAGAGACGAGTATTACTTAGTAGGTATTAGTGTGTGGATCCTGAGCAATAATTTAGGTGGTTACTAGTGTCGGTATACAGGTATAGATAAGCGACTTAGACTACACGGTTTATCGATAGCTTATACATAGTAACATGGTAGTACTGTAGTGTAGTGCTAGACTAAACCCGTGCGCATCGCTCGTGTATACTGTCACCGTAGCTCAGTCGGTAGCGCGTCGAACTTATACCCCGGAGGTTGCGAGTTCGAACTCTGCCAGGCACTCGATTTTTTTGCCGATTTTTTTTTTTGCCGATTTTGTTTTCTTCTCGCAAGGTGTTTATTCTTGTGGTTGGTTCGCAAGGTGTTTATTCATAAGTTTGTAAGATACGTGTTGCTGTGTGTTTGGTTCTCTTTGTTTGTGGTTTGGCGAATGGAGTTGTGATAAATTTAAGCTTTGTTCTGTGGTTTGTTGAAATGAGTTTTCAACTTGCGTTTGCTTTATAAAGGAATCACAAAGCAGTGATTTAGCAAGTGTTAACATACATTTATCTTATCTTAAATGAAAACCACATATAGTTGGTGTCAGTGATTTTGATATCATCATGGCCAACTTATTATCAGACAGAGAGTTGAGGAGACTCGAGAGAGAAAGAAAGAAGGAGGAAATGGAAATGGAAAGAGACAGACTTTCGAGACAAATTGAGGAGGATAAAACACGGATCGATACAAGAAGCATGGATGATTATAGAGAGGAGTTATCCAGAATTAGACGAGAAAGAGAAGAAATGAAGAGACAACACGAGTTAGATAGACAGAAATTCGTCGACCAAAAGAGGAAAGCAGAAGAGATAGAAAGAAGAAAAGAAGAGGAAGAAAAGAGAAAACGTGATTTGGAAAGAATGTATGAAGAGGAAACAATAAAGATTGAAAAAGAAAGGAGACGGATATACGAAGAAGAGAAGATGAAAATTGATGCATTGGAGAGAAGAAAAAAAGAGGAGGAGAAAATATTATGGGAGAAGAAGAAATATGAAGAGGAGAAGAAGAGATATGAGGAGATAGACAGACGACACAAGGAAGAAGAGTCTATGTTGAAAGAGAAAATGGATAGAACATTTCGGGAAGAAATGAGTTTTATTGAAACGGAAGATGACGAAGTTTTTCAGGACACGAGAACAGGAGTAGAACAACAAGAGACTGAACTTAGGAGACAGAGTGAGGCAGCTCTTGGATACTTGAAAAGAGGAAATTCTTCAATAGAGAAGGAGTTGAAACATTTGACTAAACCATGGTCACCAGGTGGAGATATGGGTCGGTACTATGACACACAAGAAGACATTAAGAGTGAGGACAGTGAAGGTGAAGAAGATAAAGCATGGATTACGATAGATAAATATGAACATTCAGGATACGAGACAGATGATGAGATAGATAGAATTAGAGATGACATTGAAAAATTAAAGTTGAAAGAAAAGACAGTATTACAAGAAATGAGATTGAAAGTGAATCAGAAGAAGGAGAGAGAAGATCAAATTCGACATGAGGTAAACAGACGAAGGATAGAGAAACAGATAGTGCTTGAACGTTTGAAAAAGGAACAGTATAGAATGGTAACACAGCTACAAAAGCATGAAGACACAATCAATGCACTCAGTACAGATAGTGACTCTGATGAAATATCACGTCCAGAACAGCAAAAGGTATTACACCCAAATCAACATATGTCTAGAGAGAAAAAACACAAGACAGATGACCATATTTTTAAGATACCAAATTTGCCGCATCTATCAGAAGACAATTTTGAAGCGTGGAAAATGGACATTGAAGTATTGATTGATTCTGACCTCTACCAGCATGATTTACTTTTACATGCAGTGCGAAACTCCTTAAGCAAAGCCAGCAAAAGGGTTAGAAATGTTCTGCCGACAATAGACCCAAAGGCAACGACTAAAGAAATTCTTGACAAACTGGAAACAATTTATGGCGATAGGAGATCTGGAGAATCTCATTTAGCTGACTTTTATAAAGCAAAGCAAATGAAAAATGAGAATGTTGCAGAATGGGGAGTTCGCTTAGAAAAGATATTGTTGAAAGCAGAAAAGAAAGGACAGATTAACAGAGAGCAGAGAGAACAGATGTTAATGAAGAGGTTTTGGAAATACTTGTATGATGAAAGATTGAAACTGAGTACTAGGACATTCTACGACAAGTGCTTATCATTTGATGAACTCCTGAAGGAAGTTCGAATAGAAGAGAGAGAAATGAACACAACTAGTGATAGCTCAGATAAAGAATCTAGGAAAGATGATCATAAGATGGACAAGATATTAAAAAGGATGGATCAATTAGAAGATACCATTAGACAGTCAGATATGAGAGGAAGCGGAGATTTTGAGTCAGACAGATATGAAAGATCTGACAGATGGCAAGGAAGATTTCAAAGAGGAAGAGCGAGATACCGATGGCAAGAGAATAGAGGATATGGAAGAAGAGATAGACGAAATGGCTATGATTACGACAATACTGATGAAAGAGGAAATAGAAGAGACTTTGACAGGAATTGGAGAGGTAATTGGAGAAACAGGAACCATTACCAGGAGAGAAACTATAATGAACAAGACGGTTCAAAGTTTCAGGAAGATAAAAGTACTGGACAGACACAGAGTTATCACAAGAATGATACAAAAGACAACGGAGATTCAAGAATAAATCAAGGGAATCACCAAGGATCTCAAGATAAGACAGACTATACTAGTCGCAACAAAGGAGATAGTAATGAAAGCAGTACACATGAGAGAAACAAAGGAGAAAACAAAGGAGATTATCGAAGATATAACAGTCGAGACGGAAAGAGTAACAAAGCAGACAATCAACCAAGAGGTTTTCACCAGAATAACCAAAGAGATGGAAAACATCAATCAAACATGTAACTGTCTCTGGTGAAAGGCAGGCCCGAGACAGTGAAGAGACATGCCTAAAGAATAAATTACCTGGAAATCTTATAGGAAGAAACAATACTGGAGAAATAGAAGTAGAAGGAATTAACACAAAAGCAGTAATAGACACAGGTTCAATGGTTACAACCATTTCAGAAGCATTTTACAACAGCTTAAAGAATGGACCTAAATTACAACCATTGTCGAACTTTAAGTTGAAACTCATGGCATCAAATGGACAGACAGTACCGTATATAGGATATATAGAAGCTGAAGTTAAAGTACCAACATTGAGCAAGAATACATTCAGTCTTCCGATTCTTGTAGTTGAGGATTGCAAAAGCAACAAGTCTGAACCTGCTATCATAGGAACAAATTTCATTAGAATGTGTAAAACTGAGGCAAATATAAACGAAGTTCAAGATATACCAGCTGAATGGAACACTGCTTTTAGTGCTCTAGTGGATAATGTTGGAACTGTCAAAACAACACAGAGGATAAAACTTCAGGCAAACGAAGTAAGAACTGTAACAGGCTTTGTTAGGAAAATTCGCGCCGTTGATGCATGTGTCACAGAACCATGTGAGGATCAACACTGCTCTTCGAGAGTAAACATTTGTCCAAGAGTTGTGACACTTGATAAACCTGGGAATACGGCAAGAATACCAGTTAGACTGTTTAACTTATCAGCGAAACCGATATCGATACCAGCAAAGTCAAACATATGTGATTTGAGAGAGGTGAAAGTTCTTAGAGATGCATTTCAAGATGAACAAGCTGACACTTCTGCTGAAATGAAACAACAGACAGCAAAAGCCAATGATAAGAACTCCGTTGAAATTGACTTGGAAAATAACAACCTTACAGCTGACCAGAGAGATGAAGTTCATAATTTTCTAGACAGATGGCAACATATATTTTCGAAAGATTTAACTGATTTAGGCAATGCCGATATTGTGGAACATGAAATTCATCTCAACGATGACAAACCATTCAAGGAAGCTCCAAGACATATTCCACCAGCATTATTTAATGAAGTGAAAGAACATCTTAAAGACATGATTGATTGTGGCGCAATTAGAAATTCCAATTCCCCCTACTCATCAAATGTTGTGATAGTAAGGAAGAAGGACGGCACCATCAGGTTCTGTATTGATTACCGGAAATTAAACCAGAGAACTATCAAGGACGCCTATTCAATACCTAGAATCGAAAACACACTTCATTTACTTTCTGGATCAAAATACTTTTCAAAACTCGACTTACGATCAGGTTATTGGCAAGTTTCCGTCAAGGAGGAAGACAAACAGAAAACAGCATTTTCTGTTGGACCTCTTGGGTTTTATGAGGCAAATAGGATGCCTTTTGGATTAACCAATGCCCCAGCCACATTTCAGAGGCTCATGGAACGGTGCATGGGAGATCTGAACCTTCAAGAATGCCTTATATATTTGGACGATATCATCATTTTTTCGGAAACATTTGACGAACATCTTAAACGCCTTAACTCAGTTTTCACCAGACTTGAAGAACACAACTTAAAATTGAAAGCGTCCAAATGTGAATTTTTCAAACCAGAAGTTATATATTTAGGACACCTTGTTTCGGAAAATGGAATTGCAACTGACCCTGAAAAGACAGAAGCTGTGAAGAAATGGCCAATACCAAAGAACACCAAAGACGTCAGAAAGTTTTTAGGCTTTACTGGATATTACCGACGTTTCATAAAAGGGTATGCTCAGATTGTCAGACCATTAAATGATCTTCTTGTAGGACACTCAACCAAGCGTAAAAAGAAGTCATCTACGAAAGAAACACCGTTTGCTTGGGAAAAAGAGCAGCAGGAAGCATTTGATACTGTTATCGAGAGATTAGTCAATCCCCCAGTACTAGCATATGCTAACTACCAGCTACCGTTTCGACTACATACAGACGCCTCTGGATTAGGACTCGGAGCTGTGCTGTATCAACGCCAGGCTGGCTATGACAGAGTAGTTGCGTACGCGAGTAGGAGTCTGAAACCAGCTGAAAGGAACTATCCAGCCCATAAATTGGAATTCCTCGCACTCAAATGGGCAGTAACAGAAAAATTCAACGACTACCTCTATGGTTGTAAATTTGAAGTTTGGACGGACAACAACCCTCTAACATATGTCCAAACTACAGCAAAGCTGGACGCGACTGGTCATCGCTGGTTAGCAGCCCTCAGCAGTTACGATTACACGATCAAGTATCGTAGTGGCTCTAGTAATGCGGATGCTGACGGACTATCACGGATAGAAACATCCAATCAAAACAGTGAAATGGAGCACAGCATTACAAATTTTCCGGACGCACAAGCTTTAGAAACTGAAAGGGATATACTTACCTGCACTACACCTGAAAATGAAGACATTGATAAAACAAATATAATCGACAATTCGATTATCCAGGCACTTACCTGCGCTGCATCAGTTCAGCATGAGCAAGCACCTTTGGCATTTAGCACAACAGCACCTGGATCTTTACCAGACATCGAAGAATCTCAAAATATTCCCAGTGAAATAATTCAGTCTGAAGCTTTAACATCTAGAGAGTGGAGAACAGCACAATCTAAGGACAACATGACAGCTGAAGTGATAGGCCACTTGAGAAATGGAACCAGACCAAAAGTCACTCGACTAACTTCGAAACAAAGTCCTCTGGTCTTGAAGTACCTCCGTAGTTGGGAAAAACTCTGTTTGAGGGACGAAGTCCTTTATCACAATGGAGCCGTGAATAATGAAGAATATCTACAACTTGTTTTACCGTACGACTTACGGGACGAGATATTCAAAGCCCTTCATGATGATCTAGGACATCAGGGCAGGGATAGAACCATTTCATTGTTCAAGCAGAGATTTTTCTGGCCAGGGATGGATTCCTGGATTGAGGAGAAAGTGAAAATGTGCCCAAGGTGTATCAGAAGGAAAACAACACCGGCAAAAGCAGAACTCATCAACATCAAATCTTCAGCGCCTATGGAAATAATTTGTATAGACTTTTTAAGTCTAGAGCGTTCCAAAGGCGGTTTTGAGAACATCCTGGTGGTAACGGACCATTTTTCGCGCTACGCCCAAGCCTTTCCAACCAAAAATCAACTTGCCAGAACAACAGCCAAAGTCTTGTTTGAATCATTTATAACCCACTATGGATTTCCAACACGCATCCACTCTGACCAAGGTCCTAACTTTGAGTCTGAACTAATTAAAGATCTCTGCCAACTTGCTGGAATAGCAAAAAGCCACACGACACCATATCACCCTATGGGGAATGGACAAGTGGAGAGATTCAACTCAACCCTTCTGAAGATGCTAGGGACCTTGGAGGAAGATAACAAAGCGGACTGGAAATCGCATGTTGCACCTATGGTTCATGCGTACAATGTCACCATTCACAAATCTACTGGCTACTCACCGTACTTTCTTATGTTTGGTAGACATCCTAAATTAGCCATAGATTCGATGCTTGGACTTTCGGCAAATGACGACAGATATCGAAGCAAGCACGAATACATTCAGCAACTGCGTGATCGATTATCACAGGCATACCGAAAGGCGGAAGCGATTGCAGCAAAGGGAGCATCTGACAATAAATCCCGTTATGACATCAGGGCCAAAGCCAGCACATTAGCTGTTGGAGACCTCGTCCTCGTTAGAAACGTATCATTGCGAGGGAAGCACAAACTTGCGGACAAGTGGGAGAGTACACCGTATGTGGTTGTTTCTCAACCCAACCCGGACATACCGGTTTATAGAGTAAAGAAGGACTGTCCAAAGGCAAGAGCAACTAGAGTGCTACACAGAAACCTTCTCCTGCCACTTGGACACAATAAGGTTGACTACCAGAAAGACGTCACGGAGAGCCAGAAGTACGTTATTCCTGCCCGACGTTGAGTTGTATACTCATATCAGCTGTACTATATTTGATCAGTGAATTTTATCTTGCTTTTATTGTCTTAATATTGGCTGAATTGTGTGAGTTTCAGCTAGCGCATATCATTTGTGTAATTTTTGTATCACCACATTCTTTTTCTATGGTTATGCCATGGTTGCATCTGTTGTCAATATATTGGAGTATTCTTTGAATATTTGGGACTACAGTTGATCATGCAACGGTTTTGAATTTGTGTTTGATGTTGTGTCAACACGGTGGTGTTATTGATTATTTGATTTTTGTTGTACATGTGTTTTCCTTTCGTTCGTTCATTTCATTTATTTTCCATTGCATGGATATTACACACCGGCTGATGGTGGTTGTTGCACCATTTATTTGATGACCCTAACATCCTATGTCTACTTTACGTTCCTTTGTTTACTAGTATTTTAAATGTCGGGGACGACATTTTTCAAACAGGGGGAGTATGTCGTAGGGTGGATTTTGCCATGAACTGTTAAATTAGTAATAAATCAATAAAATACTGTATGTAATCACCTAGTATCTTGTTATTTCGATTTCCCCATTAGAATTATTAGTATATTTAGATATTTAGCTCTTAGTTTATACGTTTTGGTCTTGTCAGTCGTTATGAATATGTACTTTCGGTCTAGGGGAACTAACTTTCACTAACATTATTTTGACTAACCTTTGCATCACGTGATTACGGGTCATCTTTATCCGGTAAATTTAAATGGCAGCCATTATATAGGCATTTGTTAACGTCTGAATAAATTGGATATTTATACAGGTAAATACATGTTGTTATGTTGTTAAGACTATTTTTATAATGTTGATACTATTAGCTTTCATACCTTTAAGTTAGGATAAGATAACCTTTGTACAACAGTAATTATTTGTAATGTAATAAGTCGGTGTATTTTGTCTAGCTGACACCGAATATACATGTTTGTTTACTATATATCTGTGTACAATTACTTTGTTTATAGTAGCATGAAGTATCATTTCCATATTCTTATTATTGTTCATTATTTGCAGATTTATCATGACTTTATCATGACTACAGTCCATATTGAAATAAACAACTGATTTACTTGATCGGAGTGTTGATCCCGATTAGAACCCTGAGTTAGGCCGGAAGGCCAGTGGAACGGCGGTGGAGCCGGAGACACATAAAACACTCTACCAAATAAACGCACAGTATGATGATACCCTTTTCCAACAAATGCCCCAAGGCTTGTATTTGCAAACAGTTTCGATCCAGATCGGACGCCGATGTTAACCAGGGTCCAAAATATTTGACATTTATATTGAATATTCGAATGTCAAACTATTCTTAAAGTGAATTTAAACATTTCAAAAGAGGATACTTTTAAAGCAGACTCACAATTCAACAGGATAAATATTAAGAAATATCCAGACAATTAATGAATTTTAGAATACACTTCAGACAGCTCTCACATTAAACGCATCACCTGCGATGGTTAGGATAACTCTTTCAGTGCCAATGACGTCACACTACCGGCTGAGTACTATGGTCCAAACTGTTTGACACTCGTCGAATTTTCGTCAGTCATATTCCAAATAATCTGTTTTAAAAAACAATATATTCTGCATAATTTAAGCATTGATAGTGTGGAAATAAAAACAAATTAAACTGCTCGGTCGTGAACGCTGTTTCCATCTAACACCAAAGGTCAGTGCTTTATGAAACAAGGTTGCTAAGATTGTAAGAAACGGTTTAAAACGAGTTTCTGTAAAAGGACCAATTAAACAGAGTTCACAGCCATGTCCTATGCAATAGTGTAAACATTGTAACCCTGTTAAGAGGGCTACTAAAGGATCTACACTGTTTTTCATTACTCTATATCTTGTTGAAATATACCTTAAATACCCATTAAAAGTTCCATGGGTGAATGAGTTAATGACAATACAACAATTTTAACGACCATATATGGGTTGGCTTCTGTCTATTGCGGTCCAGATTAAATAAATAGACCATTGGCCGTTAATATTGTGCAAAACTGTGGCTAGAGTGTGCGTTATCTATTCTTGTTTAAATGTGGCTAAAAGCAAACCCATTCAGTATTTAAAAATGACAGATTCTATATAATGAACGCGTATATAAATTGAATGGCAAACGCTTAATACAGCACTAATGTTAATGAAGAAAGTGGTATTCTTTTCGACCTGCAATTAAGGGTCACTTGTTAGCGACATGGAAACCTTTTCACTCTCAATGACGTGAAAAACGCATTTGCAAACATTTTTGATATAGCGTCAGTTATACAGCCCTAAATCTAACTTTGAAGCGATATTGCAGACAAATATATTGAAGTAGACGACAATATGGCGGTGAATTGGGTAAAACCCTTGATCGTGAAAGTGAAGGTAAAGAGGGTTTTACTGTACTTCATTTTTGCACCAGACACAAGCTTGCAGTAGACAACGCGTTTATAGCAGGAGACACGTGTAGCAGATGACGCGTTTGTAGCAGGAGAAACGTGTAGCAAACGACGCGTGTGTAGCAGGAGATACGTGTAGCAGACGACGCGTTTGTAGCAGGAGAAACGTGTAGCAGATGACGCGTTTGTAGCAGGAGAAACGTATAGCAGACGACGCGTTTGTAGCAGGAGAAACGTGTAGCAGACGACGCGTTTATAGCAGGAGAAACGTGTAGCAGACGACGCGTTTGTAGCAGGAGAAACGTGTAGCAGACGACGCGTTTATAGCAGGAGAAACGTGTAGCAGACGACGCGTGTGTAGCAGGAGAAACGTGTAGCAGACAACGCGTCTGTAGCAGGAGAAACGTTTCTGTCGAGTGAAAAATCACCACATATGCAGCAAACGTCAATTGCTGAATATGCTGGACATATATTCAGAGATGACAAGACGACGATCTACAACTCTGTGAGACCGATGACACATTATTAGCAGACGACAACATCAGTCATGTTCGAAGATTCTGTTCCTGATTGAAGAGGATTTTTGGGCGGTTTGTATTGCTAATATCCTGTTCCTGGTTGGTGATTTCGCTCATAAATGTCTACTTGTAAAGGTCTGTTTCATTGACGTTTGATGAATGAAAAACAGACGTCATTGATACAGGCCACGTGACCCCGAGGGTCAAAAGAGGACACGTTTGTTCAGTCATGTTCATCTTACTTAAACCAATGTCCGTTTTTTGACCATTAATATCTTATTCCGTCACTGCCTTAACAGTTCGCCTGTTACAATGTTGCTTGTTTCGAAGTTGTTGTCTGCAATTGCTTTTAAAAAATATTCCGTTCGAGCTTAGGAATCATAACATGAGGGTCAAACAGTTTAGATCCTGATCAAATCCCACGTTTCAAGACGTCTGGTCTAGGTCTAAATTGTATTAAAGTTTTCGTAAAATCGAGTCTAGCAGACGAAAGGTTAATAACCTATTATCAGGCACATGTCGTCGGCTTTTTGTCCCTCGAATTTAGATTTTAACCATCATTAATAGTCTTGTTAGGCTCCAAAACTGTTTTATACTCATATTGAACAAATTCACCAGCCACATATTTTCTATAATTGCAAAATACGTTGCGTTTTCAGTTTCGTTTTACGTGAAATAATAAATACCGAATGTTGCTGATTTGCGATAGGATTACACAACACAGCCACTGATATACCCGTAGGTCTACACTGTTTGCAAAACCCATGTTCCGTCAATCCTATCGAAAATGCATCTGTATAACTTACTCTGAAATTCTTTACAAACAACCTTTTATACAGACGTATGATAACTAACCCTTTCACTCTCAATGGGCCCAAAAGCGCGTTTGCAAACAGTTTGGATCCTGATCAGACGCCGCCTTATGCGGCGTCTGATCAGGATCTAAACTATTTGACATTCGTTTGGCAATTGCTTCAATCATACTACCTTAAATTTAATTTTTGAAATTATATTGCAGGCAACAATATTGAAGCAGGCGACAATGAAACGGTGAAGGGGTAAACATCTCAGAATAAATTTGATCATGAAAGGGTTAAAGCATAATATAGCGGTGAAGTTGTTAACTTTAGGGAATCTAGAGCGTAGAACGTAAGCACCACCATGACATTAAGTCAAAAGTCGAGAATTTAACTATTTGAATATTTTTTTGTCTGCAACAATAGTCGTCTGCTAGATATCTACTGTTAAAACGCCTTACCAAAATACGATCATAAGTTGAAATAGTCTACTCAATGGGTTATTCGGCGTCTCATATGGATCAACATTGTTTGCAAAAGTAATAACGGTTTCCCCATTAGCGTTCCAAGCGTGTTCTTGCTCAGTGAAGGGATGCCTTTGTTTTGACAACACACGATGAATGGTCTGACAACCTCAGAGTTATGGAGCACTTGAGCTAATACATCAACAACAAAAAACATACTAACAAAGCAGGTACATAAAGAAACAGGTCGTTCATATTTACTAGACAACAATATATATTGATGGGAAAACTAGAAAATATCGGTAAATAGTACAATCTGAGTAGAATAATACATCAAGGATAAAAAGGGGATATGGGATATGTTATTATTATTATATGTTGTTAACAGATATACTATTATTTTCTAATAAACGCGTTAAACATGTTATATTGCTATTTGATTTCTGCTCATATATGTACCTGTCTTAACTCATTGATCTCTGAACGTTCAGGTGGACAATTTTAGTCCAGTTTTATTTGTTTTTTTGTAGATTTTAGAATATACCCATCTTACAAAGTGAAAACATTAGCACACTCTGATCAGAGGGTTCATATACCAATTGGTCTACACCATTCACGGACAAGACTTAGTGTGTCATTGACAGGTACACTGTGAGTAATGGACGCCTATTGTGTCACTAGGCTTAACACAGTCACCACTAAACTACATCTTCGTTTAAGATGTCGTAACGGTGATTACTGTTTCAGTAATATAAATTCTAACGTTGTCATGCCGTTAATAGGTATATAAGCACAGGTACTTGACACATACTTTATTATCTATTAACACCCCCCCCCCCCTTTAAAAAAAAAAAAATTTTTTTTTTTTTTTTACTATACTTCTATTATAGATACAAGGTAAACAGCGCAATTCGACACCTAGTCTTTACTATCCACTTTTACTGATGCTAAAATAGACTCGATCGCCGATATTCTCTTGTGGTATCCTCGGGAAAGGATTAATTTATCAATATCTACTTTTTATTTCATCAAATTCCGTCAAATAACGCCACAGTACGTGAATTATAACGAAAATAAGCATAAAAAAGTTTTCTGTCGTTCTCTTGGTACAGAATTGTACATAGCAACGAATGTACATGTAGGGGTGATCTGTTATTTGTCCACAATAAACGGCCTATGCCACTGGAACTTTCACCAAATATTATAAATCATCTTTAAATGAAATATTATCAGTTTTATATAATTTACATAGAATGCAAAATTAAAAGAAACTTTACCTGTTTAATTTTGACCAATGAGATCGCTCCGTTCATTCAATTCATTCCGGTATTCAAAATGGCATTCACAATGAAATGAGTCTTTCACTTGTCAATTTCATGCCAAATTACATGTATATTTCATATAGCTGATAGTGAAGAGGGTCATGTTCCGACACAAACGCGTTTGCTCTAATGAAATTAGGTGAAAGTTCCAGCCGTAAAGGCCGTTAAATGTGCAAACCGACTAGATTACCCCTTATTTTGGGCAATAAATTCTGTACCAAGAGAACGACAGAAAACTTTTTTATGCTTATTTTCGTTATAATTCACGTACTGTGGCGTTATTTGACGGAATTTGATGAAATAAAAAGTAGATATTGATAAATTAATCCTTTCCCGATGATACCACAAGAGAATATCGGCGATCGAGTCTATTTTAGCATCAGTAAAAGTGGATAGTAAAGACTAGGTGTCGAATTGCGCTGTTTACCTTGTATCTATAATAGAAGTATAATAAAAAAAAAAAAAAAAAAAAAATTTTTAAAAAAGGGGGGGGGGGGGGTTGTTAATAGATAATAAAGTATGTGTCAAGTACCTGTGTATATAAGTATACAAAGTTTTAAAGATTAATCCTAATATTATGTTTGAATATGGCATGTGTACTCTCCATAGGTGCATGGTTTGTAAGGACGAGTATACACGTCGCTGGGATTAAATGAGTTAAAATATACGATTATAAATTCAGAAACAGAAATTGATGCACGCTTCAAAATGATCCTACAGGATCCCTCTGGTCAGTGTCTTCAATATCGTTCATTTTGAAATATATCATAACACAACTATGAATACTACTAGTACTACAGAAAGACAGGGCTTAACTAGAAACTTGAGTTTGAATGATCAATGTGTTTAACCCTTTCACTACCAACTTTTCCATGAGTTTTTACCCCTTCACCGTTTCATTGTCGTCTGCTTCATTTTCGTTGTTTGCTAGATCGTTTCAAATTAGGATTCGATGTAACATGACTTAAAACTTATCGATACGATTGTCAAACAGTTACGTGGCGTCTGATCAGGATCGAAAACTGTTTGCACACGTGCTTTCAATCGTCATTTAGAGTGAAAGGGTTAAGGGTTGTCAAAATGCTATTCTTTAAAACTGAACGGTTATCAGGTGTATTCAGTACAGAGAGGGAGACGGTTTCAGTATGGACCAATTCCATGTAGTCTACTTCAGTAACATAACACGGACGAGAATATCAAATAACATAACCTTTCTGACGGTGGTCCAATCGATCAACAACTATTTCCTCTTTCTTTACTATGATGTGCTTCTTAAACAGCTCGTGTAAGCCAATCAATAGACCACAGCGTGATATTGCATGAAATACATCGCCGAAAAGTTCGACAAAAGTCTTTACCCATATCTCCCGCTAAATATCGTCTACTTTGAGTCTGTGGTTTGCCATAATAATATTATACAGATTTTATGTATGTTTTAATTGATGACCCATACTTTAGAACCTCTCTATAACGATCACTAAAATGTGTTACCGTTTGCCCTAGATTGCCAGCCAATGAAAGGGCTCCATTTCAGCGAGAAATGAACAAATATATCGCATATTCGTTCAATTTTGTACTTGGGTATGGCACAGAAAATAAACAAGTCATGAACCGGTCAAGGCCACCGCGTGCTAGGGAGGAGCGTAGCGCATCATTGCGTCATACAGCAACCGCTCAGCTGGGAATTACAGTACATGTATAACCTATGTACTGTGGCCTTTCAATGAAGAGGCCCGAATAAATCAAATATGTCTGTAGACAGGAGACTATAGTTAGTGGCACTTAGTGCATAATGAAAATAATATGAAACGCTCTAAATTTACCTTTCTGCATTAATCATGTCCTGCATTAACTCATTGAACCCTATGTGAGGAGTACACTCGTCATTTACGTGTGGCCACAGCAAACATTGTAGAACCACATCGTATCTATCTCCAATTACAAAAATGGCATAGGCATATTTGCCATTAATAGTATGATGAATCAACACATTCCAGGTGAATGTCATTTAAAAACCAAGAGTGCTTTGACTTAGGATGTTTTCACCCTATAATTTGTGGTTTTTTGTTGCTGTTTTTCTAAACTGACTTTAAAACAATAATTATTGCTTGGCTTCATTAGTGGGTTAAAGGACTCGAATCTTGGTCAATCAGGTGCTGCTCAATACTTGGTATTTCCATTTCCATTTGGGTGACTCGTTCATGCTTGGTTTTGTTTCTAAATGGAAATACCTACAGCGAGCCCTACACGCGTACAAGGTTCCCGGTCGATTTTCTAGTTCTTTCGTGTGACGTCATGTGTAAAAGTGAACTCGCCGGCTTCCGCAAATACAAAGCACCGCCCTCCGAAATAAATCCCTTTCATTGGCTGACAAACTAGGTCGAGTTGTAATTTGGGTTGAGCGATAACTTAGTATAGGTAAAGTAGGTTGAACGGTAACTGCCATACACTAGCCTACGTGCCATATTTGAGGCAAACGGTAAATCAGTTATAGTTCATTTGTTGAAAATTATACAACATAACCTGTTCGCTCCCTACGGTCGCTCCAGGTTATATTGCATAATTTTCAAAAAATGAACTATAACTAATACTTAATAATGAAATGTTTATGGCAGGTGACTGCTTAAAGCAAGGTGGCAGTAAAACAGAAAGCTCCTTTATTAGCTTTCTGTTTTTTCTGTCACCTTCCTTTAAGATGTAACTTGTATTTCATGCAATCGATAAGCTTTTGTTTTAGTTGTCGTAATTAAGAGTTTTTACTGTACAATGTACGATTGTCAAACAAGTTGTTTTCCTATCAGATGTCAAGCTACTCTGCATCTGATTAGGATCAAAACTGGTTACAGATGCCAGTCAAGTCGCGCTTGCTTAGCGGGACAAGGGTAAAACAGGCTGATCAGCTTATTGCGCGTTTAAATTGCGTATAACATACTCTTCAGATGTACATCGTTTGTTAATGACGAGTATACTCGTCACTAGGTCGTTTGAATACATTAAATTCAAACGAGAGGGATATGGAATTAAACAAGTTTTGAAGAAATGGAATAATAAAAGTGCTATTTAGCCGGTTCAAAATATACAGTCCCCTAAAACATCATAATTACTAACAGCATACAGTTGCGACACCTCACTCAGCAACGCCTCAGCGGGATCTGCACTGTTTGTTCAAAACAAGATCAAATGCATATAGTCAGTTATATTGCAAGGTTTTGTAGTGTCTAATAGCATATATATAATTCACATACATGTACATTGTATTATGTTTTTAAATTTGCCAGACATAAACAGGTAAGGAGATGCAAGCAGACAAACTGGTTGACGTGCCAACAAGTTATCTGTTACTACACTTATAGGCAAACTACAGTTGATCATCAATGGTTCAGTCTCTTGTATAAGTCAAACTATTACGTTTACTTGTATATTAAAGGTATATCGTAGATAGAGTCCGGTAGAATCGGACTTATCCGTATTTCATGGTTGAAACGTACATATAGCTAAATCTAACTCAACTATATAATGTCAACGTAGTTGAAAGTAACTTGTATGTTTCAACATGAATTTTTGTGATCTTAATTGGAAGCTTGAAAGGTCCTTTTGAAATTTCAAGCACGATTCGATCAATTCAGCGAGCTGAGTCATTTTGAAGAATTCTTAGCAAATACTACAACGGAAATGTATTACGTCCTCAACTTATTCCCCTCCGTTAGAGTAAGTGATTAAGTGGAAAAACGGAAGCACTTCAGTTACAACTGTACTAATATTCAGTAGTGAATTATCTACCATACCGATGCCTAAGTCTGTACCAGATATACCACTATAGACCTATGTTAATAGTATATTTACTGATATACAACTATAGACCTATGTTAATAATTTATTTACTGATATACCACTATACATGTAGACATATGTTAATAGTTTAATTAGTGATACACCACTATAGGCGTATGTCAATAGTATAACCTTGGCTATTACAACCAGGCAAAAGGAGATGCATCTACGATTCAAATACAGGATTTGAGATAGTAAGCAGCAAATTGAAAGTAAAGCAGAAAGCTCCTGTAAAAATGCTTTGCTTTATGTTTAACCTCGCTTTAAGCAGCCATCAGCCTAGTACACCAAACAAACTAGCTTTCATCGAGTAGTAATACATGTATAGTCATAGGTACATATTATGCGTGCGTTATCAATTCCAAAAACAAGTTTGTGTTTAAACAATTATGACAACTGCAAACACATTTTCAAACACCAGTTTCAAACTGACCGTCGACATTTCTATGACCATGCCATTTTATTACGTTGAAATTGCGTTCAATTTCGTTTTTTCGTTTATACAGGAAAGAATAACGTATTCTAAACTGTCATAATTGCTACGGGGATACCCATATATGCAGCATTTGCTCTGTTTCAAATTAAAACAACAATAACAACATAATACATGCAGATACTTACAACACTATCTTAAAATCCAAGACATCAGCGATTCTCTCATTTTCCCCTAAAATAACACAACTTTTTTTCTAGTTAAAACTCATTATATCATTAATTTTATCGTTAAAAACTGGTCTTAATTGTTTATAACAGCCGTCTCATAAATTCCATCTGTCGCAAAAAATGTACACTGCTATTATTGAAACCGCGAAAATTAATGGTCTAGACAGGTTCTAAAAGCGAGAATGACTTCACTACCCAACAATTCTATAACATCCCGTGTAAATGTAGGGAAGCTATGTTATCACAATTTTGCGGGAGTAAGTTTCACTTTATCTCAGTGGGCGACCTCCCCTCCACTGAGGAGTTATGCATCCTATATGAGTGTAAACTGTTTTCCCCATTCATATTAGCTTTACTACCTTTAACCTTCCACCACGCTGTGTTATTGTCGTCTGCTAAACTTGTAGTCTGCAACAATTCTTAAAATTGATTTAAGGGCATTTTCTTAAAGAAAATATCATAAGAGGGTCAAACAGTTTGCATCCAGATGAGACGCTGAGTTAATCGGCGTCTCA
Source organism: Gari tellinella (assembly GCA_922989275.2). Classification (NCBI taxonomy): domain Eukaryota; kingdom Metazoa; phylum Mollusca; class Bivalvia; order Cardiida; family Psammobiidae; genus Gari; species Gari tellinella. The sequence continues at coordinate 90,480,760 of OV277860.1, forward strand.
TCTGGAAACAAACTGTTTGCAAATTTGCCCATGGAGCTTAACAAACCAACGCTTAGTGACTGTAACCGTTGCCAGTTTTATTTTTTAATTTGATTTTGTCACATTTTTTCTTTTAAACGGAAGCAGGATTTGAGTGACAAATATCTTGATCTTGATCAGGTCAAACGTTTATGTAGGACCTGTTCTGGACATGCAAACTGTTTGCAAAGTTCAGCAGTATAGATGTTCAGTGTCGAAAGGGTCAACACTTTCAACACTAAATAAATGTTGTCCGCTTCAACTCCGAAATTGGATATGTTATCTAAATATGAACAGAAAGAGGGGCTTAGTTAAGTGGGGCTTGATCTGTATGAAAACTGTTTGCAAATATCTTCGATGCAGGGTTTCAGTTTTTTCAAACAAATGAAAAAGTCGCCTGCTAATAGACATACATTTACAGAGATATTTCTATGATTCATTTGGCAAACAAGTGAACGCTGAAGTCCCTAATAAGACTTTTTGTGAGCAGACTGATCAGGTTTTGAGGCACCTGATCTATCTGCAGCAAAGAACAACTCCTTTTTTCTTTTCTTTTTTAAAAATACCTACATGTATCCCTTTCGATACTGCAAACAGTTCAGTTACAGATAAGATACCTACTTACTCGGGGTCTTATCTGCATCCAATATGTTCGTAACTTGTTTCAATATTTCATTATTCAATAAAAAAATTCTTAACTCTAACTGGGAAGGTGGAATACAGACGATCAAACTTCAGCAGACGATATAGCATGTACATATACATTGCTAGCAGTATAAATATGCATGGTATGATACAATGGCAATCATGTTATTTCTTCCTCGTATTAAAAACGAAATCAGTTTGGAATACAGTCAAGCTCATATAGAAATACCATTCTAAAGAAAGTAGCGATAAGTAGTTCGCGGTAAGTAAAAAAGAAAAGAAAAGCTGAACTCTCTGCATAACTTTGATTCTACATTAAGTTGGAGCGTGTCATGTCCATCTATTTATACTCTGAAAACACACGTTTGAATGTTCTAAATGCGAAAAACATTGGTAACAGACATAGTTTCATGCTGGTTTCGATCTTACGCTATACATGTAAACTACTGTCTAACTTCGATATCTCGAAATCACTGAAGTCAAATATATCCGAAATTCAAAAATAAAACGTAGCAAGCACGTTTTAACTTTGAAATAAGGATAAATTCGACATAAGCGAGACCGAAAACATATTTATAATGAAATTCAACCATAAAGATATTGAAGTACTTGAATTAAACGAGATCGAGATATTGAAGTCTGAATGTATTCTGAAGTAAGCCAAAGTGGAGGGAAATATATCTTGGTTGTACACCTTTCAAACCTTATCTCTAACTCATCTCCATATGTTATTTTAACGTTATAGAGAAAGTAAGTTTAGGAACACTAGGAATTATGCTATTTGTCCCACAATAAAATATTGTTTAGACTAAACCTACTTTTACCCTGCAGCAAACTCGTCCGCTTTGAATGTGTCCTCCCTCTGCAAGTTTTGTAAATTTAGATGTAATCATGTAGTCACTTTTCCATTTAAATACACTTACAGATGAGTGTCAAACAACAGCTGATCTGGGCCTGCAATGGTTGTAATGTCTTGCGGCTGGGTTCAATTTCTGTTGTTCGTTGTAAATACAAAAGTATATTTAGTGTTGATTCTATTTTATTGTAAATATGTTTAAAAGGCCTCATGGAAGATTGGTTAATATTACCAAATGTGTTATCTCATAAAAAGTCTCTCCTTCATGATTATTATAGCTTTAATCCAGATCGGATGCCGCGCAACGCGGCGACCGATATCGATCAAAACCGTTTTTGCAAAGTCGCGACCAGCAGGAAATCAAAAGTAATGCAGTAAATGTAGAAAATGGCAAGTTTCTTTAAACATTGACGATATAGTTAAATCTGAGTGATAGTAACTCGGAGTCGGATCTGACTCAATACTGTTTACAATGGACTAACAGTAATTGTTTTAACGCAGCCGCGTTTATTAGGAAAGTAACCTGGGTTTACTCAACAGTACAGTAACTGCTATTGCTGGACGTAATAACGATGTTGGTCACTCGGATACAAACATTAAAAGTCAAAAGTTAAAAAAAAAATGCTATCGTTTTCTTCTTGAAATAGGAGAAACTGAAAGATTGTTTATTAAAAACCTTGTACATGTAATGTTTTTAGCATTGCGTTTGCGTATACATGTATATCGTTAAAACGTACAAAGAAACCGTGCTTGTTATAAAGAGGTTTCTATTTTAATCACTTTCTGTTTTTTATATGTTCAAAGATATGCCGAAATTGTCGGCATTATTTTATCTTGCTGTTGGCCTAATAAGTGACTTGTCCGATGAGATACACAAGCTTCTTCGCTAATTGGTAGCTTTATAGAAGTTTTACGTTTACACTTATGTATGATATCAGCGATCAAACAATTCTTATGAAAGCAATCAGTTGCTTAAATACTATTAGGATACATACGTAGGTACATGCCATTATTTAACCCTTTCCCTGTCATGACGTCATTAGGTTTAAACAATTGTCGTCTGCTTTTATTTCTTAAACGTAATATCTAGTTATTTTGACTTAAGAAATATAAAATTGAGTGTGTCAAACAGCTTGGATCCTGATCAGACGCCGCTTTACGCGGCGTCTGATCAGGATCCAAACTGTTTGCAAATAACCCTTGTAGGCGGTGTAAGGCAGTGAAGGGGTTAATCGGTTCAGACATTAAAATTACAGGTAAGCGTATGTTTAGTACAGTGGAGCAGACGTTATTATTTCCCGTTGAATCGCTAACGAAACGCAAAACGCATGGCAATGTTTTTTTTTGAAAAAGACAACCTTTTTAAACTTCTTACGATTGATTTTAATCTGAGTGGCAAACAGTTTGGAAACTGATCAGATACAGGGTTACCCGGCGTCTGCTCCGGAACTGAACCATTTGCAAAGGATATAATAGATTAAAACATAAACGCGTTTATTTCAAAAGAATGGCGCAAACTGTATGAGTAAGTGATTGGATAGCTTAGCTTGAGATAGGAACAGTATCTCGAATACTAAAATCTGTGTACTCCAGTAAATCCTGGGTCAGGTTTTGTACAAGTACTGTTTGTCATTTTTGAAGTATAATAAATTATTGTTAAAATCAACCTTCAATTTGTCAAAAAAGGACTATAAGAGGTTGGCAATTGGAATTTTCATTAAAAGATTCCGGGGTAAATGAATTTAGCAGGATACACCCTTGCGAGTTTTGTTACAATAGAACCAAGTTAACCCTTTACCTGATAGCCTATTTCTAGTACCTAGATAGGTGACTACTTAAAGCAGGTTGAAAGTAAAGCAGAATGCGCCTTAGGGCGCATTCTGCTTTACTTTAAGCCAGCTTTAAGCTTTCATGTGCTATAATATAGAAAATATTCCCTATAATACATATTCATTACTGATTGAATTGGAACTATTTTCTTCAGCGGATGAATAAATCATATCCGCTAAAAGGCGCTTCTATTGGGGAAAGGGTTAAGTTCCAATAATACTACCGGTATTACCCTCATCAAAGATGCATAATTCTAGTCTTACTGTATTGTTTCACATGCAAAGCATTCGTATAAATTGTATTTTAACCCCTTCACTGCACAGTGGCGTCATCATTTTTAAACAATGGCCGTCTGCTGTTCCTTCTAAAATTAGAATTTGACGTAATTTGATTTAAGAAAAATGAAATAAAGTGTCAAACTATTTAAATCCCGACCAGACGCCGCGCTACGCAGAGACAGAGAAAGGGAGAGAAATAGAGAGTGAAAGAGAGAGACAGAGGGGGGATAGAGGAGAGACAGAGGGGACAGACATACAGACACACAGAGAGTGATAGAGACAGGCATACAAACAGGCATACATACAACGAGATAGCAAGACATTCAGGACAGAGACAGAGGTACATAGAAAACAGAGATAGAGGTACATTGAGAACGACATGAAGCATTACAGAAACAATGATAACGACATAAAAAGATACATACTTTCACGTAGAATGAAAGAGATGGGATGTGGGGGAAAGGGGATAGACAGAGGAAAATTGACAACTTAACCAGCAAACACATGAAAATATAATGAAACAGCACGCTTATGATTTCTCGGAATACTTAAGTAGAAGTTTAGTGTTTTCCTGTTCATTGTCCTAAGAAGAAATAATGGTACAAAGAAATGCTCACAGTGAGTTCTTTTATCATACGCTACTCTCTCCGATTGTTTAGCCAATGGTTTCATTCTTTGTTTCGTCAAGTATCACTTAACTCTTCAATGAGGAATAGGTTATTCTTTATTAAAAAATATATATTGTGCTAAACCAATTATAATCGTTGCAAACATGCTGGAACCTGATCAAAAGCTAAGTTAATCGACTTCGTCTGATCAGGCTCTAACAGTGTGCCCCTCAAATTTCAATACGTGTTAAAGATCTTTAAAAACAATTTCACCGATGCGTTTCGTTTGCTACATGTAATCTCTCTTGGCCCAAAGTAGCAAGTATGCTACAAAACATAATTTCAATGAACGCCATTGTTGTAGCCGTGAAAACATAAATAGTATGTACCACATCTCCAAACATTCTGAATAAACCTAGCTGAAGTTCCAGCTTGGAAACAGAACGAAATAAGGAGGCATAAATGACTTGCGGACGAAGCCTACTAGATAGGTCTTTTAAACCAAGCCAAGTTTAGCTATTTTCTTCTTTACTTACACAAAAAAGTGTGCTAAATCACATTTTTAAAAGTTGTCTACAGTACAAACTGCTCGAGGACGTAAAATAGTAGTTATTTCACTCGAATAGTAATAGAAGTCATATAATTATCTTTAAAAAGCAAATCAAGTAGCGTGTATCGCAATGGCCGAGTGGTCAATGTGTAAGACTCTGACCGTTGACCACAGCCTTTTTAATATTTGGAAAGTCGGGCCACGAGTCGACGGACACAAGTCGATCGCAATAGCTGACCTTGGAACTTCGTGTCAGATGAGCTAATAAGCCGTAAAAACCTCAGCGACAGCAGCGCGTTGATTGCTTTGACTGCCTGGCTGGAAAACAAAAAGATGAGATTCCGAAAAAACACAAAAAAAGTGCTGACTTTGAATGAAAAGAAAACACGAGGCATAACTGACTTGCAAACAGAGCCTACTTGATAAGCCCTTTAAACCAATCTAGTTAAGCTAAGTACTTTAGTTAACACACAATGAATAACATTTGTATAGACAGCAGACCAAAAGAGCTTAAATTTAAACTTATCAATTAAATAGTTGCAACTTATGAAAACCCTTTTACTTGGACACTAATACAAACACCATTCTGCAAGCATTGTAATGATATTGAAACATTCGAAAAAAAATTCATCTCTTGTCTGTATTCAAAAACTTTTTGGATCAAGATACACAATTTACTTTCAAAAATAGGCATTGATAAAAAGATTAGCATTAGGTATGAGCTCATAGTCGGATACAAAATACATAACAGAGCCTACCAAGAAGTTAATATTATCATAGGGAACATTATGTACTCTATCTTCAAAAGTTACATGAAAAGTGAAAGAAGAACAAATAAAGTGAATATGATAAACATTCTTTATTATGATTTACGAACATAAGAAAAAAATATTACTTTGAGAAGAAATTGAAACATCCAATAATTAAAAGGTTTAACAAAGCACTGAGAAATCAGATTTAATCTCTTACACTTTATACGTATGTATGTTGATTTTGTATAAACATACGTGCTTAGTATATGTTTCCTTTGTATATGTTATGTGTTTATGATTGTTATTTAATGTAAATAAACGGACTACCAGTAGGAAGTTCCCAAGGAAAAAAAGTTCTTAAGTTAAAACAAAGGTGTACTCAATCAATTGTATTTGTCTACATTTTGATACTTTGCGTTTGCGTTTCGTTTGCGTTTATTACAGAAAGAACTACCGTTTATTCCACTGTTATGCGTCATATCTGGAGCTGTTGTCCAACATATACAGTAATACGGATGAAATTGTAACCAAGCTTATTTTGGTAAGTACTTGAATGTACTTTTTTCACCAAGACCCACTTGACACTTACACTGTTTATATTCATTGTTAATTTACAATGTAGATCAAACCTTATATGGTCAAGTCAATTGTTCTTCAATGACCAAAGAAAACACGAAGTATTTACGAAGCATTACATATTGATGAAACCAATTATGTATTTGAACAACGAAATAAATGGGAGTTGGAAATTGCTAAGCACATGTTCCAAGCTAAAAGCCAAAGCAGTAGTAGTTGAAAATTATGTAGACACTAGTTAGACAGTATCATATTCAAAGTTAGTAAACTAAGAGTAGCCATTCTTGCATTGTCAAAGGCTTTAAGTTCAAAGTATGGTCTGGGTCTAAACTGATTGCAATTTCAAAGCTCCAAATTCCGATTATGCATCTGATCATATTCAAAGTTAGTAAACTAAGAGTAGCCATTCTTGCATTGTCAAAGGCTTTAAGTTCAAAGTATGGTCTGGGTCTAAACTGCAATTTCAAAGCTCCAAATTCTGATTATGCATCTGGTCTAAATTATCGCAATTTTAAAAACTCAGCATCCTAAACGACTTACATATAAATGTATTTCGTAATATACGTGTACATTTTCACATGGCTGATGTATGTTTTAAAAAGATCTTGATCAATATTGGTCGTCGAATTAGATCTATTCTTCGTTTATTTGCAAGGATCTAGATATGTATTCTAATTAAACAACTAGAACATCCCGAACGCTTTTTCCTAACCGGAACTTCAAAATGTATATTTTAGTTTTCATTTAGCTCTAGTCAATGTTTTACTATGTATGATTATTTTATGTCAATGTATTTCAATTTGACAAACAGTGCAGACCCTGATCAGATAGCTCCTTTAGGAGCCCTCTGGTATGTGTTCACCGTTTGCATATGACAAAGGTACACTGTTACAACGGACGCATATATGCATGTCTAGGGTTCAAAGGGTGAACCCTTAGCCTGCCAGCCACGACTATAGCTCCATATGCAAACAGCTTGGATCCGGATGAGACGCCGAGTAACTCGGCGTCTCATCCGGATCCAAGCTGTTTGACACACAGACAACATTTTCAGCAATTTTGAGCAACTTTTAAGCACTTTGAAACTTGAAGCAGACGAGAAATATAGCAGACGACAATCTATTTGGCGGGCTAAGGGTTAAGAAACCAAGATACATGTACATGTATACTACAGAACAAAGCAGCTTGAAGACAGATGACTAATTCCTTTGTGAAAACACAGAGCACAGCCTTGATGATAGAAGACAAGTCCAGTTAAAGTCCAGTGGTAACGAAATTGTTATGTGAACTTTATGCACAAGATAACTTCCACCGGGATAGTTTAATCAAACAGTTACTGAAGCTAATATTTTATGGTTTTAACGTCGCAAACGACGTGGTAAGTGGTTATTTCATACTACATGTACTTACATTAATCATTTCTCTGACAAGCCTGGTCACACATTCATTTGCATACTGCTTGGATCCCATCAAATCAAATTACACTATAACCCAATATATTAGGCATTCGGAAAGAATTTCTCTTATTCATGATTTACTTCAATTTTCATTTTCTTTCACTTTATTCTAATTATATTTACCTGTCTTTTTCACTTTATATCGGTACATAAATATAATTTCTTGAGAAATGCTTTTTAACGCATAACTCTTGTGTGAAAAGAGTGCTATATAAATCTGGTATAATAATAATAATATAATAATATTAATCTCGATTAGATACCGAGTAACGCAGTGTCTGATCAGGAACAAGACTAGTTGGCACTCATAAAAATATCTTTAGATTAGAAATATGGCAATGGCTGTGTTAGACGACGGCAGTGAAACGGTACAAACCAAAGTAATGCAGAAAATCATATACGTAGGGTTGTTTTGCATCACAGTTTTCCTGCATAATGCTGTAATATTTCCACAAGAACGTCTTTTTCATTTTCTTTGAATATCCACCTTAACACGTGCCTGGCTATAGTAGAAATGAACTGCAAAACTGAACATGGGTCCATGCTTGTAAAGCATTTGAGTTGAGTCTGAATTGTTCTCAGTCATTTGCTTTTGCCTAGGGTCAAATCTGACCAATAAAATGCTTGAGAACGAACTCAGACTCATTTCAAACGCTCGATAAACGCTGGACCAGTCTGATATCCACGTATAGTGATAGTCCCAGACTATCGATGTAAATTTTTGTATGATGTTTACATTGTTACATTTTGAAATGCTAAAACTACTGGATATTCTTATGATGCTTATGATCTATTCAATTGGATTGTCTAAGTTCTCGAAATGAAAACTTAAAGCAGTCGACAATATGCAAACTGACCATACACTATCATTTAGAAAAAGTAGGTTAAGTCCATCAGTTCGTACTTCCTATACGTTATGTATATGTTACAGTCAATCTGTGTTATCAGTCATTTCATTAAATGACTGAAAATTGCAGTCATTACGTGAAATGGCTGTTTTACTTAGTCATTTCATGAAATGCCTAAAGTTTTCAGCTATTTCGTGAAATAACTGAAAAACGCTTTCAGTCATTTCCCGAAATGACTTAATCGACAATAGCTTTATTTATCAAATCGTAATGATTGGTATATCTTAAAAAACTGTTGTTGAATTAGTTAATTAAAAGTCATTTCACACATTGCTTGAATCCTGTTAAAGGTTTCTAAACATTTTTTTGTAAAAGTGGCCTGTCTATTTCAGCCATTTCATGTAATGACTGAACTTTTAAAGATATTCAGTATATGTTACAGTCAATCTGTATAACCAATCATTTTTCTCAAAATGACTAGAAAAAATAGGCATTTCGTGAAATGACTAAGTGAAACAGTCATTTCACGTAATGACTGAATTTTTTAGTCATTTCAAGAAATGCTTGATTACACAGATTGACTGTAACATATACTTAAAATATTGATCGACAGACAAGGAAGGAACAAAACAACCCAAGTCAGAATGCTGTAAAATGCACGTCTAAAAGAAATACAAAAAAACTCTCCAACAGAAGCTGTTATTTTAGTTTGAAATTACTACGCCCTGTGTTATATTGCCACCAGATCCAAAGACTGAAAAATGAGGCTTAAATTGATTTATGCTTAATTCATTGACCTCTGAAAATCTGATTGCACAATTTTAGTTTCCAATAAAGCCTAGTTTATTTGTGACCATTTAAGATTATTTTAATATACACTGCAGATACACTGTTTGAATACAAAGGACAAGTATTCTCTCCAGAGACACACTGTTTGTAAAGGACATGACATTAATTCAATGGGTTAAGAGAGGTTTTAATATAAAATAATTTGAATTCTAGACTACACCTCTCTCAGTTTAGGAATCAGAAAAGTTAATATTGTTAGTATGCCCTTGTGGCACACGAATGCCTGAGTAAAATACCACAAGTTATTTTACAGTCAATCCTGTGATACCAACGGATAATGCACATTTTTCCCAAATAAACGTGTTTGAGCTAAAACAAGTATTTCTTTTGCAAACATTTTGCAGCCATATAAGAACCCGTGTATTCGTATATTCTATTTTAAGACAGCACTTGTCTTAATCCTCGTCGAATCTATCGGCATCTGATCAGATTCCAAAATCATTTAACACTTGTTATAAGGGTTTCTTACTTTGTGAACATAGAGCACATCTTTTATGATGGAAGTCAATTCTTCATTTACAAATGCATAAAAATGTTTTTAAACTATTTCGCAGCAGACATTATCAACTCATTATCCCCTGAAACTTACAACGGACAATTCCAATTTGCAATAAAGGCTGGTCCATTTTAGACTATTCAGGGGTTGTTTTTTGTAATAAATTGCAAAATGACAAACATTAAAGTCCCTGCTCAGAGGGCTCCTATAGGAGCCTTCTGATCAGGGACTTCACTGTTTGCATAGGATAAGTGTACTCTTCACATGTACGCATTTGATAAAGGGCGCATAAATGCGTCACTAGGGCTCAATGAGTTAACTGATTGACCCCTGAAACTTCACATGAACAGTCCAGTTTTCTCATTATGTCTAGTCACTGTTTTGACTATTTAAGGTTGTTGTATCGACAATCAGTGTAGACCATGGCCAGATGGTTCTTGTATGATTCCTCTTATCTTGGTCTACATTGAAAGCAAAGGACACTGTTTGATAAGGACATCTTAACGTGTCGTTACGGTTCAAAGCAAACAACTATTCAGCCTGGTAAGTTTTCTAGCATGTCTATTACTCACATTTGACTAAACCTTGGTAAGATAACGAAAAGCTCCATTGGTAAAATAAACGACTTAATAATTAAGACATTGGATGATAAAATAATTATTTTGGATAGCAATAAAACATCTTGAATGGTAAAACCTTGAAATACCGCAGGCAGAGTCCTGGCATTAAACCAAGTAAACATTCAGTAAATAAAATAACACCGCATTTCTAAGAGCATAAAACTCTTATACTGCTAGCTTCTGTTTCTGTTCCAGTTATAAATGTAAAACAAATTAAGAAAAGAGCAACACATGGTAAACATAAAGATCTTATAAACCTATCAATATCTGACGTCATCTCTAACAATGGCAGACATTGTAGATGTACAATGTATTTGTATTAAGTTATAAGTATTTACTGTACCTGCATTTGCTGTGCAGTATGACCCTCTAATACGACCACTTTTTTATTGGTCGTAATAGAGGCTTTTAACTGCATCGCATTTTCAGGCAGACAACTTGCTGTCAAACACATTTTGGAAAACACAAATTTGACCAGCATTGGAATGGCAAAGCTAAACTTTTTAACCTGCACACGAATTTATTATGAGCTTCGATTAACCTTTTAGCCCATATTTTGTTTCTAGATTAGACGGGTGACTACTTAAAGCAGGTTGAAAGGAAATCAGAGGAAATCTTAAAGCGCACCTGTTTCAGATATTGAAAAGATCCCTTACAGTGTATATACATGTACATGACTGTATACAATGGAACAATTTTCTTCGGTGGAATATTAAACTAAGTGTGTTAAAATCTATGAAGTGATGGGTTAAGACAGCGTTTACTGAAAATTAACATATCAATATTACTTGCATTGAAAGGAAATCAGAGGAAATCTTAAAGCGCACCTGTTTCAGATATTGAAAAGATCCCTTACAGTGTATATACATGTACATGACTGTATACAATGGAACAATATTCTTCGGTGGAATATTAAACTAAGTGTGTTAAAATCTATGAAGTGATGGGTTAAGACAGCGTTTACTGAAAATTAACATATCAATATTACTTGCATTGAAATTAGAAAAAAATATATATGAAAACTGGTACTTACTAGTGTTTTGCCTTATATGGCGTTTATATTGTTAAACCCTTGGTTTGCCGTATAAATCCACAGTGTAGTATATTTCATGTCATTATGACAGTCTAATGAAGTATCACTTATATAACCGGAAGCAAACACTGCATGTTGGTCACGTGCTCAGCTTCCGGAAGTCCGAAATAGTTGCATACAGACGACAATCCTTCACGTAGACTTTGACTGAGTTTATCCGACTAGTGAAACTGGAAAAGAGAAAAGAGAAAATCGTTACAAACTTATAGTACTTCCCATAATGATACAGTCAAACTTGTGTTAGGCGGTCGACCTTTAGCGAGCCACGAACATTTACCCCTATAGCCTGTTTCTAATACTGAAGATAGGTGATCACTTAGAGCAGGTTGAAAGTAAAGCAGAATGCGCCTTATGGCATATTCTGCTTTACTTTCAACCTGCTTTAAGCTACTATCTGCTAGAATATAGAAAATGTTTCTTATGATACATTTTCATGATTATATAAATTGGAACTATTTTCTTCAGTGGAGGAATAAATGAAATGTGTAAAAATACGTATCTATTAAGTAATGGGTTACGCAGCAGGTTGAAGCTTCATACTGGACTACCGTAATGAATATGGGTCCTAATGTAGCATTCTGCATTATTATTTACCCTGCATTAAGCTACCACTTATTATATATAAAAAAACTTCTAATTTCAATTGAATAACAAATGTATCATTAAGTGGTTGCTGAATTCAAGTTTGACATTGCATAAATAGCTGTTTCATTTCAGACGCCTACTTGCACCACATCTGATATGGATGAAATGGTCTGTATGTTTCCGGAAGGAAATTGGTGCACCGAGCATAAGATAAACACATTTAGATAGCTGATTGCAACCATTTGGTTTTTGCAATGGGTCGTAAATTCAGACAAAGTGTCTTTAGACTGAAAACCATAACTATGGTGTATTTGCAAAAAGAAAAAAAATACTCAAATAAAAGTAATGTGTAGCATAATGGTGTATGTGGTATTATAAATATGATCAGTCTGAAAACATCCTCAAGAAAAGTCACCAAATCTTAGGGGTTTTAGATATTTTCCATTGCTTTTTCTATTCCGTCGACAAGACGGCGAAAATCCATTTCGCATCGTTTGCGCACGCGTATGCATATACAGGAAAGAATACTGTTTCCTCCCTCGCTGTACACTAACTTAGATTAAATTGGATAGCGCGCTGGCAGTCCGACTCATGTTTTATTTTCCGTTACCGCATGCCAGATCTCGGGTTCGATTCCAATCCGATCTTGATATTCAGAAATACATTTTTAAAACAGAATATCTTATCCAAAACTAAAATTGACGTGTACATATAAGCGTTTGACATACATTTACAAAATATATTTTTAATGGCAAATCTGGTTGCCAGTCTCGTTAACTCGTTCCACAATAGAGGCGCCTGTAAGTGCATTTTATTCATACCTCCACGGACGAAAATAGTTCCAATTTGTACAGGCTTAATCACGTTCCATAATATACATTTTCGAAATCCTAGCAGATGGTAGTTTAAAGCAGGTCGAAAGATAAGCAGAAGACGCCTTAGGGCGCATTCTACTTTACGTTCAACCTCATTTAAGTGGTCACCTGTTTTCAAAACTTATTTGGGTAAAGGGTTGAGGGATAAGTGTTAACGAAATAGAAAAATCACAATGTGTATGTTGTTACAATTTAAACGAGAAAAGCAATAAAATATTGAAAGTGGCAGCGATTTTTTTCAAATGTTGATAGTGAATCAAATTTTGAGTAGTAAGCAGATGCCAATCTGGTCAGGCGGCAAGTTACTTGGCGTCTAATCTGTCTCCAAACTGTTTGAAATTTGCCTCGTTGTTTAAACTTAAAAACGTTATTACTGGGAAAAAATAAAATACTATACATCCTTGTAGCGAACAACTCAATCCTACCACCTCATCTGAAGTAGCTAATTCCTTTCCACTTGTGTCAAGGGTGGAAAAAGGCATTTAACACAATCTCCTCACTAGAATTTTTTCCAAGATAAACCATGGTTTAACCCTTATTATCTTATTCATCGGTTAACTTATTCAACCCTTAAAACAAAAGTATAGACAATTCCAGTTTCAAATTAAAGTCCTTTTCTGACAATTCAGGTTTGTCTTTAACAATGTGTTGCTATATGACAAACCGTGAATACCCCGGTCAAATGGCTCTTAAGGCCTTTTGATCTGGGTCTACACTGTTCACATAGAACAAATACAATATGCATACGTACATGTACGTACACTTTTGTACAAGACAAAAAACGTGGCACTAGGAGTCGATGACACCGCCACTGCAATAATATCGTCTGCAATAGATTGTAGTTCTTCGGCAGACCAGACGCCTGACAATTCGGCGTCTGATCAGTCTTCAAGCTATCTGGTCCTTGTTTTAGTTTTTTCGGTAAAATACAACAACTTAATCTAGATTTAAATAAAAAACCCTGATTTTAATTTGTCAATTTTAAAGCGAACGGGTTTAACTGCTCGGGTTTTTATCACATCCGGTTCACACTTACTTCACAGGTTAACAAGTGTTAGACAACTGCAGATGTATCCAAACTCAAGTTCAAGACTGACAAAACGCCCTCTGCATGTTTACTAAACCTTGACCTTATTAACTCCTTTAACTACATTTTAGCGTAGCTGAACTGGCACGTGCAAACAATTTGTATCCTTAGTAACCCGGCGTTTGATCAAGAAACAAACTATTTGATATCAACACCAATGCGTTTGTAAGTTTAATTACCTACATCATAAAAAATAAAAAATGAATATTAACATAGGCAGGAGAACTTTAACCCTGACGATAGTTGAACAGTGACAGGGGTAGTCTGACTACAGTAAACCCTCTCTGTTATGACCACTAAAGCGATGGCTAATTGATTGTATAAAAACAGGTGACAGCCGAAAGCAAATGACAATAAAACAAAGCTCCAGTAGGAGCCTTCTATTTTAATGTCACCTTCCTTACGCAATCCCTTGTCGTGAACACCTAATAAGTAACACAATTTAGTGGTCGTACTATAGAGAATTTACTGTAATTATTTGTTTGTGAAAAAGAGGTTCAAATGGAAAGTAAACACAGGGTGTTTCTGGTAGATTAGTTTTGTGTTGTTGTATCAGATTGTGTTCCATTTACAAATGTATTCATGGGCAGTCAGGCTGGGTGTGAAGTGTACATGTATCACTTTCACTTTCACTTTTATCTCGAGGGCACAATGGTGTCCCCTATTGTTTCCCTTACAATTCACTGTAGAGCTTCCTTTACACACCTGCTTGTCATATTGATAAAGACCTTATAAAACATAATCGCAACAAATATATGAGCACGTGTTGGCCTGATACATGTATATACATTCATTATAAACTCACTTCCTTCTTTTTTCTGCATCTTTCCAATATTTCTCTGTGCTTTACAACCGTAAAACCTCTATATTACGAACACTAACTTATTTTAATTATTAGGTGTAAATGGCAGTTAAACAGAAATTTACTGTTTCCTTGTTTTAACTCTCACCTGTCTTCTATACAATCAAATGGCCATTGTTTTAGTGGTCGTAATAGAGAGGACAGTTTATGTATTTGTCTCTTAGTAGCTTCTCAAACACAGACTAAAGAGGTGTATCGGCAAGAAACATATGATGTCCCAAGCTGTATGAATCATATACAGTGTTCCCTCTCTACAACGACATTCAATGGGAGACACAGATTGTGTGCGCTGTTCAGAGGGAGTCGTTGTAGGGTGAAAAATTGGCTAACATTTGCAAACAGCTAGAATCCAGATCAGACGCCGCGTTACACGGCGTCTGATCTGGATTCAAGCTGTTTGTCACTCGACATTTGTTTTTTTGTTTTGTTTTTTTTGGGGGGGGGGGGGTTGAAATGTCCATTTTGTAACTTTGAGAAAAACAGCAGTCGACAATTTTAAGCAGACCACACTGCAGCCGTGAAAAGGTTGGTCATAGTTGTCCTATTTAGGGAACTGCGGTAAGGGTCGTTGTAAGGAGGGAGTGGTCGTCGGGCGGGCCGTTAAAGAGAAGGAACAATGTAAATGCGAAACATCACTAAGTTTAAACGTCTATTATTCTTTTTAAAAAATCGAATGCTGACCAATGCACATCTGTAGTATACAGCCATGCATACATAACAGACAAAAGACTGAAAAGCAGATTTGACTGAACAGTCCTACACTTTACTGTAAGTTTGCCAAAATTTCCCTAGTGTTAGGCCTTGACAGCGGAGCATGAATCTCATGCTCTTACATACAGTAAAGGGTAGGACTGTGAAGAAGCATATCAATTTTTGTTTTATCGGATGTCTTACTAAAGATTAAAGAAAGAATCGATATGTGAAACCCATTATTCAAAGAACAGAAGTTACAACAAACCACATTTCCTAATACAAGTACAGTGCAGAAAACTTTATTCTCTCCCGTTTAAACGCAAACGAAACGCAAACGTACTGCAATAAAATGGGGAAAATGACAATCTTTTGACCATACTGACTACTAGTTTTTATCTGCGTGGCAAACAGTTAGGGTTACCCGGGGTCTGATCTGGCTCCAAACTGTTTGAAATGGAAATAATAGTTTAAGCGTAAGCGCGTTTATTGGGAAAGAATAACGTTTTCCCCTATGTAAACTCTAGAAGCATTTTGCTTTACTTTCAGTCTGCTTTAAGTTTTTAACTGAATGAAAATGAAATATATCTTATAGTGACTATGCATGGCTGTATAAAGTGGACACATTTTCGGTAGTCGAGAAATAAATCAATAGCAAAGAAATCGTATTTGGTGCAGGGTCAGTGTGGGGGGGGGGGGGGGGGTGTAAAGTACAGTTTATAAGCATTTTGCGTAACATACATGTATCCAGCGTGTCTACAGGGCTGCCATTTCTCCGGATTTTTCCGAAATCTTCGGATTTTAATTCTAGCAGATGGTAGCATAAAACGGGCTGAAAGTAAAGCAGAATGCGCCTGAATGTGCATTCTGCTTTACTTTCAATCTGCTTTAAGTTGCCACGTGTCTTCAAAACAAGATTCTGACTATTGGGTAAAGGGTTAAAGGTACAATTTGTAAAACCGCGGCTTGAAAAATAGAACATTTGGAACTCTTAGGATTTTTCATGATCAACTTATGGCAGCCCTTGTGTCTCACTTCGATGTTCGTATGATTAAAACTGGAAATCGACAAAGACCTCACCAATACAGTACATGTATTTGGATATTATACGCCCGTCATCGACGGTCGTATTATGGTATACCCAGCGCTGTCCGTCCGTCCGTTAACTTTTCTTGTTAGCGCTCTCTCACCTTCATTTATTTACCGATTTTGATTAAACTTCCTACAAATACTCCATACCACAATAGTTCCGACGAGTTCGCGTTTCAGACGTTGGCGATTATTTTTAGCAGAGTTATGCCCCCTATATTGTCAAAAATGGGCAATTTTTACAAAAAAAACCCAGAACTTTTTCTTTTTTTTATTCAATTGATTTCAAATTTGATATGGTGATACAATGAATGAAGTGACTTAATATATATTACGGGTTTTCGGTTTGACTCTGTATTTTCAGAGTTATGCCCCTTCACACAATTTTTTTAACAATATATTGTTTCCTGATAATAATTTTACTTACATTTTGTCTATTGTAGCCAAATTTCATATTTAGCTTTCTCATCATACAGGGAAGGCACCTGTGAAATTTGGTTCCTGTTAAATTTCAGACGTTGGCGACTATTTTTAGCAGAGTTATGCCCCCTTTATTGTCAAAAATGGGCATTTTTAAAAAAAAACAGAACTTTTTTCTTGACTATCGCAATACTATCGGGATAGTACTTGAGCTATCGCAATACTACAGCATAGTCTTTTTGAGATCGATAGTCGGGCCTACACTCCGGGCGACTTTTTCCAGTCGGCCTGAGTCTGGACGACTTTGACACCCGCCGGCCATGATGGGCGTATTTTGCCCCACTGCGGTGCTCTTGTTGGTAATAGTTGATATACTTATTCATAGCAAGATGTTTCTAAAACATCCTGTTTCAAACAACTTACACATTGAATTATATAAACGACGATTTTTAACCTAAATAGTGATGAATCGGATATTGATCGATCGCCGAGTTCCTTGGCGCCCGACCAGCTTACGAATTTCATTCCATTCAACCAGTTAAACATCATAATATCGATCACTTTTTCTAAAATCGAGTGACAAACAATTTGAATCCAGATCAGACGCCGCGCTACCGTTTGCAAATGTTAGGCAAGGCGTACTTAGCATAAAAAGGGTAAAACTATCGTTTGACTTATATTTTACAACTCTAGATTTTAGGCATTTAGACCGAATAAACATTGATATGGGTGTTAAGGTTAATCAGCGCCTGATTATGATCCAAACTGTTTGCAATACACTGTACCAGTGAAGTAAGCCATAGTTTGTGATGGAGTTATCCCTAGGTGCGGTAACACTGACAGTTGTCAACAGTGTAGACCCTGGTGTAACGCCACGTATTGTGGTGTCTTATCAGGGTACAAACTGTATGACAATCATAGCAATGTAAATAGTCCGGCCGCGGACACGTTTAACCTTGCTTGGAGTTGTATAGAAAATGTTTTTGTGGTTTTTGGTAGAATAGACCCTCAGCATTTAGGATCCGATGTATGACCGCCGGTCATCCTTGAGCATTTTGAGATATTCAAGATGGCGTCCAAGATGGCCGCCGGCATATATCTGGCTAACTGTTAGGTTTGATTCAATAAGCTTTAACAGATTTTTCAGCAAATTATTGCTCAATTTTATCTTTTGTGACATAATTAAAGTTAAAAATAGAAATAAAAATAATCTATAATTCAAAATGGCGTCCAAAATGGCCGACAAAGTACTTTTTTATGTAAAATAAAATGCAAAGTAAGTGCGTTACTTTACAAGGCTACGATTTGCTGCAGTTTTTTCCCCGTCGTGATAATATAATTGTTCATAATTAATAATAAAGCATGACAAGATCAAGTTGGCGATTAATTAATTCATAAATGAATTATAAGAGACTGTCATCAGAATAGAGTATACATAAAAACCATACAGCTTAAGTGTACATTAAATTAGTTCATGCATATCCATGTAATGCAATAAAATGCAATAAATATTTCAGATTAACAGAAAAGTAATTAGTCAAGTCAAAACTCAAATATTATCAATTAGTTCATAGAACCCAATTACCTACCTTTAATATATAAATTTCACTGTTTTTTAAACAAAGAATGCTGAAATTATCGTACAAAAATAAAGTTCTGTGTTTGCATTACTTAGATATTTGTCACCACATGTCACCTTTCTTGTTAAATAGTTCAATTACACGTGAGCTTCTTAGGAACAGGGAAATAAATTGGTAGAATGGATACCAATAATTCTTCTTGGGATGCAAGTCTCCTGAGGATGTGGTGGCACCTAGTTGAACCAGATAACTGTGTACAGTATCTTTCAGTATAAAACTATGTTCATTATTCCTTTTCATCAAGCCTTTTAGCATGTATTCTGTGAGTTTGTAAGCTAGTACTGCTGCTGCAAAGAATCATCATATCTTTGAAATATTGCTGAATGAGAACATGGCTACACAGACACTTGACTGAACAGTCTTTTGGCTTAACCATAGATTAGAATAAGAAAGAATGACATCACACATATAATTTCTAATATAAAAAATGCATATCTTTACTCCTGAATTACCAAAGTAAACAGAACTTTGGTACAGTTACTGTCAAATTCAGTCACTACAAAAGTGGTCATCTTGTATAAGAAGTGCATAACTCTTGACATGATGATATATTGCAAAGCCGCTGGCCTATCAGGGGTGATAGCCGAGATGATTAAAGCAGCTTCGGAGTACAAGGGGTTTGAGATTTGAAGACGACTGACTGATGCGATTTTCAGTAATTGTGTGATATCTGAAGACAGGGAGGCAAATTACATCCTCAAACAATAAAAAGGTGAATGACAAGCTCGCATGAGCGACACTTATCATGTGGTAAAGCTCAAGGACCAGACAATAAAGTTGATGAACCGATTAAACAGATACCTCTGTGCGTGAGATTATCAACATTTGCGTTGTTAAGGGTAGAGGTACTATTGATTCGTTCTTCACCGTGTACCATCTATAGCACAAGTAAAAGGTCGAAATCAAACCTCTGCATGTGGCCTTTGTTGATCTGGAGAAAGCCTTTAGATTCAATACCAAGAATGAGCTTTTGGTTTGAGGAATGCGATTTGCATGTCAAACAGAGTTTGAAAACCGCTTACATGAAGCGGGCAGTATTACGAGAAGTTTTTGTGTATGGCTTGCATTAGGTATTTGATCTCAACCCTCTGCTGTACCAGTGCTTGATGTTCTGCTTTACTAGTGTATGAGACTCTGTCATAAGAGTCTAGCAAAGGTGTTCCGTTGGCGCTTCTGTACACAATTTTCTGTGATCACAAATTCACTGACAGGGTAACCCAAACACCTGGATGGAAGGTTGTTATCAAACCGTGTTGACAGAGAGTTAACATGAAGAATACTTGGCTCATGATCTCAGAGTGGTCATTGGCTTGGTCTTCTTCCAGACTGTAGGGAATGTTCCTGTGCTGACTGTCAGATTGGAGAAAATTCAATAGCAGTAGTTATGTGACATTAATTGTACAATTACAAGCAGTGCAGACTTTGTATGCCTATGACGTCAGGACTAAACTTGTCTTTTTGATGGAAGACCAGTTACTCTGTTAGGTGTGACTGTCGATGGGGCTACGTTTGATGTCTAGAAAGCTTCTGTAACATGTTGTTTGCTAGAAGAGGATTCGAGCTTGTCATAATCACAGGACAGGAAATTTCAAAGAAAGACCTAGCACAATTATATCCTTTGAGACTCGTAGAATAGTGTTCAACACCTGTTTGTTATTTTTTTCATTTAATATGGAGGCTATTCATTAATGTCTTCTGCGGAAGATTTGCAGACAGTTTGCAGAAATTGAGCCTGTGATCAGTTGGATTTGTGGCGTTAAACAGGACGAGGAGGTCCCACAGATACAAGTAATGAGAACTAAACGTTTGGGATGTTATGGACAGGAGGGGTGTGCCACTTCATGCATCAACTCAATAACGAGGAGGACCATTCTGCGCTTAGTAAGACTTAGTAAGAGATCACAATCGCCATGGTTAGACTATGGAAGAGATGACCAGGTCCTGCGTGTCAGAGGAGCATATAAATCAGGTTTGAGGACATTCTAGCCACATTCAGCCTACCCGAGATGCTAGGACATCCACATCAGTTGAGAAATAAACGCAGTATCATGTCAAGTACAACTAACTTAATAGCAAGCTATGTTAGAAACCTGACATGACCTTTTGTTTCTAATTATCATTTACAGTGTGCAATTTTATTCCCTACTAATAAGAATATTTATTTATATAATAGTACAATATGCAAGTGCTAATTCATAAACGTACTGTATATCGACACCAATACTCCTTTACATAGGTTGTTGTGTGCGACATACTCATTTTCAAATTCACAATACATGCAGAACCAGGAATAGTATCCAATTTATATTACATCTCACATAATATTACTTCTTGAAAAACAAACAAAACAAAAACGCTGACTTTGGCAGCCATTCTGATTGCCATTTAGAAAACGAATCATATAATTTATGTTCAAAACACAAACATCAATGGTGACTCAAACTTGAATTAACCTCTGATTTTTTTCTGCAGAAGGCGATGATTAAGATAGATCAACATAAGACTAATCTTTCAAAAGCAGTTATTTCTTAATTCTAATTAATTCTTAAAAACACTCATTTGTCTTAAAAAGAGGCTAAAAAGAATGGTATGCTTGGTGGATAGATTATATACTCACTTTTTACATTTATTTTACATTAAGTAAATTTTCAGGCTCCATATCTTTTGAAGTACTTCTTCAACTCAAGTTTTGTTTGAGATTTTTAGGGTTCATACCTTCACCAATGTATTCCAGTGGAACATTTATATTAAACGACACATGTAACGAAAATGAAACACACAAGGTATATTCTTATTTCAAATCAAAGGGAGGTAATTTTATATTTGAAGACTTTCTAGTCTTGATAACGCCGTGAATATTGCGATGAATGCAAGTCTAATGTGATTTTATTTTCTTTAAGCAAATGTTCTAGCGGCTGAATATAAGCACGATTGTATCTCCTCTATAGAGAACGTTTATAATAAAAAATACTGTTTTTCGGAAAGAGTTATCGACCTTTTCATTTTCAATACAATGTGCCAGTTATTTAGCCACAATGATAGGTTTATGTATGAGACGCTGATAATTAAGAATACAAAAGCGGGTACTTTCTGTTTTTTGCTTATTATATAAAATTGAAGAGACAAGCATCTGTTTTGCATATTTTGTCGGCCATTTTTGACGCCATTTTGAAATTAACTCTGTTTGTTTTTTTAAACATCGAAGAAGTATTGAACTACTTTTAATCTTGTTAACAGTTGACAATTACCTAATCAAAACTGACAGCAGTTTCATTTTTCTTCCCGCAACCATCTTGGACGTCACTTTAATACTTTGTCGGCCATTTTGGACGCCATTTTGAATAAAGCATTATTATTATTACTTCCATTTTGAACTTAAATAATGTCAAACGTTATGAAAGTGAACTATAATCTGCTGAAAATTTTAAATCAAACCCAACAGCTAGTCATTTTACATCGTTATGCATGGACTTACTCAATGTAAACTTAAGCTGTATGTTTTTATGCATACTGTATTCTGGTGACAGTCTCTGATTATTCATTTATGAATGAGTTAATTGCCAACTTGATCTTTTCACGCTTTATTTATTAATTATGAACAATTATATTACCACGACGTGAAAAAACTGGAGCAAATCGTAGCCTTGTAAAGTGTCATTTTCATTTTATTTCACATAAAAATGGTCTTTGTCGGCCATTTTGGACGCCATTTTGAATTATAGATTATTTTTATTTCTATTTTGAACTTTAATTATGTCATCAAAGATGAAATTGAACTATAATTTGCTGAAAATTCCGTTATAGCTTATTGAATCGAACCTAACAGTTAGCCAGATAAATGCTGGCGGCCATCTTGGACGCCATCTTGAATATCTGGAAACGCTCAAGGATGACCGGCGGTCATACATCGGATCCTAAATGCTGAGGGTCTATTCTACCAAAACCCACAAAAACATTTTCTATACAACTCCAAGCAAGGTTAAGCTAAAATACCCTTATCTGCTACCAGACTATAAAAGTCAAAAAAAATAATTCCAAATTTTATAAATAAAAGCAGGCGAAAAATATAAACAGATGATAATGTGGCAGAGATTGTGTTAGGCGGGGTTTTACGTTATAATGGCAGTGGAAGGGTTCAACGTATTGGTTATGTTGGTGAAGTACAGTTGAGAAGGCATTATTCTTTCCCAATGAACGCGTTTCCGATACAATAATATTTTCATTGCAAACAGTTTGGAGCCAGATCAGGCGCCGTGTAACAAGGCTCCGAACTGTTTGCCGCCCAGATTAAAATGAAAAGTCTGAATTGTTTTGTCAGTTAAAAAATGCATTGCAATGTATATATGTATACGTTTGCGTTTAAACGGTAAAAATAAAGTATTTTCCACTGTAAACTATGATACCAATATAAACATATGTCTGGCACTACTCCACCGAAGATCGTTCAGCTTAATATATGTAGAAAACAAATTGGAATCTTAACCCTCTACACGCTACGGGCGAATTTGTTTCATTTTGCAAACAGTTTGGATTCTGACGAGATTCCCTGTACCTCTGCGTCTCATCTGTATCCAAACTACGTGACACTGTGGGGATTTATTTCTTCAGATTTAAAACGCAGATATATTAAACCTTAGAAATGTAGCTGACGAAAAACTTGCAGACAAGAACTTAATAGCGTGCAAATAGTTAACCATATGGCAAAGCTTTAAATTGAAGTGGCGCCCTCTGGGTTATGGCATTAATTCATTAAGTTTATTATGTGCTTGTTACATAAATTTCTATACCTTACTGCAGTATGTGTTCACTGTTTACCTCACCAGTGCCTAAGATTGCCACTTCTATCATTTGCAAACAGTTTGGATTCAGATCAGAGACCGCGTGGGGAACTCAAACAGTTTAAAACTGGTATAAATGTTTAGCCAAAGTGCTGATATTCTAAAAAGAAGACTATGATTATTTTTGCAAGCAGGCGATATTATTATTTATGGCAGTGAAAGTGTTCGATGAATTATATACCGTCGCAAAAAAAGAATTACAACACAATTAACCCTATGATAGTTGACGAAACTCCGATACAACACTAGTAATCCTTTGATGATAAAGGAATATCAAAGCGTTGTTTCTCATTTGAAATCTTAATAATGAACTATTCATAAACGGTTAGTTGCTCGAAATTCAATTGAAATAACATTTTTCTAAAACCATTAATCGTTAACTTTCTTTGATGTAGCAATTAACCTAGATCTATATACATAAATACACTTTACTTGGCGTTACATTTCACACAGTAAACTCCGCTTGTTCGACAACTCACAGACACGTTACTGATTGTGTCAGGCTGAGATTGCTATTAAAGCAATATAGAGATAGAGTTTAACCCATTTGTACATATAGCGTCATATAAAAGGGACATAGGCACATATGTAGGCACTGATCAGACGCCCTATATAGTACATTTGTAAAAATAATAAAAGGACTTGACATAAATTGAAATTGGAATTGTCCATTAAAAATTTAGAGGTGAATGAGTTAAACTCGAAACAATTGTAGAAGGTTCAGTTAACCCTCTCTAAGACGACCACAAATTAAGTTAAATATTCGGCATTCATGCCATGTGACTGCTTAAAGCAAGATGACAGTAAAACAGAAAGCTCCTGATGTAGCTATCTGTTTTACTGTCTCATTGCTTTAAACTATCACTTGTATTTATACAATCAATCAGCCTTCATTTCAGTGGTAGTAATAGAGAGGTTTTACTGAAGTGTGCACCGACTGTTGGGTGTATACAGTACATAAATATTATTACATAGTTTATGTAATTCTTTATTTTCTTCTCTGACATAACGAGTCATAAAACTCAAAGGATGTAACTGAAGGCGCGAGAGAAGGCTCACCTGGAAGATTCAACATACGAATTTAATTACTGGATGATACTTCGGGTAATTCCTAAACACGTACAAAGTCCCTTAGGCTTGGGGAACAGTTCAAACCCCGGAATAATAACATCTATAAGTCTATTCTGAATTTAATAAAAGGAAGTTCTAAGCCAAACAGTGCTCAGTTGTGATAAGACTTTTACACAATACACCTTTTTGTGTATAATGGAGTGTATGAAGGCAATAAGAGACATCCGTCAAATGCTCATTAGATATTTCTATTCTACTTATCATCGGTTGCCAGAAATATTTCTAGAATTGGGCAAAACACGTTATTCTTTCCCATGAAAGTTCATAGAACACACATTGTAGTTTTTACTATCACAGTCATGAAAGAGAAGCATGAGGTCTGCAGATATATACCATGTGGCCAAATAGCGCAAAATTAGCAAAACGACGGTCCCATTTGTAGCAAACCAAATATTGTCGATATTATTGAGTCAATATTATTGGCAATAGTATTGATATTATGTGTCCCGCCTAACAGTTACCTTTACCACACGAGAGCTATATTCGATCTTGCTATAACGAGTCATAATAGAATAATGCATTGCCAGCTCAAAATAGTTCCAACAAAACGCCTGCGGACTTCTTTTACATTTAGTTTGCTTTGGCCAATAACTGGTTCAAACAGTTTGTATTCGGTCAAACCGCCGAGAAATTTGGCGAGTTATCTGGACCTTAACTGTTCTATTGGACTGCAAATCTGCTATCTTACAGATAGAAACGACGTTCTTCTATCCTACTAAACACGTCTGTGCTAAAACATTTATTTCCGCTGCAAAAAGTTTGGTGCCAGAAATAATTTCGTACACAGCCCTAAACTCAACATAAATTGTTCATTATTTTAAAAGTGGAGCAGTCTTTTCATCGTAGACTGTATTACAGTGGTTGGAACAACAGTGGTATTTAGTGAAGTTGAACATTGTATGACTTCAATCAGCTTTGATATAGAACAATGGTATAAACCGTGTTATTGTATATCTAAAATGTAAAAGCCATACTATATTATACAAATTACATGTAGTTCTATTGAAGTGAAATAATGAATAAAGATTCCATATGCTTTGTATCAGCAATCTGCATAATGGGACCAATTATAGTCCTGATTCATATTCAACTGAGCCATGATAACTAGAAATCGCTTTACTTAGCCATGTTTTAACTTTGAACTACTAGTATAACCGACGTAAATGAACTCGTCTTCTATAAAACTTCTCTATTACGACCACTTAATTATGTTAATTGTAAGGTTCTACGACAGGTGATTTGAAATCAAGGTGACTGTGAAACAAAAGGCTCCTCAAAGAGCTTTCTGTAACCCTGTCACCCTGCTTTAAGCTGCCATCTGTCTTTTTATATAAACAATTAGCTCTCGTTTAAGTGGTCGAAATAGAAAGGTGTTACTGTAATTGACTTTCAACTGAAACAGGTCAAGTTCGATTTACGCAATTCGATTTACCAAGGTTCCACTATAGTAGAGAATTATCCCACTTGGTTAATATTAGAAACGAGCTGCCGTGGATGAAATGTAAGGTAATCCCATTTAATCGAAACAAAATGCACTGCAATTAAATGTTGAAAACAATTACATTTTGAAAGTAAATATATGTTTAATCTGCATTGTAAGCAGTTTTGGACTCAATCAAACTTTGAGTTTCTCTAATTCATAGCCTATATGTACAGGTAACGTCAAAATATGGCTGAAATATTATGAAAACGTTTCAATCATTTACAAAACCAGATTTAGACCTAATCCGGGGGGTTAAGGTGCTTCACTGTATTATTCAATGTGAGAATCGCTGTATGTATAAACAGAAAAGAAATCTCACTGTCAAAAACATTTAAAAGAAAAACATTGTTTTCTGAATTTTCACTATTATTAATCTCCTGGTTTTCAATTTGAAACTATCATCATTATTCTCAAGTACTCTGTGTTAGCAAGATAACACAGACTGCATTCTTTTGTAAATTGTATGCCATAATTTGCATTTAATCTGTTTTCCTGTATTAGAGAGTTATTCGTTGTACGTTTATATCTTCAGTTTTGCCTACATTCTGCTTCTTTCGTTTCCAGTAACCTATTACTCCTAAGCCCATTTCTAAGTTTTGAAGACAGGTAACAACACAAAGCAAAATGCACTTTCAGGCACCAGCTTGTTTACATTAAACCTGATTTAAGCTACACTTTTATGGGATCTATTGCTTATGTTGGACATTCATTACTATATGACAGGCGCGTCGCGGGGTCTTGAACATTAGGGCGGCGGAATTTGTGTACTCACTCTTACTAGGGGGGGTCCGGAAAATTTTATTTCTAGATGGTCTCTGCTGCATTCTGAGGGTGTTTCCAGCATTCCAAACAAGTATAAAGCGAACATAATTCTATGTAAAAATGACTCCAAATGACCCCAAATTATTAATCTAAAATAACATTTTTTAGGCAGGTTGCCTTCAAGTATTGGGCCTGATTTATGAACACAGGTTCGAGTGGGAACATACAATAATTTAGGAACCAGGGGTCCGTCTTACGAAACGCCGTACGACAAAAATGGCCGTAAGTCAGAACGTTACCTAACATACAACTTCTGATTTCTCCATCATGTATTGTGGCATTTCTTTGGAATCATTTTTTCTTTTCAAGACGATACCAAAGAGATGCAACAAGACATGTTTAGACGGAGAAATAAAAAATAGATCTAATTGAGAGGTTTTTTTTAATCTGACTTACGACAATATTTGTCGTACGACGTTTTGTAGGAGGCGCCCCTAATAAAGAAGTGAAAACTGTGCTTTTTTAAGCTTCAAAAGAGTGAATATTTCTTACGTTTTTCTTCATTTTTCTCGAGTAATAACAATTTTCACAGTTTTTAGTCTCATTAAAATATCACACAAACAGTTTAAGATCTAGCCGCTTTAATCGCTACCAATCAATTAGAACCACTATTGATCACCCGCATGTAACCAATCAATTAGAGCAAGCACTGACCACCCGTCTTCATAGGCCACTCAGCTATAGGGGATTAACAGTTTATTACCAATTAAAGGTAACGATGCTATCGGCGATCTCACCTAACGTTTTGCAATACACGTACGTAACCGCTGAATTTGGCCTTCGCTGTGCCACTTTAACAGAAATATTTTGGTTTTGACAAATTTTCGGGGACAAAAAATCGCCGTTGCTTGCCGAATTATTGGGGCGGCGGTCGCCGCCAGCGGCGCCTCTGTATGAAATGGAATTATTTTCTTCAGTGGGAAAATATATTAAATGCGCAAATGGCGTAACTATGGATTAAAGGTGAATCAAATCAAAGTATACTAGGTTCTTCAGTAATTTCTCCTCATCACATCCATACCAAAGACAAAGAAGGCAAGCTTTAAGGCAAGTAGTTGCTTACAAAAAGGTTAAAAGTAAAGCAAAAAAGGCTCCTGTATGTGTTTTCTGCTTCATTTTCACCTTGTTTCAAGCTA
The DNA here is from genome assembly GCA_922989275.2 of Gari tellinella. NCBI lineage: Eukaryota > Metazoa > Mollusca > Bivalvia > Cardiida > Psammobiidae > Gari > Gari tellinella. The sequence continues at coordinate 90,508,894 of OV277860.1, forward strand.
CATTGTAGTTTTAACTTTATCAATTGGTTTATTACTTAAGTGGTCGTAATAGTAGGAATGATGCTGTTACAAGTAACCCTTTCATGGTCGCATTTAATCGTCTGCTTTAACCCTATTACCGCCAAAATACCGTCTGCTTTGGTAGTGTCGTCTGCTAATGTTTAAAGTCAGTTTGAGGGCTATTTTAACTGAAGAAATGTCGATACGAGTGCCAAACAGTTTAGATGCTGAACAGACGTCGCGTTACGCGACGTCATCAGGATCCAAACTGTTTGCAAGTCACCTTTTCGCGCCGTTGGCAGTGAAAGAGTTAAATGGACAGTGTTTGCACGCAACTTGATAGATGTGGTACATAAGTCTTGCTAGATTCAGACGTAGACAGAGCAAAGGTAATCGATAATGTACTTATTTGTTTTCCCTGTTATCAGCAACCAATTCCATCTCTGTAAATAGTATATTTTTAGCATTGCTGTGCACACTCAATTTGTATCTCGAGCTGATGTGGTGAAGAAAATTGCTTCAGACAAGCTTTTTCTTTAATTGAGATCAACATTCAAGTCTAGTTTATATATGAAAATGGTGTGTGACACCCGTCATTCCTAGATGTACTCGTATTATACATTTGATTTTGATAGCTAATGTGCTGTATGAAGTATGCTCCGGACAAGCCTTTCTAATATTGAGGTTAATTTCAAGGCCCAGATCACAGCTGATTAACAATGGTTCGGTAAAAGGCTCCCTTTTAAGATGTGCACCAAATTAAGTATACTTAGTTGATATAATATAGGAGATATACACTGGACAATTTATTTTCTATGATTGAGATCAAAGGTCATGGTCAAGTTCAAGGTCACAGTATCCAGAATCCATACTCGATACTATCCACCCAAGTATCAAGTCATACACTAAATAATACGTGCCTCCCTTCTTTGATAATTGCGATCAAAGGTCAAGATCAAGATCGCAGTGGCCTGCAAATGATAGGAGATTTTATGCTATTCCAAACTGCACTTACGTATTAAGCAGATGTCCCTACATATCTAGCAGATGTGATATAGAACGTGCGATCCTGACACATTTTGCTATAACAAATAGTTTGGAACCTGATCTCGATCCTAACTGTTTCAAAGTAAACTTTAGTCGCCTGTCAATTTATGTAGTAAAATATTATTACATTAAGACGATATGTAAGCAGACAACCCTTAAACAAGCTTTCCGTGTTTCTGCCATCTTGTTTGAAGAAATCTTCTGCCTCAAACTGCGACATACAGTTGTATAGTAGCGATACTCAATGTGTTTAAACCTATCATAAAACCACAACATGTTGGCACCAGATATGACAATCACAACACAACTCTCGTTATAGTATATGCATTGCTCACAGTTGCCAGAGAATAATGATCTTTATCGTTTAAACAGTCTTTGATCCCGATCAGAAACCACGTTCCTACAGGGAACGTGCTATAATAAACAATTTAGTCGGTGATACTTCGCTAACGTTTCACTTTGGCATTGCAAAATAAACACTAATTGCTTTACTAATAACATTCCTTTACGACTACTGGCTCTCTAAACCGACGTTAGGTGTGGAGTTTATAGCATACATTGGAATGATTTTATTCTGCAATAAGCGCGTTTGTTAACCACTATTAGTAGTTTTGAACTGGATCAGACGTCGATAAAAGCAGCATTCAACCTGAGTCCCGAGACCTAACTGTTTGCCACTGATATTTAAATGATTTGTAAGCATTCTATAAAAACCGTATTTCTTACATTTCATTTGCTTTACATTTAGTTTCGTTTAAATGGGAGATAATAAAGTATCCTCCCTATATTTTTGGTCGATGTATACATGTATATCGCTTTATGGGTATCAGTCTAGGTCAATGAATAAGTGCATCATATTCTTTCTCTGTATGATCTGCATCCACGCTTTTGATATTAGCTAAGCCATTTCTCAAGACTATGGAATGGACAATGTGATGGAAGCCAGACATGCTAAGGTCAGCCAAGGACATGGCAGCGGTAATCGATACTCTACTTATATATTTCTTGCATGCCATAGTAAACCCCTGTTAGAACAACCATCAAAAATGTATATTTTCAATGTTTAAGAAAGATCGTTGCTCAACGCAGAATTTGATCAAAACAGATATATCCGTAGGAACTTTCTTATTTACTTTAAACCTGCAATAAACTACTATACGTCTTTAATGCATTTGCGAGTTTTCTCTTGAGATGTATTAATCTTGGGTAGTTCCGGTATCAATAACGTCTAAGCAATGGTATTCCGAAAACACTATGATGCATGCCAAATGGTACATCTGCAATTACAAAAAAATGCTTTAGCTTTATATTTTGTTCTATTCAAAAGACAGTGTTGGTTCGTAGCATGTTTCACAATACTAATGAGCTGATCTCATTAAACTATTGACCTATGAATATCATAGGATGACATGTACTGTTATAATGTCAACACTTATATCAAGGCTCACTATTAAATTAACATTTCTTTTCTTAATTCATTTCCCTATCAGTGAATCAAAACCTATGATTTGGCTACTTATTAAAAACACATAAAGGAATCAATTAGAATCGTCGTTTAATGTTTGCCTTGTTTGGACAGCTATAAACTATACATTTTTAGCTGCCGAAAGGACATAAGTTCACAACCCACATTAAGATAATTGGTACTCCATTGCAAATAGTGTTGCACTACTTGTATTACCCCCAATTCTCCGCAGAAATAAACAATATATTCCCTCCTGTCTCTCTATCATTGCCGATATATCTAAATCCCCAGTGAGAAATTAACAAGTCTGGCTTATAAAGTACACGATAGCTATGCCAATTAACGTATTAGGTCCTAGATCAAGTTATGATGTGAAATTGTATATATGTTATAAATGCCAATTTAATAAAAAATGTTCCTTTTTTATTCAATTTGCTTGTTTGCTCAAAGGTATAATATCAATCTTGTAAATTATTACATTTTTAGAACGATAACCTTTGAGTGCCAAACCGTTTGGAACCTGATCAGATGCCGATTAACTCGACGTCTAATCTGGCTCCAAGGTACGACATATTAGTACAAATGTCTTTGTTATGAACGGATGACCAATATCAAACCAGGTTTAACCCTTCCACTGCAGTATAGCACCATAACCCGTTTAGTTATGCTTGGCCGATAATGTCACAGACAATAATGTCTGTTACCCAAACGGAAATACATTGACAGAGAGTACAATCAACAGTAGTGATGATGATGATGTTCCTGTGTGTCTGTGCAACTGGTTGTATCATTAAATTCTCTTTATTTGAAATATAAAACTTTGGATTTCGCTTCTACTCAAATCGAAGGAACAGTAAAAGCAAATGTGACTAAAAGTCTACAATCTACCCCTCAACGACATACCGACGCAGAAGCTTAAAAGCTAATACCATGTGGTTGTTTAAATACAAGACTAAACGTATACAAAGTTCTATATACTCGTGATATATCGAATTGAATACCCAATGCAGTGAATTTGTATCGTAATGACCCTATGTATAATGGCAGAAGTTATCCTCCTTCAGGAGCAGCATGGTCAGGATATACACTGCTTACCACTAAGTGTGCACCTTTTGGACAGATTGCTGTGTAATAAAACATGTACATGTATGTAGTTTATTTTTTAGGATAATTACAGCAGTTAAACAAGGTATTCCAATTCTAAGGGCTTTTACGGTATGCAATTATTGAATGAAATACCAACACAATGACGGTTTGTTAATATATATGCAAGACTTAACCTATAAACAGAAATCCTATATATAGTTATAGTATATAGAATGAAATACTGATGCAGTGGACGTTTGTACCGTAATGATCTTAAATATAGATTTTTATAGTATAGATCCTGATAAGATTGCTCCTACAGGAGCAGTCTGATCAGAGTCTACACTGTTTGTCATTCAATTTGCTCATTTTGGACAAATTACTGTTTGAGAAAATCAATTCGTTCAATTCAGCGTAATTACAGATGTTTTACAGAGTGTCCCAATTCTTAGGAATTTCACTGTAGCAATCATTGATTCGTAGTCGTACAATAACTACAAAAGTTTCTCCTCGACATGAGCTAATGTGAGCAACCTGGCAGATATTCAATACATTCAGTCTTAGCCATTTATTTCAGCCTGTATTTGCATGGGTTAATGCATGTTTTGCCTGTACATTTAAATGAACCACTCTCTTGTGTGAATGATACTATGTCAGTTATAGAGGCGTGATATAAAGTAGAATTGATTTATTTTCATACCGTCGCAAGCACTTAAAGCGAATACATTGACATTAAAGACAATTGTTACTTATTTGAATCTGAGTGTCAAACAATTTGAGCTTCATCAGACGCCGGGACAATGGTAAAACATGCTTGCAATGAACATATTTTGGAATACATACGTGTTTGTTGGACAGGTCACGTTTCACAACATGAGGCTTTCACAATGATTTCATTAATAAAACAATACAGTATAGATCCCACGTCCTCACTGATTACATCTGTATCCAATTTAGTCTCAGCTGGGTGTACATTGCAAGCTAAGGTAACCATTACACAAAATTGAGCGATAGAGTCGAAAATAACATTTTCCAGTTTGCATTATATGGGTGATATGGAACCAATTAACAGTATCTAGGATAGGATATACCTCCTTAACCAGTGAAATTATATTAATATCTTAACAGTTAACACGGAACAAAAGCAAAATGTGGATCAGGAAATGCACTGATTGCGTCGCCAATTAGTATTAAATCTTTCTTTAAACATTAACACAGCTGCATGATTAATTAAGAATGAAAAAAACAAATTGAGAGATTTGTAAAATTAATGTCTAAGTATTGTATCCACAAAACTGGACATACACTTTTCTTTGACATTTAAATTTTCTTCCATTGTCTCGGAAAGACACCAGGTAGGTAAGGAATGTTCCCATAGTCGGTTCAGTGACAATTGTCTTCTACTAAATAAAATAGTTAGAGTTATTTTATATTAATGTAACCTTTACATATTTTCATTTGTCAGTGCAGCAGTGACAGTGTATTAACTCTTTGCATTCTGGGTATTTATTCATCTGCACCAATTGTTGCTTGCAACTGTTCTTAAATTAGAATTTTCAATATTTCTTTTAAATTCAGGGTAAGAATGGCAAACTGTTCTGATCCTGATGAGACACCGCGTTACGCGGCGTCTCATCTGGATCCAAACTGTTTGCAAAGGTCATGAACGTTGCAACTATATCCGCCGCTAGTATGCAAAGAGTTAAGCAGAAGGTATCCTGGTAGTATAACCCGTTCACGCCATTGGCTTTCATTTTGCAAAGAGTTTGGATCAAAATCAGACGCTTCTTCATGCGGCTTCTGACAATGATCCAAACTGTTTACCAATATTACTTAACACATTAAGTCTGCAGTCATACTGTCTTAAATTTAACTTTGAAACAAAAGTACTGACACCAGTATCAATGCATGCAATCTTTTGGTAGTGAAAGGGGAATAGCAGACGAGAAAATTCAGAGAGGAAAACAAAAGGCTTAAGTTGTTAAACGTCGTAAAATCGGGGGTTAGTGCTACATCATCATGTTTAACAATATGAAATGCTGCAGTGACAGTATTCATGTGATATAATATCCCTAACTGCTGATGAAGGAAATTGCTTTCGCCTGTCTGAGTTTTCTCACCTAGTCTTGTCTAAGGAAATACAGTAAAACTTCGATATCTCGAATTCGTCAGACTCGGATTTATCCTAAATTCTTCAGTTTATTCATATGGTCCACCTTAAGTCGATTATAACCTAATTTTAAAGTTAAAACATGGCTAAGTCATGTTTTAATGTTGAAATAAAGACATGTTCTACCTAAGCGTACTGGAGATATCAAAGTTAGGCCTTAAAGAACAAACACACCATGTTTCATAATACTAGTAGAAACAATGGCAGGAATTTTGATGTAAATCCCTATTTAAATTCAAGGAAGGTGTTTCAATTGTAAAGAAGCATTTTGCAGGTTTTTAAATTATACACAATTACTGCTCAATATACATTTATCAAATATGTATGAGTTAAAGAACCTACTTAAGGCATTCTTAAAAGTCTTCGACTATATAATTTTAGGACGTATTAAATGGATTCAGTACTTAGCTTCTGATGGGTATTTGTTTTAACGATATATATAAGAGTAAATTCATTACATTCATTTGGAAGCAGTAAGCAACTGTATATCTTGAGATATGTCTGATTCACGCGAGTGTCATAAAACGCAGGCATTTCTCCTTTTTTAAATGGCAAATTATAATTTGCAATATGTAATCAATTAGATGTGTTAAAACTAATTGAAATTCAAACAATCTTTCAAATATAGAAAAAGACAAGTGTATAATAAAAAGTCAAATCTTTATCATATTTAGACTTATTTACTATTTCAAGATTTTGTTTAAAGTATTTCGACAAAACTCTTCCTGTTTATTTCTATCGTCTGCTTTAACTCTCTTTAACGAGTGTCAAACAATTTGGATCCCGATCATACGTCACGTTACGTGGCGTCTTATCAGGATCAAAACTGTTTGCAAAGTCGCCTTTTGGCACCGTTGGCAGAGAAAGAGTTAATGTATGATAGTTGATCGTCGCTAACACAATTAAATTAACTTTAATTTAGGTATTGATTGAAGGAGGTCTACGTCGATGTACATAAAATGCCTATTGTTATATGTAGAATAGCGTTGTCTTTGAAAACATAGACTCTTCTCCAATCTAAACTATGTCAAATGAGTGACTGTTAGTGTATCTTAAAACATGACAGTTTCAAACGGTTTAGACCTTGGTCGAACGCCACAAAACGCCATGTTTATGAAACTGTGCTCCTATGTACCATTTTAAAATAAAACTCCGCAGCAAGTAAATTAAGGGGATTCATTTCAAGGACCTAGGGTCTCGTGGGATACTGCCAATTTCTGAACATACCGGATTGCATTCAAATAATATGATCAAAGCTCATTTCCAAATTCCCCAAATAATATGAAGAGAGAAGCACAATGAGAAGACAATCAAATAAGATTAAAAAATCTGAAACATGATTTTCGAGAGTATAAAAGGCTAACGTGGAAGCATGTGTCTGCTGCATCCAGTAGTATAAATTAAAGTAGTAATATAAGTACAAGAAATAAACTCAACAAAACAATTAAAGGGGCAAATATATAGGGAAGGCCCAATATATAAAAATAAGTTTATTCAGAGAAATTTTATCAGTTTCATGTAAAATTACATGTTAACTTCGTTGTAAAGTATTACTGTATTACGAAAAGTAGAAATACATATCACAGTTCCCTTCAAAACACAACCATCCTAAAACACCCGTGTGCCAGACTAGGCGGGTGGGGTAACAAACAACTAAACCAAGAGCCCCACCGTTTAGTTTATAAACATTATTAAGCGTAACGAGGGGATTGAGCCGTAGACGTCATGCCATAAATGAATGAATGAATGGTGTTTTACGGCCCATCGACACAAAAAGGTCATTTAGAGCCGAATAAAAAATGACACTATTAAATTTAAAACAATATAAACTAATAGATTAAATCAATGTCAGTCCCGATCAACGGGAAAGTAAACAAAATATGGACAAAACATAATCAACATACTAATATTTATCTTTAAAAAAAAAAAATTCAAATTTTATAATATAAATTAATGGCTTTTAAAAATTCAAGTATTTTATAAACGTCTACAAATTCAAACAGCTCCCGCAGGGAATCTGCCTAAAGAACCTTCTAATCAGAGTTAAATCAGCACAATCAATAAGAATGTGCTGAATTGTATAAGGTTCAAAACAAAATAAACATTCTGGTTGAACCTCACGTTTTAAAAGGTATGAATGTGTAATATAAGAATGTCCAATTCTTAATCAAGCTAAAACTACCTCATCCCGGCGAATCGACCGGCATGAGTTTAAACTTTCACCTAATACAGATTTAATGGCATGGAGTTTGTTGTGAGTTTCCCCACTCCAAGACTCCTGCCAATTACTTAAAATAAATTTAGTAAACTGTGGTTTGAAATCCGAATAAGGAAGATCCATATCAGAATAGGCAATGACAGGGCAGACTTAGCTTCTAAGTCTGCCCTCTCATTGCCCTTAATTCCACAATGACTAGGTACCCAACAAAATGTTATATCTTTAGAATTAGACAGTTCATGATATTTTAAAACAATATTTTTAATAAGTACATTTTTAGTAGAACCTTAACTCAATGATTGTAATACAGAAAGAGAATCCGAAAATATTATATGTTTATTATATGAATCTTCAGCAATATAATCAAGAGCTAAATCAATAGCCTTGATCTCTGTTGAAAATATAGAGGCATTGTCAGGGAGCCGAAACTTTGTAACCGTATTGTATGTCACAAAAGCAGCGGCAACCTTCTCATCATCTTTCAAACCATCAGTGTAAACTTGTTTAAAATCTTCAAATTTTGAAATGATTTCATTAAAAAAGGATTTGAATTCAAGCGAGTTTGTTTCAGTCTTCTTATGCCATGTTAGATCAAAAATGACATTTGGTCGTTTAATAGTCCAAGGTTGTATAGATTCACGTCATGCCATAAGTGACAACGTCGGTCCTTTACTTCAAATGTGACATGCAAACGACCTTGACCTGGTCTCCAATTAACCTTCCCGGTGTCCAGGTATAAATACCACATCCTTTCGACGACACCCTTGCTAAAGTTAAACTCCGTCGCAACATGACGTTGGACTGACCATCTAGGAGATAGCCAAAACACACATGGCGTCTTTAGGCGCATAGTTTTCAAATTGTGTATCAGTATGCAATCAGTTTTTGCTTAAGATACAATTATTCACTCGATATAATGAAAACAGCTGTAAAACAAATCATTGAAGAATAGGCAGAAACATCGCGCAAAAATCCAGTGGTATCAAAAACCGGGTTTTTGATACTTGTCCGCTTCAATTCATTCAACCATGACCATTTTGGCACAAAGTGACTTTTGTTTCTTTATTTATTTATTCTAAAGCATCTAAACATGCATTCACACTTTTAAGTTGAAAAGGTTTGCATTTTTTAAAAAGAAATATGAATTTTTACCTTTGCCCCTTTAATTATTTTGTTGAGTATATTACTACTAGCAGAAATAAAAAATAGTAGCGTAAGTTGTCTGTAAGTAGTCTGTAAGTTTGGGTGGGTTGTTCTGCATTTGATAGCCCTCGTTTGCAATTGAAAAGCCCATGCATTTGAATAAACATACGCCATACTAACAACATTCTGGAATTAAAAGTAAATACGGTACTTATTCATAATGCGGTTTACAATATTGAAATTTTACAGAAACATATTTTCTTACTTAATTCGTTTACCTCGGATTTGATTTTCCCTGAACAATAGTTTATTTTGAGCATTGGTAAAAAGAAATACATGACTTTTAAAAGATTAATATAATTATTTAACATGCATTAAATGATTCACGTTTTATAAAGGATGTATAAGAGTAAGAAAATTGTCAGACCTATAACGTTCGAATACGTTAAGAATATCGTGAGAGTTGGTTTTAGCGAGTGCCATATGGATCTCCATGTATGGAGGAATGAACAAACTACTAATGTTTCTTTAATGGACACGCCAAGCTGTGACTGAATGTTTAATTAAACGCGAAAAGCAAATATAATAATTTCTATTCATGTAATTTAATGTTAGTAATTCCCGTATTGCCAATGCTTTACCATACATAAAACGTGTCAATATATATTATTTAAGAATACTAACACGATAAAGAAAATGTGCATTTGGTTTAAGAGACTTTTGTTATACTAATAGTACAAAAAAGACAAATTTGGTCTCAAAATGCGCAAAAATGTATTGACTACACGATTGTGTATTTTTAATAATAATGTGATACTTTTCAGATCATAATTTTGTGTATGAATGACGATGGTGTAAAAAGTACAAGTTGCAGACTTGTAATGAATTGTAATTGTCGTTTGGTCATCGAATATTGTATTACGTACCTTGTCGAGGTTTTTGGGTTTACTTGTCATAGAGAATGTTAGGTGAAAACATTGGTCAAATAATAGAAACATAACATATGACAATTAAGTCACAGAACCGCGACAAGGTACATAGTACATTATTCCATGGCCAAACGACAGTCACAAAACATTACAAGTCTGCAACTTTCACTTTTCATGTCATCGTCACTCACAAACAAAATAACGATCTGCCAATTCTATCGCAATTACAAATACACCACCATGTCACGTATGTTTTTGCGCATTTTGATACCAACTTTGCCTATGGCGTGTAGTTAAAAGTAACACAAAAGTCCCGGAAACCAAAGGTACAGTTTTTTTTTATCATGTTAGTATAGTTTATTGCCGATCCCTGTTAGATATATAACATATTAGTGGTGGAAGAAAATGTCTGCATATACTTTATATGTGCAAATGTATCCTTTTACCAACAATATGGCAATATAAATATGTAGTGTGTCTACTATAAATCGCTTTTGTATATTAATGATGTATTGTTTGATATTGTATTGTACATGTATTGTTTGTCGATTAACCCTTTCATTGCCGATTTCACTGGCTTCATATTTGAACATCAGATATTTTCTTAATTCTGGCAAAACTATTGGAGGAGTGTCAAACGGTTTGGACCCGGATGAGTCGCCATGTTACTCGGCGTCCAATCCGATCCATGCGTTTTGCATATGGTACTGCATTCGGGGATAGTTAGTGAGGGGGTTAATGTTTCTAATGTTTCTTATGTTTTATGTACAGTTGTTGTAGAGAGTTTCAAACAAAAGTATAGTTTCTCACTAGCAATGGCATGACTCCAATATCAAGTCATGTAGATGTTGAATATTGATAGGACTTGGAGAAATATGTGATGAAAACTTACGTCACATTATTATATTCATATAAATAAATATGAAGAGCGCTTGGTGCAAACCTCGATAGGAATATTATGTTGGTTACTTTATGTCTACTTTATGTCTATCACTACGCATGACAATTTGTACCATTATGTATGTATATGTATATACTTGTATGGACCGGAGGCCTACACTGCTGAATAAACTGAAACTATAGAAACTATAGAATTATTTCATGAAGCAGAAGTAGACCAAATTTTAATCGATATGCACAATTATCAAGAATACCATGTTTAACCCTCATCCGGACCTTTGGGCTCCATTGGACCCCAGCGGCTTTATTTTTGCTAGAAAAAAAGTATTCAGCCTAATGACGCTTATGACGTTTTTAGACATTGTTCCTATGGCTGTTTTTGACATGTGTGTGAAATACGTACTAAATAGGTCATTTCGCATAGATTTTATTTTCAAAACACGTCTGGGGTCCAGCCGGACCCCATAATTCTAAAGGTTAGTGAAATGTATTTAGGCCATTTTAAACCGTTCCTTGTTGTTTACAACTACAATAATGGCATTTATTGAATACTAGATATCCCTAACAATACTGTTCCTCAATTGCACATATTAAAATATATCTTTCACGATCTTGTAATTGAGTTATTTCTCTTGGATATTATAACCCCTTAGCGCAAACCGCGAGTCCAACGGATTCACACTGTATGGAATGAATACAATTCTATCTGACCTCAAATTATGCAAATGATTTCAAGATTCAAATAAGTGTACTGTATTAAATTTGGTTCTGGTCCTTTCTGATAGTTTCCATAGCAGTCATGGGCCAATATAGGTGACATTGACCTTTGACCTTGACCCTATTGAACGTTGGCCAACGAGGTCTGGTCGGTAAGAATTTAAGGCTGCGTCTATTCCAATGCTTCATTGCCATTTTCAGTATATCAGATTCAACTGTATAGCTACAAGGGAAACAAAGACATACAACAGACAAACATGCTCCAATTAGGATGTATGGCAAACGCTTGTTCAGCAGTGGCTTAACCCAATGTTTGATACAATTTCTTGTTATTTCATCCATTAATCAAAATTAATGTAATAGATGATGATCGCAGGAAACCTCAAATCATAGTTCATTACAGTGATACAAAATTCTTGTGTTGACCATTGACCAAAACGGACCGTGCTTACACCTGTAACTGCGTCTAGGACACTATCATGCACCTCATCAGACATGTGATGATGTGAAGTAGACATAGCTACGAGTAGTACTCAAGACATGGTGTTGAGCAATTCATATCAAAACTCTTATATCTTCACCATTTGAAATTATGTGTGTGTTACTTTCATTAAATTTGTTTACCATACTTAGTTTTATCACATATATTTGACATGCCACTGTCTCAGTGTCAGTGTCATGAATCCTGCATGGAGCTAAGACATGCACGGTGACAGGTCAAATAAATTGGACAACTATTGCCATGAAATAAATTGAAGATATTAATCAGCTGGGAAGCTGTTTAGGTTACACATGTTCCACTAATAAGGTTTTTAGATCTGTCGTGGTTAAAAGTTGTATAGTAACCCATGGTAATATGCAACTATATTTTTGTCATTTTCTTCCAAATATTTACATAGTTCTGTGAAAGGTACACCATTTATGTAACAAAAGGTATATCTGGTCATAAATATGTCCACATTTCCCCATATGTACATTTTCTATACAAGTTATTAGATAAAATTCGATTTTACAGCAAAAAACTTAGTTTTTTGTGTTACTTTGGTCACTGGTTGCCATGGTAACAGTGAGAGCAACGCTTTGGGTTTATCACTACCATATAGCATAAACACACCCATTTATAATGCCGTATCAGTTATGTCACAAATGCCTATCTTGACTTAGAAAAACAACAAAAATGCACAATGTGGTCCAATGGACCCCAAAAGTCTCAAAACGGAAGTTTTTGCAAGGTCCGGATGAGGGTTAATCCGCAAGGATATTATCAGATACACTGAGGTTTAAGGCGCTGTGTCCAGGGCAAAACAGTTACAACAAATTCGTTAAACCATCGAATTAAGTGAAAAATGTATATCATAAAATATATGCATGTACATAGATACCAATTATTTTTATCTCAATATTACTGTTGAAGTATGTTTACAGTCATCAGAGTGCATTATATCTAACAGTTTGGTATTTTGTCAATCGTTGTTTCTAATTTGCAAGTGTATCATTCTCGTTCCGCCCTAGCTTATAACATTTTAAAGACAAAGAATTTCATGCAATAACACCCGCTGTCTTGTGTATTTCAAAATCAAATTATAAAAGAAGCTGAAAACAGCTAATGGAGATTGTATGTCGATCGTATAAACATCACAACTGGGGTGATACAAGGATGTCACTCTTCACGAGTAACAAGCAATTATTTGCAAGTAAGATGCTCTAAAGCCCCAATATTACCGTCACTCAACTGATGAAACAGTGGAGGTATCTAAGACTGTCGACAGAAAGTAGGATTAATGTAAAGCAGAAAACAAGCTCCGAAAGGAGATTTCAAGTTAACGCCCATCTTGCAAATAACAACCATATGTCTTAACACGTTACTTCGAATTTTGTTTTTATTTTGAATACCCCTTAAGCAGGTTAAAGAAAAGCATAGAGCACCTTTTGTAATCCCCTCCCCCCAGTTGGATGGGGGGAATACACCCACTGACCGAACTGGCAGAATAGTAAGACTCCTCACAACAGTGACACCAATACATTCACTCATGTGCATGCATCACACTGACGCTACATGACCCTTGTTTGTGTCGCGGTGCCGTAAAATCCAACTCAAACAAACCTTCGCATTTTGTTTTACCTACAACCTGCTTTAAGCTACCATCTTCCGGAATACAGGAAATATTTTCTTCGCTGGGGGATTAAATTAAAAAAAACGTTTAATCGTATTTATTGAATGATGCATTTAGTAAAGACCAAGGCTGCTTACAGGTGTAGTTTGGTTTTACTGTAGTGAAATAAAAGAATGCTGCGAAATAGCTTGGCGTTGATACCCTACCAATTATTGAACATGAGATAAAAACATAGTGTTATGTTTCCAATCTTCATAGAACAAACATGCTGAAATGTAAACAAAGCCAAGTCATCGCAAAACATTGGAACTATAATATTATGGGGAAATACCTGAGACCTGAGTGTAGCTAAAAGAGATTTATTAAAGGTGTTGCATTGAACAATGCAGTAGAAACAAGCTTAAATCCATAGCCAAAAAAAAAAAACGTGGTGATATGTGATGACGTTTTATTAAAATTACGTCTTAAGAAAATATCAGTTTTCAGTTTTGAGGATACCAGTATCAGATATTATTTAGTAAATGGACATGCTCTTAGTTTTCATAGGTATATCCCCTTATAATACAACAGAGTGATACTTGCATATCATAAAATAACTGTCAGAACTGAGTTCGTTCTTTTGGCAGATTTTAACCCAGTAAAACCAATTCCCTGCTATATATCTACAATCGTTTGCTTTGAAATGTTAGTCTCCGGTTTCTGTTTCAAGTATAATCGGATTTTAACAAAGTGTCTAATCGAGATCCAAAGGATTGGTGAATTCCACCCAGTCCGTTCCAGAACCATACTAACATAGCGATAGCGCCAAGTCACCCAATCAAGAAATAGACACAGAAGAGTCGGGTATAAATATGGGTAGGTAACAATTTTTATATGTTAGAAACAAACTACAGTGTTCCCTCCCTACAACGACCCTTCCAACAAGAGTCCCTCCTTACAACGACCCTTTTCGAATGTCTCTAAACAGGACAAGTATGTCCAACCTATTCACGGCTGAAATGTCGTCTGCTTAAAATGTTTGTCTGTTGCTTTCTAAAAGTAACAAAATGGACATTTTGACAGAAAAATACTTAATGTCGAGTGACAAACAGTGTGACGCGGCGTCTGATCAAGATTCAAGCAGTTTGCATATCCCCTCCCTATAACGACTCCCTCTGAACAACAAACACGAGTTTTGTTTCCTGTATAGTGTGGTTGTATAGAGGAAACGCTGTAGTATTTCTTTACATTCTTTACAAATCATTTATTGGTATTCCATAGGTCTTTAATCAACCCTTTCATAGCCACAATGACGTCATAACTCGTCTAACAAAATCACTACCAAATTATCGTTTGCTTAAAATTTTGGTCTGATTTATCTATAAAATTTGCAGGTTGTGCGTGTTTGGCTACAAAAATAATGGACAGTTGGGAAACTGACCAGACGCCACGTTGCAAATGTAAGTAGTGTTTACCCTGGCAGTGAAACCATTAACTCGAGGTGAGTTTCCTTTTTAATTTGACGGTATCTGCTTTTTACTGAATTTAAGGGGTAGAAAAAACATTGAGAGAATGTTACAATAGGAACAGTGTAGCACAGACAAAGATATAACTGGCATGTAACACCTGTTTACGTAAATGTTGTATATGCGACAGAGATACTGTTTAATGCTGAAGAAAATTAAACAAAACGCCTACAATGGGCGAGTTCATCTTTTTTGCCATTCAATAACCTGTCGCATGATCAAAACTATTGGATACTAGGATTCAATTTTTCCAAACTCATATGGCGAATTGTCATATCTGAGAATCGTGGCAAACGAATCAGTTTTCAGACGACCGTTACAAGCTTAACATAAGTCAAACTGTGCAGCAGTGTGCAGTGCAGCATGTCGTCACGTCATTAAATGTACACGTTTTTAAGTCGATTGATGCAGCATTAACTCTTATTATTCCTAATGTCGTCTGCTTTGAAATTGTCGTTTGCAAAAATATTTATTTAAGGCTTATATTTTCTAATTACAGAAACTTAAAGACGAGTGTCAAACAGCTTGGTATTAGATCAGACGTCTTGTCTTGTGGCGTCAAGACAAAGTATCTGGATTCAAACTGTTTACAATACCAGCCAGATCGTGTTCGGCAGAAGGGTTTAACACTGCAGCATCCACACGACTGTCTGATTGATATTGATCCTTAAAGCCGTTATTTCTATCAGTTAATTATATAATCTCTTGATAACCTTTAGCAAGCTATGAAATGAACGTCTGCGAAATGTACGTGTCGTCTGCAACAATTCTCAGATAATAGAAATTCTACACTGCTCTTTAGAAAGTATCATCAGGGTGTCAAACAGTGTGAAACCAGACGATACGATGAGTTACTCACTGTCTCATCTGGATCCAACCTTGTTTGCAAAATGTATCACAATTTCGACGGAAGAGGACTTTCCACCACAATCAACTGATTTCAAGCATAGCTATAATACGCGTATGAAACAGGAGTACAAACTTTGAACGATTTGGAATGTTTGTTTTCAGTATAATTAAACGCACATATTATTGTTTAACCCTTTCACTGCCAAATATTTCGTGAGATTTTTACCCCTTCACCGTTTCATTGTCGTCTGGTTCAATGCTCAAAGTTAATAGATATTGCAGTATGAGGGAAGAAATTTCAAAACGAGTGTCAAACAGTTTGAATCCTGCGTCTGATCAGGTTTCAAACTGTTTGCAAACGCGCTTTGAAGTGCGATTGAGAGAGAGACGGTGAAAACAGGATGGAAGATAAGCAGAAAATCGTTGGGCAGCGTTTTGCTTAACTTCCATTCTACTTAAAAATTTCACTATTATTTAACACCGTCAGAGACTAGTTGTTCGAGTTGAAGCTTAACAATACACTCTTGCTACATCCTAACGGCCAATGAAGGGTTTAATGATACTCAATGGAATAGTTCTGGTTGACAATAACGCATCATGTTCAACTTCAGCGCTTTTAAGTGGGTATCAATTTAATGAATTATTGGCATCCTATTCATAGCCTAGGCAGGCAAATGCATTTCAATGTTATAACCATCACAATCTGGCGCGGCTTTCAAAGGAATATGAGTTTGATGGAAAGGCTGAAATTTTAGGTATTTTTTTAGTTTCATGCATTGAGAAGTCAGATTAATTTCAATATAAGATTATGTCATGTAGAGGAGGTTAAACTAAGGCACCCTAAAGTCACAATGGTCCTTCGAGCCAAAATCATGATGGGCGGGCCAATATCACTGTCCTGATCTAGCCGTCCGTGTAAAATACTGAATATATATTCAGTCGATCCTTCTCGTTGTGTGTCGTTAATGCCCCAGTAACTTTTAATGGACAATTCCAATTTCAAAATAAGTCTAGTCCATTATTGACTATTCTAGATTGATTTTAACAATATATTTCAAAATGACAAACAGTGTAGACCCTGACCAGAGGGCTCCTTAAGGAGCCCTCTGGTCAGGGTCTACACTGTTTGCATAGGACAAGTGTAATCCTCACAGGTAAACTATTTATAAATGACAAGTATACTCGTCACCAGGGTTGAATGTGTTAAAGCGTTTGTTGTCAGTTATGTTCGCGAAGAATCTATCTAGTCCATATCTACACTGTTTGTTATAACACTCAATAAATGTAGGTTAACAGTATTAGATTATATGTACCAACTTTATACAGAACGAAAGTAAATCAGAAAGCCCTTACAGGAATTTTCTGTTTTACTTGTGTGCTGCATAAAGCTATAATCTGTCCTTAAATAAGTTGATGTTTCTTTAGTGAAGATTATTCTTACAAAGTCCTAAAGCTTTCAGTCGTGTGACAGAAAAGTACTTCAGTCGGTTTTGTGTTGCGCTCCTAATTGAGATTCTCGGTACATTGTACATGAAAAAAACATAAACCTCTTCCTTGCCAGGTCGGTACTAGTTTGGAATTCGAGAACAGTTTTGTTTTATAAAATCGGCGTCTGATCATGAACCCAGCTATTTGACACTTGATGTTTATTAGAAAATTAAATTTAAAATCTAAACAATTTATTTATCACATAATATAATTATTGTGACATGAAATTAGCTACTGGTAATTCGATAAGAATGTACCAATGTGGTACACTCTAATATTCGCTGGTATTTCTTTACGTTGAAATATACATTAACCCATTTATACCCAGTGTATTATTCCATGTTTATATAATGCATTAGTCCATTTTTTATCAAAGAGAAGCCTGGTCAAAATTTTCATTTTGTTTATACAGCGTTCCCTCTCTACAACGACCCTCCCAACAACGACTCCCTCCTTACAACGACACTTGTTGCTGTTCCCTAAACAGGGCAATTATGTCTAACCTATGTACGGCTGCAATGCCGTCTGCTTAAAATTGCCGTCTGCTTTTTTCTTAAAATTACATAATGGACATTTTGACAGAAAAAAATAATTTATTATTGACAAACAGCTTGAATCCAGATCAGACGCCGCGTTTCGCGGCGTCTGATCTTGATTCAAGCTGTTTGCAAATATAATCCATTTCCCTCCCTATAACGACTCCCTCCGAACAACGCACATATTTTTTGTCTCCCATTGGATGTCGTTGTAGAGAGGGGGCACTGTATTGACATTTCTATCAGCAAACAGTGTAGACTCTGATCAGACGCCGCATCATGCGACGTCTAATCAGAGTCTACACTGTTTGCCTATGTCCCATATATGGCATCGTGGGCACAAAAAGATTACATGTGTCAATGTGCTTTTCTTACGTAAGACAGATGTCTCAAGTAGAGCTCGGTATAGCACCTTGATGTCACTTTTCCGATATCCGTTGTATTTCGTTGTCTGTTACCGTGATAGTAGCGTTATGCGTTTACCTTTAATTAAACGAAAATTTAATTTCTACTTTTCTACTTTTCAGTTTTTAGTCTGAATGCAAAACAGTACAGCCAGATCAGACGTAAAATCATTTGGCGTCTAATCTGACAGCACACCGTTTGCAATGGAAATAAGGCTAAGCACTATGGCATTTCTTTCGTAACCTAAACATCATCCCAAACACTCGTGTAATACATTTAGTAATGTAGTCAGAGAACCTGCTGCTTAAGTAACCTGTAGAAGGACATTCTTTGAAAACAACACAAGCAGTTATAATTATTGTTGCAATAGTGACAAGAAGTATAGTGGAGAAAAAAATCGTTATTCTTTCCCAAAAAACGCGTTTACGTTAAAACTATTATTCCCATTGCAAACTGTTTAGGGCCAGATCAGACGCCGGGTAACCCGGCGTCTGACCAGGCTCCAAACTGTTTGCCACTAAAATAAACGTGACTTGTCAGAGCTGTCCAAAAGCTGTAATTTTCTATATTTAAGTGTTTTGCGTTTGCGTTTCGTTTGCGTTTAAACGGGAAAGAATAACGCTTTCTCCACAGTATCACATACGATAGGAAAGAAGTTATTCGTTTCGAATAAAAGCCCTTCAAAGGCTTGAACCCGACAGTGACGTCCGCGCCAAAAAGTCTGTAGCTATATCAGACCACCGACAACACGGTGTCTGTCTGTTTACCACTCAGATTTTAATACATCGTTTACAAATTAAAAGGGTGTCATTTTTCTACATTACATTGAATAGCTTTACGTTTAACAACTTTAAACGGGAAAGGATGGATGGATGGATTACTTGGGTTTTACAGCACTCCGACACAAAGTAGGTAATATAGCGCCGATGAATGATGATGTCTTCATGGGATGAGCTGAGATGATGATGATTTCAAGAAGATGACATCGGCTCATCTCATTCGTTGCTGATCAGCGCATGTGATCAAAACCACCAACCTTTCATCATTTTAGTCCTAGGCAGAAGGGATAAGCTCTGTCTAATAAACAGAAGCAATTTCCATGACAATTAAGCCCCAGAACCACGACAAATTTGGAAGGTATCTTTAGGGTAAACGGTTGAAGGGCATGTTTCTCATTGTAACACAAACTAGTTTGTGAATATGTTTAGAAAGACAGAAAACCAGATTGCAAATGGACATGGTTTTAGAAAAGCTTTAAGATAAAAGAAAATGTGATATCGTTGTGCAAAGAGCTTCGAAATGGAATCATTGACATAAAGGAACGTAACAGGAGTACATTTATTTTGATTAAAATTCGAATATATTTTACACATGACAATTTTTCATCAATTGATTTTTTAAAACATGGATAATTTTCCCATGTCCTTTCTTAAAACATCCACCATATTTTACTTTTTGGTGTAATTTGTGAAAATCTACCAAACACATTTGAATACCAACTAGACGTCGATACACTCTGCTTGTTATGGACCCAAATACGAGCTTTCTACACTGTCGTACACCTAATAATTAGTATACTTTAATGGTGTTAATACAGAGATTTTACTTTACACGCATTTAAAACAGTTGAGTATTAACGCTATTCACTGCTTAACTCATTACCCCATCGTTGTTTCTGGTTTTGAAAATATGTTTTCACTTAAAGCAGGTTGAAAGTAAAGCAGAATGAGTAGACTGGTCTAATGCAAACAGAAAGTCCCTGATTAGAGGTACTTCACTGTTTGTCATATTGTAATATATTATATAAAGAAAAAATCCTAAATAGTCTTAAATGGACCAGCCTTTATTGTAAATTTGTATTGTCCTTCGGAATTTCAAGGAATAATGAGTTTAAAAACCAAGTACTAAAGTTATTTGCAAACAGTTTAAACCTTACTACATGACACGTAAGGCGACGTCTGATCAGAATCCAAACTGTTTGATATTCATTCCAATGTTTCGTAATTCAAAATACTGTCGAAACTTGATACTTAGAACTTGTTTAAGTCGAACATCATCAGTAGATTTTGATATTGAAGGTCGATAACTCGATTTCGCTTAAGTCGAACATACCCGTATTTCAAAGTTAAAATATTGCTTGGCCATGTTTCAATTTTAAAATACGATGAAGTTCGACTTAAGCGAGTTCGAATTATCCCGGTTCGACTGTACCTAATTTTATAATTTTATGACGTCATGGCAGTGAAAGAATTGAACGTAAAATTGAATTTGTTGGCAGACGACCATCGCAAAATATGCGCTAATACGTAAGTCATGGTGTACAATGTACTTTCAAACAAGCTTAAGTGTGCGACAGGCTGATCTCAGTGCTTCTGCAGACCTAGCAATGTGGCATACGCTTATTGATTTATAGGGTTATAATATTCTGTTATTAAGGATAAAAAAATATCTATACAACCTCGTCATACAAATTCTGCTAATGCTATTAAAATTTGCCATGATGCAATTTCCCGCTAGGCTAGTACCATATTCCATTAGACCCCTGGGGCTTTATACCGGCTATATTGCATTTCAAAGTAATTGACATATAACGCTTTTCAATGTAATTGACATTACCTGTTCCATCGAAGTTTGCCTTTTTCAACCTTTTAGCCATCTGTAGAAGAATACAGTGACACTTGCAAACACGTTTGATCATAACTGTTCGATAATTGGTTAAATTTCCGAAGATAACTCACTTATTTTGAGGAAAGATGTCGGAAAAATTGTTGTGAATCTCATAGTTTAAAGATTAAAGCATCGCACGTAAGGTCCATCAAAATGCATTTTCTTTATTCAGATAATTGCATGTAGAGTAATCGATGAATCGATTATGTTCCTACTGCACCTTGATACCATCAGTTTATTGGAACATTTCCCAACCATTACCTACGGTAGTGAACGGAAAACCACCATTCCTATACCCTGTATCTCTATACACAGTCTTTAATGTCGAAATGTTATGTTATTGAACCTTAGTGGGGCGCATAAACGCGCCCTTTACAAACGGTGTACTTGTGAAGAGCACGCTACAGTCTAAACTCAGATCAGATGTCTCCTATGAGTGCACACTAATCAAATTCCTAACTGTGTTTGTTTTATTTTACAAAACATTGTAAAAACAACCATAACTAGTACAACGAATGTGCTACACTTAAATAGAACACTTTAATAAGAACTACTGTAAATAAATAAATACGAAAGACTCAAGCAGGAAACGCAACACAAACAATACACCCACCTCTCAAGCAGAACACACACACAGTCATACCATAACCAACACACACACACACACACACACGCACGCACACACGCACGAACGCAAGCGCGCAATACCAGTCCTTCATCTACACACTAAATAGAAAACAACACACAAGACAAACATAAAGCAAAGTGAATATAGGAGCCCGCCTTGGTACGGTCAGTAGCAATCAATAATTAATTATAAATTAAGTACTAACAACCACTGGGGGGGGGGTAAACCTGGGTTTAGAGGCACCCAACCTCACTCTTATCTCCTATATTCACCTATAAAGACGAACAGTGTACATAAAATATAAACCCTGTTCCACAACCTTACAATCAAAAAGACCGCCAACACAGTAAGTAAACACATGTAAAACATCTAACAAAAATTATATGACAAGATTATTAGTAACACGGGAAAGAATAAAACATTCAAGCCCGTGTTAAAAATAACCCACTAGGGCAACGGTCAAATTGTACTCAAGCGACTAGTCTGTAGTCACGAGTAACTGTAAGACATGGATGGGTTCAGGGTACGACAGAGAGGGAGATAAAAAAAACAAAGCACGAAAATCCGACATAACTCTTCCGGTTAAGGACGGCTTTAGAGATACATCATCATGTAGTGCTAAGCCCTGTCTGTCGTCGCACAACCAAAGAGGAAAGCATAGTTATCAATAGATGTGGATGTCCTCAACAAAGGTACAGGCCCTAGCAACACGAATAAGTTGGGAAATATAAACCCCGTAAGATGTAGAACGGGGAACATCGCCATCTAGATGAGGATAATTACAATACTAAAATCAAAATCATAGATGTGGATGTCCTCAACAAAGGTACAGGCCCTAGCAACACGAATAAGTTGGGAAATATAAACCCCGTAAGATGTAGAACGGGGAACATCGCCATCTAGATGAGGATAATTACAATACTAAAATCAAAATCATCGCGTTTATCGTAAATCTTAGAAGAAACAATTCCGTTATTTATTAAAAGATCCAAATCTAAAAATGGTTCCGACAAATTTGACTCGTTTGTTTTATTAAGGTGTAGTTCTTTTGGGTAAATAAAAGGAAACAACGTATCAAAAAATGGGTTGTCTATATTAACAAGAAATATCTTTAAAAAAGATATTCGGCGGAATGAGTGGTTGAACTAAGGCTATATAGATGGGTGTGCAAAATTGAATTAAATTGAGGTTTTCAAAGAATATATATCTTGGATTGAAAAGCAAAAAATACAAGTATTCAATTGAAACAGTAACTTTTATTTAAAATGCAAAACTATCATGTACAGAAATGCAAAACAAAACAATAATTTAACTCATATCCTAGCTACTGGTAGGAGATCCTCACATTAATCTATTGTTCCATTCATAGAGTTTCTTGAAACAAACTATAGCATACACAAATGTACAGATACAACAATCTACTGTACTTCACTCTTGTAAATAATGATGAAACAACACAATTGTGTTTAACTCACTTGAGGCTATTCATATATAAAATATTGCTTTTAATGTATGGCAAATGTGTACAAATAGTTAACAATTAAAACAAATTGGTTGTAAACAATTATGAAACACCTAGCTTCCTCTGTATATCTATAAATAGATTTCAGATCATAGCATAATTTTGTCAATTCTGTGGCCTAGTGTAGTAAACAGACAGCCTGTATCTCTAAATTTTACACCCACAGTCCACATCATGTAAAACTGTAATGGGACATAAACCAGCCTACAGGGCTCCAGATAAGTGTGAGTAAACTAAACAAATCACATTTTTTCACCTCTTTTAGCACCAAACCCTATGGTATTACCACTCATTTTGATTGTCTTGAAGAGACAATTCATATGTATAGTGACGCCACAGGGTTTAATGTACAAATAAAGATTTTAAGTTTTGAAACAATTCCCTTATCTGGAGCCCTGGCTACTATCCAATCAGACTATTCAGTTTCAACAGGTGCTCTTAATTCTAAATTTCTGATCAAATATTATTGGTTGAAATGTGTGGCCAAATATTAAAGTGTGTCTAAATAGAAAACAGTCAGCTCCGCCGAAAAATATCATCTAGATAGCGCGATGTATTGTTAAAGGCTTCGATCAAAACCGGTTTTATTCGCGAGAATATAATTTACGCGTTAATTCGCGAATGTGTTGCCTCGCGTCTCTGATTTTGAAAACACGTGACTTCTTAAAGCAGGTTTAAAGTAAATCAGAGTGTGCCTTAAGGCACATTCTGCTTTACTTTCAGCCTGCTTTAAGCTACCACCTGCTAGAAATATTGCATGATGTCGCGAATTAATACAAAATCGCATTACGCGAAATATTCATGACGCCCTTGTTTTACAGTATCCATTTGAAGTTTCAGAGGTCAATGAGTTCAACGAAACGTAATCTCAATTCAAAACGATGTAGAAAAATAACAATGACTTGGAAATGCTTATGTCTTTCATTTAACAATAATGCCAAACGGTTAGGGTGCTACTCAGACGCCAGTTTTCTTGGCGTCTGCTTTGTTTCACCACAGTTTGCAGTTGACACCAGGCTTTAGCATATAAGCGTTTGTTGCTATAATATTATAACACATTATGCCGTAAACCTTTAACAATTTTTACAAAACTAGCAATAGTAGTTCTTGGAATTATATAAACATATATTTTAGAAAAACAATAGACTCGTTGACTTTATGTTCATTTCTGTCCCCAGCGATTGTATGCATACAGTAAAACCTCTCTATTACAACCACTAAATTGTGTTCATTATTAAGTGTTTACGACAGGTGACTGCTTTAAGCAAGGTGAAAGCTGGCTTTAAGTTACATCTGTCTTTTTATACAATCAATAAGCCTTTTTTTGGTCGTAATGGAGAGGTTTTACTGTAGATGTATTGTAATTATTTCGTGTCTTACTAGCCATTCCAAGTATTGAACTTCTACCAGGGTCAGTCACGATAGGAGTTAGTCTGTAAGGGTCAATTTGAAATAGGAATGCAAAAGAGATAGGGTTTTCAAGGAATCAGAAATAAAATCTGAAAATGATAATACATGTATTATGAAAACTTGTATCCTTACGCCATTGTTTAGTCTGTGCTGCTATTTACGTATTTCATATCAAAATGCATTAACCCATTACATTAAAGATACGAATTTTAACGCTTTTAATTCATTCCTCCACTAAAGAAAACAGTTCCAGTTGTATACAGTATTAATTAATGAGTATGTAATGAATGTGCAACATGAGAAATAGTTCCTATATCCTAATAGATGGTAGCCTTAAGGGACATTCTGCTTTACTTTCACTCTGCTTTAAGTGGCCATCTGTCTTCAAAACTAGAAACAGGCTATTGGGTATTGGGTTAACTTGCTAATTCTAATCAACATGTGTACCTCGCTCTCATGAGTAACACTAAGACCTTAAAAAAGATACTTTGGCAATCAGAACGAACAATTTAATAATTGAGATTATTAGGTTCAAACTAAATGTAAACTATTACATGTGATACAGTCCCATAAACTTACACTTGGCAACATAAGTTTTAAAAACTTTAGGCGTTTCTGGGTTACCTAGTTTTTTGTCCCTTGGTAGATAATCATCCCACGTCTCTCGGGTTTGACAAACTATATTACCAGAACCTAGATTGACATGATACTTCTACCTGGCGCTGTTGAAGATATGCATGCCGATGTCTGCTTGCCTAGTCGTTAATGCTCATAATAATCCAACTTGCAGCATCATCAATAACAAAAACTGCGCTCACTTTCATCAGTGGCTGTGATAGAATACTGGCAATAAAACCTATTTTCATAGCAATGATGGAGTGCCAAATTAATGGTATAATGGCAGCATCTCATGAAGAAATTGTATTTTTAATTCTTCGTCTGCAACAATATGCAACAGTAACGTTTGCTGCATGTAGCTGTCGTTTGTAATAATTAATTAATTCTAGTTTATCTTAATCCTATCACTCTCAATGACGCTTAAAAGTGCGCTTGCAAACAGTTTGGATCCTAATCGCTTGCAAACAGTTTGGATCCTAATCAGACGCGTAACGCGGCGTCTGGTCAGGATCCAAACGGTTTGACACTCGTTTTGAAACGACATTGCAGACAACGAAATTGAAGCAGAAAACAATGAAACGGTTAAGGGGTAAAATTCACACGAAAGATTTGGCAGTAAAAGGGTTAAGAAATCTTAGCATGATTGTCAAACAGCTTTGTCGCGTTTCGCGGCGTCTGATCTGGATCCAAACAATTTGCAAATTCTTGTAAGTCGGACTAGAAGCAGAAGGGTTAATACAGTAAATCCCCTATGTTTTGTCTTTTTTTCTTCTTTTTTTTAAAATCTCATTCACCCCTAAACCTTCAAATGGACAATTCCATTTTCCAATAAAGTCTGGTCAAGTCATGACTATTTATGGCTGTTTTCTGCAAGATATTGCAAAATAACAAACAGCGTAGACCCTCATCAGATGGTTCCTTTAGGAGCCCGCTGATCTTGATATACACTGTTTGCTTATGACAAGTGTACTCTTTACTGGTACACGGTTTGTAAATGACGAGTTTACTCGTCTATAGTGTTGAATGTGTTAAGAGGTTCGTATTCTATGTTAGATGAAAACTAACAGGGCGATTAAGTGAATTTGCTGGCAATGATTCCAGTGTTTGTAGCAATTATGTATTGCGGAATACAGCTAGTGATTTATTAATACAGAAATATGTACCCACATAACAACCACTCAGATATGCTTTTCCATATTAGAGTTAAGAACAGTTTTAACTAATTCACCTCTGAAACTAAAATGGAAAAATCCGGTTTCTAATTAAGTGAAGACCATTTATGACTATTTATGGTTGCAATATACTTCAAATTGACAAGATGAACTTACTTAAGTCGAACTGCTCCGTATTTTTTAACACATTCAACCGACGAGCATGTTCGTCATTTACAAACAGCATATCTTCGAAGAGTACATTTGTTATGCACACAGTGTCGACCCTAACCAGAAGCCTCCTTTCTAAGCCATATGTCCAGTGTCTGCACTGTTTGTATTTTTGCAGCATATCGTAATTAACGTCCCTAAATGGTCAATTATGGACTGTACATGTTTGGAGATTGAATTAGCCATTAACAGTTTCAGGAGTGAGTGAGTGAGTAAATTAAAATGAAATAGGCAAATCTCGCTTAAGTCGACCAAACCCATAGTTTATAGTTAAAACATAGTTACGTTTTTTAACTTTGAAATATGGGCATGTTTGGCTTACTTACAAGATGCTACGGTATCGCAGTTTGAATGTATTAAAAAACAACTGTTATATTCCCAACCGTTCCTGGTGTGCTAAAAAAATTCATTATGTTTATCTGTTTGAATTATCTCCGTATAACTTTAATAGCCCACAGTCTTCTGTTGTATATGTAAATAGATTCCCTGCCACTTAATAGTTTTTACTTTTCTAATTAGGCCTAGGCAAAACACAACTTCTTTCACCGATACAATTAATTGAATGTAATGGAAAGACGTAAATTGTTTCTAGACAACACACCAAAAAAACACCAAAAAAACAGAACGTTTTGTCCTTTCATGCTAATTTGCCTTCCACGTGCGGTTTTCTATTCTACGTATATATAATAATAACATGGTCAAGTTATTCAATAATACTTGTTGTAGGTGGTAAATCGTAAAATAATTAGAATACGTGCCCGAAGATGAATTCTGAGAAAGAATCTTTCAAAGGAGCACAAGCAGATACTCTTTTGGAACATTTCGAAATAAATGTGTCCAAAAGATAACCTGGTTATACAATATAGTCAAAAAATGAGTTCAAAATCGGTGTTCGTGACGTCTTACATACTCTGGCATTGTCTGTTTCTAGTATATGTATTGAAGACATGCTACCACTTAAACAGGTTGAAAGTAAAGATGAAATCGCCTTAGGGCACACTCTGCTCATTTCAGAATGCTCTAAGCCAGCCTCTGCTAGAATAGAGAATATATTTCATACGGTTCATTAGATTTTCCTTCAGTGGAGATATGCGTATTCATGGAGTCATAGTACATACTCGTATTACCCATATTTAAAACTTTTCTTAGTCAGGCTTTAACTTAGACTTACGGAAATGTGGGAATTACAGTGATTTCGAAGCATCGAAACTTATCTGTAAAAAGACGTATTATTTCGACGTCATGGAATTCGCGTTATCAAGACTCGACCGAATATGTTAATGCAATTTTTTTATCTAACCAGGCTATCGGCGGAGTAATTCGAAGGCTTATCAGAATCCAAACTGTCACTGGGATATTGAACAAACATTATTAGAGAAGAAACGGCAAATTTCAACATAAACAGCAGACAGTATCTATTCACGAGTGTTTTCATTGATGTCATTTCTCAAAATCGTATTTTTGATTTCTTAACAATTCAATAATCGATGTCGGGAGAAAACTTGGCTCAATTAAATGTTTGACATGACTCATTCACTGTCAAGTTCAATATGCGCTAACAGTTGAAAACAGCTTGAAATCACAGCAGACTCTGAGTTGCTCGACGTCTGATAAGAATTTAAATCATTTGACTCTGACACGTTCAGGCAGACGACATTGTGGCAGAGAAGGAATTAGCCCCTTCACCGTCTTACCCTTAGTAAATATATAGTGGCTATTTATAAACAGTTTTGATCCTGACCAGATGCCGCCTATTGCGGCGTCTGATCAGTTTCCAAACTGTTTGACACTCATTTCAATATTTCTTAAGTTAAAATACCAAAGTTTGAGAAATAAAAGCAGATGACAATTGTTCAAATCAGATGACGTCACGGCAGTAAATGGGTTAATATTTTCATCCGACGTATAATCTATGCTACCAGCAGCAAAGTAAAACAGAAATATTCACTTTTACGACAACTTTAACACACACGTTTTACTGTTTGTTTTACAATATTAACCCTTTCCCTTATAGAAGCGACTTTTAGCACATTCATTTTATTCATCCGCTGAAGAAAATAGTTCCAAATTATACCGTAATGAATATGTGTCATATTTAATACTTTCCTTATTCTAGCAGTTAATAGCTTAAAGCAGGCTGAAAGTATAGCAGAATGCGCCTTAGGGCGCATTCTGCTTTACTTTCAACCTGCTTTAAGTAGTCACATATCTTCAATACTAGAAACAATGCTATCAGGTAAAGGGTTAAGTATTAAATCTTTAAGTCAGAAAAAACCAAAGCAGACATCTCCCTGATAGCTATCTGCTTTACTTTCTTTCTGCTTTTAGTTGACACTTGATATCCACATCATCGGATAAAAAACCTGAATTGTGCTTTTTTGGTGATTGCAATGGTGCAACTTTACAGTCAATCTTTACATTGAGTCCAGTTTTGACGATTCTAATGTAAAACAAGCTTTCTGTGCCTTTTAAAAATAAATTCTGTAGACGGTATTTTTTCTCCACTTTGTAAATCAATAGACTCTACCAGCAAACGGCAGATATGTAAATGAACTTTCTTCATAAAGAATCCTAACTAGAAGATGGGACTTCAGACACATCAGAATTCCAATACTAAATACTCGCTTACACCACCACTCAATAGAAGGCTCGTTTTTGGCTTTAATGCATATTCCTGTAAACAGCATGTTGAAAGTAAAGCAGAAAACTCCTTTAGGAGTTTTTTGCTTTACTTTCGCCATGCATTAAGCGTCCGTTTGTCTTTAAAATCAGCATTAGTTGTACTTCTGGGTGGTCTTTAAACGCGGGGTTTTATTGTAATCTCTGCTGATTGAATAAGATTTCCAGTCGCATGGCCTAGTTAGAAGTTTTATGGCTCGAAGAGTATTGTTGCAATTGAATAAAATATGTTGTGAACGGTTTCTTGGTGGTATCTCTGCGACACTGTTCAATATTTTATGATTTCTTTATCATCTAGGATCAGTTTTCCGTGATCAGCTTCAAAAGTCATACAGGCCTACGTTGCGGATGAATGTTTAAACTGAGTCTGTATACAGTTTAAACCTTTACCCCATAACAGGTTCCTAGTTTTGAACACGGATGACCACTTAAAGTTAAAAGTAAAGTATAATGCGCCTTAAGACGCATTCTGTATTACTTTCAGTCTGCTTTAAGCCACCATCTGATAGGATATGTAACATATTTCTTACGGTTCGGGTTCGTATAAAAGTGGAATTGTTTTCTTAAGTGGAGGAATAAATTAAAAGTGTATCTTTTTAGTATTGGGTAAAGTATTATATATTTTAACACTTTTTGTCTCTACTTTAAAAGACAAGCATTCTAGTCTGGATTTCCAAACCTATTGATTGCGTAAACATATTATTTGTTTAGGAAATAAAGAGCGTGCATGAAAGTTCTCTAATAAAACTGCTGTGTTTCCTCAACAAGTTATTGTCTCAAAGACAAATTCGATGCTGGCCTGTTATGTAATCTTGCAAATCAAGTAATCATGAAAATCAAATAATTTAAAGTACATCCCCCATAATGGCTTTAAGTAGGGGATTGTTGTTGGGAGGGCCATTGTAGGGAGGGACCACTGTACAGCCAAACGTGTTAAACCTCTTACCTTATAGCCTGTTTCTAGTTTAAAGGACAGGTGACCACTTACATCAGGTTGAATGTAAAGCAAACTATGACTTAAGGCGCGTTCTGCTTTACGCTAACATATGCTAGAATATAGAAAATGTTTATTATGGTACATACCCATGACTATACAAAGTGGGTCAATTATTTTCAGCATAGGGAAACGGGTTCAATGGGTTAACCCTTTCGGACAAAATTTTGAACGTTACTTTATAATTGCATACATAACCATGCATAAACGGCCTTCATCGATCTGTTCAATTATTCTCCCTCTTGTCACTCATGACCTAACGTGATACTTTTCAAAACATAACTGTGCTTAGGCACAATCTCCATTAGTTATTCAATTAACCCTTTTCATGATCAAATTTATCGTGAAGTGTTTACCCCTTCACCGCCATATTGTCGTCTGCTTCAATATTGCTGTGTGCAATATCGTTTCAACGTTAGATTTAAGGTATTAAAACTGACGTAATTTCAAAACAAGTTGCAAACAGTTTTACGCGGCGTCTAGTCAGGATCAAAACTGTTTGCAAATGCGCTTTATGACGTCATTGAGAGTGAAAGAGTTAAAACATCTACCATTTGCTATTGGTCGGAATAACAAAACAGTAGCATGAGAAAGGTTGAGTGATAAACAGTTAAGCTAAAAGCCTTTGATGTTGTTTTTTGCATAACACATAAAATGCAGATTGAGTACATGTATAAACCTTTATCGTGCTTAATGTGTCATCTGCTTCAACATTATCGTCTGCATTAAAAATGTGAAACTAATAGAAGTCATCGAAACCAGTGTCCAACAGTTTAAATTCTGATTAGGAGCCAAAATACTCGGTGTCTGATACTGATCGAAACAGTTTGAAAACAGCTAGTCAGATCGTAAACAGCTTTCCATTTGACTGTTTTTAACAAACAGTTCCGATCAAGAGCTGGGTCCAAACTGTTGACACTCGTCTTTATATTTATCATAGTTTAAAAAAAGATATACTATCTTAGTTTAACAAATGTTGCAAACCACACTTTCAAAGCAGACGATATCGCGACAGGATCAGGGTTATGCAATTTGCGTGATGACAACGATTCTGTAAAGGCACTTGGAGTATTGCCTTATCTCCCAGCAGTGACGAGTCTCTTTGTGTCAACATGTACTTTTATTGCATGTGTGCATAATTATGTTCTTGTCCGATTGTATCAGACGATTAAAGCGTTTCAATAAAATGCTGATACCTGCATACCATTCAAGCAGTCTATTGTAAATGATTTAATTAGCAAGTCTACAACACTTCAGAAACCCATATCGTCTTGTTCCTATTCGATTAAACCCTTTACCCTATTGCATGCTTCTAGTTTTGAAAACAACTGGCCGCTTAAAGCTGGTTTAAACTAAAGCAGAATGCTCCTGAAGGAGCATTCTGTTTTACTTTCAGCCTGTTTAAAGATTCTAAAAACAGTAATGCTGAATGGTCCTGAAGGGTTTTCTGGAGTGCTTCCGTTCTGCATTTAAACAAGCATATTTAGTATGAGCTCTCGTAAATGAATCATTGAGAGATCTATCATCATTTGAGCAAGGGTTTTTGACCAAGAAATTCATATTAACCAGAGATTTCCGGTTTAACGCGACTCGGTATTCAGAGATTTCACCGTACGTCTCTAGTTTTGCATAGTTACAGTAATCGGTATAGCTTTAAATAAGTACATGTACAAACAGTTTGATATTTTTGTTTTCATATTTCAAACTGTTTAGTGAAGTTACTGCTGCGTTCATATTCTGCTCAGATACCTTTCCACACACTTGCACGATATTTTGTTTGCAAAAACGGTTTATAAAGAACCGGATAGGAAGTAGACACCGTCTTCATCGTGCCTCAATCGAAATGAAATGTACCATGCTTAATTAGCTACTTGCACTACAACGAAGGAAGACGAAATTAAACGCTGTGCATAAAGATGCAAAATTGGCAGATATTTGACAATGTTGATAACTGCTTTTAACCCGTTACTCCATAACCTATTTCTAGTTATGAAGACAGGTGATTACCACTTAAAACAGGTTGAAAGTAAAACAGAATTAGCCTTAAAGCGCGTTCAGTTTTACTTTCAACCTGCTTTTAGTGGTCATCTATCTTCAATACTATAAACAGGCTATGGAGTAACGGGTTAAACATCGAAAACAAGCTCTCTATTGAGTGATCGTAAGAGTTTGACGCTGCCTTAGAATATAGAAGACGGGTATAAATAGGGCTAAAACAGTATTCTCTCCCAACCAATACGTTTTAGTTACATGAACTCATGTAAACTTGCAAATGGTTTGGCCATTTAACATAAAGTCGTCACAACCATTTTCGAAAAAGAAGTAAAACTATCAAATTGTTTTTATTCCATTGCGTTTATGCTTGGTTTTCCGTTGTACTCTTACAGTTGATTGCCAAGCATAAAAGGCTTCCAAGGGCTGCCATATATCACTATCTCTGTATTGCTCATGTCTTTGTAATGTGAAAATTCAGAATAAAAATCATTTCAAGAAGGACTCATTACCATTTCTGACACACTTGTGGCGAACCTATTGATTGTATTACGACTGAGGTTGTAGTTAGGGCTCTAGATAAGAGCGGGTAAGATGAAAGTGTTCAACATTTTCTACATTGTGTGTGTCTCCGCTAAACACTATATTGTTAATAATTAAGAAATGAGCGCTATGCATGGAATTTGCCGATCATTTTCTGTCGTTTATTTCGCCGAAAAGATTCAGTTCATTTCTTACATTTACATTATATTTGCTGTAATTTCAAAAATTTAATGAACATTTTATTAGTATGTATGCATGTTTATTCCATATTAGAGGTTGTTACTACGAATATTGTGTACCCTGAAAGGAACAGTCATAACGGCATTACTGAAGCAACGTAACAAAATGATTCGTTGAGAGCAGATCCATAAGCCCAGCCTCATCTGCGAAAGGCTCCCAGAAGTCCCGATCCCAGAAAAAATGCGTTTATACATATTAAACGTAAATTTGATTCAATCGAATTGAATGGGCGAATGTACATATCTACTTATTAGAACCCCTTCAAGACAATTCCAATACGCAGCCAAGAATAGGGTTTAGGCGAGACATCAGGAAGTAAGTTTTAAAAATACTCGTATAACCTTTATTTGAAACGTCAGTCTTCTCTGAGTAGTCGTAAAAAAAAGATAATACTTTAAATATTAAGTATAAAATTGCTATTGCATTGAATGGAAATGTTCATTATCTAAAAGTACACAGTACAAATATATCTCTTTATATATATATATACATGTATGAACTTTAAACGTGGGAAATACTCATTCTATATAGACAAAGCAAACATAAGAAATGATTTTCTCAATTAACCCATTTATGTCCACGATCGTATACATAGGGCATACGTGAATAGTGTAGACTCTATGATTAGACTCTACTAGCATCATTTGCTGATAGGAATTTCAATATAAAACAAAACGAAATTAAAAATTTAGAACAGACTACCCTTAGATAAAACAATATACTAATCCAATACATCAGCATGAAAGAATCTACTGGACGCCAATAGGTCAACCCTTTCACTGCCAAAGGCGACTTTCTTGTTATTTGCAAAGAGTGCTGTTTAGATTCAGATCTCACTTCGAGTACCACGGTGTCTACTCAAGATCAAATCAATTTGAAACTGCATTCCTGTTTACTCAAAATGTTTAGATTCTGACTTTGAACAAACCAATGCAGACGACCAATGCCAAGCAGACGTTATAACATGTGCGGGAGTGAAAAGATAACATGTAACATGAAACATGTTGCATACTATAACCATTGTCTATACCCGGAGGATAATGACTACATTCCACGTCGTCTGATCAGCACCAAACTGTTTGACACGCGTCTTTATTCTTATTGCAATACTACACAGGGCTCCAGTAAAGTATTTTCTCACTCATTTCAGCACCAAATCCTATGGTATTACTACTCATTAGAATCGTCTATTCGAGACGATTCTAATGAGTAGTGACACCATAGGGTTATGCAGAAATAAATATTTTATATTCGAAATACTCCTTGACCAGTACACGATATTATGGCAGAAGAATACATGTATTAAATATAACTCCATCACCACCAGGACATCGTCTGCTTAGAGACTGTCGCCTGCTATCATTTTTCTATTGTAGATATTAGCTAATCTGACTGAAGAAATATAAATGTCAAATAAACGTTGAGGAAATGCAGTGACAGTGTTATCATATATTAAGCTCAAAACAATCCTAAGATTCCCAAATGTTCAAGCCCGATATTAGGAATCGTCCCTTTAATCCCTTCGCTGCCAGGCTATATAACACTAACTTTATTATGCAAACAGTTAAGACCCAGATCAGACGCCGCGTAACACGGCGTCTGCTCTGGATCTAAACTGTTTGACACTCATACCAATGTTTCCTAAGTAAAAAAGCATTAAAATCCATTTTTTATAAATAAGAGCAGAAATCCGAAGATTTCGGAAAAGATCCGTAGGTCCGGAAAAATAAAGAAAATTCCGAAGATTTCGGAAAGAAATCCGGAAATAGGCAGCCCTGCAGTAAATGGGTTACATGTAACAGGATGAAATGAGTCATAAGAGGGAAGGGCTCTTGGACAATGTAAACCTTTAGCCTATTGGCATGCTGACACGTAGCGGCTGTGTCATACATGGCATCTAATGAATAAGTAAAACTATGTTTTATGCATGTAAAAATTAAGAAACATAAGCAATATGATTGTCAAACAGCCTGGATCTAGAGCTGGTGCCAAGCTACTTTGCATCCTATCTGGATCTAAATCGTTTGAAAATGTTAAACGAATCATGCATTCTATGAAAAGGGCTGATTGATTATTTCGTGTCTCATTCGTTTGGAGCTAGTCTTTTTCAAATCTGATACCACACCAATTATTTCGACTTAAATCGTTGTAATGAAATTAATTAGTTAATATGAAGCTTGTGGGTCGATTAATGACGCTTTTAAATGGATTTTGTTGCTACACAAGCCAACCTATATTTACCCGATGTATAATTGTGTTAGTTGAACAATTTGGAACAATTTTGGGTTCGACTGGGAAAGTGCAAAATAGTGATTTTCAGACCTAACGTTGGAAACTAACTTGCAAGCTAACTGCTTATCTATTCGGAACGCTATTTACATTGTAGGTATATAATGTCCTGGACAATCTATGAAATGCTTAGTAGATCTATGGATTTGATATCCCTCTTTTCATTTTTATTCGACATTTAACACAGTCTAAGTATGTTAACCGGTAAAACCTTAACAACCAGTTGACAGATTGAAGCCTAAA
This sequence comes from Gari tellinella, assembly GCA_922989275.2. Taxonomy (NCBI): domain Eukaryota; kingdom Metazoa; phylum Mollusca; class Bivalvia; order Cardiida; family Psammobiidae; genus Gari; species Gari tellinella. The sequence goes on from OV277860.1 coordinate 90,544,673, forward strand.
ACAGCACAGAAAACAGTATAGAAAATTACTTCAGGAGCTTTCTGCATTGTTTTGTCCTGCATTAAGCAGCCACATGTTCTTATTAAAGCAATGCCCGTAGCCATGTCTGTTACATTGGATGTTCGTTTGACCCTGTCATGATCTAATTATTCGGGAGAGTTTACCCCTTCAACGCGTTATTGTCGTTTGCGTCAGTAGTATTGTCTGCAATATCGTTTCAAAGTTAGATTTTAGGTTAATAAATATCGATAAGAGTGTCAAACAGCTTTGGTCCTGTTCAGACGCCGCGTTACGCGGCGTCTGAGCAGGACCCAAACTGTTTGCAAACGCGCTTTATGGTATCATTTAGAGTGATAGGGTTAACACAGGCTGTACTGTATTCATTGATAGTTTTAATTGTGAAAAAATTGATGACTAACAGACTATTGATTTTAGCCCAGCAAGTTGACTGTCCTCGTGAAAGGAAGTGTCGTTTACTAGATAGCAAGTCGTCAAAGAGATGTTTGATTATGTTATCTATTTAACATGCGATGCTGGTGGGTACAATATTTATAAACCCATTTTTACTCAAGCATATATTGACAGACAGTTTAGACCCTAATGAGATGCCGTGTTGAGTGGCGTCTCATCAGAGTCTGCACTGTTTGCTATAGCATATGAATAGTTCAACTGTATGGACAATCACTACAGTGTCTTCAGATCAATCTTGTATGTCTACAATGAAATATTCCAGTAAGCACATAGGGAGAGTGCATTGTAATATCCAGGCATAAATTGGTTACTGCCTGTGTTCGAGCCCAAAGGCATTTCAAAATAGTTTGGATCTAGCCCATGTGGCATATGTTTAGGGTCTTAACCGTTTGCCATTTATATCGATATTTCTGTAGTCAACATGGATAAAACCTAATTTGTGATATAAAAGCAGACACAGCTCTAGGCAGATGATACCAAGGCAATAAAGAGGTCGGATTGACTGGGTCAATAAAATTGTACCGGCAATATGCGGGGCTTAAATTGAAGTGTACAAGTCTATATATATATATAGACACTAGTCACTATATTTATTTCAGTCCAATCTATGTATATGGTCTCAATTTGGTATATATCATACAATAATAATTAATTGATTTAATAACTTCTATGATACTTGAAAGGTGATAGTCTCTTATAATTCTTAGAATGAATTGCTATGTATGTTATATTTACTGTATATCTGAATCTGAATCTAATTCGTCGTAGAATCATATAACGTGGGGAAAGCGTTATTCTTTCCCAATAAACGCGTTTACGCTAAAACTTATATTTCCGTTGCAAACTGTTTGAAGCCAGATCAGACGCAGGGTAACCCGGTGTCTGATCAGGCTCCAAACTGTTTGCCAACAAGCTAAAAATAGTTAATAAGAATTGTCAGCAACTTATCATCTTCTACATTTTGTTGTTACGCGTTTGCGTCTCGTTTAAACGGGAAAGAATAACATTTTCTCCACTGTATAAGGCTTTTACGGATGCTATTTATATGTCATAAAATATATATATGTTATTACATGTATATGTTATGTATGTCGACAAGTGAGACTGACATAAAGATAGTGTCTAGAGATATGTGAAGCAATTAAATGGCCGTATAACACAAACACGCTATGTAGCCAGTTCTGATTTGCTATATGCATGTTGCAGTATAAAATTATATTGTATTTTATCCATATAGGCTTGCATATTGCCATGGACTGCTGGAAGACTGAATTATATAGACAGAGAAGGATGAGTTAACCCTTTCTTCAATAGAAGCGCCTTTTAGCATTCAGTTTATTCCTCCGCTGAGGAAAATAGTTCCAATTTATACAGTCATGAATATGTGTCATTAGGAATATTTTCTTTAGCATGTGTTAGCTTAAAGCAGGCTGGAAGTTAAGCAGAATGCGCCTTAAGGCGCATTCTGCTTTACTTTCAACCTGCTTTAAATAGTCACCTATTTTCAAAACTAGAAACAGGCTTTTTGGTAAAGGGTTAACCCTTTTCTAATTTTGACCTATTTCCTGGTTTTGACGACAGGTGCCAATTTAAATCAGGTTGAAAAAGTAAAGCAGAATGCGCCTGTTTTATTTTCAGCCTGTTTTAAGCTACCACCATACAGAAAATGTTTCTTTTGGTTCATGTTGATGACTGAAGATTGGAACTATTTTCTTCAGTGAAGGAATAACTTAATTATTCTAAAAGGCGCTTCTATGTTGAAAATGGTTAAATACACTGCCGTGTTTGACCATACAGCAGATCACTTCCAACAGCAAGTATATAAAGCCCGATGGGTCGCTGCAGATTGCGGTGTCACGTCAGTGGCTACCCTATTTGCTAATATAGATCCACTTTTATCAACTAAATGCATAAACGGTTTTACGTGACAAAAAGTTTCTGCATTTTTTTCATCCTGCAAAAAGTACATTACCAGTCGTATCTTCAGACTTCTTCAATGAATAATCGTTAAACATGGGTTTGATTTATGATAACACAATTTCAAATGACACGTCCATGATTATTACTTCCAAAACCTGATATTTTGTTGGCGAATCAGAATTGACAAGCGAAAATCATGAGAATAATGCCAAAATGTCATGTTCTTGTCGACCGCGACTAGACTGTTTGACAAATAACTTTAAGTTTTTTCTATTCGAGATCCCATGTGCTGCTTGGCAACGAATGAGATAAGCCGAAATCCTCTTCCTGAAATCACCATCAACTCATCTCATCTCACCTCATCATCCATAGGCGCTATATGACCTATATTTGTGTCGCAATGCCGTAAAATCCAACTCGTCTTTCAACTCATCTTCTATTCCAAATACAAATAAACAATTTCATAAATTCTGCAGTCGACATTTTCAATACAGACAATATAACGACAGTATATGCGTTAACCTCTAGCGCTCAGGCTCCGAGGTCATTAAGTGTTTTAGTTGAGTCTGAGTGTGTTCCCTAGCATTTGATTGGTCAAATTTGAGCCTAGGCTCAAGTAAAAACCTCGGGCCTTGTTTCGGTAGTAAATATTTCGGCTGCAGAAACTGTTTGTTCTGCCATTTTCGTGAAAAACACTGACCGAAGTATCAAATAGTTTGATTTCTGACGTCGAAATTTAGCCAGATGTGGACGGTTTACCATGTGTTCAAAGAGCTCTATTGTTTTACCTCGAATTCGTTGGTTTTAGGAAAGAATAACATTTATCCGACTGTATATGTACTTTCAAATATATAATATCAATAATCATTAAACATAACTTAATGAGTAAAACAACAAGCATTTTGTCACAGAGTAAAGTCCTTACATTAAGCTAAAAGGACCAATAGGCAAGGTCAGACGGTTGAAAGCATACGACCACCGGACGAGTGTTACATATTAGCTAGCGGTCAGCTGCAAATACCGTTCGCCGGGCATTCTCAAGTGAGTCGCAAACCGGTGTGACCAATGCCTTTCATGTTTCCTCAAAGAATGCCCACATGTTTGACTGTACCTCCAAAACAATAGTGATGCAAGACGGCATGATTTGTCAATATAAATCATCTAGGCTCTATCCAAGACGTATACACGCCAACTCTCCATGGCAAATTACGCCTCTAGCCGATAGAAAAAGTCGATCGGACAACTTGAACGAATAGATCAAAGCTGCAAGTCTGTATAAAAGGCTGCAGACGTAGTCAAAATGTTTTCTCTGAAGCCTTAAACCGGTTAGAATGTGCAATCAACAGGCGAATTGTGATAATAATTGCAAATACATGAAGTTTGAATCCATATGAGACGCAATGTAATTCGGGATCTGAGGTAGATCTAAACTATATCCTAATCCATATCAAGTCGCGCTAATTGTGTGAAAGGTTAACTGTAATAGATCTATATAACGTCATTAGATTTGTGCGTTAGTAATTTGCCCTTATATATTAACAGTAATGCGATGTATCCTACAAGAATTACATTGTGGCGCCTATGAATACTACATTGTATTAACCCATTTAAGCTAGTATCTACTAGTGTGGACACTGGCAAACAATGTAGACCCTGATTAGACGTCATGTTAGGCGGCATCTCATCAGGGTCGGCACTCTTTGTTACATCATATAGAAAAGTTTGTTGTATGGACAAAACACTGCAGTGTCTTTAGAGCACCCTTGTATATCTGCAATGAAAGTTTCCAGCGATATACAGGATCCATTTCAATATCAATGCATAAATGGGTTAACCTACTTGTTCACACGGTCCTATATATGGGACATAGGCAAACAGTGTAAACTCTGATCAGACGCCGCATAATGCGGCGTCTGATCAGAGTCTACACTGTTTGCTGATAATAGTTTAAATATTATAAAACAAAACGAAAATGAAAAGTTCGACCAGGCACCCCTTAGATGAAAAATGGAATTATCTAATATATAGGCATGGAATAATCATATGGGCGTAAATGGGTTAAATAAACCAAATATATTGAGTTAAATGTTCTCATTTGCAAAGACAAACAAACCTTTGTCCAAAGTGAACACTTCCAGTTAAGCCTAATAGTATCCTACAACTAAATAGGTTGTTTTCTAGTTTTGCGTCTAAACTTCTGTATTCTAACACAATATTGCAAAAAGACAAACAGTGTATACCCTGACCAGAAGGCTAGGAGCCCTCTGATATTTGTCTTTACTAAATGTATAAAACAAGTACACGCTTCAAAGGTACACTGTTTATAAACAAATGACGAGTTGCAAGGATTGGTATGTTAAGGCAAGACCATTTTGACCGCCACAATGTCGTCTACTTAAAACTGTTGGCCAAATTCGTTCCAGAGTATACTCAATTCATTATGACCAAAGGAATGTCGCTACGAATGTTATACAGTTTGGACTCTGATCAAAACGTTATTTGCTCGAAGTGCGATCTTAAAAAAAATAATTTGCAAACGTGTTACCGTTATATATAATAATAGTGATGAAAGGGTTCAAATACATGTACAATGAAAGTAAAACATTATGTAGGAGTCTTTATTGACTTCATAACAAATAGAGCTGTGCTCCAATCTGCTATCTATCTGACAAACAAGGAGAAGGATTGACACCAACATTGTGTTAACATGTGACTTAAGCCTATTAAACCGTACATGCTGCAATAAAATACATTTCAACTTCGATAAGTTGGCCTTGCTGAAGTTCATCACGTTTTACCTTTGAAAACCAAATATATGAGCTTGAGTTATTGAAATTCAACTGTGACAAAGATGCACATGTAGTAATTGGACTGTATATGCTGTATGTAACACAACCAGGGCTACCATAAGTTGACATAAAACATAAGATTTCAAAATTTGGATTTTTCAAGTGCAATTTTACGAATCGTACCTTTTCCCCCATCGCCTGTTTCTAGTTTTATTGACACGAATCTGCTTAAAGCAGGCTGAATGTAAAGCAGAATGCGCCTTAAGGCGCATTCTGCTTTACTTTATGCATGCTTTAAGCTACCATGTACTAGTAAAAATTCCGAAGATATAGGAAAAATCAGGAGAAATGACAGCCCTGCACAATTGATGCGCCACTGAGTGATCGGGGTAGCTGGAGTTGAGAGTAAACCCACTCACTTATATTTAAATATTAATCCGCCATTATGCAGCCTTACTTACAATGTAGCGGCACGCATTTCCGTTAATGGATTAAACCATTACATGTACTCCATAGATACTCTTTTCACTCCTTAATTCATTCTTCCACTGAAGAAAAGAGTTCCAATTAATACAGTCACGAATATACTCAATTCAATTTACAATATAAAATATGTTGTCTTATACCTAGCAGTAAATACTGAATACAAGCTTTGGGAGTAAAGGTTAAGTAAACCTAATATAGAAACGAATAAAACCTCAAAATATAGAATAATGCAATATATCTCGAAAACATACCTTACTGGATGAAGTGGCCACTCAACAATAGATGAATGATTCGTTGCATTTTGTTTAATGTGAGAACATAGAAGTTGAACAGATGTTAAGCAAAAAACTTCAAAATACTGTCTAGGTTATGCTGTTTTAGCAGTCACCTGTCTTAAGAGATTTCAATTTAGTCCACATAACTAAATATGGCTTTTTACATTAAACTATACTCATATTGACTTCTTAACATACTACGTCCTAGTACCAAATAAATGCGTCGTTAACAGTGTACCAGTGGAAAGAACATTTGAACTATGAAAACAGTGTATACCCAGATCAGGAGCTGCACTGTTAGTCATTTTGCAATATATCATACAGAACAACCTTAAATACAGTTGAATTTCGATATCTCGAACACAAATAACTACAACTATCCGACAGTTCGATATATTAACTGCATTATTTCATACTCGGTTAAGTCGAACATACCCATATTTCAAAGTTAAAACGTGGCTTAGCCACGTTTTAACTTTGAAATATGGGTATGTTCGACAAAACCGACTTTGAGATATCGAAGTTCGACTGTAGTCTAAAATGGACTAGACTTTATTGGAAGCTGGGTTTGTTCATTTGAAATGTCATGGGACAATGAGTAGAAATATGGCAGAGAGTGACCACTAGAGTACACGGTACTATAGTACATGTACCAGTGAGCTGACATTTAGTTTAACAATTAACTCAGTAATTCCCTTATTTCGGTTTTATACACAAACCGATTACCACAAAGGTCAAACAAAAACACAAGCCGAATTATATTCAATCCTCAATAACTGAACTCATTTAAGTCGATTTTACCCGTATTGCGAAGTAAAAACGTAGCTTAGCCTCAGTTTAACTATCTATATTTTATAAAAATGCATTCACGTTTTGTTTATATTTATATGCATGTATATTTATTCCTAATAAAACAGCATATTTACCATCGAGCAGCAATCTCACCATGCAGAGTCTATACTGTTTGCCTTTGTGTCGTTTATTGGCTGTATTTTGTGTTTATAGTTAAATAGCAATCGACATGTTGAGGTCAGCAACCTCTGAGTAAATCCAAACGCAATTAATACAGAAGAAAGTACATTAGCCGTAGAAGCTACGGTATGTTGAAGGTGATTGGAATTAGAAGCTAGAACACGGAAAGCTTGAAATAGAAATAGATTTACCAGACGGAGAGACGAAACGGGATAAGCGGATAATAGCATCAACGGCAGCACATATACATACATAACGGGAAAAATGTTCGCTGCACAGTTAGTGTGGTAGTATACAGGGGAATAACCTGACCAAATGTAACCTTTTCTCATTTATTTCAACAAATCGTATGGAGTTACATCATAGGATTTAATGCAGAAATAAATACTTTAGTTTCTGAAACGCTCTCTTGTCCTCGTAGTAGATCATAGGAAGAATGACAACTAGATTGTTGCATTTCAATCCATCCAATTGAGTCGGTACATGTAACTAATGCATTGCCTTACTCAGAGTATATTGTATACAGGGTCCAAGGTTATAAAGCTTTTGAGTTTAGGCTCAGTTCATCCTCAGTTCATTCTCAAGCATTTGATTGGTCAGATGTGAGCCTAGGCTCAAATCTGACCAATCAAATGCTTTAGAACAACTTCGGCCTCAACTCATAAGCTTTATAACATTGGAGCCTGTTATTTTCAGTTTTGAATCTATCAGACGGCGCGTATTTCGGTGCCTGGTCGGGATCTTAAAAATATCTTTTAATTTCTTAATCACAAAAAGTTTTGAACCTGATCAAATGTCCAGTAACTCTATACTTAAGTTGCTTCAACTTTAAGTTTGAGAAACAGATCTAATAGGAAAAAGAACATTTCAGCATGTGATATACCAACAGCGAAGTAGTTCATATTGATTCACCAATGATTATACGACGTTATCCCTTTTCCCGTTTGAACGCAAACGAAACGCAGTATAACAAAATAAGGAAAATTACATTTTTATCAAATTTCGTAGGATTCGATTTCTCTGAGTGACAAACAATCTGGGGCCCGTTTCATTAAACTTCTTACGACAAAAATAATAGTAAGTCTAAACTTTAAAATACGTTCAATTTCTGATTTCTCCATCTAATCCTGTCTTGTGACATCTCTTTGAAATCGTCTTTTCAAGACGATTCCAAAGAGATGTCACAAGACAGGATTAGAAGGAGAAATAAATAAAACAAATTGAGACTTTTATAATCTGACTTACGACAACATATGTCGTACGAAGTTTAATGAAACGGGCCCCTGGTGCCTGTTGAGCATAAACGCGTTTATTGTGAAAGAATAATATATTCTCCAAGAGTTCCTCGTTCTACGTGATCTCAAGTTTTCAGTGAAAATTTATATGGAGAAATGTGCACTGTGAATAGATATTACCGTGAAGTTACTTGTTTCAGACTTTATTGTGTATTTATTGACTGATAATCAATAGGTTCATTCACGTTTCACCAGAATCTTGATGCAATTAGAGCGTAGGAGAAACAAGCTAAGTCTAATGAACAGTCGATAATACGTTATATTTTCCCAATAAATATTTCTGTATGTTAAATCATGTATGTCAACTGCAAACAGGTTAAAGTAATATCAAGGGTCCATTTCATAAAACTTCGTACAACAAAAACGATCGTAAGTCAAAACATTAAAATACATTTAATTTCTGATTTCTTTGTCTAATACTGTCTTGTGACATCTGTTTGGAATCGTCTTTTCAAGACAGGATAAGATGGATATACATGTATAAATAATACTTGAGACTTCTATAATCGTACTAAATTTTATGAAAAGGGTCTCAAACGTTCAGTTACCCGGTATCTGATCAGGCTACTAACTGTTTGTTTGTGATAGATTGATTAACCATCAGCATACAATGTACTTAAAAAGTCTGCATTTTTCTACTCTTTTTCAGTGCGTTTGAATAATAATTTAATGAGCGGTATCATGACTTAACCAGCCTTATTGTATTACAACATTGTACAGACCAAGCAACATTGTCATCCCTGGCTCAGCATCTGAATTTAGTCTGCACTACAAAAAACGTATATAATACAGCTACATAAAATGCATGTGAGTATCAAACAGTGTAGATTCAGACTCGCGGCTGGGCTTGATCTTCAATGTTTGCAATGCAATAAGTCAGGGTTTTCTCATGGCACGGCCCTGTTATAGTGTTTGTAACCCCTTGTTCCAGTGCCTTAAGGCGAATATTGCTTTACTTTCAAGGGGTTCATAGGCCCGCTGTTTGTATACATGTACTAGTATGTCGTTATGTGAAATGCTGCACATGCTGTTTTTCTGTTCAATGGTAGCATAATATAAATTTGATTATTTTAAAGGAATTTGCGCAAATATATTTATCGCACACCAAGTCTTGTTTGAATTACTTTTATATCTGTGTAAAGTACTAAATAGTGCTTAAAAACCTTGAATCAAACAGATGTAGTTTTATATGGTTTCCATGCCTTTGTAGTTTGTGCCATGCACGCGTAACTAGTTGTCAATAAGTGGTTGCTATAGTGATAAAATACAGTAAAACCCTCTATTATTACCACTACATATTGATAATTATAAGATGTTCAGAGCAAGTGACTGTTTAAAGCAATGTGAAAGTAAAACAGAAAGCTCCCAAAGAATCTTTCTGCTGTCACCTGTCTTTATTTCAATCAATTAGCCTTCTTTTTAGAGGTCGTTATAGAGGAGTTTAACTGCACTAGTGATACACAATAAATGCAGACTTATAGAAACACAGACATACATGGTTCAATGAAGACAGTCGTACAACCATACATGTCACAGACGTTCAGTAACAGAAAACATTCTGCATTAGTATGTCTGAGTACATCTTCATAAAAACATACTATACATGTATAAACAAAAGCCTAACTCATTGACCCTTTGGGCCACGTATTTGCGTCTCTTATCTAGTAAACATGTTCTATGCCAACAATATAGATCCAGATCAGAGGGCTCATTCAGGAACCCTCTGATCTGGGTCTTCACTGTTTGTCATTTTTCAATTAATAATAAAAAAAAAAACAGACTTAAATAGTCAGAAATCGACCCGAATTAATTGGAAACTGGAATTGTCTATTGAAAGAGTTAATGTATTTTCAACCTTGAGAATGCTACTTGAATATCGTCTGCAAGATTTGCCGTCTGCAATAGTTGTCGTCTGCATCAGTTATACAGTCGAACGCCGATATGACTTCATGATTTATAAAATACGGATATGCTCGACTTAAGCGAGACCGATATATCTTGATTGGACTCTGTGGACTATATGTTCTTCTCATCATCATAATGTTAAACAGTTTGAAAACAAATGAAACGCCGAGTTACTCGGGGTCTCAACCTGAACAAAACTGTTCGCTACGACTTATTGTACGTTACCGTTGAGTCAGCTTGAACAAACCACAGCAGCTTGCATTATACAATAAATATCAAATAAAATACCTCTTCACTGCCTTACACCGAGTACAATAGTTATTTGCAAACAATTTGGATCCAAATCAGACGCCGTCTAATCAGATTCCATACTATTTGACACACTTTTCACTAATTCTTAAGTCAAAACACATACAATATTAAGTTGAGGCAAAAAAAAACATACGACAATTGCTTTAAAGTTGGTCATGTCATGGCACTGAAGGAATTAATCAAAATTTCATAAAGACTGAGCGCTGTACTCGTAATCCCTGATAGAAGCGACTTTTGACGAGTTTACCTATTCCGTCCTGACACGCCTTCTCATGTATGTATCATGTTCTCTTAACTAATTAATGCCTAGATATTGCAATGAGCATTTGTGCTTGCATAAAGAATTCATTTAATGTGACAGATATACAAGGGTAGTCTCTATCTAAAGACACTACAGTATGTACCCATACAGCAGAACATTTCTTAGAAATGTTCCTGTATCATGACAGGTGTGTGCAGCACTGCTTAAGTGAGGCTTGAGATAAACTCTTTCAGGAGCTGTCTACTTTACTCGAGACGGCTTTAAGCAATCACGTGTCTTAACCGTTTACCTCATAGCCTGTTTAAAGTTTTGAAGACAGGTGACAATTTAAAGCAGGTTGAAAGTAAAGCAAAATGTGCCTTAAGGCACATTCTGCTTTACTTTCAGCCTGCTTTGAGCTCAAATCTGCTAGGCTATATCAACTATTTGTAATAGTAATTGTTCATGAGGGTATAAACTGGAACTATTTTCTTCAGCGGAGGAATAAACTAAATACGCTAATAGTCGCTTCTATGGGGTAAAGGGTTAATCACTGAAATTTAGCTATGGGGGAAACGGTTTACACATATACATACAATCAAATACATTTAACAAGCACTTACCACGTGGTGATTTTTTTTCTTCTGCTACTGCTGATGCTAATGTTTCTTTCGTTAATATCCAAATCAGCCAATATACCAACTTATAGTAATATATATCCCTTTGCGTTACACATACTAGAATACGCACTCAAAACCGGACTCGAAACATACTGAGATGGACACAGATCCCGAACACGGAATAAAATAGGCAAGCACATCAGTATTTTATTTCAGTCAATATTACGCCTGCAACAAGTGAGCCTAGCTCATCGCTCTTTGCCTCCATTACTGTGAATCATCCTGAGCTAGGCAGTTTCAGTTCTCACTACTGAATGGGATATGTGGCGCGTTCATTGCGCGTGCTCCGCCGGTCGATAATCTCTAAACGCCTTCACTGCTGAATTGTCGTCTACTTCAAAAATTGCCGCCTGCTTTATATATATAACCAAATTTAGAGTAAATGGAACTTTACCGGAGAAACATAAACACATGTGTCAAACAGTTTGGATCTTGACCAGATGATCCGTCCAACTTGATCCAAACGGTTTGTAAATGTTAGTCTAGTCGCGCAGAACATTTAAAGCGTTAAGGTGGATCAAAACTGTCGTTCGCCCAAGTCCTGAGTTTCTACAGTGACATTCAAAAGTCTTTGGGACACATGTTTGGTAGTATTAAGATGCTTGTCACAGATAGACATATTGATTTCTCGTAGTAAACAAATTACTTTTTTCAGAACTGCAACAAATTGGGTTACAAGTAGAATCTACATGTACTAGGATTTTTTTTAACCAGACGTTTTACGACCTTTTTCGATGTCGTTCGCGACTAATTGGTTTATGGCACTATTAGAATTTGAGCTCAACGGCCCGACGAATGCCGAATTAAGTCATGCGTTAATAATGCCAACAGAGTGTTGCCATAAATATTTAACCCTTTTTCCATCAGGAGAAAGGCGCACTGGTTAATGAACACTTTCAACCATAAAATGCCCCATCGTTAATGCCAGTTGATTCTCACGTCAGTTTAACCCTTTACTCTCTATATATATGTATTTTAACGCCTTTAGTTGATTCATGAACTGAATAAAATAATTCCCATTTATAGTCCAAGAATGTGCACAATTATAATAGTTTTCTTTATCTTGGCAGACGGCAGCTTAAGGCAGGCTCAAAGTAAAGCAGAATGCGTCCTTAAGGCGCATTCTGCTTTACTTTGAGTCTGCTTTGAGTCACCTTTTTTTTTAAACTAGAAACATGTCGTGGAATTAAAGGTTAAGAAGACATTTTTTGTCTGTGAGAGGAGTTAAGGCTACATGTTTTACCAACTTGATTCTCAGTATCAGGCGAATTAAGTACGACAATTTCTTGTTTCAATTGTTCCCTTTCTGTCGAGTAGATAGACAGGGACACTCACATATGTGTTCATGACGTAATGGTTAATAAAATGGGATTTGGAAGGCTACAAAACAAGGCATATTGAAAGAACAATTCAAATACTTTAAAAAGACGATTTCAATAATAATATTACACGGATGTATATTATCAATAATTCAATTTAATACATGTATTACAGTATCCCTTGCTATGATACTTCGAATCAGGATCAAAATAGCTTGACATTTCCATGACTGTCTCCTTAGTCAAAATGCCCAAAACTCTCAGTTTGAAAACTAACACTTATAAGAATCCGGCAATAGTATAATAGATATCATGGCAGTGAAATGGTGAACTCATCTTCATCTCATTGGAAGTTTTACACTGTGTAACAAAAAAATCGATGGTTTATGACATTTTATTACACATGTAATATGTTCCTTATTGTTAATTTTGACAAACTTCAGATGTCCCTATACTGTGATAATCAGGTCGGAGAGACAGCCTCTACATACCAGATGTTACATTCGTGCCCTACAGTGCATAACAGTTTTATTTTTCAGTGTTTACCCCTTTGGAAACAGTAGAATAAAACAGATCCAAATGATATCGCTCCAACTGGGGCCCTCTGACCAGATTGCTCCCTCTCTGTGCTACTTTTAAATATTTTAGTGACAAATTTCTTGATAGTCACCCCGAGATTCAATGTAAACTATTCAGTTCTCAGAAAAATAATGACTTCGTTTTCACGAACATTCGGCTTTGTTCGGTTTAACAGTATTACAATAAAGGTCAACGGCGTTCTTTCTTTTAATTTATAATAAACAAGAAATGGATCAAAGTAAGTGACAGATGACTCACAGACGTTTATTGACACTCAACTACATTTTGTTGTATGCAGACCAGTAAAGGTACTCAAACATTAGAAAATGTTACGCAATTCTCCGTCATACGAAGAATAATTCACAAGCCAAATTCTATTCATTTCGCTGATACAGAATAAGAAATATGCTCTTTCAAAGTGTTTTTTATTAATCAAGGTCAAATATTATGGTCACGGTAACCTGAAATTCATCAGGTACACTACGCTATGCCAAGATGTACTCAGACAAAAATGGTGCCCATATCTTAACTGATATATGAAACATGCTCCGGACAAGCTTCTTCAATGGTCCCAAAATGAGATTCCCGAAAACCTTTTTTTCGCACTACATAAGTACACGTACCTGTATATTAAATAACATTCAGCGCGTTTTCTTTAGAATCTTTGCTGAGAAAAAATAAAATATATTCTGCCGATATCAAACTGCATTTTCTCATTATTCAAGTTAATCAAACATCGATTATTTGGGAGCAAACGTTTAGGAGTAAACTAGAAGTATCAGTCATTGAGTCATTGTGTCCGTTTTCTAGAAGTCATATCATACTGAAGATCAACGGTTAGTATCGTTGCTGTAAGTCTAGAAATCATTGAAATACATGTACGACGTATGTAGTTTATATTCCTATTTCACGACATGGAAACAAATGTTAGCTATCATATGATATCCGATCTTAATCAGAGCGTGTAAACAATTCTATTACATCAGACGCACATAACATACTAACAGATCTTACATTTAACCTGATACCCTTCCACTAGTTTAGTATTTGCAAACAATTTGGATCCTAACCAGACAGAGTTACTCGGCATCTGATCTTGATCCAACGTGTGTTTCACTCATTGTTTAAGCTTGTAAGACATATTATCAATTTTTAAAAAAAAAAGTAAAACAAAAAACTCAAAATAGTTTATGTACAAGTTTTGAGGCATGTAATGTTAATGATAGGGTAACGAAAGTGTGCTACAAGCATCATTGCCAATATGCTATATGTATATATACGCCCGGAAATAAGCTTCTCGTTCTTCTTGATGATCCTGGCGGCACCATGTTATGGGAAATAAATAACTAGAGAACCAGACAGGGGAATGCCGTTTCCGACACCACTAGTTTATTATAACATGTCAAAATGAGCTCCGAGGAACCAATTTGTCATACACAATACACACCTGTCAACTATTAGATAAAACAGGACGAACAGAACAATACCATGATAAACCAGCATCGTCAGTAACAATCTTATTGACACTCAACCTTTTCACAATATTACACATACGGCGTTCCCTCTCTAAAATGACACCCAATAGGAGGGAGTCGTTATATGGAGGGAAATTGGCCTACATTTGCAAACAATTTCAATCAAGATCAGACGCCGTATAACGCGGTGTCTGATCTGGATTCAAGTTGTTTGTCACTCATCATTAATTTATTTTCTGTCAAAATGTCCGTTTTGTCACTTTGAGAAAAACAGCAGACGATAATTTTAAGCAGACGATATTGCAGCAATAAAAGCATTAGACATAAGTGTCCAGTGTTGGGAAATGCGGCCAGGGTCGTTGTAAAGAGGGTGTCTTTGTTGGGAGGGGCGTTGTAGGGAGGGATTCGTTGTTTGCAGGGTCAATCTGTAGGACACTTTTTTAAAACTGCGGAACCGACAATCTTCGGTGCCGCCGTATTTTCAAAGCAGCAGGCCTCTTTCCTGATCCCGAAATAATTGGTACACAAAACAAAGTAAAAGTAGATTATTTTGATTTTATGTTCATCATATTTACTTAGAATGTAAAGTTTATCACTAGAATGTTATTATTTTGAATCGTTTCACTGTTTCATCTAATAAAGTTCTCAAAATTAATCGATTCTTTGTTTGTGTGGAACTGATAATATTGAACTATATTGAGTGTTGTTTTCTTTAGCATATGACTACTGAGTCAAAATTTTGGAAACTCGACGCTGACTAATCAAAGATTTGAAACCATCAAAGAGCGAGGGACGTCCGATTCAAGATTATAGAAAACATGACTTTTGTTCATACAATGAAAGAGACATTATTCTACGAGTCGTCAATCTTTATTTTACAAACCAAAAGATGCAGGTTTTAGCTTATTGCATTACGTTTACTGTTTAGTATGGCATACACGGAAAACACCACCAATAAGAAACACACATTGTGTGTATTGTACGGAAGAAGTTGTTACAGGGAAGGGAGATCAATGCCCTTAGCGAACATTTGCAAACAGTTTGAAGCCAGACAAGACACTTTGTAACGCGATGTCTGTTCCAGGTTCAAACTGTTAACTTTGTCACTTGTCTTTATGTTTCTTCCGTCGAAATGTCCAATACGTAACTTTGAAGGGGGAGGGTGCGGCAAACGACAATTTTAAGCAGATATTGTTAGTAATTTGTTACAGCAGAGCAAGCGTTAGACAAAGAAGTCTTATTGTGGAACATTATTATTATAAGCATTATACCAGACTTATATAGCGTTCTTTTTCCACATGGGTTGTGCGTTTACGTGGAATTACATTAATGTACCTACAAAACGAGATAAGACAAATAACTACATTTAGATCTTAAATAAACATTATACTTCATGGATTTACATGGAAACAAATTCTATCAATGGTATTACCAAGATTATAAAAAATGTATCAACTTAGAAATAAAATGAGTCAAGTATTTAAAAGATCAATGGCATGATTAAAAATGGTGAAAGTTGTCCAAGATCAGAGTCGTATCCCTACCATCAAGATCCATCAGGCAGGCACCGGGACGACGGTACAACCCCCAAAACTCCAATTTAGACCCACAACATCTACATAATGAACAAAGCCCTGGGGTAGCACTCATCTACCCTCTCCATCCCACATCCCCGAACCAACCTAATCTATGGCTGATATTACACCCTTAATTTGGGAACAGCGACAAGCGTTGTTGTAAAGCAGTGTACTAGTATTGTTATGTTTAATTGTGTATTTCAGGTGTATTGTTCCACATAGATTTTCATATCTACCAATTAGAGAATAGCTACATCGAACCCAGACTTGTGTTTCTTCTTTAATTCCTAAAGATCACTTGGTCACAGTTGTAAGGAGGGAATCGTTGTTGTAGAGAGGGAGCACTGTATAACATCTTCCTCACTGTTGCCTTTTCGACACCATGAACAGATGAACGCGTTTCCTTGTACTGCGAAGAGATGTTATTCGTTTCCCGTGTAATGGAAACTAACCGCAAACGTAATTAAAAACGATCTTAACCCTTTCCCCCATAAATACGCCTTTCTACGTTTCTAAGTTATCCTTCCACTGAAGAAAATAGTATACAGTTATTTCATGTGTGTTTGGGGAACAGTCAAAACTATTGGCCCGAGGTATCAGGGAAGACTTTCGAACTGTTGCCCGAGGCCTGAAAGGCCGAGGGCAACAGTTCGAAATGTCTTCCCTGATAACGAGGGACACTAGTTTTGACTGTTCCCCAAACACACAGGAAATAACTGTTTTATTACCTAATACTTTATATAGGGCTAACTAGATTTTCAAAAAAGAATTAATCTGAGCCAAAGTACAAATGAAATAAGATTTATTATTTCCAGTCATTATAAATTCTTGGATTCATTTCAGTCGAGCAGTGGTTATGCCATCCTTTTCAGCTTGAAATCATGACGGATATTTTCGACAGAAGCGGTTTATAAAGATGCGGGTTTATGGCATGTAAGCCTATCTGTAGAAATGCAGGTAAATTCCACTTATGCGAGTTCTAGATATCGAGGTTTAACTGTATACATTTGTGTACGCGAGTCTCGTGGACTATATTCCGTAGTATGAAATAAACATGCTCTAACCTATACCAAGCGCGAGAGTTTCAGTGACATGATGTCACTTTCAAGTGTCAACTTTTAGGGTCAATTGAGTAAAACTTTGTCAGATTATGTATGTTTTCTTTCTTATATTGGATCTAGACTGGAAATAAATTCGTACACGGCATTCCAGCAGGTTAACATCCGCACATTATTGTAATGTTCGGGTCCGTGTTATTTTCTTTATAAAGGATAGCGACGAAACTTGATGTGTATTATGAACTCGTCTCAATGATAATAGTATTGCTATAAATAATGATAAAGCATGAAAAAAGTATTAATCATCCAGACACCAATCAATGATAATTATTCAATACTGTTTCATTACAGTACGGCAATTCCGGGTACGGGGAAACTACTCAATGACACTGATTTTAGAACTTCTGCGCATCTTTTTCGCGCATGGAAACAGTTCGTCCTAGAGGGCAATAGTTAAAACTATTTCCCCCGGATTAGGCAATGTCAAAAACAGTCAAAAATAACGAATTACAAGTTATATAGAGCATTAGGTAATAATTAAAATTATTTCAGTTATGAATATTTTACTTTAAAAATAATTTCTATATTCTAGCAGCTGGCAGCTTAAGGTGCATTATGCTTTACTTTCAACCTGCTTTAAGTAGTCACGTATCTTGAGTGCGAGAAACAGGCTTAAAAGCGGGAGCTTTTTAAAAACATTATTTTTTTTATTATAATTTGAGTGGCAAACAGTTTGTAGTCTGATCAGGCGCCGGAATTTAACCATACACCTGAGTACAATCTGTTTGTTATGGAAATAATCGTATGGATATCGAGCCTTATTTTATGGCACATAATGAACAAACTGTTGTTAAAAGAGCAAATGGTTTCGTATGGTTCAACCGATATGCTTATTGTAAATGCTGTCTAACATTTTATGTGTAGGTCAGAAAAGTTAGTATGCACGTATTATGTGTGAAATCACCTCAAACAACACTCTCTTTTTATATTTGGTGAATATTGCACATTTTGTTTAGACAGACAAATCACTTCAAGACTTAAACTCTTATATTTGTTCGAAATCAGCTTTCAGGAACTGCTGCAAAGGGAAGCAACAACTGTATAATAGACAAGTATTGGATACGATAGTGTCTGTCTTCTATAAATAACCCGAGAGAATTCTGGAAAAACGTTAAACTTTCTTCAAATGATTCGAAAAAGGTACCAAATATCTCAACTAAAGAATGGTTTGATCATTTCAAAGATGTATTTGATTTTAATGATGATATTGAAGGTCGTAATGATGGTACCGGTAATATTGAAGATGCTAATAGTAATAGTGTGACTATAAATAACTTTGATGTTTTGAATGAATGCGAAGACATTATTATGAATAGTAATATAAGTGATGATGAAATTAAAAGTGCTATTCATGATCTTAAGCGAAATAAAGCTGCATTTGGTGATTTGAGACCAGAACATCTGTTAGCTAGTGCAGAAATGATTGTGCCATTTTTGAGAACGCTTTTTAATCGTATCTTTAAGTCAGGTACATTTCCGGAACGATGGTCATGCTCCCTGTTAATACCTATACATAAAAAAGGTCCAAAAAACAATCCTGACAATTATAGAGGTATAGCCTTACTAAATGTATTGAGTAAGGTATATGTCAGTGTTTTGAATAAAAGACTTACATCGTATACGATGGCATATGACCAAATATCAGAAGACAAGGCTGGCTTTAGGTCCGGCTACTCTACCACCGACAATGTATTTGTTCTATATTCACTTATAAGTAAATACTTATGCAGAAAGCGTCGTAAGTTATATGTTGCCTTTATAGATTTTCGAAAAGCATTCGACTCAGTACAGCACTCTAAATTATTCAAAGTTCTTAATCATAAACAGATTAAAGGAAATCATTTAAATTCTATAAAAGCATTGTATAACAGTGTTAAGGCTTGTGTTAGAAAGGGCAGTTCTATAAGTGAAGAGCTACAGTGCCCGATTGGCCTCAGACAGGGCTGCCATTTAAGCCCGATATTATTTTCTCTATTCATCAATGAATTATTTGATGAAATATCTACTTCTGGTATTCGAGGAATTCAATTATTTCCTGATATTGTTGAGGTTTTACTCTTGATGTTTGCAGATGACATTGCATTAATCGCTGACACTCCCAGATCTTTACAAAGACAGTTAAATAGACTATCTGATTATTGTTCAACTTGGAAAGTATCAGTTAATGTAGCTAAAACCAAGATTATGGTTTTCAGAAATGGTGGTCAGTTATCTAGAAAAGAGATTTGGTATTACAACGGAAATAGAACTGATACGGTGAATGGTTTTACCTATATTGGCACATATTTCAGCTCACAATTATCGATGTATAAAATGGCAGATGTGTTGGCGATTAAGGCCAAAAAGGTACTCAATAGTCTTCTGTCGTCACTTTACCATTTATCACCTTTACCTAAATTGATATTCTTTAAATTATTTGATACAAAGATATCACCAATACTTCTTTATGGGGCTGAAATTTGGGGCCTTGTACCAATGCACTGTATCCAAACTGTCCATATGTATGCATGCAAACGTTTTATGTGTGTACCAAACCGTTCATCAAACACAGCTGTAGCTGGCGAATGTGAGAGGTTTCCTATGTATATACAAGCTGCTAAACGAAGTATAAAATATTGGCTGAAAATCTTATCATTGCCTAAACATAGATATGTCTGATAGAGCTATGAAATGCTAAGATATTTTGACAATAACGGGTATCAAAATTGGGTAACATTAGTTAGGACACACTTGTATCGCATTGGTTTCGGTTATGTATGGGATAACCAATGTGTGTACAATGAAACTCTTTTTATTTATATATCAGCACACACAAAGAAAGACCAATATTTGCAACAGTGGCATGAATCATGTAGTTCAAGTTCAAAGCTCTCGACATATATTGGTTTTAAACCTGATTTTAAATTTGAAGAGTACTTAAATGTTCTTGACGTTAAGAAATTTAGAGTAACTTTAGCATCATTCAGGATATCCTCTCACACTCTCATGATCGAAAAGGGCAGACACTTGGGTATTTCGCGAGATTCAAGATTATGTAAGTTTTGTCCAAGAAGTATCGAAGACGAATACCACTTTCTGTTAGTGTGCCCTTTATATAATGACTTAAGGAAACAGTATTTAGCAATAAAATATTACAATTATCCAAATATGTACAAGTTCAATTTACTTATGACACGTACAAATATTGATACAGTGCGAAATCTTGCAATGTACATTTACTATGCCTTGCAATTACGCAAAGAATCTAATCATTTGTAAATTGAATTTCGCCATTGTTTGTTGATTTCATATTGTTACACACCGTATGTATTGATTGTATATTTTGTATCTGTGTCAGGGCTGGAGGCCTGTATCACAATAAACTTTGTCTTGTCTAGAGAACTTTGGGAGAGATATTACAAACATCTTGTTGCGGGAGTTTTTGGTTCGTTAATAGGCCCATTTCATTCTTTGAACGCTTCTCTTTAGAAAATGTTCTGTAATGCATTCTCATATCAAAGAAACGTCCATGGAAGCTAAATTAAACACTTTCTTGCATATATAACTGAACCCGGGTAAACTTCCGCACCCACCCGGGTTTTCTGGTTTACTTTCTGTTTTGAATTGTATTAAACATTAAGTCGAGTGTGTTAAACATTTTCCACCTCTAAAATAGCACTTTATTATATACCTATCGATGATTTATAGAGATTTCTCAGTTAGATAAATTTGATATCACTTTTTGTGACGTCACGTCATAATTAGTTTAGTGACGTCGCGGTAATCAATTGTGTGTGTGTTTCTGTAAAACCGTCATTAAAATATGTATAATAAATAGAATAATCAATTCCTTTGAATAGATATGAAAAATATATCACTCGAATGGGTTCTTATCTCATTAAAAAACTCGTCCTGTGGACTCGTTTTTTAACCAGATAACAACCCATTCTCGTGATATATTTTTCATATCAATCCAAAGAAATTGATTATCCTCTATGAAATCACGCCCTTACAAGTAAAATGCATGAGTGAACACTGATGAAATGTAGTTAAAACAGACCCATATTTGAATTTGTTGTCAAACTAATACCTATTTTGGACTTATATGTGCTTATATGGCATATGTGCTTAGTTTGTTTAATTTATAGTTAATAGTTATAAGATAGAATGTCAGGTGGTTTGGACCAAGATCAAACGCCGCGTTGTGTGGCGTGTGGTCTTGATCCATTTTACTTGAAGAGGTAAACACTTTCTTAGAAAACAAACCTAAGTAAAAACGTCAGGTGGTCTGTGAAGTTAAACTTTTCTTTTCACTGCATGAGAAGACGGCTTAAATGTGCAAATCAGCAGGCAAGAGTTAATATTGGAAAAAGCTTATACACTCATATAAAAAAGTTCTAGTAAATGCTTAAATTCTGCATGCTTATCTTTCAATACTTTATGTGTTAATTTGTTGAATGCAGTCTTCGTGTTCTAACTAAAGAAGTCTAAAGTAGAGTGTCAAGTGGATAGGATCCAAATCTAAGCGGGGTTTGATCTGGACCCAAACTGATTGGACAAGTTACACATTATATAAATAAAGTTACTTAGAGTAGAGTGTCAAGATTTCATATAATTTCTTTGGAATTCTTAATTGTGAGCCCCCCCCCCCCCCCCCCACCCAAAAAAAATCTGATTTGAGGTGATATGTGTTTTTAAACACAATTGGTATATACGTATTGGTTGCACAACATTTTTCTCAAAGAGATGTGTTACAATCACCCAGTTTCAAGGGTTGTATGTTGCATGATGCGTGTCTTATGTTGTTTTCTCGCATTATTGTGTGCTACAGATCTATGTTATAGTCGGTTCAAAAGCCCATGCAGCTTATGTTGTTTACGTTATCTGTCTTGCCAACTCAAAATAAAAATTTGTCTTGTCTTGTCTTAGCTTTTCGACTGAAATTTCTAGCTAAAGGTGTTGATGCATGCGTTGAGATGCACTAAATCTTCATGAAATATATGTTCTGGTAAATGACAACATGCAGTTTATATTGAATATCGGTGTGACTATCGAGAGATTGGTCGGTAAAATTTTAGTGCCATATGATCTGGCTCTAATTTATTATACTGTTTATGACGTATAATATATATCCGGTTCCAGCACTAAAAAGGTTAAATTAAGACTCGCCATTAGTTGTATGGCTTGATTAATTTACTGCAGATAAGGCACTGAATACGTGTAATAGCAATCAGAGAGAGAATCAATAATCCAGGTACTAATAGAGAGGTGGAAACATCATATATGGTCGATATCTTCTTAGTTTATATTGGAGTCTAAGCCCGTTCAATTTACGGACCATACTTTAAGACAGGTACAGAAACGTTCTTACTTTTGTAGTTATTGATAGCATTGTTAAATAATATGAGCTTGGGTCTATATGGTATATTTAACTGTGTGTGTGTGCGTGCGTGTGTATGTACATTTTGAGACACATTTTGACGAGGATTATACTATAAAATAGTTCAATTATTGCACTACAAAAGAACACTGACATAGACCTATGGATGGAATAGACGTATAAGTATGAAACATTTGATTGGAAATAGAAAAAATAAGTTGGAAGAGTAATGATCGGTAATGCAGAAATTTCATATTGATGGGGAATACGCTATTCATTTTCCAATAAACATGTATGTGCTAAAGTTTGCAACGGTGAATAAATGAGGTCAGAACAGATGCCTGGTAACAAATCCTGTATAATCAGGTTCCAATTTGTTCGACACTCATAAGACTATCAATCGTCAGAAGTTTCAAGATCCTGTCATCTTCTACATGCTACTGCATTGTATTTACTTTCGTTTAACCCAGTATCCATACTATGTCAGTTTAGCGTAAATAAGCATTCGTGAAACTAATTTGATATTTACAAACTAAAACGTTTGATAATACGATATTATATTAATCTTTTAAAAAAATATACTTTTATTGGTAATAAGACTTAACGTGGTTTTTTTCGCGTGTGCTTGTATCTTTACGGTAATGTAATCCATTTATCTATTTATTTATTTATGTATTCATTTATTTGTTTATTGATATTTAAGGCCAACTGCACATATATAATGCATGAGACAAAGTTAAATACATCAATGAATATTAAAAATGGATAAATCATAGAATTTTGTCTAAAAGAGTTATCTTTATCTTTTAATATAACTAACCCCTCAGTAAAATCAGGTGTTAGATAATTTCAATTCAGTTTATACATGTAGTAGAAAATTTACATAAACAAAAGTTTGACAAGCTTCAGTGTCTTACTTGTTAGGGCAGTCGGTAGAGTAAGTGGATGGCAATCCACAGGTTCTAGGTTCGAGTCCCATTCGTTTCAAATCTTTTTTTAAAACAAATTATCGGATTTTATTGACTAGTCAGTCCATAACGCAGTGATCAAAGGACATGCTCTGTTTAGTCACTAATGTAATAATGAATAATATCAGATGTATAGTCAAGTGACAACTAAACGTCGTGAGGATTAAAGCCTATATGACAGATCAGGGACTGTTATTGAATGTCCCTGGACAGATGGCAGCTTAACACATGACAAAAGTAATGCTAAAAAAATTGATCCTACAGAAGTTTTTATGCATTACTTTTGTAATGTTTTAAGCAGTCACCTGTCTTTAAAGATCTTCAGGCTATCGTAACCAATGATCCATTAAATTACAGGTTTAACTTATCATATTATTGAGGGCTGACGGCGTTTTAAATTTGAACTCAAGGGAGGTAACTCGGTTTGTGTTAACAATTTGTAAGAATGAAATCATGTATAACATGTAAAGTCTGATGTAGATTTTCATTTTAAAAAAAAATTGACTAGTACAATTAAGTAATATCTATCTAATAAGTCTAAAATTAGTGTATGGCTAGATTTTTTGTTATTTAAAATTTAGTGACTTTTTTTAATTTGACTTTTTTTAAACATTGATATTTCCAGAAAATATTTCATGAAATATTTTTGTTTGCACACTATCTTATAGTCTCCGTACAGTTTACTTGAATGTATAGAAATTATTGAGTTTTATTATATCCAGGTACCACCATTATTCGAACACCTAAGCATCTTCCAGTCAATTACAAATTTCTATGTGAATAAAAGTTATTTTTTACATAGGTACTGGATAAACTTGTTATTTTCAACTTATAATACGATGGGTAAGTTATTGCAACTAAAATCGGTTCTCTAACAATGTAAATAAAGCAAAGTGGCCCGCTAACCTCATTCTCAGTGGAATGCCAACCTAAATTCGAACAGCAGGCTTGACACCACAAAATGTTTACTTTATGTAGCCCAGGGTAAGTGTTTGTTCATAAAATGTCAGATAAAACATAAAACAAGTGTCTGTAACCTCATAAAAAGTAAATGTCAACTTTTTTACAAGTAATTTACAGTAGTTTAGACATAAGGTATCGATTGTTAATGGCTACAGACAGGGCATTTATGATGATTAGAAGGGTCTCCCTTTTGATGTGAAATGCATCTAAAACAAAGAAGAAATTTCTTAAAAGTTGTTGAACATATTTTTCTAAAATAAAACTAGTGTACTGGAACCTGTTAGATAAACAAAATATTTTGTTTATTCCCTGTTATTTCTTATATGAAACACAATTAGGAAATAAAAAAGTGAAAAAAGTGATAAGGACCCCTAGTTTGAGATTTGATCAAATTTAGTGGTCTGAACCCTCAATATAATTTATCCGGACCATTAGGAATGAGGTAAATGTAAAAGTTTTGCAGCCGATACACCACTGGTCATTTTTGATAACAGAAAATGTAGTTTGTGGCTAAATTATGCATTTGGAAATTTGGGATTAGATGTAAATACAATATTTATTATCAGATAAGTTCAACAAATGCCCTTTCACTTATTTACTGATCTTTTTTGCCGATTTTGTGTTCTTGACCTTTCTACCGGTGTTACTGTCAAAATGTCACGCGCGGTTATGCAAATTTGTTTGTAACTATAGATGTCACGCGAAATGATTCAGGTGTTCGATTTTTGGTTGTGTTCGAATAACGGTTGTAAAGGGATATACATATCGATGATTTATAGAGATTTCTCAGTTAGATAAATTTGATATCGTCACTGTTGATATCATCACTACATGTAGTGATGATATCACTTTTTGTGACGTCACGTCATAATTAGTTTAGTGGCGTCGCGGTAATCAATTTTGTGTGTTTTTTCTGTAAAAACGTCATTAAAATGTATATAATAAATAGAATAATAAATTCCTTTGAATAGATATGAAAAATATATCACTCGAATTGGTTGTTATCTGGTTAAAAATCTCGTTCTGCGGACTCCTTTTTTAACCAGATAACAACCCATTCTCGTGATATATTTTTCATATCAAATTCGATCCAAAGAAATTGATTATCCTCTATATATTATTTTAAAATTATAAAGAAACAATTTCTGTTTCTCGACAAAATCATGGAGAAAGGACAAAATGTCCTGTCAGAAAAAAGGGTGCTGCAATTTTTTTTTATTTTAACGATTTTTCACTCTCCATATGGTAGATCTATATTTCAATTTAATCAAGGTTTCAATGAAGTCTACTAGGAATAAGCAGAGCCGCGAACCACCTTAATTCGTGAAACTATTCACGACAACGACCTTCTAGTTTACGACAACGTTTCGTTGACTCTTCATACTGAAAACCATAAATGGAAATTGCGCGGTAAACGTCAGGCATTGACATGTTGCTACGAATGTAAACAAATAAGCTAAACAATATGAATACAATGTGGCATTGATGGAATATGTCAATACAGTATTTAAAGAGCATATTTAAGATTAGATAAGATACATGCGCCTACAATGCAAATGACGACGACCTTCAGCTTGGGAAGTTGTCGACATACAAACAGGAAATTGTTTCCTGAGATTTTTCTACTCTAGGTAAACAGTTAGTGAGTTACAATTTGCTTTTTTTTACATAGATCCAGACATGATAACCCTTTCTCCTATGGCTTGTTTTCGGTATTCAAGACAGATGGGTACTTGAAGCAATTTGAAAGTAAAACAAAATGAGCCTTAAGGTGCCCTCTGCTTCACTTTCAGTCTGCTTTTAAATAAGCCACCATCCGCTGGGATGGTTTATGGTGAATTCGCGTAGAGACGAACTCGCCTACAATTAGATATATAGTAACCCAAATGGTGAATTCGTCTACAAAGCAATTATACAGTGATTGTATTTCACACTTATTGTAAGGTGTCTTTAACATAATAAAACTTGTTTTCAGGTAGAGTTTACTAAGATCGGACGATAGGTGTAGCCCCTGATCATCATATGCAGGTGTTAATAATGTGGATCTAGGTGCAAGCAGCATTTTTACTTTCAATATGATAAATGATGTATTCTACTTTGGCATCACCCCCTTTCAAACAGGTTGTCAAATCTGGGTGAAGTGATTAGGGGCTACACTGATCTTTCAGGTTTAAAAAAAATGGATAAGGAAACAAGATTAGTTGATCCTCTACAAACATTTTTATTTCATCTACCTGTAAACGGTAAATTCTTACACTGTACAACAAGGTGTGAAATACAATCAGTATATAATTGCTTTCTAGGCGAATTCACCATTTAGGTTACTATATATCTAATTGTAGGCGAGTTCTTCTCTAGGCGAATTCACCAGCACCCGCTGGGATATAGGTACTATTTCTTATCATTTTATGTAGCATATTCATTTCTGTATAATGTAACAGGACTGAGTGAAAACATCGTGGCCCGAGCGGGACTCGAACCCAGGGTCTCTGGCTCACCCTGCCAGCACTCTAACTAGCAATGCCAAAGGATTTTTTTTTAAAAAACAATTTCAGGGATATTTTGTGGTTAATTGGTAGATCTTGACCTAAACATGTATAAAAGAAACAAAATATGATGTTAAAGTTCAACACTTTAACATAAAAGGAAAAAATTTAATGACCCAATTTGTGTCACAGAAATCGTTTTTTTTTTCAATACTCTGTATTATATATAAATGTCGCATTTTACTTTTTTTCCGTCAGTTTTCAAGTGGCCTCTTGGTAAACTTATTTCCAGTTAATTTAATCATTCAGAATGCTATTTCTTGTGGTTTGTTCCCGATCTTGCTATAATAAAAGGGAGTTTAAGCCCCCCCAAAAATATGTGTATTGTTGGGTTGGAAGCCATTGAGTCATGCATATTAATGAGATCCCAGAAGGCCACGCCCCCTTTCGGCGTTTGGCATTGCTACTCTAACCACTGAGCTACCGAGCCACCTGGTTTAGGACTTATTGATTATCCACCAGATACCTGTACACACCCAAGTAACTCCCGCTACAATAAAATGGAACAATTATTTTTTCGGTAAAAAATTATTAAATGCATTAAAACATGTATCTATGGAGTAAAAGGTTAAAGTACGGAATGATACACATAATTCCAATGTTAAAAGGAAGTTTTTATTTTCTAAACAGAGCAACAGATAAGGTTCGTTTTATCCTTTTAACTAGTTGATTTCAGGAAAAATGACTTGATTTCAAATTCTTTAAGACTTTTCGTTTAAAAACAAATATCAAAATGGGAATAGGAATTATTATCCGAGATTCAGTCGTTTTCTATTTTGTTTGTTTTTCGTATGGTAAATGTTTACTTGCTGACAGCTAGCAAAGGGAGGTTACTGCAAAATCACATCTACATCTATTTATGAACGATAAAATCCAAATTCTCCGAAAATAGTGTTTTGGTTGAAAAACTTGCAACAAAATGTCAAAATCTAAGTGCGTTAGAGTCAGAAAAATGATAGAAAGTTAATTAATGAAAATGTTGGCAGTTCGTTGAACGATATAATTTGGAATGCTGTTTATTGGTGGAGAAAAAAACGGCACAAGCAGCGAAATATTTCTAAGATTCTTGAAAATCGTATATTCAAATATCAGTACCAGAAACTGTAAGTAATAAGTTTAACATGTTCACATCTTTATGGATATGATTAAGTGATTTTAATGTATACTAGCAAGGAATCACATCATTTCTATTTTACAATTTGTTTGGGGTTGAATTTTACACACAGTGACCAGGGGTCATAAATTCTAAAAAATTGTCACTGGTCCTGCATAAAAGACAATGGATCAGACAATCGAAAATATGCACTTGCCCTGCACATTAGACAAAGAAGGGAAAAAAGTATGCAGGACGAGTGGATTTTTTAGCCAATGTGATACATGGCTTATTACATACAATAAATTGAGGTAATGATCATGTCAAGGAGGTATGGATTGAATCAATTATGTACAATTAATTACTTTGCAGCACTCCATGAACAATACAGGGGGTCCGTACAATCACCCCACAACACCCAATTTATACCAACACATAACAACACTTGCCAACACATACCAACAGCACCAAAATGAGTTGAATCTACTATATATAGGCATTTGTATCGATTGAATAGTGTTGTAATCAATGTTTTTGACCATATTAAACTAATATTTCTCCTTTATTTCCTCCATAATTGCCCATATAAACACATATAGCAGCCATAACACAAGCGTACCGTATCTGGAAAACACCCCACAACAGATTTGCTGTGTGGTTCGGGATCAAAAACGAGTTGAAGCTACTATCTGTGGACAATTTATCGATTTAATAATATTGTAGACAAAGTGTGTGACTACATTCAAGTTTTTAATCCTTTGTTCCCTAAAAAGCAAATACATATTTACATTTATGCAAGTCATAACCCTAGCGTACAAAATCTGGAAAACACCCCACAACAGATTTGCTGTGTGATACTGGACTAATCACGAGTTGTAACTACTACATGTAGACAATTATATCGAAGTGATATTGTTTAAACAAAGTTTATGGCCATATTAAAGTACATAATACTTTTATTCTTCTTCTTCCTCAATAATTGCCCATATTAACATATATAGCAGTTAGCATAACCCTAGCTTACCACATCTGGAAAAGACCCCACACAAGATTTACTGTATGGTACTGGACCAAAAACGAGTTGAAGCTACTACCTTTAGACCATGATATAGATTTCATAGTCTTGAAGACGAAGTTTATGACCATATTAAAGTTTTTTGTTTTCTTTATTCCGTGAAATGCAAATATTTATGCATTTATACCAGTCATAACCCTAGCGTACCAAATCTGGAAAAGACCCAACACAAGTTTTTCTGTGTGATACTGGACTGAAAATGAGCTTCTACCTAAAGACATTTAATTCTATTTTGTATGATTTATAGTTTATTCATTTATTTCCCTAAACATATACATATATACAAGTAAATAATCGTGTATTTACCTCAACTTGTTAAACAAGAGTAACTCAACTAACAGACGGATCACATAATTATCCGGCACACGTGCCGCTAATAGGAAGTGCTTATTGCCAACTAACAGGATATTCACACCTTGTATAATGACCCTGCACACGTGCCGCTAATAGCACATGGTTAAAGCACGCTTTAGGACTGGAGTTTTATAATAGTGAAATAGATGAAGGCATCTGTCACATCATCTTATATACATGTTATATGCTGTCTACAAGTAGATGTGTCCAGGGCTCGGGACGAGGACCCTGCCTTTTGGAGCCCCATAATTTTTAATGATTGATTACCAAATTAAAGCCAAACACGTCGAAATACATTGCCGAAAGAAGTGATATGAATATATTGAAATTTTGTGTTGAACGGCCACTCACTCCATTATGTCAGACGGTTTAATGCATGAATGAAATTGAAACAGAGGCCCCGCAGTAGTTGAAGTTTGATAATTAAAGTCACCTAACCAGTTTCTTTAATGAAATAAAGACAATAATACATAATACAAATTTACTGATTACAACATTCACGGATTTAGTAACCCCTTCACTGCCTACTCCTTACTAACTTTGTTATTGCAAATAGCTCTTATCACGATCAGACGCCGCGCAACACGGCAGCTGATCAGGATCCAAAATGTTTGACATTAAATCCATGCCAAACACATATATTTTTAAATTTGATAAATAAACAGACGGCAAATGTTTGAAAAGGATTACACCTAAAGACAGTGATTATTTTCTTACAGATTGGAATAATATATTTGAGAATTAGAAGCAGATAACTGCAAAGTGTAACATATGAAAAGCACTTTTATTTGTCTAATTGGTTATGTGTCTTTAATGTTTGAGTGGTCGCTATGTACAAGTTTTAAATACATAGTTAACCATAACATTGCTATTTGCATTATTTCTATCCTTGAATAAAGATTCAATCTGTAATTGTTGTTATTCTTTGCATGTATTTTAATTTGGAATAAGAAAACCCACTATAGTTATAATACATAGTTTGTTAACAAAAATCTCCGTGTGATCAGTGTCCAAATTGTGTGGTACTCATAACGATTCTACTAACTATATTAATAATGATTAAAATACTACGACAATTATTAATTTATACCATAAAGTAATTTCTGACAATGCCATTCTTACAAAACCACACTTATGCCTGCAGTTTGCATCCTGATCACATATTTTGACGGCACATCACAGGCACACTTCTATCGGTAGGCGGAGATTGTTGTTAATCCAATTAAGGCACTGCTAACTCGTTAAAGGTGATAAACGTTGACGGTTTACCTAAGCTGATTTGATCAGCTAACATATCGATGATCCTATATGAAAGGAAACGCGAATGATTAAAATAACAGGATGTATCCTGATCATTATTAAAGTCTTTCCTGGTATGCATTATATCTATATTTACTTTATTTAAATCATATAAAATAGAATTAAATGTCTTAAGGTAGTAGCTCATTTTCGTTCCAGTATCACAAAGCAAAACTTGTGTGGGGTCTTTTCCAGATTTGGTACGCTAGGGTTATGACCCACATAAATGTATATATATATGTTTGCTTTTTAGGGAATAAAGGATAAAAAACTTTAATATGGTCAAACACTTTGTCTACAATACTATTAAATCGATATAAATGTCTATAGGTAGTAGCTTCAACTCGTTTTTGATCCCGAACCACACAGCAAATCTGTTGTGGGGTGTTTTCCAGATTTTGTACGCTAGGGTTATGACTTGCATAAATGTAAATATGTATTTGCTTTTTAGGGAACAAAGGATTAAAAACTTTAATATAGTCACACACTTTGTCTACAATACTATTAAATCGATAAATTGTCCACAGATAGTAGCTTCAACTCGTTTTTGATCCCGAACCACACAGCAAATCTGTTGTGGGGTGTTTTCCAGATTTTGTACGCTAGGGTTATGACTTGCATAAATGTAAATATGTATTTGCTTTTTAGGGAACAAAGGATTAAAAACTTTAATATAGTCACACACTTTGTCTACAATACTATTAAATCGATAAATTGTCCACAGATAGTAGCTTCAACTCGTTTTTGATCCAGAACCACACAGCAAATCTGTTGTGGGGTGTTTTCCAGATACGGTACGCTTGGGTTATGGCTGCTATATATGGGCAATTATGGAGGAAATAAAGGAGAAATATTAGTTTAATATGGTCAAAAACATTATTAAAACACTATTCAATCGATACAAATGCCTACATATAGTAGATTCAACTCATTTTTGTGCTGTTGGTATGTGTTGGCAAGTGTTGTTATGTGATGGTATGAATTGGGTGTTGTGGGGTGATTGTACGGACCGCAATACAGGTATTAAATTTGAGATGATTCTACTACACATTTTTATACTTACTATATAGATTCACCATGTTTATCATTTTATGTTTAACTACTGCTTGATTTAGGAATTTAGCCCTTTGTTTAATAGTGTTACTTTGCATCCTCTTCTGTACTTGAATTATGTGAATCCTTCCCCTTCCTGGTTTTGATGCTGCCTCAGCCCTGTCAAGCCCAGAATGAGAGGTCAATTCGAGGGCTTGGTGCAAAACTATTGTAACTCCCTCACAATTGTGAGGGAGTTACAATAGTTTTGCACCAAGCCCTCGAATTAGTCTCATCAATAAGCATATGACAATAATGTTAATTCTGTGGTAGTTGGAAAACTTGCTGTCTGTACTGTTTGGGATATCACCAAATCACTACCTTGATTATGGGGTGTGCATATGAATGTGGACTAGAGGTCTGTAATCCTTGCCGCTGTTTAGTGATTCTACAAGCGCACTCTCTTTGTACATGTACTTTCAGGGCCGCCATTTCTCCAGATTTTCCTGAAATCTTCAAATTTTTTATCCTAGCAGAAGGTAGCTTAAAGCAGACTGAAAGTAAAGCAGAATGTGCCTTAAGGCACATTCTGATTTACTTTAAACCTGCTTTAAATAATCATACTTGAAAAAAAGAAACTTTGGAAATCTTAGGATTTTTCATTATCAACTAATGGCAGCCATGTACTTTGTTCCCAAATAAAAGTTTTACATTTATAAATGGGCGGGTATCCATGTCCTATGAACTCATTTCTAGATAAGTGACAAGTCAACTTGTTGGAGAAAGAATAGTTTATGTTCTATATTATAAAGAAGATTAGACAACACTATAGATGTACAAGCACTTTAAGAAGAGCCTGGACACTGCCTCATCAGAGACTGATAAAGTGTTGACAAGATGTTTGACCAACCTCTCTGTCGTGAGTATCTGTTAACCCATTAACCCATAAATACGCCTTTTTAGGCTCTAATTTATTCCTCAACTTAAGAAAATAGTGCCACTTTATATAGACATGAATATATACCATAAGAAATATTTTCTATATCCTAGTAGATATTAGTAACTTAAAGCAGGCTGAAAGTAAAGCAGAATGCGCCTTAAGGCTCATTCTGCTTTACTTTCAACCTGCTTTAAGTGGTCACCTGTGTTCAAAAATAGAAACAGATTATGGGGTAATGGGTTAAGTTATACCCTTTTCTGTTATGGTTTTTGTGCAGTCAAAGTGTTTAAGACAGCTGATTGCTAAACTTAGGCTGAAAATAAAGTCACTAAGGCAGGTTTGACTGTATGAGGTATTCAGCTTATAGAAAATACAGTCAGCCTATGGACTGATAATGTAGGGTTGTGGGCTCTAGCTGGTAATAAATTTATTACTCCAATCTTTGAGTTACATGTACCTCATTTAACCCATTACCCCATAAATACGATTATACGTCTTTTTATGCCTCTAATTGATTCCTTCACTGCAGAAAATGTGTCAAATTTATTTAGTCATGAGTATGTATCATCAGAATTATTTTCTATATTTTAGCAGATATAAGCTAAAAGCAGGCTAAAGGTAAAGCAGAATGTGCCTTAAGGCGCATTCTGCTTTACTTTCAACCTGCTTTAAGTGGTCATCTATCTTCAAAACTAGAAAAACAGGCTGTGGGATAATGGGGTAATTGACGGACTCTGGGTTATGTGTCTATTTATTTACAGGCTAGTTTAAAGCATGACCAAGAAAATGACATTGAAGAGGTGGTTGATCCTGAAGTCATAGCTACTGTACAGGAATGCTGGGAAAAAGTGGACGCCCAGTGTGTGGAGTATGGAAGAGAGCAGAGGTATCCCAAAACTGTAGATGATGGAGAATGGAAGGCTGTTAGAATATTCGTGTCCTCTACATTCACAGATTTCTTTTGTGAGAGAGAGGTTTTGGTTAAAAAGGTACAACTTTTTATCCTGTTTGTTATAGATTCAGTTGTAAGTGCTTAACCCTTTACCTCATAGCCTGTTTCTAGTTTTGGAGATAGATGACCGTTTAAAGCAGGTTGAAAGTAAAGCAGAATGTGCCTAAAGGCACATTCTGCTTTACTTCCAGCCTGCTTTAAGCTACCCTCTGTCAGGATAGAGAATATAATTGTCATGATGCATATTAACTACTGTATAATTTGATACTATTTCCTAGAGGAACAAATTAGAGGCGTTTAAAGGTGTATTTATGAGGAGTTAATTGGTTAATCCTTTTAAAGTGGGAACCAAAGTGTCTTTGCCTTTCCAAATAGTTTTGATTCTGAACAGACCAGAGTTACTCAGTATCTAATCTTGATTCAAGCTTTTTGTTAGTCAGTTGTATGTCTGCAAATATAGATTGGTAGCATACATGTGATATTTTCTTGGACCCAAATAGGGAGATTTGGAAATTTTAATAGGGAGATTGGGGTGCCAAATAGGGAGCTTTTTTCGCGACAAAACTAGGCGCAGGCGATGAAATTCCAATAATTTTATATATTTTCATAAGTTTATTACTAGATCTAATTGCTTTTTTTTTTTTTTTAATAAGTGAATAAAGAAGTCTATAGACCACTAAGACATAGACAATTTTCACCCAGAGATATAGTTCTTATAATACTGACATGGGCCTATTATTCTAGTATTTTAGTACTGCAGAAGGATGGTTGTGTAAAGCTGGCTGAAAGTAAAGCAGAATACTCTTCAGGAGCATTCTGCTTCAGCAAAAGTTTAAGCCTGCTTTAAGCTAGATCTACAATCTGCTAGGATATAAGAACTATTTCCTATTATGGTTCTTATATTATTCATGACTAGTAAAGATAAAGTGGAACTATATCTATTTTCATGAGAGAATGAATGAATTAGTTCAAATGTTCTAGATTTCTATCTATGGAGTAGATCAAAAAACCAATTTGTTATTAATTTTGCAAACAGTATGGATCCAGATGAGACGCCGCATCATCTCATCTAGATACAAACTGTTTGACACTGATATTTTCTGAAAGAAAATGCACAAAAATTAATTCAGAGTATTCACTATTGTTGCAGACGACAAAATCTGCAGACGACATTTACTAGCGCCATAAAATGGGCGTGGTTCTAACAACGAAGTAACGCGTCTAAAATTTCTACCGCGAAAACTGATTGCAAATCAATTTTACGAGCGTAATTCGTCAAAAAATCTAACTTAATAAACATACATTTGCACAAATCGTATCTAACAAACAGAAGAATTTAGATCCAATGTTTAATTTTAATTGATTGTTAGAAAACGACGCTGGGAATACTTTTTAGACTAACAAAATATACGCAATTCTCATAGCAAATATTAAGGCACCCCGTCATTTTGTAACGGTAAAATTTTCGAAGTATTTTTCTGTTACGTGAATATTCAAAGTATTTTGTGGTGGGAATCAATTCCTAAATGTTAATTCTGATTAGCTTCATCTAAAAGGTGTGTTTGTCCAGAACTTACGGAGAATTGTCTGATTTTAATCCGGTCCGTATCGGGGACATAGCCTTCGCATCACTGCTTTTAGAAATTGTCGTTGTTAAAGTCTCCGATTCGGGGTGAACCTGTCAATCACTTTTTTGATAACCAATTAGATCTACCGGTATTCGGCGCGTGTGGTCAAACTTTTACCCAACATTGTTATGACTCAGTCTGTCATAATAGTGCTACACTAACAAATTTATCGATGATTACGTAATGTGTTTACACACATCAGTAGCGTTTGGCGATACGCGTGTGTAGGGATTAGCCAGAGAACTCTGAAGTCAATTTTAAGATTTTAGAGTCGGCGAACGAGATAAATGATATAAAAGTTCATATTGAAAAAAAAATGAACCTGGTTAAATGAAATATCGGGAGATTTCGTCTCCCGACCGGGAGATCATGAGTAGAGGTCTATTTTCGGGAGCTCCCGACCAAATCGGGAGATATCACATGTATGATTGGTAGGGAAGCTGGTCCTACAGTTTGAATAGACAATTCATGTAGTTAGTCAGTGCTCTACATGGTTAAAGTCACCTCGTACTAATGGTGTATTTGTCACTGTTATTATAATGAGTTTCATAAAACAATATTTTGGATCGGACAATGATTTTGATAAACTTTTATTAACTGAGTCATTGATAAAAGTTTTAAAGGGAACCTTTGATAAGATTCTATTTACTCGGTGTCTCATCTGGATCTAAAATGTTTGCAAATGTTATCACAGTTTTGTCGCTAGGGTGTACAGATCAATAATTAAAATTGAAAAACCTTGTAAATGGAACTAAATGAATTCCCTCAATAGGTGTTCCCGGAGTTACGAGAGTGGTGTCGTAAGAAGAAGCTGTATGTGATAGACTGTGACATGCGCTGGGGCGTACCTAAAGACACAACCACTGCTGACACAATAGCTGCTTGCCTTGAGGAGTTGGATCGATGTCTAGAGGAAACAGGCGGAGAACCATTCTTCCTTAATATGGTAGGAGATAGGTAAGTATTGCTAGTGAGAGTCATGTGAGGTGTTTATGTAGTTTATCCATAACTTTCTCAGTGCCCCAGATAACAGCAGTATTTCAAAAACTATAAACTTTATGTCTTCACCAAACTCTATGGTGTGACTACTCATTATTGGAATTTGCCTCTTTGAGGGTTTGGTACAGGCATAAAGGAGAAAAAGTTAAAAAAAAAAAAAACCTTGAGTTTACTCTGTCTTAACAGGAGCCCTGCAGTTTTCACTGCAGTTATAAACATATTTAAATCTAAAGTTGGACTTTAATGTTTTTCAGCTGGTCCACTTGGACAAGTATTGAAACAAAAAGACTTGTCCTGCTTGCCCTGTTTGCGTTTAGTGATCATTTGTTAACCCATTTCCCCATAAATACACCCTTTTACTCCTTGAATTTATTCCTCCACTGTAGAAAAAAGTTCAAATTTATACAGTCATGAATATGAACCATAAGAAATAGTTTCTATATTGTAGCAGATGGTAGCTTAAAGCAGGCTGAAAGTAAAGTAGAATGTGCCTTAAGGCATATTCTGCTTTACTTTCAACCTGCTTTAAGTGAACATCCTTCTTTGAAACTAGAAACAGGCTATGGGGTAATGGGTTAATAGAAGCATTACAAGGATCTCTTAACATAGGTGATTACTTTTGTTCTGCATTAACTCTTACCATGCAAGCAGCGGATATGTCCCAAAGTGATTACCTTTGCAACCTTTTAGATCCAGATGAGATGCCGTGCAATGCTACATATCTTTAGATTCCAAATTGTTTGCCACTCGGACCCTTTTTTGAAAATTCTATTTTTAGAACAATAGCAGATGACAATTGTTGCAGGCGAAAAAAATTACCAAGCATGCAAAGAGTTAAACAAGTGATTATGAGTTATAATTTCTTTCCCTTTTTTTAGTAAAAAAAAAAGTAATTGCTTTATATTAAGTTGTTCTGTTAGGTAACTGGGTTGATTAATACTTTGCCCCGACTCAATATTTACTTGTTCCAAACAATTGAATAACCATTTACTGGACGGAACAACTTGTTATAAAGCAATTACTTTTAAGGACCCTCTGATCAGTGTCTACATTGTTTGGATAGGACAAGTGTATTGTTGTGAGGTACACTGTTTGTAAATGACAAGTGTACTCCTCAATAGGGATAAATGTGTTAAAGGCCTACAGTGTAAGTCACCAATACCCAGATGATATAACCAATGGTAAAAAGTTTTAACCCATTATCCCATAGCCTGTTCTAGAATTGAAAAAAGGTGACCACTTAAAGCAGGTTGAAAGTACAGCAGAATGCGCCCTTAGGCGCATTCTGCTTTACTTTCAGCCTTCTTTTTGCTACCATGTGCTAGAATATTGAAAACATTTCTGATGCTACATTTTCATTACTGTATTATAATGCAGGGCTCGACATTAACATTTATTTCCACTAGCCCAGTCGGGCTAGTAGTGCAAAAACTACTAGCCCTGACCAAACTTCCACTAGCCCTGACTTGTGTCATAAATCGCAAACAAATTAGATCTAAATTCTACCAGATACATGTACTACATTGTTTGCTTGTGTTATAGGTCTACTGTAATCAGCAAACAATGTTTAAACAGTTTTACAAGTTTTAACGTTTTTGCTGTCTGAGAACTAGAACTAGGAGTTTGTTTCATGAATTTGATTGACTAGTCAATTTTATATATTTATATTCAGTGTTTTCCTTAACGCAGAATTCTTGCAATTTTACGCGTAAAACTGAGCTTAGGTCCCGTATTCATCATAAGCCTGCGTCGCCATGTCTAACAGATTGAGCCATACCGACTTCGACAGAAATGCTCTTTTTCGTAGATCTAGATTTCTATTTTTTGTGTATC
Organism: Gari tellinella; assembly: GCA_922989275.2. Classification (NCBI taxonomy): domain Eukaryota; kingdom Metazoa; phylum Mollusca; class Bivalvia; order Cardiida; family Psammobiidae; genus Gari; species Gari tellinella. Next base: position 90,583,128 of record OV277860.1, read on the forward strand.
GCGGTTACAAAAACAAATTAACAGATACCTTGTGCATAAATTCTCCCAGAAACAAAAGGACATAACTTTGGCTACATTACACGATTCCCGAGGAATGTGTTTGTTGTTGCTATTTAAAGATTCTAGGAAAACCCATTCTTAAATTAGCAGTATTGGTAACGGAGCATGCGTGAAATTGACAAATAAATCTAATTGAATAGACTTAGATATCTAGCTCTTTTCTAATATTTCGATCACTTTGGGCCAAAGTACTATGTCAAAAAGACTCAGAATACACATCAATATTTTAACATGCATTCAGCTATAAAATCAAAGCGTTTTTGTTCAATCGTTATTTCTCGGCAAAGCTCGTCAAAGGCGGGAAACAGATTCTTTGTTCCCAGACTTGATGTCTAAATTTATCAACCATGAAACGCGGCATTTCGACACACCCTCAAAGAGAAAGTCGCATGTTTCGCACGCGTGGTTTTTGGGCAAAACAAATATGGCGCGCCATAAAACTGAGAGGAACCTACAGAAATAAAACAAATATGAGGTAAAGAATACTGTAGAAGCTAGAAAAGGTATACGAAGGCAATACAATTAGATCTACATGATGATAGTTTGGCGAATTGAGATTATTTTACGCCATGCCGTAGTTGAAAGGAAAATCCCGAGACTGGTATTGAGATTCGTATCTTATTTGGTTCGGAGCGTAGAAAAAGATGCTGAGCAAATGTTATCAGTCTAATATCGATGACGTCAGAGGTTAGGTTCCCCTAGCGCATGCATATTGTGTGGAAATCGTAACTATAAACAATCAACGGTTTCATTCACACAATACTTTTACAAGGGTTCACGGCCTTTACTAATTATCATGAATTGAATTTGTAAATTTAGTTTTTTTGGTCAGAATGCATACGACTAGTTGGGCTACGGGCAGAAATTTCTATCCGTCCGGACCGAACTTCAACCAGTGAATGTCTGTCGGACGTGCCTTAATGTCGAGTCCTGTAATGCTGAACTATTTTTTCAGTGGAATAATAAATTAAAGGCATAAAATATTAGGCATATTTATGGGTTATCATATTTCTATTTCAATTCCTATAAATTTCTGAGATACATGTATTTCTGTTGCAATTTAATATGGACTTTACTAAGAGGCTATATTGTAGATCAAGAAGTTGCAAAACAAAAACTATCTAGGGCATGTATTAAAAAATGATAAGAAACAAACTGATTCAGAGGATGAAACTTAGAAACAAGAAACTGAGGAAGAACCAGAAAACTGAGGAGTTTTCAAATTCATAGCTGTTAGCTTTACCGATTTAGATAAGTTTCTCTATTTTTACTTCACTTTAACTTTTGGAATGCCATTTTGATTTAAAGTTATCTTTCATGCTTATTTTGTTTCATATGATATTTTCATATGCTAATAAAAACAGAATTTATGTTCATGATAAAAAGCAAAACATTGGACAGATATTATCCTGTGAGACTTTGGGAAACTGCTGAATTCTTTTGATGCATCTGCAGTTTTACACTCTCCTCACCCAGCAAGTAAAATAGCAGCTGAGTATGATCCACAATGTCAACAATTCTGAATATTTGCTCTTCTTTGATGTAGCTGGGTATAGTTTCTATAACAATTTACAGTAAAACCTCTCTATGACGACCACTAAATTGTTGTTATTATCAGGTGATTAAGTCAGGTGGCTGCCTAAAGCAAGGTGAATGTAAAACAAAAGGCTCCTGAAGGAGCTTTCTGTTTTACATTCACCATGCTTTAAGCTATAAATGTAATGCACACAGATTGGAACCTGATCAGAAATCAAGTTACTCTGCATGTGATCGATCTAGATCCATGGTATTTTCATATGCAAGCAATGTTGACTGTAGCATTCTTAACCCTTTTCTCTTTGGAATATCGAAGACAAGTTCTGAATACTTTTACAAAGGGTATAGATATAGACCAAACTTTGGTCAGTCTTTATGTATTTAGACACAGAGTTTTTTTAAAAAAAAAATTGTACAGAATTTTAGTATCCAACATTTATTTAAAAGCAAAAGGGTTGAATTCAGGAACTAAATGCTTATAAACATTTGCAATTATATAGTATGGATCTAGATCAGATTCTGAGTAGCACGGGTCCTCTGATTGTGATTCAGAACTGGTTGCCTCTCCAATCATATAGCTGCACAGACACAAAGAAAAAGAATATTATTTTATATTGCTAAAGCTGTAGGCATTTAAATCAGATGTTATTTTTTCTTGAGGTCAAAGAGTTATATAAACACACCCAGACTTGAAGTTATTTCAGCTGCACATTACAAACATAAAACACAGGAACAATCTGTATCAAGATAACCAGTACTATCAAACTAATAATAAGCTGCCATTCTTTAAAGCAGTATTGAATATCTATAAAGACAGGTGACTGCATAATGCAAGATAAAGGTAAAACAGAAAGCTCCTTATGGAGCTTTCTGCTTTGCTTTTATCTTGCATTAAGCTGCAATCTGCTCTAAAACTATTCATTCTTTTTTAACTAGCTACTAGAATACATTTGACTGTTTATAAACACTACAGGTCTAGAAGGAGCCTGTTGTTGAAACCTAAGTGGTGTTATCTCATAGCTGCAAGTGCAATACTGCCTGTTATTGTCTGGTGTGGCTATTTTTAGCAATAGTTTATATTATGAATTGATGTTATAGAAAATTAGTGCTCTGAGAGGATACAGTATGCATTGTTTTATGTCAGAAGACAAGTAGAAGAAGAAAGTTTATTTTATTGGATCTTGACTTCAGCTATAGATACAGTTGAACTTATAGTTTTAACCCTTTACCCCATAGCCTGTTTCTAATTTAGAAACTATATGATCACTTAAAGCGGGTTGAAAGTAAAGCAGAATGTGCCTTAAGGCACATTCTGCTTTATTAGCTCGCCTATTCGGAGAATGAGGGGGCTTATGGAATCACCCCGGCGTTGGCGTCAGCGTCGGCGTTGGTTTTTCATGGTTAAAGTTTTGGGGTACAGTAAGTGTTGTAATGCACTTATACGACATGAAATATTTGCATTAGGAAGCTGATTCTTGGAATGAAGGTGCCCTGAGGGTTGAACATTGATGCTGCGTAGTTGAAATTCAAAAAAAAGTTTAAATTTAGTCAAAATTTTACCTTTTGTGGACTTAGGTTTTTCGGCTGATTTCTCATGGTTAAAGTTTTGGGGTAAGTGTTGTAATGCACTAATACTACATGAAATATTTGTATTAGGAAGCTAATATTTGGAATGGAGGTGCCCTGTGGGTTGAACATTGATGTTGCGTAGTTAAAATTTAAAATTTTAAAAAAAGTTAAAATTTAGTCAAAATTTTACCTGTTGTGGACTTAGAGTTTTGGGACTGAAATTTCAAAGTTAGTTATGTAGTAAGTGTTGGAATGCACTTATACTACATGAACTATTTGCATTAGTAAGCTGATATTTGGAATGGAGGTTCCCTGTGGCTTGAATATCAGTGTACTGATACACTTTTCTATTGATAGTTACCTATTTAAGAAAGGTTTAAATTAGGCGAGCTTTGCTGTTCTCCGACAGCTCTTGTTTTTAACCTACTTTAAGCTACAATCTGCTAGGATATAGAAAATATTTATCATAGTTCATGTTTATTACTGTATAAATTGGAACTATTTTCTTCAGTGGATGATTATATTGAATACCTTAAAAGGCGTTTCTATGGGGGAAGGGTTAAGCAGACAAAAATGTACACTCAAGCAATAAGATATCAGGACAAAGTCTGCATTAAAACATTGAACCTTATTGAGGAATATACTTGTCATCTACAAACAGTGTACATCTGAGGAGTACACTTGTCCTATGCAAATCTTCCTTAAACCATTACTCCATAGATACATGTTTTAACACCTTTAATTTATTACTCCACTGAAGAAAATAGTAATGAATGTGCACTAATGAATGTGCACTTTAGGGAGTATTTTCTTTATACTAGCACATGTTAGCTTTAATAGAATGAAAGTAAAGCAGAATGCCTCTTAAGTTACTCTTTAATTTCAGCTTGGTTTAAGTGATCACCTGTACTCAAAACTAGAAACAGGCTATGGGATAATGGGTTAAATATACTCTTAGTTAACCTGAGAAGCTATTAGGACTACTTTTTGATCGATGTGCAGCCATATATATGTCCATCCACAATTAGCTTTTTACTGCTCTAGTATCTCGAAATTATATGGATATTCAAACTGTTTACAGGCATAATTTTTAGCCTGACCGTGTTGTTGTAACTACAGATATGGCTGGGTACCATCTACAGATGACATACCAGAAGACATCAGACACAAGTATGACTGGGTACCAAACACTTCTATCACATTTATGGAAGTCCTGCATGGGGCATACAGGTATGTATTGTAGTACAACAACTATTCTAACTTTGGCATGATACCCGTTTTATGTCGTCATCCATCTTCCGTAGTAGAGACAGGCTATTGGGTAATTAGTTAAATCTAACTTCAAGAAGTTAAGACATAAGGTTTACTTCTTCTATTTCTTCAAAATAAGATGACTCTACTTAATGATATTTGAAGCAGGTTACAGCTTAAAGCAGGTCAAAGTAAAGTAGAAAGGAACTTTCTGTTTTACTGCTTTACGTACTGTTGGCCAAAGTGAGATGGCATATTTTCTAGCATCTCATCAGAGTCTACACTATCTATGAAATACATTTACAGTAAAACCTCTCTATTACGACCTCTAAATTATGTTAATTACTACGTTGTTTAGGATAGGTGACCGCTTAAAGCAAGGTGACCTTGAAACAGAAAGCTCCTAAAGGAGCTTTCTGTTTCACTGTTACCTTGCTTTAAGCTGTCACCTCTCTATTATACAATCAATTAGACTTCGTTTTAGTGGTCGTAATAGTGAGGTTTTACTGTATTAGGGAATGCTAAGCATTATTGTTTTATTAGTGGAATCATGGGGACTCTAGTTTTGTCTCCATCCTTTCGCCTGTCTGTCTGACCGTCTATCCACTCACCTCATACATTTTGTTATGACTCAGCCTTGAATGGTAGGGGACAATGTCACATTATATTGATTCAGCAATACCATACTTGTTTTAATGTTGCTGTCCTCATTTGTAGAATGAGGAACCCTAATGCGTTGTTCATGATGAGAAATGGCAGCTTGATTAAGGATATTCCTGATGGCCATCTTCCAAGGTTCAAGGACACTGACCAGTTTAGTGTCCAACACCTCAAGGTCAGTACAGCCAAGAGTTGAAGTCTGTTTACTACTTTTATATGTAACACTTATGGTTCAAAGGCCACATATACAGTAAAACTTCTCTAAACAACCACTAAATTGTGTAAATTATTAGGTGTTAATTACAACAGGTGGCTGCTTAAAGCAAGGTGGCAGTAAAACAGAAAGCTCCTTAAGGAGCTTTCTGATTTAATGTCACATTGCTTTAAGCTGTCACCTGTCTTCTGTTCAATTAAGGATCCCTTATTTTAATCAGAGAGTAATAGAGAGGTTTTACTGTACTAACATGTTAATTATCATGTATACAATATAGACCATATTTTAAAGCGCAATTGCTGATCATGTTTCTACACTGATTCCAATGTTTTTATTCCCAAATGTGCCTTTGAATTTTTCAGCAATTGAAATCCTGGCTGTTTTCTCGCTTTCCTGACCAGGTGTTTGAATATGATTGCAAGGTGGAAGGTGTAATAACAAAACATGACAAGGAGTATGTAAGTATAACAGAGCTTATGTAAGGATTTCCCACTCTCCTCCCACCCAGCTTGTCTGGCCCAGCTCCTCCCACATGAAGAAGATAGGATTGATTGTACAATAATCTTCCACACACACTTATTAACCACAAAATTTGTTTATTTGAAATTGAAAATAATATGCGTTTGGAAAGAAATTTGATCTTCTTTCAAAGTTTGTTCAAATAGTTCTAGTTCATTGAATATCTAAGTCACAGGAGCAAGAAATAGAATTTTAGCTCAACTTCCATGAATTGTATTGGAAGATGATGGTTTCAATTGTATTTGAGGTCAGTAGGTCAAAAGAAACCTGATCTGTTACTAAAATATAAATTAAGTTTATAGACAATAACTTCTGTTTACATAGGCAGATCTTTTGTTATCTTTAGCCAATAATCTCCATATTTAACCCATTATCCCATAAAGATGCGTTTTGACACCTTGATTTTTTCCTCCACTTCAGAAGATAGTTCTAATTATACCCCCACAAAAATCTTGTACTTTCAACTCCTCTTTCAGTTTCAAGCCGATTCATTTGATACTTGGCATAAATGTTACTTAGGTGTACTAGATGTGCAAGACACAAATTTCAGGTCTCTGTGACCTTGACCTTTGGCCTTAAATTTGGTCTTGAAATTAGCAGGCAAAATCTTGTACTTTCAACTCCTTCTTCAGTTTCAACCCGATTCATTTGATACTTTGCATAGATGTTACTCAGGTGTAGTAGATGTGCAAGACACAATTTTCAGGTCTCTGTGACCTTGACCTTGACCTTTGGCCTTGAAATTGGTCTTGAAATTGGTAGGCAAAATCTTGTACTTTCAACTCCTCTTTCAGTTTCAACCCGATTCATTTGATACTTGGCATAAATGTTACTCAGGTGTACTAGATGTGCAAGACACAAATTTCAGGTCTCTGTGACCTTGACCTTTTGCCTTAAATTTGGTCTTGAAATTGGCAGGCAAAATCTTTTACTTTCAACTCCTCCTTCAGTTTCAACCCGATTCATTTGATACTTGGCATAGATGTTACTCAGGTGTAGTAGATGTGCAAGACACAAATTTCAGGTCTCTGTGACCTTGACCTTTGTCATTTAAATTGGTCTTGAAATTGGCAGGCAAAATCTTGTACTTTGAACTCCTCCTTCACTTTCAACCTGATTCACTTGATACTTTGCATAAATGTTACTCAGGAGTAGTAGATGTGCAAGACACACATTTCAAATCTCTGTGACCTTGACCTTTGGCATTGAAATTGGTCTTGAAATTGGCTGGCAAAATCTTGTACGGCGAACTCCTTCACTTTCAACCTGATTTACTTGATACTTGCCATAAATTTTCCAAGTTTTTATGATGGTGGCAGCACCCTGCCATTGTCAAACCTCATTGAAAACGTCTGGAGAGTGTGACAGAGTGCTGCATAGTGGGGGTATTTATCACCTTTAGTGATAGCCGTTCTAGTTTATACAGTTATGAAAGTGTATGATAAGAAAAAATTTCTATACCCTAGCAGATGGTAGCTTAAAGCAGGCTGAAAGTAAAGCAGAATACCCCTTAAGGTGCATTCTGCTTTACTTTCAACCTGCTTTAAGTAGTCACCTATTTTCAAAACTAGAAACAGACTATGGAGAAATGGGTTAAGTGTCCAGGTTTATTTGTAGGAAGTAGATTCTTTTGTCTGCAATTGATGTCAGTATGTCTAAGATCACATGATCTGTTTTTTAAGAAGCTTGTTGGTGGAGACTTTAAACCCAGGTCCCATGTATCAATACTATACACTTGGCATGTAAATGAACCAGAGAGCCCTATTGAAAAATAGTAGGGCATCGCCTTGGCTCCTGTATCCAATTCCCTCTCTCTAGGATGTCCAATTAGTCCATAGTTGGCAGCAACAGACATAAATTAATAGGATGCATGTATTGCCTTCAATACTACCTCTATTTTTATATCATATTGTTTTCCAGTTTACAATGTTCGTAAGTATCAGCACCATCCATAGTCTTTCATTTGAATTGACAGCCAACATTAAGTTTTCGCTTTACACCTCATGAGTTTCTATTTGCAAAACCTTAGCTTTGGATGTCTGGGTGGCACAGGGGATAGCACTTTGGATTGTCACCAATGAGGTCCTGAGTTCGATGCTGGGTTGGGGCAGTATATGAGAGGGAATATAGGTCGCCCATCATGGATTTTCTCCAGTATCCTTCCACAGCAAAGACTATGGCCAGGGCTTCAGATAAGAGGGAGTTAACTGCACAAATCCAACATTTTCGCACTCATTTCAGCACCAAATCCTTTGGTGTTACTACATGTACTAATAAGAATCATCTTGAAGAGAGGATTCTAATGAGTATTGACACCATAGAGTTTAAAGTAGAAATAAAGATTTTAGCTTTTGAAATACTCCCCTTATCTGGAGCCCTGTATGGCTCCACCTTTCATGGCAGATGAATGCTTAATATGGGACAAAAGATTATGCAGACAACTTAAAAGGAGCTTTCTACATTACCTTTATCCTGCAATAAGTTGTAGCAGTCTAAAAGACTGGCTGTGTGACTTACGTTTGAGTGTTTCTGAACACATTCAACCCTAGCAACGAGTAAACAAGTCATTAACAAACAATGAACCTGTGAAAGTACACTTGTCTTATGCAAACAGCCCTCTGACCAGGGTCTACACTGTTTGTCATATTAAAACCAACCCTAAATACTGGTAGTAAAAATAGTCTAAATTTAATTGGAAATTGGAATTTTCTATTAAAAGTTTTAGGGATGAATGAGTTAAGAGAAGTTTTACTGTTGTCATGGTACATGTATGCAAACTGAACACACATTTCTGACCTGATTCTGAGCTCCTGTATATGTACAAGATTGTGAAAAATTTGCACTTTTGCTGTGGTTTGTCTACTAATGTGTGGCAATTGAATTGTGAAAATATTGTGCAATATCATATTCATATCATAAGTGGTGAGGGGCATGTAGTTTTACCCTTGTCTGTCAGTCAGTATAACCTTACATACTTTGGTAAACCCCTCTACACCATTGTCGGTTTCTAGTTTGAAGACAGGTGACCACTAAAAGCAGGTTGAAAGTAAAGCAGAATGCACCTGAAGGTGCATTCTGCTTTACTTCAGCTTGCTTAAACCTACATCTGTTAGAATATGGAAAATAACTTTATGGTACATATTCATATTCTTCAGTGGAGAAATAAGTTAATTGCATAAAAAGACATATATATGGGGTCAAGGCTTTGGATATAGGACAGTGTAAGACTAAAGTTCTGCAGCTACAGTTAAGCAAATTCACACATTCATGGGCCTTATTGAATATAGCATGTTGCATTGCAGTTTGGTGACCTTGACATCTGTGACTTGGTTAAAATTTGTGTTTTAAAAAGTTAATTGTATACTAATATTTGCATCAACCAATTTTATTCTGTTTTAAAAAAAATGACATTCATTTTGCATGAAAGTTGCTCTAAGAGGAGGCAAGGCTTATAGGTCTATTGAATGATATTAGTGATATGAGTGTCAAACTGTACAGGTCCTGACCAGATGCCATGTCAGAGAATTGGTGTCAGGTAAAGATCTTCACTGTTTGCAATGCAATTACCATAAAATTCCTAAAATCTTGGACTCTGTATAACTGCTGTAATTATCCTTAAATTTATACTAATTACTTTTATCACAGTAATTTTTTTCCAAAAGGTGCAAACTCATGGGTAAAACAGTGTAGACCCTGATCAGACTGCTCCTGAAGGAGCAGTCTGATCAGAGACTACACTGTTTGCTTCATTGGTCTGGTTTTCTCATGACTTGGTTCAACCTTTATATTTCAGGTAAACATTACAGAACTAGAGACTTTCTCTCAGCAAGTTTTGGAGTTCTTCAAATCTGCTATTGAGAGGTTTTACCCTGGGCGACAGGAACTGGTAATACAAGAGTCAGTGGTGCTTATGGAAAATGGTAAATAGCTCTAGAGTCTAAACTCTTGAAAAGCTGAAAAAGTGTATTACAGGCGAGAATAAGTTGTTCTCACATTTTCGCCTATGAGTGGGATAGGGATTTACTTCATGGGGAATCACTCTATCAGAGCAACAGATAAGGGTAGTTTTTCAAAACTTAAAATCTTTATTTCTGAATTAAACCCTATGGTGTCACTACTCATTAGAATCGTCTCTTCGAGACGATTCTAATGAGTAGTAACACCATAGGATTTGGTACTGAAATGTGTTGGAAAATATTAGATTTGTTGAAATAACTATCTCTTATCTGGAGCCCTGCTCTATTCTTTATACCACTTGACATCAAATTTTTGCACAGCTTAACCACAAGCGTTGCATGACATGGGTAACTAAATGATGTCATTTGTGATGACATTACTATAAACAATGTCATGTTTTGCAGAAAAAAGTGCACACAAACTGCAATCATTTGTACATTTGTATCATGTTTTAATGATTTAAATGGAAGACAAAAATCCACCAGGGTGGCCTATACAAACTGCCCAGTGGGTCTGTCTGGCTCTTCTATAATAAATGTTAAGATAAGGCGAGCTATGCTGTCCTCTAACAGCTCATTGTATTCTTTTCAAGCTGCCCAAAAACAGCTGATGGAGGAAATGGCAACTGTGTTACTGGGTAGAGAGAAGGAGGCGGACAAATTATTCTCCTATGTGATGGGAAAGACAGAGGGTCTAGAGACTGGAGGTAAGGGTTAAAACTTAAATTACAGCAGCAACACAATCACTTAGTATGGGTATGAGATTTATTCCAAACGGAAGTGATAAGTTCTGGTACAAGTTTTATTCCTAACCAAATTTTTTTTTGTTCCAGTTGCTGCGAAAATTTATGCAACCAAGTTTCAGGCATGGGCAAACAATTCAATTTTGACTGGTTGTACAAAAGTGCTCCCATTTTTTTGAGCGTTTCCCCATAAGCTGAAGTTCCTTCTAAGAAAATGGCTTCATTCTACCTCAGCACTGAGGAAGGGGGGGAGCTTCCAATAATTTGGATAATTAACTGACAAAGGCTTATCAGGGTGCAAATTACTATATATAGCTCTTTGTATAATGCATATAGTTAAAGGCATATAAAACTTAATATGTATAACATATAAAGGGAGAAATTCACATTTTCTAAAGGGAAAGTGTACAGGTGGCAATTAAGTTGTCTCTCTAGTGAAGGCATACTGTTGAAGAGAAATGTTGCAGTTAAAGTTGTCTCCCTTGGGAAGGTGTTCTGATAAAGGAAACGGAAAACAGTCAATATCCCACTGTGTTTAAAGAAGGTGGCTGCTTTAAGCAAGCTGAAAATGAATTAGAAAGCTCAATTAGGATTATTTTTAAATGTCTCTGGTATTCACCACCATCAATGAATGATCATTTGTGGTGATTATGTGGAAGAATAGGTAGAGTCATCATACTCAGCATATATGGAAGAGTACTATTAGGGGATGGTGATGTCTGTCTGTCTATCCTGCCGTCCAGGTTTTCCACACTTATCTCAATCATACATGCTTTGAACTTAAAAATATTATGGTGTATTGTGTATTGTTTGAAGTTCTGGATACTTTTTAGCTCACCTGAGCCAAAAGCTCAAGGTGAGCTATTGGGATGGCCCTGTGTCCGTCGTCGTCCGTCGTGCGTTTTGCGTCTTCCCTCGTCCCTCGTCGTTAACAATTGCTTCAAATGAAATCTCCTCCTATACCGCTTGACAGATTTCAACCAAACTTTACAGGAATGTTCCTTGGGTCAAGCTCTTTCAAATTTGTTCAAAGAATTAAAAACAATGTAGAACTCTGGTTGCCATGGCAACCAATGTGAAAAAATAAGGAAATCTTAAAAAATCTTTTTGTCTGAAACTACAAAGGCCAGAGGTTAGATATTTGGCACATAGCATCATCTACAGGTCCTTTATCAAGTTTGTTCAAATTATGCCCCCTGGGGCATGGTGACACTTCTAGATGTCCTATACCAATATTGTTCAAATGGTTCTGGTCTGTTGCATATCTAGGTCACAGGAGCTAAAAATAGATTTTTTCCAAACAAAACTTAAAAAAACTTCTTGTCCAAAACTACAAGGGCCAGTGCTTAGATATATGGTACATAGCATCGCCTATAGGTCCTCTATCAAGTTTATTCAAGTTATGTCCCTGGGGTCAAAATTGGCCCCGCCCCGGGGGTCACAGTTTTACATAGAGTTATATAGGGAAAATTTCAAACGTCTTCTACTCTGACACTAATATGGCCAGAGCTTTGATATTCGGTATGGTCACACTTCTGAATATCCTTTACATATTTTGTTCAAATAATTTCATCTATTTCATATCTAGGTCACAGGAGCTAAAAATAGATTTTGTCTATAAAACTTAAAAAATCTTCTCGTCAAAAACTACAAGGGCCAGAGCTAAGATAGTTGGCACATAGCATCATCTACAGGTCCTCTATCAAGTTTGTTCAAATTATGCCCCTAGGGTCAAAATTGGCCCCGCTCCGGGGTCACAGTTTTACATAGAGTTATATAGTGAAAATTTCAAATATCTTCTCTGAAACTAATATGGCCAGAGCTTTGATATTTGGCATGGTGACACTTCTAGATAGGCCTTACCTATTTTGTTCAAATGGATTCAGTCTGTTGCATATGTAGGTCACAGGAGCGAAATATGCCCCATGGGGCTCTTGTTCACATTGCAATCAAGACTCTGAGCAGAAGCTGTTTCTGTCTGTCTGTAGATAAAACAATGAATACCTCCAGCTCCTCCCAGATTTATGCATGGATTGCGATATAACTTTGCACAAATATCATACATGAACTGTTCTTGCATCTCTGTAAAATCCATTATGTTTCATCAATATTGTTTTGAGTTATGACCCTTGGTGCCTGAAAATGAACTTATCATCAAGGGTGGGTGTATTATAAGTTACACAGTGTTCAGGTGACCTAATATGGAATATACACTGCCAGTAAATTCCATATGACTGGCAGTGTATATTCCATATTAGGTCACCTGAACACTGTGTAAGGTTTTTATCCTACCGACTACCTTTTATTCTTGACGTAATAGATTAAAGGCGGTCACTGTCATATTATATATTATATGAAAACATGACGTCATCAATCATTATCTAAACATTAGTGCGTGACGTCATGTTGACTGCCCAAATACTGTATACATCTTAATCAGCAACCCTTTAAAATGACTTGTTTATTGTATACAGTGGAGAAAATGTTATTCTTTCCCTTTTAAACGCAAACAAAACGCAAATGCATCGTAATAAAATGTACAAAATAAAAACTTTTTGACGACTCTGACTAGTGACTATTCATTTTTAGCTCACCTGAGCCAAAGGCTCAAGGTGAGCTATTGGGATGGCCCTGTGTCCGGCGTCCGTCGTTAGTCGTGCGTCGTCGTTAACAATTGCTTCGAATGACATCTCTTCCTATACCGCTTGACAGAATTCAACAAAGCTTTACAGAAATGTTCCTTGGGTCAAGCTCTTTCAAATTTGTTAAAAATTAAAAACAATGCAGAACTCTGGTTGCCATGGCAACCAAAGTGAAAAAATAAGGAAATCTTAAAAAATCTTCTTGTCAAAAACTGGAAGGGCCAGAGCTTACATATTTGGCACATAGCATCATCTACTGGTCCTCTATCAAGTTTGTTCAAATTATGCCCCTTGGGTCAAAATTGGCCCCGCCCCGGGGGTCACAGATTTACAAAGAGTTATATAGTGAAATTTTCAAACGTCTTCTTCTCTGAAACTAATGTGGCCAGAGCATTGATATTTGGCATGGTGACACTTCTAGATGTCCTATACCAAAATTGTTCAAATGGTTCTGGTCGGTTTCATAACTAGGTCACAGGAGCTAAAAATAGATTTTTTTTTTCATTGAAAACTTAAAAAATCTTCTTGTCTGAGACTACAAGGGCCAGAGCTTAGATATTTGGCACATAGAATCGCCTACAGGTCCTCTATCTAGTTTGTTCAAATTATGCACCTGGGGTCGAAATTGGCCCCGCCCCGGGGGTCACAGTTTTACATAGAGTTATATAGTGAAATTTTCAAATGTCTTTTTCTCTGAAACTAATATGGCCAGAGCTTTGATATTTGGCATGGTGACACTTCTCGATGTCCTATACCAAAATTCTTCAAATGGTTCTGGTCGGTTGCATAACTAGGTCACAGGAGCTAAAAATAGATTTTTTTCAATTATAACTTAAAAAAATCTTCTTTTCTGAAACTACAAGGGCCAGAGCTTATATATATATTTGGCACATATCATCGCCTACAGGTCCTCTATCAAGTTTGTTCAAATTATGCACCTGGGGTCAAAATTGGCCCGCCCCTGGGGTCACAGTTTTACATAGAGTTATATATAGAAAATTTCAAACGTCTTCTTCTCTGACACTAATATGGCCAGAGCTTTTATATTCGGTATGGTGACACTATAGGAATAAACAACATCTTTTTGACGTTCATGACGGTATGACTACATTAGCTTCGCAGGGGGTAAATTTTGTAAACGCCCAAAGGGCGTTTTCATTTAATTTACACCCCGAAGCTAATGTAGTCATACCGTCATGAGCGGCAAAAAGATGTTGTTTATTCCTTATATTTATATTCTTATTTTCTGTCATCCATTTAATGTGTAGTTTGACCAGATTTGTTTTCATGTATATGAATATATCATATACCGGCCAAATGGGTTTGATAGATGTAATATCGATGTAATAGCCATTCCAGTTTCTAAATATGGTGTCAAAAGTAGTCCTTACTACATGTACTGTATTTGCATGATAATTTCAGGGTTTTACGCAGTAAACTTTCTCGCTGTGCTTTAAGAACGCTCGTAAGAAATTAAAACAAAAATTTCAATCTGAATATCCATTATCAAAGCATATTTTAAACAATTAGGTGGCGCAAGTTTTTATACACGCTTTACACTTAGCAATGCGAATAGCAACGCTGAAATGCGACTACATGAACACAGTCAGCGTGTACACACACCCGCGGCTATCCGTGGCATATCCGATACACATAGGCTAGTTTAAATATGTCATAACGGAACATTACGTTACCAATTTAGTAAGTGTGAATGCATTATTTTGCTTTATGTTTGAGCGACTTTCCTATGTATTCTGGTGAACAAATTGTTTGATATTGTCAATTTCAAACCGTAATTGGAAGACAACTTGTCTAATCTATAAATAGATCCCTGCTCACTCGGAGAAGGGAGAGAACGCGTACAGCTTTAATGACGGAGTGTAATATGATAAACTCCCTTAAAAACAGCAATTAATTTTTTTTTATCGCAATTTGATTTTAATTGAACTGTCTGCGACTTTAAATAGGGGTTTCGAAATACCCAAACGGATAATCTAAAAGTAGATCCTAACTTGGTCGGTATCTCTCCGCCGTATAGAAGATTTTCTTCGCGGCGGAGACTCCGCCCTCTTTCTAACTGGCTGGGACCGGATTCGATTCGTAGGTTCATCGAAAATTGACCTGCATATTTTTAATACGATTACATAGAGACTTTACAGGTTGAATGTAAATATTTTTAAATATACTTTACATAATTTGTTCAAACTGTTCCGGTCTGTTGCATATCTAGGTCAGTCCTTGACCTAAATTATTATCTCCATTTTTTCAGCTATTTTCTCAGGTGAGCGAAATATGCCCCATGGGGCTCTTGTTATACAAGTGGCAAACAGTTTGGAGCCTGATCAGACGCCGGGTCATCCAGCGTCTGATCTGGCTCCAGGCTGTTTGCAATGGAAATTTTAATTTTAGCGTAAACACGTTTATTGGGAAAGAATAACGTTTTCTCCACTGTACCTGGTTCAAAATCAACGAATATGTAAATTGTTTGAATGTTTACATAAGCGTAGCCGTTATAGAAACCAAATGACGTCATCTTCATTGAACGTTGGCCATTTTGAACGTTAAGTTGCTAACGTTTTACGTGCATATGATCTGTTGCCCTCCGGGCCAATATTAGGTTCCTGAAAGCAGTGGATTGAAAATAAACGGCTTTCACATGGCGCTAATTAATCGGATAGCTAGAAACTTTTATGAGGTAGGATAATAGTGAATTCCTATGTTATAGATAATGTTGGTTCTTTTTTATTATTTTCAGAAACTCGTGATCCATTCTCAAGTAAGTAGATTTGTTTGTAAATGTGCTGAACTTTATGAAGTTTTATATTCTTATTTTACATAGCAATGTCAGCATATGATTTCCTTCTAGGCCACCTTGTATAGCCATACTGTATAGAATACTGTTTATAACAAACACACTGTAATACATTTTAGCAAAAAAAGTTTTATTTTTATCTGTATGTCAAATAGTTTGGAGCCTGACCAGATGTGGAGTTGCTGTTTGAAGTAAATATCACAATTTGTAGTGCTCATATGTTTGTTGGGACAGATGAAAGTATTTGAAACTTAACCCTTTACTCCATAGCCTGCTTCCATTTTTGAAGGCAGGTGGTCATTTAAAATAGGTTGAAAGTAAAGCAGCATGTGCCTATGGTGCATTCTGCTTTACTTTCACATGCTTTAAGCTAAAATCTGCTAAGATATAGGAAATACTTCTTATTTTTCACATTCACTGTATTGAAAGGAACTGTTTTTAGCTCACCTGAGCTAACTCAGGGTGAGCTTTTGCAATCCTTGAATGTCCGGCGTCCGTCGTGCGGCGTCAACAATTTTAGTGTTTACACTCTAGAGGCCACAATATTTATTCAATCTTTCTTAAACTTGCTCAGATTGTATATTACCATAAGAGGTCAGAAAAGTTCGATTATGGTTAAAATCGGACCAATAGGACAGGAGTTATCAACCTTTGAATTGCTGAAAATGCCATATTTAAGGGTGTTTACACTCTAGAGCCCAGAAAAATTAATCCAATTTTTTTCAAACTTGCCCAAATTGTAAATTACCATAAGGGCTGAGATGAGTTCAATTATGGTGGAAATCAGACCAATAGATCATGAGTTATCTACCTTTGAATTGCTGAAAATGCCATATTTAAGGGTGTTTACACTCTAGAGGCCACAATATTTATCCAATCTTTTTCAAACTTGCCTAAATTGTATATTACCATAAGGGCTCAGATGAGTTTAATTATGGTGGAAATCAGACCAATAGATCATGAGTTATCTACCTTTGAATTGCTGAAAATGCCATATTTAACAGTGTTTACACTCTAGAGGCCACAACTTTTATCCAATCTATCTCAAACTTGCTCAGTTTGTATATGACCATAAGAGTTCGGATGAGTTTGATTATTGTTGAAATCAGACCAATAGGTAGAGAGTTATCTACCTTTGAATTGCTGAAAATGTCTTTATTTAAGGCTGTTTTCCACTCTTAGAGGACACAATTTTTATCCAATCTATCTCAAACTTGCTCAGATTGTATATGACCATAAGGGTTCAGATGAGTACTATTATGGTTGAAATCTGACAGATAGGTCAAGAATTATTTACCTTTGAATTGCTGAAAATGTCATATTTAACGGTGTTTACACTCTAGCGTCCACAATTTTTATCCAGTCTTATTCAAACTTGCACAGATTGTATATGATGATAAGAGCTTAAGTAAGTGGTTTTAAGGGATTTTGGTTGAAATCAGACGAATAGGTTAAGAGTTATCTACACTCGAATTGCTGAAAATGCAATATCAAACAGGTCTTACACTCTAGCAACTATAGTTTTCAATGGATTTTGATTATACTTGCACACAAAGTATATAGCTATAAGTTCTCAAAGGAGTGTATTTATTGTTGAAATCTAATCATTGTGGCAATAGTTATCTGCCCTTGATATACTTTGAAATGCTAGAAAAGGCTTTAGTTATCTGCCCTTGATGTACTCTACTATACATGATTTATGAGGTTGTATTCCAAAATTGTTTACATGCCACACTACAAATTTGAATGGATTCAGATTAAAATGGGTGAAATAGAAAGGTAAATCTGTCAGGCTTCAGTACAACAGGTGAGCCTTCAGGCCCTCTTGTCTTCAATGGAGGAATGAATTAATGCGGGGAAAATTAAAAATGCTTACCTATAGAGTAAAGAGTTTTAAAATTAACTCATTCCTTATAAGGTTGTTTACAGTGCTTAACATCTGTAAGCAAGTTGAATATTAAGCAGAAATCTCTCACACTTTTAACTTAACCTTAAGTATATTTTATGGTTAATCGTCTTTTTGCCATAAATGTATACTGAAGTATGATCTTTAGTTTTACAAAAATTGTTAAAATTGTTTTTAAAATTGGTTTGCTATAGGAGATGCAAAGTACTGGAGTGAACTTTTGTCTGGTTCCCAACCGCTATGTCTCCAAGCAGGTCAAGGTCATGGAAAGACAACCCTTCTTAGTTGGGTCACTCATCAGGCTTTAAAGGTATTAGATGATTTTAATCTAAACTTATAAGGGAGACAACTCAATATTTGTCATAGAAATTGGATTATTTTCTTCAAAATGAATTATCTCCCTTACTTCACTGCTCTTTATGTTTTGCATTATGTTTAGTGAGAGATGTTAAGGTGGTGGTGCTGGTGGTCAGGCTTAAATTTATATCCAATATTTTCAGTTCAAAGCTCATTAGTTTTAGAGCGACTTTTGATGAATATTGTAAATTAATGTTATTAACATTATTTTTGACAAATTTGGTAATTCCTTTTACAGGAAATTAGGAAATTGATCAATTAAAATAGATCATACGCTGTCAATCATATGTTGTGCAACCATTAAAATGAAACTGAATGCACCTTTTTTACGGAAAATAGTATCTTCGTGCAGTACAAAAGCTGCCTTACATTTGTGCATAAAAACTGTACTCTGTCTTCAGATACAGTAGAACCTCTCTATTACAACCACTTTAAAGAAGGCTAATCGTCTGTATAAAATACAGGTGACAGCTTAAAGCAATGTGAAAGTGAAACAGAAAGCTCCTTAGAGCTTTCTGTTTCACTTTCATATTGCTTTAAGCAGTCACCTGTCTTAAATTACTAATATTTGACACAATTTAGTGGTCCACCACTGGTCGTAATAGAGAGGTTTCACTATATCTCCAAACATCAAGTGAATGCTGAACACATGTCTGCAAAGCAAGTTAACCCTTTACTCAATAGATATGCCTTTTTACACATTTAATTCATTACTCCACTAAAGAAAATTGTTCCCTTTTTTACAGTATTGAATATGCAATGTAAAAATTATTTCCTATATCCTAGCATATATTAGTTTAAAGCAGGCTGAAAGTAGAATAGAATAGGCCTTACAGCACATTCTGTTTTAGCTTCAACCTGCTTTAAGAAGTCAACTATCTTCAATACTAGAAACAAGCTATGGAGTAAAGGGTCAAGACAATGTTGCAGTGGGGAGACCAATATGCATTCCCGATGAAACAAAAATGAAAAAAATGCATTGCAAGGTAGAAAATGACCAGGTTTTTTAAGATCATTTATGCTTTAATAAAATCTGAGTATCAAGGAATTTTGAGACATGATCAGATGCTGAGCTGTTTGGAGTCTGATCTGGCTTTAAAATGGGTGCAGTGGGCATGCAGTAGAAATTTGGTATCTTGAACTCGCTTAATTTTTTCATCGTTTTGAAGTGGCTGAAATCAAACATATCCATATACAGGGCTCCAGATAAGGGTAGTATTTCAAAAATGAAAATCTCTATTTCTGCTTTAAACACTATGGTGTCACTACTTAGAATTGTCTCGAAAAGATGATTCAAATTAGTAATAACACCATAGGATTTGGTACTGAAATAAGTGAGAAAATGTTGGTTTGCTCAGTTTACTCCCCCTTATCTGGAGCCCTGCGTATATCATAATTCAAGATATCAAAGTTTGACTGTAATTGTTTTAGCACAAACTTGTTTATGTCAAAAAAGAATAATAATCTTATCTTGTAATTTTGTATATATTTTTCAACAGAGAGGTGTCGCAATATTTTATCACTTCTGTGGAGGAACAAGGTTTGCTCATTCAGTGCTCATACTGTTACAAAGACTGGTAGCATTTCTCAAGAATGACGTCACTGCAGGTAATAACACAGTTAAGGTGTAACCTAACCTTTCTCTGAAACTATTTGGGATTTTCTTCATAGAAACATTTGTAAATTTATTACCTTATAGTTTATTTCTGGTTTTAATGATGGCTGGACCACTTAAAGCAGGTTGAAAGAAATGCAGAATGTGCCTTCAGGCACATTCTTGTTTACTTTCAGCCTGTTTTAAAATACCATCTGCTAGGATTCTCTGATTGCTTTAAAGCAAAAAAATTAAGCAGTCAATACTGATTAGTTCGTGTAATTTTAACAGATTACTTACTGTTTAACCCTTATCATGCCATATCTTCACTGGCGGACGTAGTCAAGGGGTATAGTGCCCGATTATGACATCAGGGGTCATTAGTTCAATCCCTTGCCAGAGTCCTTCAGACGAGACTTTATAAACTAAGGTCTGATGTATCAGTGCTTTACACTGGGATCTAAAAGAACCAGAGAACTCTTTCGATAATAAGAGTAGGGCATCACCCCAGGGTTCTCTGTATCCGCTCCCCTCTCTCTGGGGTATCCAATTAGCCCATAGATGGCAGAACGGACGTTTACAAACAATCATGCCATATCTTCATATATATATCTATACACACTCTCAACATTTATCATCTAAATTTTTACATTGGCTAACAAAATAAGGAATGATTTCCCCAGGTAATTGTCTAATTTCAGATAAAAAATAGTCCAGACCCTGATCTGACAGCTCATGAAGAAGCTTTTTGATCTGGGTCTACACTCAGAGCTCCAGATAAGAGGAGAATTTCAAAAACTAAAACTTGTATTTCTGCATTTAACCTTTCGAGATGGTTCTGCTAATTAGCACCAAAGTGACACCAAAGGATGAGGTGCTGAAATGATCGAGAAAATGTTGGATTTATGCAGTTTACTCCCTCTTATCTGAAGCCCTGTTCACTGTTATAAAATGTCAATATGTTATCATGCTGTTAGCGGGAGGTTTATATGTAACATAACTAGATATTTAAAGTTAGCTTAACTTTTACACTTGCTTTATAACTTTTAGAGGGTTTGAATGCTCTTTCTGAGAAAGGGGAAACTGAGCTGCAAGACATGTTGAAGGAAGAGTTACTGAAATTAGCCAGAAAGGGAGATAACCGGCATATAGTTATCATACTGGATGCTTTAGATCAGGTTAGTTCCCCTGAATCACATTAACCACCCGCCTCATATAAACACCTTTTAGCACATTTACTTTATTCGGCCACTGAAGAAAATAGTTCCAATTTACACAGTCATTAATATGTATTATAAGAGATATTTTCTACATTTTAGCAGATATAAGCTTAAAGTAGGCTGAAAGTTCAGCAGAATGTGCCTTAAGGTGCATTCTGCTTTACTTTCAACCTGCTTTAAGTGGTTACCTGTCTTCAAAACTAGAATCAGGCTATTGGGTAATGGGTTATAGTAATGCTTCTTTTCTCAAAGTTAATTTTTATGTGTCTACGATGTTGTTGGTCTGTTTGTAGTTCATTTGCTCTAGGGCCATAGGCCATTTACAGAGCCATTATAAATCACTAGAATAAGTGCTTGAGTGTTTTCAGTGTTTAAGACAGGTTGTTGTTTAAAGCAGGTTGAGAGTAAAACAGATAGATCATTGAGGACCTTCCTGCTTTACTTTCAGTCTGCTTTAAGCATATGCCTGTCCAGATCCTGGAAAACAAATATCATATTTATAAGTGTTCTTTATTGAGACATGTCAGAAGCATAAAAAGGCTTTTAACCCCTTCGCTCCATAGACAAGCATATTTAAGATCATATTTGTCGTATCTCATAAAAATTGAAACAGAGCTATTGGGTAAAGGGTTAAACGGCAAAGTATCACTCTCACTCACTCACTATCCTAGTTTAGCGTCTGTGTTCCCTTCGTCAGGGGTTCGACGTTGACTGGCGGTCTTTATACATCGTCTCCAGAGGTCACGGTCGTGGGGGTCCACCTTCACCATCTGCCACAAAGTATAACATTTTTAAAGACTTAAGCTGTGTAAGGGATATTTGGTTGAATATCAAATACACAAAAGGACAGTAAAGCATACATTAACCTAAGAAAGGATGTCCTTGTGTCTCTTTGATATTTAATGTTACCCTTTAAATGCTGTTTTCATATGAACAATTCTTATTACGAAACATGGCCCGTTTCATGTCGGTTTTAAGAGGATATAAAAAAAATAATATTGAAAATGATAAAAGTTATATAAATAGTGCAGACCCTATCCAACTGGCTCGTTTGGCCAAGTTCTACCCAGGGCTCCAGATAAGGGGAGTATTTCAAAATTTAAAATCTTTATTTTTGCATGAAACCCTATGGTGTCATTACTCATTAGAATCGTCTCTTCGAGACAATTCTAATGAGTAGTAACACCATAGGATTGGTGCTGAAATGAGTGAGAAAATGTTGATTTTGTTCAGTTAACTACCTCTTATCTTGAGCCCTGTCTACCTTGTTTACAAAAAAAAACCTCTATTGGTTTCCAGCATGGGAAGGGCTAATAATTAGTTAAGTACTGAGTAGTGATCAAGGATTTCATAAAGCCATGCTAAAAGGTTTTCAAACAAAATATTCACAAAGAAATTCATAGCTTTTATTATCCAGACATCCTTTTTCTTTTGAGAAAGTCATTGAAGTCTTGTAACCCTTCTCTTGTAGGTTAGGATTTAACCCATAATTACACCCTAGCTTGTTTCTATATTTGAAGACAGGTCACTACTTAAAGCAGGAGAAAAGAAAATCAGAATTAGCCTTCAGGGGTATTCTGATTCACTTTCAGCCTGTTTTAGCTTCAATCAGATAGAAATTACAACTACTTTACCATATGACCTACAACTCTCTAACTTGCAACATACATGTTTTAGACAAATCTTACCTCCCATGTAAAACATGTCCTATCTGTGACCTTGACCTCACCTACAGGGTTAAAGTTTAACAAAAAATTGCATTTGATCTTGATTAAACTTGGTCAAAATGTTGCCTCAGTGATATCTAGGCCTAGTTTGAATGTTGGTCATGTCTGGTCAAAAACTAGGTAATTAGGTCAAATCATAACAATACACAGATTGACAGTTTCAACTGTTCTATTTTTAGCTACTGAAATGTGCCCCTGCAAGACCATGTCCTTGGAATGAGACTTTATAAACCGAGGTCTGATGTATGAGTGCTTAACACTTGGCATCTACAAGAACCAGAGAACTCTTTCCATGATAAGAGTGGGGCATCTCACCTTGGTTCTCTGTGTCCTCTCCCCTCCCCCGCGGGCGTCCAATTAGCCCATAGATGGCAGAAACAAACGTTAACAAATAAACAAACAAATAAACAAACTGAAACGCGGACCTGATTTTGAGTACAATTTATATAGCGCAATACAAATTTTAAGGCATGGCTAGCGTATGCCTTCAGTTTCGATTTTCAAAGTACATGTATAATTTGAAAAATAGTTTGGAAAGTAAAAAGACGGATGAAATATTAATGTCAAACATCTATCTACATATTTATGACCGTTTTATAATACTATTGTTCTTAAAACTAAAGAAAATTGACATACCGTCCACACTCGTTAATCCGAATTTCATGGGACCAAGAAAAATAATTCGGATTAACGGGAGTACGAATTAAGTGATTGGATCGATTACAGTCATCTTGTATCAACTTTGTCATCTCCGGTCATCGTTTTTTGATAGGGTTTCCTTCCCGTAATATTTCTTTTCAGTTAATGCATATACGTAAAAATGTTAATTTGTTTGTTTTGGTTTAATACTTATGCAATAATAATGATGTTCTTTAAATTTGATAACTTTGTTTAATCCCATAATCCAGTTAATGAAACCAACTAAACACAAACCTCTGTTTACTCTCTGCTACTTACGGACATACGCGTCGGTACCCATATGTGTATTCATAAAGACATTACACACATGTATACGTAAACAAAACGGCACGTTTTACGACAACGATTTTGATAACACAAATCATGAAATACATTATAATTTATCTAATACATTTATGTCATAAATATTAAACCGTAACAAAAGCTTGAAACTTCGAAAAACGGCGATAATACTTTTTTCGCAATTGTAAACGATTTACATACGTACATTATAATTTATCTAATACATTTATGTCATAAATATTAAACCGTAACAAAAGCTTGAAACTTCGAAAAACGGCGATAATACTTTTTTCGCAATTGTAAACGATTTACATACGTACATGTACACACAACGTTCAAAGTGAAGTAGCGATCTCAATATCGCGAAGAAGAATATGGTTACAAAAATTTGAGCAACGTATATCGACACCTTCCGCTTGTGTTTTTAAAGATCTCTACAGTTACTATTGGATAACAATGTGTTTAATTGGCCAATACTGCAAACATTGTATTGTCTTTAGGCGGTGTAATTAGTTTTCGCGAGTGTTTGGCGAGGGTAATTATGACCAGTCTGACACCCGGTCGAGGTGTGAAAATTGCACTTCGGATTAAGCGTGTCAATTTGAGAGTAAGTCTTTTCAAAGGGACCAGATTAATACTTCGGATTAACGGAAAATTTGGATAAACGAAATTTGGATAAAGCGGAGTTGATTTATATAGAATAAGAAGGGGAAAAATCGGGACCGGGAGAAAAATTTGGTTTAACGAGAATTTCGGTTTAAGCGAGTTTGGATTAACGAGTTTGGACTGTATTATAAATGTGTTTCCGACTGCGATTTTTTTGCATTTTTCTGATGGTTGAAAACTCATTTTAGCTGCTGTTTGTCACATTTTCAGTTGCTTAAGCCTATCGATTTCAATTAAATGATGTTTGAGGAAAATTGAGATACTTTCCATGCAGTTTGGTTGACTTTAAGCATAGAAATATAAGTTTAAACAATACGGTAATGTTGGCTTATCAATGACTCACTGTTTTCACTCTACATATTTTTCTATGACTTCATGCTAACCTTGCACTCATAGAAGGCGTGCATTGATTGGTTAACTCTGAAACTGTCAATCAGTGTATACCTTGTTAACACATTTGCTGCAAATCTCTTTTGATCTTAATGATACTTGCTCAAAATGTTTGCCTCATCTAGAAATCTAGACCACAGTTGAATGTGGGTTATATTGGATTAATAACTACATGTAGGTCATGTTTTACCAGGGTGTACCAAGGTGAGCGCTTGTGGGCTATCTTGGCTCTCTTGTTAAGGTTTACTGTATATAAAATTCACACAATCATCTTTGAATTAGGAAGGTTTGGTATTGTAGTATTTATTATCTTTTAACATTATTTAGCTGGAAAGTAAGGACTCAGTCAATCACCTTCGATGGCTACCTCCAGCATTACCAACTAGTGTCCAATGTCTGGTCAGCACTTCCAATCACCCACCAACGGTCAGTAGGGTCAAGGAACATCCACACTACTACATGACTTTGGACAATCTGACCAATGAGGATGCCAGGCAGATTATGGAAGTATTTTTGCAAAGATTTAACAAAGTAAATACCCTTGTTGAAAACCAAGTGTTAGTAGAATTGTAGAATTAAATAAGCTCCTGATGGTCTATTGCTCTGTCTTGCTTCTTTCATGAAACTATGATCTTTTCAGCATTTACTTTATATAAACACATGTTAATGTGTTTAATTTATTATACCCCCACCACTAGTGGTGGGGGCTATATAGGAAACGCCTTGTCCGTCAGTCCTTCCGTATGTCGGTCGGTCGGTCCGTAGGTCGGTCCGTCGCATTTTTCCAGGACATTTGCCTTTTTCTTGAAAACTGTTTATGATACAATCTTCAAACTTGGTATACATTATCAATGTTATTTGGGGACACTCATTAACAGGTTTCATAACTCTTGCACCAAATTTGACAGAATTATGCCCCTTTTTAACTTGATTTTAGGGTTAGGGTTTAGGGTTAGTGTAAAATTAGGGTAACCCTAACCCATGCCATTTTCTTGAAAACTATTCATGATATTGTCTTCAAAGGTAGTACACATTAGAAGTGTTGTATTGTGAGACTTTTCTTCAAATGTGACAACTCTTGCATTACATTTGACAGAAGTATGACCCTTTTCAACTTGAAATTTAGTTCCTTAATATGCATGTATTATTCTTTCTACATGTCATTGTACTGTTTGTGACAGGTCAGTTGGAGTGGGGGTATTTATCACCTTTAGTGATAGCAGTTCTAGTTCCTCCTGAAAATAATAGGTGTTCCTATTTATCCAATCATGAAAATGACTGTATGATAAGAAATATATTCTAGCAAATGATAGCTTAAAACAGATTGAAAGTAAAGCAGAATACACCTTAAGGCACATTCTGCTTTTCTTTCAATGTTGTAACTAGTCACCTACATGTCTTCAATAGTAGACACAAGCTACATGTATAGAGTAAAGGGTTAATGAGCTTAGCTGCTAGAAAAGGACCTTCTCATATTGGATCAGTGTAGGTGGAGATGGAGATATTTGTAATGTGAGGGTCAGATGCTTCAAGACCTGTATACGAACTGTCACTTGTCAGACTCAGTGGCATTAGCATTCTTTGACCCTTGACTCTATTGCAAAGCTCTTACAGACAATGTTGTATTAACCCATTCCTCCACAAGTGCCATAGGCAGCATTTACCCCTTTCTCCACAATAGCACCACCAATGAATAGTTATTGATGCTGTTGAATGCATGTGACAGCTCAAAGTTAGATGAAATTCATTAAAAACAGAAAGTGCCTAAGGGAGCTTTCTGTTTTACTTCAAGTCTTTCATCTTGCTTTAAGCAGTAACCTACCATTAACACTGTTGATTAGAGGTGAACTGTCCTTTTTTATGCCCCCAGCATCGACAGATGCGGGACCATATAGTAATCGTCCTGTCCGTCCGTCCGTCCGTCCTTCCGTCTGTCCGTAACCAGGTTAAGTAGATTTTACCGTTTCGTCTAGCATCAACACCCCTTACTCCAATGCTTGGATACTTATACAGTTGTTGCCTTGGACCATTCCCTAGCCACCAATAATACCCAATCTTGATTTTGACTTTGACCTTGACTTAATTTTGACATAGAATATTTTGAATGGGCTATTTCTTAATTAACTAGATTTTACCATTTCGTCTAGCATCAGCACTACTTACAACAATGCTTTTATACGTATACAGTTATTGCCTTGATCCATTACCAACCCACCAGTAATACCCAAGCTCTGTTTGACCTTGACCTAATTTGGACTTAGAAAAGATTCAGAATATATTGTCAAGGATGCCACCGGGGGCATAAGCATTTATTGAATGCGCAGTCTTGTTATTATGGTGGAATGGCTTAAGGGTGTATCAATGTCATGAGCCATTTTTTCAAAGTATTAAACTTTTTTTCTATCATTGTTTTTTTGGAAGAGCTATTTATGATGAATGAAAAAATGTAAAAAAATATATATGGTGGTGTTCTTTTTTTTGAGCTACAGCGATTTGAAAAAGGTATGTCAAATTTGGATTTTTTTTCTCAAATTTTACCCATTGAGAGTACAAGCTTCAGTAAAATCTATTTCAAAACAAAATAAAAATGTTAATTTGGGTTTTCTTTATTTATTTCATGTCTATGGTGGTATGTTCACATATATAAACCAAATTTAGACAAAGCAGGCACCAGGTTTGAACAATATGGATCCTTGAATATCAAAAATATGCTTTATATAGGGCATGATTTTATTAGATTTTTTATTTTATGAAAAAAAGTAAAAAAGTTTGAAAATGAAATAGTTCTAGTATTTAACTTTTTCTTATATTCTACTAGATGAAAGCCCATACTAAGGCAGTTCAAAATATGAAAAGAAATTGAAAGGTCAGTGTTGAAAATTTTGAGTTATTAAAGTAAAAAGAGTTATCGCCCCTTACAAAATTTTAAAAAAAGTACCATACCGATGATATTTAGAGCTTTATAAATTTCACATTTGGTGCCTTCTTTTTCTTAAATTAGTTTGTGTATGAAGAAATACTACCATAGATAGGAAATAAATAACACAAACCAAATTATCATATTTGTTTTCATTTAAAATGGGTTTTATTGAAGCGGGCTGTTTGAAAGGGACAAAATAAGAGGAAGTGGGTGGGGTAAATTTTACATGGCCGTAGAGCCAACTGTTGTTCACCAAAATGTACACTTTTTCTATTTTTTCATTCATCTTAAATAGCTCTTCAATACAAAACCATCATAGAGTGTTTTCATGTACTTTGAAAAGTTCCCAAATTCATGACATTGATACACCCTTAAGAGACTTTTACTTAAAAGACCTGTTGCGGTTAAAAGCAGGTGGTTACTCAATGCAGGATAACAAATATGACAGAAAGCTCATATAAAAGCTTTCTACTGTATTTTTCTTAGGAATTAAGTAGTCAACTGTCTAATAAGAGGTCTCAATGCTACTGAAAATAGTACAAGATTGACTGTATCTTTAAGTGTTAAAGGTATGTGATTGCTTAAACCAAGATGTAAGTAAAGCAGAAAGCTCCTATAGGAGTTTTCTGCTTTAATTTCTTCCTCCTTTGATCTGTCACCTATATTCAGCACCTTGAATAAATATTCATTTGAGGTGCCTACTGACTATTCTGATTTTGCAAAATCTACATTTGTTGCCTATTGAAATGCAAAAATTGAAACAACACTAATATCAACTGAGATTTTTACAATATTTTCTATTAGCCTTATCATTAATAAATTTTAACCTCTACTCCAAAGATATGCACTTTTACACCTTTAAAGTTCATTTATTTCTCCACTGAAGAAAATAGTTCCACTTTATATGGTCATGAATATAATGAGAAATATTTTCTTTATCCTAGCAGATGTTAGCTTAAAGCAGGCTGAAAAAAAAGCAGAAATGTGCCTTAAGGCTTACATGGTCACCTGTCTTCAAAATTAGAGACCAGCTATGGCACAAAGGGTTAAATGCAATTAACTGACAATGCAAAAAATGTTGAAAATGTAAAATTTGACACCAGTTTTGAGCCAGGTCAGACCCTGAGTTACTGGGTGTCTTATTTGGCTCAAAACTGTTTGTCATGGATATAATTATATTTATTGTAAAAATTTATTTTGTGTAAGCCCAAATGCATTTCATAGGTATAAGAATAGTATAATTATATTCCCCTGTAGTATAGATTGATAAGGTTGTTTCAATTTTGTTTTAGAAACTTGATGAGGCACAAAAGACTTCCATTCTTGCCTCAAACTGCAGTCAAAATCCGTTATGGCTATACTTTCTGTGTGAGGAACTGAGGGTTTATGGGGATTTCCGAAGCCTCACAAAGCACATTGATACTGTGACAGCCTCTACAGAAGCCTTGTTGGAAACCATTTTGAAAAGATTAATCAATGAGGATGACACTGGTTATATGAAAAAGGTAAGAAACCAAAGAATTGTGTCAACATTTTACCTTTTCACTGCACGGGTATATTATCCCTTCTCAAAATAAACATATACTGTCGAACTTTGATATCTCGAACTTGGTTAAATGGAACATACCCATATTTCAAAGTTAAAACGTGGCTAAGCCACGTTTTAACTTTGAAATATGGGTATGTTCGACTGAACGGAGCATGAAATAATGCAGTTAATGTGTCAAACTATCATATAATTTCAGTTAAGCGAGTTTGAGATATCGAAGTTTGACTGTATTGCTGACTTTTACAAACAGTTTGAATCGAGATGAAATGTGGAGTACATGTGGTATCCCAATTGTTTGACGTTCAGATTGTACTCCAAAAGCCATTGAAGGAAGATAAAGACACTTTCAGTCATGTAGAATACAGCAGTTTTCAAGAAGACAATTTGTTAAAAGTGAAACTTAATTTTAGGTCACAAGAACACAAAGTGCTCTTGGTGAGCTTTTGTGATGCCGCCTGTGTTTGGCATCCGGCAGGCTATCTGTCCACCCGTCAATAGTTGCTAATGACTTCTTCTCTGAAACCAAAGCCCCAGTGTCACTAAACTTAGTCAAGTACATACTGTTGGTTTGAGCATCAAAAGTTGCTCAAAGAAAGTAGGTGGGGGCCATTGGTCTCGTTGCCATGGCAACCGTGCACAAAATCCAGAAAAATCTTGGGCACTGAACCCAGTGGCCCAATTTCAACTCAGATAACACATTGCTGCCAGAGGGTGTGGTCACTTTTCGTATTCAGTAATATGGAATTAAAAGCTACGAATCTTCTAAAAGTTGTTATTTTAGCTATATGATTATCTTTATGAAACTTTGTCAGTGTCATACCCTTGATAAAATTTAGGTCTTGCATGAATATAGATCATGTCAAGTCAAAATATAAGTCAATAGGTCAGATCACAAAAAAAGATTTTTGCCGGTTTATAGGGCATATTTTTAGTCCAATCCTCCTGCAACTTGCTTAGAATTATCATCTTGATAACAGCTAGGCAACATTTAGATATGAATTACATAAGTATGAGGGGTGTTCAAAAATTATGCGGAAAAGTGTTATAACTTTTTTAATAATGATCAAAATATCATTTTGTTTTCATTGCATGTAGTTTAATATAACCTGCATCAATGCACAAAATAGGAGGTACCTCACTACAACAGTATGTTGGTTACAGTTTCTATAGCAAGATTTCAATACTTATGGGGAAACCTAAGTAGTATCATCAATACTGACTATACTTAGTCCAAACATAGTCACAACACAACCATAAATTTTATAAGCTTAAACATCATTGGTTAATGTGATCATTGGTTAATGTGACTTAGCTGCTCTGATTGTAAAACACTTTTACGTACATTGATATTATGTATATGCTTTCAGCCTGCTTTAAGCTACCATCTATTAGGATACAGAAAATATTTCCTATGATAATCAGTTATGACTTAATAAATTTAATAAAGTGGAAATATTTTCGTCAGTGGAAGAATACATTGAAGACATAAAAAGGTGTATTTATGGGGTAATGAGTTAAGCTGCAAATTCATAAATTTAACAACACCTACACAATGTAGTAATATGGATGATATGAGGTCAAAAAGTGGATCAGTAGGTAAAATCATAGGAAAAACTTCAGAGTGCTCAAGGCTCACATTTTCCCTCAAATTTCATAAAACTAGATCAGAACGATTACCTTGACAAAATCTAGGTTAAGTATGAATATTGGTTATGTTGGACTTAAAAGTAGGTCAGTAAAAGCTTGTGAACACTATAGGGACCATACTTTTAGCCTAAAATTCATGAAACTTGCTAAAAAATATCTCTTAGATAAAATAAAGGTAACTTATTATGTCAGTTGGTCAAACCAGAGAAAAGGCTTCTGAACATTTAACCCATTACCCCATAAATACACCTTTTTACGCCTTTAATTTATTTCTACACTAAAGAAAAAATTTCCAATTTATACTGTGATGAATATTTATGATAAGAAATATTTTTTTTATTCCGTAAGGCACATTCTGCTTTACTTTTAACCTGCATTAAGTGGTCAACTATCTTTGATACTAGAAACAGGCTATGGGGTAATGGGTTAAGAGGTAGTAATAGACTTTAGCCCAAACTTCATAAATCTTGCTCAATTTAAAGTAATCTCGTTCAACATGAGATGAGATAACTTATTCACTGCGTAGGCAATCGGCATCTGGTATAATTTCTTACATTA
This sequence comes from Gari tellinella, assembly GCA_922989275.2. Lineage (NCBI taxonomy): Eukaryota > Metazoa > Mollusca > Bivalvia > Cardiida > Psammobiidae > Gari > Gari tellinella. Next base: position 90,614,605 of record OV277860.1, read on the forward strand.
AGATTAAAGATATTTTACTTTGAAACTTTGATGTCAGTGTCAAACAGTTTGAATTCTGATCAAATGCTAAATTTATTGAACAGGCTCCAAGCTGTTTGTGAATACTAGGGTAAATTGGATGAAAGGAAAACAGAACAAAGAGATTTATACTTTACTTCATTTTGCTTTAAGCAGCAATCTGTCAGGATGTAGGATGCTTTCTTACAATTTATTTGTTAAGATGGGTTACAAGTATACAGATTTATTTATGCTTTTCAGTGGATTACCAGAAAGATAGCAATGAATTTTCACTTGATAATTTCACCGCTCTAAGCAGTGGAATTATTGTCACGCTTGCTCCTATTATGAATTTTCCCTTAGAATCCTAGTAAATCGTGTCTTATCGTTTCATTCCGGCAGCCGGATTTGTCGCAAACCACTCAACAAAAGAACATGAATCCTAGATTGGAAGCAAAAATTAATTCCGATGATGTCAAATTAATAAATCAGTGACGTCATTGTATGGCAAATTGTCATGAAAAGGTGTTCGATATAAACTTGGGGCTCCTCACGGGGTGAAAAAGTACTTTTTGCCACTCGTGAAAATATAACGTCTGATGTTCACTCAATGAATTAAATTTCAACATTTCACTGAAAAAAACAGTATATGAGTTTATTGCTATAATAGCAGGAATTATTCTATCAAGTTGTCCTTTGCTCAATAAAAGAAATGATGAAATTGTTGGAAAGAAAATTATTACAAAATTGTTAGAAAGAAGTACTGACAAAACTGTTAAACTATTGACAAAATTGTTGAAAGACACCATGGATTTTTGGAAAGAAAAAATAGCTAAAGTTGTTAAGTTGTTTTAATGAAAATATTTAGAAACTTGTTTAGCAGCAAACATTGAAAAGAAAAGGGGGAAAAATACTGATAAAATTGTTTGTTTTATGTATTAAATGTTTTCTTGGATTTATTTTGTGCAGACATTAAGCATTATGGCCATTCAGCGCGGTGTGATGACCGTTGAAGACATCCAGAGGATACTGGGAGATATCCAAACCAAAGAATCACTGCCATTACTCACCTGGTCAAAGATAAGAAGAAATTTGCAGGCTTTCTTAAGACTCACCAACTACAACGACCAAGTTATCTTTGTTCACAATGTTATTAAACAGGTAAAACATGTGTTGTGGTGGAATAAATACATTAAAACCTGTCTATTACTACCACTGGATTGTTTTAATTATTATGTGTTTAAAAAAGATTACTGCTTAAAGTAAGGTGACAGTAAAACAGAAAGCTCCTAAAGGAGCTTTCTGATGTACTGTCACATTGCTTTAAGCTGTCACCTGTCTTTTAAACATCCAATTTACGGTGGTCCTAATAAAGAGGTTTTACTGTATCTGCTGTTAAATGAGGTAAATAGGCAAATGGGCAAACTGTATATTTGTGGTGCAAGTTAATTAACTCACCACATTACTTAAGAAATTACAGGATTATGTCCCTTTATATACTGATTTTTTTTCTTCAAAATTACATGTAGCTTTGTTAATTCCCTTGCTCATCAATTAATATTCAATTCTCGTGAAACTTGGTAAACATACATTAATTTTGTTGTTTTATCTTTCACCAGGTTCAGTTTGTGCTGTAATAACTTTAATGCAGTTTTTGCATCATGGTGTATTTATAGCATGGGGATAGAAGTCACTCTGAACCTTACATTGATTAAGCTGACTAGATTGAATTTTGGAATGATGACTTCTAATTCTTTAACCGCATAAAGACATGTTTTAGTGCATTCATTTTATTCCTCCACTGAAGTAAATAGTTCCAGTTTGTAAAGTCATGACATTAACCAAGAGAAATAGTTTCTATATCCTAGCTAGAAGATGGTAGCTTAAAGCAGGTTGAAAGTAAAGCAGAATGCACCTTAAGGTGCATTCTGTTTATTTTCATCCTGCTTTAAGTGGTCAGCTGTCTTCAAAACTATGTTTACAGGTTGTATATAGCATGGTGATAAGGAGCCACTCTGATAAGACTCTCTACCTCACATTGATAGCTGACTATATTGAGTTCTGGAGTGATGACTTCTGATGTCTCTGTTTACAGGTTGTTTATAGCATGGTGATAAGGAGCCACGCTGATAAGACTCTCTACCTCACATTGATAGCTGACTACATTGAGTTCTGGAGTGATGACCAGCTACTGAGAACTCAGGATCTGCCCTACTATCTGCAGGAAGCCGGTCTAAAAGACAGGTATGAACCATATTGAAAAGGAGCTCCACAAGTCCACATGTGCCAGTTCTGTGTCCCAAAGCACACAAAACATCTCTATAAACTTCATGTTTGTCAATCTTACTATGTGCTCATCAGTTATAAAGATCAATCAGGGGTCAGGATTGTTTACATCACGTATGTGCTTTTAACCCTTCACTCCATAGAAGCGCTTTTTATTATACGCCCGTCATCGACGGTCGTATTATGGTATACCCAGCGCTGTCCGTACGTTAACTTTTCTTGTTAGCGCTCTCTCACCTTCATTTATTGACCGATTTTGATTAAACTTCCTACAAATATTCCATACCACAATAGCTCGGACGAGTTCGCGTTTCAGACGTTGGCGGCTATTTTTAGCAGAGGTATGCCCCTTTATTGTCAAAAATGGGCATTTTTTAAAAAAAACAGAACTTTTTTTTTTATTATTCAATTGATTTCAAATTTGATATGGTGATACAATGAATGAAGTTACTTAACATATATTACGGGTTTTTGGTTTGACTTCGTATTTTCAGAGTAATGCCCCTTTACACAATTTTTTTTACAATATATTGTTTCCTGATAATAATTTTACTTATATTTTGTCTATTGTAACCAAATTTCATATTTATCTTTCTCATCATGCAGGGAAGGCACCTGTGAATTTTGGTTCCTGTTAAATTATTTTTCTATGAGTTATGCCCCTTTACATACTTAAAATTTAAAATAAGCCACACTTCGTCCGTTAGCTTTTCTTCTTAGCGCTCTCTCACCTTCATTTATTGACCGATTTTGATTAAACTTCCTACAAATATTCCATACCACAATAGCTCGGACGAGTTCGCGTTTCAGACGTTGGCGGCTATTTTTAGCAGAGTTATGCCCCTTTATTGTCAAAAATGGGCATTTTTAAAAAAAAAAAAAAAACTTTTTTTTTTATTATTCAATTGATTTCAAATTTGATATGGTGATACAATGAATGAAGTTACTTAACATATATTACGGGTTTTTGGTTTGACTTCGTATTTTCAGAGTTATATGCCCCTTTACACAATTTTTTTAACAATATATTGTTTCCTGATACTAATTTTACTTACATTTTGTCTATTGTAACCAAATTTCATATTTATATTTCTCATCATGCAGGGAAGGCACCTGTGAATTTTGGTTCCTCTTAAATTTCAGACGTTGGCGACTATTTTTAGCAGAGTTATGCCCCCTTTATTGTCAAAAATGGGCATTTTTTAAAAAACCCAGAACTTTTTTCTTGACTATCGCAAAACTATCGGGATAGTACTGGAGCTATCGCAATACTACAGCATAGTCTTTTTGAGATCGATAGTCGGGCCTGCACTCCGGGCGACTTTTTCCAGTCGGCCTGAGTCTGGACGACTTTGACACCCGCCGGCCATGACGGGCGTATTTTGCCGCACTGCGGTGCTCTTGTTAGCACATTTGATTTATTTTCACTGAAGAAAATAGTTCCAATTTATACAGTCATGAATATGTATTATAAGAGATATTTTCTATATTCTAGCAGATGGTAGCTTAAAGCAGGCTGAAAGTAAATAAGAATGCCCTGTAAGGCGCATTCTGCTTTACTTTCAACCTGCTTTAAGTGGTCACCTATATTCGATATTATTACCTAATGCTCTATATAACTTGTAATTCGTTATTTTGGACTGTTTTACTGTGTTGTTCTGACGTTGCCTAATCCGGGGGCAATAGTTTTAACTATTGACCGCTTGAACGAACTGTTTCCATGCGCGAAAAAGATGCGTAGAAGTTCTAAAATCAGTGTCATTGAGAAGTTTCCCCGTACCCGGAATTGCCGTACTGTAATGAAACAGTATTGAATAATTATCATTGATCGGTGTCTGGAGGATTAATACTTTATTTCATGCTTTATCATTATTTATAGCAATACTATAATCAATGAGACGAGTTCATAATACACATCAAGTTTCGTCGCTATCCTTTATACAGAAAATAATACGGACCCGAACATTACAATAATGTGCTGATGTAAGCATGCAAGCGCTTACAAGACGACGCTGATCAGTCATCAGACGTCTGTCAAAAACTCAAAATGTATATTATTAGTTACACAGTATTTCGACACCCTGCCGGAATGCCGTGTAAACGAATTTATTTCCAGTCTAGATCCAACATAAGAAAAAATACATAATCAATTTTACTCAATTGACCCTAAAAGTTGACACTTGAAATTGACATCATGTCACTGAAAACTCTCGCTCGCGCTAGAGTACACAAATTTATACAGTGAAACCTTGATGTTTGGAACTCGCATTTATAATAAGTGGAATTTACCTGCATTTCTACAGATAGGCCCAAATGCCATAAACCCGCTTCTTTATAAACCGCTTCTGTCGAAAATATCCGTATTTCAAGCTTAAAAGGTGGCATAGCCACTGTTCGACTGAAATGAATCCCAGAATTTATGATGACTGGAAATAATAAATCTTATTCCATTTGTACTTTGGCTCAAATTAATTCTTTTTGAAAATCTAGTTAGCCCTATATAAAGTATTAGGTAATAAAACAGTTATTTCATGTGTGTTAGGGGAACAGTCAAAACTATTGTCCCTCGTTATCAGGGAAGACATTTCGAAAGTCTTCCCTGATACCTCGGGCCAATAGTTTTGACTGTTCCCCAAACACACATGAAATAACTGTATACTAGAAGTTTTCTATGGAGTAAAGGATAAAATGCATGTTTGATTCCCTGTTGATGTTTTAGCTTGACTATTCAAAGAGTAAGGAGGGCTATTGTACCTACACTGCTGTTTGCTTCACCCTTGCTCTCAAGTGTTTTGGCAACAAATTTTAAGTGAAACATCAGAGTCCATCGATTAAAAAAGACATCTAGTTTAACCCTTTACTCCATAGCCTGTTCTAGCTTTTAAGAGAGGTGACTCCATAGGTTGTTTCTAGTTTTGAAGAGAAGTGACCACTCAAAGCAGGTTGAAAGAAAAGCAGAATGTGCCTTTAAGCACCCTCTGCTTTACTTTCATCCTTCTTTATGCCCATTCATCAAGTACTACATAAAATGAAAATATTTTCTTCAGTGGAGGAATGAATAAAATGTGAAAGAATGTGCATCTATGGATTATAAGGCTAAAGTGAAAACTTGCTGAGCAAGAGTGAGAAGGCTGATAAAATTATTCAATGCACACCACTGAAGAAACCAGTTCCAATTTATACTTTTATGAATACGTATCACAAGAAATAGTTTCTTTATCTGAGCAGATGGTACTTAAAACAGGGTGAAAGTAAAGCAGAATGTGCCTTATAGCGCATTCTTCTTAACTTTCAACCTGCTTTACGTGGTCACCTATCTCAACACTAAAACAGACAATGGAGTAAAAGGTAAACAAATATAGCTAGACAGCTTTGGAAATGGTGTAATATAATATACACATCATCAGTTTACAGTACAAAACAGCGTAATTTATTGATAGTTGCCATTGCAATACAGCATGATTTATTCATAGTTGTCGTTAACAATTGCTTCAAATTACATTTTTTCCTATACAGCTAAAAAGATTTCAACCAAACTTTACAGAAATGTTCCTTTGGTCAAGCTCTTTCAAATTTGTTCAAAGTATTAAAAACAATGCAGAACTCTGGTTACCATGGCAACCAAAGAAAAAAAAAAAGGAAATCTTAAAAAATCTTATCAAACGTCTTCTTCTCTGAAACTAATATGGCCATAGCTTTGATTTTTAGTATGATGACACGTCTAGATGTCCTTTACATTTGTTGGTCAAATGGTTCCATCTATTGAATATCTAGGTCACAATAATATATTTTTTCATTAAAAAATTTAAAAATTCTTCTTGTCAAAAACTAAAAGGGCCAGAGCCTAGATATTTAGCATATAGCATAACCTATAGGTCCTCTATCAAGTTTGTTCAAATTATGCCCCTGGGGTAAAAAATGGCCGGCCCCGGGGGTCACCGTTTTACATAGTGTTATATAGTGAAATTTTCAAAAACTTCTCCTCTGAAACTAATATGGCCAGAGCTTTGATATTTGGCCTGGTGACACTTCTAGATGTCCTTTACATATTTTGTTCAAATGGTTTGGGTCTGTTGCATATCTAGGTCACAGGAGCTAAAAATAGATTTTTTCAATGGAATCTTGAATCTTATACAATCTTCTCGTCTAAAACCCTGGTACCCTGAGCTTAGATATTTGGCACAAAGCATCTTCTAGTCTATTCTAAATGTCCTCTATCAAGATTAATTGAATTATGCCCCTGGGTTAAAAAATGACCCCGCCCAGGACATGGATCATTATCTACATTTTGTCAGCTATTCTCAGGTGAGCAAAATATTGCCCATGGACCTCTTGTTATGCCTTTAATATATTCCTCCATTGAAAAAGTTAGATTCATTTTATACAGTGATGAACAAGTATGATAATAGATATTTCTTTATTCTAGCAGATGGAAGCTAAAAGCAGACTGAAAGTTAAGCAGAATGTGCCTTAAGGCTCATTCTGCATTACTTTTCAACCTGCTTTAAGTGGTCACCTATCTTTAATATTAGAAACAGGCTATGGGGTAATGGGTTAAAGCAAGATCAGACACAAGTGCCAGATAGTTTGGATCCTGATCAGACATTGAGTGAATGTTAGTAAAGTGATATTTGTAGAAATTAAAGAGGAATCTGGTACATGGCAGACATGTCAAGGATTAAGATGAAGTTAATATTTCAAATCAGAGGATATGTGAATGGATCAAAGACCATATTTCTTTCATCTTTCCCTGTCTTAGCCTGGCTGGCATTTGCAATCAGAGATTCAGTTTTTTGACGCTTCTAGAGCACTGAGACTGTAAAGGAGGATATTAACCCCTTCACTGCCATGACGTCATCATTTCTAAACAATTGTCATCTGCTTTTATTTCTTAAATTTAAATCTTAGGTATTTTGACTTAAGGAATATTGAAATAAGTGTCAAACAGTTTTGATGATGATGGGAAGCTGCATAATGGATTTCAGTTCATTAACTAATATAGAGAAAGATTGGATATCAATTGAGTCAATTATCTGAGCTCTTAAGAGCCATTGGATGGCTAAAGTTCTGCTATAATGGCCTTATTTGCTCATGGATCAAAGATATAGTTCAGTTTTTACAATCTAGGCCTCTCTGTTTTACAGATTTTTCAGATTTTACAATTTCTTTTACATGTTTATACAGTCAAGCTTAGGTCATTACCCCGTGAATATGCCTTCTTATGCCTTTGATTTATTCCTGAACTGAAGATTTTTTTCCCCACTATAACCGCTTATTGTCAACATTTTCTCTATTATGTTTCCAACAAACTCTATGCTGTTACAAGTCTTTAGAATCTTCAAATAGCAACATTTCTAATGAGCTATCGCATCAATGGGTTTGGTGGGGGCATGAGAATTTTAGATTTTGAAATACTCCCCTTATCTTGAGCTCTGAATTTGTGTAAGATAAGGATCTAAACTGTTTGTCACCTGAGTTATGTAAATCTTCAAATGCAATGAAGAAAAAGGCCACGTTCACTTTCTACCATAAGTATATGTAGGAGGCCTTAAGGTGCATTCTGCTTTACTATCAACTTGCTTTAAGTGGTCACCTATTTTCAAATCTAGAAACAGGCTATTAAATCAGTAATGGATTAATATATGTTTGACTGTACAAATTAATTATCAAAAAGCATTTAGTACAGGCACTTATATTCATGTTTAACTAAAATACTGTCTGATTGATTTTTTTCTAGACAAAATTACCATCTTTGAATATTTGTCATCTGCAAATTTATGCTACATTTTTAAAAAAAGAACTTTTAATTGAAGAAATTTTGATTCCACTACCAAACAATTATGCAGCGCCTGATCAAGATCCACACTGCAAAGTCGACTTTAGTTGCCTAAGGCGAGGAAAGGGTTAAAAGGATTGGAATTAATTAGATTACAATTAGTGTGATCAATTAAGATTGTTTCCAGCCATAATAGCTCAGGGCAGAGCTGTATCACTACAGTAGAACTAATGTGTGTCATACTGCTCATTGAACTCATCCACCAAATAGGTTAGAACTCTAATACTTACAAGAATTAAAATCTTCAACTATTTTATCTAGCCCTTTCATGGCCTGTTTAAAATAAACTAATTACATTAATTTTGCAAACAGTAAAGACCCAGATCAGAGGGCTCCTATAGGAGCCCTCTGATCAGGGTCTACACTGTTTGCTAGTTTAGAGCAGTATCTATTAAACTACCCATATTTCCAGGTAGACTGGTTCATGTTTTGGTTACTAAAAAGATCCACAAGGGAACGTTATAACCCGCAAGAGCTACTTTAAAGTGTCGAAAGAGTTAAGATAGTTGACATAGATTTTAACATTATTGTTCGCAGAATGGCCACAGGTGGCCTTTACCTCTACACCTTCATAATTGCCTTCAACCCATTTCTCCTTAGATACCCATTTTTACACCTTTGATTTCTTTCTTTGCATGTCAGGTATTTTTTTCTTCTGCAACAATTGTCATCTGCTAATATTTTAAAAATAGAATTTTCAAAGTTACAGGATCAGAGTTAAAGAGTTCTGATCCTTATGAGATGCCACTGTATTTTAAACAGATGGCTGCTTAAACAGGTTGATAGTAAAGCAGAAAGCTCCTTTATGAGCTTTCTGCTTTACTAACAACCTGCTTTTTAAGCTGCCACCTGTTTTATTACACTTTAAGGACTCTTTTTTTTAAATGCTTTAAAGAGCTGACCTGTAGTGCACAAAAAATATGTTAGCCAATACTGTGCAGGAAATGAGTGTAAACATCATTTACAAATAGAGTAGACTAGAAGGAGCCCTCTGATCAGGGTCTGCACTGTTTGTCATGATTGGTTTCCTTTTGGAATCCACCTCTTGAGTCAATGTAAACTGGTTATTCAACATAAAGACTCATTATTCAGAAAATAGATAAGTACATTTTTAACTCTTTCAACACCATTGACCTGTTTAAAATATACTTAATACATTCGAAAACAGTGTAGACCCAGATCAGAGGATTCAGAGGGCTCCTATAGGAGCCCTCTGATCAGGGTTTTCACTGTTTTCTAATTTATAAATATTTATAAAAGTATCATAATTCCAAGTAGACTGGTTCATATTTTCTTAATTAAAAAGATCCACAAGGGAACATAATAACACACAAGAAATTCTTAGTATTGATAGAGTTAAAGTCAACATAGTAAAGGTAAAGTCTCAGGTTCCAAACCATGGCGTTTCTCAGATACAGATTCTTGGAGAATGGATCTGATAGTATCCATTACAAATAATTGTTTTCTAATCCTATACATCATGAAATAAAAGGTATCCATGGAAACCCTTTAAGGATGTTTTCTGACATGCCTGCTTTTCTACACAAACATTACAGCCTTCCAGTTTAGTCACAACTGAGTGTTGAATGTTGATGTCCATATCAGCATTGTCATAGAAAAAGGGGCACTACATATTGCAGGGCTCCAGATAATAGAGACTAAACTCAAATTTTCAGTTTTCTCCTTCATATCTTCCCTAAACCTTATGGTGTGGCTACTCGTTAGAACTCTCTCTTTGTGAAAATTCTAATAAGTAGACTCATTCTTCAGTGGAAAAATAAAAACAACCATGTACAAGGCGTATAATTTATGGGGTAGTGGGTTCAGCAGTCATTTGTTATTAACTTAACCCTTTCCCCCATAGAAGCGCCTTTTATCGCATATTTTTAATTTCTCCGCTGAAGAAAATAGTTCCAATTCAATCAGTCATGAATATATATTATAGGGAATATGTACTATATTGTAGTACATGATGACTTAAAGCAGGCTGAAAGTAAAGCAGAATGCGCCTAAGGGCGCATTCTGCTTTACTTTCAACCTGCTTTAATTGGTCACTTATCTTCAATACTAGAAATAGGCTATCAGGTAAAGGGTTAAACTATCACTTATTAGCTAGACTATTCTCAGAGTAAGGAGGGCTATTGTGATTCCCTTAGCAATTGTACCCAGGCATCCATGTTATGTCGATTTGCCTTTGCTCTCAGGTTAAAGTTTTTCAGAAGAAAGCTTGAACTGACTATATTTTAATCACCTATATACAGTACAACTTCTCTATTACGACCACTAAAACGAAGACTAATTGATTGAATAAAAGACAGGTGACAGCTTAAAGCAAGGGGACTGTAAAACAGAAAGCTCCTGTAGGAGCTTTCTGTTTTACTGTCACCTTGCTTTAAGCCGTCACCTGTCGTAAACACCTTATAATTAACTCAATTTAGTGGTCATAATAGAGGGGTTCTACTGTATTCCTCAACAAATATGAAATTTTACTAAAGCGTTCCATATATCTGTCAGATGATCAGGGATATGTAAGTCCAATAACTTGTCAATATTTTAAACTTAAAAATGTTATGTTTATCACATATGCTTTATACTACCTCTACCTGCTCCTCCTAATAAGGGTCACAAACTTAAATATTGATACTGGTGGATGCTTAAAGCAAAACGAAAGTAAATCATTATTTCAGAAAACAAAAATGTGCAGACTGATATCAGAGGGCTTTTTAAGGAGGTCTCTATTTACAAAATACAGTTAAACCCCTCTATTACAACCACTAAAATGAAGGCTAATTGTGACTGCTTAAAAGACAGGTGACAGCTTAAACAGAACAGAACAGAACAGATGTTTTATTTGACTTAAGCATACAAGCTTATCATCATAACATATATACATAATAACATAAAACTGATGGTACTAAAATTATGAGATACAAGGCATGTTTAACAGAAATATCAACATGGACCATGTATCCTGGCCACAAGAGAGATTAGTTTGCTGTCTATACTAATTGTGTTACCCTCTTGAAATAAAGTCTTTATTATTATTATTATTATTATTATTATTATTATCCCGAGAGTGCTCATCATTAGCACAGGGCTTCTAATAGTTGACTAAAAATCCTAAGATTTTCAATTTTATCATTTTTTTTGTTTTAAACGCGATTACTTAAAGCAGGCTGAAAGTACAGCAGAATACGCCTTAAGGCGCATTCAGCTTCACCCTCAACTCGGTTTAAGCTACACTCTGCTAGTATAAAAATCCGAAGAATTTTGGAAAAATCTTGAAAATGGCAGCCCTGTAAGCAACATAAGAAAAGAAATTTTCATTCTCACATTTAACCCAAAGTCAGCGCAGCACCACCGCATCTGCGAGTTACGTTACTCGAGGATACGGCAGTATTGCACTGAATAGATTTAGAACTACATGTATATTAGTTAAACGCATTTAACACAATTAAGAAACTATTTGGTATAGTAATGCACATCAACAAACAAATCACAAATATTTCACTAAGTTATTAAAATTTGACCTTGCTTATAAATTAAGATTTAGATTTAGATATATAAATCTTAAAGACTTTAAACCCACAAACATAAACAGCTTGACTTTTTTCCCCACTACACATCATGTCATCGTATACGTAGCAATGATGACGTACATAGATGACGCCATAAGCCACGTGGGTAAAATTGTGTACTATTTTTATACACTTGGAACTTCTTCGTAAAATACTTGTGACGTAATTACATTACGTCATAGCTACCTCATCAGAACACGTGATAGTAACTAACAACATTACACCATAGCGACAGGTATACTTATCAATAACAACAATATCTTTGCGGAGAGTACACTTGTTTTATGCAAACAGTAAAGATTCCGATCAGAGGGCTCCTTAATGGACCATCTGATCAGGCTCTGTACTGCTTGTCATTATAATCGTTAAAATGGAATTGGCTTTTAAAATTGGAGATTGGAATTTTTCTTTTGAATTTTCAGGGGATGTCCACTAACTGCAGGCCAAAAGTAATGCAGAAAACTCCTTCAGGAGTTTTCTGAATCACCCCCTCCCCAACCTAAGTGTCTTAGGAGATTACACATTTTTACATCTATTAGACAAGGCTCAATCTATAATAATTCCTATGGAGAATAAACAACATAACTAACCGTACCAAACATACATCACCCTGGTCCAAGTCTACAGAGCCCTCAAGCCGAGCAAGAGACCGCTCCCAAGCATCTGATCGACCAGACCCGAGCAAAAGCTCAAATCTGACCAATCAAACACCCGAGAACGATTCCAGACCCAACACAAACGCCCCACAACCCTGGACCCTGAAAAACTTATCTACAATGCATTTAGTTTATCGCTTCTAAGCTTAAAACTTTTGATGCAATAGAGTGCCAGTTTGTTTAAAACTGTTTTATTTTCTGAATTTAACAAATTTATAAATTTATACATGCTCGGGCGAGTTGAATAAAACATTGGAATATATATATTTCTAATATGGTTATATAAAGGGCATTTCAGTATATACACATTACCAGTTGACAGTGCGATACAGAGTGATGTATTTAGCTCGAGACGTTTTTGGCGGAAATAGCCGATCTGACGAGCGCCTTGGCGCGAGTCTGATCGGTTGTTTCCGCCAAAAACGTCGAGAGCTAAATGCAACACTCTGTAGCGCACTGCCAACTGGTGATGTGTTTATTATATGCCTTGAATACACTCCAGAAACAATTAAATAGTTGTTTAAATCATTTTATATCCAAAATTTGTTAGTTATTTGAAGCAGAACAATAATTTTGTATGCCACAAAAAATAACGCGGCACTCGTTCATGTACGTAAATGACGTCACGTTAAATCGAAAGCGACGTCAGAGTAAAATACAAAGTGGCTGATACAAGGTGGCTGATACAGACTCTTGTATTTTACTCTGCAGATACACGCGGAAACGCTCGATATCATACGAAGGCATATAATAAAAAATGGTACTTGTCTTCTAAATCATTCAAATGACATAAAGTACATAACCTTTCATTCCTTAAAATATTTCTGTGACGGCCAGTTTCAATATTTAAATCATGAGAATTCAACCGTATTCTTGCTAGAACACATCTATATTTTGGATTTTCAATAATATGTAGATAACAAGCTCGACTTATATAAATGTGTATGAAGCAAGATAAATGTAAAGGGAAAAGCTCCTAAGCTTTCTGTTTTACATTCCCCTTGATTTAACTTTTTCACTGCCAATTTCGCCAAAAGACAACTTTGCAAACAGTTTGGATCCTGATCAGATGCCCTGTAACATGGTGACTGATAAGGATCCAAACTGTTTGACACTCGTATCGATATGTTTTAAGTCATACTATATTGAATCTTACTTTGAAAAGATCTTGAAAACAACAAAAATTGAATCAGACTACAATGAAATGGTGAAAGGGGTAAAAATTTCACGATTAATTTGGCAGCGAAAGAGCTAAGCAGTCACCTGTCTTTAACACCTGAGATTAGTACAATTTGATTGTTGTAACAGAGGGGTTTAACTGTAATTGTATACACAAACAAGTTTCCAGCATAGAAACTTTCAAAGGGTTGAAGAGTGGTTCTATTATACTTTTAGGTTGGTTCATTTTGTTCGAGAGTTGCCCGAGTCAAAAAAGTTACCCTCATTCATGCGAAGTAAATGGCTACAAGTAAGTACAGAAATCACACTACATGTATTCCTAGTCAGGTTAGCTGATATGCATATTATTACCTGAATAAACTCTATCCATCTATCTATCTATCTATCTATCCAAATAGATAATAGATAGATAGAAAGAAAGGAAAAGCAAGATTTGTTCAAGTGTCTACAAAATGGAAAGGATTGAAACACATTTTGACAATTTTTATAATTATGACTATAAGTATTGGGTGAATTTGATTATGCATGAACTATAAGGTTCAATATCCTCAAATGAGCAAAATTGGGGCTTTCTTGGCACTCTTTTCCAATGTATTTGTGTTTAATTTTGTTAAAATAGGTAAGAATAGCATCTTCACTGTTGTAACTGATATATGTTTGTTTCTTAGGGTTGTAGATGCCGAAGCCTCGCAGATTCTGTTCTACCTCAAGTGGCTCCAGTGCTCATATGTCAGTTCTGTAAAATGTCTAAGGCCAGATATTTCCCAAATGGTCACCATAGAAACCAGGACATGTGCATAGTGTGTGGCAGTCATGCATTCCCAAGTCATCTGGCTGTGAACGGGTATCTTTGTGCTTACCATGGTTCTACGTTCAATATTGGACCTGCAAAGTGTTACTTGTGTAGCAAGATTACAGATAGAAAGATGTCTGTACCAGGGAAGCTGTGTATGCACTGTGGATTTGGAAACTATGGCAAGCAGTGTATAGCTTTAAAACTAAACTAAAAAACCCTCCAGACAAGGGGAGTATTTCAAAGCTAAATTCTTTATGTCTGCACCAAACCCTATAGTATGACTATGCATTAGAATTGTCCCTTCAAGAGGATTTAACGAGTAGTCACACCATACGGCAAAGGATTTAGCGCAGACATGAAAGAGAAAATTTGAGTTTACTCCCTCTTATCTTGAGCCCTGAGTAAAGGAAAGAATTGTCAATGAAGATGTGACTTCTACGAGATAGTTGAACATTTTTATGTGCATTCTTGATTAGAATAAGATATGCATGGCAATCTCATTTTCAATGTTTAAGACATGTGGCTACTTAAAGGAGGCTGAAAATAAAGCAGAAATTCCTTTAAAGATATTTCAGCTGAACTTTTCATCTACTTTTAGCAACCATGTCTGAAGCTTTACTCTTGTCAGTCTTAACCATTTACCCAACAATAGCCTGTTTCTAGTTTTGAAAATTGGTTACTACATATAGCAAGTTGAAAGTAAAGCAGAATGCGCCCTAAGGTGCATTCTGCTTTACTTCCAGCCTGTTTTAAGTTACCGCCTACTAGAATTAAGAAAATATTCCTTCTGATACATACTCATGGCTGTATAGATTGGAATTATTTTCTTCCTCAGAGGATTAAACGGAATGCACTAAAAGGCGCTTCTATAAGGTTAAGACTTAAATGGAACTGTTAAAACTTTGCAGTATTGTTGAACACCATTAGTTATTCTGAAATTGTACACCTGCAAATGCTCTTTTGATTTATCACTTTATTCTTGAATTATCTTCCTTTTTGTAATTTTAACTGATAAAATTTGGTCTGAAGCTTCATTCTATTTCACTTCAACGGCACTTTTTAGGTCCAATTTAGTAACAGCACTTTTTAGGTCCAATTTAGTGTTAATGGGGTGGTCCAGGTATTGTAACTTACTTCACTATTTACATCAGTTATATACTAGACTGTGATACAGACAACTTATATACAGAGCCCCAGAAAATGAGAGTATTTTGAAAACTAAAATCTTTATACCTGCTCAAAACCCTATTATGTGACTACTCATTAGAATCGTCTCAAAGAGACAATTCTAATGAGTTGTCACATCATAGGATTTCATTTTACTTTAAAGGAGAAAATGTTGAAGTTGTCTACTTTACTCCCTCTTATCTGGAGCTCTGCTTATATAGTATACCCATTATTATGTTTTCACATGGCATTTCATATAGATGAACTCTGCAATCTTTCATGTTTCTTTTTCACAGTATTTATTTCATGTAGTATAGTTGTATTCTCTGTATTGTATTATTTATTGCTTTACTTTCAGTGCAAGAATTTATTGTAGGATGCTGCTTTAAGTAGAATGAAAGTAAAAAGCTTTCTGCTGCACTTTCATTCTGCTTTAAGTAGGAATATGTCTTCAGCACTGCCATTGAGAACTTGTTTTTAGCTCGCCTGTACGAAGTACATGACGAGCTATTGCAATACCCCCGGTGTAGTCGTCGTCGTCGTCGTTGTCGTCGGCGTCGTCGTGAACGGCGTAAACAATTTTAAGAAAATGTCTATAACTTCTATGTCTCTTGAGGTATTGCTTTCATACTTGGTATGTGTGTGTATATGGACAAGACCTTTCCATGCACAGAAAAATTTGGACCCCTGTGACCTTGACCTTGAACTTATAGCCCGCGTTTAGGTTTCAAAATCTGTGTTTAGGTTTCGAAAAATGCCTTTAACTTCTATGTCCCTTCAGGTATTGCTTTCATAGTTGGTATGTGTGTGTATATAGACAAGACCTTTCCATGCTCAGAAAAATTTGGACCCCTGTGACCTTGACCTTGAACTTAGGGCCTGCGTTTAGGTTTCGAAATCTGTGTTTAGGTTTCGAAAAATGCCTTTAACTTCTATGTTCCACTAGGTATTGCTTTCATACTTGGTATGTGTGTGTATATAGACAAGACCTTTCCATGCACAGAAAAATTTGGACCCCTGTGACCTTGACCTTGAACTTAGGGCACGCGTTTAGGTTTCGAAATCTGTGTTTAGGTTTCGAAAACTGCCTATAACTTCTATGTCTCTTGAGGTATTGCTTTCATAGTTGGTATGTGTGTGTATATGGACAAGACCTTTCCATGCACAGAAAAATTTGACCCTTTTGACCTTGACCTTGAACTTAGGGTTCACGTTTAGGTTTCGAAATCTGTGTTTAGGTTTGGAAAAATGCCTATAACTTCTATGTCCCTTCAGGTATTGCTTTCATACTTGGTATGTGTGTGTATATGGACAAGATCTTTCCATGCACAGAAAAATATGGACCCCTGTGACCTTGACCTTGAACTTAGGGTTCGCGTTTAGGTAACGAAATCTGCGTTTAGGTTTCGAAAAATGCCTATAACTTCAATGTCCCTTCAGGTATTGCTTTCATACTTGGTATGTGTGTGTATATGGAAAAGACCTTTCTATGCACAGAAAAATTAGGACCCCTGTGACCTTGACCTTGAACTTAAGGCCCGCGTTAAAGTTTCGAAATCTGTGTTTAGGTTTCGAAAAATGCCTTTAACTTCTATGTCCCTTCAGGTATTGCTTTCATAGTTGGTATGTGTGTGTATATAGGCAAGACCTTTCCATGCACAGAAAATTTTGGACCCCTGTGACCTTGACCTTGAACTTAGGGCCCGTGTTAAGGTTTCGAAATCTGTGTTTAGGTTTCGAAAACTGCCTATAACTTCTATGTCTCTTGAGGTATTGCTTTCATAGTTTGTATGTGTGTGTATATGGACAAGACCTTTCAATGCACAGAAAAATTTGGACTCTTTTGACCTTGACCTTGAACTTAGGGTTCGCGTTTTGGTTTCGAAATCTGTGTTTAGGTTTCGAAAAATGCCTATAACTTCAATGTCCCTTCAGGTATTGCTTTCATACTTGGTATGTGTGTCTATATGGACAAGACCTTTCTGTGCACAGAAAAATTTGGACCTCTGTGACCTTGACCTTGAACTTAGGGCCCGCGTTTAGGTAACAAAATCTGTGTTTAGGTTTCGAAAAATGCCTATAACTTCTTTGTCCCTTGAGGTATTGCTTTCATAGTTGGTATGTGTGTGTGTATGGATAAGACCTTTCCATGCACAGAAAAATTTGGACCACTGTGACCTTGACCTTGAACTTAGGGTTCACGTTTAGGTTTCGAAATCTGTGTTTAGGTTTCGAAAAATGTCTATAACTTCTATGTCTCTTGAGGTATTGCTTTCATAGTTTGTATGTGTGTGTATATGGACAAGACCTGTCCATGTACAGAAAAATTTAGACCCCTTTGACCTTGACCTTGAACTTAGGGCCTGCTTTTAGGTTTCGAAATCTGTGTTTAGGTTTCGAAAAATGCCTATTACTTCTATGTCCCTTCAGGTATTGCTTTCATAGTTGGTATATGTGTGTATATGGACAAGACCTTTCCATGCACAGAAAAATTTGGACCGCTGTGACTTTGACCTTGAACTTAGGGTTGCGTTTAGGTTTCGAAATCTGCGTTTAGGTTTCGAAAAATGCCTATAACTTCAATGTCCCTTTAGGTATTGCTTTTATACTTGGTATGTGTGTGTATATGGACAAGACCTTTCCATGCACAGAAAAATTTGGACCCCCTGTGACCTTGACCTTGAACTTAGATCCAGGGTTTAAGGATTCAAAATCTATGTTTAGCTTTCGAAAAACATTTATATTTCCTATGTCCCTTGAGGTGTAACTTCATATATAATTTTCATGTGTATATCGGCATGACC
The DNA here is from genome assembly GCA_922989275.2 of Gari tellinella. Taxonomy (NCBI): domain Eukaryota; kingdom Metazoa; phylum Mollusca; class Bivalvia; order Cardiida; family Psammobiidae; genus Gari; species Gari tellinella. The sequence goes on from OV277860.1 coordinate 90,632,904, forward strand.
TTTCCATGCAGGCAAAAAGCTTGACCTCCATGACCTTGAGTGTGCTTTTAAGTTTCTAAATGTGCCGATGGCGAGCTTTGTTGTCTCTCTGACATCTCTTGTTACCTATTACCCTGTAACCTGTTTAGTACGGAAGATAGGTGACCTCTTGAAATAGATTGAAAGTAAAGCAGAATGCACATAAAGGCTAATTATGCTTTACTTTCAGCCTGCTTTATGCTACCATTTGCTAGGATATAGAAAATATTTCTAATGGTTCATAATCATAACTCTATAAATTGGAACTATTTTCTTTATACAGTGATGACTATGCACCATAAGAAATATTCCCTAAATCCTACATGATAGTAGCTGAAAGCAGGCAGAAAGTGAAGCAGAAACATTCTGCTTTACTTTCAACCTGCTTTAAGCAACTACATGTATCTTTCTTCAGTATTGAGGGCTATTGGGGAGGTTAAGTTGTAATCAACCTCAGTGATAATTTTAGAAATCAGATGAATGAGTCCTCGGGGTGCACATTCTGTAAAACAATGAGTCCTTGAGACAAACATTGAGTCCTTGAGGTGAAAACTTAACACAATATCTAAGAACTTATTTCTATTTTTGAAGACAAGTGACTACTTTAAGCAGGTTGAAAGTAAAGCAGAATGTGCCTTAAGGCACATTCTGCTTAACTTTCAACCTTCTTTAAGCTACTATTTGCTTATGAGTAATAGGTTAATAAAGGCAAGAAGCTATGGGTCCATGGGACTCACAACTTTTTAAATAATGAGTCCCTAGCAATTTTAATGAGTATAGGACTCGGGATGCGCAGGTAAAATTATCACTGAACCTGTCTTCAGTACCGCCACCTTGCCTTAACCCATAACCCCAAAAATATGCATTTTTTACGCCTCTTAATTTATTCCTTCACTGAATAAAATATGTCAAATTTATTCAGTAAAGAGTATGTATCATCACTCATCAGAAATATTTTCTATATTTAAGCAGATAATAGCTTAAAGCATGCTGAAAGTAAAGCAGAATGCGCCTTAATTCTGCTTTACTTTCAACCTGCTTTAAGTGGTCGTCTATCTTCAAAACTAGAAACAGGCTACGTGGTAATGGGTTAAACAACCAATATTCTGTTTCAGTTTGCTACAAATGACTATTTGCAAAGATTTCTTTTAATGTTCTCTGAGTACAAATTTTATCATGCTTTTATAGAAATCTTGTATGAGATTAGAATGTTATTTGAAATTTATTGTTTTATATATGTTTATATATTTTTAATGGTTTAGTTATATTATGAGGAAATACTATTGTCACAAGCTGTTCAATGTTCATATCGCTTGTTCATGTCTTTTAAACCATTACCCCCATAAATATTCCTTATTATGCCTTTAATTTATTCCTCCACTGAAAAAATAGTTCCATCTTATAAAGTCACAAATATGCACGTAAAAATATTTTCTATGGAGCTTAAAGTAGACTGGAAGTAAAGTAGAATGTGCCATGATACACATTCTGCTTTACTTTCAACCTGCTTTAACCCATTATCCCATAGGCTATTTCTAGTTTTGAAGGCAGGTGACCACTTAAAGCAGGTTGAAAGTAAAGCAGAATGTGCCAAATGGCACATTCTGCTTTACTATCAGCCTGCTTTAAGCTACCATCTGCTAGAATATAGAAAATATTTCTTATGATTCTTATTTGTTACAGTATAAATTAGAACTTTTTTCTTTCAGTTTAATAAATTAAATTTAAAGGCATAAAAAGGCTTATTTATGGGGTAATGTGTTAGATGGTCATGCAACTGTCTTCAAATCAAGAATCAGGCTATGGGATAATAGGTGAATCTCATTAATCATCTCACAATAAAACAAAGAGGGATATGCTTTTCATTCCCATTTAATGTAATTGTTCTTGAAATAAATACATGAAGGTACATTACAAACAAATTAAAGCCAGATCAGACAACGAATACTTTGGGGTCTGCCACAGCTTCAAACCCTTTGCCACTCACATTTGAGTAAATCTTGAACATTTTCAAAAACCTTTCATTTTCTACGTTTTATTAAATTCCATTTGCATTTTATATGATTAAATAGGAAAGAATAGCATGTGTCCCATGATATTTTTCTGTGATTCTTGTGTTGTCATACTCATACTAACTGGATTGTGTTGCTAATAAGCTTGATATATTCTAAAGGTGCAAACTATTATTATTTTTTATTGTAATGCTTGTTGTTTTGCTTGTAGGCAGTAATTTTGAGATTATTTTCCAATCTGCAGTTAGACCTTTTATTACTGCCACTTCACCGTGTCTTCCATAACCAATAGTGCTACTTATCTGCCATTTATCCAACTACACTGACCCAAAAGGAAAACGTCACATCCACTTAAAAGCGAAATAGTAAATATTTATAAATAATAGTAAATGTTTAAAAATAGTCTTTTAAGAGTGTTTTTCTAATACGACCACTAAATTGTTGTAATTATCAGGTGTTTAAGGCAGGTGGCTGCTTAAAGCAAGAGGACAGTATAACAGAAAGCTCCTTTTGGAGCTTTCTGTTTTACTGCCCCTTTGCTTTAAACGTTCACCTGTATTTCATAAAACCCACATTCTTTTCAATGGTGGTAATAGAGAGGTTTTACTCTATTTTGTTCAAGAAATTGTTATAATATGCACAGTGTGATATCTTGTATCTGTTGGAAAGTGCCAGGTCAGACCTATCCTATATATAATTGAGGTCAAAGGTCAGGGTTATAGTGATCTGAAAATATTATGGAACATTTGACCATCCCAAGATGTACCTTCCTTCAAAATTTGGTGTCCATAAATGATGTGGTATAGGAAATATGCTTCGGACAAAAGGGTCCAAGGTTATAAAGCGTTTGAGCTGAGTCTGAATGTGTTCTCACACCAGCGGTAGTGACCCTTTGGTACTATTTGACTATAGTACAAGGGGTCGTGAGTTTGATCCCCCGCTGGACCAGCGGTCTGACTAGGGGATTTTTTCTGAATCCCCGATGATGTACAGGAATGTCCTTGAGCAAGACATGTACCGCGAATTGCTCCTCTTCACCCAGGGGTTAAAATGGGTACCTGTGAAGGGTCTGAGTGGGTACTGCGGCTGCATTTGACTGCGCCATATGTTAGCAGTGCTCAATATTGTAGGCAAGATGGCTCAATGATCAGGGGAGTATATGTACAGTCGACTGAGCGGTCATTGGGACTGAAAGTAGACTATAACTTGGTATATTTTTATTATTCTCAAGCGTTTGATTGGTCAGATTTGATTTTTATAATTAAATGCTTAAGAACGACTTAAGACTCAACTTTATAACCTTGGATCTTGGTGCACAGATACACAGGCAGATTGACACAGTTCAGTCACTGTATGCACCCAAAGCCGTACGTTTGAGACATAAAAGAAACCTTGTTCAGAATGTATATGGTATATTCTGATATAACTAGTGGAATTATTACTTTTTATATTTGGATATGTACTGATTTTAGCATAGGAATCTAATATATCTTTATTGTATACTAACTTCTAAGTCAAAATGGTAGCGGCAATAAAATTTATATGAACTTTATGACTTTTGCTTTTTTAACCTTTTTACCATATAATTTCAGCTTTGTCATTGTCCCTTAATTCCCTGAATGCTTGTAGTTTGCTTAAATTATAAATTTACTAAGACTACTATAGCTCACCTTTCGGAAGAATTTGGGTACTCGGTGTCAGGGTTGGTTAAAGCTTTGAGCCTTGGCCTTTTTCCACACCCTTTGCCATTAGTGTATATATGAAGAGTACACTTGTCCTATGCAAACAGTGAATACCCAGGTCAGAGTCTTCAATATTTGTCATATTGCTGTACAATGATAAAAAATACCCATAAAGATAAAAAAAAAAAAAAGAATAGACTAGCAGGGCTGCCATAAGTTGACATGAAAAATCCTAAGATTTCCTAATTTGCATTTTTCAAGTGCAATTTTACAAATCGTACCTTTACCCAAACGCCTGTTTCTAATTTTGTTGACGAGTGACCACGTAAAACAGGCTGGAAGTAAAGCAGAATGCACCTTAAGGCACATTTTGCTTTACTTTCAGTCTGCTTTAAGCTACCATGTACTAGAAAAAATCCTAAGATTTAGGAAAAATCCGGAGAAATGGCAGCCCTGGGCTAGTAGTCAAAACAGGAAACTGGAATTGTTCATCAGAAGTTTCAGGGAGAAAAGGGTTTAAAGGTACTTCGCATACGGAAGTCTTCTTGCGGGCGAGTGAAAATGCGTCTTGAAGCCATAGACTTTTTCCCCACATGCTTATAGCGGAGTTGGTAGAGTGATTGACTAGCAATCTATAGGTTTGAGTCCCATTCGATCCAATTTTTAGCTCACCTGAGCCGAAGGCTCAAGGTGAGCTGTTGTGATCGCCCGTCGTCCGTCTGTCCGTCTGTCCGTCCCTTCAAATTTACTTCAAGCGACAACTCCTCTGAAACCGCGAGTCTGAGGAAAAAACTAATTTGCTCACGGTGTTCCTTGGATGCTTCTCTACAGAAATTGTTAAAATGAAACTTTAAAGTGGACTACTTATTGAAATTTATTAAAAAAAGTGAAAAACTTTAAACAAGTTTTTTGTAAAAAACCACTGTTCCCACACCTTAGATATTGCATGAATAGTATCTTCTATTAAATCACTTTCAAAATTGTAAAAAATCAAAACCCTAGGATCAAATTTGACTCAACCCTGGCCATATCAGTGCTTTTTGATGCAGGTCTGACAGTAAAAACTCTCTAATGATCCGTTTTATACAGACGCATTGTATCTTCCAGGCTAAGAAGCTACCCTTATACTAAATGCAACATTTTTGCAAACAGTTTGGATCCAGGTCAGATGCCACATAATGCTGCATCTAATCTGGATCTAAACTATTTGCCACTCATTTACATATTTTCTTATATTTAGAAAATATAAGTTATTATTTTTTACATATTTCACATACAAACATTTGGAGCAGACAACAGTTCAGCATAATAATAGTCATTTCTCTCTGAGACCGTCTCCAATTGCATAACTGACCCATAGCTAGCTCTGAACTCAGGTCACTGAGATACATAACAGAAATGAAAGTGATGTCTGCTATTTTATGCTCAAGCACAACTTAGTTCGAGGCATATTACTTTTGGTCTGTCTGTTTGTTTGTTTGTGTTTTGTTTGTTTGTTGATCTTTCTGTCTATCAGTCCACAATTAATTCTTGGCCATAAACAGTATGGATCCAGGTCAGATGCCACATAATGCTGCTTCTAATCTGGATCCAAACTATTTGCCACTCATTTACATATAGTTTCTTATATTTAGAAAATGTAAATAATGATATTTATTAACCTATTAACCCATACATATTCTTTTTTATGTCTTTAATTTATTCTTCCACAGAAGAAAATATTTCACTTTATACAGTCATTGTTGTCTTTAACAATTGCTTCAAATGACATCTCCTCATATACCGCTGAAAAGATTTCAACCAAACTTTACACGAATGTTCCTTGGGTCAAGTTCTTTCAAAATTGTTCAAAGAATTAAAAACAATGTAGAACTCTGGTTGCCATGGCAACCAAGTGAAAAAATAAGGAAATCTTAAAAAATCTTCTTGTCTGAAACTACAAGGGCCAGATCTTAGACATTTGTCACATAGCATCATCTACAGGTCCTCTATCAAACTACAAACTATGCCCCTGGGGTCAAAATTGGCCCGCCCAGGGGGTCACAGTTTAACATAGAGTTATATAGTGAAATTTTCAAATGTCTTCTCCTCTGAAACTAATATGGCCAGAGCTTTGATATCTGGCTTGGTGACACTTTTAGATGTCCTATACCAATAAGGTTCAAATGGTTCTGGTCGATTGCATATCATCTACAGGTCCTCTATCAAGTTTGTACAAATTATGCCCCTGGGGTCAAAATTAGCCCCACTCCGGGGGTCATAGTTTTCATACGTCCTCTTTTCTGAAGCTAATATAGCCAGAGCTTTGATATTCGGCATGGTGTTACTTCTAGATGTCCTTTATCTATTTTGTTCAAATGGTTCCAGTCTGTTGCATATGTAGGTCACAGGAGCTAAAAATAGATTTTTTCAATGGAAACTTAAAAAAATCTTCTTGTCTAGATCCCTAGTACCCTGATTTTAGATATTTGGAACATAGCATCATCTACAGGTCCTCTATCAAGATTGTTCAAATTATGCCCCTCGGGTAAAAAATGACCCCGTCCTGGACTTAAATCATTATCTCCATTTTGATGTACAGCTATTCTCAGGTGAGCGACATATGCCCCATGGGGCTCTTGTTTGTTAAAATGTTATGTTTAGTCTTCGTTGATGAGAATTAGTGATGCTATATAGAGTCAAATTATATGTCCACTCACATGTACGTTTTAGTTTGTAACGTGTTTCGAGCTGATTGAAGTTATATATATGAATTTTCCTTGGGGCTTATCTAGCCGAATGATTGGTTATAAACAAACTGTATAAACAATTAATTAAACGAGAACAACTATTCAACTGGTTATTTCAAATGATTGGAGTTAAATCAACTAATGTACACAAATCACTGTGCAAGCTGCAACTCTTGCACACAACTCTGCAATGCCGCTATACTATACAGCGCACAGCTATAACCCCCTGACGCTGTAACTCTATCTAGCGCTGCAACTGTCTAGCTATAACTTCGTTGTTATAACTCTCTTGACGCTGTAACTGCGACGTTATAACTCTCTTGCTGTAACTCTACACTGTGCTGCAACTGTCTAGCTATAACTCTCTAGTTATAACTGTTCTACAACTCTCTTAGTTCACTGAAAGCTAGGCTTTACAGAACCCACACAACAGGGTTGCTGTGTCGTAAGATTTGCGACCCGTACACTAAGAACTGCACTGCTTTGAAACCCTCTCAAGAAAGCGGGGCTTTACGAGAGAACCCGGGAGTAAAGCTCGGCAGGTCTTTTGGCACAAAGTTCCAGCCAGAGACACAACCCTACAGAGTCGTCTAAATGAGCAAACAAGAGTAGTTCACTCGTGGGCAGATCAGAGCTGACTGCCAAGATTCTGAACATTTGGTCACTTATATAGACATTTTCGTAGCTCCCTCTAGCGGCATTCAGATTGTATGCGAACATGCGCGAGCAATGCCGAATAGCATTAATAATCTCCAAAACATATACTCAGCAAAAATAGAAACTTTACATTGGATTCAAATGTGTATAATTCTGTCTACAAACACAATTTTGCAGAAAGCTTAGTGTTTTTCGAAACTTTGGATCAATGTCTGTAAGTTTTCGACAATGGTGATGAAAAAAATCCAAAAGCCACGTCGTGATTTGACGGCAAAATGCATAGGGGTCGATTTCAAAATTATAAGAGATGTGAACATGTACGCAAGATGTGTTTGATTCAATTTACGGTATTATTTTAAATGACTTTTTTGCATAAAGACAGTTCAGTAGCGCGAATGCTCACCGTCGCGCCTCAGGCAAGCAACACTCCGTCTCTGATGCATCGTCTAATGACGTCATCTTGGATGCCATGCCATTTTCGTAATCGAGCATTTCTGAGGTTGTTGGTCGTGTAAATCTGGTATTTGTTCCGCATCCGTCGCCAACTTTACCCTTTACATACTCTATTGGTTTCAAATATGTTGATACCGCAGGCCATGGCATGACGTTGACGTTATTCTGGGCTTTGTAAGTACAGTTACGATCTGCCCTGAATGCGGTCTACGGGTACGGATAGGACCGTGGCATTGCTTCAGACGATTCCTGATTGTCTCGGCAGCGATCCCAAACCGCCGAGCAGTAACCGTTGCTGGGATTGAACAGTTACGTCGATACGTTAACGTAAGAGTGCGGTCATCTCTACGTGACGTCAACGATCTCAGACGATCCTGGACTTACCCCGTAACTCTGTAACGAGTAGTTAGGATATGAATTTTCTATCGTATGCCTCCAAAATGACGCCCAGCATCAGTTGCTGACGCACCCGCCGTAAGCATGCCAAATGGCCTGATTTCTGTTATTTTCAGAAAGCTGTGACATCTCAGTTTTGAAACGCAGGTGTTTACAATTTTGTGTTTTCGGTGTTTGGCTCAAGCCTGTGTGTGTCTATTGCATTAAATAAACTTGAAATAAACCTGACTAGGTCAACTCAACGTCAGAGTTAAAAACCGGAAGTGGAAAGCGTGCTACGTCGTGCGCAGTACAAATTAGCGAGAGTGTGGCTCTGTATGGTCTTTATCGATAACCCCATTATGAAATGTACGTATATTTTATGAAACGTCATTAAACATCGCTCAAAACGGCTTTAAAGTATGTAAAGTTTCTATTTTTGTTAAGTATATGATTAAATAACTCTTAACCTTCTACTATACATAAAACATACCAGTAAGCGTGGATAATAATTTAATATTGATTTACTAACCTAAACTTCTAAAAGCTGGCCTAAGTTTGACGTTCGTTTTATCTGCGTGTCTTCGTGTGTTTGATATATAAATGGTTATGACTAAACAGGGGAGATAACCTATCGTGCTTATCACTACTATAACTGTATTTTTGCCACATTACCCACGCCTCCGGGTTCATGCGTCCCGCATGACTTACTTGACTTAAAACAGGTTCTAAAATAATAAGACAAACAATGACTATTTCTTCAAACATATTGATGTGAACTCTTCACAATCTTACAAGAAAAACAATAAACATCATAATTGTAGTCTAGTTCTTCTAGATAACTTCACCTGGTTCAAAAACAACCCAAACTAACTACTTATTTAAACTTGTGAACACAATGTAACTCTTTTCTCAGTTCTTATAGTTGATGCTGAGTTTTGCCTCTCCTCCCTGAATGCTTATCTCGACATCTTCTGGACTAAACTTGACCTCCTTGTCAACAAACTCTGACAAGTTTATTTTGAGACTTCCGGCTCCACAACCAGCATACTCCATGACACTTTCGTCATCCTGACATACCCCAACTCGTCTGCTTCTTTTCCCTTTGTCATTTATGTCAACCGACATGTTAAGCACTAGCGAGTGCTGCTGGCTGTTGGTAGATATAACGTCTCTGCTAAACCCACATTCCACCTCCTTCCTACGTTTAGGTGCCATCACAGGAGCTGGGGTAGTTCGTTTTCTGACTACCCGCCCGACTTCAATTTCATCCCTTTCTTTGTCTGTTGCTTCTTCTTGTTTAGCTGGCTCCTCTGCTTTGTCCTCAAGAATATCGATGTCAGGTTCTCTTTGCCAGTCGTCATTGTCACTGCTATCACTAGCTGATGGACAGTCCTCTGTGCCCTCCTTACCTGGCTCACTAGAACAACCTGGCTGTTCTTCTCCGTGCTTTCTCTTGTTATGCTGCAGAAGGTACGCCTTTTTCTTGAATGTTTTTGAACAGCTGTCACACCCATACTCTTTTCCCACGCATACCAGGACATGATACTTGAAGGCTTCATTACTGATTGACACATGGCAAGATGGGCATATGACCTGTGGTTTGCGGACTGTTGTCTTTGTGTTTACCATTCTGGATTCCCTGAAAGCAGAAAAAACATAGTCTGACAACCATGCTGGCTTTGTCCTTTTACGTTTAGAAAAGCCTACCTTTTCATGGTCTTCTTGCACAGCTGTATCAGGACATATGTCTTCTACTTCAGTTTGCGGATTGTCTTTACAGCTAAGAAGTTCTTCTCCAGCCAATATCTGGGTTTTAGCTCTGCGAAGTCGATCACAGTGGATCACCTGTGTCACATTTCCTCGTCCACAATTTACTTTGTACAAAACTCCCGATAGTTTATCAACAATGTCATATGGTCCTCTCCAGTAAGAAGTAAGTTTTGACGAACAACCAACTTTCTTCACTGGAAAGAACACATAGACTCTGTCACCTTCCTGGAAGGTTTCAAATGACAAGCTTTTGTCATGGTACCTCTTTTGTCTTCGCATGGAGCCTTCCGTAGTTTGTCGTACCAGAGAGTGTGCTGTTTCTAATCTCTCTTGTAACTCCCATACCCATTGATTCGGGGGTATGTCTTTTATACATGATGGCATTTCGTACAGAATATCAAGAGGACATGTGGTCTCCCTACCAAGCATACAGAGGTTAGGAGAAACTCCAGTGGTCTCATGCTCTGCAGCTCTGTATGCCATCATGACGTAGGGTAACTGTACGTCCCAGTCCGTGTGGTTACTGTTAACAACAGTACTTAACATGGCCACAAGCGTCCTATTAAAACGCTCTACCATTCCGTCTGACTGGGGATGGTAAGGAGTTGTTCGTGTCTTTTCAATCTGTAGCAGACGACACATTTCACTGAACAAACAACTCTCGAACTGCCTTCCTTGGTCCGAATGTATCTTATTTGGAACTCCAAATCTTGCTATCACATTCTCAACTAATATAGTTGCAACAGTCTTTGCTTCCATGTTTGGCATTGCAAAACTTTCAGTCCACTTGGTGAAGTAATCTCCAATTACAAGAATATATCGATTGCCTCGTTCTGTGATAGGGAGTTCTCCCAAAATGTCAATTGCTATTCTTTCCATTGGAAATCCACTTCGAACTGTACCCATTGGAGCTCGCTTTGTTTTGTTTGGGTCTTTCCTTTTAGCACATGCTTCACAACCGCCGATGTATGTCTTCACGTCATTCTGAAGTCCTGGCCAGTAATAACTTTGTCTGATTTTACTAAGGGTTTTTCTTATTCCAAGATGGCCAGAGCTTTTGATATCGTGTGAATATTTCAACACGGTTCGCCTATGATTGAGAGGGACTATGCCTTGCCAGTAAACAATATTTGTTCCGAGTACGTCCCATCGTCTCATCAGTACATCATCTCGCAGTTCCAACCGTTGCCATTGGGAAACTAGTGATTTCACAAAGTAGCTTTCACTCTCCATCGACTTGTGATCTGGTTTGATTCCTGACTCTACCCAGGATTTGATTTTAGAAATTTCTTTATCACTGCTTTGTACTGTCTTTAGATCGGTTTCACCGTTTTCCATTGAGGGATGAACAGCATTCACATCTTCGGTAGTTTCTGCCCCGACTTCTTTGTCTTTTTCCTCGTCTGTTAATCCACATTGTTTGCACCTCAACCTGCTCATGCAGTCGGCGTTTCTGTGCACCCTTCCTGGCCTATGCACAATTGTCATTTCGTATGATGACAATGTTTCTAACCATCTTGCTATCTGGCCTTCTGGATTCTTAAATCGCATTAACCACCTGAGCGACCCATGGTCAGTTCTGACTGTGAATTTCCTACCATACAGGTAGTGTCGGAAATATTTCACGAAATGTACTACCGCTAACAATTCTTTCCTTGTGACACAATACCTGCGTTCTGACTTTGAAAGTGCCCTACTAGCATATGCTATAACACGCTCTTGTCCGTCTGTGATTTGTGACAATACTGCGCCTATAGCAAAATCACTGGCATCAGTGTCTAAGATGAATTCCTTTGAAAAGTCTGGATGGGCAATGACTGGTGATTCAACAAGTAGTTGTTTCAGAGTGTTAAATGCTTCGTTGCACTCGCTTGTCCAGCTGAACGCATGCCCTTTTTCTGTTAGCTTGTGCAGTGGCTTAGCTATTTCTGCAAAGTTTTTAATAAACTTTCTGTAATAGCTGCACAGGCCAACAAATGATCGTACGTCTGTCACGGTGCGTGGTACTGGACAATTCTTTACTGCTTCTACCTTTTTGGGATCTGTTTGTATTCCAGAAGCCGAAACTATATGACCAAGGTACTCGACTTCTCGACAAAAGAGCTGGCATTTCCGTGGTTTCAGCTTTAGTCCTGCACCTAGCAACCTTTTGAAAACACTTTCCAAATTGCAAAGCATATCTTCAAATGTCCGGCCATGTATGATTATGTCGTCTAGGTATATCAGACATATCTGCCAGTTGAGCCCTGCCAATACAGTTTCCATCAGACGTTCGAAGGTGGCTGGAGCATTGCATAGGCCAAACGGCATGACCTTGAACTCGAACAGACCTTGCTTTGAGGTGAAAGCTGTTTTCTCTGCATCAGTAGAGTCCACCTCTACTTGCCAATACCCAGAGTTCAAATCCAAACATGAGAACCATTGTGCTCCACCTAATTGGTCCAATGAGTCATCTATTCTAGGAATAGGGTATGAATCTTTAACGGTCACATCGTTCAGTTTCCTATAGTCTATGCAAAAACGGCTTGACCCGTCTTTCTTTTTGACCATGACTATGCCACTAGCCCATGGGCTAGATGATGGTTTTATAACATCCTGTTTCAGCATATCATTGATCTTTTCATCTACTTCAGTGTTCATATGAACAGGGGTTCTCCTTAGAGGTTGCCTAATAGGCTTTGCATCGCCTGTGTTAATTCTGTGCCTTACAATTCCTGTCCTACCAATATCCCCATCTGTCTGAGAAAAGACAGTTGAATATTTAGACAAAAGTTTTGCAACTGCTTTGCATTGATCTTTTGACATACCTTCAACAGTTCGGTCATATAAATCTTTCAAATGACCAGGTATCTCAGACTTTTGAGTTGTCCCAACTGTAGTACTAACAATCTCTGATACTGGACTCATTTTCGCCACGTTTGTTCCAACATACAACGTTTGTGGTTGGTCTGTTATATTCATCACTCGTAAAGCAACGTTCTCACTTGCATGAACGAGTGTTCTAGCTACGAGACCTTTTCCATCTTGAAACATTCTTTCTGTTGGCTCAATAATGCATAACTCATTGTGGTCAGCTGACAAACCATTGACTTTGCCTGGTACTATCATCTCTGACTTTGCAGGAATGTCTACCTTTTCTGCAATGGTTACACGATAACAGCCAACACTACCCTTGCAAGACAAGCTACATGGTTTACCCTTTATGGTCATAGTATTTGTAGCTATGTCAATCTTGCAGGCATTTTGTTGCAAGAAATCAAGTCCTAGTATAACATCGTTCTCAATTTTTGCTACAACAACGTTTGTTTCACATTTGACATCGCCTACTTCTAGTGTGATGTTGACTCTACCTTTTACATCCAACGGTGTCCCGGATGCTGAAATGATTGTCCTGTCATAGTCCAATAACTTTGACATATTGCTCAAATTGCTGCTGTTCCAAACTTCAACTGATATGATGGATAGAGTTGCACCAGTATCAACTAAACCATCAAATGTCTGTCCTTCTACTACTACAGGCAAAAATAATCCAGATCCCATACGTTTTGACATATTGACCGTTTTTACTTCTTTCTTTTCTGCACCTTGTTTTTGAACATCAGGTGTTTGTTGCTGTAGCTTAGGACATTTTCGTCGTAAGTGAAATTTTGAACCACACTCATAACATGATCGCCTATTGTCATCGCGACCATTGTACTGTCTGTTCCTTTCATAATTTGGTCCAGTGTTTCTTCTGTTTGAGTTAGACAATAACGATTTCATTTGTTCTTCAAGGCGACCTAAAGATTGTGAAAGCCTCTTGATCTCACTGTTGTCTGTCCCACTTTGTGCTGTTGTAGAAACTGCTGAATTAAGCACACCATCACTTTCCAGCTTCTTTTTCTCAGCTCTGACAAATGCTTCTAGTTCCACCGCATGCCTTACAGCATCGTTTAAGTTTGACGGTCTGGCCTGCTTGACTCTTAATCTCATATCTGAACTGATTAATGCATCTATGAATTGTTCTTTTGCTAGAGTCTCTCTTACATCACTGGGTGCTGCAGCGTAGGCCAAGTTGGTAAGTCTTCTAATATCTTGTCCAAGTTCTGATAGACTTTCGGTAGCTTTTTGCTTTCTCTCTCTCAGCTGTACCCTATACAGCTCGGTTTGATTGGGCGGTGCAAAACGCTCTTCTAATGCTTTCACCAAAGCATCAAAGTCTTTTGACTCAGATGACAAGTTTCCAAATACACCCTGAGCCTGGCCTCTAAGTGCTACAGCCAAATACAATCCCTTTTCCTTGTAACTCCAGTTATTTATCTCTGCGCATGTCTCAAAGTGAGCTCTGTAGTCAATCCAAGACCCAGTTCCATCATATGTAGCAGGTTTTATCATAGCACCGTGTTTTGACGATTTACGATGCTCCCTTTTAGTGACATACCTGTCTGGTATATCCTGACCTGGAACTGTACCAGGACTTTTGGTATCATCAAACCATTCTTGCTGCCTAAGTGCTGGCTCTTCTGTATCAGTAGCTGTTGGCGCATTAGGAACACTTTCGTCCGTCCACCTCAGTTTCTTTGGTTTGACAGAAACTCTGTCCATATAGCGTGTCTCATCCCTAGGATGTGGTGTATGCTTATATGGCGTTGATGTATGTGGCACAGACTGTTCAAACTCGTTGATCTCACGTTCTAATGTGAAGATGTGATTTTCTAACTTCAACTTCTCATTTTCTTCTGCAAGATGCTTATAGCGTGTTTGCAGTTCTTGCATTGCAGTTTCACCAACTGAAACTGCCATTTTAACGTGGAATATGATAATGGTGTTATTATCACAATCCGAATCCCACCGCTGCCACCAAATTTGTAACGTGTTTCGAGCTGATTGAAGTTATATATATGAATTTTCCTTGGGGCTTATCTAGCCGAATGATTGGTTATAAACAAACTGTATAAACAATTAATTAAACGAGAACAACTATTCAACTGGTTATTTCAAATGATTGGAGTTATAACTATAATCAAGTTAAATCAACTAATGTACACAAATCACTGTGCAAGCTGCAACTCTTGCACACAACTCTGCAATGCCGCTATACTATACAGCGCACAGCTATAACCCCCTGACGCTGTAACTCTATCTAGCGCTGCAACTGTCTAGCTATAACTTCGTTGTTATAACTCTCTTGACGCTGTAACTGCGACGTTATAACTCTCTTGCTGTAACTCTACACTGTGCTGCAACTGTCTAGCTATAACTCTCTAGTTATAACTGTTCTACAACTCTCTTAGTTCACTGAAAGCTAGGCTTTACAGAACCCACACAACAGGGTTGCTGTGTCGTAAGATTTGCGACCCGTACACTAAGAACTGCACTGCTTTGAAACCCTCTCAAGAAAGCGGGGCTTTACGAGAGAACCCGGGAGTAAAGCTCGGCAGGTCTTTTGGCACAAAGTTCCAGCCAGAGACACAACCCTACAGAGTCGTCTAAATGAGCAAACAAGAGTAGTTCACTCGTGGGCAGATCAGAGCTGACTGCCAAGATTCTGAACATTTGGTCACTTATATAGACATTTTCGTAGCTCCCTCTAGCGGCATTCAGATTGTATGCGAACATGCGCGAGCAATGCCGAATAGCATTAATAATCTCCAAAACATATGATTAAATAACTCTTAACCTTCTACTATACATAAAACATACCAGTAAGCGTGGATAATAATTTAATATTGATTTACTAACCTAAACTTCTAAAAGCTGGCCTAAGTTTGACGTTCGTTTTATCTGCGTGTCTTCGTGTGTTTGATATATAAATGGTTATGACTAAACAGGGGAGATAACCTATCGTGCTTATCACTACTATAACTGTATTTTTGCCACAAGTTTAATGACTTACAACTCAATAAAATTGGTATACATGTGTTAGATTTGATCGAATTATAAAGCCACTCTTTGAAGATTATCAATACGTCAACCCTTTCAAGATCGATTTTGCCCGTGATAATGTTTAAACAATATAATTAACCTTGTATGCAAGTCCATGAATAAATCATATTGTATTTTAATAACAGAATTTCAATTTTAAGGTAGGTAACTGTATCTCAACTTCAAATTTCCCACATTTTAATAAGAAAATCTGTTACAACTCTGCTGACTGTAATATTTTCTGTTTTTTTCTGACCAACTATTTCACTAACCATATATTTGAATAAAATGGAAACAAAAATACATTTGGTGAGTCAGTTTTTTGTAATTAAAAAAATTTGCATTTGAAAAAAGGATTTTGAGAAAAATAAAATCATCAAAATTCCAGGTTTTTGTCAGAAAAAGAGACCTTAAAGACTTACCAAACGATAAATGTTGCTTATATTTTCACACATTTTTTTTAGCTCACCTGAGCCAAAGGCTCAAGGTGAGCTATTGTGACCGCTCACCGTCCGTCGTACGTCTGTCCGTCTGTCCGTTCACATTTACTTCAAAAGACATCTCCTCTGAACCCGACGATTGTAGGGAGAGTTCAAACTGCTCATGATGTTCCTTGGATGCTTCTCTACTGAAGTTGTTCAAATGAAAGAGAAAAAGCATAAACTCTGCTTGAAAAAGCAAAAAAGCAAAAAACTTTAAAAAATCTTCTTGCCAAAAACTACTAGGCCCTTAGCTTTGATATTTGTACAGTAGTATCTCCTGGTGGATCCCTCTATAGTTTGTTAAAATGAAATCCCTAGGGTCACACTTGACACCGCCCTACGCAGTTTAAGTGCTGCTCTAGGCAGGTTTCACAGTATTTTTGATTTAAGCAGAACTGTATTTACCTGAGTTACCCTTAATATGCTAAGGGCAAATAGCCAATATTTGCAAACAGTTTGGATCCCGATCAGATGCAACATAATGCTGCATCTAATCTGGATCCAAACTATTTGCCACTCATTTACCAACTTAACATTTTCTAAATTGTTTTTTTGTACATTTTTCACATACAGTAGGTTTTAAGCAGACATCATTTCAATCTGGTAAGGGTAAGCCCCAGCAGCTCTACCATACTCCCCAACTATTGCATAATATTTGACCTCAGTGATTGACCAACAGAACTGGTGGTGTTAGCTGAACATGACATGTTGTCTGCTAAAGTTTAGAAATGGTTCAGTCTGCTTCATACTTAGAGAAACAGGATCTGGAAGTGATCCACTGACAGTTATGTAATTATGTCTTATGCCATATTTATACATATGTTTAATATTGGTTTTGTCAGAGTTATCTGTATGTTTTGTCATTTTTTCTTGTCCAGGATTCAACCCTTTTCCCCCATAAATACTGACGTTTGTTAACCCATTACCCCATAAATGTGCATTTTAGGCCTTTGATTTATTCCTCTACTTAAGAAAATAATTCCACTTTAAACAGTCATGAAAATGTAAGATGCGAAATAAGTTTCTATATCCTAGTAGATGGTAGCTTAAAGCAGTTTGAAAGTAAAGCAAAGTGTGCATTAAGACACATTCTGCTTTACTTTCAACCTGCTTTAGGTGGCCACCTATTCTCAAAACTAGAAACAGGCTATGGGGTAATAGGTAAAATGAAATTGCCTATTTGGAAAGAGCCTAATGAGAGGAAGTGCCATTTGCCAAGGCCATAACTCTGACATCATTGTTTTTTTAGTTATTTCCCTTTGTGATATATATGACAACTCCAGTTCTACTGATGCTATTGTAATGAAATTTTATGTATGGAAAGAAACTGATGAGAGAAAATGCCATGCACAAGGGCAGCAATATTTTGTTTTTCCCCTTTGTCATATTTTATTGTCAGGAAAATAACTCCAGTTCTGCTGACGCTAGTGAAATAATTATCATTTACCGGAAATGGAAATAGCTTGATAAGAGGATGTGTCATGGATAAGGGTCCTAAGCTTGGCAACAAAATTCACTTTTGTCATGTTTTCTTGTCCGGAAGATAACTCCATTTATAGTTATATTAAAATTTTGTCTTGCCCAGTCAACTTAGGTACAAACTTCAGTGTCCTCAGGTGAGCGCATATAGGGCCATGGCCCTCTTGTCTTAGGCTATTACCATTCTTCAAGCAAAATTCCATAACACATTTGATAGAAACTAAGCTCACCCGCGAAGTACTTTCATTGAAGATGCAAGGAGATGAGTCATGCTGTTCTTCTACTGCTCTTGCACTATCCGGGTGACAGTTTTAATCTTGACCAGGCCCCATGTTTTGTAGCCTTGTCTGAATCTAAACTGCTTGCAACTGTTTTTAATAACGTTTCATGATTGAACGATTTTAAATGCTTACATGTAATAAGTGTGCTAAAATTCGATTTGAGTTTGAATCTTTTGAACCTATTTATCAGAAACAAAATATACACAAAATAATCAAAGGGGGCATGTCTTCTTTATTTCAACTGAGCATTTTTTAAAACCGCTGTATGGTGCAAACTAACAGCCAATGATGAATTAAATCTATTTTGCTGATCAAAACGCCTTTCTAGACAATGTTCTAATGGAAATAGTCTCTGAAGTTTCGCTACATATTGAATAAATCTAATATTTCAAAAATAAATAGTTTTTACCCCCAAAAGACTAGGTTGATAATTTTGTAACTTTAAAATTTTATTAACCTTGTCGAAAGTCTTTTCGACCAGTACGACACATATGTATGTGCAATGGCGTGAACACGACCGAATTCTAGCAAGTTTTCCAAGCACACTATCGAATTTTCAAAAATTGTGGATTTCATTACCATTCAAAATCAATTTATTTTTTCAGGGTGAGATCGGTGTAGTTCACTGCGCCTCGTATACTCGCAATTTCATGATGCATCATATGGACATCATTTGACATGTCGGTAACAACATTTTGTATTTTTGGGGTAAATACAGGTTTTTTTGCACATTTGAAGTTGATTATCTCTTTCGAAATTGATACTGCTGGTGTTGAGAAACATGGATATGAAAACCATTTTGCTCTACGATGACTACTAATGTCCATACAGCAGTCTGGAAAAAAAACGCGCAGTTGAAATAAAGAATGACTGCCCCTTTAATTGTTTTTCAGTATAGATAAACTGTAGTTTCAATCTACAGCTAGCTAATCTCAGAGTTATCAAATGTCACAGGTTTTTATGGAAGTTTTTACCTGAAAGTCGGTCATGATTGGCCACGCCCATATATGCAGTGAGACTTCTCTTCACCAAATAAATACGAAAGACTCAAGCAGGAAACGCAACACAAACAATACACCACCTCTCAAGCAGAACACAGTCATACCATAACAAACACACACACGCACAATCCCATTCCTTCATCTACACACTAAATAGAAAACAACACGCAAGACAAACATAAAGCAAAGTGAACATAGGAGCCCGCCTTGGTACGGTCAGCAGCAATCAATAATTAATTATAAATTAACCATTAACTACCACTGGGGGTTAAACCTGGGTTTAGGGGCGCCCAACCTCACTCTTATCTCCTATATTCACCTATAAAGACGAACAGTGTACATAAAATATAAACCCTGTTCCACAACCTCACAATCAAAAAGACCGCCAGCACAGTAAGTAAATACAATTGTAAAACATCTAACAAAAATTATATGACACGATCATTAGTAACATGGAAAAGAATTAAACATTCAAGCCCGTGTTATAAATAACCCACTATGGCAACGGTCAAATTGTACTCAAGCGACTAGTCTGTAGTTACGAGTAACTGTAATACATGGAAGGGTTCAGGGTACGACAGAGAGGGAGAGAAAAAACAAAGCACGAAAATCCGACATAACTGTCCCGGTTAAGGACGGCTTTAGAGATACATCATCATGTAGTGCTAAGCCCTGTCTGTCGTCGCACAACCAAAGAGGAAAGCATGGTTATCAATTGTAGATTGATCGATAACCAAACGTGAAGTGCGCAGCAATATAGTTGGATCATAATCTTTTTTGAGGAAAAATCTAATACGTTTCACAAATAGGTTTTGAAAATGTATATGTCCAAGAATCTTACGAAGTCTGTAAATCACATCACAATTGTAAGAATTTTCAGCAAGGTTGTAGATTTAAGCAGGGCAACGTAATGCAGGAAGTTCCTCGGGGAGTTTTCTGTATTACTTAATACACATTTTCTTTCTTACTATATAATGTGTCGCTTAAGGGATTTCCTGTTTTACTGTCACCTTGCTTCTGTCACCTGTTTCTCATACAATCAATTAGCCTTTGTTGTAGTGGTCTTAATTACTAAGGTTTTTTTGTACCACAAAACGCCTTTATTACAACCAAATAGAAAGAAGGCTAATTGATTGTATGAATAACAGATGACAGTTTAAAGCAGGATTCAAGAAAAGCAGAACGCTAAAACAGAAGCTTTCTGTTTCACATTGCCTTAAATTCCCTAGAATCGACTTTTAGCGCATTTAATTTATTCATACATTGATGGAAATAGTTCAAATTTTTAAGTCATGAAAAATGAACCTTAAAAAATATTTTCTTAATGCTAGCAGATGATTGCTCAAAGAAGGCTAAAAGTAAATCGCTGATGTTTTTATGTCAGGCTATTCAAGAAAAATGTCGGTCATAATTGCCCACTCCCATATTCACTGTAAAACTTTTCACAAGCAACACTCAAAATCAGCTTAGTGCAAGGCATACGTAATACAGAACTCTCTTTAGAAGCTTTCTGTACTACTAGTGTCCCTTTTTAAGCAGCTAGCTGCCTGCATATCCCCTTTGATATTTACTAGTGTATCGCTCAGAAGAATCTTTACGGATATATTGTTCAATGGCGTGAACTAGATGTACTAATGACACATTCACATACCCTGATATCACATTGGTATACAGTGAAATCCCCTCTATAATGACCACTCAATTGAACGCCATTATTGTGTTACAGGCAGGTGACAGCGTAAATCAGGAGAGGGACAATCTGAAAGCTCTTTTAAAAGCTTTTAGTTTTACTTTCATCTTGCTTCGAAGCAGACATTCATCATGAACTGCCTTACCCTGAGTTACCGTGGTTATTTGAAAACTGTTTGGTTCCTGATCAGACGCCGCGTTTGAGCAGGGACACAACTGCTTGACACTCATTTCAATATTTCTTAAGTCAAAATACCAAAAATTTAAAAAATTGTTAAATAAAAGCACATGACAACTGTTTCAAAGTGATGACGTCATGACAGTGAATTGGTTAAGTGTTATCTAATACAACGCTATGGGGTTTCATATGACAATATAGCTATTTGACGTACTGGGTGCTTGGTGGAAAATAACAAGTTTCAGCAGTTTATATAGTCGATGAACTTTTGAACTGTTTTCATAAATACCACGCTGAACTTTACTGACACACCTTTACATTGTAACTATGAATCACTTGTTTATACCCTTGTTAGCTCACCTGAGCCGAAGGCTCAAGGTGAGCTGTTGTGATCGCCCGCCGTCCGTCGTCCGTCTGTCCGTCCGTTCAAATTTTACTTCAAGCGACATCTCCTCTGAAACCGCGAGTTTGAGGGAAAAACTAAATTGCTGATGGTGTTCCTTGGATGCTTCTCTACAGAAATCGTTAAAATGAAATTCAAATGTTGACTACTTATTGAAATTTATTAAAAAAAGTGAAAAACTTTAAACAAGTTTTTTGTAAAAAACCACTGTTCCCACACCTTAGATATTGCAGGAATAATATCTTTTACTAAATCACTTTCAAAA
Organism: Gari tellinella; assembly: GCA_922989275.2. NCBI lineage: Eukaryota > Metazoa > Mollusca > Bivalvia > Cardiida > Psammobiidae > Gari > Gari tellinella. The sequence continues at coordinate 90,654,285 of OV277860.1, forward strand.
TTGTAAAAAATCAAAACCCTAGGGTCAAATTTGACTCAACCCTGGCCGTATCAGTGCTTTTTGATGCAGGTCTGACAGTAAAAACTCTCTAATGATCCGTTTTTATACAGACCCATTGTATCTTCCAGGCTAAGAAGCTACCCTTATACTAAATGCAACATTTTTGCAAACAGTTTGGATCCAGGTCAGATGCCACATAATGCAGCATCTAATCTGGATCTAAACTATTTGCCACTCATTTACATATTTTCTTATATTTAGAAGTTATTATTTTTTACATATTTCACATACAAACATTTGGAGCAGACAACAGTTCAGCATGATAATAGTCATTTGTCCCTGAGACCGTCTCTTATTGCATAACTGACCCATAGCTAGCTCTGAACTCAGGTCACTGAGATACATAGCAGAAATGATGATGTCTGCTATTTTATGCTCAAGCACAACTTAGTTCAAGGCATATTACTTTTGGTCTGTCTGTTTGTTTGTTTGTTTATCTTTCTGTCTATCAGTCCACAATTAATTATTGGCCATAAACAGTATGGATCCAGGTCAGATGCCACATAATGCTGCATCTAATCTGGATCCAAACTATTTGCCACCCATTTACATATAGTTTCTTATATTTAGAAAATGTAAATAATGATATTTATTAACCTATTAACCCATACATATTCCTTTTTATGTCTTTAATTTATTCTTCCACAGAAGAAAATAATTTCACTTTATACAGTCATTGTTGTCTTTAACAATTGCTTCAAATGACATCTCCTCATATACCGCTGAAAAGATTTCAACCAAACTTTACACGAATGTTCCTTGGGTCAAGTTGTTTCAAAATTGTTCAAAGAATTAAAAACAATGTAGAACTCTGGGTGCCATGGCAACCAAGTGAAAAAATAAGGAAATCTTAAAAAATCTTCTTGTCTGAAACTACAAGGGCCAGATCTTAGACATTTGTCACATAGCATCATCTACAGGTCCTCTATCAAGTTTGTACAAACTATGCCCCTGGGGTCAAAATTGGCCCCGCCCCGGGGGTCACAGTTTTACATAGAGTTATATAGAGGCACTTTTAGATGTCCTATACCAATAAGGTTCAAATGGTTCTGGTCGATTGCATATCATCTACAGGTCCTCTATCAAGTTTGTACAAATTATGCCCCTGGGGTCAAAATTAGCCCCACCCGGGGGTCACAGTTTTCAAACGTCTTCTTTTCTGAAGCTAATATAGCCAGAGCTTTGATATTCGGCATGGTGTTACTTCTAGATGTCCTTTATCTATTTTGTTCAAATGGTTCCAGTCTGTTGCATATGTAGGTCACAGGAGCTAAAAATAGATTTTTTCAATGGAAACTTAAAAAAAATCTTCATGTCTAGAACCCTAGTACCCTGATCTTAGATATTTGGAACATAGCATCATCTACAGGTCCTCTATTAAGATTGTTCAAATTATGCCCCTCGGGTAAAAAATGACCCCGTCCTGGACATAAATCATTATCTCCATTTTGATGTACAGCTATTCTCAGGTGAGCGACATATGCCCCATGGGGCTCTTGTTTTTAAAATGTAGGCGGTGCAACCGGGAAGGGAATTGACAGTGTTCCCAAATGCCACTTGCTATAAAAGAATACGTTAGTGTTCGCTCGTTCGAAAAAAATCCCAAATGGACACCATTCTAGATACAGACTTCATTTCGTATCCCATTGTCACGGAACTTTTGGCATTTGTAACAAATTGGGGACAGTCACTAAATCTCGAAATTTGTGGTTTCAAAAAATGTTTAAATTTGTAAAATAGCCCTAAAATCAACATACATTTGCAGACTACATATATTGGAAAATGACATTGTTCTTAACCGACTTTACCAAGTTAAACAGAAATACTGTATATGTTTTAATATACTTGTGTGTTCGTAATAAGTAAACCTCTTAAACAAACTCGTGCACTATCCTTTATCTTATAATTTATTTATTTTTAGAAGTTATAATTAATGCATTTATGAATAGAAGAAAGCTGAGGCATGTCAAACATTTTTATGTCGTGTCAATGAATATCTAAAACTCTCTAAACTGTTTACAAAATAACCATGAAGTTGGGAACGGTAGGACTAAGGGTTCATGGCTTTTAGATACAAAGCTTCTTAATGATTGTTTTTAATCTCTATAAAATACTGAACTAAAATATGTGCCGTCTTCGACTGGCATATTAAAGTACATGTAGCTTGTATTTGCTGGTATAACGTATGATCCACTGTTCCACCAGTGTAAATTCTCTGTGGACGTCTTGTGTTGAGGGACCTGTCACATGATACGATTAGACCATTACGATTGATTGGCTTAATTAATACATATTTGTTTTAAAGCGACTCGCAACCAGATGGTGCATTAAAAATAGTAATTTGTAAATATGTGTCAAACGCTTATATAAATGGTTAAGAATTAGTTTAGGATAAGAAATTCTGTTTAAAAAAAATGTATTTCAATAAAAAAAAATACTGGTCTCTGGTGGGATTCGAACCCGGGGCCCGGCATTGGCGGACAGAAGGCAAAATAGGGGAAACCGCTTAGACCAATGGACCACGGAACTATCCGTTTATCTCGGATCGATTTAACGTATTTCAATGTGTAGCGATCGAAAGTGCATAACAACTTCGTAATTCGGCTCGGGTTTATGTCTGAGCCCGTGTAGAGAAGCAACAACAACAACTATACCGTCTACTAGTCGGTATAGAAAAACGATGGAAAATATCTAAAAATCTAAGATTCGGTGACGATTCTTGAAACTTTTTTTGGACTGATCATATTTTTTTAATGTCAGAAGCCAAATAATGCCACAAATTTGCTTTTATTTGAGTATTTTATTTTATTTTGACAAGTACACCATCCGGTTGCGAGTCCCTTTAAATGTAAGCTATATATACCATATTATGCTAACATCGGGAAGGCAAGTAGACGAGACAATACTAGTTAATTCATTATCAGAAACACCTTGGTGAGTGTTATTAATTTCCTGTTACCTTCAGCTACAGATACATTAACTACTACAAATGATTCCTAATACTGATTGCACCCAACTATAATAGAAAACCAATATAGCAACCTATAACACATGGACGTTTTATTATAGTACATTCATAATTGTTATTGACAATCAAGTATGTTAACAATCAATATTTTGCATTCTCGTGGGTTTTATTTCATTCTAAGTAATTCGTAATATACTAACATTCCGTACAGTAAAACTCTTCTATTATGACAACTAAACAGAAGGCTGAATGGATTATATGACAGCTTAAAGTAAGAAGAAAGTAAAACAGAAAGCTTCTTTAGCATAACAGTGATTGATCTGTTGTGCGTGTGTCAGTCTGTTCTTATATGCACCTTTTGTACGGAGCATATTTCCTACACCGCATCAGCTAGCGAGTTCGGTTTCTTTGGATACATTTGGATTGCAGAGTGTACGTAACATATTCTGGTCACAATTACCAGAACTTGTTTTACCTCAACTATACAAGATTGGAAAAAGTTTGGTCTGAGAGTATTTCCTATACAATACCAGCTTGGATACCACATTTGTTGTGTGAATATATATTAGGAAAACAAAGCTTGGTATAAATGACCTTTACATTGACGTTTGACCTCATTTATAGAAATGTATTTTGCCAATATACCATATTTTCTACACAACAAAAGTCAGAGATCTATCTAGGGATGTGTACTCGTATGAATATATTTACTAGTCTGCATACCTGTAAACAACAAAATACACTTTTCGTCATTAGACGCGGTGAAGGCATTTGTCACAGTGACACAGTTCTTTGGACAGGAAAGTAAAAAAAGGTTTCATTAAGTCATGGGTTCCAATTAACAACATATGGCATCCATTTATTGGCAAGGAACACAACACCTTTATGTGTCAAATATCTCTTTCAACAATGTGTAACTGTTAGCCACTGACAAATAACTGTCATCTTTTGAAATTGTTGTCAGCTAAAACTCTTCTACAGAAACATGACCCAGTGACAAACAGTTTATATCCTGATCTAGCCCAACTTTCAGTTGAGTCTGATATATTACAAAACTGTTTGCATTGGCCTTTGATAAGTCTAGAAAACGTTATTCTTTCCCAATAAACGCGTTTACACTAATTCTATTATTTCCAATGCAAACAGTATGGAGCCAGATCAGACGTCGGGTAGCCAGATCAGACACCGGGTCTCGGATTAAAAGAAGAATTCAGAAATGTCAACAAGATATAATGTTCTACATTTTGCTGCTATGCGTTTCGTTTGCGTTTAAACGGGAAAGAATAACGTTTTCTCCACTGTACAAGTGGCACTGTAGGTTAAGATTAGCTTATATATTCTCGAAACAAAAGCCAAAAATTCTATCGAACCTCTATATTCTTTTTTTAAGTCCAATTTCGTGGCTAAGTCACTTTGAAATACGGATAAGCTCAGGTTAACCCATTGAACCCTAGTCACGCATATATGTGCCCATTGTAAACATTGTAGCTGTGAGGAGTACACATGCCCTATGCAAACAGTTAAGACCCCAATAAACAACGCTAACAAGTCACAAATGGACTAAACTAAAGGTTACTTTTTATGTTGCAATAGTTTCTAAAAATATATTGTATTTCATATATATATGTACCGATCCTTTTAATCCGAGACGAGCGCTAATCTAATGATCTCTCTTTTGTGATAGTAAGGTTGTAATTAAGTCAACTGCAAATAGTTCACAAAACGTTATGGTAGGGTTAATAGTATCTGCGATATTTTCTGCCTTTGCTTTGAGGTCAATAAAAACATAAAACCCCTGCTTACCTACCAAGTTATATGTATACATTTACAAGGAAGTATCTAATTCCCTGTGTTAATTGTCTGTTACCATGGAAATATTCCATTAGAACGATTTTTATGGAAAATAAAATAAATCATATACAATGTAGTCAATGTGTTGTATTAGGAAAAAGGTATAAATGTCACAAACTATTAAAGATGTCTATTAACTCATTTACCTCTAAAGTGTTTAACGAACAACCCGGTTTCAAAATAGGTCTACTTTTGACTATTTAGGGCTGTTTTTAACGGCATGTTACAAAATGACAAACAGTGCAAACCCTAATTAGAGAGCTCCTCTTATCAACAACTACACTGCTTGCATAGGAAACACTTTTTACAGATACACTGTTTGTAAATGACAAATATACTTGTCGCTAGGGTTGAATGTAATTCTGTCATGCTATTAGATCAAACAGTGTATGACCAAGTCAGGTTGCTAGCTGAATATTTATCAGATAAAGTAGGGATTACTTTAGTATATCCATTTTAAACGAAACAAAACTTTATTCGACGAAGCTCTGTCATGCGTCTTATTAGGATCCAATATGTAAACTAAGATACTTCGTAGCAGACAATTTAAACCACATGATCATTCAGATCATTATCGGTTAAGACATATTACAGCTTAATATAGGATGGACGTAATAGTACGAACACGTTCCTTTAGAAGCTTTCTGCATTAATGAGCCATGCAGTAAGCAGCTACTTGCATTTAGTGACAATCAGTTTTTCTTATTAAGTTGTTGCATAGACTCCTGCAATTTAACATGGATTATTCCACTGATCTATTAAGTCTAGCTGAATTTGCCTTTTGATGGATTTTATTTACAAACCATTGATAAACGCTACACTGCATTGACCCTTATCTAAGGGATATTATAGGAACCTTTTGGTCATTGTCTAAACTGTTTTCATAGGCCTGTAAACTGCCATTCAGTATAGTAAAAACCCTCTATTACGACCACTAAATTGCGTCAATTATTACGTGATTAATGCAAGGTGGAAGAAAAACAGAAACCTCCATTAGGAGCTTTCTGAATTACTTTCATCTTGATTTTAGTGATCACATGACTTTCGTACAAACAGTTAACCTTTTCTTAGTGTTCGTAATAGAGGGGTTTTACTTTTTGTGCAAATGACGCGTGTGTCCGCCACGTCGGTTCAGTAACTTTTTTAAGGTTTTTATTATTGTTTTGCTTGTGACATTGCTATGGATTTTGTTCACAGATTCATACGCATCAGCATCACATGTAAAGTTTTTTTATTTATTATATAAACAAGTGCACAACATCGACAAACAATGATGGCATTTTATTTCTCAGGTTTTCCAGAAAACTCGTGCCGACATACAGTTCAAGGGTCGTAAGTTATTGTTATGTTGGGACGAGTATATGACATACTGACCAAGCTGTCGCCGGCATTCCGGACGGTGTTTTGAAAACTTTTGAGGAAACATTAACAATAATCGAATATAACTGGTATTAAAGTATCTTTTTACTTTAACTCTTATCATGTTGAGCGCGACTTGGCTAACATTTGCAAACAGTTTGCGTAACGCGGTGTCTGATCTGGATTCAAACTGTGTGTCACTCATATTCAACTTATATTAACTTAAAACAACAATGATAACCAATTTTGACTTTTTTCGCAGACGATTTATTTGAAGCAGATGACAATTCAGCATGATAAGGGTTTGTATCTTTGTGTTTCAAAACGGCATTGCTGACCATATACATGTACATGTAGACGGATAAGTAGCAAACCATACGTTGACAACACTCACTCAGCATTTTAAAGCAACATATTATACTACATGTAGTTTTATGATTAGCATGTTTGTGATACAGATCTCAAATAAAGCAATTTTTCGTTTCCATAATATCTAAAGTAATTGAGTGTTATTTTCCTGAGTGGATGGGTACTGCATTAACGTTTTAAACTTGATGCTAACGTTAGATGGTTTCAAAGATTTGAAACCATCAAAACTCATAATTTTAAGAAATGTATGGCCGTTACGTATCTATGAAAAAAGGGAATTTGACTGGAGTTCGTTTCATGCTAGATCTGTAAGTATATTAGAGCTTACTTTAATCTGAAATAGACTTGGAAAACTAATGCTGTTCAAGCATTGCGTCGGTCACGTTCGAAAAGGACGAATATGCAAAATACCAACTGTCACTTGTTACAAAATTCTTTAAGTAAACAGAGTAGTCCCTGGGGAGAGCTCCTACAGGAACTGTCTTTTCAGGGTCCACTCTGTTTGCAAAGGTTTAAAAATACTGATTTGTAATTGTGTTCCTTCGTGTTGTATATATGTTAATTTTGTTTGTGCATCATATTGAAAATTGGTTTGTTTGTTAGATACCAAATATGTAATCCACATGAAATAAAGTCGTTATTATTATTATCATTACATTGAATATACGACCTTTTTGACCGTATAGATATTAAATAACAGCTAAATTGCAGTTATTAAACAATATAACTTTGTATCATCTTTGTCGCATCTTTCAAATGGTTGCATATTGCATTAAAATGATTGAGACGATTGCTTCTTACAGTCGAAGAGAGATTCTAAAGGTTTGTTATGATATCGAGGACACGACTTTTTTCAGCATCGGTATCCTGCGAGTTTTCATTGCATATACATGTACGACCCTTTTGACCAGTTAATATATTGAACCAATCATAATACGAGATATGCTCATGTGACTAAATCTCATCAATTTTATTGGTTTTCAATACCGACATTTTCGCACTCGAAGCAGGAACATATATGTATTCGAATATAGGAAAAAACATTTTTTAGCAGAATTGCATATAATTTCGAGCGTGACCGATGATAGGCTAGATATGTTTTGGAATTTATGGCGTATATGTTTAAAGTTGTACTAAAATGCCCCTGAGTGGGTCCTGTACATTACTAGGAAGAAGATAAGAATTTATTTTGCATTCTGGATAATGTTTATCCTGAAGATGCTTTTTAGCTGTTTGATGCTGTAGTGAGTCCTATTTCGTACTACCCTGTGGGACTTTGGGAGTATGAAATCCACGAATCTCCTGTGTGAGTGCATTTTAACTTTTGCAATCGTACTTTGGCACTAAATAGATCGGTAGCAAATGTTTTGACGGTTGTAGAGTGTGGTTGACTTCCAATGTCAGTTATATTATGAAGAAGATATGCGTCAAAGACAATGATACAAATTGTTCAGAAATCTAAATAATGCGCACAAAATGAACTGGGAAGCAAGAGATTGCTGGGCATGTTGGTGATACTGTCTATACTGACTAAAGATGGATGTTTTCACTGTTTAGGACGACCTCCATTTTCTGTTGGTGTGTCATTTATATGAGAAGCTTTTATTTATGCTTTTCGGTGGATTACCACGAAATAGCAGTTGATTATCACTTGGTAATCCACTGCAGTGGATTATCACCAATCGCTTTTATTATGAATTTTCCCCGTAGGGCTCCCCAAGAATCGTAGTCAATCGTGTCTTATCGTTAAATTCCGGCAGTCCGATTTGTCGCGAACTACTCACCGGAAGAGCACGAATCCAAACTCGGGAGCAACGAAGTAATTCGAATGACGTCAAATCAATAGATAAGTGACGTCATCGTACGGGAAACTGTTTCGAAAATGTGTTCGATATAAAGTTGGGGCTCAACACGGGGTAAATCATTTACTTTCGCTTTCTCAATTGTCGAACAATTTCGTTTAAAAAGTGGCTTAAAAGCATAAATAAATATAATCATTGTATTTTTTCAGTATAAGATCGAATTTAATCCATTTCGTGAACATCAGACTGTTATATTTTCACTCGTGGCTTCGCCACTCGTGAAAATATAACGTCTGATGTTCACTCAATGGATTATATTTCTATCTTATACTGAAAAAACCCCAATTATCCTCTATATATCTACTGAAACTTAAATGGGAAACAGAAGTGTCATGTATAGATTTGTTTTATAGGATAATGTTAAATATTAGCAAAGACAGTATTTTTAAAGTTTAAAGTCACATTATGAAAGCTGACGCTCTATGAAGAAGTGAGCTTGAATTTTTAAAGTGTATATGTCGGTTATATGAAGGGTATGTTATCTACTCGTTTCAAACCGAACATAATCATTTTCCCATTACTCTACAAATATGCATTTCTACACCTTGAATCCATTCCTTCAGCTAAGAAATCAGTAACATTTTTTACAGTGACACTATATACAGTATGTCCCTTAAAGAGGCTCGCAACCAGATTTAGCATTAGATATAGTAATTTGTAAATATATGTCAAATGCTTATATAAACGGGTAAGAATTAGTTCAGGATAAAAAATCTGTTTAAAAAATGCATTGCAATAAAAACAATATTGAGCCCTGGTGAGATTCGAACCCGGGATCCGACATGCGGGGACAGAAAGGCAAAATAAGTCAACCCCTCAGACCACTCGATCAAGTTGACCAAAGTAAGAAACTACGCGAAGATGCTAATTTTCACGGACCTTATGAATAAATGCATGAAAACTATTGTTAGCGCTACTATATGAGATGCAACTGTCTTTTAATTGTTAACAACGTGAATGAGAATAATTGAAATATATTTAACTTTCTCATGAAAATTAGAGTAAAAACCTACATGACAAGCATTCTGTATAACGTATAGAATAACCATGTCTTTATATTTTTCAATCATTCTGTTGTTGCCAGAGAGACGTCTGTTCACATATGTAGCAGTAAGTACTTCCGACCCATTGACGTCAACAAGTCAATATAGCAAAACCATTTATATCCATTTAGTAAGTGATTATTTGTGTATCATAATTACTATCTCATAATTCATTGTATGGAATGTTATGTGTGTACAGTGGAGGAAACGTTATTCTTTCCCGTTTAAACGCAAACGAAACGCAAACGCAAAACACTAAAACGTACAAAAGTGCAACATTTGGATACTTCTTAAGAATGATATTTATCTTCGTGGCAAACAGTTTGGAGCCTGTTCAGACGCCGGATTACCCGGCGTCTTATCTGTCTCCAAACTGTTTGTAACAGAAATAATAGTTTTAGCAAGATTCAGATTCAAGATTCAAGATTTCTTTATTCAGTAATGTAAACACATAGTGTTTCTTATTACATCAATACAATCATAATAATATAAACATAGTCACATGTCAAGAACTTCAAAACAATCATCACTTGCATTTTGTACTTTAAAGTAACATACATGTATATCAATTCATGTTGTATCGAACAAAAGGAGTTTATTGGGAAAGAATCACGTTTTCTCCCCTGTATATGTCGGCAGGTTCCTTATACGAGGGCCGTTCATTTACTTATGTCACTCTTGTGTTTTTCTGGCCTCCAACTAATACTAGCGCGTTGAAATTTGGTATGCTTCACAATGAAGTGATTGTTCATATTGACTGAAAATTTCGTTTGAATCCGTCAAGCAGTTTAGATATTATTGAAGATTAAAGTTGGTCATTTCATATACATTGGCTATTGTAGTGTATGTAATGACGTACGGTGAAATACGGGTCTACGGAAAAGGTAAAATAATTCTAAAAATTTCAATTTCATTGATAAACTTTGAACTTTATTTGATAAATTGAAGATTTGCAGTGTCATGAATGTCTTTTTCTAATCAAAACAAGCAATTTAAAGATTACTAGTTTTAATTTTAGACGGCCACTATTCAATATGGCAGAAGCCAAGGTTAAAGCTGCTGCTGTGGTAAATCTACTAGAACAGTACGCAAGACAAGCATTTACATAATATTATATAACTGACGATGTTGGTAAACTATCGGGTTCAGATCATATGCTTTTGATACGGGGGTGTTAAGTTAGAAATTGTTTTGTGTGTTGAACCACTTATGTTTTTATTGAGAATAATACTACATACTCATGAAATACGTTGTAAAATCCTTGTCGAAAAGCAGAAATATATAGAAATTATTCATTTTTGAGCTGCTTAAAAATGATTTATAATTATAAGCAACAAATATTAATCATTTTATTGCCAGATGATGCGTAAAGAAAGATTTAGATTGGTTATTGCGAAATACTAAAATGCGCGGGAAAAAGTTTTAAATGCAATTACGTTCAAAATGCGATCACGCTGTACCTAATTTTAGAAACCAGTCAACCAAAAGGTTCTGAGTAAGATTAATAAAGTCAATATACTGAAGAAAAAAATAAGAATTATTATGTAAAACATAAACCTGCAATCCGAATTTTAAGATAGGCCTCATAAATAAAATTGTAGATTTTCCCCACTTGCATAATGGTAAATGATTTCCTGGAAAATTAAACGATAACCCAGCTACCCTGCCTGTTTTATTCACCGCAATATGGTTTTTATATTTGATTTTCGTTCCTTTTATCGAAAATATATAACTTTTTATGCCGAGCCATCTCTCAAGGTAAGCCGGACCTTGCCGTTTTACAGTGTTTTCGGGGTACAACTAAAAAGGGATATTTTTCCACTTTTTAAATTCAAATTTGAATACTTAAATAATATATTTCTGTCAAAGAGAAATGTATTTAAGGGTTGGACAGAACGACATATGCACAAATCTTATATTGCGCCTATAAGGACCCCGGTGACAAGATTAAATGAACGCCCCTCGTACAAGGAAATAAAATATTGAATCTTGGATTATTGAATCAAACACAGTTAAAAACCTCTCTATTACGACCGCTAAACATGTAGCAAAGGGTAATTGATTGTATGAAAGAAAGGAGACAGCTTAAAACAATGTGACAGCAAACCAAAGCTCATTTATGAGCTTTCTGTTTTATTTTCAACTTGCTTAAAGCAGTCACCTGTCATAAACCTACTTATCTATACACTGTTTTGGTCATAATAGAGATGTTTCATTGTATATTTCGACGTTTGAGATCTATTCTTACTTCTTTTATCAAACAGTTGGGAATATGTAATTTTTTTCACTTTCATACGGAACTAAACACAAACACAGGGCATGGACAAATTGGAATCATTTTGAAAATATTTTCCGATTCATAATGAAACTGATTGTCAAATACAGTTAAACCCCTCAATTACGATCGCTAAAACGAAGGCAAATTGATTGTATAAAAGACAGGTGACAGCTTAAAGTAAGGTGACAGTAAAACAGAAGGCTCCTATAGGAGCTTTCTGTTTTACTGTCACATTGCTTTAAGCAGTCACCTGTTTTAAACTCCTAGTAATGAAGAAAAATTAGTGATCATAATCTGTACTTTAAAACCTGGTCAGATGCCATTTACTTGTCGTTTGATCTTGATCCATATTATTTGTACTGGACATCACTCGTTTTATGAAGAGGCTTGCTGGGGACGAAACACGCACTTCCTACTGTTATAATGCTTGCTGTGTTGTTATTTGCCAAATTCTTCACAATTTAGTTTTTATGTACAGTCAAACCACAATATCTCGAACCCGCTTAACTCATTTATGCCAAGTTGATTATTCCATGGTTGTATATTGGTTTGGTCAATTTTATATCTGCGGGATGCCTGGTCTAAATTATTTTTCGTTCTGTTTTATATTGAAATTCCAATCAACAAACAATATAGACTCTGATCAGAGTCTATACTAGTATGGGACGTTAAGCACAGCTGGATTAAATCAAATAAACTCGCGTTTCAACATTAGAGTTTTTTTTTGTTTTTTTTTAACTCGCTTTAATTGAACGTACCTGTAATTCAACTTTGAACTGCGGATATGTTCGATTTGAACCGGTTCGAAATATCGAAAGTACAGTAAAACCTCTCTATTACGACCACTAAATTTTGTTTATTATTGGGTGTTTAAGGCAGGTGAGTGCTTGAAGCAAGATGACAGTGAAACAAAAAGCTCCTTTGGGAGCTTTCTGTTTTACTGTCACCTTGCTTTAAGCTGTCGCCTGTCTTTTATATTATCAATTAGCCTTCGTTTTAGTGGGCGTAATATAGGGGTTCTACTGTAACTGTATTTTGCTTTGATGAAACATGTTGATGAGTTACATGTCATTTGGATACTGATCAGACGTTAATATGAAGGTCCTAACAATTTGCGATCACCACAACATTCGCTTGGCAGGGGGAAGGGTTGGTCATTTCTCCCATAAAACGCGCATTTGAGAGAATACTGCATCATGTATGTTTGCAATATACAGTAAAACCCCTCTATTACGGCCACTAAAACGAAGGCTAAATGGTTTTATAAAAGACAGGTGACAGCTTAAAGCTCGGTTACAGTAAAACAGAAAGCTCCTAAAGGAGCGTTCTGTTTTACTGTCACCTTGCTTTTAGCAGTCACCTGTCGTAAACACCTAATAATTAACACAATTAATTAACAATTTAGTGGTCGTAATAGAGAGGTTTTACTGTACAGTCGGGCTTGTGCTGGACGGCTACTCGGAAGTGTAATTGGGACCTACTGTATATATGAATGCTTGGCGCGGGACCTAGGAATGGCGTTGTGCGTTAGGCGAACGCATGCTTTTTCCAGATCGGTATGCATACTCATACAGTGGTCGCTCACTACAAGCTTGGCTGTTCACAAACTTACTATAGGAGCTTTCTGCTTCGCTTTTGGGGCGCCTGTAATCAGGCACATGTGTGACATGATGAAAGAAGATATGGGCGGATGAGTTAATCGATATTTCATATTGTTGTGAATGAAACAGTTACATTTAACCAGATACAGATTTAACCAGAGACAAGGTTAACTACATGTAGAAATGTTGTCGGCTTCAAAATACACGACTGCTTTATCTAAAATCTATTCATTCGTATATTTGAAGCGCAACATTAATTTTAATCACATAACATTATTGATTCCTGATCATATGCATTTAAATTCCCTTTAACGCTGGTTAGATTTAAAAGCTATTTCATTCATGTTTGGCGTTAATCTGAAGCATTTGCGATGCATTAGAGACAACAATGAATATGAATGAGCAAATAACATGTTCCATTAAGGCTGAATGATATAATGATTTGTCAATACTGTTAAACCCCTCAATCACACTTACGGAAGTTAATTCTCTGTAATACGCCTTTTTACGCATTTAATTTATTCCTCCACTGAAGAAAATATTTCCTATTTATACAGTCAAGAATATATACCATATGAAATATTTTCTGTATCCTAGGAGATATTAGCGTAAATCAGGCTGAAAGTAAAGCAGAATGTGCCTTAAGGCACATTCTGCTTTACTTTCAATCTGATTTAAGTGTTCCCCTACCTTCAATACTAGAAATAGGCTATATGGGGTAATGGGTTAAGACAGGTTTCTGCTTAAAGCAAGATAAAGGGTACAAAAGTGAGCTCCTGTACGGTCTACCATATCACCTGTTTTAATAACCCCTATTGTCATCATGTCAACAGCTTTAAACAAATAATTGCTTTTACTTTTCAAAAATTAAATTTTAGGTATTTTGACTAAAGAAATATTAAAATAAGAGTAAAACAGTTGGATACTGATCAGACGCCACATGTAGTACCCAAACTGTTTGCAAATAACCATTACTCCTCGCGGTAAGGCAGTGAAGGGGTTGATACAACCAAATAATTATACAGCTTGCTGGACTTTCTTAATTAGAAAGTTACTTTAGGAGCTTACTGTTTACCTTTAATCTATTTTTAAGTCACCATGCATCTTCATGCCTGTAATGCCAAATATAAGTGTTGCTTTGAGAGGTAAGTTTTATATTGGTAAATATTACACTTAAGGGTACAGTAGTTCAGCCGCCTTCAACCAGTACTCCATAGATAAGAGGTTTTACTTCTTTAATATAATCCTCCACTGAAGAAAATAGTTCAACTTTACACAAACACGAATATACACCATAACAAATACTTCCTACACCCTGACAGATGGTAGCTTAAAGAAGGCTGAAAATAAAGCATAATGCGCGTTCAATCTGCTATAAGTGGTCACCTGTCTTGAAACGAAACAAGCTGTTGGCTAAAGCATACTGCCAAGATCAACTGTAGGTAGGTAGGATGAACGTCCCTAAATATCAATATTGACCTTTTATCGTGGGGACGCCACCAGCAGACGTTAGGCATTTTAATTTTGGGGGAGGTGCAATGATACAGATGGAATCCAACTGCTGGAAAAAATACTGGTTCTTGTGCATGTCCCGTGTCAATAGCGGCACGTGGTAATTCGTATAAATGTCTTCCCTGATAATATAACGAGGTTAAAATGGTTAGAATAGAAAATGGTTAAAATAGTAAGTGAAAATAATTTTTTGTCGCAAATTGAGGAAAATTTCATTGAAATTATGAATAACCAACACAATGAAATCTTTCAATGGTATACATTTAGTCTTTATATGTGTCCTGCATTAACGCTCGCCTGTTTACCCGTTAATGCAGGACAAATATAAAGCGTACAAAGTTCTTATATATCCTATATGTAAATGAATATGTATAAGGGCCTTCTTTTACATTTTTTCTTGTATTTACCCATGTCATCACATCTTGTTTTTGTATGTACACATGTAAGATGGTGGCCGTCTAAAGCAGGTTTAATGTTAAGGAGAAATCTACATTGGGAGATTTCATTTTACAGTTAGCTGTTTCAAAGCAGTCGCCTATGAATGTACATCATGAAATGGTTTAAATAATTCAAATACAACTACAGGTGACTGTGTGAAGCAATGTGACAATAAAACAGAGAACTCCTTTATTAGCTTTCTGTTTACGGTCACATTGCTTTAAGCTGTCGCCTGTCTTTTTTTATAATCAATAAGTCTTCTGTTTAGTGGTTGTAATAGAGAGGACTTACTGTAGTATATGTGAGTAAAATATATAACAAAACGGACGTGTATTTCAATATATTTATACACCTTCTTTTGGCTGAACACAAGCTTGATTTGTTCTGAATGCTCGATGTAGAAATATTATCAATAGTAATACTGATACATGCAGGTATAGTAACAAATGTTCTGCTGTGACGACATTCTACAATAAAAAGATGCTATCTTTTCCCGTTAAAACAAAACTATACACAGACTAAATTTTTATGAAAATGTGGAGTACTACTTGTTTTTAAATGTTAAAGAGTAAAAGATCTGGGCGACAATCAGTTTAGAGCCCAATCAGACGCTGAGCTACCATGGCCATACAGTCGAACTTCGATATATACAACTCGGTTAAGTTGAACATACCCGTATTTTAAAGTTAAAACGTGGCTTAGCCACGTTTTAACTTTGAAACACAGGTATGTTCAAATAATGCAGTTCATGGGTCGAAATGTCGAATAGTTCGGGTTAAGCGAGTTTGAGATATCGAAGTTCAACTGTATTTATTTGATGACATATGTGTTTATTGAGAAAGGATAATGGATTCTGTATTGTTTGAAAAGGCACAATAATGGCGTTAAATACCATGTGTGGATCCAACCTTTCTGTCAGTTTGGACAGAAGGGCTGATTCTAGCCAGAGTGTTGACCCTATCCCGCCATAAAATCATATTCCCCACATGACATGCCGCAAATATCAACACATAAAACTCATGCTAAAACTAATACAGAGCACGAGGACTTTAGGAAACTTCTCGTACGTTTCTTAGCAGTCTCTTGCTTCGAATAGACTCAAATAAGTGAGTTGTTCTTCTAGATATGGAGAAATGGGTTAACACGGTCACCTATAGGTCCAAGTGTGATCAATCTGCAACACTTCCAGGGGATGTTCCAGACGTCGCCCCTCTGGATCCGCACGTGAAGAACTCATAATATGTCAGCAGGTAACGCTTAAGAATCATAGTAAACCTGTGATCTTGGTTAGAATATAGAAACATACGCACACCATACTCCAAGCACACCCATACGCATACACCTACATCATACGGAAATGATATATATTTAAACTTGTAGATCTACTAACCCGTCACTTTTTTATAAGGCGTTAAACTAGTTGAAGACATTTTATGCACAATGCCGGTAAAAATAATGCGCAAGCCCCTAAAAGCTTTTGCTTTGTTTTCGTCATACATTAAACCCTTTACTGCTTTACTACGAGTACAAATTATTTGATAACATTTGGGTCCTGGCCAGATGCACGTCTGGCCAGGATCAAAACTGTTTGCCACTCATTTCAATACGTCTTAAGTGCAAATACCTAAATTTCAATTTGAGAAATAAAAGCAGACGACGATTGTTTAACCCTTAGCCTGCCACTCACGACTAGCTCCATATGCAAACAGCTTGGATCCGGATGAGACGCCGAGTAACTCGGCGTCTCATCCGGATCCAAGCTGTTTGACACTCGGACAACATTTTCAGCAATTTTGAGCAACTTTGAAGCACTTTGAAACTTGAAGCAGACGAGAAATATAGCAGACGACAATTTATTTGGCGGGCTAAGGGTTAAAATTGATGACGTAATGGCAGTGAAAGGGTTAACTACTGTAAGTAAATCCTTTGTAAGCTGAAAGCTTCATATGCACTATTCAACTTTTGAAAAATGACTTGTTTATGCTAATTTTGGGGGAAGTTTAACTACAAAGGTCTTTCAAAAAGTTCTCTTACTTGGGCATATTCTTGGTATCTACAACATTTTTACGATTTATATGTATGAAGCATCATTTAAAAGACGTATTTCTTGTGGATTTGAAGACGTATCACGCAGATTTATTTTCTTGTTTGAAACGGTCTAAATTGGTAGGTAATAAATTTAAATTTTACATAAATGACACTTCAACCATGCGTGTTTATAGAATTTGAAATTATAATTGTGATGCATAAAGGGACAAATATAGTTTTATATTTTAACGTGTCAACATTAATGTTTGTCTGATTCAAAGCAAAGTAATTATATTTAGTGTAATTTTTCGATATATATAATATTCGTATAACGAACTTTTATTTATTTATAGTTTAGGCCAGTGCTGGTCCCATGCACAACATGACAAATGTAATATTACAGTTTACTGCGCCAGAAAAGATGACATTTATACAATATGAGCATGGTTATAGAACGTATATATATCATAGTTGTTTAATTAACAACTTAGTTGATGCGAAATGTCAAAAACGAGAAGTGTTTTATAAGTAATGCAATGTATCAATTACTTCAATAATAAAAGTGCACAACGCATGTGTGATACATAGAGGATAATCAATTTCTTTGGATTGATATGAAAAATATATCACGAGAATGGGTTTTTATCTGGTTAAAAAACGAGTCCGCAGGACGAGTTTTTAACCAGATTACAACCCATTCGAGTGATATATTTTTCATATCGATTCAAAGGAATTGATTATTCTATTTATTATATATATTTTTATGACGTTTTTACCGAAAAAAATCGCAAAATTGATTACCGCGCCGTCACTAAACTAATTATGACGTGACGTCACATAAAGTGATATCGTCACTACATGTAGTGACGATATCAACAGTGATGATATCAAATTTAACTAACTGAGAAATCTCTATAAATCATTTGTTTGTATATAATAAATGTATGTCATTCGAAAGAGCAATTATCCGCCTTCACAATGATATAAGCAAATTTTGATACTATAATAACTACAGCGGTTTTATTATTTGAAATATTTTTCTGAAAGTTTCGGTCAAATAAAATCAGACTTATGTACATACTACGCAGTTTAGAATTAAATTATTTCATAAAATGACAATACTATAACTAATGTTTAACTCCTAACACATTACACTACTGTAAAGTTCAAGAGTATTTGTTGAAAGCTAAAACACTTTTTGTTATATCAAACAATGCTATAATTGAAGCAATTGAAGTAGATGTTTGTGTTTTAAAATCAAAATATAGATATACGAATCTAGAAAAGTTTTCATAGCGTTCGAAAATCCATGTCAACTGTTTCATAAGCAAAATGAGAAATTCAATTATTGAAAATTGAGTCTTAAAACAGCTGACCCGTTTAATTGTAGAGAAACCTGATTTACATTAAGATTCAGACATTTATAAACTGATATATTTCAAAAGCAACTTTTATAAATTTTACTTTTTAAAAAGTATTTAGGTCAATAAATAATCTCTGAAAAGTGATATGTTCTAGTGTCATTGAGAGGGGTCATTTAGTCTTGTATTGTGATTTATCGAGTAATGTGATATGAGCATGCATTGTTTCGTCGTGTAAGGTACGAATTTCCCATTCCAACGATATTTACACATGCATATTGCACTTATTATATATATATCGGAGGTATTGATGAAGTGGCATTAATTATGAGATACCCCTTGTATGTATGTTTGTTGTAAAATATGCCCTGTTTTAGGTGAACTTGAAAACAATAACTAATTCGTAAAACAGTTGATGTAATCAATAAACAATTTTTACATAATTTAGATTTATTGTTTTCCATAAAATATCTAGTATACAAATCAATGTATGCCTTAACCTTTAAAAAAAGTAGGTAAAACACATTTGGATTTTATTATTTAGACTATTCAATATTATTTGCTGTTGGCTTAAAACTTAGGTAAAATTACAATTAACTACGACGTGTAGTAAAACACACTTTTCTAAGCTCTGGTATGAAAATATGATTAAGTTCAATAGCAAAGCTGACGACTGAACCTCATTGATGTCTTATTTTCACAACGGAGAGAAATGTAATTGTCAAGGTATTAAACATCACTGTATCCGCAAGAAAATGTTCGTTTCAACTGTGCATCATACATAAAAATGGTAAATGTAGATTCCAAGAAATTGCTCAAGTAACAAAACCCAATTAAGGACCCTCGTATTTCACTACCGAGCATTACATGTAGCACACCTTATTTGCAAACCAGTTTGACCTTGATATGGTCAGTAACGCGGCGTCTGATCAAGATCCAAATTATTTGACACTCAAATCAATAGTCATGTTCTTAATTTTAGAAATCAAAACAGATTATTTGTTTAAGCAGACAATGTTGTGGTAGTGAATGTTCTAGGCGGGTTATTACGTCATCATAGCAGTAAAGGGTGTAAATAAGTATTTCAAAAATAAATGAAATTCAAATAAACGGCAATGGTCCCTCTGATTAGGTTATTCACTGTTTGCAAATATACATACATTTGGTAACTAGCAGAGAAATATATTTAACAGACATTTGACAAAGATACAGTGGAGAAGATATTATACTTTCCCAATAGATGTATTAACGCCAAAAAATAGTTCCTTTGTAAAGAGTTTGGAGCCTAGTCAGAAGCTGGACAACCCGGCATCTGATTAGGCTCTAAACTGTTTGGTACTCAGATCAGCATTGAACGGTCAGAATTGTCAACAAAATGTCAATTCCTAGGTTCTTGGGTTTGCGTTTCGTATGCGTTGAAACGGGGAAGAATAAAGTCTTCTCAACTGTAACAGACATTTGACATAAATACAGGCTCGACTGATGAATATCATGCATTGTGTTCGCTAGATGAAGTATTTCTACCATTGCTGTTGTGGCTAGTGCTGATCACGGTGAGACTACAATTTGTTTGGACAAGTGAGCCATTGTGTTCACTTGATGAAGAAGTGTTTCTGTTAAAACTACCGCTTGTTGCGTTTACACTAATCTGCGTTTGATTGCCGGAGATATTGTTTTGGCTTAGCGAAAAGGTGTGTTCACCACTCGTGATGTTGGTGGGTTCGGGTGATATTCTCCTGTTTGCGGGCCTAGGAAAGAATGATAAACTCCATGACGAGTCCAACTTGGACTCTTGAGTTTCGTATGTATAAATCACCGGATGTATGATTGGTGTTAGAAACGCGAGGAACAAACACACTACTTGTATGATATCGATTACTTCATTCTTTGGAATGCCGAACTGTATAACAGTCACAATAACATGAGGTCCCCAGCACACAATGAAAGAAACGACAACCCCAAATGTGACACGTGTGGCTTTAATTTCCTGTTTCCTTATACGTTCGTTTGAATGGTCACTGGTAAACGACGTAGACGGAAATTGCGCAAGAGTTGTTCGAGCCTCCGACCTGCGCCGAACTACACGCAATACAGAGCGGTAACAAACAAACACGACACAGACTGTAATACAGAAAGAAATCACATAATAAAAGTCATACGGGTAGTAAGGTTTGAATATCCAGACAACATATCTACACGGCAGTACGTGCTTACTGTCTTCAACTGCCGAATGAAAGTTACCCATTACAAGACTCAGTAGAGGCATTACAAGACCAATAGATGCTACGACAAAAACACATGTCCGACATATCTTTACTCGCTTAATTGTGAAGAGCGGCTTGGTTGGTAAAACCACGGCACTGTAGCGGTCTAAACTGACCAGAAGTACACAAAAAGAACTACCGGAGTTTGCAAACATCACTAAACTCTCCTTAATGAAGCAAGCGACGAGGTTTCTATCCCGTTCGAGAAGCAGCACAGCTAGAGTGAAAGGAATTGCGCTGATACAGATAATAAGGTCCATGACTTTTAAAGTCGTTATAAAGTGATTCCCACTCTTGGTTGTTTTGTTTAATCCCCGTTTTCTACCCTTTAACCACTTGAGCAAAATAAATAGGTTTAGAGAGACCCCGACTATCATCTCAGCAGCCAGCAGGCAACTAGTGATAACAACGAATTCTGTCGGATGTTTTGACATGATGGACCAGTCATGTTCAATGCACCCCCGCGTAAAAATATCCTCTCTTAATTGTTCTACACTGTTGTACAAGAACAGTGAACTTCCTTTTTCACATGACAATGATTTTCCCGTTATACACTGTCTGCGTACGTCAGTCCCAGCTATTGCTTCCCTCAAGTTAAAATATTCTATGTTGACAAACACTCCTATCTAAATGTTGATTTCTTCTGATAAATTATATGTCCACAACCAGTGTCAAAATGATTTAACCAGTCCTTTGCATTTGCTATTTATTTCATAAACACTACTTTGGAGGGTACGTCAACACGACGTCACCCATGTTTGTTTTAATTACACTTTCGCAATATCTCCCTATTAAACGCAGGTGGAAATGGTAAACGCTTCACACCAACTCCCAGGGGAAGTGTTGTGTATCGCCATGCCAGCCAGTAGACGATTCTTTGATAGCGTTAGGTATTGCTGACTGGTATCAACAATAGCTCATGTTCCTGTGAAGTGTCCAATTGTTTCCGTCATATCTAAAAAACAAAACAAGTCAGGCTATTGCAAAATACAGGCACCGCGAGTGGGAAAGTTGTTGTTCTTTTCCGTATAACCCCCTCACTGCCATGACGTTATTAAATTTTAAACAATTACCGTCTGCTTTTATTTCTCAAACTAAATTTAAGGTAGTTTGACTTGGGAAATATCGAAATGAGTGTCAAAAAATTTAGATACTGATCAGAGGCCGCGTCACATGGCTGTTGAACAGGACCCAACCTGTTTACAAAAGTATGTTGTCCTCGGGGTAAGGCAGTGAAGGACAAGGCTGCCATAACTTGAACATGTTCACAGCAAAGCGTAATAGAAATAGACTTTAAATGGTAAAATAACTTTGATGTTACATAAAAATAGTTTGGAGGGGAATTCTAAAATTCTGAGACACGGATCCCTAGATATGTTAATGAAATGTTTTATGGGAAATTTTAAAGGCGTTACAAATTAAGACGGCTTTGAAATTGCTGTTTGAATATTTTTTAATTTGTCTTAGGATATCGTAAAAAAATAAACTATTTTTTAAAAATACATTTTATGGTGGCATTTGTACCAATTTAACCATTCAGCTATAAAGTTGGGGAATATATTATAAAACATGATGATAAACCATCACGCTACCACCTTAATAATCATTCTTAAAGAAATTTCCTTCAGAATTTACATCCATTTTTGCTGTATTGTAAATGGATTTTTTTTTGTTGTTGTTGTTAGGGTTTTGTTATATACAGTCGGACTTCGATATCTCGACCTCGCTTAATTCGAACTATCCGATAGCGACACATAAATTGCATAATTTCATGCTCGGTTAAGTCAAACATATCCGAATTTAAAAGTTAAGCCACGTTTTAACAATGAAATACGGGTATGTTCGACCTAACCAAAGTTCATCTGTAATTGTTTGAGCGCATGACTCATCTGTGAAAAGAGCGTTATATAAATCGTGTACAGTAATTGTAATACAATCAGACATTTCTATTTTAGACTAATAACTGAAAACCATTGTTGTTCACGACGATATTGTTCAGGTTTCAAAGAGTTATGATACAGTCACACCTCGGACGCATATAGTGATTAAACTGTACTATACGTGTTAACCCATCCCCAAACAAATACACTTTTTACCGCCATATAGTTATTCCTCCACTGAAGAAGATAAACCACTTTATCCAGTCATAAACGTATACCAAAATAAATATTATCAATTTATATATATCCTAGCAGATGCTAGCGTAAAGCAGGTTGAAAGTAAAGCAGAATGTGTCTTAAGACACACTCTGCTTTACTTTCAACCCGCTTTAAGTGGTCACCTATCTAATACCAGAAACAAGCTATGGGGTAATAGGTTAATCTGGGCGCACAAATCAATACTGGACAAACTACCTAGCTAAATAAGTGAAAAACATTAACTTGGCCATCTTTTGTGACATTAACGTCGCTATTTCTTGTGCCATAAACCTGACCTTTAGTGCAAATAGGGTTGAGGTTATAGTTAGCATTTAGTTAATTCAGTGTAGTTAGTCGATGAACATGATATTCATATATACAGTTTACAGTTGTTTAATTAACAACTTATTTATTGTGAAATGTAAAAGAATGTATGTTTGTTGCAAAACTATGTCCTAATTCATATGAGACTGAAATATCACGAAATTCGTATTCGTAACAAGTTGGTTTAATCAATGAACATTTTTTAAAATTAATGAACAGTATTTCATTCATAAATAAAATCATATTATTTATGACGATTACATATTCAAATGTATTATTTAATCTTTCAAAAAGTAGGTCAAAACACATTTAGATTTTATTATTAAGACTAGATATACATGTATTCAATACTAAGAATTAGTGTTGTTGGCTAAAAATTTAGTAAACTTTCAATAAACTAAAGCGAGTATTAAAAACAGTATGGTAGTTCTTTTAAGCCATATGCTATGAAAACATGACCAAGTCCAGTAGCATATACATGTTTGAACTATGTCTATGACTAACCCACATTGATATGTGTATTTTGCACAACGAAGAGAAGTGTTGCTGTCAGAGTATTATGCATCGCTGTTTCCTCAAGAAAAAGCTCTTTTCAACAAATGTATCGCATGTGATAATCATACATGTACCGTAAATTCCAAGAAAATTCCCAAGTAACAGAACTTTTTAATGAACCTCGTAACATGTACATTCTCACGTTGTACCAAGATATTTGAACATTCAAATTCATCAAGCAGTGATTTTACTAGCTTTACCCTAGTATAATTTCATTTTAAGCATTGTACACACTCATTAAAATAAATATTGTGGTTCTTTTCTTCGGAATAATATGTAATTAGTTAATGCAGTATTCAATATTTAAATGTATTTATTGATATACCGAAGGCAGTGAACGTCTATTGTTGCATACTAGTTGGAGCTTAACCAGGCGCCGAATCATCCGGGTTCTTTTCATGCTACATGTATAACCCTTTATCTGATTGCCTGTTTCTAGTATTGAAGATAGGTGACTACTTAAAGCAGGGTGAACGTAAAGCAGAATGCGCCTTAAGGCGCATTCTGCTTTACGTTTAGCCTGCTTTAAAGCGACTCGCAACCAGATGGTGCATTAAAAATAGTGATTTGTAAATATGTGTCAAACGCTTATATAAATGGTAAAGAATTAGTTTAAGATAAGAAATTCTGTTTAAAAAAATGTATTTCAATAAAAAAAAATATTGGTCTCTGGTGGGATTCGAACCCGGGGCCCGGCATTGGCGGACAGAAGGCAAAATAGGGGAAACCGCTTAGACCAATGGACCATGGAACTATCCGTTTATCTCGGATCGATTTAACGTATTTCAATGTGCAGCGATCGAAAGTGCATACAACTTCACAATTCGGCTCGGGTTTATGTCTGAGCCCGTGTAGAGAAGCAACAACAACAACTATACCGTCTACTAGTCGGTATAGAAAAACGATGGAAAATATCTAAAAATCTAAGATTCGGTGACGATTCTTGAGACTTTTTTTGGACTGATCATATTTTTTTAATGTCAGAAGCCAAATAATGCCACAAATTTGCTTTTATTTGAGTATTTTATTTTATTTTGACATGTACACCATCCGGTTGCGAGTCCCTTTAAGCTATTATGTGCTAGAATATAGAAAATATTCCCTATAATATATATTTATGACTGATTAAATTGGAACTTTTTTCTTCAGCGTAGGAATAAATCATATTCGTTTAAATGCGCTTCTATGGGGGGAAAGGATTAAAATGGTCGACGTTAATACTTAGATGCGACATCCTTAATTTAAAAAAAATTCTGTACTGGATTTAAAAATATTTTAGAACATCGCCCATGGCGCTATTATGTGATTAACCCCTTCACTGCCTTACCCCGAGTACAATAACTTCGATATAATAATTGTATTATGCATGTGTAATATATCGTAGGAAAGGACATTTCCTCACCTACACAATAGTTTGATGCTTGATACGATTATATTACTCGATACACACAATACTAATCTAAATGACGCATACTTAATGGCACTAGAATAAAGCACTTTTCAGACATAGATTATTGGCCTAATAACTTTTTTAAAGTAAAATTTCTAAACCTTATTTTTCAAATATAATTATCAGTTTATGTCTGGATTTTGATATAATTTAGATTTCATTACAATTAAACGGGACAGCTGTTTTAAATCTCAATTTTTCCAAAAAAAAATTCTCATTTTGTTAATGAAAAAAGTTGATATTAATTTTCGAACGCTATGGAAAAAATTTCTAGATTCGTATATCTATATTTTGATTTTAAAACATGAATATCTACTTCAATTGCTTCAATTATAGGTTTGATATAACAAAGTGTGTTTCAGGTTTCAAGAAATACTCTTGAACATAATAGTAGAGCCATTGTTTATGATAGTTTCAGTACGAATTACATATTACCTTTTTTGTCATATTATGAATTAATATAATTTTAAACTGCGTAGTATGTGTATAATTGTCTGATTTAATTTGACCGAAAATTTCTTTTCAAATGATAAAACCGCTATAGTAAGTATAGTATCAACATTTGCTCGAAAATTTACCTCAACAATTCACAAAAACGGTCAAGTGCCATAGAATTGGGGTCACTAAGGTTCGTGTAGACCATTGTGTAAGCGAGGAGTTTTGCTTCGAATGCTATATCACACATGCATTTTCACTTATGTTATTGAAATTATTGCTCAAGTTGCACTTGGATTCTGATCAGTCTTCTCGTGACCCGGCGTCTGACCAGGTTCAAAGGTGTTTGACACTCATTTCTATAGTCTAAAATGTCAAAATACCGAAATTTAAATTGAGATTTGGGAAACAAAAGAGTATGGTAATTGTTTTAAAATGATGACGTCATAGCATTGAAGTGGTTAAAGATTGAAACACATCCTTGATACCAGAAGTGTTTCTTGTGCCTTTTAATAGTTTTTAATAAGGTTGTGTTACGCTGCTTAAACGAAATGAAACGAATTGCAATCAACAATAGAACAATTCAGATTTGTACGAATATCTATGAAGATTATTAAATTCTCATATGTAGTACTTAGCATGACTGGCTAATAGTTTGGAGCCTGAAATGATGCCGAGTTATGCAATTTTTATTACGGCTCTAAACAGTTACTAAAGGGTATAAGTGCTCATGGATAATCACTTTTATTAAGATTGGTTGAGCCTGATCGCAATGTGACTGGTATTTGCAAACGTTTGACACTTGTCTCTAAGTTCCTTTAAGTAAAATGTGTACATCTGTATTGAATATTTTTGCAGACGACAATTTAAAAACAGACGATATAATGGTAGGGTAAGGGCGAATGCCTTCTCTCATTGTATATACATGTATATGTATATGTAAAATCCCTCTATTAAGACCATTAAATTCTGAAAACTACTAGGTGTTTAAGACAGGTGACTACTTACAGCAAGGTGACAGTAAAACAGCTCATTTAAGCTTTCACCTGTCTTTGATACAATCAAGTAGTATTCTTTTGGTGGTCGAAATAATTTCAAAATCTTTTCTATTGGATTTAAGGAGATTGCAACCAGATTCGGCCTGAACACTGTTTTTGTAATTGGATATATATGGCATATATAAAAAGGTAGACAGGAAAATGATTTTTGTTTAAAACTATAACTCAATTAAAATATATTTTGTCATGGTCGGGATTGGAACCATGACTCTAAGGTACACTAAACTTAGAGTATTTTGGCGTATGTCGTAACCTTTTGCGCTAACTATTGACTGTGCTCGCTTATACGCTTATAAAAGTGTACTTTGGAGAAGACGGTTTTCTTCTTCTTTTTAAAGCAAACAGAACGTAAACGGATCGCACTAGAATGTAAAAAATGGCAATGTTTTTACATTTCTTACGATTTCTTTTAACCTGTGTGGCAAACGGCTTGGATTCCGATCTAGGGTCAAACTGTTTGCCATGGATATAGATCTTATAGTTTTAACATAACCACGTTTATTATCTACTGTATATATGGTTATTTCAGAAGCGGAGAACGAGGAAAAATACGGTAAAATTAGAAAATGGTCATAAAAAGGTCAAAATAATTGCTATCCAATTACAATCAAGTTTCTTAGACAACTTTTCCCTGTCAGTAATCGAAATTTATTGCCCATTACTCTTTAAGCTCATAATTATTACATTTTTTATCCTGAACTTTTCTTTTCATTTGTCATCTAGATATTAATGTCTTTAACGTTGAATTAAACCGTCATGAACAGCTAAATATAACTATTTTTGCAGAGGACAGACTTGATATAGAGGATATCATACGAGATCCGGATAAGTTACTTACCAGTTCATAATATAACTTATGCTATTTGCACTTCCGTTAAACTTAATTCCAAATCCGTTTGTTCACATAATATCTAAACACTTTTACCTTTAGAGGAATGCTTGACGAGAGCTGAGTCTAGCGATCAATACCTCTCACCTGGAATCCTGCAATGAAGAATGATATGTCCTCCTTATTTCCCGCAATACTTCGGCTGCTACAGTATCGGTTTCTTCACAGTTGCCATCTGCAATAGCTGCAAATATATAACTGTAATTTAATATAGCTCAAGAAATATATATATTGTCGACGTTAAGTTGCGATCTTGATCACACGTCGTGTTTTGCGACATCAGGTTTTGATCGAAATTGTAAATTATGGTAAAGAGGCAACTAGCAGGCGAATGGTTAACTCTTATCATGCTGAATTGTCGTCTGCTTCAAATATATCGTCTGCTAAAACAATAGAAAATAACTCTCGTGCTTTTGAAACAGAAGAAAAGTTAAATACCAGTGACAAATAGTTTGGATCAAGATCAGACGCCAATATAGCCGGACAACTGATAAGAATACCAACCAATTGCCAATGCTGGAGTTTTCAGCGCTTGACAGAGAAATACTGTAAAACCTCTCTACTACGACCACTTAATTGTGTAAGTATGAGATTTTAAAGCACGTGACTACTTAAAGCAAGATGAACGCAAAACAGAAAGCTCCTATGGGAGCTTTCTGTTTTACGTTCACCTTGCTTTAAGCTGACATCTGTTTTTTATGTAATCAATTAGCATTCTCTTAAGTGGTCGTAGTAGAGCGTGTTACTGTAGTTGAAGCTATAGAAACACATTTCATTCAATGTGATATTTTCAGTTGATACGTGTATATCTATATTACCTTCTCTTGCAGTGATTTGTAGTTGACACGAGGATTGTCCAGAAACCTTTCCCGCCGCAATGTAAATTCACTCAGATCATCTGCCGTGTTTGTATCATGGCGTCTTGTAAGATTCTATAGATTACAGGTAATATTGTTTTTAAAACTAATTCACCCTGAACCATCAAAAGGGACATTTTCATTTTCCAATTAAGTCAAATCCATATGTTTTCTACTTTTTATGGTTATTTTTAGCAAGCAGATTTCAAAATTACGAACAAAATATACGCTCATTAGATGGCTCCTTCAGGAGAACCTTTATCTTGATCTACACAATTTTTAAAGGACAAGTGTATTCTTCACACCAACACTGTGGGTAAATGACGTGTTAGCAAACATGTCACCAGGGGTTCATGCATTTACTCTTTCATTCCTGAACATTTTAATTGACAATTACAATATACAGTGGAGAATCGGTTATTCTTTCCCGTTTAAACGCAAACGTACGCAAACGCAAAACGCTAAAACGTAGAAAAGAACAACTTTTGGACAATTCTGATATTTCAAATTTATCTTGGTGGCAAACAGTTTGGAACCTGATCAGACGCCGGGTTACCCGGCGTCTGATCTGGCTCCAAACTGTTTGCACTGCAAATAATAGTTTTAGCGTAAACGCGTTTATTGGGAAAGAATAACACATTCTCCACTGTACAACTAAATCTAGTCTAATTCTAACTAGTATTAGTATTTTGGATTGATTTTAACAATATAAAGAGCAGATTCGCAAACAGTGAAGATCCTGATCAGAGGACTCTGGCATATACCCTCTGATCAGGATCTACTATATTTGCAAAGGACAAGTGTACTCTTCACATGTATACTGTTTGTTTATGTCGAGTTCATTTGTCGCTAGGGTTAAATGTGTTAAGCGGCCATTCAATGAATATCTGCCTCATCTTGTTCAATATGTAACTGCAGAAGACCCTTAGAGAAGATATGTTTTATATTGCAATAGATCAGACACAATGTGACAGGATCGTATACACTGGAGAAAACGTTAAACTTTCCCGTTTAAACTCAAACGAAACGCAAACGCATTGTATTAAAATGTACAAAATGACAACCTTTTGACAATTCTGACTATTTATTTGTATACGAATGGCAAACAGTTTGGAGCCAGATCAGACGCCGGGTTACCCGGCGTCTGATCTGGCTCCAAACTGTTTGCAATGGAAATAATTATATTAGCGTAAACGCGTTTATTGGGAAATAATAACGTTTTCTCCACTGTATATAACAGGATCGGGTATGCCACCATTATCAATATTTCTTAAGTCAAAGGGACTGAAATCGAACTGAAGTCGAAAACATATTGCAGATATCGGTATCATTGCGGAC
The DNA here is from genome assembly GCA_922989275.2 of Gari tellinella. Classification (NCBI taxonomy): domain Eukaryota; kingdom Metazoa; phylum Mollusca; class Bivalvia; order Cardiida; family Psammobiidae; genus Gari; species Gari tellinella. Next base: position 90,684,323 of record OV277860.1, read on the forward strand.
GATAGTATGACAAATAAAAGGTTAAAGCAGACGATTGATTTCGACAAAGACGAGTTTCACTTCTGAACGCTATGTACTTGTAGTCTGTAAACTGTGTCGTCTGTAATAATTCTAAGACAAACCGTCAATTTTCTTTTAGATTAGACACCGGGTTACTCGGGCACGCAACTTGGTCGTAAAGGTCTGCAATGGGTATCACTAATTTGCGGAAAACATAAAGAGTGTTAAACTGCCTTCGGATTTAAACCCTTTCACAATTTACTAAGCAAAATGTTCAACTTGTTTTTGTCTGTTAACTATAAAGTATTGTTCATGTAACATGTAAATCATTGTGACGTAAAAAGCGTTCATTTGTATACAGCAATATGAACCTTATTGGGGAAAATATAGAAACACAGCGCTTAATGCCCGTAATATGTTTGACGATACCTATATTCCAGATATAAAAACTCCTTTAATCCTACCTTTATAGTTTAATATTAAGATATGTCAAGTGATATGAATCAAATGTGTTGATTGACACCTTCCCTGAATTTAAAGATACAACATTTTCAAGAAGAGTTAGCGGAATTAACGCGTCATTCTCTTGTTAATAAAATGTAAGGTCTACTACACTTTAAGTTACAACAATAGTATGCACACTTCACAAAAATGTCGTTTTCCAGACATGATACGGGCACTGTGGTTCACGTGGTTTAATGTTTATATGATATGTTCTTCGCTGATGTTGCCTGCAAATAGCAAATTTTGAATAAGCTGAAACAAAACCATACATCCACCCATTCTTTCTCATCACTTTATCACCTCATTGTACATCGGCGCCATGTGAACTATTTTGTGTCGCAGTGCCGTAACACGCTACTCATCCATCCATCCAAATTTAACGTCAGATTAAACTCAGTCTTATCCACCTCTAATTAGCTGGGCGTCGCGATATCACTGAAATACTGTTACAATTGGCGTCAAATCAAATTAACTCTTATTCAAAACATGAATGCACTTTTAACGACGACTGCCGCAGTTTCTTAATTGACTTGGGAATATACAGATTTGTTTAAAAAAAACTATGTCAAACAAAGTTAAATATTCTTATTTGACCAGTTTGCATTGACCAGCCTTTGTTACTATTTAAAGTTAATATGTCTATTACGTATTTGATTTTCACCAATCGAAAACTGCCTTTGTAAGTATATTATTATCACCGCCCAAGTGCGGCGATAGTATACTAATGATCAAAAGGGCATACCGGTTATTCTTTCCCAATAAACACGTTTACGCTATAACTATTTTTTCGATTGCAAACAGTTTGGAGCCAGATCAGACGCCGGGTAACCCGGCGTCTGATCAGGCTCCAAACTGTTTGCCACCTAGATAAACATGATTTATCAGAATTGTCCAAAAGTGGCACTTTTCTACGTTTTAGTGCTTTTACGTTTGCGTTTCGTTTCGTTTAAACGGGAAAGAATAACGTATTCTCCATTGTATGCTTCTAAGGGTGTCACCTTTTTGTCGGTAGCTGAGCGACGAATAGTATGGAGCGCCAGGAGACCGTTATACCAATTCGTGCTCAGCACTGGTAATCTGACTATAGTTTTTCATGCTGCAGAAGCAGACTTGTAGTTGACGCATAATATTTTTTAAATAGCAGATTCGATTGGTCGCTTTGGTATTTAGGCTTTCGTGGTGAAATTGATAAAACAAGAATTGACTTGATTACGCAGTCTTAAAGACAATGTCAATTACAATATAAGCTGAGTCTACATGGTTTGCTAGAAAGACAATGTCAATTACAGTATATGCTGAGTCTACATCTTATATAGCCACAAAAGTACACACTGAATGGGGAAACTCATGCTTTACCCTTACACTTTGTACCATGGTGTATATCACTTATAGTACCAACGAGAAAGGGAAAACACGAAGAGTCAATATTACAGGTAAATGAATGCTTAAAAACGATTCCTGCTACACTAACAATTAACATTGTACATATTCAAAAATAGGGCAGATTTTATTACAAAATTAGGGTAGATTTTATTACCTGTATTTTGTGATTACACCCAAAGGTGCCAATCGAGTATTCCAGCTACATTCATCAAAATATTACTTACGCCACAGTGAGAGTTTCGGATCACTACGCTAACGGCGATTATTGGCACTTTTGTTAAAAGTTAATACTTGTTTTATCTCATTATTATTATAAACATTCCGGTCAATGTCAATTGGTGTATCATCTACTTCTCTACTTGCTTAACGTAGTTCTGCCTATTTGACTGTCTCGTGAGTAATGTAAACAATATTTGATGTTGTTGGTGGGACTGTACGTTTTGTATGGGATATACCCTGGTATAATAATTTTTTCGTCTTTATCTGGATTCCCTGTTGACAAGTTTATGCTGTAAACGAGTATGTGTTTATTTAACAAACAATGAAAAACCTGACCAGAGGTCTCTAATAAGGACCTCCTCTGGTTAATTCACATTTAGTTGTATGCATACTTTTTCTAAATTAATCCATTTACTGCCTTACCAAGAGTATGTAAAATGGTAATTTGCAAACAGATTTGATTTTGAGCAGACGCCGCGGAAAGCGCATCTGAGAAGTCCAAACTATTTGACACTCATTTAAATATGTCATTAGTCAAAATACCTAGATTTTATAGGTATAAAAAGAAGACGACAATTGCTTAAAACTGGTGACGTCATCGCCGTGAATTGGTTAACCCTTAAAATCAAAATGAACTGATCTTATTATGAAAGTCGAATAGTCCACGTGAAACATTTAGCATAAAAATTAAAAGCATTCACTGCCTTACCCCGAGTACAGTAGTTGTTTGCAAACAGTTTGGATCCTGATCAGACGCCGCGTATCGCGGCGTCTGGTCAGAATCCAAACTGTACGACACTCGTTTCAATATTTCTGAAGTCAAAATACCTAAAATTTGCTTTTTAGAATAAGAAGCAGACGACAACTGTTTAAATTTGATGACGTCATATCAGTGATGGGGTTAAATAAGGATACAAAACCGACCGCTCCCTAACAACAGGCTGTGTTGTTACTATGTAACACAATAATGTTCTCATGTATTTCTAAGGAACTTGGAATTGCCAGCTGAGAAACATCAGATATCATTGTGTGGAATTAATAGCTTTTCGGTGGAGTTATAGAATGCCAATTGAATTGACGTAGATGTATATTAGCTTTATCATCCTGCAAGTACTTGACAGCAAATTGGTGCATACACTTCTTGTGTAAGAATGCATGTACTCGATATAATAAGATATAAGACAAATAATCAAACATTAAATTATGTGGAAGTAAGCAATGTGCATAAAATTGTTAACGCTATACGAAAGAAAAGACGTGTATATACGATGATTAATAATAAACGTGAAACTCGTTGACTTTGTTGAGACAGAATGTAACTTAACCCACTGAGCCCTAGCGACGAATGTATCAGCCTTTAACGAGTCACTTAACTGTAAACGGTATAGTTGTCTTCTGTGAGATGCTGACAAGGGTCCTACAGGTTCACAATTCAGTACCATTCAAAAGACGAACGCTAATTGGTTGTATAACAGACAAATTACATCTTTAAGCAAGAAAGCCCCTGAATGAGCTTTCTGTTTTTACTATCACCTTGCTTTAAGCAGTCATCTGTCGTAAAACCCTGATAGTCACAATTTAGTGGTCGTAACAGAGAGGTTTTTCTGCATTCGGATACTACCTAAATGTTTTTATGTATGTTTCTGTTAGCACTTCTTGATTCTAATATTTATCATAGGAAAGACTTTCAATTACGAACAAGAATAACCACTTTGTAATTCAATAGCATTTATCAAAAGTTTTGATTATTCTTTCGATTTATTGCTCAAATGTAGTATTTGGCTTTGGCAAGCGATGCTTCACTCGCTTGGCTTTGCTTAAAACTTAATCTTTATTGCATACCTTTGGTCGTATTCGATGTGCATCCAATTATCTTTCAAATACATGAGCTGTTTTCTTTCTACTTACTATAGGCAGCCACACGTCTTAAACTCATAATGATTAACGCTTTCCCCCATAGAAGCGACTTTTAACGTATTTAATTTATTCCTCCGCTGAAGAAAATAGTTCCAGTTTATACCCTCATGAACAATTACCATTACAAATATTTTATATAGCCTAGCAGATTTTAGCTTAAAGCAGGCTGAAAGTAAAGCAGAATGTGCCTTAAGGCACATTCTGCTTTACTTTCAACCTGCTTTAAGTAGTCACCTATTTTCAAAACTAGAAACAGGCTATGGGGTAAAGGGTTAACACAATTTAGTGGTTGTAATAAAGGGATTCACTGTAATTTTCAAGTTCGATTTTGACTTATAAGAACCATTGATATTTGCTCTTAGATTACATGCCTTTGTGGATGAAACCACGTCGTTCACTATCTCTCTCCTCTCTCGAGTTATCAGTAGATAAGTGTTTGCTAAATGCAGGGCTCAAGTAATATACAAGTAGAAAACCTTTAAATAATATCAATCCATTACCTTTATCCCACCATAGCCATTAGTATGATTAATTATTATCTTTATTATTGTATTATTTTGTTTTTAGTAGAAGGCTGCTGGTGCTTTATCTTTCTCCAACTAATTTGAAAAGAAATAAAGCATACCAAAATCCTGATGATACGTATGTTCATCCGTGTTGTATATAAAACACTGTCAAATTATAAGATAGTAGCTTTCGAACTGTAGGAGGACAAAGTATTATCGTATATTATGAACGGATGAACGGACGAACAAATGAACGATCGAACAAATGAATGGACGGACGGGCATTTTTAACATGTTTATGATTTAAATCTGGTTGACAAACTGATTGGAGCCTGATTTGACACCGAGTTAATTTTGCAATGGAAATCATTGTTTTAATGCAAGCTCATCTATCGGGAAAATATAGCACCTTCTCCAATGTACACGTGCAGGTGAGAAGACGTTATTCTTTCCCAGTAAATGCATAAACGCTAAAATTATTATTTCCATTACCAACAGTTTAGAACCTGATCAGACACCGGCAAACATTTCAGTCTTTGCAATAAGTTTTTCAGACCACTTGCCCAAAACTGACAAAAGCTGCTTTTTTCACTGTACTATGCCAACTGTTGATGCAATATCACCAATTTGTGTGCAACTACTACTTGCCTGAATCAGAAATCACGGCTTCAAGGGCGAAGACTGCAGAAAACCGGCTTCTAAACAAGCTCCAAATTGATTGCATCGCATGTTAAAATAAATCGTGAGAAGCATCAAAAAGTTGTATTTTTTCACATTTTAGTGCATTGCGATTGTCGCTGGCTCAGAATCGCTCTGCATGGAGATCAGCTGTCAGGAAAAGCTTGGTTAAAATAGAGACAAGTAGGTTACAGCATGCCAGGAAGAAACGTATGAACCGAGGCTCGAGAAGCGAGTACCTTACCAATACCACCCGACAACGTTTGCACCTACTGTGGACGTGCCTTTGGTGCCAGGATATGCATTATTACTTAGCCACCTGCGCACTCATCTCAGAAACTCAACAACTTGAAGTTGCGGTTATATTCGCATAGCGATGGACGAACAACACACGGGAAATAATAACGACTTCGTCACTGTAGTCCGTGAAAAGTTTTATTGGAATAGGATGCGTACCTAAAGTGTTATTGTTTATGTGTTTGAAAAGGAAATGGCTATTCCTAGCCCGTAGTAAAGCACTGTTATGTCCGGATTGCGTGTAGAAACGCACTTTGCCATCTGGTGAGCCTACTAGTTTAAGAGGGTTATGGACAAACCATTTCTGTTACAGTTACCTCAAGTCTTTGCGATCGCTAAAATTTAGGTTTTGGTTCGGTGTTTAAAACACTAAATATCCCAACGCAAAATGAAAGCAAACAAACTAAAGTGAAGAGGATGTTATTCTTCCTAACAAATGCGTTTGCACTAATGCAATTATATCTATTGCACGCCCGCTTTATCCAAGTCTGTCACGGCTACATGGTATCCGCCGTCTGACAAAGAAATGGAAGGACAATGAAAATGGTGTCTACGTTACACAAAGAAGTTAACACACGCATACAACTAAACTGGTGTGACCCACTTATCACATATGGCGTATTTAAGAATATACTGAACTGTCGAACTTTATACTTGCAAAAGAGATAAACACAATTCATTATGTATACACTTTTCGCATACGACCGACACATGCGTGATTATCAAACCAAATACGAGCGACAGGTACCTGCTATTCAACCTAATTACAGTCAGAATCAAACCAATTATGAAAGGGCCGGATAATGTTTTCTGAGTTGTTTAGTCTTTGACTAGCTAAAAGCACTGATTTAAAGCACTGATTTACAAATAAGTTGTTATGAACATATGAAAAATACTTAAATCTCATTAGACTAATATAATTTAACCACTTATTTCTGACATATTTCTGAATCTGTTAATCAACATTGCAAAAGGTGGGCGTATTATCAGGTGTTTAGTGTCATTGACAAAACCTGGTTGATGAAAAGATCACTAATTAGTACGGTATTGATAATACAAAACTAAGCCGAAATACGATATTATTGTAAGAATGACGAATCGGTAATAAATCAACGTTTTAACATACTGAGCGCTATCGACGAGTATAGCTCTCATTTACCAACTGTGTACCTGTCAATGACTCACTTGTCCTATGTAAACATTGAAGACCAAGATCAGAGTGCTCCTTTAAGAGCCCTCTAATCTGAGTCCGCACTGTTGGCATTATGAAATATAAAGTACAGAACAACCATGAATTGTCGTAAATGGAGTAGACTTAATTGGAAACTGGAATGTCCGTTACAAGTTTCAGGGACTATTTAATTATGAGTGAGAACAAGAAAATAAGAATGATGAATGGGTAATAAAACGACGTGTTTATTCAGAAAATACCTACAGTAGAGTTTCAATATTCAAACGAATATCGGCATTGTGTTAAAACAAGCGATAGTCATGTAATTAATTAAGGTAGATGTGTAGTATGGTTTTGTTTTAGTTCAGTATGGACTCGATAATAGGATTGTAACAGTAATCATGATTACTAGCCTGCTTATCGTGATATTGTAGCAACTTGAAGGCAAATCATCCAGTTAGTTCATTCATCCCTGAACATTTATATGGACAATTCGAGTTTCCGATTAAGTCTATTCAATCTTTTATTATCTAGGGTCGATATTAAACTTTATTCATCAAAGAAAAAACAATGTAGACCCTGATCAGAGGCATATTCTCTTAGCTAGGGCTCAGTGGGTTAAAGTTATGAGCGAATTTTGGGGAAATCATACAGTCACAAATATTTATTCTGCCATTAACCCTTTCATGCCCAAATGTACCCCCTTACCGCTTTATTATCGTCTGCTCCAGTATTGTTGTCTGCAAGACAAAGTTAGATTTAATGTACATGTAGTATGACTTACTAAGTATCGATATGAATGTCAAACAGTTTGGGTCCTGATCAGACGCCGCGTTACGCGTCGTCTGATCAGGATCCAGACTGTTTGCAAACGCGCTTTTAAGCGTCACTGAGAGTGATAGGTTTAAGATGGATCATGGTTAGATCGTGTTGCGGAAACTTGCCAGTAGTCAACTCGTATTGGCACATTCAAATTGTTGGTGCAGAGTTTAGCTCATTACAGATTCCTATATTTATAGGACAAAATGGCAGTCGGTTGTTTGATGTGTGAACAATGATTGAAGTTTATCTACAGTAGGTGGTAAACTGAATTAAAAGAACTGGTGTCAGATGAGATGTGGAGGAGATTATGCCAAATATACAATACATGTATAGTTCCAATCAAAAAGCAATATGTTATATACATATTCAAATGGCATGGATATACGTAAATATAATTATTCCCAAGTGGTAATGATGTCTGGTATTCTAACCATAGCTTTTATGTTTCCCAAGCTCCAATGTTATAAAGCGGTTGATTTGAGTCTGAGTGTGTTCTCAAGCATTTGATTGGTCAGATTTGAGTCTAGGCTCAAATCTGACCAATCAAATGCTTGATAACGACTACAGACTTAAAGAGGCTCGCAAACGGATTTAGCATTAAAAATAGTAATTTGTTAATATACGTCAAATGTTTATATAAATGGGTAAGATTTAGTTAAGGATAAGAAAGTCTGTTAAAAAATGCATTTCTAAAAAAGAAAGAAAAAGAAGCTCTGGTGGGATTCGAACCCATGACCCTCCATTACGGAGACAAACAGGTAAAGGAAACCTCTCAGACCACTCGACTATGGGCTCCATATGTCTATGGTACCGAATTAACGTACTTCAATGTGCAGCGATAGATAGTAACTTATTCGGGTTTATGTCTGAGCCCGTGTTCAATTTCTGTAGAGAAGTAACAACAACAACAATACCGTCGAAAGGCGCTATAGAAAAACGAAGGAAATATCTAAAAAACTAAGATTTGATGACGGTTCTTGATACTGTTTTTGACTGATCATATTTGTTTAATGTCAGAAGCCCAAAAATGCCACACATTTGCTTTTATTTGAGTATTTAATTTATTTTGAGCAGCCCACAATCCGGTTGCGAGTCCCTTTAAGTCAAAAGCTTTATAACCTTGGACCCAGTATGTATACTACTTTATGTAGACATTTTTGACAATAAGGAGTGTGAACAAGTTCTTCATGTCGGTACGTTAGTTGGAGAAGATGCGGAGGATGCTCAACAAGTGTTTGAACCGTTTAATGTTTTATTTTGTTCTCGTTTTATTGATCATCAAGATAAACATGAAGACAAAAAGGTTTTTATTTCAGAGATTAGTCAATTACAGCGCTCCCTCTCTACAACGGCCCTCCAAACAACGACTCCCCCCCCCTCACAACGACACTTTTAGCAGTTCCCTAAACAGGACACTTATGTATCACGCTTTAACTGCTGCATATCGATTGCTCAAAATTGTCGTCTGCTTTTGTGCTCAAATATACAAATAAGTGGACATTTTGATAGAATAATTATAATGACGAGTGACAAACAGCTTGAATCCAGATCAGACGCCGCGTTACGCGGCGTCTGATCTTTATTCAAGCGGTTTGCAAATGTAATCAGTCTTACTTTTCCCTCCCTATAACGACTCCCTCCAAATAACGTTCACTATCTGTGTCTCCCATTAAATGTTGTTGAAGAGAGGGAGCACTGTAATCTGATATTCAAACTATTTTGTTCATTCATCCTTATCCCGGCATTCTAGGGCAAACAAGGGTTTGGTGGCGAAAAAGCTAGGCAGTATGTGACGAATGAGGTAAGGAACTAGCGAACGACAGATCCAATTGTTAGGTCATAAAGACTAGACCTTATGAATTGTTATGTGTGTTAGCACTATAGATTGGAACTTGCCACGGTCACTTTGGTTCTAAGGTTCAGCCATCTCCATATGGCTTTTTAGCTGGTAAATCTTGTTATTATATGCCTTCGAATGATATCGAGCGTTTCCGCGTGTATCTGCTCAGTAAAATACAAGAGTCTGTATCAGCCACCTTGTATCAGCCACTTTGTATTTTACTCTGACGTCGCTTTCGACTTAACGTGACGTCATTTACGTACATGTACGAGTGCTGCGTTATTCTTTGTGGCATACAAAATTCTTGTTCTGCTTCAAATTACTAATAAATTTTGGATATAAAATTATTTAAGCAACTATTTAGTTGTCTCTGGTTTGTATTCAAGGCATATAATAAACACATTACCAGTTGGCAGTGCGCAACAGAGTGTTGCATTTAGCTCTCGACGTTTTTGGCGGAAACAACCGATCAGACTCGCGCCAAGGCGCTCGTCAGATCGGCTATTTCCGCCAAAAACGTCTCGGGCTAAATACATCACTCTGTATCGCTCTGTCAACTGGTAATGTGTATTTCTGATGCCGCTCCAGCTCCAAAAGAAGGATCATAGCATAGATGGTACCCAAGTATAGTGGTGTTTATTGTAGGCATTACTTAGCGATATGTCAATGTATTTAAAAGGGAACATACCAGACAGCAGTGATTGATTGCTGCACGCGCTCGGTTCCTTCATTAGAGGATGTATTAGTACATTTCTACAGTGTTTTCTGCCACATGTGTGACCATGTATGGCATACTAAAAAGAGCTGAATTTTGAAATAATGCATTTTGTATTCAGTTTAAATGTCCATGTTATTCGTTTTGAGTTTATCCATGATGTAATAAATTGTTATACAACGAAAACTCGAACAGACATATCGGTATTTCAACCCTTTCACTGCTGTGCGGTAATCTGCTCTAAACAATGTCGTTTTCTCTTATTTCTAATATTTAAAATTTAGATAAATTTACATAAATATAGAGGATCTTAAATGAGTGTTCATATTTATTCGATTTATTAAATGAGTCTTTTTGAAACGATAAAAAAACTCGCTAAAGCTCGTTTTTTATCGTTTCCAAAATACTCATTTAATAAATCAAATAAATATATTTACATTCACCCTGTAAAGTCTCTATGTAATCGTTTTAAAAATATGCAGGTCAATTCTCGATGAACCTACGAATCGAATCCGGTTCCAGCCAGTTAGAAAGAGGGCGGAGTCTCCGCCGCGAAGAAAATCTTCCATACGGCGGAGAGATACCGACCAAGTTAGGATCTACTTTTAGATTATCCGTTTGGGTATCTCGAAACCCCTATTTAAAGTCGCAGACAGTTCAATTAAAATCAAATTGTGATAAAAAAAAATTAAATGCTATTTTTAAGGGAGGTTATCATATTACGCTCCGTCATTAAAGCTGTACGCGTTCTCTCCCTTCTCCGAGTGTTCTATTTATATATTAGACAAGTTGTCTTCCAATTACGGTTTGAAATTGACAAGTTCAAACAATTTGTTCACCAGAATTACATAGGAAAGTCGCTCAAACATAAAGCAAAATAATGCATTCACACTTGCTAAATCGGTAACGTAATGTTCCGTTATGATATATTGACACTAGCCTATGTGTATTGGATATGCCACGGATAGCCGCGGGTGTGTGTACATGCTGAATGTGTAGTCGCATTTCAGCGTTGCTATTCGCGTTGCTATGTGTAAAGCGTGTATAAAAACTTGCGCCACCTAATTGTTTAAAATATGCTTTGATAATGGATATTCAGATTGAAATTTTTGTTTTAGTTTCTTACGAGCGTTCTTAAAGCACAGCGAGAAAGTTTACTGCGTAAAACCCTGAAAGTATCATGCAAATACAGTACATGTAGTAAGGACTACTTTTGACACCATATTTAGAAACTGGAATGGCTATTACGTCGATATTACATCTATCAAACCCATTTGGCCGGTATATGATATATTCATATACATGAAAACAAATCTGGTCAAATTACACATTAAATGGATGACAGAAAATAAAAATATAAATATAAGGAATAAACAACAACTTTTTGCCGCTCATGACGGTATGACTACATTTGCTTCGGGGGGTAAGTTTATTGAAAACGCCCTTCGGGTGTTTACAAAACTCACCCCCTGCGAAGCTAATGTAGTCATACCGTCATGAACGTCAAAAAGATGTTGTTTATTCCTATAATGAACACGAATATAAGATCATATTTATAACATCACCAACACACACTCATATTTACAGCCAATTTCTCAGGAGTAACGTAGGTTGAAGTAAGGTATTCCTTATATTTTAATGATCAATGGAAGGCGAAATGAGGGTTTCTAAGTGCCTGGGAAAATGTAGTTCCAAATTTCTCAATATATTATTTACTTATTGTCACTATATAAGCCATTATTTCCAGTCATCATAAATTCTTGGACTCTGATAGGCTAATAAATACGAAAGAAGACTCAAGCAGGAAACGCAACACAAACAATACACCCATCTCTAAAGCAGAACACACACACAGCCATACCATAACAAACACACACACACACACAACCACACACGAAAACTGCACATGTGACCACTGTGTACGAGACCGTATTCATTGATTTTGCCGGGTAGTACGGATCACGTGACTTAATAGATGTTTCACCTCGATCGATTCGCGTAAATAATCTCTCTTTTTCTGTTTATTAAGCAATTGTTTATCAAGAAATAAAAAGAAATCTCAATTAAAAACTGTATTGAATCTATCATTATACGTATGAGTAACTCAAATATCGATTAAATGCTAATTTCTTGCTTTGTTTTCCCTGATTACCCCACCCGCGTCGTCACCATGGTAAACAAAAGACTGGAAATGAAATGGCACTTGTCACTGGTTTTTAATGAAATTGACACATAATTAGGACATATTTAGATCAATATTTTTATCGAAATCAACCCAAATAGACTTAGCTCGATATGCATAGCCACTGACCTACGTATTCATTCGTTCGCTCCTGATTATTTCCGTTCATTTGTTAAAACTTATCGTTATGTACAGTGTTTCATAAAACATACATGTCGTCCTAGAACTGTCCGTTCGAAATATTTTGGTAGCCTACATGTAATGAACATTTATAAGATGCCCACATTCCAATCTGATGACGTAATCATGTTAGATACAGTTAAACTTAGGGCCTATCTTGAATTCTGTTCACTCAAACATATTCGGTATTTCAAAGTTTAAAAGGTGGAAATGCCACCTTTTTGGCTTGAAATACGGTTATGTTCAGCAGAAGCGGGTTTATGACATTAATCTATAGAAATGCAGGTAGATTCTACTTATGCGAGTTCCAAACATCGAAGTTTAACTGTATATACATTTTTTGTTCTAGATAGCGCGAGAGATTTCAGAGAACTGTTGTCAATTTTACGTGTCAATTTAGGATCAAGTAAACAACACTATGTCAGATGGTGCATGTTGTCTTTCTTGTATTGGATCTAGACTGGAAATAAATTCGTTACACGGCATTCCGGCAGGGTGTACGGGCTTGTATGACGGTTTTGGATTCAGTATTTCCTTCGCGCTTCGCGCTCAGGAAATACGGAATCCAAAACCGTCATACCAGCCCGTACACCCTGCCGGAATGCCGTGTAACTAATATTATTCGATTTTGATTTTCCATATAAAGAAAATGGTCGTGACGCCATCGAACTGGATCTGGTGGCAATATAGAAAGGACGAATGCGACCAGAGTAGCCGGTAAGTCTTTTTTCTGCATAGATCTAAATGGTTTGAATATTGTAGATAATGATTATAATAGGACAGCGATCAGGACTTGTATGATATGACCAAAGCTTAGGCGAAACAGCTCGAACGTTACGTCCCTTGGAGTTTCGCTTACATATTGGTTTTGGTTTGCCTGTCTGTGAACTGTAGATCTCGTGGTCAATTGTACCGTAGGATCCATACCTTATAAAAATACCTTATAAAATGTACTGAAACCTTTGAATACTGTTGATTTATTTTCCTTGTCCCCTTCCGTCCATTGGTACTCCATCGTTGCCAGCGAGGCCAGGTCCGCCATTTTTTCGTTTTGACAGCGCGTATGAATATTATTCGATCGTTCAGATGTGTGTGTTACCAAACTTAAATGATACTGTATCCACGCGCAGAGAAATATCGTATTGAGTGTCAAACAATTTAGATCCAGATCATACCCCGCTTTTTTGCGACGTCCGATCACAATCCAAACCGTTTGCAAGCATCTATTTTACTCGAAGTAAGACAGTGAAGGGGTTAAACGTGAGACGTAGGTAATTTGAACCCATTGAGTTTGAGTAGTATGCCTGTAATCCGGGTAGGGTCAATCATTGTACAGTGGAGAATCTGTTATTCTTTCCCGTTTAAACGCAAACGTACGCAAACGCAAAGCACTAAAACGTAGAAAAGAACAACTTTTGGACAATTCTGATAATTCTTGTTTATCTTGGTGGCAAACAGTTTGGAGCCTGATCAGACGCCGGGTTACCCGGCGTCTGATCTGGCTCCAAACTGTTTGTAACGGAAAAAATAGTTTTAGCGTAAACGCGTTTATTGGGAAAGAATAACAGATTCTCCACTGTACATTACGACCTCAATGCTTACAGACCATACTCAGAAATGTAAACGCAATACATGTAATTATCTTATTAAACCATAGGACTTTTATACGATGATTTTATTTAAACGAGCATTACCACTGTCCTAATTTGTTCTAAGCTGTACTTGTTAGTGCTTAATAGTCTTTCATTACTTCATAATGGCGGTAACCCCTACCCTTGTCCTGTTGTTTTATTTGACGCGATATTCAGAAATCAAGTTCAGCACGCACATACGCATGCTTGTGTATGACAAATGTGTTCTCGTAAATTGTTTATGCGGATTTACAATGTACTTTGTTTGCATTCAATTCAAATGGTTCGGATTCAAAACGTTAATTTTAAATAATTATGTGTGTGTATTTGATCAGCAATTGTCACATTAAGTTGTACTAGAATCCTTCCTCTGTCATGAAGCCATTTGCTTGAAACAATTGCCGTTTGCTTTAATTTTTTAAGATTTTAGTTTAAAGGTTATTTGACTTACGAAGTAATGATATAAGTAGCACGCAGTTTCGTTCCTGATCGGACGCTGTATCACACGGCGTCTGATCAGAATCAAAACTGTTTTCAAATAACAATTGTACTCGGGGTGAGGCAGTTAAGGGTTTAGCTTATTAATAAAATATGAACTGATGGACTAGTATCTATTAATTATCCGCAATAATCCTTTTTTTATTTCTGTTTTTTAACTCAAGTTTAACCAGTCACAACGCTTTCCTTCACATGAAAATAAATGACGCTGCTGAAAGTAACCCCTTCACTTTCATGCCGTCATCAGTATTAATCAATTGTCATGACTTTGAATCCTGAACACTATTATACAATGCAGCGATGAGTATATTATTTGATAATAATGTTTAACAACAAAATATAATAAAGCTTGTGTAGCTATTAGTGTACAAGAGATATATTTGCAATTCACCGTAGACCCCCATGTTGTTTATTGAAGTTAATACACCTAACACGCTTTTAGATGTATTCGTTCAATATCTTTAGCCTAACCCAAACCCTAGATTTCACGACCAAAATTTAAGTGGCACTGACAAAAGCGTAAAAAAACTGATATTTAAAACTGATATTAATAGGACAATCCATTAAATTATCTATTAGAACGTTTAAAGATTTTACGCCCTTACCTGCTAGAGTTTCCTGGTTTAAAACAAATGTTATATTATAATTAACAACTGTACCCCAATAGTTGAAATTATCGCAAACTCTTATTCAATACCTTAATCTACCCAATGTTCGTTCCCCAGTAAACATCCACGGCTTCTGAAACTACTTTTGTTGGTGTTTTTTTCTTCAATATTGCACTGTAAACCCCATTTAGCACAATATGTTTCTAATAAATCTAAGTTAAACTGTAACTCTTCCGGGGTTTACCCAATATAACAATTTCGTCATTTAACAACAGAATAATAAACGTAAAGTCATCAATAGATCATCTTGCAAAACAATTCAAGATCTTCAACAAAAAGCAATACGTGTCGGCGACATTGCCCCCCCCCCCCCCCCCCCCTTGTTTAAGTCCTATAGTGGCATAGAAGAACTCTGAAAGAGAGTTACATCCCTTTCACAAGTTTTAACTTCGGTATACATAATTTTAGATAATCTGAGTAATTTACCTCTGAAGCAAATCCTGTATAATTTTAAAGATAACGCACGCAGATAGACACTATAAAATTCAAATCAACAAATGTACCGTTCAAACGCTTTTTATTAAAAAAACACTTTTCGATAACTGCATTTCATACAAAGGTAGACTCAATAGTTGAGCATCATCTGCGAAACCCGAACTGTGCATTACTCAAAGTGTTATTATTTTCAATTAAATGCATTTAAGATTTTATTTAAGACCCCAGTAAATATTTAAGACAAGCAACTCACTATAGTGAAACCTCTATAGTTATTTACGTCACAAGGGTTATTCTTTTTAACAAGAGGCCCATGAGCCACATTTAGCTCACCTGAGATAGCTGACAAAATGGAAATAATGGTTTATGTCTCATTGCGGGGTCATTTTGACCCAATCAGCATAATCTGAACAATGTTGACAGAGGACGTGTACATAATGATATGTGTCAAATATATAAAGTCTGTGTACTCGAGTTCCAGACAAGAAGATTTTTTAAGTTTGCTCGGAAAAAAAACTATTTTAAGCTCCTATGACTAAGATATGCAACGGACAAAAACCATTTATTTAATACTGGTATATGACATCTAGAAATGTCACCATACCAATTACCACATCTCTGACCATATAAATTTCAGAGGAGAAGATGTTTGAAAATTTCTCTCTATAACTCCATGTAAAATGATGACCTGCGTTGGCTGGGCCAATTTTGACCCTAGGAGAATAAGTTAAAGAAACTTGATGGAGGACCAGTAAACGTTGCCATGTGCCAAATATCTAAGCTCTGTGTACTAGGGTTTTACACGAGAAGATTTATTAAGCTTTCATTGAAAAATGTCCTTATTATTTCACTTTGATTGCCATGGCAACCAAAGTTCTGCATCGTTTTTTATTCTTTGAACATATTTAAAGGGACTTGACCTATAAAGTATTCCTGTAAAGATTGATTGAATAAATACGAAAGACTCGAGCAGGAAACGCAACACAAACAATACACCCACCTCTCAAGCAAAAAACACACACAGTCATACCAAAACACACACACACACACACACACACACACACACACCCATACTGGTTTTACTATCCGACAGAGGTACACGTTTCACAGCATCGTACCGAGGTGTACGCTTTATAGGTCAAAGAGCTTAAGATAAATATGGCAAAAGGTTTTCAGGGTGATCACAGTTTCAAATGATGTGAAGAAAATATTGAATTTATAAAGAATTACTGATCAACACCAGACCTACAAAGTGAGGTAGGTAATGGGCAAAAACTCTGTTTCAAACCGAGGTAAAGCACACACACACACGTACATCACCTACAAAACGAGGTACACTCACACATCACCTGCAAATATCGTTATCGACTGTGTGCAAACACACACCGACACACAAACAGGTTCTAGAAAAGCAAATCGAGGTACACGAGATATTTTGTGTGCGTTTGTATCTTGAACTGAGCATGCTAAATGCGAGGTATACCTACCGAGGTATTAATAAAAACTACCTCGCTTGTTGGAGGTACCTCGATTCGTTGCTGTATACTCCTATGACGTACCTCGCTTTGATAGTGTCACCAACGCACCCCCACACACACACAAACACACACACACAATACCATTCCTTCATCTACACACTAAATAGAAAACACGCAAGACAAACATAAAGCAAAGTGAACATAGGAGCCCGCCTTGGTACGGTCAGTAGCAGTCAATAATTAATTAGAAATTAATCATTAACAACCACTGGGGGTTAAACCTGGGTTTAGGGGCGCCCAACCTCACTCTTATCTCCTATATTAACCTATTAAGACGAACAGTGTACATAAAATATAAACCCTATTCCACAACCTTACAATCAAAAAGACCGCCAACACAGTAAGTAAATATATGTAAAACATCATACAAAATTCTATGACAAGATTATTAGTAACACGGGAAAGAATAAAACATTCAAGCCCGTGTTAAAAAATAACCCACTATGACAACGGTCAAATTGTACTCAAGCCACTAGTCTGTAGTTACGAGTAACTGTAAGACATGGAAGGGTTCAGAGTACGACAGAGAGGGGGAGAAAAAACAAAGCACGAAAATCCGACATAACTCTCCC
Source organism: Gari tellinella (assembly GCA_922989275.2). NCBI lineage: Eukaryota > Metazoa > Mollusca > Bivalvia > Cardiida > Psammobiidae > Gari > Gari tellinella. The sequence continues at coordinate 90,702,079 of OV277860.1, forward strand.
GGTTAAGGACGGCTTTAGAGATACATCATCATGTAGTGCTAAGCCCTGTCTGTCGTCGCACAACCAAAGAGGAAAGCATAGTTATCAATTGTAGATTGATCGCTAACCAAACGTGAAGTGCGCAGCAATATAGTTGGATCATAATCTTTTTTGAGGAAAAATCTAATACGTTTCACAAACAGGTTTTGAAAATGAATATGTCCAAGAATCTTACGAAGTCTGTAAATCACATCACCATAAAGCTCCGGATGTGAAATACCTTGCCGCAGAAAAGACTTTAAGTTACATTTATACTTGTTAATGAGAGGAAGATTTCTATAAAAGAATTTAGAAAATGTTTTACGAAGTTTATGAAATCTTTACCCCTGTTTAAGAAGCTTTTCAGTAATAGTTTTATTACGAATGTGGAAGTCCTCAACAGAGGTACAGGCCCTAGCAAAACGAATAAGTTGTGAAATATAAACCCCGTAAGATGTAGAACGGGGAACATCGCCATCTAGATGAGGATAATTTACAATACTAAAATCAAAATCATCTCGTTTATCGTAAATCTTAGAAGAAACAATTCCGTTATTTATTAAAAGATCCAAATCTAAAAATGGTGCCGAGAAATTTGACTCGTTTGTTTTATTAAGGCGTAGTTCTTTTGGGTAAATAAAAGGAAACAACGTATCAAAAAATGGGTTGTCTATATTAAAAATATCATCTAGATAGCGCGATGTATTGTTAAAAGCTTCGATCATATCTGCTTGTGTATCAGGTTTTAGACTTAGCATAAAGTCCCTCTCATAACAGTACAAAAATAGGTCTGCGACAAGGGGCGCACAGTTTGTACCCATATATATAATAGGGATACCAATCACTTGGCGGTATATAGTATTCCCAAAACGTACATAAATATTATCCAAAAGAAATGATAGTGATTTACAGACATCGGTGCAAGTCCACATAGTGTAATGCTTAACCGTGTCATTTGTAAAAAATGCAGGATCAGTATTACACGCCAGAAATAATTTCTTTCTTTGGCAAAAGTCTTTTCAATAAGTTGTATAAGTTTAGCTTTAATTAAATTATGTGCTAAGGTAGTATATAGTGTTGAAAAGTCATACGTACTTATATTGCAGGCTTGGTATTTTCTCTGTTATAGCTTCGTTAAAATTTCATTCGAGTTTTTGATAGACCAAAACAGATTAAGTCCAGAATTTTTCGTACGTCTTGTCATCTAGCAGTAAAAAAAGAAAACGTCATTAGAAGCAATTGTTAACTACGACGCACAATGGACGACGGACGACGACAGACACAGGGTTAGCCCACTAGCTCACCTTGAGCCTTTGGCTCTATTGAGATAAAATTTGGGACTATGATACCCTTTTGAAATCACTAGGAAATGTGACAGTGTTTCCAATGAAAGCTACTAATGAGATAAAATAAGTACGCTTGAGTGTATTGTTTTCATGTGTACATCTCTTGCGCTTCCATCTATTGTTTTTATGTGTACATCTCTTGTACTTCTCCTGCATTTCAATGTATTGTTTTAAGTACATCTCTTGCACTTCAATCTATTGTTTTAGATGTACATATCTTGCACTTCCATCTATTGTTTTAAGGTGTGCATATCTTGTACTTCTATCTATTGTTTAGATGTACATCTCTTGCACTTCCATCTACATATATTGTTTTTAGTTTTGCATATCTTGCGCTTCAATGTATTGTTTTAGATGTACATCATATTGTTTTAGGTGTACATCTCTTGCCCTTCCATCTATGTTTTTAGTACATCTCTTTCGCTTCAATCTATTGTTTTTGGTGTAAATTTCTTGCGCTTCCATGTATTGTTTTAGATGAACATCTCTTGCACTTCCATCTATTGTTTTTATGTGTGCATATAGTACGCATTCATTTATGAACTCGTTAGCGTAAGAACTGTTTTCATATGTATCCCTTCACTGCCTTATCCCTTATACAGTAGTTATTTGCAAACAGTTATGATTCTGAATTGACACCGCGTATCGCGGTGTCTATTAAGGATCCAAATTATTTGGCACTCATTTTATTATTGTATTATGGCAATTAGCCTTAAATTAAAATTTGAAAAATAAAAGCAGACGACAATTTCTAAAAGTTGATTACATCATGGCAGAGAAGGGGTTAATATCATATACAAGTCATATTGGCTCATTAAATATGGCAGTTAGTACCAGACTGTTTCTATTCCACAAAAACTGGGTGTCCAATCTGGTAACGAACGATTTGGAAATGTCACATGCGCTGACAGTGTAGTCGTGTAAAGCAATCTGTTGAAAAGGGTACGATTTACGAGTAAAACGTATGGAAACACTTGGTTCATTTTATCGAAAAATCAAATAATATCTAGAATAAAACAAACATGAAATGCTAGATAAATCTTAGACCAAAGGTACGGAAATGTTTTAATCAAAGTGATACCGTAATAAATACACCTCATATTGCGCTGTGTAAATATTGTAAAACATGGCTGTACACACCAGCTTCTGTCTTTTAACCCATTACACCATAAATACACATTTTTACGACTCTATTTTTTTCCTCCACTAATCAAAATAGTTCCACTCTAAACGGTCGTGAATATGAACCATAGGAAATATTATCCATATCCTAGCAGATGGTAGCGTAAGGCAGGCTGACAGTAAAGCAGAATGCGCATTAAGGCGCATTCTGCTTTACTTTCAACCTACTTTAAGTGGTCACCTGTCTTCAGAACTTAAAACAGGCTATGGGGTAAAAGGTTTAACCAAATTGCGTTAGATTAAAGAATATTTTTCTATGCATTGTCGAGACATGTTATAAAGTAGATCTATATAGTGCATGTGCGGAGCTAGAACAAGGCGTGTGTATTAGTGATGCTTTCTTTGTTCACCAAGACTTCAAAGTCTCTTTATCACGACGGCCTTCGTGAAGAGGTGAAGCCCGTCTTTTACTTCACATCCCTCGTCAACCCATTCCTCGATAAATCAGCCTTGATACGACATTATTTCATTCCTCCATTAATAGAAAATCTTCTCCTTTATACAGTCATTTATAGTAACTATGAAGAAGACAGTATATGTCCTAGCAGAGGACAGCTTAAACTAGAACAGTTACTGTAAATGTATTTATATAAGCAGGACACCGCATCAACTCTTATGCACCTTTGATATTTTTGACATTATGAAATATTTCGCAAACAGTAGGAATTCTAACCCATTTATTGCCGGATATTGTAATGAACTCTTCCTATGTACTTGCTGGAACATTGCATTATAGATAAACAACGGTGATATAAGGACACTGACGTGATTTTTCCACACAGCAGAACGTTTCATATGCAAACAGTGCAGACCCTGATTAGACACCACATAACTCGGCATCTCATTAGGGTCTACACTGTTAGCGAATGACCCATTTAATTGACACTTCATGTATGCTTTAATGGGTTAAGCATCGTCCATTGATCCACACATTTTACCATCTCCTTATATGCCGTTGCGCTAGTCCATTCACATGGTACAATATCTATAGAATGATAACTCTGCACTTCGTTAAAACAAAACGAAACGCAATCGTCATGCAATAAAACTAAGAAATGAAATGCCGACTATATGAAACAGTACTTAACGCGTTAACCTATTTGTGCCCACGATCCCATATATGGGATATAGGAAAACAGTGTATAATCTGATCAGACGCCGCATTATGCGGCGTCTGATCAGATTATACACTGTTTGCTGATAGGAATTTCAATATAAAACAAAATGAAAATGAAAATTTTGACCAGGCATTCCTTTGATAAATAATGGACTTATCCAATATATAAACATGGAATAATCCACTAGGCATAAATGAGTTAATAATTGCAAGCTATTTGGAGCCAAAGCAAACCCCAGTCAGTCGACGTTTGACCATGCTCTACATCGTTTGTCACTGATATATTAACAGCCCCTTCAAATGTTTAAATAACCTGGTAATTCTAGATTTAACTGCATCGCGTTTGCGTTTATTTCCCTTTTAACCAGTTAGCCCATAACACTAATTCACCGTTTTCGCCTTTAATTTACTTCTCCACTGAAGAAACTAGTTATGAGTATGCTCTCAGCATTACATGTATACGTTTATCTTCGATCAATGTACGTATATCGATGCGAGGACACAATGTGTCTTCTTATCTATTTGGTAGCAGTTATAAAGACTCAATGATTCAGCCATAGTTTACATGACATTTATATATATTATTTTGTATTTGAACAATACTGTATGTATAAGTCAAAATAAAATATGTTCTGTTCTGTTCTATAAGAAGTGTTTCCTATCCTAACAGATGGTAGCTTAAAACAATGAAACTAAAGGAGAATGCACTGTAAGGCGTATGCTGTTTTACTTTCAACCTGCTTTAAATGGATACAGTGGAGAATGTGTTACCGGTATTCTTTCCCAATAAACGCGTTTACGCTAAAACTATTATTTCTATTACAAACAGTTTGGAGCCAGATCAGACGCCGGGTAACCCGGCGTCTGATCAGGCTCCAAACTGTTTGCCACCAAGATAAACATGAAATATCAGAATTGTCCAAAAGTTGTTCTTTTCTTACGTTTTAGTGCTTTGCGTTTGCGTACGTTTGCGTTTAAACGGGAAAGAATAACAGATTCTCCACTGTATGCTGTTTTACTTTCATTCTGCTTTAAATGGATACCTGTCTTCAAAGCTAGAACCATAATATGACTTAATTGGTAACACGGTAATAGGTGTTTTTTTTCTGAATTATAACCGATAACGATATTTATAATCGTGGGTCATTCGCTGAAAATGTCACGCTTAGTTCATGTCCGCAACGGTATTTTGTCCAATAGGCCAGTTTGTGTTGTTATGGTAACATGTACCACAAATGGAATATAAACCACTCGTGTTACTATTTCAAGGAACGCTTTTTATTTCAATTACTTTCCAATCGTGTCTGTGGTTACTATTTATAGCTCACAAAGATGAATGTAAACATCCTTGAACATACCTTGTAACAAGAATAGAATTTAATAGAAATAACTAGATATAATTGTCATGGCAATAAACTTGTTTAACCCTTATCCTGTCGGTCGCGATTTGTCTGGCATTTGCAGACTTTTTAGATCCCGACCTGTCGCCACGTTACGCGGCGTCTGGTCTGGATCCAAGCTTTTTGGCTACTGTCTTTCAATTTCTTCTAGTCTAACAAACAGAAACATTAAATGCGCAAATTTCAAAGCTGACGACTTTACGACAGGATAATGGGTACTGCACTACTTTTATATAATATAGACATATAATATATAGCGAAGTGGAACGTGGCCACACAAATATAATGTTACAGTTACTGTGGGGAACTTGTTTTGAGTCTGATTAGACACCGACTTAGGGCCAAAGTTAAAAAGCGTTTGAGCTGAGTCTGAGTGTGTTCTCAAGCATTTAATTTGTCAGATTTGAGCCTAGGCTCGAATCTGACCAATCATATGCTTGAGAACGACTTTAGACTCAGCTGAAAAGCTGTATAACCTTGGGCCCTGATGTCATTACCAAGCTACAGACATCGTAGATTGTTTTGACATAAACACACCAGTATAATGTTTATGCTCACGAGCAATGTAGACACATCAAGGGTATGCCATATGGAGAGCTTCTGCATGTTGTGTACATCTCGTTGAGCCTGCTCATGTATTTAGCGACCGCTGTTTAAGGTATCCTGTTGGTATTCAAAGATATGCGGCCGCTTAATGCTTGGCAAAACTAACATTTATCTTTTATGCTTATGTCACCTGTCAGGCTGTACATTAACTTTAGTGATCCCTAGTAGATACAGGTATGGAACTATCCAATGCTAACCCCTTTCCTGCCATACTCCGAGTAGGCGAGTACATCGGGGTTTTGCAAACATTCCATACTATTTGCCACTCAATTCAATATTTCTTAAGGCAAAAAACATTAAATTTAAATTTAAGAAATCTAAAAGCAGACAAAAAATTATTGAAGAAATTTACGCAAGGAAAGTGAATTGTTAACACTTGTATAAGGCTAGATTTATATGGATCTAACCAGGCTATCAATATCATTTACAGCATGAGAGCTGGAACCATTCAGTGTCAATTTATATACAGACATGAGTGCGTGAACCGATACGTGTCATATACTTACAGCCATGAGTACTGAAACTATTAAGTGTTGATATATTTACAGCTAGAGTGCTGGAACCATAAAGTATCAATACATTAACAGCTGTGGGTGATGGAACAATTAAATGTCAATATATTTACAGTTATCAGTGCTGAATCCCTTGAGTGTCAATATATTTACAGTTATGATGGTTGGAACCATAAAGAGTCAATATATATTAACCGCTGTTGGTGCTGGAACCATTTAATATCAATATATTAACAGTCATGAGTGCTGGAACCATTACGTGTCAATATATGAACAGTCATGAGTGCTGGGACCATATAGTATCACTATATTTACAGTCATGAGTGCTGAAACCATAAAGTGTCAATATATTAACAGTTATAGCTGGAACTATAACGTGTAAATATATAAACAGCTGTTGGTGCTGGAATCATAACGTATCAATATATTTACAGTCATATCAACAGCCTTTGGTGATAGAACCATAAAGTGTCAAAATATTTACAGTCATGATGGCTGGAACCATAAAGTATCACTATAATTGAAGTCATGAGTGCTCGAACCATTAAGTGTCAATATATGTACAGTCATGGGTGCTCAAACCATAAAGTATCACTATATTTGCAGTCATGAGTGCAGGAAAAATTAAGTGTCTATAAATGAACAGTTATGAGTGCTGGAACCATTAAGCGTCAATACAGTTACAATCTAGAGACCTGGAACCATGAAGTATCACTATATCAACAGCTGTTGGTGCTGGAACCATTAAGTGTCAATATATTTACAGTTATGAGTAATGGAACACCAATAAACGTTAATATATTTACAGTCATGAGTGCTAGAACCGTAAAATTCACTATATTTACAGTCATGAGTGCTGGAACCATCCAATGTCAATATACGTACAGTTATGAGTGCTGGAACATCCAATAAACGTCAATATATTTACAGTCATGAGTGCTGGAACCATTAAGTGTCAATATATGTACAGTTATGAGTGCTGAAACACAAATAAACGTCAATATATTTACAGTCATGAGTGCTGGAACCATAAAGTATCACTATATTTACAGTCAAGAGTGCTGGAACCATCAAGTGTCAATATACGTACAGTTATGTACAGTTATGAGTGCTGGAACCATTAAGCGTCAATACAATTACAGTTATGAGACCTGGAACCATGAAGTATCAATATATCAACAACAGTTACTGTTGGTGCTGGAACCATTACGTGTCAATATATTTACAGTCATGAGTGCTGGGACCGTAAGATATCACTATATTTACAGTCAAAAGTGCTGGAACCATTTAAGCTTCAGTATATATATACAGCTGTTGGTGCTTGAACCGTTAAGTGTCCATATATTTACAGTAATTAGTGCTGGAACCATAAAGTATCACTATATTTACAGTCATGAGTGCTGGAATATTCAAGTGTCAATATATTAACAGTCATGGGTGCTTGAACTATAACGTGTCAATATATCAACAGCTGTTGGTGCTGGAACCATTAAGTATCACTATCTTTACAGTAATGAGTGCTGGAACCATTAAGTGTCACTATATTGACAGTAATGAGTGCTGGAACCATTAAGTATCACTATATTTACAGTAATGAGTGCTGAAACCATTAAGTATCACGATATTTGTAGTAATGGGTGCTGGAACCATTAAGTATCACTTTATTCACAGTCATGGGTGCTGGAAACATTAAGTGTCAATATAGATATAGCTTTTAGCATTGAAACCATTTACCGTAGTGTCAATACAACTACAGCCATGGGTGCTGGAATAAATAAATACGAAAGACTCAAGCAGGAAACGTAACACAAACAATACACCCACCTCTCAAGCAGAACACACACACACACAGTCATGCCACAACAAACACACAAACACACGCAATACCTTTCCTTCATCTACACACTAAATAGAAAACAACACGCAAGACAAACATAAAGCTAAGTGAATATAGGAGCCCGCCTTGGTACGGTCAGTAGCAATCAATAATTAATTATAAATTAATCAATTATTAACAACCACTGGGGGGTTAAACCTGGATTTAGGGGCGCCCAACCTCACTCTTATCTCCTATATTCACCAACCTGAAGTGTCAATATTCATACAGCTTTTAGCACTGAAACCATTTAGTGTCAATACAACTACAGCCATGGGTGCTCGAATCATCAAGTGTCAATATATATACAGCTTTTAGCACTGAAACCATTTAGTGTCAATACAACTACAGCCATTGGTGCTGGAATCATGAAGTGTCAATATATATATAAACAGTTTTTAGCACTTAAACCATTTATTGTCAATACAACTACAGCCATGGGTGCTGGAATCATGAAGTGTCAATATATTTACAGATTTTAGCACTTAAACCATTTATTGTCAATACAACTACAGCCATGGGTGCTGGAATCATGAAGTGTCAATATATTTACAGTCATTGGTGCTGGAAACATTAAGTGTCAATATATATTTACAGATTTTAGCACTTAAACCATTTAGTGTCAATACAACTACAGCCATGGATGCTGGAATCATGAAGTGTCAATATATTTACAGTCATTGGTGCTGGAAACATTAAGTGTCAATATATATATACAGTTTTAAGCAACTGAAACCATTTATTGTCAATACAACTACAGCCATGGGTGCTGGAATCATGAAGTGTCAATATATTAACAGTCATTGGTGCTGGAAACATTAAAGACCTATTTCTGGCTCAGCAGGATGTCTATTGGATTGTATATTGTGGTTGGGCTTGATATACAACTGTTACATCATATTACCCAGAGGCACCTAGGACAGCATGGCCTAGGGTACTAGGTATTAATACAGGTAGATAAGGGATCTAGCTGATCCATTTCAACACTGTAATATAGTTGCATACATAAACAGATAAGAATAGGCCTTCACAAAAAACCAAAGGTTTGCATCTAGATCATTTCCTTTAATTGTCAAATTATCAAGTTATGAAACCTTTTTCTACACTTTTTAACATCTGTATTTTGTCAACTAATAACAGTGGTATAAGTTTTCTAGAAGATTAACGCTTTAAAATGCTTTGTTTGAATACAGGTGACCACTTAAATCAGGTTGAAAGTAGAGCAGAATGTGCTTTACTTTCAGCCTGCTTTAAGCAACCGTCTGCTAGGATAAATACTATATTTCGTAAAATACTTATTCAGAGTTATATAAATATTTAGACCATGTTTGCAGAGGAATAATTCTTTGTTTGAATACAAGTGACCACTTACAGCAGGTTGAAAGTAGAGCAAATGTGTTTTTATGGAGAAATGGGTTAAATCACAAAAAAATGCCAAGAAAGTTAAGCGTTTTTCTTTACTTTCAACCTGATTTAAGCTACCATTTGCTATGATATAGGGGTAAATTATACCATTGGACACTTATCAGATTTAATAGTCAAAATTGACTAGACTATTTGCTTTTATAGCGACCCTACCATATAGTCAAAATGGACTAGACTATTTGCTTTTAAAGCAACCTTATCATAAAGTTAAAATGGACTAGACTTTACGAGAAACTGGAATTGTTATTACAAAGATTCATGCTGATCAAACATATCAAATATTTTGCTAATAACTTAGTTTTCAGTAATCAGTGTATATCTATTTGTCCTAAAGTCATTAGTATGTCCCCAGCTCATGTGCTTTGTAACTGAGAATTTGATCTGGATCTATAAGGTTGCATTTTTTAAATGTAGTTGAAAGTTGATGATTGTAATGTCATGACTTGCTTGGTAGTATGCTTGATGTTATTTATTAAAGCTAGATTACTATCCCACTGTTTTGCTATGTAGTATAAGACCCAAAATTACAGAATAATAAAATAAAATAAATTTCATCAATTTTTAATCCACAGACAATATCACTGTGTGCTTAACCCTGACCCTGCGGTAATATCTTCTGCTTTACAATTGTCGTCTGCAAACAATATTTAAATTTGATTTGTACATATTTCAATTAAAAAAGTCTCAGCGATAACTGGTATACAGTTTGGATACAGATCAGATACAACATTATGCAGCATCAGATCAGGATCCAAACTGTTGAAAAAATAATAGTCAACTCACGATGCACAGCTTAAGGGTTGAATGCACAGCTATCACTTGCCCCTATATTGGTCTACAACTATCAATTAGTACCCTGCTGTGATAATTTGTTTGTAATAAACATACCCTGATAAGGGCGATCTAATCACCAAGTATCAAGCTGTGATTGGGGGGGGACTGCTATGAAGGACTTGGAATAGGGCTTTAAGTGTCAATAAATATATACAGTTTTAGCACTGAAACCATTTATTGTCAATACAACTACAGCCATGGGTGCTAGAATCATGAAGTGTCAATATATTTAGTCATTGGTGCTGGAAACATTAAGTGTCAATATATATTTACAGAATTTAGCACTTAAACCATTTAGTTTCAATACAACTACAGCCATTGGTGCTGGAATCATGAAGTGTCAATATATTTACAGTCATTGGTGCTGGAAACATTAAGTGTCAATATATATTTACAGATTTTAGCACTTAAACCATTTAGTATCAATACAACTACAGCCATGGGTGCTTGAATCATGAAGTGTCAATATATTAACAGTCATGGGTGCTGGAAACATTAAGTGTCAATATATATATACAGTTTTTAGCACTGAAACCATTTATTGTCAATACAACTAAAGCCATGGGTGCTAGAATCATGAAGTGTCAATATATTTACAGTCATTGGTGCTGGAAACATTAAGTGTCAATATATATTTACAGATTTTAGCACTTAAACCATTTATTGTCAATACAACTACAGTCATGGGTGCTGGAATCATGAAGTGTCAATATATTTACAGTCATTGGTGCTGGAAACATTAAGTGTCAATATATATTTACAGATTTTAGCACTTAAACCATTTAGTGTCAATACAACTACAGCCATGGGTGCTGGAATCATGAAGTGTCAATATATTAACAGTCATGGGTGCTGGAACTATAAAGTGTCGATATATTTAAAGCCAAGAGTGCTGTCACCATAAAGTGTATATCAAACTACAGCCCTGAGTGCCGGAACCATTGCCGTTCATGACAATATATTTAAAGCCATGAGTGTTTGAACCATAAAGTGTCAATAGATGTATATTTACGGCCATGAGTGCTGGAACCATTTAATGCCAATATATTTACAGCCATGTTTGCTGGAATCAATAAATGTCGATGTATTTGCTTATTTGCTTATATATTGACACTTAATGTTTACAGCATTCATGACAGGAAATAAGTTTTTGGAACATTAGGTGTCAATACATTTATAGACATATATGCTGGAACCATTTACTGCCAATATAGTTGCAGATATGAGTGCTGAAACCATTAAGTGTTAATATAACTAAATTCATGAGTGCTTGAACCATAAAGCGTCAATGTATTTACACCACGAGTGCTTGTACCATAAAGTGTCAAGATATTTAAAGTTATTTGTTTAAGTGAGTTTTAGTGTCAATATAACTACAGTAATGAGTGCTGAAACAGTTTATTGTTACAGCCATGAGTAGTGTTGGAACTATCAAATGTCAATATGTTTACAGCCATCAGTGCTGAAACAGTAAGTGTCGATATATTTTTCAATGAATGCTGGAACCACTTTAAATATTTAAAAATGTAAAGCCATGAGTGCTTGAACTGTTAAGTGTTAATATTTACAATCGCCCCATTCAATTCCATTGACAAAAAGTGTGTCCATTTCATATAAACACCACTTTTCGAGAGGGTGGAACTTGTGGAAAAGTCTCGAAGGGGAGGCGGGGCATATGCAGTATACATTCGCGAATTAATCTTTGAAACATGGGACAGCAAACAGTTGGCGGAGTTTTTCAAAATTTGTTCTTAACCGATCTATGCCTTCCTACTAGTGGAAACCATGGTTCCCGACTAATATTCTTCTTTATTAATGAGATAAATTGCAAGAAAATTGACATAAGAATCTACCTTATAAACAGCTCGGCTATCTGCGTTTCTTTATGACAAAAAAACCGATATATTTATTCTTCTCTAAAATGAAGTCACTTCCAATGACATCGAAAAATCGGCATTTTTCGCGCCAAACTGTCAAGTTGTTGACAGTGAAACTTATTTTTCTGCTTTCGAATGTACACATATTCAGTAAATCGGTCATGGCTGTTCCTTATAGGGTACACATTATTCGTGTTATCTACCTCTAATATGGATCAAAAATACATGCGTATTAACAAAATGTTTTTTAATGTTAGAAATTACAGCAAATATATGTAAATATAAGAAATGAACTGATTTTTTTCGCTTGAACGCCGAAAAAAATCAGTTCATTTCTTAAATATATTTACAGCCATGAGTGCTGAAACCATCTATTTGAATACGTAAAGCCATGAGTGCTTGAACTGTTAAGTGTCAATATATATTCAGACATGTGTGCTGGAGCTATGACGTGTCAATATATTTACAGCCATGAGTGCTGGAACAATTAAGTGTCAATATATGTACAGCCATGAAACTGTAAGTCAGTCCCAGTTTGAACATAATTTGTATATAAAACACACATATAAATGTTAAAATCATTCTGTGTGAGGCTTTCAAACCCATACTAACAGACTGAGGCTTTGAGATATAATACAAACTTGCATAACCCTTTCAATGCCATTTTAATTTTATAGTATCCACAGTTTGGTTTTTCAGTCCACCTTGTAGAATTTACTGTCTAAATGGAAAACTTGTACATTTATATGGGTTCTCAGTTAATTGTAGTTATTACCTTTAATCTAAATTTTAGAAGAAAACAAGCAGGCCGTTTTAAGCAGACTGAAGGTGAAGAGGATATTTAGTACAACTGTTTACGTATATATATCTACGAAACCACATGTTCATTTAGAAATTGTTTTTAACATTACTTTCGTTTTGCCTTAACCCCTTATTGTCATGACGTCATCGGCTGTTTTTTATTTATCCAATTTAAATTTCTACATGTATATAACGTATTTTTGCTCACCGAAATATGTATCAATAACTGGATTGGTTATTATATCTATATTTGTAAAATAATATGTTTGTTCTTTGACGGTATAGTCTATTGCAAAATAAATTCGATATGCGGAGTCTATTCAGGATCTAAACTGTTTACAAAAAAATGTACTCGGGGTAAGGCAGTTACGGGTTAAATCGTTATGTGTATTTAGATATACAAATGCCCATCCATTGGAAGACTAATGTTCGTATTTCCTATAAGATACATATAGTTGCTCCTAAACACAGGAGGTCTCTGACGACCGAAGCATGTTTCGCCGAAAACTTTAGTCAAACTTGCTCACCAAACATTGCAATCGGGCTCCGAGGTTATAAAGCTTTTGACTGGAGTCTAAACTCGTTCCCAAGCATTTAGTTGGTGCGATTTGAGCCTAGCCTCAAATCGGACCAATCAAATGCTTGGGAACACACGCAGACTCAACTAAAACGCTTTATAACCTCGGAGCCTGGTTGCATAGTGAAGGCCATCAATAACGAGTGCAACAGAACAGAAAGCTCCTTTAGGAACTTTCTGGATTGCTATTTTTTTTACTTTCTGTATTGCTGTGCCAATTATTTAAGTTTAATATTCAACTTCTTTTCAATTACGGTTAAAACCCGATAATTCCGGAAACCCCGTTAAGGTGGTTCGCGGGTCAACTTATTCCGTGTCAGAAATCTTTGAAATCTTGATTAAATTGAAATATACCATATCAGGGGTGAAAAATCGTTAAAATAAAAACAAATTACAGTACCGTTTTTTCTGACAGGACCTTTTGTCGAGAAAAGCTCCTTTTTTAATAAACGGGAATATTTTCTTTATAAACTAATATAAGTCAATAATTTCTTTACAGTCAAGTAAACTGTACAGAGACTATAAGATATTGTGCAAACAAAAATATGTCATGACATATGTTCTTGAAATATCAATATTTTAAAAAAGTAAAATTCTGAAAATATTACTAAATCTCAAATTACAAAAAAATCTAGCTTTTTAACATACACTAATTTTACTCTTATTAGATAGAAATTACTTAGTTCTACTAGTCGCAAATTTTTTTATGAAAATCTACAGTGAAATTTACATTGTATACATGATTTCCAGAAATTCTGACAAACTGTTAACACAAAACGAGTAACCTCCCTTGAGTTCAACTTAAATACCATACGTCAAACCTGTAATAAGGGACCATTGAATACGGTAGCCTGTAGATCTTTAAAGGCAGGTGACTGCTTAATGCATAACAAAAGTAAGACATTAAGCTCCTTTAGGATCTATCTTTTAGCATTACTTGTGTCCTGTATTAAGCTGCCATCTGTCATATAGGCTATAATCCTTACAAAGTTTAGTTGTCACTTGACTATACTTGCATCTGATAGTATTCATTATTACGTGACTAAACATAGCCTGTCCTTTGATCACTGCGTTATGGATTGACTAGTCAATAAAATCGGACAATTTATTTTTAAAAAAAGTTTTGAAGCGAGTGGGAATCGAACCTAGAACCTTTGGATTTCTAGTCAATCACCATACCAACTGCGCTAACGGAGAAGACACTGAAGCAGATCAAACTTTTCTTTATGTAAATTTTCTACTATTAGCACGTGCCGCAAAGATCAGGTGAAAGTCATCTGCATTTCCGGAACTCGAGATGCGGGCCGCCCGCTGTCGAACCACCTTAAGCCGAATGACTCATTTTGTCCGAAATGAATCGGTTTTCAGAAGTTGGATTGACTTTGTTTGATACAAATTGTAAATTTCCTTGGTCATCGGTATTCTCAAAGTCCGCACTGATTTTGTTATACGGTCCATCTGCATCACTACAGTATGCTGAGTGATACGGGCCGCCGCTCGCTTCCACTGTAAACATGCTATTTTCTTTAACACTGTCAGGAATCGGATTGAGATAATAGTCATTTCCGCTTTGATCACTCGAGTGTGGCACTATACCTATGTCACTGAAAGGATCAGGTGGCTCTACATAGTCGGACACGCCGTATTTGCCATGACGGTTTTCCATGTCTGCAGGGCCCCAGTTAGCAGCTGGCTTCACAGCGTTCTTTAGCTTGATAGAAGAATAAAAGTTTAGATATGTAAATAAAGATTATTCCTCGGATCACAAACGATAACTTCTCTTGTTCTTGTAGATATTTTGGCTCAGCTTAGACGCAAAGTGATCTGCATCTAAACTGTTTGACACAAATCAATGGTTCTGAAGTTATTAGCGCATTAATTTTTACATTTTATATAACTTCGATATCTTGAACTCGGTTAAATCGAACTTACCCGTTTTTCCAAGGCATAGCCACGTTTTAACTTTGAAATATGGGTATGTTCAACCTAACCGAGCATGAAACAATGCAGTTAATGTACCGAACTCTCGGATAGTTTGAGTTAATTGAGTTCGATATATCGAACTTCGACTGTATATAAAGCACAGGATAACTCTAAGCAGATGATATTATGCCAATGACTGTGTTAGACATGCTATTACGTCATCTTGGCAGCGAAAGGGTCAATATATAACACTTATGCTTCTTACAATGTCAGAATTATATTTTCACTTCATATGCTATTGCTTGTGATGTTTCAAACGACATAGAGGTGAAGCTTTACCAAATATTTTTGAAAGTCTCAAACTTAAAATTTTACTCCAAAGGTCTAGATCTACATGCATGTAGCTATATATATTTAGCGTTTCTGGCTTTATCAGCATTGGTCGCTGTTCAGTGTTCTGTTCTTTTTAGCCGAAAGTTAGATACCTTAAGTTATTTATATAACTTACTTCACCGAAACCGTACGGATACTGCTGTACGTATCCCACGTATCGGTCTCCGGTGTCGCATTTTGCCGTCAAAACTTCCAAACAGTTATCAGAATTGGGACTCCTTGAAAAATTAAGTCCTGCCCGTCCAATTGGTGAACTTTCTGATGTTCCAAAAGTTTAAGCCTTACTTAAAGAAAACAGCATGCGAATATCAAACATCGAAGGAAAAACTTACACATCCAAAGCGATATATCTGGACGACAGTGCACGATGTTCGTACTAATGCAGCATTTACAGGGGTCGCTCTCTTTAAAATACATTTTCCTTGCACAATAGAAGTTAATCTTCAAATGCTATACATCGCTATAAAGGTTGAATGATTGTCATTCCAGTGGTTTAGTACATATTTCGACAGAAGAACAATTTTGCCATTATATTGCTTTACAAAACGCGAAAAAAAATCATTTTTAAGTAAGTAAGATGTAACACTTTTTACTCCATTGGTGAAGTTAAAAGTAGAAAAAAATACTCAAAACTTTATAGATTGTTATGAAATTGTGTGGGAAGTCGCTTCACACTTTGCCGGATATGGTGTAAACGTCATTTTGTTTAAACGGCTTGGTAAATTCGTTTTGTGGGCAGAAGATCGCAATTTGAAGCGTGGTAAGATTTTCATTTTTTGTGGATTTTTATCGATTTTTTTCAAATTAAAAACTTTTTTGGTAAAATTATTTTGCAATGAATTATCCAAACTTTGTTTTATTCCACGGTTCACGGAGCTGACATGAATTTCATTTATCAATGAATTTGAAAAGATATATGTAAAGCGAAAAAATATACATTATTGTAAATCTTAAATAATATTAACTATCGTAAATATTATACAAAAACAGTGAAGAAAATATGAAATTAAGGATTGATAGATACTTCACTTCCAGTAGCACAGTGTTGAAGCCGCAATATGTTTACAGTTCATTAATTACGGAAGAAGATGATGTATGACACTGATTTCTTTTATAAAGTAGGCGAAATGTGTGTGTGTTTTCCGTGATCTTAATGTTTCCCTAAAATTTGAGAAAAACGACGTCTTCAGAAAAACTGAAGCTGTTTTCATAACTCATATTTTGTTAGCGCTAACATTGCGTGTGATCTAATTCCATTTTCTTTGCCACTCGGTTGAAAACTCCATAACTAATTATCTTAAACAAGTTAAACAGACGAAAGTTTGAACTGAAAAGTCTGTTTTCGGAATAATGGGCAAATAATCAATCGGTGGTCTTTTTCAGAGTCCTTTGACTAAGGTCCACCTGCGAGATGCAATGCGTGGTCTGAATCTGCATTGTTTGGAAACCTTAATATTTGCATTCATATACACTGTCGTCGAATAGGAGCATTAGTGAAACAGACTATAGATGTACAATGTGTCGTTTAAACAAGAATGTTCGTCATCCTTCTTTATGACGTATGATTATGACATCACGACGTGCCTGTTTAGAGTTTACATAATATAGAATGTACAGTTAAACCCGTGTATAGCGACACCAAACCAAATTCAACAGAGATGTGTGCGGACTGTGCACCCACTAATCTGTTCTTTTTTGTTGTTGACACTGTTTGAGACCATTAAGAATATTAAGTGCAAACTTGTAAAGGATTTTGACCTAGAGAAACATGTTAAGTGATAAGGGGAATATACTTTGTTAGATACAACTCAGATCATGTGTCATACAAAATAACTGACTGGTGTTTAACTCTACTAGCGATATCTGTAAAATATATTTGTACCGGGGTTACTTTTATTCAATATATGTACACCAAAAACGGAGAACCATAACTTAAGAGAACAAATTCACACGGGCATTCTTTGTAGTCTGACAATGTGAAGTCTCACTAGAAATCATGATGCTATTGTGTTTGCTTTCAAAATAGACCGTGTGCTTCTTTATTTGTAAAATGCGTCACTTATCAATGTCAAAGTAAAGAGGGTTACTAGATCTGCATTTAAAGTTCTATCTGTTGTAATATAATATATGTAATGCTATATACGATTCAAACGCTGTATGCAATAACCCACTTTGGACGTCAATTTTGGACGTCGAGTTAGACGTTACAAACGTTAGTACGAACATCATGCGCGACGTCAGTCAACAAATACGAAGAAGAATGAAGGAGTAAAAGAATGAGCCTATTGATGGTACACACCTCCATAGCGATAATACATCTGGGGCCCGTTTTACTAAACAACTTACGCAAAGTTTTTGCGTAAGTCAAAATCGTTTAGCTCTTATTTTACGATCATAAACGTTAATAAACAGCAAACAGCCAGATCAGAGGACGCGCTAAAAGCGCGTCCTCTGATCTGGCTATTTGCTGTTTGTAGCAAGTGATAATAAAAAATATAAATAAAAATTTAAAATTTTGACTTACGCAAAATGTTTGCGTAAGTAGTTTAGTAAAACGGGCCCCTGAACACCAGCGCCTACCAGGAAGATGACTATATGAGTCACTTTAATGTACCAACCATTGGTTTCTTCCGAATCGCATAACAACTTACCCATCCACATCCATATATCTGGACGGCAGAAACTAATAGTTTCTACCTAGCGCATAAAAAACTTACCCCTCGATAGCGGTATATCTGGACGACAGCTCAAATCACGAATATAAGTAAAGGAGTTATAATTATGAGCAAACCAGTGGTATATTTACTAATTCATACTAACCTACTCTTTCATAGCGGGTTTTCTGGACGACAGAGCCAACCAGGAAGATGAGTATATAAGCTACAGTAACGAGTAGATCAATGATTTATTCACCAATATATATTAACTTACCCTTCAATAGTGGTATATCTGAACGACAGTGTCAAATGGACGATGAGAATATAGAAGTCACAGTAATGAGCCAACCAATAGTTTCTCCCAATGCATATTTACTTACCCCTCCATAGTGGTATATCTCGACAACAGCGCCAATCCGGCATATGAGTAGAGGAGTCATAACAGGTTTATCCCCTATGTATATTAATGTTCCCATCCATTAGGGTATATCTTACGACAGCCAACCAGGAAGAGGAGGATATATGTGTCACAATAAAGAACCTGCCAATTAAATTGTTTCTCCCCAAATATACAATAACTTACCCTTCCATAGTATATCTGGACAGCAGCTAACCAAAAAGAGTATGTGAGTAACAACAATGAGCCAACCAATGGTTTGTCTCCGAATGTATATTAACGTACCCCTCCATTAGGGTATATATGTACATCAGCGTTCACTAGAAAGAGGAGTATAGAGGATTCACTATCATGAACCAACCAATGGTTTCTCCCCTAATGTATAATAACTTACCCCTCCAAAGCGGTATATCTGGACGACAATGCCCACTAGGAAGATCAGTATAGGAGTCACTATAATGAGCGCACTAATGGTTTCTCCCCTAATGTATAATAACTTACCCCTCCATGGCGGTATATCTGGACGACAACGCCCACTAGGAAGATCAGTATAGGAGTCACTATAATGAGCGCACTAATGGTTTCTCCCCTAATGTATAATAACTTACCCCTCCATGGCGGTATATCTGGACGACAACGCCCACTAGGAAGATCAGTATAGGAGTCACTATAATGAGCCAACCAATGGTTTCTCCCCTAATGTATAATAACTTTCCCCTCAATGGCGGTATATCTGGACGACAACGCCCACTAGGAAGATCAGTATAGGTGTCACTATAATTAGCCAACCAATGGTTTCTCCGCTAATGTATAATAACTTACCCCTCCATAGCGGTATATCTGGACGACAACGCCCACTAGGAAGATCAGTATAGGAGTCACTATAATGAGCCAACCAATGGTTTCTCCACCAGCGTTGATCTCCTTGCCATCATAGCTGGAAGGGCCGTACGTTATGATTGAGGCTATGAATATGAACTGAAATAAATAAAAATCAACCCCCGAAATTAGAAAAGAGTAATGTCGTAAATTTCATGTAGATCTATAACTTAAGTTTCACTCGGGCATTTTTTTTTATTTCGATTGGGGGAAGCAACCTCATATTATTTACTTGTCCAAAGAACAACCAACTTTTAATTCCAATACACTTTATCCAGGCGCAATGAGCGTAATAGAAGAAATTGTCTGGTTAACCTTTTACCCCAAAGAAGTGATTTTTAGCGTAACTAATTTATTCCTCCGCTGAAGAAAATAGTTCCAGTTTATACCCTCATGAACAATTACCATAACAAATATTTTATATAGCCTAGCAGATGGTTGTTTAAAGCAGGCTGAAAGTAAAGCAGAATGTGCATTAGGACACATTCTGCTTTACTTTCAACCCGCTTTAATTGATCACCTGTATTTAATGTTATATACGGGTTTTATTGGGTAAAGGGTTAATAGCAAGAGCCAGTGCGAAGATAACGCACATCGTACGTTTTTTTTCTTTGCCTTATATAATTGTCTACGCTTTTGTGCTGACTATATACCCGAAACGGAATTTTGTGTATTATCACTCATATAAGCCTTTATAATCATTATATTATATATTGGACATTTTAAATATAATCAAAGTTTATAACTCGCTGGTGCAAAGGTAAAAGTTTACATTTTCTTAATTATTGGGAATAATTTAAATAATAATCTAATGTATGTATATTAAAAGAACTGTTTAATGTTAGACGGTTGGTGAATATAACCTGTAGAGAAATTGAACACAGGGAGATTGCTAATTCGTTCACACGATAACTCTCTCCACAAGCTATTAACGGGATAGCTTACTTTTTGATAATAGCTCGTTAGTACGTTGCTTCAGATCATTGCGATTTGTATGGGACTGAAAACAGTTATTATTGAAGAGTGAACTTTTGCTACAGATCGACGATACGTCATAGAGGTTCCATGACAAGCTGGAAACATTGATGTTATAGAACTGTAGTGGAACCAAGGTTTGGTAGTTGAGCAGAGTCAACGCTGAGAAATTTGTACGAGAATAGATCAACAACGTCGAACAGTTTTCTTGAAGATAGCGCTGGTGTTACAGTTTATCATCAGCTACACCAACGCTGAGCAATAGTTCACTGTATTGTAGCTCAGCAGAAACAACGCTGAGCATACATCAGTAAACAGCCCAGCCTGCACCGTGCTCAAACAGTTTTAGAGTACGAGAAGAATATTGTTTGATTATAGTTACATGTATTAGTTTTGTGGGAAAAATATCTCATCCACTTTTAGTTAGTTTCATCCATTTTATATAGTTTTTCTGTAGTTTCATGCTCAATCATCAGGCAAGATAGCCCAAGGAAAATTCTTATATATTTCATATAGTCTGTATATTTTGTTCATGCCTTAATTAATGTCCGGCTAAAGACACTGTCGCCTCATAGAACGCCCGATAAAAACACAGATCAAGCTTAGGGCTCTAGCATTAGGGTTAGGGTAACCGAACGTCTTGACACAATAAAACAATAACTCTTTAAAATTAACAACCTGTAGAAATAATAATTATGTAACTTAGAATACAATAAGGATTTATATAGATCAAGTTTTATAAAACGTCAAGAATTGGTTTTCAAAATTTCCAATGAGTTGATCTAATATACAATTTGGCGGGGACTTAACGGGGATAAGTTAAAATGTTCATTTTAATCGATATTATCTGGCTCATGATACTTACTATGCAAAAAACGGGAGCACTCACAATCCATGTCACCTTCCAATACATCCAGAACCCTGGCGACTTTTGCCCAATCATCATTTCTATGTCGCCAAAATTTCCAATGAGTTGATCTAATATACAATTTGGCGGGGACTTAACGGGGATAAGTTAAAATGTTCATTTTAATCGATATTATCTGGCTCATGATACTTACTATGCAAAAACCGGGAGCACTCACAATCCATGTCACCTTCCAATACATCCAGAACCCTGGCGACTTTTGCCCAATCATCATTTCTATGTCGCCGATGTAGTTGTTGACACCATAGATCCAGCAGACACCCACGGACTCCAGGACGACAAACATCGTCAGGGAAAAGTTGGCCAGATAAGAATCAATGAGAACTATCATATGCATGCCGCCTTGTGTAACGAGGGGTATGCCTAGTAAAAATAGAAACAAGCAGATAGCGAGCAACCCGAGGCGCTCGAATTTCTTGAAAATCCGCGGGAAAACGTCTTGAAGTGTTGACGCCATTGTCCACACCATGACGAGCTCCGTGTCCAAACCAAGCATAAACACGGTCAGGTAGAATAAGGCTCCCCAGACCGCCGCGCCTGGTAGCTGTGAGATCCCTTGTGCGTAAGAAATAAACAGCAGACCTGGTCCAGCGTCAAACAAATTCTCAATATCAGTGTTTAGACGATGTGCAGCATGGCCGAGGAAAGAAAACACCACGAATCCACTGAGAATGCTGGTAAGAAAATTAGCAAGAGTGATAATAATACAGTCTCGGAACACCGTGGTACGTTTGAACTTGTTGTGACTGGAGAGAGCGATATGGCTGCCGAATGCGATACCTAAGGAGTAGATGGCCTGTGTGGAGGCGCTTGCCCAAATCTGCAGGTCACTTAACTTCCCCCAGTCTGGCAGTATATAGTAACGTACACCAGTCTCGTATCCTGTGAGAGTCATGCCCCGAACAAGCAGGATCAGAATCAAGCCAAAAGGAACGGTCCCGGTGAAGTAGATGACCTATGAGTACAATAGAGAAGACACGTTCATTTATTGTTTAAATCGTTACCCTTTATAACGCATTAACGTACTCCCCACAGAAGAAAATAGTTCCACTTTATACTTTTATGAATATGAGGCATAATAAATATGTTCTATATTCTAAGAGATTGTAGGTCCAAGCAGGCTGACAATAAAGCAGAATGCGCATTCTGCTTTCCTTTCAGTCTGCTTTAAGTGGTACAGTGTCTTCAAAACTAGAAATAGGCTATGGGATAAAGAATTAAACGAAACTAAACGCAATAAGAATGTGGAAAATAACTGGTTTTAAAAATGTTGATTTATTAAGATGCAAACTGTTTACAATAAACATTAATGCTTCTTGCACAAACGAAATTATTGGTAAAGGTCTCGAAAAATGTTTGCAATGTCTTCAATATATCAACATATTCTAAATTCTGTCATTTTCTGAATCTTTTCGTATTTAGTCTCCGTTTATGTTTCGTTTAATATCAAACAGGAAATGAGCGAAATATACAGTACTTCACGGCAATAGAAGTGCCTACAGTGGCTAAGGTTATATCCAACAAACAGTTAGCCAACCTTTCGCGTACCGCGTCACGTCGTCATTGGCGCTCATACACAACTTTGCAATACGTTAAGATCCTCTTCAGACGTTGCGAAACATGACATCTGGTCATGATCCAAACTGTTTAACTCTCATATTGATAGTCAGTGCTTAGCAAACGTTATTCCCCCCCCCCCCCCCCCCAAATTACACCGGGAGCCAACTACGTATTATCATCAAAATGTTTTGTTACGACAACCTATATGGGTATTATAACAGCTTTGTATTTCTTCGAAGTCAGTGTAGATAGTTAGAAATGTTTTGCTACGAAAACAGCTGCCTTCATAGGAATACAATAATACCCATATAAGTTGTCGTCGCAAAATATTTATCATAACACCTGCCCTGCGTTCATTAACGAAAACGCCTCGTGACGCCAGGCCATGGCCCGCTTACCTCAGGGCACACACAGATGCACGTGCCTTCAACATTGCATACTTTTGTCGTTCTCCATAGTCACTTCACCTTTGTGCGCCTTGAGGTAAGCAGGTCGTGGCAAGGCGTAACGAAGCGCCTTTGTTAATGAGCGCAGGGCTAGTTGGTCCCCAGTGAATTACGCGCTTATACATGTCGATTGAAAGCAATCTGGAGCCAGACAAAATACCGCGTCTGATCAGTTTTACAACCTGTTTGTTTGTACATTTCATTGCACTGTGTTTTCGTCTCAATTACGGAAAAGAGAAGCTAATTTCGCACATGTACAGTGAAACCTCTATAAACCGGCCATTTATAAAACCAAATTTCGTTCTCTAACCAGTAAGTGAAAGACGGCAGCTTAAAACATGCTAAAAGTAAGAGTAAATCTGCCTTTCTTTTATCCTGCATTATATAGTCATTTGTCTTATGTGATCTTACTTATTTTAAAAGTGTCTAATTAAGAAGGGGTTTACTGAACTCAAAACCTTGAACACCGAGCACAGGTTAGAGAGATAAATACCCTTATAAATGTGCAGTGTAACCCTTCTATTACGACCACGTAAATTTGTTAAGTCTAAGGTGTTTTCGACGGGTGCCTGCTTAACTCTTTGAACCCTAGTCACGCATATATGCGTCATATGCAAACCATGTACCTGAAATGAGTACAATTGTCCTATGCAAACAGTGTAAACCCGAATCAGAGGGCTCCTTAAGGAGCCCTCTGATCAGGGTCTACACTGTTTGTCATTTTGACATATACTGTAAAAATCAATCTTAAAAGGTAAAAAATAGACTAGACTAAATTGAAAACTAGAATTTTCCATTTGAGGTTTTCAGGGAGGAAAGGGTTAAAGCAAGGTGGCAGATATAACAGAAAGCTCCTTTAGTAATAAAAAGGTTTTACTGTACCATTTTTCCTCCAAACTTACCGTGTACAACCAAACCTATATGATAATCTCATAATAATAATAACGACTTTATTTAATATGGATTACTTATTTGGTATTGAGCGACCGTTCAACTTACTGCCAATAATCAGGTTTTTAAGTAGTTTGTTGTTAAATGCAGAAAAGCAATACTGCAGAAAGCTCCGGTGGGATCAAGCTCCTGTGAGAGCTTTCTCCTTTATTTAGTAGTTACCACAGGCGTTGATTACCTCGAGGCTTATTCAATAAAGGCTTAACAAAGTTTAACTGTATACGTAAATTGGTAGATACATGTACATGTAACTCTTCCGGGTTGTACAAATTGTTCGATCGAGGGAGGAATAATAACCACACAAAATGAATTTACAGCGTTTAAGGCAGCTGAATGCAGAACTGGAATAATGCAGAGAACTCCTATTGCCGTTTAACCTTATTCACTGCCTTTCCCCGTGCGTACAACAGTTCTCCGACTTAAAATAAAGCTTTTTGTATCTTGCATCTTGTATCCAGATAAGGATTCAAATGGTTTGACACACATTTCAATATTTCTTATGCCAAATACATAAAATTCGAATTTGAGAAATAAAAGAAGACGGAAGTTGGTTAAAATTGATGACGTCATGACAGTGAAGGGGCCGTGCCAATAACCACTAAATGCACTCCTGAATGCACTCCCTATTGCCGTGCAGTAACTGTATATTCATAAATATATCTTTCTAAAGGCACCAAACGCCCATTTACCCAAAATTTGTTGCAGACAAATTTGGTTGCTTTTTCAGACAATTTAAAATCAAATCCCGCATTCTAACCCCATTCCCATCGTACTTTAAGCTGCTTTAAGCAGCTGTCTTTAACACTATCAATGAACTTTACTTTGAGCGGTTGAAATAAGTAGGGTTTTATAGTACCCTCATAATCCCAATTAGAACTAGGTTTAGTGTATATACATCTTTGCTTGATCATGTTTTGTAGGGATAAGGATTAATTTTAACACGCGTAAATGCTAAAACAAAAAAATGTACATTGCAAATTACTCGTCGTCCAGACTCCAAACTGTCGCCGTTCTTATTGGAATAAATCTTCTACATTCTAAACAAAGTGTCATTTTCTGCATGCCATTGCATCAATTATTTTTGCGTGTTGTTTCGTTTAACCCTTTCGACTATAGAAGCGTCTTTTAGCGCATTTAATCTATTTCTCCACTGAAGAAACTGTTCCAATTCAAACAGGCGTGACATCTACAATACGACATAGTTTTCTTAAACCATATTAAATGGTAGCTAAAAGCAGGCTGAAAGTAAAGCAGAATGCGCCTTAAGCCACATTCTGCTTTACTTTCAACCTGCATTCAATGTTACCTGTCTTCAATACTAGAATGTGGCTATGGGATAGTAGGAAACATAGAAAAAAATAGTTTCTCAATATGTTTCGTCAGCCATCACTGTGACAAATACATGTACAGAAAGACTACCTTTGAAAGTGAACGAATCCCTCGAAGACAACAGTAGTAAATGATGATCCATACGCCGAGGAGGAAAACAATATTTCTCCCCACAATCGACCCAAGATTGTGGGTTCCATCGGATTCGTGAACTTGAAGAACAAATCTGTTCCAGTATTCTTCCTCTGGTGAGTTAAAACCAATAGCACAGGTCGAAAAGTAGCTACGGAAACGCTCGATTTGCATGCCATCGATATCATCTAGCGACATGTTCCATTGCGTGGCTACGGTATCAACACATGGTTGGTCCATATTTTCTAGTTCAAAGTTTATGACTTCACCCGAAGCCATGGAAGTAAAGTCTGGAAATGGCTGGTCCCTGCATCTGTCCGTGCTCCACGTGTCTTGTGAACAGTGTTGCCATGGTAACGATCCACCAATGTTGACTAAAGCAACCAGCATGAAGTACATGGCGTACATGATCATTGTAGTGTAGTAAATGTTGGTTATCAGCAGAATGAATAGGTTAGACCAGCCTATCCCTTGGAATAAGGGACATATAGACCAGATCTTAACGGGACCCTGTGACGCAAACTGTCCCAAACTCATCTCCAGGAAGAGTATGGGGAACGTGCACAAGCACATCATGAGGATGTAGGGTACAAGAAACGCTCCTCCCCCGTTCTTGTAGCACGTATACGGAAATCGCCATATGTTTCCGAGTCCAATAGTATATCCGAATGTTGTGAACAAAAACTCAAGTTTCCCTGTCCACTGCATGCGCCCATGATCCAGCATTGTAACTGTTCCCGTGAAGTCGTCAAACTCTCAACTATTTTCATCCGGATAACAAAATAAAGGTAATGAAAACCCCTTCCTTGTAAGAATCCTGTGCGTAACCCTTTCACTCCTAAATTTCTTGTGACATTTTACACCTTCACCGTTTCATTGTCGTCTGCTTTAATTTTGTTTAGTTTCGTTCAACCGGAAATGGATTATGGAACTGTAAAATGAAAATTGCACAGAATACTGTCCTTATGCCTTAATATAGTCTCGTGTTGTCGGGGTAGTAATTTCATTGGTGTTCATAAACATTATAAAACATTATTTTGTATTCAGAGGTAGTATGCATTACAGTGTAACCGGACTCCTAAACTACCAGCTGCAAATATACCCAAGTTTACATTTACTGAGCGAAATAAAGTTAAGACAATTGTTTAACATAATATTTCCAATAGACAACTTAACGGTTTTGTGTAGGTCTGGCAAGCAATATCAATGAAATATGGAACAGCAGAAAAAGTAAGATACACATATAAGGTAACTGCATTGAGAGACATCGGTTGCAATAATTTGTTTTCGAGTATTGTTTCTTTAAAGTTTACTCATTTTTAATGCAAATGGATGTTATTTAACACACGACCTAATTCAACAAACGATTGTACACACAGTGCTTAACCCTTTCAACCCTACAGCCCTCTGTTGAGATTACTGATTACATATGCAAACAGTGTAGACCCTGGTCAGAGGGCTCCTATAGGATCCCTCTGATCAGGGTCTGCACTGTTTGATAGTTTCGTTGGTATTTCTTTTCATACCAAATATGTAACAGTAGACTGGTTCAAAATACCTGTACTAGAAGAGTCCGAAAGGATTATAAATACCAACAAGAGAAAATTTAGGTTTAAAAGGGCTAAGTATGATTCCCCAAATGGCTGGATTTTTATTTCTGACTACTTTTCCAACATTACCTATAACTTTCATGAGAAAAACATGACTGACATCGCGTTTTTACTAGTAAAGCAGTTACAATAGAACGAGAGTTACCTCCCTAAACACATACGTTTAAAGTGAAGTCGATATCTTATGTCTTTATGCAATATGAGTGATAAATTGTACCACGCAGACGTGGTTTGCATCCTTAATGTATGGCCAAACGTTTTTCGCTCAGTATATATAAACAATGCCTTCACTGAAGAAAACGTTCCCTTTTTATACAGTATTGAATGTGTAAAATAAGAAATAGCAGATCGTAATATAAAGCAGACTGAAAGTAAAGCAGAATTCTCTTAAGTCACATTTTGCTTAACTTTTGACTTGCTTAAAGTGGTCATCTGTATTCAAAAAGAAACAAGGAGCTATGGGGTAAACTATTCTAAAACCAAGCAATGCTTGCTCTATTGTTGTACTGTCTCACTCAACATTTCACGAAGAACATACAGAGCTTATAGAACAGGTGACCGTTAAATGCAGGACAGGAGTAATGTGAAAACGTATCGGTGTTCAACATATTAGTGGTATATATTTTTACCGTAAAACAGCCCTTTAAGAAAAAATCCAGATCGAGGACCCCATAGTTTTTATACATTATTGTATAATTGGGTATATACTAGTTACACAAAACGTTTAAAACAATCTGAATGTTGTGAAAACACGAAGACACTGTCGCGCTCAACTCTAATAATACCCAAATCCCCAACTGAGACATTGCAAGCAAAACAGAACATGATTCACAAAAGTGTTGTTTTTCAAACAAAGAAGCCCCGTGTGGTTCTGGTGCGACAGCTATGGAATAAGGTTCACTGTATGACTATTGAATGGTCTAAGAGGCGATGAAATGGGATTCAGAATAAACTACAATTTAAGTACCTCTGATTCTCTAGCAGGTGTTCAGTTTCTGAATCCATAGCTCATGCTTTTGTCTCGGTGTGAATTGGATGAGGTGGGTTCAGCATGTTTGTTTGGACGGCGAAGCACGTCAAAACATATATAGACTAGTCGGATTTTGGGGAAATCAAACTTCTGGAGGCATTTTTGCGGAAAAGTTGACAGGCCACCTTTTTATCATAATTAAAGTGTGCTGAATCCATTTAGGGTGTCTGTCACCCTCTCCGGTGCCTTGAAAGCCCAAAAAATGGTAAAAAACTAAATGGCCGCCAAAACGCTATTTTTCGCTATTAAATCAAATCTTTTTGGGATTAAATATACCTAATACATCTGCTTCTCCTTATCTATATGGTTTATCACAACAAATCTTCACAGGAATGTTCATGGGTTGATTCTCCATAAAAAAATTGATAACATGAAGATGTCTGGTTGCCATGGCAACCAAAGTAAAGAATAGAGAAATCTTAAAAAATCAAAATTCTTGTAAAATAAATCACATGGCCCAAAGCTTAGATACTTTATTGATAACTGGCAAACCACATGTTAACCATAATTAAAATGATGTGAATCCAGTTTGTTGTCTGTCCCCATCTCCAATGAAGTTTAAGGCCAAACATTGGTAAACAAATCAACAACACAAAATAGCCACCAAAACTCTAAATTTTCGTTATTCTATGCAGTCTTTCTTGGATTTAATACACCTAATACATTTTCCTCTCAACCACATGGCTGATAAGAACCAACTGTACAAGACTATGTCTTGGTTCAATCTCTTAAAAAAATGATTTCATGCAGACTTTCTGTTGTCATGAGAACAAAAGTGAAAAATCAGGATTTTCGTTATTATATCCAGTTATACTTGGATTAAAATTAATACTCCTAATACATATGCTTTTCCTTAACCTCATGGTTTATTAAAGCAAAACATTACAAGAATGTTCATGGGGTGTATCTCCTTAAAAAAACATTTGTTGCCGTGGCAACTAAGGTAATGAAAAAGAGAAACCTAAAAACCAAGAATTACAAACTTGTAACAGCCCCCCCCCCCCATCTCCACACGTACACACAAGTCCCAAAGCTTAGAAAATTGATGGATACTTACTTTAACCTAGTAGACCTCTATCAAGTTTATACCGAGATCTAAATTTTAGGGGTGTAACAATACACTCCAAACGGTATTTCAATATGTTACAAAATTAATAAATTGGCCCGAACCAGGGTCAACAGTTGTGCATAGACTTATCCTCTATAGGAAAAGAAATATTGTCAAAAACCACAAAGCTCAAGCTTGTATATTAGCATAACACAGTAGACCTTTATCTTGTTTGTTTAAATAATCGCCTAGGCTGATGGTTGGCCCCTGCCATCACAAACCGTTCAGTGTTTATAAAAACATGTACAACGCAGAGCTTAGACATTTTGTGTATAGTACGGCCTAGAAGACATCTATCAATCGTTTGAAAAAGCATATCTCCGTGATAAAATTTACCATTGCCCTATCGTTCTTGTAAGTTACTTTTGTCCATGTAAGAACCTCGTGTCAAAAACCTTACTAGGCCCAAAGCTTTGATATCTAGTGCTCTCTACAACTACTCTCATTACAATTATACCCTCTTTACAACAATGCTTGTCACAGTTGCATAAACAACATTTATTCATTTCAATATACCCCCTCTAAACAACAAACACACATTTTGACTCCCGATTGGTGTTGTTGTAGAGAGGAAGCACTCTAAAATTCTTCAAAGTTTGTAAAAATTTTGCCATAAGGTCAAACATTACTAGTTAATGAATTTTTTTTAATACATTGTCAAAAACATACGGTGACACATACTAGATTTTTTTTGTAAAGAATAACGTTGTAGACCTCTATCAGGTTTGTTAAGATCATAGTCCTGTTTTCAAAATCGTACCCTCCCAGCGGCTCTTATGTCAAATTCTAACGACACAGCTGAACTATATAGAGTCAGTATGGTCATCTCGTTAAAGAATTTTGATCACACAAATAATGCTTCATGGATAATTGAATAAAATGCACCAGCTTCCTAGAGATGTGTTTCATGAATTTCTGAAATGGAAACTTGTAGCAATTAGATCAAGGTGTTGATTTAATCAAGTTGATCTAGACAAAACCCATGGTTTGCTGAACAGAAAGAAGAATGGTGAGAAGGAGTTATTTGTATCACAAAGACCACAACTGCCTTAAGAAAGTGAGTTTTATCGTATGATATTAGATCCACATAGAATATTACAAGAGAAGTGTGCCGCTTGAATTTTGACAAACAAATCAATATGTAATGTCATGATAATGAGCCCCATGCGGCTCTTAAAACCTATTCACAAGACTTCAATGGACCACTGCATACCTCTTGTATGATCAGAAGAGAGTTATTTTTCCAGCTGCAGTTAAGTTTCTGAAATCATATCCAATATTCTCTCGATGTAGGTGAAATGTTGAACTAGCACTACTGGTCTGCCCGATATAAGTTTATAATGTGACGGATTGCGGTATCATGACATGTATCTATGGACTGATATCATGGTTTTACTGCACTATACATGTATCTGTCTCAAGAAGACATCATCTCTTTATAGCTGAAAAACTGTTGGTGAGATGATAAACCCAATATACTCATCCAATACTTGTTGATTCTTCAGAAAACAGACACAAGCTATCGGAGACGAATTGGTGTCAGAACTTACGTCGTATATGATTCCATATGCTTGCCATTGAAGAGTATGCAGATTAGCCAATCATTGTAACAAAGGACTTAGACATAAAATGACAATGCATTCCTAAATGCAAAGGACAAAGGTAACGCAACGCATTTGTTGAGGAAAGCCTAATTGCCATGTAAGGACCGGAATGTCAGATTCCAATACCGTTGTAGAAGAACAAACCACTGATATTTTCATCTCTATTTGATACAGAAAGGCTTATGTTCTAGAGACAGCAAACATACCGTATCAAATGCTGACCGGTCTATCATACAGTGGACTTAGATGAACCACAAGCAATTGTCTTTGCTGATAGCGCTTGCTAGGATATTCAGCCATTCTATATCAGATTGTAACAGCAGAAACAATGTGTTCACAAATGTAGGCAGCAGCTGGACTATTGTCTTCATTATTATTGATGGGCATATCTTTCTGATTGCCATTATGAAGACACAGAAAGGTTCTACATTTGAAGATCTTATTGGTGTTTTAATAAACATGGCAGGTATTATGGGATGTCAATCAAATCTAAAGCATGTAAGAGAAGTGCCAAGGGTATCAGCCCCAGCTGGGGTGTTATTTGCTGATATAATGTACCCCTGCTTGTTGATTTGGGTAATTCCAAGTAACAATACTGACTTGTCAGGAGCTCTCTCTCTCTCTCTGAACAGGCTGCAGAGCTTGATAAACATGACAAAATCATAGTTGTGGCTGGTGAGTTCCCTGATGAGCAAAAAGTCAAAAGCCGAATCAAACAAGCCTGATGTAGACACGTAAATACCCAAGCTTGATAAGAGGAGGATATCAACGGATTATTTTACTCTTTTCTTACAAGCGACGTTGACAAAATAGTTGTTCTGGTCAGATACGCTAATGTTTTGATTCTTCTACTGTCTCACTGCCATTCAATGTATTACACAAAACTCTGGCCGAGAGAGCTGGGGTCACAGAAACGAGTATACTATTCCTGCTCACACTATGTTGTATGACCTAACTGTCCTGGAAACCATTCCAGTCGTGCACGCTTTAACATCCTTATTCCCTCGCCAAAGCAAATAGACTGCATAAAATGTTTTTGCAGATAATCATGGAATGATGCAAAGCTTTGTAAATAGAAATTTTCAATAAACAAATCCTAAAGCTTTATCTGATAAAAAGTACAATATGGAACACTTTATCTCGTTAAACAAGAAAGTGTCAATCTCGACTGTTTCTCGAGTCCCATTCATTATAGTCGGTCACAACAAGTGATGCACTATCATTACATGTGAAGCATTCACATTTCCAGACATTAGAGTAGAGTGAATATCAATAGCTTTCCATCTTAATGATATTTACACCAATACCCACACCAATACCCAAGTTGTGTTTGAAACTGACTTCCTGTAAGTACTATACTAACAATATGATTTAACAGTGAAAAATTGTGCGGAATATCCCGTATACTGTCCAGTGTCCACATCACAATACAAATCCAAGGATAACGACAACTACCACTATGAATAGGAACTATATGATATTTTGAATGCAGTATGTCAGTTATAACTAACCAAGAGTAACTACAGTAGTTACAACTGTATTCTTTAAAACCATGTTTGTGCCAAAACAATGATGTCCATGGTAAACAAATTGAGACCAGATTAGACACCAGTTTTAACAATCTCCAAAATAGTTGCCACTAAGATTTTAATACAAAGTCAAAAGGTTCCAAAAGGAGTTATTTCCAACATTTATTGAACTGCGAAAGCATTAACTTCCGTTTAAACAGGAAAAAACCAGTTTCCCACTGTAACATATCAGATAGTAATTTAAGTAGAGCATGATGCATTGTAAATAGTAATTGTACTCAACTTACGTTAAATGTAAAAATGCTCCTTATCCGCCAATTTCGCTATGGTTATTTTGTACCTATATACAATGTATAAGTGATTTATACATGTACTGGGCATACAAAAGTTGGGTATCGCCCGGGTACCTCTATATCCGCTTCTCTCTCTCTCTCTCTCTGTGATGTCCAATTAGCCCAAAGTTAGCAAATTTTGACAAAATTAAACCAACCTGATTTTATCTTTGGTTACCATGGCAACAAAAAGTCTGCATGAAATCATTTTTAAAGAGATTGACCCAAAATAAAGTATTGTACAGAGCTTTTTGGTTGTATCAGCCATGTGGTTTAGGAGAGGAAAATGTATTGTGTATTTGATCCCAGAAATACTGGATAGAATAACGAAAATTAGCTTTTTGGTGGCCATTTTGTGTTGTTTTTTACCCATTTTTGGCATTAAACTTCATTTGAGAGGGGGACAGGCAACACACTGAATTCAAATCACTTTAATTATGGTTAAAAGGGGGTCTGTCATATTTAAATAAAGTATCTAAGCTTTGGGCGATGTGATTTATTTTACAAGAATTTTCTTTTTCTTAAGATTTCTCTATTTTTTACTTTGGTTGCCATGGCAACCAGACATCTTCATATTATCATTTTTTTTATGGAGAATCAACCCAGGAACATTCCTGTGAAGATTTGTTGTGATAAACCATATAGATTAGGAGTAGCAGATGTATTAGGTATATTTAATCCCAAAAAGATTTGATTTAAGGGTGTATCAATGTCATGAGCCATTTTTTTCAAAGTATTTAACTTTTTGTCTATCATTGTTTTTTTGGAAGAGCTATTTATGATGAATGAAAAAAGGAAAACAAATATATATGGTGGTGTCCTTTTTTTGAGCTACAGCGATTTGAAAAAGGTATGTCAAATTTGGATTTTTTTTCTCAAATTTTACCCATTCAGAGTACAAGCTTCAGTAAAATCTATTTCAAAACAAAACAAAAATGTTAATTTGGGTTTTCTTTATTTATTTCATGTCTATGGTGGTATGTTCACATATAAAAACCAAATTTAGACGAAGCAGGCACCAGGTTTGAACAATATGGATCCTTGAATATCAAAAATATGCTTTATTTAGGGCATGATTTTATTAGATTT
Source organism: Gari tellinella (assembly GCA_922989275.2). Lineage (NCBI taxonomy): Eukaryota > Metazoa > Mollusca > Bivalvia > Cardiida > Psammobiidae > Gari > Gari tellinella. Next base: position 90,736,522 of record OV277860.1, read on the forward strand.
TTTATTTTATGAAAAAAAGTAAAAAAGTTTGAAAATGAAATAGTTCTAGTATTTAACTTTTTCTTATATTCTACCAGATGAAAGCCCATACTAAGGCAGTTCAAAATATGAAAAGAAATGGAAAGGTCAGTGTTGAAAATTTTGAGTTATTAAAGTAAAAAGAGTTATCGCCCCTTACAAAATTTACAAAAAAGTACCATATCGATGATATTTAGAGCTTTATAAATTTCACATTTGGTGCCTTTTTTTTCTTAAATTAGTTTTTGTATGAAGAAATACTACCATAGATAGGAAATAAATAACACAAAACCAAATTATCATATTTGTTTTCATTTAAAATGGGTTTTATTGAAGCGGGCTGTTTGAAAAGGACAAAATAAGAGGAAGTGGGTGGGGTAAATTTACATGGCCGTAGAACCAACTGTTGTTCACCAAAATGTACACTTTTTTCTATTTTTTCATTCATCTTAAATAGCTCTTCAATACAAAACCATCATAGAGTGTTTTCATATACTTTGAAAAGTTCCCAAATTCATGACATTGATACACCCTTAATAGCGAAAAATAGCGTTTTGGCGGCCATTTAGTTTTTTACCATTTTTTGGGCTTTCAAGGCACCGGAGAGGGTGACAGGCACCCTAAATGGATTCAGCACACTTTAATTATGATAAAAAGGTGGCCTGTCAACTTTTCCGCAAAAATGCCTCTAACATTTTTTTGGAGCATATTTCTGAGATTTCCGACTAGTCTAATATGTGACAATGAACAAATCTAACAACACCAAGTAGTTCGCACTTGCAATGGAAAGATATAACGAGGTATAAATGACTTTCAGAAAGCGCCTACTCGGTAAGCCTTTTACACCAAACATAGCTAAGCTTTATTTCTTATTTATTTTCACAAAAGCGTGCTATTTCATACTTTGTTAAGTATTCAACTCTCACCTGATTACAGCCTCGCGAAATAATATTACTTGATTATCGATAGAGGTCATGTGTCGTAGAAAAGAAGGACACGTACCATATGTCGAGATAATCTAGTGGTTAACGCGTACGACTGTGAAACTGGAGGTCAGAGATTCGAATTCATTCAGTGCAAATCGTTTTTCTTGTTCTTTTGATCATGTTTGTTTGTTGTTTTATTGTTCTGTTTAGCTAAACGTTTGGAAAGGTCATGCCATTGTCACCACACTTTAACTTGTGTCGTTTTTGTTGGTTTGTAGATTAATACTTTGTAAGTGAACATTTTTAGGTATCCCTTTAAAGTTTGGAACAGTTGTTCAGTATGCTAAACAATTTACATCAGTACATGTAATTCACTATTCTTCCAGTTTACCTTAAATCTAATGATGTGATCAGCTTATACCACGGAATACTACATTCATTTCAGAGCATGCAAAATAGCCATTTAAATGATACCAGCTATACATCGAGTTTGAAAAATATTTCAAAACGACGGACGGCGACGTCGGACGGACGTTCCTACGAGACGGTATAGATGTGGCTAAATCTTATGTTTTCTATTCCGTGGCTAAATGGACAACCAAAGTGAGTAAACATGCAAAAAAAATCCAAGGTTATTTTCTATTTATTCAGAATAAATCTAGAAAGCATGCATTCCCTATTCCTATCTATAGCTACTCGATCGCCAACAGAAAAGTCGTTTAACTCCATAGTTGGGTATAAACTTTGACAGCGCGTAGGAATACACATTTTAGTAAGACAACATTATTTGCACAATTAAACGATAAGTTATTACGAGAAATAAACACTGAGTGTTATTCCCCGCTCACATCGTAGGTTATGTTATAAATGTCATTCAGTACATAAATGGAAAGAACAATAAAGACCCGACCGTATAGACAGTGTACAATAATGATGTATGAAAGAAAAATCAAAACGACTGCACTTGTCTAGCTGTATGGGTTTTTAATAAAAAAAATACATTTGTTTACATGTATAAATTAGGTCAAATAAAAAAATACACGTGTTTCCGGTAACCAGACTTACCCTACATTTTCCCACCGACCCTAAACATTTGTTCATTTTTTCTAAAACTCTATAGGCGAATGACGTTTGCAGCGAATGTTTTAGCAGTGTAATAGTAGTTATCTGCGCCTAATTGTTCAAAATTTATTTATAGAAGTTTAAGTGTTCTTAAAATGGATTATCCAGGAACAAAACTAACTCCGAGACAAACCTCCTTCTGAAGAAAGTTGATAACTTTCTAAAAATGTGTTTTAAGTCCAGGCACTGTCATCCTATTTAAAATAGTTGGAGGCAGAACAAACGCCCAGTAATCCAGCATCCGATCAGGCTTCAAAGTGTGTGAAGCACATCCTCGTCCACATCACTTTCTAATCAACATTATCAAACTTGAATGCTATTTGAATAATAACATAAAAACTAAACAATCTTTAAGCTCTGTATCAATATTCAATATCAATATCAATATTTCGCCGTTTTCAAGAAAACAATGTATCTGACAGGCAACTATGTCACTTTTGATAATGTTTACAACAAGTTGTCTTTCACATAAATGCTTCCCTTGAAAAAGGATATTGTTCGGATTAATTATTCAGAGCCTTTCTCGAACATTATTGTATCTACGTTCCCCTGAGGAAAGAATAAAGTTTTCCTAGCTGTAATCAACTTAGTACAAACTATTGCGCTCATGCAGAGAGTAAACTGTAAAATTCTTTTTGTTTCAGCAAACATCGCCAACTTTATTTGGTTTCCTATGAAATATAGAGGTTTTACTGCTGTTTGCTTCGTTTTATTGCTTAAAAATAAACATCTTCAAGTTGATTGATACACTAGAAATGGTGTCGAAGTAACCTGATTCTCACCTGCTTCGAGGTCAAGAATATAATGCGTCATGTTGAACACAAATATTATTTCAGTTTTAACTTACCTGAATCAATGTAATAACCAATATTCAACCCGATACCAATTTTCAGTATCATAAAAAAAAAAATGGGAAGTATCAAACTAGAGATCTGGGGCCCGTTTCATAAACTAAGTACGACAAAAACGGTCGTAAGTCAAAACGTTAAAATCATTTTGATTTCTGATTTCTCAAACTAATCCTGTATTGTGACAACTCTGTGGAATCGTCTTGTAAAGACGATTCCAAAGAGTTGTCAAAAGAAAGGATTAGATAGAGACATAAGTAATAATTGAGACTTTTATGATTTGACTTACGACAACATTTGTCGTAAGAAGTTTTATGAAACGGGCCCCTGGGCGAAAAATAGGTATCAGTTCAAAACATAACAAAAACTCTTTAAAGAATGATCATTTATAACTTTACAGCACTAGTGTTTGACACAAAATGAACCTCCATACAAATATGCATACTATTACAAATAATAAAGGTATCCCACCCTCTCGCCAACTCCGTTTGTATAGTATAAGCTTTTCTGGTCTACAAACAGACAACTATATTACACATGTTCATATATTTATAAAATAATTGGTAGTAAATAGTTTGGAGCCAGATAAAATATCACATTACTCCGGCTCAAAACTGATTCAATTGAGCCTTATTGTTTCAGCACAAACGTGTTCATTAGACCCTAACAATGGTATCCCTTTCTCCCCACATCTAAATATGCGTAACTACAGTAGTCTCATACCCACCGGCTTTCGTATCTGTTTCTGCTTTCATTGGCAGCTGTACTTTATTGTTCGATACTAGGGCAGTTTCATAGCCATCGGGTTTCGTATCAAACACTGCTTTCCTCGGTAATTCAACATTTGTAGTTCCATAATTATCAACTTTTATATCTGTCTCTGGTGTCGTGCCATCCGCTTCTATCCCCGCTGTTTCATCGTTTTTTGTTTGTTACGACAGCAGTTTCATACGAGGGCTGTTATTTAAGTTCGTAGACTTTCTTTATAACAGATCAGGTGTATTTAATAGAGAAATGAAATGTACATCATTACAAAATATATTCTTTTTTCTATCACATGATCTACACAGCAAACGTCTAACTTTAATATCAATAGAATAGCAATACATTAAAATCAACTCCCTCTCGACACCCGGGGCACGGTACGACAAATTCGACGTCAAAACAACGTCATAACGTCGGTACACGTGACAGGCAACACTTATCGCTATGACTCACCATGGGTAATCGATTCATTCTTTCTCATCGTACCCCCCATTTAACTGTACACATTTTTCGTGGCGCATCACCCACTTGTCATATGTGTTTCTGTACCAATCTTCTGAAAATGAGGACACAATACCCTGAGTACAGGTCATTAACTCTTCCACTGAATCGTAAGCATCACTTTTTGTTTCAGGATTCGTTGTCGATTGTAGCTTAACACTGTTGTTCGATAGCACTGCAGTTTCATAACCATCACTTTTTGTTTCAGGATTCGCTGTCGATTGTTGCTCAACACTGTTGTTCGATAGCGCTGCAGTTTCGTATCCATCACTGTTTTCGAGGTTCGTTGCCGACTGTAGCTCAACAATATTGTTTGTTACCACTGCAGTTTCATAGCCATCTGGGTTATTTATGTATCTATCATCTTCCGTCGGCAGTTCAGTTTGATTATGCGAAACTACAGCATCTTCGTAACCATCGGACGTTTTACCAGTCACTGCTTTTGTTAGTAGTATAACTTTATTATTTGTTACTGGAGCAATTTCATTTCCATCCAATGTTTTGTCAGTCGCCACCACTTTGGTTGGTAGCAAAACTTGATTATTTAACTGTTTAGCAGTTTGGTACCCATTACCACTTGTTTTGGTGTTTTCTGTAGAACGTACATCACTCCTATTTTGTGAAATTACCGCAGTTTCATAACCACTATTGGTTAGTTCATTATTTTCTCTTGGTGGTAGATCAGGTACTGGTTGATTATTCTTGTTTATAGCTATAACAGTTACATTATTGCTCTCATTGCTATCAGTTCCTGTTGAAGTCCCTTCTTTGCCACGACCACCATTCAAATGAGAGCTCTGCGTGGTTCTTTCAGGGTTTTCTGTACTAACTTCTTGACCAGCTGAACCTTTCTCAAGAACATCATAGGTGTGATTTGCACTACTATTGTCATCAGTAGTACCTTTACTTTCCTCAATATTTCCATTAAGTGTGTCTCCAGTCGTGTTGCTTTTCACCTCGATATGATGGTAATCTGGAAACGATGCCTTGGCACTAGCACCAATGTCTGTTGTTCGATTGTAATCATCCACAGAACTCGTGCTTAATGTGTGGTTATAGTCTGTAGAATCAATAGCCTGTTTATTTTGGGTCTCTTTTATACGTGAATAGGAGTTTTTAGCCTGAAGTCGACTGTAGTTTGGATGTAGAACGACTTCTTTGGCATTGAGATTCGCTTTGTTGTATTCGTTACTCTTAACTGATATCCTTGAATAGTCACCTGCGTCAATATGGAAATCATTTATGGTAGCATATGTTGACCCTTGCCTGGAAATAGCGGCATAGTCAGGATCCTCTTCCCTCGTGGCATGTGTGTAACTCACATGATGTTCTGACACTTTACTTCTAGTTAATCTCCTCCTTGATAACAAAATGAAATGAAAACAATATAAATTAAATGCAGTAAATTGGCCACTATTAACCCCTTCACTGCCATGACGTCATCAATTTTAAACAAATGTCGTCTGCTTTTATTTCTCAAATTTTATTTTAAGTTTTTTTATTTAAGAATATTTAAATGAGTGTCAAACAGTTTGGATCCTGATCAGACGCTGCGTCACGCGGCGTCTGATCAGAACCCAAACTGTTTGCAAATAATAATCGTACTCGGGGTAAGGCAGTGCAGGGGTTAAGATACTGAATTGTAGTTTTTTATAACGAGAATTTTACTTAATGGAGAGTAATGGAAATACAAAATGCTCCTTTGAATGAACCATTGCTTTGAGCTGCATTTATCATCATCAACTTGTTTCCACTTGAGAGAGGACTTCTTACATTAGAACTCTCTATAATAACCACTAAAAGAAGGCTAATTTATTGTATAAAAGACAGGCGGGAGTTTGAAGCAATAGTTTAGTTTAAACATATTTTATTCCATAAATATACATAGAAATGGGGTTGGGCCACAAGTTCTCACAACATTAGATTCGGCCCTTCCCCTTGTATGTAAACATTCAGACAATATATACAATGGCTCTTAACATATATAACTATTTAGTGACAACAAATAGAAGGAGTGGTTAGTAAGAGAAGAGAAGGAGAAGAAGAAGAAATAAGAAATAGCTTACTAATGATACTTATAAAATAACTTATTTAATTTGAGTGACATTATTTGGATCAGTTGGTAGCAGCTGAACATGTACAGTTTGTCTTTTATCCAAAAGAAGATAACAAAGTAGTCTAATAGATGATGTAGCTCAATGCAGAACAAAACAACAATGCAGAAAGTTGTTATGTGAAAAAATAACAGCAACTAAAAGTAAACAGAACAAATCACATTTGGTTTACATTAATCAAATGTGAAACGCTTTGTTTCTTTTATATATCGGTGTACAGCATCAAATATAACCATATTGTCATCATTAGTTAAGTTGTTACACCCGTGCATTAGTAATACCGGGTTTAAAGGATGAAACGCTCTAATTGCATTGAAAAGTTTTATTCTTTGGGCATGGTATTTAGGACAGACAAAAAGGTAATGCTCTGCATTTTCTATTTGGTTACAGTGGGTACAGTTTGGATTGTTTGATATGTGATTATCATAAAGATCGCTGTTTAAATTACTACAGTTGTTTCGCAGACGTGCAAGCATGACTGATAAATATCGGCTTCCATGTAAATAGAAACATGGTATTTTGATTATGGTATGTTTAGTAATATTTTCTTTAAAACTTGAAATTGAAGGAGCATTCTTGAGAATATGTGCTGTATTATTCCATAATGCAATTGATGACGGAATACATGAACTACGAAATATTTCTGTTCTAGCAAAAGGAACAGGAATATCAGTAGCGTTTCTTAAGTTATAATTTCGCTCTATTGGGATTTGAGGAAATAATTCATTTAAGTAATCAGGCAACATATTGTGAGTTGCTTTATACATGAAACAGAGACGTTTTATTTCGCGACGCTTTTCTAGAGATTGCCAACCACATTCTCTATACAAATTCTCAAGAGAGACAGAACGTGTTAATCCTGTAACTATACGAGCAGCCTCATTTTGGAGTTTCTCTAAGGAATTTGATTGCTGCACTGTGCAGCAATCCCAAACCTCAGAAGAGTATTCCAAAATTGGTCTCACGTAGGACATATAAATCTGGTTTAACGCATGTCTATTTAAATTAAATTTCAGTCTACGCATTATGCCTACTACCTTTGAAGCAGATTTTAAAATGTTATCTATATGAGTATTCCAGTGTCCATTTGAGTCAAGAGTAACGCCAAGATGTTTATGGCTATCAACAAAATCAATATGTGTATTATCAAAGCGAAGTGATGGAAGTATTTCATATTTTCTAAGTGAAAAAAACATAGCTTCTGTCTTAGCAAGATTAAAATTTACGAGCCATTGATTAGCCCAGTGTGAAATAACATTGAGATCATGATTTATAATACCTTCAATATCTTGAATTGAAGAAGCTGAATAGTATAATGAGCTGTCATCTGCATATAATCTGGTTAAACTTAAAAGTGATTCTGCAATGTCATTAACATAAATATGAAATAAAAGAGGGCCTAACACTGACCCCTGGGGTACACCAGCACAAACATACTTCGTTGATGAAGAATGGGAATTTATAACAACTTTCTGCCTTCGTTTAAACAAATAATTGGAAATCCAATTTAAAAGTTTGCCTTTTATACCGTTTTGTTCCAATTTAAAAAGGAGACCATTATGCCATACCCTATCAAACGCTTTTGAGATATCACAAAATACCATGCAACTAAATTGTTTGTTTTCAAAGGTTTGACATATATGGTGATATATATCTATTAATTGGTAAGAAGTAGAGTGCTTAGGTAAAAAGCCTGATTGATATTTATATATAAGATTATTATCAATAAAAAAATTATACATATATTTAAATACTATTCTTTCAAAAATCTTTCCATAACAACTTAATAAAGCAACAGGACGGTAGTTGGAGACGTTGTTTTTATCACCCTTTTTATAAAGCGGAGTTACGTTTGCTAACTTCCAAATGTCGGGGAATATTCCTTCATGTAAAGATCTATTAAATAACAAAGAAAGAGGTTTCGAAATTGAGTGCGACACATTTTTAAGCATACGGTGACTAATTTCATCTGGTCCGGATGCTTTATTTAATTCAAGACTACCGATTATATCTTCAATTTCTTCCCTTGTAATATAAATATCACTTAAACTTTCAGTTGTTTTGCCTATAAAAACAGGGAGTTCGGCTTTACTGTCGTCAATACAAGAAATAGAGGAAAAATATTGGTTTAAAACTTCAGCCTTTTCTTCGTCTGATGTATGAAGATGCGACTCACCAGAAGAAGATACAGTACATATTGGAGGTATATTTGCAGAGGAATCATTATTCTTAACAAAATGGCGTATAATTTTCCAAAAACCACTTATGTCATTGTTTTGCAAATTCGAGAGGGAAGAATCAAGATTTTGGAAAAATGTTTCTTTAGCATGCTTTTTCAAATTATTTACTTTATTTCGTAACTTTTTATAACTATTCCAGTCATTCTGTTTCCCTGATTTTAGAGCAATACGTTTTTGTCTATCTCTTTTCCTACTAAAAGCTCTCAGAGTAGAGTCAAACCACGGTTTGTCGTCTCTTCGAATAAAGATAATTTTTGATGGCACACATGTTTCAACAAAGTGGATAAAAGTATCGGTAAATATTTTACATGCATCATTAACATTATTGTCTAAAAGACAGTTCCAATTGTACTCTAAAATATATTCGTTCAGTTTATCAAAATTAGCGTCCCTGTATATCCAAATTTTCCTTTCAAATGTATTATTAATATGATATGAAAGTGGAAGTGATATTAAGGTAGCTTTATGATCGCTTATTTCATTTGGGACATTCAAAACATCAGCTTTATTAAATGGCATATCAAAAGGAACAATGATTGGATCGAGTAAAGCATTAACTCTAGTAGCCTCAGTAATGACATTTTTCAGTGAATTATTTATAAGTATATGCTTTAATTTTTTATATGATTGATTAAATAGATCTTCATTTAAATCTCCAACAATAACAATATTATTTGATAACTCAAAGGCTTTTTCTATATTTAAATTAAAATTATCGAAAAAAATTCGATCTGCTGTTTTAGGACTGTAGAAAACTCCTAATAAATAACTTTCGCGTTTGTTTTCTATTTTGATCCACACAGATTCGTTACAAAAAACTTCCAAATTTAGAATCCGCGAATGCTTTAGATCATTTGAAACGTAAACAAGAATACCCCCACCATGATTAGACCTATCCTTTCTATAAGATAAACTGTGATAGTTGGATATTTGCAATGCATTATCTGATATGCTGTGGTTTAAATGGGTTTCTGTAAAACAAAGAATATCAAACTCTAATAATGAATCCGTAATAAAGTCCAACTTGTTTCTTATACTTCTTATGTTTAAATGCAATATTGTTAAATCATTCGTGGTTGGACCTGGGTTTAATTCTACATCACCCGCCTGTATCAGTAGCAGTATCATGACAATGCAAAAATGTGAGGAATACAAAATTTCGCTTAAAAATAAACTGAAATGTTTAACATGTGAGCTAATACATCTGAAAAAACGAACCATTAAACAGAAAATATACAAAAATGAAAGCTTACAGTAGACTCTGCTGCAACCTATGTATAGTCTGCAGCAGAACAAACCAATGGAGGCTCTCCAAGAAGCTAGGTCATTACCCATTGGGTATTAAATTTTCAGATAAACTTGAGCACTCCTCCATAGAGTCTGCTCCGCTGCAGAAAACACTGTGAATCCATAATGCCACACTATCTAAGATGCTATTCAGAAAGCTATTTGAAGAAAAAGGCGAAAAGATTGAAACAGAATAAGTAGAAAGAAACAAAGAAATAACACAAACATATGCAGTATACACAGGTAACATAGAAATAAAGTTAAGTTGTAAGTTAAGTTTTGAAGCAATGTGAGAGTTAGACAGAAAGCTCCTAAAGGAGATTTCTGTTTAACTTTCGCCTTGCTATAAGCAGACACAAGCCTTTTCAAACTTATCATTAATACACTTTAGTTGTCATGATATATATGTTTTACTGTACTTGGGTTCTGTACTTGGTCCAAGGTTATATAGCGTTTGAGCTGAGTCTGAGTGTGTTCTCAAGCTTTGATTGGTCAGATTTGAGCCTAGGCTCAAATCTGACCAATCAAATGCTTGAGAACGACTTTAGACTGAACTGAAAAACTTTATAACCTTGGACCCAGGAGTCCAGCTGTTTGCAATACTCGTACACTTGTTTAAGCCTGTCTCACACAGAACACGGTTGGACACACGGTTCCAATACGGTATACTCGGTTATACACGGGTTGACTGGTACGAATGTAGCACGAGTACGTACGAACAAAGGACGGATATACTCGGTCAAGCAAGGTTTGTCACGGTTTGAACACGATTTGCAAAACGATTTTCATACGATTGTTGTACGGTTCCAAGTACGGTCTAGTACTGTCTGTTACGGCCTAGTACGATTAAACACGACTTTTACTGGATTAACTGGACATTTACAGGGTTTACATACGGTCCCACCGACTTTTGTTCGAGTTATGCTCCATACGATTTATATACGATATTGACACGGTTGAGCTCACTCGTGGGAGTGGACTTCATGTGCGGTTGTATATACGGTCTCGTACGGTCTCACACGGTCTCTCACGGTCTTGTACGATCGCTAATACGATCATACACGGACATGGCACCCGTGCCAATATTTTAAATGTTTTACAAATCATACACGGCTTTCACGGATACACTCGAATGGCCCGAGTGTAACTCGGATAAGGCCACGGTTGGTTTGGTTGTATGTACGGTTTACACGGGTGGCCAACCGTATAAGCCGTGTGTTCTGTGTGAGACAGGCTTAACATAGTTATACATCTACAATAAACCCTGTCTATAACCACAGCTCAATTGTGTAAACAGGTGGCGGCTTAAAACAAGGTGACAGTAAAACAAAAACATTGTTAACCATCACCTTGCACTAAGCTGCCACCTGCCTTTTATACAAATAAGTAGTCTTCTTTTAAATGGTCGTAATTGAGAAGTTCCATCATGTGTACCATCAAACAGGTTAGGAAAGCGCAAAATTACCACATAAAATTGCTGCAATAGTTTAGAGGTTAGAAAGTCAGTAAGACGTACAATGTATCCCCTATACCCTTCCCCTCGTAGCTTGTTTCCAGTTTATAGAACAGGTGGTTTCCTAAAGCAGGCTAACAGTTTCGGAGCGCTTTGCTTTATTTGGAGTCTGCATTAAGTATACACCTGCCAATTTTCTTTAAGCAAACATGATAAAAGTACAAGAATATATAGCCCTAATGAATAAGCTAATACGCTAAAAGGCGCTTCTTTGAGGAATGATTACATCTCATAATAATCTTATATTAACTACTGTACAGTAATGGTATTTCTGATATTACAATTACAGCGCTCCCTCTCTACAACGACACCCAATGGGAGACAATCATTATGTGCGTTGTTCGGAGGGAGTCGTTATAGAGAGGGAATTTGGTTTACATTTGCAAACAGCTTGAATTCAGATCAGACGCCGCGTCACGCGTCGTCTGATCTTGATTCAAGCTGTTTGTCACTTGTCATTTAGTGGTTCTTTCTGTCAAAATGTCCATTATAAAACTTTAAGAAGAAGATGACGACAACTTTAAGCAGACGATATTGCAATAGTTAAAGCGTGTCATGTTAAGGGAACTGCGACAAGGGTCGTTGTACGGAGGGAGTCGTTGTTGAGAGGGCCGTTGTAGGGAGGGAGCACTGTATGTTCTAAGTACTTTTAAAATGATAGTCTATTACCTGGTGACACGGTCAAATGCGGTAAATAGACGCATAGTCAAAAATAAGTGCATAGCTAAAATAAGCGCAGTCAATCCTTCACGGTTTATATCCCTATAAAATAACAGCATACATATCTAATTTCAACGCAAGTGGCGGTAGTGGTGTATCGGTGATATTGTTTGTCAAATCCACATGGGTTTTTTTTACATCTGGATTAGGTAAGTTTTCAATTTAGGTTTGGATTATTTATAAACCAAGTTAATCAACCTGAATATCTGAAAGATTCTTAAATATTGTATAATTTTATCAACCTATTACCCATAAACACACCTTTAATTTATTCATCCACTGAGAAATGTAGTTCCACTTTATACTGTCATGTATATGTATCTTAGCAGATTTTGCCTACCAGAATGCGCCTTAGACGCATTCTGTTTTACTTTAAACCTGCTTTATGTAGTAAATTGTTTCAAAACTTGAAATAGACTATGGGGTAATGAGTTAACAAATAAATGGTATTTTGTACATGTTTTACTCAAAATTGAACATCTAAGGAAATAATGTAGTAGCATAAAATGTGTGATAGCACTCACATTTACTTTTATAAAAGTATAGGCAAGTAAATGATTCTGCACTAAACAGTTTGGATCCAGACGAGATGCCAAATTACATTGTTTCTCATACTGAAAATTGATATTTGCACAAATTGAACAGAGTAAACTGATCATTTCAGAAATAGAAGAGCCTGTCTGAAAATTCAGCATGGTAAGGTTTATCAAACACTTGTCTGTATTCTTATAGCTGTCAGATTGGTAAGAACTGGTATAAAGGCGTGTAAGAGTTGTCTCTCTTACCCGATAACTTAGCCAGTTATAACAACACCATGATTTAACCCTAAACAGCCAAAGGCGACGATTTCATCTGTCAACGAGCTTAATTTTCACTTTATAAAACATGGAAAGAAGTGCAGGCAAAATTATCTATTCGGACTTTGGCATTTTGGCGGTTAAAAGGTTAATACAAACCTACAACTTTGGCAGTGAAAGAGGAAAAAGGGCGTTTACTGTAGAAAATGACAGACATTTGAAATTATTGACGATTGGATACAATAAGAGTAGCGAGCAGTTTAGAGCCTGATCACACTTGTTTACCAATTATATTAGTTATTTTCTTAACTCTATGAACCCTAGTCACGCATATTTGCGTCATTTGCAAACAGCGTACCTGTGAGAAGTACATTTTTTCTATGCAAACAGTGTAGACCGCTGATCAGAGGGCTCCTTAAGGAGCCCTCTGATCAGGGTCTACACTGTTTGTCATTTTGACATATATTGTATAAATCAACCCTAATAAGTCAAAAATGGACCAGACTAAATTGAAAGCTAGAATTGCCCATTTGAATTTTCAGGGAGGAAAGAGTTAACGCAGTGCGTCTGTTTGCAAACAGCAACATCACCTGCATTGTAGTATAACGACTCTTACCATATGAGGAAACCCGCTAGCAATATTGCTAAAACAAACAGCGCTGATATACAGGCTACCACCACGACCAGTGTAGTTTTATCACTCCCTGTATTGACATCACCGTCTGGACCTGTGACTCTGTCTGTAAACATAAATTAACGTTTCATGGTGATACTTATACATGTACCAAGTACTACGTTAGTGGTATACATATTGTCATGACCGCTTTGAACAACGCCTATAAGTGCTTTAGGCTATTTTCTTTAATATTTCTTAATATTCATAATTTAACTGTGTTAGCATAACTCATACCACTCTATGTCAGTACCATCATGTATAAGGACCACAATGGAAATAAGGGATTTCCCCTTTTTGTGCTATGTTTGGTGTATGGTGTAACTGTCCTGGTCCGTTATTTCATTCATGTACTATTTATCTATTTTACAATGTTTATAATAATGCCGTACCATGTATTGTTACATTTTATGCTGTGGTAGCTTAATTCGGGACAAGATGCAAGAAGAATGGTCCTATAGAAGCTTTCTGAATGATTTTATCTGCATTTAGCGTCACCCGTCTTTAAAGATCACCAAACATTTTCATTTAGTGATAGCTTCGAGTATAGTTGTCATTTGCAAACAGTATATCTGTAAAGAGTACACTTGCCCTTTGCAAACAAATTGCAATACACTGACAAATACAAACCTAAATAGTCAAGAATGGACTACACAGAATAGAAACTGGAATTGTCTGTTTGATGTTTCATTAAGGGAAGGGTTAAACTGCTGGTTGTATTGGTTTTTCCTTTAAGTTATGGTAGCTGAGATCCAGTGCTCTGCTATCTTATATTATGGATAATTATTTTGTAGAAATTTCGTTAAGAAACATCACGGAAATGAATATCTTTATACGCTCAGTTTAAATGGGAAATACTGGCATTTCCCCAACTCAACAAGAAAACAAGAATACTTGTCAGTGTTTTAAAACCATTTATAACCAACCGCTAGATTGGTATATTAAACTAAGATTTTAACTGTTCTCCAATAGTTTGTCTCAGTGTTTAAAACCCGTTGTTGCTTAATGGAGGGTGAATATAAATTAGAAAGTACTGTATGAGTTCAGCATTCCTTAAGCATTAACCCACCACATCACGTATAGAAAAAAATATAAGGCCCTTTATAAGGCAAACGTGTCATTATACAAGTTCGTTATAGCGAACTTCACTGTACGCTGGTATTAAAAATGGTTAACACACTCAACCCTAGCGACGAGCATACTCGTCATTTACAAACAGTGTACCTGTGAGGATTACACATGTCCGATGCAAGCAGTGTAGACCCTGATCAGAGGGCTAAAGTAGCCCTCTGATCAGGATCGACACTGTTTGTCATTTTAAAATATATTGTTTAAATCAACCCTTAATTATCAAAAATGGACTAGACTTATTTTGAAATTGGATTTGTCCATTAAAGGTTATAGGGGTGAATGAGTTAATGCTAACCTGTCACTGGTGCTCCTGATTTCTGGTCATCTCCTCCGTTACATACGATGTACACATTACCAACCCCTAGAACAATATAAAATATATATTCATCCTTTGTATTCGATTAACCATTCTCCTGATATAAGCGTAAAATGACTTTTTTAAAACCTGGTCAGGGTATTTTCTCAAAAGTTCTGATTTACAATCTTTTCTTGGGATCTATTTCTCTATTTCAACAGACTTAGTCAACGTAATAGTTTCACATGATGGATATTCAATAATTTTATAAATAAATGTTCATCAGGAGAAGGGTTAACTTGGCGTTTACCTAGAATGATTTCTGCATCAGTTTGGGTATAAGACATGGTACACATATTGGTTGACGGGATGCGAGTTTATAACAGTTTTGGGCAGACATCTAGTTCCATATAGATCACTGAAGTTGATCTAGATCTTATCTGCTTTAAAACGCAATCTATCTGAATTCATGGAAGGCTTCATATTCTATTAACTAGTAAGAAGTGAACGTGTGTGGGGGCGTTTATATAAGGCAAAAGTAATATGAATATAGATGGGTAAACGATTTCCTGTTCTAATAAACACGTGTGTAAAAACAAACCTGGAGCCGGATAACTATTTGCCTCTCAGAGTAAAAGAAGCAGTCAGAATTGTCAAAAGTCCTAAGATCATTTCATAGTATTAATTGTAATTTGTTTGCGTTTCGTTTGCGTTTAAACGTGAAAGACTGAAGATTTCTCCACTGAAACATGTACCTTCAACAGCGATCCATATTCTCCCGGGTGCTTTCAATGGTGTATCGTCATACAAGCGTTGTAGAGATACATTCAAATGTTGTCCATAAATCTTCGAAAAATGAAGACCGTTGAAATTTTTCTCTTCATTGTCTTCATTCATGCATTTCCATGATCGTGATTTGGTTCCTGCACTAATCTCCAGATGGGTATTTGAACAGTCCTCTTGGTATGATCTAGCGAGTGGATAAATAATACAATTCGTGTAATAATCAATGAAGCAACAACGCTCCATCTTTACAACGACATCCTATTAGAGACAAAAATTGTGTGCGTTGTTTGGAGGAGTCGTTATAGAGAGGGACATTGGCTAACATTTTCAAACAGCTTAAATCCAGATCCTGATCTTGATTCTAGCTATTTGTCACTCGTCACTACGTTTTTTCTGTCAAAAATGTCAACTATGTAATTTTGAGAAAAACAGCAGACGACAACTTTAAGCAAACGACATTGCAATCGTGAATAGGTTGGGCATAACTGTCTTGATTGGGTGAAGAGCAGCAAGCGTCGTTGTAAGTAGGGAATCGTTGTTAGGGGGCCGTTGTAGAGAGGGAGCACTGTAGTTGTGTAAGCTGTGTCAAATGACAATAACTACCCCACCAATCAAAGCCATTTCAATACATTTTAAAAGAGTAACTTGATAACAAGTAACGGATAAAAACATCTCAAATATCAGAGCTCTTCTTTGTTTTGTTTTTAAAAGTATTTGTTTTTAGTATTTGTACAATGAAAATTGCGTTAATGTTTCGCCAAAACGCATGTTCACTGTTAACAGTGTTGAGCCTGATCAGATCCCAAGAATCTGTCATTTTCTACATTTAATTGAATTGTGTTTGCGTTTAGTATCTTTTAACGAGAAATGATAAGTTTTACTATTATATGTCTGTTTTATTTGTTTAGGTTTTGATAGATTTTCCAATATTCAGCTTACAGTGAGAAAGACGATATTCTTTTAAGTTTAAACGAAACTTAAACAAATGCAATGAAATAAAATTCAAACAATGAAGCTTTTTTTTAAAGGTTGACTATTTATATTTATTGAATTTCAATTAGTTTACGAAACTAAAAACAATTGCAATTAAATTAAATTCAAACAATGAAACTTTTTAAAAGGTCGACGATTCATATTAATTGAATTTCAATTAATTTATAAATTAAGTTGAGCACACGTTGTACATAGCCTGATCAGACACCGAGTTACACGCGCATGCGCGTTTATTGGCAACAATTGAAATCCCACTTTTTGTGCAAGTATCACTGTCATTTAGTTATCCATGTGCATGTATCGACCATTCTTGTTTATATGAAAAAAATAAAGCGATTATTTTACCCAAAAACCCATGACACGTTCAGTCTGCCTCTATCAGTTGATGCCACTGTACAACTGCAGCTATCAATCGGGTTGTCTGTGATCGTCCGGTCGTAAAACAAATATACTACTCCAGAGTCTCTTTGAACGGTCATTGAGGAACACAAACTTACTGGATCTGTAAGAACACGTGTCATAGTTAACTTTGCAAGCTGTTTCAAAATGGATAAGATATCAGTACAAGGATGCAAAGCCACATTTTAAAATTGAAATATGGATACGATCTACTAAAGCGACTTCGGGTGAAAAGTTCCGGGTTTCCCCCTAACCTTATTAAATAGAGATTAAAATATTTGCTAGGTTTCGCATACTTCCCTTTCCAGTACCGTTTCATGTGTTCACCGTTCATTTTCGCGATTGATAGAGATTGTTTTAAACCGAAAGTACCTACGGGAGGTAGCCGATACGCAATTTTCCGTTTAGTAACGATTCCTAAAGTATCGGTCTCTAATAAGCCCGCCAGGTGGCACAAGGGTTGCGCGCGTATCACATTAATTGTGTAAATTATTAGGTGTGTCAGTACAAGGATGCAAAGCCACATTTTAAAATTGAAATATGGATACGATCTACTAAAGCGACTTCGGGTGAAAAGTTCCGGGTTTCCCCCTAACCTTATTAAATAGAGATTAAAATATTTGCTTGGTTTCGCATACTTCCCTTTCCAGTACTGTTTCATGTGTTCACCGTTCATTTTCGCGATTGATAGAGATTGTTTTAAACCGAAAGTACCTACGGGAGGTAGCCGATACGCAATTTTCCGTTTAGTAACGATTCCTAAAGTATCGGTCTCTAATAAGCCCGCCAGGTGGCACAAGGGTTGCGCGCGTATCACATTAATTGTGTAAATTATTAGGTGTGTCAGGCAGGTGACTGCTTAAAGCAGTGTGAAAGTAAAACAGAAGGATCTTTAAGGAGCCTTCTGTTTTACTTTCACCTTGCTTTGAGTTGTCACCTGTATTTCACATAAAACAGCCTTCTGTTTACTGGTCGTAATAGAGAGGTTTTACTGCTTTTGACAACAATTGTCTAGGAATCATGTTTAATGCAGACTGTAAAATTGAAGAGAGGTTAAAGTTGACGATAAAGATTGTCTAGTGACAGAGTAAAAAACAACGACGACAAATTTAAATTGATTTTCATGACTGCAATGAAGAAATAAACTAAGTGATGCAACACTCCTTTGCTTAAACCACTCCGTGATAGATCTAATATATCTGCTTAACTTGCTTGAAATAACTCGTATCATATATTCAAGATAAAAGAACGTGTTATTGAATGAAAGTCATTGAGTGTCGGCGCTAGCGACAACTTACTTCTAATGCAACCATAGGAAATCTTCTGTGTTTTAGGTTTAGGTAACGTGAACGTGGCACATAGCGGCGGCTGCAACACTCCTGGGTTTGTAACCTGACATTCCTTCACGCCAATGCAATCTGAGGTCAACTCTTTAAAGTATTCGCCTTGGAAATCCTCGTCGTCAACCTTACACATATCCTCCTCCTCCTCCTCCTCCTCCTCACCCGTCTCACCTTCTTTCCCTCCGCCATTTCCGCGCCCGCCTGCTACGTCACAGCAACAGTTATCTAAATGAACAAAAATTAAATTATTTTCTCACTTTGGATAGGGGTATACGACACTAAATAGCCAGAAACGATTCCGTAGTATAAAATGTAGACCTAATAAAAAGAAGTTATTAGAAAACTAAGCATGTAGTCCCAGTGTTTTTGTTGTTGTTGTTTTGCTCAGGAAAGCATTTTGTCGTGGTGCTTTCACCGTCTATTGCATTTGATACAATGTTTTGACGCAAGAGAAAAAATAGATATGTGATGAAATCAGATATAGTTGTTATAGTTTTCAATAGGTTATTCCCCTTTGTAACATTGTACTCATTTGCAAACAAATCAGTGAAGCTGCAAGTAATCAAAAGGTTCGTAATTTAATAATTTCATGATCTGAGATATTTATAATCATTGGGAATAAGTTTATAATTCATTTCTACTGTTTTCGTAGGGTTTATAGTTTTATTTAACCTATCTGTATCACTTGAATGTTTGTGATTCAATACAACAAGCGGACGCTCATTAAGATGCGTATAATTGGCATCGGATTTGTTCGGACTAAGCCGTTACTTGTCGGAATCCGCTAGGGGGCAGCATGATAGAGCAGAGCCTATATAAGCCCGTGATTCCGCGATAATTGTCATTCTGTCGGTTTACGCTCTACAGCTCACATCAGTAGACGCTAACGATAACACCACTGAACATAACTAATCTTCTAGGGCTTTGGGTATTTAGGCACCAGTAAGTTCTTTCCTTCTCGAGGAAGCCCCGCTTTATTGAGAGGTCAGAATAAAGACCGGTGTCGTGCATCCCGGGTCGTGGTGGAGTGTTTAGGAGTTGGTGAAGCCTTATTGAAGCTTATAGCTTCAATTGTAGAGAAAGGCACTGGGAAGCCTCATAGGACGGCTTCATTGAAGCAACAGATTGCTTCAAAAAGACAGAGTCATTGAAGACGGCATTTTGATGCCCCATTAGGAAGGCTTTATAGAGTCATTATAGTGCTTCAAAAAGACAGCGTCATTGAAGCAATAGTAGATAGCCTCAAAAAGACGGCACTGTGAAGCCGTAGTAGAATAGCTTCATTGAGGCATTGCCTCAAAGAAGCAGCGTCATTGACGCTTGTTGTATAGACTAGGAAAGTCTTTGTAATTCTTGTTTATATTTAAAGTGATTATAAGTTAATTTGTTCGCTACCATACTTCTTAATTATTTGTGGAATCAAAGTGCTCAAATAGCTGACAAGAAGTCTTTTGAAAGATTACATATATGTACATACTTTAACTGTTAATTTAGTTAGTTTGAATCAAAGGACAGACAGTCCCCAAGGAAAATCGACCTCTTTGAGATTATAAATATATATCTTAATACTTTGGAAAGAGTTGAAGCCACTGTTAACCGGCCAAAAACGCTACAACTGGTGGCAGCGGTGGGATACATTGACAAAACCCCCATTGTCAGACCCAATAAACCGCTATGGCTTCAACTATTTCAGTAGATGCTCTCTTGGAGCGTATTGAAAGGCTTGAGCATGAAAATGCCTATTTGAAGCTTCAATCTGAAATTACAGAGACTGAACAGCAGCTTCGTGCTGCTGATTCACAGACCCCTAGACGAACAGAATTAGGTCTAGATAGAACTCGAGTGCTTTCGAGAAACGAAAAGCAAGGTCCTTTCAGTAGCACCCGTCTTGTGAAACCTGTAACAGACAGGGTGCCAATAGAGTCAATGCCCCTCAATGAAGCCAATGACACAATAAGAGAGCTTCGGGGCAAAAACAGAACTATGGTGAAAGCTGCAACCTACGATGGGACCAGTTCTTGGTTAGATTACAAGGCTCACTTCGAGACTTGTGCAGATATAAATGGCTGGAATGCCACGGAGAAGGGGCAATATTTAGCAGTGGCTTTGCGTGGCCAAGCACAGGGTGTATTCGGCAATTTATCATCGAATTCTAGGAATTATGATGCCCTTGTGAAAGCTTTGGAAGAGCGATTCGCTCCTCCAAATCAGACAGAACTTTACAGAGCCCAGTTGAGAGAAAGGCGTCAGAAAGCCTCAGAAACACTATCAGAGTTAGGTCAGGATGTAAGACGTTTGACTAATCTTGCATATCCTTCAGCCTCAGCAGACCTCAAAGAAACGTTGGCTAAAGACCAATTTATTGACGCTCTTATCAGCGTACATATGCGTCTGAGAATCAAACAGTCACGGCCAGTTAGCCTCAATGACGCTGTTCAACATGCCGTCGAATTAGAAGCATTCCATAAGGCAGAGAAAACTAGGCTAGAAACCCAAGGAATACTTAACTCTGCGTGTTCACTTGGTGACAAATCTGCTGAAATGAATACCACTGCAGCTTCAATGAAGCGCTTGCAGGACAATGTAGACAGGCTTGAAAAGGAACTGAAAAGCCTCAAAGGTACCAGAACGCAAGGTAGACCTCAAACGTCTGACTATAGAACTTCTTACAGAAGTAGCACAAAGAAGTGTTTCAATTGTGGCTCTAAATTTCACTTTCGAGCAAGATGTCCAAAACTGGAAGGAAATACTCAAGTTCATAAAAGTTGGCATCAAAAAGACAAGAAACAAGAGGTAGAAAAAGACAAAGACAAACACGGTATTTCAAATGCCAACGCATTGGGTTCAGGTCTTTTCATACCCGTCAAATTTGGTGACCAGACTTTAGATTGTCTGGTGGATACGGGTGCAACACTGACTGTCTTATCGACACGTGTATGGGACAACTCAAACATGAGTAAACATGGTCAGCTGAAACCTTATGAGCGGACCTTGATATCGGCTTCAGGAGAGCCACTTGAAATCAGAGGAAAAGTGCACATTGCAATAGGTATCAATGACACCAGCTTTGAAGCTGACGTAGTAGTTGCAAATGTGGACAGTGACCTCATGATGGGTCTAGACTTTATGAAGAAGTATTGCTGCACTATCGACATTGCAAAGAGGGCAATAACAATACAGAACAAGAAAATGGACCTAAACTGCAAAGGCTCAATAGGGTGTTATAGAGTGTCTACATCAGAAGACATCGTTATTCCGGCAAGATCGGAAATGATTATAGAGGGAACTGTGCCAGGCTTTACGAAGAAAAGCAGTGATATGTATTTGGTTGAACCTTCAGAGAGAATATTGAAGTCAGGAGAAGGGTTGTTGGCAAAGACGTTGGTAAATGGTGGACCTAGAGTTCCATTAAGAGTCATGAATGTTTCTGACGAAGACCAAACGTTACATAAAGGAACAAATGTTGGCCAACTTGCTCCTGTGTCAGTAGTCAAAGACAGGCCTCATTGTTCAGCTTCAAAAGGCCTACCTGACCACTTGAAAGATCTGTACGAGAGAACAGTAGCAGGCATGATGAAGGACCAATGTGAAGACGTAAAGAAGCTTCTTCTTAAGTATGCGTCTGTCTTTTCAAAGTCAGATGACGATCTCGGGAGAACAGGCATAGTTAGGCACAAAATAGACACGGGCAATGCCCATCCGATAAAACAGCCTATGCGAAGAACTCCAGTGCACATGAATCCAGAAGTTGACCAGCAGATTGATGACATGCTTCGCAAAAATGTGGTTCAGCCCTCTACAAGTCCATGGAGCAGTGGCATTGTATTGGTCACTAAGAAAGATGGCTCAAAACGTTTCTGTGTGGACTATCGGAAGCTCAATGACGTCACAATAAAAGACTCGTACCCACTACCGAGAATAGATGACTCTTTGGAGCAACTGGCAGGTGCCCAGTGGTTTTCTTGCTTAGATTTAAACTCCGGCTAATGGCAAGTTGAGTTAGATGAAGGTGATAGACCTAAGACAGCATTTAACTCCAGGCGTGGACTCTTTGAATTTAGGGTCATGCCCTTCGGGCTTTTCAATGCCCCGGCAACCTTTGAGAGGTTGATGGAAACTGTCTTGGCGGGTTTGAATTGGCAAGTGTGTATGATATATCTTGATGATATCATCGTTCATGGGCGGTGTTTTGAAGACATGGTATCCAATTTGGATAAAGTTCTTGGTAGGCTTCAAGAAGCAGGCCTCAAGTTAAAGCCAAGAAAGTGCCAGTTGTTTTGCAAAGAGGTTGTGTATCTAGGACATATTGTGACAGAGAAAGGAATCATGACAGATCCACAAAAGACAGAAGCTGTGCGTGATTGGACTGAACCTAAGAATGTGACAGAAGTAAGGTCTTTCTTAGGGTTGTGTGGCTACTACCGAAGGTTCGTGTGTGGGTTTGCAAATATTGCAAAACCATTACACAGGCTAACACAAAAAGGATTCAAATTTGAATGGATCGAAGAGTGCCAAGAGGCATTTACTAAACTTAAACAAAGTTTATGTGAGGCACCTATCCTTGCTCATCCAGACTTCACCAAAGAGTTCATTTTGGATACTGACGCCAGTGATTTTGGCATTGGTGCAGTTTTATCCCAGATCATAGATGGTCAAGAAAGAGTAATTGCTTTTGCCAGTAAGACCTTGACAAAAGCTGAAAGGAGATACTGCGTCACAAGAAAAGAGCTCTATGCTCTTGTACACTTTGTGAAATACTTTCGGCATTACCTTTATGGTAAAGCATTCACAGTAAGAACAGACCATGGATCACTGCGTTGGCTAATGCAGTTTAAGAATCCTGAGGGACAATTAGCCCGATGGCTGGAAGTATTGGCAACATATGACATGACCATACAGCATCGCCCTGGGCGTAGGCACGGGAATGCTGATGGGATGAGTAGAAAACCTTGTAAACAGTGTGGACGAATTGAGGCAAATTCTACAGAAGAACATCAAGTACGCCAAGTCGACGTTTCGTCGAATGTAGAGACAATTGACCTCAAAGAAGCACAGAAAAATGATCAGGCGTTAGAGAAACTTCGCCAGTGGCTTGAAGCTAAAGAGAAACCTGATCGGAAAGTCATTGGTTGCGAAAGTTACTTTTTGAAAGCACTTCTGTGCCAATGGGATAGACTTGAAGTGATAGAAGGCATAGTTATGAGGCGCTGGGAATTACAAGGAACAAACATAGTTCAGTGGCAAGGGATTGTTCCTATGTCAAGAAGAAAAGAGGTTTTGAAGGTGTCACACGACATCAAAGCATCAGGTCATCTAGGCGTCAAAAAGACCCTGAGTCGCATTCGGCAAAGCTTCTATTGGCCTGGAATGCAGAATGACGTCAAAACCTATATAAGTGGATGTGAGGCTTGCACAAAGCGCAAAGACCCCACAAAGACCAAAAGAGCACCAATGGAGATAGTGAGAAGTGGCTATCCTATGGAACATGCAATAGACATTTTGGGTGACTTTCCCCAAACTGAGAGAGGCAATAGATACATACTGGTGATAGGAGACTACTTTACAAAATGGACGGAATGCCATGCCATGCCGAATATGGAGACCAGAACTATAGCTACCATCTTGATAGAACAAGTCATCACGAGATTTGGCGTTCCAGGACGCATACACTCGGACCAGGGACGTCAATTTGAAAGTCACTTGTTCGCTGAGATGTGTAGTCTCCTTCAAATAGAGAAAACAAGAACCACTCCATATCATGCCATGTCTGATGGTATGGTTGAGCGCTTTAACAAAACACTTGTAGCTATGCTCAGTGCTTTTGTAAACTCAAACCATACTGACTGGGATGAACATCTGCAATTGGTGATGATGGCTTACAGATCAGCAGGGCACGAAACCACAGGGTTCACGCCGAACTTGTGCATGTTAGGGAGAGAGACTACGTGTCCCTTAGACCTTATGTACGAAATGCCATCTTCTATCAAACGGATTCCTGCAAACCAATGGGTTTGGGAGTTGCAGGAAAAACTAGAGTCAGCTCATAGACTTGTTAGAACCAATACAGATACAGCAATGAAGAGGCAGAAGAGATATTATGACAGAAAAATATCCTTCGAGACATTTGAGGCAGGTGAAAAAGTATATGTGTTTTTCCCTGTGAAGAAAGTAGGATGTTCCTCGAAGCTAACATCCTATTGGCGAGGGCCATATGAAGTCAAAGAAAGAATCTCTGATGTGCTTTACAAAGTCAATTGCGGCCGAGCTGGGAACATTCAAGTTGTTCACTGCGATCGTATTCGCAAGTGCAAGTCGCAGATTTTAGTTGGAGAAGATTCAAGCACACCTGTCAAAGAGACAGACACAGAGCCTTACCCAGATAATTCAGAATATGAGGTAAGCTTTAGACCAGAAAAGCGAGAAAGGCATAAACCAGCTTGGATGCAAGATTATGTTCTTTCTCTTTTCAGGCAATCAAGCATGGAAATGGCGAAGACAAAAGTGACTGAAAGAAAGGCCAAGTTCATCTGCGCCAACTGTAAAGAAACACTTCCAACCCCAGAGGATTTCCAATACCATGTTGCAAAGTGCGTATCGAAGGCGGTAGGCTGTGACAGCTGTAAAAAGACTTTCACCACAAGGAAAAGCTACCTGCAGCACATGAAAAGGAAACATGAAGGAGAAAGTACACGATGCGAGAAAGAGAAGAGTAATGAAGACAAAGCAGATGATAGTGACTGGGAGAGTCAGTCAGAGTGTGAGCTAGTGGAAGAAGGAGAGAAGGAAGTTGCTGTGGATACGTGCTATACAGAGTTGTTGGAGGGTCGAACTCACAGCAAAAGAACCTCACCTATGCCAATTCCTGCTCCAAGGAAAAGAAAGATTGCAGAAACTGTGTCCAGCTCACAAAGTTGTCAGAGTAGTCTGCAACAGCATGCAACCCCGTGTCATGAGGTAAAAGTTGTGTGTAAGGTTGATAAGAACGGAGATATGGTTAGGCAGAAAGTGGATGTTGAGGATAGTGCGCAGGGTGAATTGTTTGCTGCAAGTACATCATACCGTACTACTATGAACAGAAATGTGGAGCATGCACTAGGGGAAATACTCCAAGAAGGACACATTGACTCGAAGAGTATTGTCATGAAGCTTAGTTCAGATGGAACCATGACAGTGAGCATGAAGTATACTTAGGAAGTTAGGAAGCTATAGAGAAGCGTGTTGCTTCTTCTGGACTATTGATATAGTCATTTGTCAGGGTTTTTTTATGAAGTTTGCCTGTTAAGGTGTTAGTTTTATAAAGTCAAGAAGACTTCGCTTTGTTTCGTTATTTTGAAGCCCACTCTTATTTTGTATGGCATGCGGGACGCATGGAAATCGGAGGCGTGGGTAGTGTGATGAAATCAGATATAGTTGTTATAGTTTTCAATAGGTTATTCCCCTTTGTAACATTGTACTCATTTGCAAACAAATCAGTGAAGCTGCAAGTAATCAAAAGGTTCGTAATTTAATAATTTCATGATCTGAGATATTTATAATCATTGGGAATAAGTTTATAATTCATTTCTACTGTTTTCGTAGGGTTTATAGTTTTATTTAACCTATCTGTATCACTTGAATGTTTGTGATTCAATACAACAAGCGGACGCTCATTAAGATGCGTATAATTGGCATCGGATTTGTTCGGACTAAGCCGTTACTTGTCGGAATCCGTTAGGGGGCAGCATGATAGAGCAGAGCCTATATAAGCCCGTGATTCCGCGATAATTGTCATTCTGTCGGTTTACGCTCTACAGCTCACATCAGTAGACGCTAACGATAACACCACTGAACATAACTAATCTTCTAGGGCTTTGGGTATTTAGGCACCAGTAAGTTCTTTCCTTCTCGAGGAAGCCCCGCTTTATTGAGAGGTCAGAATAAAGACCGGTGTCGTGCATCCCGGGTCGTGGTGGAGTGTTTAGGAGTTGGTGAAGCCTTATTGAAGCTTATAGCTTCAATTGTAGAGAAAGGCACTGGGAAGCCTCATAGGACGGCTTCATTGAAGCAACAGATTGCTTCAAAAAGACAGAGTCATTGAAGACGGCATTTTGATGCCCCATTAGGAAGGCTTTATAGAGTCATTATAGTGCTTCAAAAAGACAGCGTCATTGAAGCAATAGTAGATAGCCTCAAAAAGACGGCACTGTGAAGCCGTAGTAGAATAGCTTCATTGAGGCATTGCCTCAAAGAAGCAGCGTCATTGACGCTTGTTGTATAGACTAGGAAAGTCTTTGTAATTCTTGTTTATATTTAAAGTGATTATAAGTTAATTTGTTCGCTACCATACTTCTTAATTATTTGTGGAATCAAAGTGCTCAAATAGCTGACAAGAAGTCTTTTGAAAGATTACATATATGTACATACTTTAACTGTTAATTTAGTTAGTTTGAATCAAAGGACAGACAGTCCCCAAGGAAAATCGACCTCTTTGAGATTATAAATATATATCTTAATACTTTGGAAAGAGTTGAAGCCACTGTTAACCGGCCAAAAACGCTACAGATATTTGAATATAAAATATGAAAATCTTGGGCCCTGCTAATCATAGTGCTGTAAGTAATCATTTTAGTTATCAAAGCTGAATAGTTTCAATATGTACCTCTTTGGAGTCCTGTACATTGTTGTCGTTCGTATGTTATGTTATGAATGACGATGAATGAGTTAGGACCACATATAATGGTAGAAGTTTCACAAGATGAAGTTGCTCCAATTGGTAGAGAAGGTTCCTGGCATGATGTCTGGGCATGCGCATAACGATACCAGGTGCAAATCAGCAGTAACACTGAAATAGTTAAAAGAGCTCTTACCCCTAATTAGGATATACATGTATAAATACAGTTTACATTATCTTAATATCCCTTGTCTTATTCATACACATGTACCCACAAATGATGTTTCAAAAATATTATATGGGCTACCGGTATTCTGCTTTTGAAATATGACCAGTTTAAGGGAGTATAGGATTGACATTAGAAACATATTTCATAAAAAGAAGTTAAACAAACAGAACAGGGCCATTTCAGAGAGCTCCAGGAGATATACTCAAACAAGGGTCTATATATTTTTGCAAATCAATGAAAAATACTATACTGGTTTCCATAATAGAAAGTGTAAACAAATCAAACCTGTCGTAACATTTGATGTACATGTATAACAATCAGAGCATGTCTGGGTTTTTTTTTATTCATATAGTATAGCCCTGCATGCTTTCATACCGGCTACTTATCAGAGGTCTTGCTGTCTGTATTTCACCTATTGCTCTGCAAATACGCGTTTTTACGCTTTAAATTTGTTCCTCCACTGCAGAAAGTAGTTCCAATTAAAAAATCATGGACACGTATCATAAGAAATACTTTCTATGTTCTAGCAGACGGTGTATGTATAAAGCATACTGAAAGTAAAACAGAATGTGCCTTCGGCGCATTCTGCTTTACTTTCAACCTGCTTTAAGAAGACACTTCTTCAAAACTTAAACAAACTATGGAGTAAAGTGTTAAGATAGGGGCTTCTATAAAGCAAGAAAGCAGTAAGTCTCCTAATGCGCTCTCTACTTTACTTTAATTAGGGAGTTTAGATATACATGTATATTTAAGAACTCCTGCTGTAATCCTACTTAAAATGCGACATGTTTTCTATTACACAATCAGTGAATCATCTTATGAGCTGCAGTGGCTAGACTTAATTGTGTTGCAAGTCATTGATTTCAAATTTTATTGCACCAATGTACATGTATACGCAAACGCATGACTTATTTTCTATGTGATCACCACGTGACAATCGTTTACAGTAAAAACTCTCTATTACGACCACCAAAAGAACGCAAATTGATTGTATAAAAGTCAGGTGACAGCTTAAGGCAATATGACAGTAAAACAGAAAGTTCCCAAAGGAGCTTTCTGTTCAACTGTCAACTTTCGTTACCCAGTCACCTGTATTAAACACATTATAATTAACACACTTTACTGGTTGTAATAGAGGGGTTTTACTGCTTCACTAGCATGCTTGATTACATAACAGCTTGGATAAAGATTACATATACATATAGACAATAGCTAAGCAGCAAACGATTGTATTTTTAAAGGTACATAATTATAAATGGAAAATAGACATTTGCGAAACTATTTAAGCAACATCTGAGGGGTTATTTATTTTATATGCTGATTTGTTTGGTTTGTTTTGTTGTTATTTGGTTTTAGGGGAGGGGTGGTATAAACTCATAATATATATGATATGTTTGGTTTTAGGGTCATATGACCTTTTCAAACTTTTTTCGACTGCCGAGCTTCAAAACAATCATTCGTAAAAGCTGCGATACATATTACACTTCAGATAGTTCTAAGGTATAACAAACTCACAGTGTATAAACGAACTGTATGATGACTAGATTTTGCGACTAGCTTGTAAGGAGTCGATCGATTCAGTGCGACACGCGGACATGTTTTCATCTGTTTTCATTGTTTTCTAAGTAGATCACTAAGAAAAGCAAACGTACATTATATTGTGCATTGATTTAAGATATTTACCTGACTGTCATTGTTCCGTTATCAAGCTTTCCAAACAAAATATTTCCATTACATCAATAAATACCTGGCAATGTTTACACGAGGCCGTGTTTACAAACGTGTCATATATGCAGTTTATACACATCCTGACATCTAGTCGGGCGTTAAAACTTGAGAAAATTATGTATTCTTATTTAGATAGCAGTACAACCACAATAGCTGTGAGATTTAATAAAATATCCACGTTCAAAGTACTGCACTGATGAAACTGAAACTGTATTGTTTATTGAATCAGACTACACGGTGATCTGAATGATTATAGCGACTATACTGTATCAATTATAGCGATCTTACGGTAACGATTTCAGACGACTTTAGGATCCTTTTACGTCCAAAACGCCCTTTTGTTAGTTTACCAAAGTTTAAATAAATCTCTTTTCAACCCTTTACCTTACAATGCCTCCTTTTGACAATTTGCACAAAATGTAGACCCCAAAGAGAGCTGCTCCTAGCAATATTACGGCACTGGTTTGCAACTGGCGATCAAACCCGCTACCTTCCAACTCCCAAGCTGACGCTGACATTTTGTTTATGTATGCACATAGATAGTTAAGTCCTTGATTAAGTTAATATAAAGTTTAGCTTTTCCTCCCTGAAACCTGAAATGGACAATTCTAGTTTTCATTCTATTCTGGTCCATTTTTACTTTTTAGGGTTGTTTTTACAATATATGTCATAATTTTTGCCGGTTTTGTGTCAAGACGAAAGTCCTTTGAGTGAGTTTTTATTGTGTTGGTAATGTCCGAAATCGATAAAATTTTAATCTTAGGTTTTGGTCTTCGTGAATGTCGACACAATGTTGTATGACTCGGTCGAATACATCTGTGCTGAAAGTGCAGTCACTGTGTATACCCGTACACAGGATATTGGTACCAGCGAGTCGAGAGTTTTTAGCAGATCGCTCTGCAGTGCATGTATGTTTTCATGATTTTCTAGAACTATATGTCTATGATCAATATGTAGAATAATACTATATTAAAGCGAGATGTTTCTGGAACATGCTGATGTCATAACATTTCAGTTTTACCGAGAGAACCTCTCGTAAGACATATAAACAAGCTGCCTGGTACCGGTAAATAACAACTGTTGCTGACATAATATCATTGTAATTTGTTTTTAATAATTGTATAAGATATCTATTCATGTTATACGAGTAATTTATGCTATCTTGATTGACAGTATGAAACTTTTACTATTGTTTTTGACGTATGTGCTTTAAAAACCCGAAATGAAATTTGGTTAGGTGTACGGCAACTTGCTACGCTAGTGAACGGCATATTGCTAAAGCCTTTCAATCCAGTGTACGGCAACTTGCTTAAATCTACATCGAAATCGACGGCTGTTTGATTTGTACAAGTATATATTCTGTACATTGCCATTTATTTTATACAGATTATGGACCTGTACAAATGTTCGTACTGTAAGGAACAACTACCCACGTTCCGGGAGGTAATTTCCCACTTGACAGAGATGCATGGCTATCAGGAATTAAAATACCTTCGCCAGCGTTGTCTGTTGGTTTTTTTCCGAAAAAGTGTGCAACTTCAATATTATACCTGGACAATGTAGAGGGGAGGGGAGGGTTATGTCTATAATAGACGAAACGCAACAAAATAATCTATCTAAGCGATACTTTACACCCAAAGAATCTCCATTGAAAAAAAAAATGTGCAAGTTTGCATATAATGAAGAACATGAGCATGTTTGTTGCAAGACTCCGAATTGCCTGTTGTAGAGGAATTTCGGGAGTATAAAGAAGTATAAAGGGAGTATAAAGAATAACTATCCCTGATCCGAAGCGTAATCGACGAAATGAAACAGACTGGCAAACTTGATTATATAGCATTCAATCGGCTGGTCTTTGAAGACAAATTTCCCATTAAAAATATAACATATTTGCTTTTCACAGATGTTGTTCGCTGGTTCGACTTAGAAAAGTCGACATCCTTTATGAGATACTCTGGTGAAGTTAAACTGTTTTGGCGCTTGCTGTTATTGTTCATTATTACAGGCGTGCTGTCCGCACAGAGCAATATGTGTGCCAACTATCAATTTTAACTCTGTTATTCGAATAAACGTAACCCTAAGTGCTCATTGGATAACATTTGCAAACTGTTTGGAACAAGACAAGACGCCGCTTTAAGTCCTTTGATGCACCCTGTTGTTCTCAATAGGCGTCAAAATACAGGTAACGCAGGAGTACAGTGTGCTTAGCAGATGTCACTAATCTCAAGTTGTCTAGAGAGGCCCTGACATACTCACACCTAAGAGTTATTCCAATATCTTTTTAACCAAACTAACAAATTGAAGGAACGGACCTCACATGAAATGCTTCAATGATTTTATCCCTAGAACAGTTAACACTAACTGCACAAATTCCACATGGTTGCATGCTTTTAAACCTGTTTTGGTGTTACCACCGAAAGTATGTCAGGATATGTCTTTAACGCGACTTCTGATCTATATTCAAACTGGTTTTGGCACTCACATTGAAAAAAGGGTTTAGAGTCTCTTCGCACACGACATTATTGAATCAGACAACAATTTAGCAAGATAAGGAATAACAAGCAAGTGTAACACGACCGCGGCAGTTTTTATAGAAAAGGACTCTGGATTAAAGACATTTCATCAGTCCATTGATGGACTCACCCATTGTTCTCACTCTGTGTGAAAATACAGGTAACACAGTAGTAAAGTGTGCAAAGTCAATGTCAGTAATCTCAATTTGTCTAGAGAGCCCCTCACATACCCCTCAATGGGGGTTTTCAATGGGTTTTACTAATCAAACTAACAAACTTAAAGTACGACCCTCACATGAAACGCTTGGATGAGTATAATTATCCCTGGACAAGATAGCAGTAAGGACAAAACTCGCATATGACTGCATGATTTTATACCTGGTTTGGTGTCACCTTCGGAAAAAGATCAGGAAATGTCTTTAAATTGAATACCGCACACTTTAAAGCGGGCAGCTTATTCTGATTGCACTATGGTAAATGATACCCCATTAACCAGTAAACATACTGCACGATATGTTCGTGCAAAATGGAAAAACACAGATAGAAATTATAGTTGTGTACGTGTATTTCAATATTTTATGAGTGGGTGGATTAGTTTGATATCATAAATTAACCGCAATCATTATTGACTCTGTGTGTGTTAAGTTTTTTAATAGAAATCTTCGATTAAGATATAGTCCGATACAGTTACTCGTTCGCTTCAAAAGTATTCTGTTACGTGAACAGCTATTAGAATATGTTAAACGTACATTCATCGTTTCAATTTCATTTTATTAGGTGTTCCTGCTCTATATCAAGTTTATCTATTTTAAGTAAATTAACAATGAAAAGTATAAAATTTATAAATAGGAAGACTGTTCTCGGTACACGGCTGCCTTTGGTTGAACGTAACACCATGAGGACGAACTGGGACAGAGCAAAACGTTTTAAGGGCAAAATATTTGGTAGCAAACCCCCGTACAGTGACACATCAGTGTGCCGTACAGTAATATTTCATTCACAACCAAGATGCCGTACACTTGACACAAATTTCTTTTAATTCTATTCTTAAAATAACGACCCAACAGTGTGGTTTTAGTGAGTTACATGAATTATTATGAAATAGTCTAAGTGTTTCATGTAAATATTGTAGTCAGGAGCGTTTGAAACAGTTGATATCGTAATTTTTCGTCAGCAATCGTTGTTATTTACCGGAACTAGGCAGCATAATTATATATTTAACGAGAGTTTCTGTGATTAAAACAGAACTGTTTTGACATCAGCATATCACAGAAACATCACGCTTTAATACTGTATTATATATATGTTGATCATAGACATTTTATGCTATAAAACCATGAAAAACATACACGCATTGCAGAGCGACCGGCTAATTCTCTCGACTCGCTGGTACAAATATCCTGTGTACGGGTATACACAGTGGCAGTAGATACACTGGAAATTATCCTTTGAACCTGAAACATAAATTGATAAATGTTAGGCTGAAATCAGGGCTACCATAAGTTGCTAAAACATCCTAAGATTTCTAAATTTTCAAGCGCGGTTTTAGGAAACGTACCATTAACCCTTTCGCTGCAAAGCTCTACAAATAGTTCATATCCAGATCAGACACATAACGCGCCGTCTGATCTAGATC
Source organism: Gari tellinella (assembly GCA_922989275.2). NCBI lineage: Eukaryota > Metazoa > Mollusca > Bivalvia > Cardiida > Psammobiidae > Gari > Gari tellinella. The sequence continues at coordinate 90,769,749 of OV277860.1, forward strand.
TAAACTGTTTGACACTCATATCAATGTTTTCAACGCAAACTACGCTTAAGGTCCAAATTTTAAAAGTAAGAGCAGAAATCCGAAGATTTGGGGAAAAATCAGTATATCCGAATAATAACAATACAGTATGCAGAATTGGTGAAATCATATTAAGCGAGTCGCAATATGTCATACACATTTCCGAAAATATGGTCGAAAATGGTAATTTGCATGAACACACTATAAGTCGTAGTAGATGTTGCACGTACATATACGTATCACTCTGATACAGCTTTTATTTAAGAAACTATAACAATACACCAAGCAGGCTTTTCGAAATCGTGTACAGCTAGTTGCTATATGTCATACAAATTTCAGGGGAATCTTGTCGCTATATGTCATACAGTCACATTGTTGGGTAGTCGCTTTAAATGATAGCAGATGATTGCAATAAATGATACAGTCTACATGTAGAAGTTTGCCTAAATTTATAAGCAAATGGCGATTTACGATAAACAAAAAGTGGTTGCTTTGTTTAGCGGTCTATTTAGATAACAGACAGTACCGTATTGTAATATAAGCGATTAAAACAAAGGGCATTTTCAAAGAACTGTTGCCAAATTTGAGAGGGAAATCGACACTATGTGTTGATTTTCAATCAGATCACAATTTCCTCTCTACCTACACCCTTACAAGTGTACTACGATACAAAATAAATATATAACTGTAATTATTACTTACGTTCGCTCGCATGGGTTCGAAGAAGATATCCAAAATTAACAGGTTTATGTTCCGACCTCTGCACAAATGTCAACATTCGTTGTTACAGCTAGTCACTTTACCCGGTCATCATACAGTTCGTTTATACACTGTGAAACTTGTGTAAAGTCTATCATATGCATATATTTGTGTCTTACTGTCAGTTGTAACAACAGTTCGTGTAACTGATGTTAACTTTTACTGTAGAAGTTCTTTACAGGTTGAATAGAGAACAATTGTGATCTGGTTTCTGATATTTAATAACATCCTGGCTATCCAAGTATAACAAAGTGGTATTCAACAATATTTGAAAAACAATAGACTGTAAGTATGAACTGATTTTGTAATTTCGGTTGAGGAATTCCTCTACTATGTCAGAAACCGGACTTGTAAATTCTAAAGCAAAACTAAGACTTATCTTCCATAATGCTTGGTCAATGAGACCCAAAGAGGAGTTTCAGCCACGCCCCTTTATGTCACATGGTCAAGACGGGTTATCACCACAGAGTATACACCGGTTAAGCCACGCCCCGTTAGCACACGTGACCCTAGCAGTGTGGACACTGATCTCATGTAGTGAGATGGACAAGGGTGACAGCTTTAGTAGGTAATGCCATATCTTAATCCCTGTTTGACTGGGCGATACATATGGAGACAGTAACTACATCCACCTATGATTTCCTTATTACTGCTGATAAGAAACGTAATGCACATGCCAACCCATGACTGCTTTGATTAAACATGCTGTCACAGTAATAATAACAAGTTTTGCTTTGCGAATAACTGAGGACCAGAATAAATGACTTTAACAAAATGTGTTGGAGCAACACAGCAAATTAGACATTGCGTATGTATCGGTGCTACACAATCGTCAAGAGCGGTATTAGCTCAAAGCAGGCTCAAGTACATGGCGTTCTGTTTGGCATGCATTAAGCATTCATCTGTTGTTAAATATCCAATCTTTAGTGGCCGTTCAAGAGAGACTGTCCTGTCTTAGATCGCTTTAGTTGTACCTGTTGTTGTAGGTAATAAGGAATACAGTCCCCATTCCTTCACTACCTGTTTATATTAATTGGCACTCTATACCCAATGAAATCGGTTATTACGGGCGGGATGTCTCCAATTTAAGTTTGGTACTGTAACTCTACATTATTATGAGGAGGTGCTAGTGTACAGCTGGAGAAAATCCTACAATCTAACCCTTTACACCATAGCCTATTCCTATTTTTCAAGACAGATGACCACTTAAAGCAGATTGAACGTAAAGCAGAATGCGCCCACAGGCGCACTGTGCTTTACGTTCAGCCTGCTTCAAGCTACCATCTGCTAGGATATAGAAAGTATTACTTACTGTCCATATTAAGAACTAAAGGGGTGAATAAATCAAAGACATAAAAATGCGTTTTTATGGGCAAATGGGTCGAGGACTCATTTTAACGCTTATAAATAACGTTGCCTTTACTCGTACATATGTTATCGCTAGACCACGAATTCTCTACCAAAACTTCAAAAGCCTGAAGGGCACTGACGGCAAGGGACAGTTATCCCATTTGTGTCTAGTGGATTCTTTCATGTTTATATATTGGATTAGTCCATATGTTATCAAAGGGATGCCTGGTCAAAATTTTCATTTTCATTTTGTTTTGTATTAAATTCCTTCAGCAAATAGTATAGATTCTGATCAGACGCCGCATAATGCGGCATCTGATCAGTCTACACTGTTTGCCTATGTCCCATATATGGGATTCTGGGCACAAAAGGTTAAATGTTAGCAATTGTACGTTTCTCAAAAAATACATTTTATCGAACAGATATGACATTGTGGTATGGGAGTCATCAGTAACAAAGGTAACCCCATGCAAATTACTAACACCTTTTAGCATCTGACATCATATTGCTTCTTCATTTAGAGGTTTTCTTCTTTCACTAAAACCGACATGCAAACATTTATAAAACAGCGATGTCACAATTTACTGTAAGGTCATGCAAAAGTTGGTTAAATGAAAGACTCGTATTGTAAAGATATTTAAAATTGGTCGTATTTTGTTTTCACGCAAACAACTTAAAGTTGAATGCTATGTAACATTACTAGTATCTCAGTTCACGCAAGTAGGTTTACCTTCTACCGGGACATGAGCTTAGCTACGACAGTCATCTATAGGTACAGTGGAGAAAACGTTATTCTTTCCAAATAAACGCGTCTACGCTAAAACTATCATTTGCAGTGCAAAAAGTTTGGAGCCAGATCAGACGCCGGGAAACCCGGCGTCTGATCAGGCTCCAAACTGTTTGCCACCATGATAAACATGAATTATCAGAATTGTCCAAAAGTTGTACTTTTCTACGTTTTAGTGCTATCCGTTTGCGTACGTTTGCGTTTAATCGGGAAAGAATAACGTTTTCTCCACTGTAATCACCCAGTCTCATTGTGAATGTGAATCCTAGCGTCAAGCATATAAACCCGGGACACCATATGTACATTTCCCTTGTGTTTGATTTCCATCCGAAACGATTTACCTATTTATCCCTACATACTCTTCACTTGTTCACCCCTGAACGCCCAGTTGGCAATTAAGTAGTGTTCATTATTGGCTATTTAGGGGGTTTATTTTAAAGCATTTTAAACAGACAAGCGGTGTAGATCCTGATCAGAGGGCCCCAATCAGGATTTAACTTCTGATTTACACCGTTTGCATAGGGTGAGTTTACTCTGCGCATCAACACTGTTGGCAAATGATGAGTATACTCGTCGCTAGACTTCAGTGAGTTAATGAATGCTTCTACAAAGATGTATTTTACATTCCTACTGCTACATGATACATGTATCATTGCTAATTTTGTTGACCCTGATCAAAATGGTGTATTATTCGGGGTTTTCCAGGATCTACGCTGATTATCAATGTTACTTTTTAGGATAAAAATATTTAAATGTCATATTTCATGGTAGTACATATACTTCTAGATTATGGGAACGGTTTCAAAGTATTAGTGTTTGGTTTGGTTAACGTCCGTTGCTGCCAACTTTTGGCTACATGGGAGAGGGAAGCGGAGACAGGGGAACCCGGGCGCGATGCCCTACTCTTTTTTGATAGAGCAATCTGGTTCTTTACTATAAGGCCTACTTAAGCCAAATAAAAAATACCCGTGTGACCTATTACATGCCCAAACATATTAGGGACGTACGGTTTGAAAAAATTTCTTTTTTTTTATATATATATAAAAATACAATGATACATATAACTTTCTGATGGAGTATTTTTTACATGGACAAGCATGAATATATTCTATTGTGCAAAGCCCTGGGACATACATAACAAACCTTATTTTTTTTATTTTATTGATAGGTCCCTTTACCAAAATTACCTTAAAAATCTAAACCGGTATGATTGTTCATAATATCTATATACCAAGACGGCAAAGTAGTGACATATATGACAGATGGAATTAATGATGTTTTGAAATGTGTTGTATGCATGTTAAATGTGTCATTGAAATGTGCCGGCTGCATGTTGAATGTGTTATGGTTAACTAACAAGCATATCACATCTTCAAGGAAGCTACTTTATGACAGATTTAGAGCAAATTTCACTCCGATATTTGCTCAATCTTATTTAAAAATCAATTTTAAAACACTTAAACGTCTATAAATTAGCTTTGTAAACAATTTAACGGAGAATATATTCTATTACACGCTCCTCAAAAAATTATTGTCGCAAAAAGGACCGACATTTGCGCACATTTTTCGAAAAGTGAAAAAAAGTTTAGGGTCGGGGAAATAAACTAGGGTCGGTCAGGGTACCGGAAACACAGGTACTTTTTTATTTTGCCTTATAGTACAGCACGTATACATGGCACCTCGGTTTAAAGTCTCATCCGAAGGACATGGTTTCAAGGTATGACAAGTTTGTGATGTAAACGACAGGTGGTAGTTTAACATTAACACCCCCCCCCCCCCCCCCCCCTAAAACCTAATTTATTATATATATATATATAAAAACAGGTCACAGTTTTAAACAAGGTGACAGTGAAACAGAAAGCTCTTAAATGAGCTTTCTGTTTCACTGTCATCTTGCTTTAAGCAGTCACCTACATTAAATACCCAAAATCTAATACAATTAAGTGGTTGTAATAGAGAGGTTTTACTGTAGTTTAGTATATTACTGACTATTTACGTTTGTTGAAATAAAGCAGAAAGTTTGATTGGTTTACTCTCAATTTTCATTGAGCACTTACTTGTCTAAAAACCAAATCAGCATATATTTGAGTAGACATGTGTATGCCTATGTCTATATTTGAATAGTTGTATATGTATAGGTTAGATCATGGTTGCGCGCGAATAAACGATATAGTTCGAGAGGGCGTAGCCCCCGAGAACTATGTCGTTTATTCGCGCGCAACCATGGTCTAACCTATTTAGCACTGGCTTGGGCTCGAGGAAAACAAGAAAACCCATCGTTTCTGCTTTTTGTTTTAGACGAAAAGGTCATTTTATTTCTGATATTTAACTTAAATTGAAGGGTTATTTCAATGTGTAGTTTGAGACATAAAGCATGCTTTAACACCAATATAAATAACGCTTATTGAAGCTCTGTATGTAAGCACAATTCATTATTAATTGCCTTTAAAGCTAAGGTCTCACTGTACATAGTATGACGTCATCAAGCGTGTGCAGTTCTTCTCTGATCTCAGCTGTTTAGTAAAGACAATCTAGACATACATATCCCGGTTTTACATCTACAGCTGAAACAATGCATGTCTCTAGGTCCTGGGGATGGGTAGATCTAGATCTATTATTGGTACTGTGGAATTACCGTATTGCTTTAGTTTAAATCCTTGATCTGCTGTTAATTCCTATTATTTATCGTTAAGCCTACAGTGCAGGCAAAAGGAGGGTTTAGCACATGGCTTGGAGCTCTCAGCCAATCAGATGCCTCAAAAACCTGCGAATATATCGTTTATTGAACCAAAACCATGAAATAACTAACACACTGTTCACTTATTCCATGCTTCCGTCATCTCAAGGCAATTTGACGTCACAACCCTAGCAATCCTCCGAGCAAGCCACCGCGAAAACCTTTTGCCTGTACTGTAGGCTTAACGATAAATAATCGGAATAAACACCAGATCAAGGATTTAAACTAAAGCAATACGGTAATTCCACAGTATCTATAATAGATCTAGATCTAACCCCATCCCTCTGGACCTAGATATATGCATTGTTTCAGCTGTAGATGTAAAAACCGGGATATGCATGTTTTGATTGGCTTTACTAAACAGCTGAGATCAGAGGGCTTGATGACGTCATATTATGTACAGTGATACCTAAACTTTAAAGGCCATTAATAATGAATTGTGCTTACATATAGAGCTTTAATAAGCCTTAGTTATGTTGGTGTTGAAACATGCATAATGTCTGAAAACACAATGAAAAAAACTTTCAATTTAAGTAAAATATTACAAATAAAATGTCTTTTTCGTCTAAAACAAAAAGCAGAAACGAAGGGTCTTCTTGTTTTCCTCGAGCCCAAGCCAGTGCTAAATAGGTTAGACCATGGTTGCGCGCGAAAAAAAGACATAGTTCTCGGGGGCTACGCCCCCTCGAACTATATCGTTTATTCGCGCGCAACCATGGTCTAACCTATACTTACAGTATATGTCATATATACGAAATAATATCTCAGATTTAGGTATTTATAAGAGTTAAATTGAATGTACTGAATGTGATAAAACTAACTACAATGGAGTGTCAATAACTCGTACTTGTATAACCCGTTTGTGCCCAGTTGATTCTTCTAGGCTTATATATTGGATTAGTCAATTTTTTATCAAAGGGGTACCTGGTCTAAATTTATATTTTCGTTTTGTTTTATATTGAAATCCTAACAGCAAACAGTATAGACTCTGACCAGACACCGCATAATGCGGCGTCTGATCAGAGTCTACACTGTTTGCCTATGTCCCATATATGGGATCGTGGGCACAAATGGGTTGACTCTTATCATGCTGAACTGTCGTCTGCTGAATTGTCGTCTACTACAAATATATCGTCTGCGAAAAAGGATCGAAATCAATTTTGATAGGTTTTTTTATTTGAAGAAATATTGAATCTGAGTGACAAACTCTTTGGACCCAGATAACACACTAAAAGAGTGGGAGACCCATTGCCTGATTCTAGTTTTAAAGACAGGTAACCATCTAAGGCAGGTTGAAGGAAAGCAGACTGTGATATAAGCTATCATCTTCTAATACGCAGAGTATATTTATTCAAGCCAGTTATACTGGGTACAGTAGGTATAACCCGATTGTAAGGACATTTCAGTAAAGTTACTGGCTGTAACTTGGACCTATTTTCGTAAGGGGGTGGGGAATAAATTAGAGGTGAACCATAGCTTATTTATGGAGGAAAATGGTTAAGAAGAAAGTGAAAGGAGACTACCAATAGATGTAATTCACAGCCTTTTTGGTAAATATGACAAAGGGCTGGGCAAAAAAGATGGCAAAATCTGTTGAGTGGATTGGGTTTGGGTTTCTATGTTTTTTGTCTTCGCAGGTTACAATTGGAAAAGCGTAACGTATATATACGTTCCTGTTCTTTCCAAATGAACGCCTTAATGATGAAACTGATATACGTTCCAATGCAACAGTTTGGAACCAAATAAGAAAAAATATTGTTCTACATTTTATTGCATTGTGTTTTGTTTGCGCTAAAATGGAGAACGTAACATTTTCCATACTAAGGTTATTGGAGCATTATAATAGTGTGTCCGCGACAGCCCGTTGCCTCGTGCTATAATCACAGTTTGCGGATTCCTACTGTACCCTCTCCGGAAGTAGTTTAAACATGATTTGCTCCGGAAGTCGGTAGCTATTAGGGATACAGTTTCATACAGACGTGTTACTTGCACTGTCAGCCTAGTAGCCAACATATTCTCATCAGTGTTTGCCTAATGGAAAACGCACTGTACCATAATTGCATATATTTTTCGAGCAAAATTTGGTAATAGTATTGTTCGACAATATTGACCTGACGTTGGTGACCTCTATTAGCATAATTACACACTTTGTTGCATTTCTAAATATAGCTTCGGAACACTTCGTTATCATTTATACGAGAACGCACATTGTAACCACATCGGCACCGAGAAAATATAGCATTGCCCGGTTCTACAAATATCGACAGGTATTTAGCGCAAGTGGTAAGGAAGATGACTATAGATTATGTTTCCGTACAGTCATTGGTTCGAATCCCATGCAATACTCGTACATTTGTTCACATTTTTTTTTTTTTACTATTTATGCTGTTTCTTTTAAGTTATCATACAACATTTATATCGATTGGAACACGATTCTTTTGTTATTTTTAAAAACATTATGTCATAGCGTCTGTTTGGTCTATAAAATAACATTTTATAAGATAAAAATAGTTTGCCCTCTATCGGGATTCGAACCCGGAACCTCAATGTTACAAATCCCTTGCTCTAACGACACACCTATTGCAGATTAGTTACATCTGGGGTTTGTAAATTAGGTATATATTGGCAAGAGTCGCAGGTGAGAACATCGATGATCTTACCTGGATTAAAACCCACTCGAAAGCGCAACATGATGCGTTTTAGTAGATGCGATTATACTAGGAGATTCGGGAATAATAGTTTATCAACAATAATCTTTTGAACTTGCTCAATGTGGAGAGTTACATGTAATCCACTGCGGATTACAACTGTAACAAGTTTCACGTAATCAGCCGAAACAACCCGAAATTGTACGTAAGCTATCGAATATTGATTTATACTGCGTCATCTTTTTATAATTCATTCATGCATAAAGTTCAACGTCAGGTCAATATTGTCGAACAATACAGGTTGCTTTGATGCAATTTTTAAACCTTGGCTGTCAAGGAGTATTAGACATCAAATATTGTGGTCTGCTACATTTTCCAAAGTGGACATTTCTAGAATTTCTTTTCGGTGAAAAATAAGTTAATCTTTCTCGCTTAAACGCACTCGACACGCAAAGGCGCAAAATTTAGAAAATAACAACTTATTGACATTTATAAAGTTCATTTTATTCTGAATGGCAAACGGTTAGGAACCTGATCAGACGTGGGGTTAACCGTCGTCTGATCTGGCTCTTAATTTGCAATGAAAATAATAATGGAAATGTCAGTCAGTGTGGATCCTAGTGAGACACAGATTCACTTGTAGAGCTGCCATTTCTCCGGATGTTTCCGAAATATTGGGATTTTTATCGAGGCAGATGATAGCTCAAAGCAGACTGAAAGTAAAACAGAACGCGCCTTAAGACGCACTCTGCCTTACTTTCAACCTGCTTCAAGTTGCCACGTGTCTTCAAAAGTAGAAACAGACCCGGCTCGGGTTAAAGGGTTAAAGATACAATTCGTAAAATGGCGCTAGAAAAATAAAATATTTGGAAATCTTAGGATTTTTCAAGATCAACTTCCGGCAGCCCTGCACTTTGTGTCAAGCATGTGTTGCCTCATATATGTATTTTCATTTTGAGAATGCTGTTTGAACGATTATACATGTAGACAGCGTGGTTTATGGTTTCCTAGAATGACGATGAAGAAAAACTGCAGGTATAGCACTGTCGTTCGTCCATTGCCCCCTAAAATTACTAGAGACATGGATTTAGTATGTGTGATTAAGCATACAGTCGTTTTACCAATTTTGCGATTAGCATACAGCAGTTAGAGACTACTCATACAGTTTTGTCAATATATGCTCTACACGAAAAACCTTCCGATTTCGATGATTTGCAATAAAATGAACGATAGCGTCTTGTGGTGGTTTTTTGTGAAAAGGGTAAATAATTCGGCGATAACCATTGTTAGATCTTGTAAAAACATATTTTAGCCGCGAAGAGCAACAGATTACACGTCTGTATGCCTATTTGGTGAAACTGTATCCCTAATGGCTACCGACTTCCGATGAGGGTCAAGCAGAACTCCGCATACTGTGATAATAGAATGTTTTAATGACTGGCAGGTCCATACAACTAAGCTATACAGTACCTACTCTATATAATACTGACCCGAAGAGAAATCTAAATGTATACAACCCCCGACTACACTACCCTGTAGTTAAACATATAATGATATGGAAAATACTACAAAATCTTACCTGTGAAAAGAAAACACAACCTCGACGCTGTCATTGTGCTTGTTCACACCATGATCACTATATAAATCATTACTGTTTATCTTCTTATTTTCATTATCTCCTTAAAAACAAACTGCAGCAATAACACGATAAGGATATGACTGTCGATGTAAACAGTGTCATTGAAAAGGGAAACGGTGTTGGATTTCATTGGATAGTAGTATGATTACCCTATTACTTAAAATATCGTGACTACGTCACGGTCTACTGATTACAACAACGTGTTGTCGGCTAATTTTCGTTTTATTGAAATACACCCGATCTTCAGTATGCGTGACAGCATTTGGAATACCTCGGTCCTTTCCGATAGCTTGAATTAAGTATGTCGGAACGTGCCGAAGATTTCTGAAATGTAAACAACTGCACTGCTATCATGGAGAAAAGTCATTTCTCCATGCTGCTTTACATGGTTTTTCAGGAAATAAAAGTCAAATGTTTTGCCTGCATACTGTAGTACTATTGGTCGTCAAGATCCATAACACTGATAAACCGTAAAGACATGCATGTATTCACAGTTACTGTCCTCTGAGTCTATCTCAGACATGCATGTATTCACAGTTACTGTCCTCTGAGTCTATCTCAGACATACATGTATTCACAGTTACTGTCCTCTGAGTCTATCTCATCTGTCCCAAAAGCTCTTACAAGGGAGAAGCCGTTATTTTTCCCGTTTAATTAAACGGAAAGAAAATGCAAGTCAGTAGACTGTTCTAACAATCTATTCTAATCTGAGTTGCAACCAGTTAGGAGCCTGATCAGACGCCATTTATTGGGAAAGAATAATGACTTCTCCACTGTACAGTCGCTAAGCTTGTAACTGTTCTTTTTGTCTTTGTTTTTCAAATTGACTGAAAATGACTGCATTTGATGACATTACCTTACCCCTTTCCTATTTCCTGACATTCCGGGTTCTTTCTCATATGCCCAAAGTGCAGGGCTGCCATAAGTTGATCATAAAAATCCTAAGATTTCAAATTTTCAATTTTTCAGACGCAATTTTACTAATCGTACCTTTACCCCATAGTCTGTTTCTTTTTTTGAAGACACATGACTGCTTAAAACAGGTTGACAGTAAAGCAGAATGCGCCTTAAGGCGCATTCTGCTTTACTTTCAGCCTGTTTTAAAGCTACAACTGTACCATCTGCTAGAATAAAAAACCCGAAGACTGAGGAAAAATTCGGAAAAATGGCAGCCCTAAAATTGGTACCGACAAGCACAGCATTTTACTTTCGGTTCGAGTTTATTGTCATTTCTCTGACTGAGTAAAATCTCACTCGGTTATTATCTCTTAATCGTTTGTTCATTGACTCGGCATGTTTTGAGACATTTCTTTTGCTTGAACCAAGTTATAAGAAGTTAATCTTGCTACTGAAATGATTTTCTCACTAGTACGCTGAAAAGTGCATATCCCAATAACCTGATTCCGTAGAACCTCTTCTAAATTTATGAACTCACACAAACTACCTCTCTGTCTTAATCTGACAGTATATTATTCCAATGTTTAATTTGATAATTCTCATATAGATCTAGATACCATCGTTCATGGGTCTCATTGATATTTGCCCTAAAATAGTCATCAAGCTGAACCTTTTAAAGAGACTCGCAACCAGATAAAGCATTAAAAATAGTAATTTGTAAATATGTGACAAACGCTTATATACATGGGTAAGAATTAGTTTAGGACAAGAAATTCTGTTTAAAAAAATGCATTTCAATAAAAAAAAAATATTGAGCTCTGGTATGAATCGAACCCGTGACCTGGCATGGGCGGACATAAGTCAAAATGAGGACAACGCTTGACCCACTGGGCCACGGAACTATTCATATGTCTGGGATCGATTTAACGAATCTCAGTGGGAAGCGATGAAGAGTACATACAACTGCATACTTCAGCTCGGGTTTATGTCTTAGCCCGTGATCAATATTTATAGCAACTGTAGACGCTATGGATAAAACGATGGAAAATAACTAAAAAACTAAGATTTGAAGACATTTCTAGAGGGTGTTTTTGGACTGGCCATATTTTTCCAATGCCAGATGCAGAATAATGCTACCCTTTTGGTTATACATGTATTTGAGTATTTTCTTTTATTTTTGCAAATGCACCATCTGGTTGCGAGTCGCTTTAAGTGTATGTTTGATCCCTTGGAACCTAGGATGGCCCCTTACGACCGAGTAAACAGTCCGCTGCTCATTTCGCGAAGGTGCAGTAAATATCCTGCACATTTAATTTCTGTATATCCGCTTCGGATCCTTTAACACCCTACCCGCTCCTGCCTTCCGCATATATGTATACAGCGCGAAAGAACAAAATCTAAATATGCAGTCAATCGAATGCCCAATGGATCTGATCAGCATATACCAACAAGTGTCACATCAGGCCTGCCATAAGTTGATAAAAAAAATCCTAAGATATTTTCAATTTTTCAAGCCCGATTTTCCTGATTATACCTGTAACCCATAGTCTGTTTCTAGTTTTTAAGACACGTGATGCTTAAAGCAGGTTGAAAGTAAAGCAGAATGCGCCTTAAGGCGCATTCTGCTTTACTTTTAGCCTGTTTTATGCTTCAATCTGTTGGAATAAAAATCCGAAGATTTCGGAAAAATCCGGAGAAATGGCAGCCCTGTCACAAGTCTTCCTTCTGTTTTCATGTAGTCAATTTTTTTTTCGTCGGTTTGGTAAAGTATTACAATTAAATGGCATCAGCTTTATACAAAACAACACTACAAAATCAAACCGATGTTGTTGGGGCATATATTAAGTATTATTTGGGAAACGAATCACTTTTAAAAGTAGCATTTTATTTTGATAATATAGGTCCGTTGTAAAAGAATTGCCAGATTGTATTGAATAAAGTTAGGTTGTAGATAGTTGAGAAGTTGAGATGGTTGGTATATATATATCTTTATTTCCTCCATAATATGAAGATTACAAGAAGACAAATACAACACATAGTATGAGCAACTAGACAAACAACACAAACATGACATAGGCATGTTAATAACACATAAACATGTTCTAAATACACAGATCATAATTATGTGTACATGTATAACATTTACGAAGAACACCCTGTATCATGAACTTTACGACACACAATAAACAGCAAATTGACAAACACACACAAATACATTTACATAATTATATACATGTTGGAGAATACAGAATATTGTCCTCAAAAGTTATATGACCTAGTGATCACCATTTTCTAATGTAAACTGACATCTAGATGCATGGCGACCACCAAGACACACAGTGAATAAAACAGAAAAAGAGAACAATACTTTGATGATGTGCAGCAGCATTACCACTTATCATGCTAAGTGTGACTTGGTTAACAGTTAAGATACATATCAGACGCCGCATAAGGCAGCATCTGGTCTGTATCATAGCTGTTTGCCACTCAAACTAAACTCTCTTTAAGTTTATAAAGCGTTAAAACTGATTATGAGGTATTGTTGTTGTTGTTGTTTCAATATTATTATTTGTAGCCGACGCAATTCAGCATGATAAAGCGGGTTAAACCCTTGAAAACATAGATCTCTATTTAAACGAAAACAGAACGAAAACAATAGAGATTATTCAACAGGATTTATGCACACAACTAACAAGAAACACTATAAAACTATACCTTCTCTATATACCAAATCTCTATCGAAACGAAATTTACAGAATTGATGAGAGTAAGTATAACGTTTAACTGCTTCGACACCGTGTTACAGTCACTATAATGATTAACATTATTTTAAGTATTTGCCTTGCTGCTGCTGTTGTTCAATAAAAACACCGCATCACAAAGGCAAATATCCTAAAGCATCAACGCTGCGTAGCAAAATCAAGAGTATCAAGGACCTTCAGTGGTATACCATACAGCGGAGTCGCCCTAAATCGGACACTAATAAAGCAATAAGCAGACCGCACTAAGCAGTGTAGAAGTAAAGAAGAAAGCTCTGCGTCACTTCAATTCCACTCAAGGCAGCACAGCACATAGAAAAATCATCGTATGACTTCCGATTTAGAAAGGTTCCGTTGTATCCCCAAGTGATCATCGCTTAATCACTTACATCTCGTATTATACTATATTGCTTATGCGAGTATTGTGCGCAAATTTAAGTAAGCACGAGACTAAGTCGTCATAACAGCGATCTGTAGGTAGCGCTGCATCAACAAGTGGGTGGTACACCCCTAATATTGTATTTACAAACTCATTTCTATTTAAAGTAATAAGTGAAGCCCAGACCTGTCGTCCAAACAAACTACAAATACGGGTTTCCAAATTCCTTCTCAGAGGTGTAATGACTCTGCAATCTAAAATAAGATGGTCAGCTATATTAAGGTTATTACAATTCCTCCCGCACTTATAACAAATCTCATCATAGCGAGTTAAAAAGGCTACTAACTGAGCCGCTGATTTGACAAAAATCAACTGTCCAGGAAACCGTTGTGCAAATTTCCATAGATCAAATAACTGGTACGTACAGTGAACAGACCTAAATCTACTAAACTTTTCTACTGATGTCCGAGTGTTCCAATCTAAGACGTAAGAGTTCCTTATCGCTCTTTTAATTGTACGATTCCAACAATCCTTTATAGGAAATATTCCTCCATTTAAGTATTCGACAATGAAATGCCTAAGACCATATTTAATCAGTATCTTATCTATATCTGGCATGAAACCAAGTTTAACATTGTTTAAGAAATAGGAGCTTAACCTAAATAAAAACATTTGCTTTATAGCGCAGTCGGCTTCAAGCCTGCATAACTGGCCTAAAAGGGTAAGTTTCCTACGATCTATTTCCAAAGCAATAGGCAGACAATCGATCATACTCAAAACGTAGTCTGTACTGGTCCTTGAGCTAAAGCCCTGTATATACTTTAAGCATAAACGATGGGCTCGTTCAAGTGACAGTAACTCAGAGGAACTTAACGGTGGCCAACATTCGCACCCATACAACGCTTTAGGTATAACTACTGCGTTGTATATGCGCTTGCAGCTGGTCGGCTGTAAGCCATTATCGTTAAAACCGTAATTTGTCAAGCTGAAAAATGTACCCCTAAGCTTATTACAAGAGTCTTTAGTTACAGTATGAGATTTTTTATCCCTCTCAAATAAAACTCCTAGGTGCTTGTAAGCCTGTACTGTTGGTAAAAGATCAACCCCAAGAAAGAAAGAGGTTACATTATTAAAACATTGTCTTTGTTGCTTATGTGCAAAAACCAGTACACCACATTTACTAGCATTGTACTGGTATCTCCATAAGCACGAATAACGGTAACATTCGTGTAACATTACCTGTAAGGATTTCTTTGAAAGTGAAAGCAAAAGCATATCGTCAGCTACAGTAGGGGCACAAAAGCTGTTGCTCTCACCCAAAGAAAACCCAACGTCTAATTTCAATTAATTCATTGATGAAGCACAGGTACAGAAATGGTGACCATATGCCCCCTTGTCTGGTCCCTTGTTTAATAGAGAACCAGTCTGACATACAACCCTTATGCAAAACACAGCTTGACATATTACGGTGCATTTCTATTACATTGTGTAATAACGGTAACGGTAAACCATACATGTACAGTTTGTAAAACAAGTCATCGTGCCAAACTCGGTCGAATGCCTGTTTTACATCCAAGAAGCATGCATACAAAGTACTCTCATTCTCATGACTATATGAAATGGCCTCTCTCAGAACAAACGATGTCATGATACAGCCTCTATTACTCTGAAATCCACCTTGCAGACCATGAACAGACATATCTAAGTTGCTTTTCAATTGCTCAAGCAAAACACTTTCATACAATTTCAGAATACATGAAGATAGCGTGATTGCACGATAGTTCTTGGGGTCGTCTTTAGGTTTACCTCCCCCTTTGTGAAGAGTAACTATTACACCTTTCTTAAGGTTCAATGGGACATACGACATCTTATACATCATATTCATTAAAGTGGCAATATAGAGTTGTAAAGTCACACCCCCGTAAACTAGATGCTCGTTATAGACACCGTCAAAGCCACACATCTTACCCCTCTTAAGCTTAAGTATAAAGTCGTTCAGAGTACTACTGTCAATGATATTTTCAGTAACAGTAACACTCAAACGTCTTATATCATTCATAATATTGGTGACACGATTATAAAATTCCTTGTCATAACAACAATTTTCAGTATCTGTATACAACTGTGAAAAATATTTCCCCCAAGCGACTGCTATGTCTTCAGAATCCCTCAGTGTAACACCATCAAACTTAATTTCACAACCTGCTTTAAGGATTTTATCGTTTTTTCTTGAATTAAATAGACGCCAAAATAAGCCACAGTCTACCCCAGCCGCTCGGTCAATCTCATCGTTTACCTCTCGTAAATAATCACTAACCCTTTTCCTATGACAAGATCGAAACTCGCGCTTAGCGGACTTGTACATAGAATAGGATTGTGAGACAGAATTATGTGGTTTACCATCATAAACCCACTCATTTCTTCTTCTTCGCATAAGCGCGTGTAAATCTTTCAAAGATTGATCCCAATAAGGCTTAAGGTAAGAGCGGTAACTCTTATAAGGGAGATAAGCCTCAGACGCTTTATGAATACAATCAACAATACCAGCGTACAGCCGGTCTATACTATCACAGTTAATACCCATAGCATCTAGGTCTATAGTATTTAACAATAAATTAGACAGCATACTGGAGTATCCATTAATTTCAGTTTCACTAACTTTATTCCATTTAATAGGTTTAACAACAGATACTTTGTAACTATATTCCAATACAGGAACACGCATAGAAAATAAAACTGGTCTGTGAGATGAAACATTTAAACAATTATCATCCACAATACAACAGTTATTAACCAGATCACTCGATTCACATGGAACTAGAACATGATCAATAAGGGACTCGTGTTTACCGTCATACGATACAAAAGTAGAGTGTGCACCCGTGCATAACGGTAAAGTATCAATAGCTACAAAATTATTCGTTTTCATAAACGAAATAAATTCACGGCTACGAATGTCATTACGCCTAAGGAATGTTCTACCATGGAGATTAGTATTGAAATCTCCCATTACTATCACTCTGCCCTTGTCTGCGTATGCATTCACACAATCATGCAGAAAGCTCATTAAATCCCTGTAACTGTCAATCGGATGGTTAGTATTGTCGATGAGTTTTGAACTGGCACTCATCACTTTCCGTCAACTTTCGTCGATGAAGTCGGGACTTTCCGTTAACTGTACAGGTAAAAATCAATAAAAACAAATGTACTTATAAACATATACTACGCACGCGTTACAGTTTATTACGGATGCAATAGCACAGTGGCATGTGTCACTGTCTCGCAAGCCAGAGGTTATGGGTTCGATACTATGTAAGATCTATTTTAAATAACATAGATCTTTTAGGTCTTTTTTTAAAAATAAAATAAAATGGATACATTTTTACTGTGGATTTATTCTATTTTCATTTAAAATATGTCTGTATTAATTTTGTAATTTGTTTTATTTCAATGTTTATTTTCTTCATCCTTTTTTAATTCTTTTATTCACTTTTCATTTTCATTTTATTAAGCAATTCTTGAACAAAATACACATAGCAAATAACAGTTAAAGAACTTCAGACTCGCTGGCTGTGTCCGTGCTGCTGTCCATACTAGCTGTGTCCGTGGTGTCATCTCCTAAATAGATGACCACCTCCTGTGGTGGGTTACCCATGTAGCGGTCGCCGGCCTTCAGCTTTTCCTCCACTTTTTCAACATGTTGGCATGCATTGAGCCATCGGTTCTCTCCAATCTCCGCGAATGCTTCCTTAACTAGCTGCTGTAGGTCGTTAAGTCTGAAAATACAAATGAGTGCAGCTTAAGTACATGAACCATTTTGTCAGTGAAAGGAAATAAACCGAATTCCTAGTTGTTACGAAATTCGTTTGCAATTTCTCTGAATTAATAAATAGTATCATGCAAATTGCATTTCATCAATATACCAACCTGAATGTTAAATTGCGAGAACGAACGATTGACTTTAGTTGGCTCCAAATGAACTCAATTGCGTTAAGCTCTGGGTGGTAGGGTGGCAGGCGCAGAACCTCATGGCCATGCTGTCGGATGATCTGGTCAATAGCATACGACGGGGCAGGCTTGTGAGCCTTGGCAAGCTCCAACAGCTGAGTTTTCACCATGTCGTCACGAAATTGGATCCCGCTCTTTCGAAGCCATTCCTGGAAATAAACAAAAAGTTAAAAACCTCCGTATTAAGATCAGTGAAATTCATTAATTGTTTGCTGTTTAAGGCAGATGGTCGCCTGAAACATGGTTAGAGTATAACATAAAGCTTTTTAAGAGCTTTCTGTTTTACTGTCACTTTGCTTTAAGCTGCCACTTGTCTTTCTTATATTCATTTAACCTTTGTATTCTCATTACGACCACTAAAAAGTACACTAGTTGATTATATAAAAAATAGGAGACAGCTTAAGTCAAAGTGAAAGTATAACAGAAAGCTCCTAAGGAAGCTTTCTGTTTTACTTTAACCTTGTTTTAAGCAGTCACCTGTTTTCAACAGCTAGTAGTTCACACACGTTTAGAGTCGTTATAGAGAGGTTTTGCTATATTTACCTGAATATATGCTTTCCTGGATCCGGATGAGGGAAATCTATCTGTTTGCACAGAATGATAACTTGCGTTATCCATGACAATGGCAGACTGTGTACGTAGATTAGGGATGAGCTTCTCCTGTACCCATTTACTAAAGTTATGTCCATTCATCTCACGATGGTAGTCTCCAGTTGATGCTGAGGCCTTAAACACAAGCTGTGCTCCGTCAATGAACCCCTTTCTTGAACCTGCATTCACAACAATAAGTCTCTGTCCCTTATTCAGTGGCGGTTTTATGCCAGACATAGAAGCGCTTTGCCAACACTTATTGGATGTATAGCTGGTATCGATCCAAGTTTCATCCACATAGACGAATGTAAAACCCCTTTCTTCTAATTCCTTCTTTCTGTCGTAGTATGTCAGGCGCTGAGATACAACGGAGGGTTTTTCCATAAGCACCTTTTTATTGTTTTCCGTCCTTTTCCAAGTGAAGCCAAGTTTCTTCAGTGTCTGTCTCAAAAGCCATATGCTGCCAGGGAAGGCTATTTCTTCTTTCAGTACCTTATGTAGTTTCTGTAGTGTCGGAAGCTGTCTACGGTGAGCATAAAATTCGTGGAATTTATTTCTGATGACAGTTTCATCAAAGTCATCTAAAGGTTTATATGGTCCGCGCGTCTTAGGACGTGTTGGTGACGTCAATCTGTTAGTCTCTCTTAATTCCCTCCGGACTCTGAACACGGTTCTTCTGCTGTACCCTGTGGCATTCACCGTCTCTTTAATGAAAGATCCACAGCTTTGTTTTTGCTCAAAGTGCTTGGAAACGTCAGCGACAAGCTTCTTTTCTTTAGAACGAAGATGTTTAATTTTGTTAGATGCCATTAGAACTCATTTACAAATGGTGGTTCGTCTCTGAGTACACGTGTAAAGGAATCTTGACGACTTATATATATAGGAAAAAATACCTAAACAGTGGACCCGGTCTGAAGCGGTGATAATTAAGAGCAGCATAAGTTTGGAAAATAGTTACTTAATGCTTAACGAGATACAAAAGTAACACAGCGCGCTTCTGAAAGGCGTTTTGCGTAACGCTTACAGTAGATATGGTTCAGGCTTCAGCAGAACTGTTGAATTACATGACTTTTACGTCTTTATATGGTTTTGTGCTAGACAAGACTCACTGTATAAAAGTCACACAAATAATGATTTTCAAGACAAGCATGCGTCTTCCCGACAAAGGAATTTAAAAAAAAAAAGCCATCGCAAAAATGCATGTATGTAAAACTACTACAGCAGGGATCGAACTCACGGCCCAGACAATGGTACATTCTAGTGGATCGATTTAACCACTGAGCTATTGTCGCTTGTAACAGATTATGATGTACAAGACTTATTGTTCAGTGGCGAATTCTCCAATATTTTTTCCGTAAGATAAAAATAGCTTACGGAAAAGGGCGGAATATGCACAGGGTGCCAGTTCAAACATCATTTACAATACAAGGGAAATACACCTGCAATACATAAATAAAACTGTGTTTAGATAACTGTACCTGAATGCCTATTATTCTATCGCTATCTATAGTAAGTGGCGTTACCTGATCATTTAACTTTTTATGCCAAATTAAAGCTACCCCTCCTTTACCTACACGCCTGTTACTAGGTAAAGAAAGGGTAGCGTCAGATTTGCCAAATCCATTAAAGTCATTTTGAATAGTATTCAAAAAGTGTAGATCATGGCTGTACAGCCAATGTTCAGAAAGCCCACAAATATGTATATCACTTTTTACAAGTAAATTACTAAGGTAAAAAGCACTGGACATAAGTCCATTAGCATTCCAAGTGCAAATATTCAAGCAAGCCATAAGATACAATGCATAGCGTACACAATACAACTTTCTCATAGTTTTCAAAGAAAGAAGACACTATATTTCTGTCACTATGTATTATCACCTCGTTGCTGCCTACCAGGCTGGTAATTACCGCGTGAGTGATTAGCCTTATTCGAGCGTAC
Organism: Gari tellinella; assembly: GCA_922989275.2. Classification (NCBI taxonomy): domain Eukaryota; kingdom Metazoa; phylum Mollusca; class Bivalvia; order Cardiida; family Psammobiidae; genus Gari; species Gari tellinella. Next base: position 90,790,260 of record OV277860.1, read on the forward strand.
ATGCCCTAAATAAGTGTTCTTGGAATACCACGGGCGACATTTAATATTATCGGGCCAAAATTCGGGCTCAGTTAATACAGAACTATTGGGTATTTCCACGCTGACTCTAAGAAAAACGTCATTACCGTGTCTAGGTCGAAAAATTTCAATTTTGTCAACCTTAGGTCCCCCGTTTCCTTCTATGTAGTGCTTAATACACTCTACTGTAATGCCTGGGGTAAATCTACCTACGTAAAATCGTCTTGTCTTTTTACGCACATATCGAATGAAGTCGTCAAACTCAGACGGATCACTAGAACAACCATGTAGACCTGTACGTACAGATGAGTGTGTTCTATTGTTAACAATAGTCGATATAGGTTTATATTCAGTAACCTGAGGATCCATGATTGGTATACTCTTCTGAGTATTCTGAGTACTATTAACAGTCTGAGTACAAGTACTATCAGACTCTATCTGAGTCTTACTATTCACACGCAGAGTACAATCACTGTCAGCCACTATATCATTCTCACTATGTGCGCGTTTAGTACGTCTACTTACATTTTGTGTCTGATTCTCACTATTAGAGCGCTGAGTACGTTTTCTGACAGCCTCTGTCTGATTTTCACTATTAAAGCGTTGAGTACGTGTACTTACAGTCTCTGTCTGATAGGCACTTTGTGCACATGTATTCACAGGCTCTATTTCGGGGTCATTTATGCTACATGTATTATCAGTCTCTATCTGATGAAGCCCTTGAATCACTTCACTGAATGTAGCGTTACGCTTGGCCAGATTCTTCCCTCTGACGAATCTGGGGCCGTCTTCGGTTACAGTGCGATAGAGCTTGTCCTGGTCGAGCTCGACTTTACTACCAGACGGAGAATCGCAATCTATAGGCTGCTTTGATGTCACTGGGTCCTTCTTGTTACTGTCAGAAACAACCTTCAGTTTCCCCTCCAATCTGTTAAGCCTTCTATCAACAAGTTTGCAGTGCGTTTCCATTGACTCTACAGCCATTTTTAAAGCACAGTTGATTTCGTCGTTATTGGATACAATATCTGCCTTAACAAGCTTCATGTCACTTTTTACTTTTGATATTCCAGAACTTTTATCATCTGTAATTCTATCTAAGGTCTTTGTATTCACAGTTATCAATTGCTGTAGACTCGTAATACTCTCTCTTGTTTCTTTCTGAATAGTACTGATGCTTTTCTTAGCAGCAGTGATTTCACTGGAGAGAGTGTCCGACAGACGCTTGTTCTCCTGCTTCAGTTTAATCAAATCTGCCTGTATCTGCGCTACCGTAGAAGACAGGACACCTAGCGTGGACGCGTTCTTTTGGGTGCCACACATGGACGAGTTCATATCAGGCCTAGAGCTGGACGATTTAGGTACATTAATCAGCTCCCTCAAATCATTGAATGAACCCCCATCTAGTACGTTAACCAGGCTGTGAACGTCGGCTGCCAACTTGTATGAAACGCTTTCACCATTCCGTCTGCTTATTCGCCGCTTCATTTCAGCCGTCGAAGGATAAGGGTATTCCCCTAGTGAACGTGTTTCCTCGAAGAGCAGGTCACGTGTCTCTTCAAGCAGAGTCTCATCCGCCGCAACATCATGGATAAGCCTTGAAATAAATTCAGTCTTTGTATAAGTATTAAACCAAGACTGAAGCTTCACCATCATAGATTTCTCATTTGATAGGCTTCTGAATAACTCTTCAACGTTATCCTCATCAACATGAATCAGTTCACGGGCTGATACAGGAATAGATCCACCCTTTTGTGCCGCCGTAAGGGTTTGATCATACCAGTCGAACTCGCCAATCAATGGGTTGCTCGAGGGCGTAACGGTATTACCCGTGTGTCCAACGTCGTCATACTCCATTATGGTAACGGTCCTAAGATCTCACAAAACGCTCACCCCAACCATATTCAATCATGCGTGTCGAGGAATTCTGAGCGTGACCCATAGGTCGTGAGCAAATTAAACAATGTTACCCCACCCACAAGAAACGTAATGGTAACACATATATTGTCAAAACACACATTTCATTTCGCCGATAAAGCTCACATACCGTATGAATGTCAACATATACACACCGATTTAAGTCATATCCTTTTAAAGTTCATATAACCACACAATAAGCCAAGACTTATGGAAAAATCTTCAGCGCGAATTGAAAACAACTGTATACACCGGAACAATCTCATATGGCTTAAAAAGTTAAAATTAATAAGCTTGTCAATATTAGTTGCGCAAAAAGATTTATAATACAAAACAACCGGTACATTTGAAGAAAAAAATATATACATGTGCAAATTAAATAAACTCGTAAATATTAGTTTTGGAAAAAATACTATCTACATATCTACATTTAAGATCTACACTTAAAACCAGAAGTTTTCTCTCAAATTAGCAAAAACGAGCATTACCAAAGGTAAGACTATTATAATGCTTTGCCTGATGTACTTTTCAAGTGCGACAGGGAACCTGACTAACATACTCTCAACAAAGTCCATTAAACCTTTACCCCACAGTCGGGTTGTAGTTTTAACGACAGATCAGCACTTAGAATAGATTGAAAGCAAAGCAGAATGTGCCTTACGGCATATTCTGCTTTACTTTCAACCTGCTTTTAGCTACCTTCTGCTAAGACATAGAAACTGCTTTACTTTCAACCTGCTTTTAGCTACCTTCTGCTAAGACATAGAAACTATTGTTTTGGTACATTTTTATAACTGTTTTAATTGGACCTTTTTTAATGATGGAGAAATAAAATTAAATGCGCTAAAATGCGTTTCTATATGGGAAGGGGTTTAAGACTGCTACACCATGTGCTTTAAAGGTAAGTTACTCTTAACTAGTTTCTGTAAGACTGTCATGAGTAGTCTCCCTAACAGCATGAGAAAATGGTAAGCATCCCAAGATGTACTCATAAAGCTAATTTGGCATCCCTAGCTGATTAGGGAGGCATTTTCTATAAATGAGATCATAAGTCAATTCGAAAGTGAGCTGGAAATGGTATGGCACTCGACAATCCGCCATCCTAGAACATGTGTGTACTAATATGCCGGTTGGCATCTCTAGCTGAAGTACATGTATTCTTTAACCCTTTCCTCCCTGAAACTTCAAGTGGGCAATTCTAATTTTTCAATTTAATCTAGTCCATTTTGACTTTTTAGGGTTGAATTTTACAATATACATGTATGTCAAAATGACAAACAGTGTTGACCCTGATCAGAGGGCTCCGGTACATAGCAACGAATGTACATGTAGGGGTGATCTGTTATTTGTCCTCAATAAACGGCCTATGCCACTGGAACTTTCACCAAATATTATATATCATCTTTAAATGAAATATTATCAGTTTTATATAATTTACATAGAATGCAAAATTAAAAGAAACTTTACCTGTTTAATTTTGACCAATGAGATCGCTCCGTTCATTCGATTCATTCCGGTATTCAAAATAGCATTCACAATGAAATTGAGTCTTTCACTTGTCAATTTCGTGCCAAATTAGTGAAGAGGGCCATGTTCCGACACAAACGCATTTGCTCTAATGAAATTAGGTGAAAGTTCCAGCCGTAAAGGCCGTTAAATATGCAAACAGACTAGATTACCCCTTATTTTGGGCAATAAATTCTGTACCGTGAGAACGACATAAAACTTTTTGATGCATATTTTCGTTATAATTCACGTACTGTGGCGTTATTTGACGGAATTGATGAAATAAAAAGTAGATATTGATAAATTAATAATTTCCCGAGAGTACCACAAGAGAATATCGGCGATCGAGTCTATTTTAGCATCAGCTTAAGTCGATAGTAAAGACTAGGTGTTGAATTGCGCTGTTTACCTTGTATCTATAATAGAAGTATAGTAAAAAAAAACATTTTTTTTTTTTTTTTTTTTTTTTTTAAAGGGGGGGGGGGGTGTTAATAGATAATAAAGTATGTGTCAAGTACCTGTGTGTGTGTGCCCCTCAGAGTGCATGACGGGAAATGGGCTGGGGAGGGGCGAGTAAAGAGTGTCCAATATTTTCATTCTTTTATGTCGTCACATTTGACACTGCGGCTGCTCATCAGAATAGCCGATTTGAGAAGGTTCAAATCATTTTATTTTTTATCGTTTAAAATTATGTTAATTATAATTACTTTTAACATCATTATCATGTTCACTCATCTTAAATCAAAATGTTAAGCAATACTGATACTGTTAAATGATATTAGTGTTTAGATAAAATGTGTCATTATATTTCAAACATTAATTTTTTTGAAACACAGAAAACTATTTGATATCTTAAAAATTATCTTTGATGTACTCCTGCACTGCAGTAAAGGAGGTCAACTTTGACAAAGTCTAGCTTTAAGTATCAATATGGAATGGATGCGGCTAGGTGGTTGAAGTAGTACATGTATGATTTTCGTGTCATTTACGTCGCAAGAAAAATGTTTTGCATTCCTCTTTTTGAGTTAAAAATTAACAATCTGGATTATGTCAAAACAAGCGTGAAATAAAGGGCACTCCATTATTGTCTAATCAGCGCACGTATAAATGATAGGTACATATTACATTCTGTAACATAGTGAAACAATATGCTGTCAGACCTTGACTCAAACCCGACACCCTCGCTAACAGGACGAGTGCTCTACCGCCTGAGCCACCGGACCGCTTACACAAATCTCTCATCAGGCATAAACTCAACCTGGCTACACACCCCCTTCTTCACACGATTTCGTCTCAAACTTTAAGAACACTCCACAAGTTACTTATTATTATTGGTTGTACACTACGTTGGGCGCCAAGAAAGGTAAGCAAGGTATGCAGATCAGGACTCGAACCAGCGACCCTCGCTCACGGGGCGAGTGCCCTCCCGACTGAGCTACCGGACCATTTACACACATCCCTACTACCATTTTACCATACACTCAACCCGGCAACAATTCAAAAGAACATCAAGGGACTCAATAATGAGACCAAGCTTTGAGCTAATATAGTGGGTAGACTGTGTCCGTCCGACAGTCATTCAGTCCGCTCGTGTCCCCTATGTCCGGGGTTTATTTCCTATCCGTCCGTCCGTGTGAACATATTGTCTTGAGCAAGTAAATATTCTATCAAGCTTGTAATCGCAAGTTTCACTTTTCTAAGAGTTGGTTCGTCTTTTTCCGAATACAATTGTAATTTGCAAACAGTGTGTTTTTAAATTTGAGAATTAAGAGAAGACGACAACTTTTTAAACTAGACAACGTCATTGCAGTGAAGGGAAACTTGCAGTGAAGGGAAACGACATGTAGCAGATAATGATCACGTCATAGCAATGAAGGATAACGTCATAGCAGAGAATGATCACGTCATAGCAATGAAGGATAACGTCATAGCAGAGAATGATCAAGTCATGTCAATGAAGAGAAACGTCATAGCAGAGAATGACCAAGTCATGTCAATGAAGAGAAACGTCATAGCAGAGAATGATCAAGTCATGTCAATGAAGGATAACGTCATAGCAGAGAATGATCAAGTCATGTCAATGAAGGATAACGTCATAGCAGAGAATGATCAAGTCATGTCAATGAAGAGAAACGTCATAGCAGAGAATGACCAAGTCATGTCAATGAAGAGAAACGTCATAGCAGAGAATGATCAAGTCATGTCAATGAAGGATAACGTCATAGCAGAGAATGATCAAGTCATGTCAATGAAGGATAACGTCATAGCAGAGAATGACCAAGTCATGTCAATGAAGGATAACGTCATAGCAGAGAATGACCAAGTCATGTCAATGAAGGATAACGTCATAGCAGAGAATGATCAAGTCATGTCAATGAAGGATAACGTCATAGCAGAGAATGACCAAGTCATATCAATGAAGGATAACGTCATAGCAGAGAATGACCAAGTCATGTCAATGAAGGATAACGTCATAGCAGAGAATGATCAAGTCATGTCAATGAAGGGTAACGTCATAGCAGAGAATGATCAAGTCATGTCAATGAAGGATAACGTCATAGCAGAGAATGACCAAGTCATGTCAATGAAGGATAACGTCATAGCAGAGAATGATCAAGTCATGTCAATGAAGGATAACGTCATAGCAGAGAATGACCAAGTCATGTCAATGAAGGGTAACGTCATAGCAGAGAATGACCAAGTCATGTCAATGAAGTGAAACGTCATAGCAGAGAATGACCAAGTCATGTCAATGAAGGATAACGTCATAGCAGAGAATGATCAAGTCATGTCAATGAAGGATAACGTCATAGCAGAGAATGACCAAGTCATGTCAATGAAGGGTAACGTCATAGCAGAGAATGACCAAGTCATGTCAATGAAGGGTAACGTCATAGCAGAGAATGATCAAGTCATGTTAATGAAGGATAACGTCATAGCAGAGAATGATCAAGTCATGTCAATGAAGGATAACGTCATAGCAGAGAATGACCAAGTCATGTCAATGACGGATAACGTCATAGCAGAGAATGACCAAGTCATGTCAATGAAGGGTAACGTCATAGCAGAGAATGATCAAGTCATGTCAATGAAGGGTAACGTCATAGCAGAGAATGATCAAGTCATGTCAATGAAGGATAACGTCATAGCAGAGAATGACCAAGTCATGTCAATGAAGGGTAACGTCATAGCAGAGAATGACCAAGTCATGTCAATGAAGGATAACGTCATAGCAGAGAATGACCAAGTCATGTCAATGAAGGGTAACGTCATAGCAGAGAATGATCAAGTCATGTTAATGAAGGATAACGTCATAGCAGAGAATGATCAAGTCATGTCAATGAAGGATAACGTCATAGCAGAGAATGACCAAGTCATGTCAATGAAGGGTAACGTCATAGCAGAGAATGACCAAGTCATGTCAATGAAGGGTAACGTCATAGCAGAGAATGATCAAGTCATGTTAATGAAGGATAACGTCATAGCAGAGAATGATCAAGTCATGTCAATGAAGGATAACGTCATAGCAGAGAATGACCAAGTCATGTCAATGACGGATAACGTCATAGCAGAGAATGACCAAGTCATGTCAATGAAGGGTAACGTCATAGCAGAGAATGATCAAGTCATGTCAATGAAGGGTAACGTCATAGCAGAGAATGATCAAGTCATGTCAATGAAGGATAACGTCATAGCAGAGAATGACCAAGTCATGTCAATGAAGGGTAACGTCATAGCAGAGAATGACCAAGTCATGTCAATGAAGGATAACGTCATAGCAGAGAATGACCAAGTCATGTCAATGAAGGGTAACGTCATAGCAGAGAATGATCAAGTCATGTTAATGAAGGATAACGTCATAGCAGAGAATGATCAAGTCATGTCAATGACGGATAACGTCATAGCAGAGAATGACCAAGTCATGTCAATGAAGGGTAACGTCATAGCAGAGAATGATCAAGTCATTTCAATGAAGGGTAACGTCATAGCAGAGAATGATCAAGTCATGTCAATGAAGGATAACGTCACAGCAGAGAATGATCAAGTCATGTCAATGAAGGATAACGTCACAGCAGAGAATGACCAAGTCATGTCAATGAAGAGAAACGTCATATCAATGAATGATTACGTCATGGCAGTGAAGGGTGTCGTCAAAGCAGAGAATAACCATTAGTCATGGCAACGCAGGTAAATGTCGAAGCACTGGTGGATACCGTTATTGCAGTGAGGGAATTTAGGTTTACCAGTGACTCCTTTAATATCCATTATTAAAACACGATGATGACGTCATTCTATTATCCTCGCTGGACTGTCGTTTTCAATACTGGACGGGTATCAATAGTATATTCGCGCTTACCGTACCGTATTTGTGCGCAAGCAGTTCAATATTACTAATATTGGACTGCACGTGCATAAATACGGTACGGTAAGCAAGCTAATATTGTACTACACACTAATATTGTATTGCTAGGATGGCTTGTGAGACACACAAAAAATACAGTAAAACCTCTGTTTTTTTACCAATAAGAAGTCAGAATTGTCAACAAGCTGTCATTTTCTCCATTTTAACGCAATGCGATTGCGTTTCCTTTGCGTTTAAACGGGAAATAATAAGATCTTCTCCAATATACACTGGAGAAAAGTTTTCTCAGAAAACGTTACTCTTTGCCAATAAACGCGTTTACGCTAAAACTATTATTTCCTTGCAAACAGTTTGAAGCCTTATCGAACGCCGGATAACCCGGCGTCTGATCAGGCCTCAAACTGTTTGCCACTCAGATTAAAAAAACAATAATAAAAATGTCAAAAAATGGTAATTTCCTACATTTTAGCGATTTGTGTTTGCGTTTCGTTTGCATTTAACGGGAAAGAATAACGTTTTCTGAGAAAACTTTTCTCCACTGTATATTGGAGAAGATCTTATTATTTCCCGTTTAAACGCAAAGGAAACGCAAACGCATTGCGTTAAAATGGAGAAAATGACAGCTTGTTGACAATTCTGACTACTTATTTAAATCTGAGCCTTGTCAGACGCCGGAAAACCCGGAATCTGGTCTGGCTCTGGAATTGGAAATAATGGTTTAAGCGTAAACGCGTGTATTTAGACAGAATAACGACTTCTCCACTGTACTTATTGAGTGTTTTAGACAGGTTTTTGATTTAATCATATTTTATTGCATATATCAGATATCATATACATTTATCGACTAACATGTACACAGTTTTTACAGCATATGTGTATACAAATTATCAAAAGATTACAATATATTGCAAACGGGTTGGGCCACAAGTTATACCAACATTAGAGAAGGCCCTTCCAACTTTTAGACAGGTGACTGCTTAAAGTGACATTAAAACTATAAGCTCCTACAGGAGCTTTCTATTTTGCTCGCATCTTGCTTTAAGCTGTCAACTGACTGCTATACAATCAATTAGCCGTATTTATTTTAGTGGTCGTAAAAGAGAGGGTTTACTGTTTTAAGCAGTGTCATGACAAAACCAGACTTACATGTATACATGTATTGCGTTGCAAACAGAGTAGATTAAGACCAGACGCGATGACTGTTCAAGACATACGCTGTTTGACACTCACAAGCATCTTCAAGATTTTTAAACAGTATAGTATTATACAATATGTGGCAGTGTGTACCAAAACTCAATTTCAGAGCCTAGGACGACATTGTCTTTCTTTAAAAACCCTTGAACTTTATCCTTTTCACGTTCATCATAGTGTTTTTTAACATTTTACATTTCAGCGGAACCAGGGTTTATCATTTTTACACTATTTTTCAGTAGCAAGTTTCGCAAGTTTTGACTGTTTTGCATTTACAAAGCAAGTGACTTTGGACGATAGATTGTTCACGCGTCCTAATTATTTTGACTAGTCTAGAGACGACAAAGTATTCGAATTGATCGACACTGTTAGCCTACATTGCGAATAGGAGAAAACAACTACATTATATTTTGTAATTGTCATTAAACAGGGGAAAAAAACGTTCAAAATTGCAAATCTTTGTCCCGGCTTACGGGGATATAAACAGCATTTGCTGATCACATTGCCAACAGTGCAGACCAAGAATAGAACAAGCACTTAAACTTTCCCGAGCGGCATTTAAGCATGATCTACACTATTATCAAATTGGACATTTGTCCCACTTGTGACACTGACAACGGTCAAAACCCTTATACTGCTATAATCGACTAAAACAACCATTTAGTAATAGTTTAGCTTCTCATAAGAAGCAACTATATCTGACAAGAACATGCTGTTTAATACTTTTCTGCTGTTTCTCTAAACCATTTAAGTAGGGCGTATAATTGCGTGAATGTTTATCAATTGTTATTTGAATGGCAAATCAAGTTTGCTTCGCTACAAACCAAAAAACAAAATCACAGTTATGAATGTGAAATGGTAAAAATTGCCAAATGAAGGGTCTGTCTAGAAGGACCTCTGTTTCTTTTGTTCAAGAACTTATCAAAAGGTGAATATTTAAGCAGATGCCATTTTTTTAAGTAGACGGTATTTGAGCCGGAAAAGGTTTACGATTCTGACAAACCGTGCGACTGTGAAGGGTCTACATAGTTTGAGAAACATAAATTAGATTTCCCTTTGTGGATATACTAATTTCCGATACACTAATATCCAATTCACTGTAAACTTTTCCATGAGGTTAATATCCAGAAAATGTGATTACCTCGTCTACACGTTCCGACATTTTTATTGGCAATGAGTGCACGACACGCGACGGTGTAAGCGAAGCAATCCAATATTACCGAGGCGAAAGGCACGTGCAAATCAAGGTACTCGTATACCACAGGACTGGCCACCCGTGCAAAGGATAAGGGATCAATAGGGTTATATCTTAAACTGACGAATTTGCTTTTATTTTAACAAGACAATATTAAACTAGGTTTGAATATATTTATAAACGTATGGCTTTCAGAAAACGTGTTTTAAGTAAGATATAAGCCTCAAACGATCCAGTATGTAAAATATTGTACTGTGTTCGGCGCTACGCGCCTCACACAGTACAATATTTTACATACTGGATCGTTATCGTCTTATATCCTATACTCAATCTAACAATAATATCTCTCATCCTGTGTGTTTCATGTCAAAGTGATCATGATCCAAGTTATTGTAAAATGTTCACTATTTCCAGTTCATATAAGGGAACTACATGTACATGTATTCTGTAAAAAATAATTATACTAATATCAAACATTATTCTGGTATGGGAAATTCCGAATTCTAATGAAAGTTTCGAAATAGTTGAGATTAAGATCAAAGCCTGAGTTGCTCGATGTGTTATCCGTGAGTCAAAACATTAAGCTGTATTTGAAGTAATGTACAAAACGCAAATTGTGTTTTTAAGCAGAAAACAAGTAAGTCGTATTAAGCCTTGAAAAGAAATGGGATCCTAACCAGACTTCGCGTTTACTGTTTGTCCAAACTGTTTGAAAATAACATTTGTTCAGCCATTTCGCCTTAAGACCTATGGCGCTTTGAAACAAAGGTGCAGATTTCGGTATTTAAGCAGCCTATATGATGGCGGTGAAAGGACTGGGACAGATAACACGTTTGAAAGGTGAAAAGGTTAATCAACGACAGCTGTAAAAGCCTAAATTAAAAAAAACAGTATATCGTATTATATCCCGAGCTAATATCAAATGATCATCAACAGACCGACATCTGGGGACACGGTCAACGTTGTCACCTTCAATTGAACCGGTTATTGTTTTGCATCCAAAGCTTAGCCCCTTCGCCGTCATAACGCCATCTGCGTCAAACAAGTGTCGTCTGCTTTAATTTTTTAGATTTGATTTTTAGATAAACTGACTTATGAAATATTGATATGGGTGTCAGACGTAACGTGATGTCTGACCAGAATCAAAACTGATTGTAAATATCTATTGCTCTCTGAGTAAAGCAGTGAAGGGGCTAGCATTACATGCATATAATGATTGCTCTCTGCATGTGTTCGTCTTGTCCGCCTTACGATTTTACTTACAACACATAAGCTATAGGGATACAAAAGTTAGTGAGTACCTCTAGAGATTGTTAAATGGTGCGTAATAGATCTATTTTCAGGTCACTGTGGTCTTTTCCTTGACATTTGATCTCAATTGTAGAAAACAGTTCGGCTTGCTTTGGGCAATCATATGTATTTAATACTGAAACGAAGCTATGTGGGAAAGGCTGAAAAAATAACTGTAATGTAGGCGGCAAATAGGCACTTTATAAGTTATGATTTTAACTTATGTAAGATTGTGTTGTCTCCACTGTACGGTTAGGACTCCAAGCCTTGCTTATAGAATGTTGTTGTTTTGCATTAAAAATGAGGTTTTTACATAAAACTTTTTTGAAAATAATATCTACGTGTGTATTTTGGCGCCTGATATCAATTTACCAATCTATTTGAAAATAATTGAATAAACGACAGAGCAATTCTGTTTTTCAGTCTATTTACAAGTGTTTTCTTAAGTACCATTTCCAAATTAATTTCAGAATTGCACTCAACGCTTTTTAAACAAACCCTAATTTACACAATTATATAATAAAATCAGGGAAAACAACATTTCGCACTTATTTGTTTTAATTACAATTAACAATTTATTATCAGATGATTAAAATGCAACTTTTCTTTATTTGACATATGAACATGTGTCTACTATTGTGCAATAAGATGAGTAATACATGTAGGTTTAGTTGTCAAGTAAAGACATTTAGCATTTTAATGATCTGAATACATTGTGCCCCAGAGACCTTCCAACCTTGCGGCGGTTCTGGGGGCCGTTTCATAAAGCTTCGTACGACAAATGTTGTCGTAAGTCAGGTTATAAAACCCTCAGTTATTATTTATTTCTCCATCTAATCCTGTCTTGTGACATTCCTTTGGAATCTTCTTGAAAAGAAGATTCCAAAGAGATATCACAAGACCGGATTAGATAGAGAAATCAGAAATTAAATGTACTTTAAAGTTTTGACTTACGACCGTTTTTGTCGTACAAAGTTTTATGAAACGGGCCCCTGATGCTTACTTGTCGCAGGTATTGCCTCTGTTTATTTGACTGAGATTACTCTCTCTGCCAAGAATTAAAATGAAGACAGGTCAGCGATTTTGATAACATGCGCTGCTTCAAACAACGAATGCGAATAGCAGTAATTATCTCCCTAAAATTACCGAACAGAATAGACCTTTATTCAATAAAATTCTACATCTCAACTCATCATCGGCACTATATATGACCTATTTTGTGTCGCATTCCGAAAATCTCAACGCATCCATCCATCCTTATTTAGTGCTTGGCCTACTTTTTCAGCCAATCAGCAAGCCACAAAATTCAAATTTTCGCTCGGTTTAATTATTAAGTCAGCGGGATTTAACGAGATTTGGCAATTTAATTATGAAGTGTTCGAGACTTGGATTTAGACGTTAGCAAGCATTGCGCATGTGTTAATATTTCAGTCAGCTCCGCCAATGGCGTGACTTTTAAGCTTTACGGGAAATACTTTACACAGCAAAGTGCATATAGATATACATGTATCTACATGTACAATTCAATTTCGAGGAAAATAATGACATTTTGTAGCTCGCTAGTCGGAAGAAAATTGTGAAAATCATTCAAATTTTATGTAATCTTTAGGAGGGGATAATAAGAAAAGAAAACACAATATAATTAAAACAGAATTCTTATCGTAATTAACAAAACCAACATCTACAAACCATTGTCAATCGCGGCGAAAACACTAAAGACAGGCGTCTGCATAATGCAAGATCAAAATAATGCAGAAAGCTCATTTATGAGTTTCTGCATTATTTCAGGGCTCCAGATAAGAGGGAGTAAACTTCACAAATCCAACATTTTCTCACTTATTTAAGCATTAAATCCTATTGTGTTACTACTCATTAGAATCGTCTCTCCGAGACGATTCTTATGAGTAGTGACACCGTAGGGTTTTAAGCAGAAATAAAGATTTTAGTTTTTGAAATACCCTCTTATCTGGAGCCCTGAGTAGTGACACCGTAGGGTTTTAAAGGGACTCGCAACCGGATGGTGTACTTGTCAAAATAAAATAAAATACTCAAATAAAAGCAAATTTGTGGCATTATTTGGTCTCTGACATTAAAAAAATATGATCAGTCCAACAAAAGTCTTAAGAATCGTCACCGAATCATAGATTTTTAGATATTTTCCATCGTTTTTCTATAGCGTTAGCTAACGGTATAGTTGTTGTTGTTGCTTCTCTACACGGGCTCAGACAATATAGACAATAATTTCTTTAAATCTACATTATAATTACACAGAAATAAGACTGCCCAATTCGGGATGCAAACGATACAGAGAGCTCCTGTATGAGTTTCATGTGTTGTAGTCTTTCTGCATTGAGCAAATTTATATCAAAATTAATAAACAACAAAAAACAAAAATTAAAAATAATAATAATGTGTTACGTGACAGTTAAATGATTATGGCTGCCCAAGTCGGAGGGGAAAATGACATAGAAGGCTTGTGCAGGATCCTTTTGCGTTGTTTTCACCCTGAATTGAGCATCTACCCGAATGAAATATGCCATTGGGGTCTTGTAATGATTGATTGAAAAATACAAAATCGATTATACAATGTTGTATATTATTAGATGTAGATCTTCATCACGAGATGTTATTATTAGTATCTGTACATTATATTATACCGATATACAGTAAATACATGTACATGTATATATATAGAGAAGACTGCCAATTTGGGGTGGAAACAATACGGGAAGCTCCTATGAGAGCTTTCTGTGTTGTTGACAGCCTGAATTGAGTAACTAAGGTATAAGGACAACAGTTACTATCTGTTTCGCGACTGCTCACTAATTATATAACAGCCCAAGTCGGGGGGAAAGCGATGTGGAAAGCTCCTGCGGAATTTTTCTGCGTCGCTTTCGTTCTGCCTTGAGCGACTACCTGTATTGAAGACTACACATGTGTTTTCTATTGTATGGGTGGTCGCTTAACAATGTCTTACATCATTGACTTTACGTTACTTATGTATTGTAGATAAATTTAACAGGTCACAAGATTTTGGGACGTTCTGTGCTGAGTCTTGGATCGCTCTCGCGTGTTGGATTGGTCAGGTTTGATCTTTAAATAACTCAGGTCTGGTCGGTCGGATGTTTGGGAGCGGTCTCGGACTCGGCTCGGGGCCTTAAGGCCTTGGACCAATGTGATATATGTTGGGTACGTTTAGTTCTGTTGTTTATTCCTCATAGGAAGAAGAAATCATTATACAGTGGGTCCTGTCTAACGAATGTAAAATTGATGATCTCCTAAGACAATTAGATGGAGGTTGGGGTGATGCGGACACTCCTGAAATGTTTATAGGCCTTACTTTAGACCAGCATTTAGTGTAGATCTAGATCTACTCATTTTAACTCTATGTAGATCTACCCCGTGAAAATTCAAATCGAAAAATTCCAATATCAAATTAAGCCTAGAGTCCTTTTATGATTATTGGGTTGACAAGCAGTGCAGAGCCTGATCAGTTGGTCCCTTTAGGAGCCATCTGATCTGGGTCTGCAATGTTTGCATAAATCAAGCGTACTCTTTGTGGAATGCGGATAGTTACCACCATGTATTCTGATGTGTTTATTATGACGTATAAATGTAATAATAATGACGTCATAAATATTTGACATAAACCACTGAATATTTAAATTTTAGCTCCCATGACCTATGACGACACCGTGTACATGGCAATAATGACGTGTAACTATGACGTCATAAGCCAGGAGGAAATTATGTACTATATTTGTAAACTGGGAATTCCATGATGTGTGAGTTTCAAAATTTATAGATCTGAACTTATAAGTCAAATGTTTGTGATCTGTTTATTGATGTACATAGATCTACTATGCCAATTTATTTTCTTAATTGTGTTATGTTTTCTTACTTGTGTTAGATCTCTATACATTCAAGTGATAATTTATGTAGATCCCTTCAGTGCAATAATATCGTACCCGCAAATAATTTAACTCGCGGATGCGTTGGTGTTGCGCCGAATTGTTGGTCTAAGATTGTATTCACGAATTAATAGCCTATCATATCTATGTTACAAAACACTGAATATGCCTTCTCAGTTTGGATAGAAAATGACATGGAAGGCTCCCAATGGATATTTCCACACTATGTTCAGTCTAAAATGAGAAACTGCAATTTACGACATCGGCTGTAGTTTTAAAATTGTCCGTCGTGTAAAAGCCTTTATAGGATTCTACGACGTACTATATTCAGATTCAGAAGTCGCAAGTGCCGGACAGTTTGGAACTAGCTGTGGCGCTAAGTAACCGTGTGTCTCATCTGGAAATAAACTGTCCCTACAGATGTATAAATCTATTTTTATCTATTTCAAATCTATTTATTGCAACTTACAAAACTTACAACCATTGCCGCGAACGGCGGTTTAATTGTAAATTTCATTGTAGCTCTCCCACCTGAGCCTGTAGCTAATTAGTCTGGTTCCCTGTCTCCTATTAACTCCGATATATGAAATAATCAAACATCCGGGAACCTGACTAGTAGCTAATATCTTTAAAATACTTAATTGTTAAAGTTCTCTTATATTACCTGTTTAGTTTGTATTACACCTTCAATTAACCTCATGTATTCATGTGAAAACATGTACTGAGCGAAATAAAGAATTTGAATTTGAATTTTGACATAAACACGAGCCGAATTACGAAGTTGTATGCACTTTAGATCGCTACACATTGAAATACGTTAAATCGGTCCGAGATAAACGGATAGTTCCGTGGTCCATTGGTCTAAGCGGTTTCCCCTATTTTGCCTTCTGTCCGCCAATGTCGGGCCCCGGGTTCGAATCCCACCAGAGACCAATATTTTTTTTTATTGAAATACATTTTTTTTAAACAGAATTACTTATCCTAAACTAATTCTTTACCATTTATATAAGCGTTTGACACATATTTACAAATTACTATTTTTAATGCACCATCTGGTTGCGAGTCGCTTTAAGGGTGTACCAATGTCATGAATTTAAGAAATTTTCAAAGTATATGAAAACACTTAATGATGGTTTTGTATTGAAGAGCTATTTAAGATGAATGAAAAAATAGAAAAAGTGTACATTTTGGTGAACAACAGTTGGCTCCATGGCCATGTAAAATTTACCCCACCCACTTTCTCTTATTTTGTCCTTTTCAAACAGCCCGCTTCAATAAAATCCATTTTAAATGAAAACAAATATGATAATTTGGTTTTGTGTTATTTATTTCCTATCTATGGTAGTATTTCTTCATACAAAAACTAATTTAAGAAAAAACAGGCACTAAATGTGAAATTTATAAAGCTCTAAATATCATCGATATGGTACTTTTTTGTAAATTGTGTAAGGGGAGATAACTCTTTTTACTTTAATAACTCAAAATTTTCAACACTGACCTTTCAATTTCTTTTCATATTTTGAACTGCCTTAGCATTGGCTTTCATTTGGTAGAATATAAGAAAAGGTTTAATACTAGAACTATTTCATTTTCAAACTTTTTTACTTTTTTTTTCATAAAATAAAAAATCTAATAAAAGCATGCCCTATAAAAAGCATAGTTTTGATATTCGAGGATCCATATTGTTCAAACCTAGTGCCTGCTTTGTCTAAATTTGGTTTCTATATGTGAAAATACCACCATAGACATGAAATAAATAATGAAAACCAAAATTACCATGTTTGTTTTGTTTGGAAATAGAATTTACTGAAGCTTGTACTCTGAATGGGTAAAACTTGAGAGAAAAAGTCCAAATTTGACATGCCTTTATCAAATCGCTGTAGCTAAAAAAAAAGGACACCACCATATATTTTTTTCTCCATTTTTTCATTCATCATAAATAGCTCTTCCAAAAAAACAATGATAGAAAAAAAGTTTGATACTTTGAAAAAATCGCTTATGGGTTGGATACACCCTTAGCAGAAATAAAGATTTTAGTTTTTGAAATACCCTCTTATCTGGAGCCCTGTATTTTGTGCTGCATTAAGCATTTAGACGTCAATAACTATTCTTTGTCCATCGTTTTTTAAGATTACCAAGATCTTAACGCAGCTTGGAACACGAATTGTCAATGTGTCATCATCATTGCGCCATGTTGCTGCGTAATAAAACACACAATATTGTAACAGGCTGTGTAAACATCTGTCGGCGGAGAAAAATATGTAAATGAAGTGAAGTGACGTCATATGTGGGCGGGTCAAACACTAAAATGGTTAGAGTTTATTTCAACGCTTCTTAATAATTAAGAAGCCAAATTCGGTCGCAGGCTCCCTCATTTGTTGGCTTCTTAATCATTTAGAATCATTGAAATAAACTCTAACTATTACATATTGTCAATTGATTTTTTGAGAGTAGAAGAATCGGCTCGATTGTTCTACAAAGAGTACCGATATTGACCCGTTCTCTTTTGGACAATGTGCATTTAACCCTTAGCGAATCTGATTTATTCATCCGCTGAAGAAAATAGTTCCAATTTAATAATTCAATATATATTATAGGGAACATTTTCAATATATTCTAGCACAGGATAGCTTAAAGCAGGCTGAAAGTAAAGCAGAATGCGCCTTAAGCGCATTCTGCTTTACTTTCAACCTGCTTTTTTAGTAACCTATTTTCAATTCTAGAAATAGGCTATCAGGTAAAGGGTTAAGAAGTTCAGCAATATCTATTTTCAGTAACCTAATATTATCATGTGTCAGCTGCTTCAACAATGACACTTATTCTCTTTTTAAAAATTGTTTGTAAGACATACATATAAACAAACACGCCTAACTGAATAACATTCAATAAAACATTGGTTTATGTTGTTAGAAGATTGAGGCCCTAATTTTACGCTAATGTCATAATTCACAAATATCGAAAAGAATTGACGACTTACTTAACCTGTTTCTTCAAACAGGTATTGGCGGAAATGATGACCAAAGCCTGCGTTAAGATTTAGATATTTTGCAATAGAAACAATATACATGTATACTTAATAAAAATATACATGTATACTTAGTGAATTACAAAAGTTGTGTTTCCCAAACGGTCCATCAAAATACACCAACATGATAAAGTACATTAAGATTTAGCCCCTTCACTGCCGTGACGTCATCAATTAAAAACAGTTGTCGTCTGCTTTTGTTTCTAAATTAACTTTTGGGTATTTTGATATAGGAAATACTGAAATGAGTGGCAAACAGTTTGAATTGTGATCAAACGCCGCGTTACGCGGCGTCTGATCAGAATTCAAACTGTTTGCAAATAACTCTTGCAATCGGGGTACGGCAGTGAAGGGGTTAGACTTGTTTTAGACTGAACTACACGTACTATACTGTTATACTTTGTTTCTTAACTTAGCCTACAGTCAAACATATATTAAGCGACAACCAGAGTAGGGTATACTTGCTGCAGCCTGTAGGATATATGGTAGCTTAATGCAGGACAAATAAATGATAAAAGCTCCTGTAAGAGCTAATAGCATTATAAGTGTCATGCATAAAGCGATCACTTTTCTTTAGGTGTTTTCATGGTCTTAATGGTGTTTTTATTCTAGTAGTCACTTTATACAATATTCACTTATTAGGTAGTGATGCTCTGACATTGCATTCAGATTTGTTTAATTCCTAACTTTCCTTTTTAACAATGCAACTGTTTGTAATGTTAAGAATGGGGCTCTTAATGATTGCTTAATGCGCTCCTCTTGGACTTAACCAATAACCCCATAGCCTGCTTCTAGTATTGAAGATATTTGACAACCTAATGTTTATGTGCTTGTATAGGCCCTGTTGAAGCGTACCCCGCCACTACTCAATGACTGCGGTGATGTGCCCGTCATCAATTCAAACTGTACAAGATCCGCTGTCGATTTTTTAGTCAAAAAAGGAGCCAATTAAAATATTTAGCAAATACAATTTTATACACAAATAGGAGCTAATTAAAACAATTAGCAAATAGAATTTTATACTCAAATAGGACCTAATTAAAACAATTAGCAAATACAGTAAAACCTCTCTATTACGACCACTAAATTATGTTAATTATTAGGGTGTTCACGGTAGGTGACCGCTTAAAACAAGGTGACAGTGAAACAGAAAGCTCCTGTAGGAGCTTTCTGTTTCACTGTCACCTTGCTTTAAGCTGTTACCTGTCTATTAAACAATCAATTAGCCTTCGTTTTAGTGGTCGTAATAGTGAGGTTTTACTGTACAACTTTCTACACAGTATTGGTTTGCTAACGCTCTTATATACAGTTTTACTACCAAGCATATACCAGTTTTGTTTGACCTGGCAGGGTGGAGTCTCGATGAGGACCTTTGCATTTCAACTTTAGGGGCGGCAGCACGCTTTTTCATTATCGGGATTTGCCGTTGTCGTCTGCTGATTGTTTTCTCAACATTACATATAAGTAGACATCTTGACTAAAGGAATATAATGCTAGAAAAGGCTTCATTTCAGTATTGTTTAGGCTCTATATATATAGTTATGAGCCCCTGATGTACTCTACTATACTGGAATTATGAGATTGTATTTCAAAATTGTTTCCATGCTATACAACACATTTGAATGGATTTATATTAAAATGGGTGAAACAGAAAGGTAAAACTATCAGACTTCAGTACAAGAGGTGAGCGATAGCAGGGCCTTCAGGCCCTCTTGTTTACGTTATATGGCAATATCAAATCTAAAAAGTCTTAACGGACTAAACTTTATTGGAAAATGAAATTGTTCATTAAAATGACATTTCCTGACCTAGTTTCGGTGATTACACCTAGCCAGGTAAAACCTCATGCTGCACGAGCTCGTAATTGTAGCAAAGAATCATTGTTCAAAACGTCTCATGTGAGGTACGTTTCTTAAATTTGATGATCTTATTTGAAAAACTCCTTAAATATCAGTTTGTCAGGACCGTCCTAGATAGCAGAATATGGTTATCCATACTTTGCGCACAAGTCGCATGTTTTTAGAGTTACTTTCACGACTATCGAGAACAATGAGGGGGGAAGAGAGTCCATCAAAGAACTGAGGATATGTCTTTATGTCCTAACTTTGTCCAAGATTGCCAATGCGTCTAACGCATTTAACCTTTTACCCTATAAACAAACATTAACGCCTATAACTCATTCTTTCATTGCAGAAAATAGTTCCAATATATACAGTCATGAATCTGTACCGTAAAAAAATATTTTGATATCCTAGCAATTGGTAGCTTAAAGCAAGCTGAAAGTAAAACAAAATGCACCTTAACATGCATTCTGCTTTACTTTCAATTTGTTTTAAGTCTTCAAAACCAAAAGGCGGATATGGGTTTATGGGTTAATTACATTACCTCAGTCCATTTATTGATTCCCCCCATTGTTCTTACTAGGTAAGAAAATAACTGCAAAGCATGGGAAACATGAGCTCACTGTTAGCAATCTCAAGTTTTCTATAGAGGCCCTTACATAATCACACTCAAGGGTTTCTTCAATGGGTTTACTAACCAAACTATCAAATATAAGGTACGGACCTCACATGAAACGCCTGACTGATTCTTTGCATAGACCTCTGTACTGTTAAAAGCATGCTGCATGCTTTGACTGAAGCTTTCTGCCGGGATAGGTGTTACCATCCAAGCTAGGTCAAGTAATGTCTTTAAAACAAGTATTTACAGTCTTTAAGATAATAATAATACTAGTGTTGTACCCGGTTATTGTTTGGTTTTATTGACCTGTCAAAAATTGAATATTCATACGTCACGGAAAGGATATATTTAGCTTCGGTATAAAGTCGATACTTTCCGTTTTGATTTACGGATAGGAACTGAAGGATATTGTGCATTCTGTGTCGAATTTAAATCAATAATCGATTTAGAGTAGTTGGTACCGTAGCGAGTACGGGTGCTTGTGAATGAATGAAAGGTTGCGGGTTCGATCCCCGTTAGGTTTTTTTTTTTTTTTATTATTTTTTTTTATTACAATTGTTTTTTCAAACAGTTAGTTTACTTGAATTGTTCAACATAGTGATCTATAATACAACATGTGCAATAGATAACCTAAACGTAACACTACATGTAAACTATTAAAAGTTTTAAATGTATGTAAAATGTGACCCGATATGTTCTCTCAAACCTAAATAACAAATGCCTTAACTAATTTATCACTGAAACTTTTAACGGACTCTTTCAGATTCCAATTAATTATAGTCAATTTATAAAAATTAAATGGCAAAGAGTGTATCTCTGATCAAAGGGCTCATTCAGGGACCTTCTGGTAGTGGTATTCACTGTTTGTATGGGACATGTGTATATATACACTCTTCGTGAATGATACATAAATCAGATCCAAAGAGATTTCAGACTCGTATACCCAAATAATAAAGATAATAATAAAAAAAATCCTCCGCTGAGTATCGAACCCATGGCCATACATGCACTAAGCAAAACACCACTGTACTGTCTCGACCACGAAGACATATAGGTATCCAAATCTTATTCTAAATATAAACTTTATATTTCAACCCAGACCTACCCGTAAAACGTAACGGAAATAATCGATAACGACCGAAGCTAAATATATCGTGTTCAACCAGCGTGTAATTATTTAAATTTTGACAGGTTAATAAAACACAACAATATAGCATGTGGGATTCGGAATATGTCGTTTTGTTGGATATCGGTAATAAGAGTCCTCGCTGTTTAACAATTAGCAGAGGACTTACTATTAGCATTCAATCTATAATGATAAGGAATCACTACCAAAGTCGACACCACTGATATTTGCTAACAGTTTCAATCCTGATTCAATCGCCGCGTTACGCGGCTTCTGATCAGGATTAAAACTGCTTGACACTTATATCAATGTTTCTAAAGTCAAACCGCATATAATTCAAAGTTTTAAAAGTAAAGCAGACGAACATGTAAGCAGACGATAATACGGAAGCGATTGTGTTCGACGAGTTTGCCTGTCATAATGGCAGCGAGCTGGTTAATGATTTAACACCTGTCCAAATAATGATCGATACCTACTTCCATTGATTCGGGAAATACCACGGAACCGTTTGTATCCAAATGAGACATAGTGTGGTTTAGTCTTACATTGCAATTAAACTGTTAACCGTTACAACTAGGTTAAGGCCTTTCGCATATGAGAGTTTTCTTGCCGGCGAGCGGAAATGCGTTTAGACGACATAGTTTTTTCCGCACGTGCTTATACTAGATAAGTTATATAAAGGAAATGTTGATACGATTTAATGTAGTTCTTCACAGTGCAGTCGGTAAAGTGATTGACTAGCAATCCAAAGGTCATAGGTTCGATCCAAGTATTTTTTTAATGAAGTGTCCGATTTTATTGACTTGTAAATCCATAACGCAGTGAACAAGGGAATGTTATGTTTAGTCTTCGCTGATTAGAATTAGTGATGCTATATACGGTCCAATTATATATAAATACGAAAGACTCAAGCAGGAAACGTAACACAAACAATACACCCACCTCTCAAGCAGAACACACACACACAGTCATACCACAACAAACACACACACATGCAATACCATTCCTTCATCTACACACTAAATAGAAAACAACACGCAAGACAAACATAAAGCAAAGTGAATATAGGAGCCCGCCTTGGTACGGTCAGTAGCAATCAATAACCAACTATAAAATAATTAATTATTAACAACCACTGGGGGGTTAAACCTGGGTTTAGAGGCGCCCAACCTTACACTTATCTCCTATATTCACCTATAAAGACAAACAGTGTACATAAAATATAAACCCTGTTCCACAACCTCACAATCAAAAAGACCGCCAGCACAGTAAGTAAATACATGTAAAACATTTAGCAAAAATTCTATGACAAGATCATTAGTAACACGGGAAAGAATTAAACATTCAAGCCCGTGTTAAAAATAACCCACTATGGCAACGGTCAAATTGTACTCAAGCGACTAGTCTGTAGTTACGAGTAACTGTAAGACATTGAAGGGTCTAGGGTACGACAGAGAGGGAGAGAAAAAACAAAGCACGAAAATCCGACATAACTCTCCCGGTTAAGGACGGCTTTAAAGATACATCATCATGTAGTGCTAAGCCCTGTCTGTCGTCGCACAACCAAAGAGGAAAGCAAAGTTATCAATTGTAGATTGATCGATAACCAAACGTGATAACCAAACGTCCACTTACATATACATTTTTAGTTTAATGACTTTAAGTCAATAAAATCGGTATGCATGTATAAGATTTGGTCTAACTATAAAGCCACACATTGAAGCTTATCAATACGTCAATCTTTTCAAAATCGATAATGCCCATTATTATGTTTAAACAATAGTTAACCTTGTATGCAAATCTATGAATAAATAGTAATGCATTTTAATGACAGAATTTCAATTTTACGGTAGGTAACTGTATCTCAAAATCAAATTTCCCTTTTAGATTTTTTTCTGACCAGCTATGAATGAGTCAGTTTTTTGTAATTCAATTTCATGTAAAATTAGAATTTTGCAAAATTTAAATAGCTGATAAATTCTTTCTGAACGTATACTCACGGAATTTAAAAACTGTGCATGGTTAAAATTTATTTCAAATGTACACGTTTTCAATAAGCTCACGTGAAAACGGTTTATACAGCTGATTAAAGTGTGTAGAAGGTATTGGTTACCCTTTTCGTGAAATTTACGTTAATTTTGCGTGTTCAAAAACGTTTGTCTATTTTTGCATAAATTGGTCAGAATACTAATTTTTACAGTAAATGCAACATGTTTTCAATGTACACTGGTTGTTTTGGCAGCGAATCATCGGAAAAACAAGTCAGATTTGTTTTATCAACCATGACGGCTATATCACGGCTGTCTGAAAATGCGCGTTTACGTTCAGTCAGCATATTAAAGGTTGGAATGAAGACAACATGATGTCGCAGGCATATTTGGTCTTCATCGTAACATCAGTTTGTGATTATGGAGACGTATCGACAAATTTGCAATGCTCGCGAGAATTTGTGACCAAGGATAGCGCTATTAACGTAACGTCGACAAGGTACGTATTTTTCCGTTACACATGTGTGTGATCGTTTACAGTCTTCAAACTTTACGCCTAGAAACATTCTATGACTTCGTCTAATCAACCGGAGGACGGTGCTGAAAAGATTATGCTAATTTTAAATCCGTCCGTGACGTCCTACTGTACGTCCCGTTCTGACGTCAAACCCGCCATATTGTCTTAAAGCATGGCAGCGCTCACCAACACGTTGCTCGCGTGCGTTGTCACGGCCTTCATAAAGAGCAAAAACATCGAGGTAATTGACTGACCCTCAGTCTCATCCGATCGCACGCTAAAGGAGCACGTTTGGATGAGATTGGGCGTCGTTTGCGACGTCTACCGATCCAGCCATTGACGTTGGAACAGCTGGCTGATTTTTAATCATGGTAAGGAATGGCATTCCTTAGCGTTGGCGATGTCCACTCGACGATGATGCCGTGCTTGCTTTGATGCAAACGGAGGACACATGCGTTATTTATTGTGTGACATGGGTTTTGACCATTAAGGACAAAAACGCATGGCAGTACAATCATGATTCACATCAAACATTAATGGCTCTTATGAAACATTAGATCGATGTTTAAAATAACACTATAACACAGTCAATTTATATCTGGTTTGTCATACCTATTATTTATAATGCTATTCCTAATGCACAGTTTTCAAATTCCGTGAGTATATTTAGACAAAAGCTTTTCAGCTTTTTTTTATAATGAATGTTGTTGACTACTTATTGCGCGAGACTTATAGTCATTAGCCTTATCTATTTTTGAAAAAAAAATCATCAAAATTCCAGGTTTCTTTCAGAAAAAGAGACATTAAAGACAAACCAAACGATCAATTTTGCCTATGTTTTCACACATTGTTTCTTAGGCTATTATCATTCTTCAAGCAAAATTGCATACACCTTTCATGGAAACTAAGCTCATTCGCTAGCTACCTTAACCCATTCACTGCCATGACGTTATCAATTTCAAACAATTGTCGTCTGCTTTCATTTTTCAAGTTTTAATGGTCGGTGATATATTGAAATGAATGTCACACAGTTTTGATCCTGATAAGATACAGCTTAGCCTTTACGCGGCGACTTAACCGTATCCAAACTTTTTGCAAATACATATTGTACTCGGGGTAAGGTATTGAAGGAGTAAATACTCAAAAATCAATCATCGATTGTGTAGGTGGTTTGATTTGAGAAAGTTTGTCTGGGTTTCCACAGCTACTATTCTATAAGCACCATTTAAACTTAGTTCAGCAACAGTTCCTTGCACTCGAAATCTCTTATAACCATAGTTGGCTGCCCCAAAACATTTGTACTGCTGCCTTACCAAATAATTTATGAACACCCACAGTAAATGCCAAGGACAAGTAAATGTTTATTGCAGACCGACAGTAATGGAGAAAGCTCCTACGGGCGCATTAGTGTTGAATGTAAGCTTACCTAGCACAAGTCAAAAACTCCTACTGGATGGTAAATACCAGCTACCCTCGAAATATTTTATCCAAAAGCCCATAGCAGGATATATCAAAATATTTATCATAAACAGACGTTTGGAGTTGCATACCTACTGTTTTCATAGTATCCATAGGTAGCGAATTAAGATGTAGAAAACGTTCAACTATTGTGTAAAACAAAAACAAAATACTTCTTGTAAGATGTATCCTATAAAACAGCTCGGTTTTCCGTTGTTGTAAACAGTTAACAAAACAGCCGTATTGGTTTTACCTGACCAAGAATGCACAGCGAGCATGGAAAGTGCATTGTGTGAAAATATGGTCTAGAAATTACATACATGAAAACATTTTCGATTGCAAAACACTGCGGTCAGCATACATTAATGCTGAGATGGTACTCAATATACTTTTGTTTTAATTCAACTTCAAGCGGTGTGAAATTTAAAATATAGAATATAATATATCTTTTACAGGCGCAGACTTAAGCATGCAAGTTTTGCATGCTAACATTTTATTGTATTACCGAAATCGAATGTGGTGTAAGAAGTTCACGCCTAGCAAAATCAAACGCTTATTTTGTATGCAAAATTGACAGAGATTGAAATGTTTGAAAGAGATACGCTATGGATCTTACATGAGTGTTCATTAATTAACATTTTCATTACACGAGTGGGCTAACAGAAAATATGACGCGAGCCTTTGCGAACGTTACAGTTATTATAGTCAACGAGTTTATTAAAAAAAATGAAAATCACATTGTAATGAGCACAAACGTGATATTCAATTTATCACAGAAACATTTTTTAAAAAAAACCTATTTAACAGTATTTCATAGTCCCTTTACATATATATTTTATATGTTATCTGTTTTAACCAAAGATTCAGTTTTTTTTTACTCCACTTTTGTTAAAATCATTTCTTAACATACACATTTTGGATACAAAGTAGCGTTTTATAATGTAACAGCCAAATACCTCGCTGATCCTTGAATTTTAAATTGACTTTTTATTTTACAATGTATTATTATTATTATGTTTCAATATAATGCAAAATGACAAACCGCACAGACAGCTGTCAGGGTTCCTTGACTAGTTTCTCTAGATTTTGCAAATTTTTTTTATTTCAATTGATTTGTAAATGATCTATTTCTTTTCAATAATGTTAAATTTATGGCGAAAGTATTGTTGCATATATCAACCACCAATTAATCACAAATGTTTGCGAGCTGGTTCGTGTTTATATCTTAGATAAATGACTATATAGTTAGTTTAAACACATTTATTTCCAGGTAAACATGTAGTTACAAGTACATACACTAACTAGTTAATGTTTGCAAACAGGTTCACGTTAGTGTTTCACAAAGTTATCTTATAAGTGAACTACCCAATGTTGCCTTGATAAATAGTTAGTTCTACCTTATTTAACACGGATGATGTCCTATCTCTTAATTCTGCAACATGTTCTAATCTATGTAAGAAAGCTATAGTGTTATCTCTTTTAAAAAAGGGAGATAAACACGAAGTGTCAAATTATATACCATTTTTTTACTGTCCTGTGTGGAAACAAGTTTTATTGTGTTGTTTTCAAGTGCATGTATATGTATACATTTACTGTAGAACATAATCTTATCTATCAATGCCAATCGGGAGTTCTTCCTAATCATTCACCTGTTTATCAACTTATTGAAATGTATTATTCTATTTGTATTATTTTACGAACAAAACAACATACTTGTGTATTTTTTATGTTTGTATACATTGCTTTGAATTAGATTGTTTGCCTGCCATATACCAAAATGTAACATTTTGAATATTTTACATCTATCCGAACACTTCAATCTCACTCAGTGGCATTGCTGTCCGAGCTATGTGACATTCTTTTGCTATGTGACATTCATTGGAGTGTCACAAAGGGGGAACTAATCCTAATGTTTCTTGGGTTTTTTTCTCTATAATAAATAGCGCCTTGATTCTTATTTTATAAAACATGAATGAGACCATTCTAAAGCAATGGGTGATAAGCTGGGTATAATTAAATAAATATTAGATGGCAGTTTTCCTGACATTCAAATTGTCAACCCTCGAAAACAAAAAATATCACCCTTATCTGCCTCAGGGTGACACTCTGTATCTCGGGTTAACAATTTGAATATCACGCAAACGGCCATCGATTATTGATATATTTATATATTTATGTTTCCAAAGCTTTTGGCTGATTTTGGCAAAGAGGTCAAACTTTTAGGGATATGATTTCAATCGAGAACAACAGGTATTGGTATATAAGAAAACATCACGTTTTAATAAGTTAAATGCTGGTGTCACCAAGGGATTTGTATTTGGTCTTCTCCAAGCGGATGATACCTGGCTTTCATATTACTGTCAAAACGTTAATGGAATAGAAGCTGTAACAGAGATTTGCATTGGATATCTTCTTGGTCCAGAACATTGATGATTAACTTTAATCAAAATAAAACTACATGTAATGTAATATTCATATCGAATTCAACTATCTCTTCCAATTGAAACCTAACCTCCGATGACAACTTATTCGAACTTGTTTCTTCTTAGGACATTAGGATTAAATCTATCGTCTGATTATAAATTGTCTACCCATAAAGATAGAACATATCAATCTTGTTAAAAAAAGATCTCTGTGTTAAGAACTTAAATACATTCTTAATCGACGAACATTACTAAAAACATCCAAATGTTTTATTCTCCCAGTATTATAATATGCATCAAAATTAAGGAATGGTTACTCTCAGTTCGAAAGCAACGACTTGAAAGCATACAGTTAGAACCAACGAGAATAGCATATTGGCAACTGATGTTTTGCACAAAAACAGAGTTTATTTATAGAGAAGCAGAACTTTAGACTTTTGATTATCGAAGAGAGAAGAAGATACTAGTTGTGTTCTATCAATGCATAGCCATTAAGTTCCATCATATTTCAGCAATATCAACTAACAACTAATATCAAACTAACCAATTAACTCCTCTTGTAAGTGAGATACAGTAATAACTCGATTCTACGAACTCGCGTTACTTCGAACATATCCATATTTTAAAGTTAAAACGTGGCTTAGCCACGTTTTGACTTTGAAATACGGGTATGTTTGACTTAAACGAGATCGACTTATCAAAATTAAACTTACGAAATACTGGAAAGATGGATTTAAACGAGTTCGTAGTATCGAGAGTGTATCTAACAATCCACTAAAAATGATTATACTGTTCCAAATACACAATTACGTTTAACTGAACGTACATTTATACTGTTGACTATAAACAGTTGGATTTCCTTAAAACAGAATATTAGAATTAACAATACCAATTTAAAGACCGTACTTGGAACTAATATAGATAAATTACCAGCTGTTTACCAATATGGAATACGTCAGAATAAAAGCCTACATACCCGACTAAGACACCAGTGTAGCTGTTTAAACTACGATTTGTTTCGTTGAAATCTAGCCGCAGACGAATCATGCAGATACGGCAGTCCTTGCGAGAACTTATTTCATTTATTTTCTTGAATATGCCTTATACATATAAAAACGAAATATTAACATGCTAAGTAGCAAATGACCTGTCTCATATTAATCCAGTATCGTTAGACCTCCTCTTATCAGGAGATGAATCGAAACCTCTTCACTTTAAAATGCATGTTTTTTCAGCCAGTCAACGAACACGCAACAATAAGTTTATGCGATTTAATGAATATATACACAGGTTGTCCCAAAATTTTGGGGACCTAAAGTAGTAAGTCATTATTCAACAGGGTTTAGAAATAAACTAAGCACCACTAGCAGAACAGATACACAAATAAACAAATTTAAAATATCAGTAAGGAAAAAGACGATCATTTCATTTTTTCATGAATTATCTCCCCTTCGATAAACTGTTGAATTGAGCCCTATTCAACTACATTGGGATTTTTTTCAATGATCCAAGTAGATTTGTTCAAGTTAAATAGGTCAAACAGTGACATACATTTCAATCAATTGATAGAAATTGTTCTTCAGAGGTTTTCAAGTTAAGAAATATGTGTGTTCTAAAATCACTTTTTCTAGAGCTGTTCGAAAACCATATATGATAAAGTAATAGCTTTGTTGCCATTTTGTCCCTTCAAATGACCCTCATAGAACATTACTTTTACAATAACTTTAAATATAAGCTGAATGGTTGTATTATATTTGACACGAGGTTAATACATGACAATACCTTTCTTTTCATCTATTTGGTTTTGACCATTGACCTTGAACTTTGACCCTTAACCTTATGAAATTACCCATGATTCATTTTGGCCTGACTGTTTTTATGCTAAAATAGGTCATTTTGAGATAATTTTTCACCCTGTTTATTCTTTATTCCTTAAAATATGTCTTTTAAACTATAAGATAAACCAGGTGTTACTATTAGAACTGATGTTTTCATTAGAACTTAAAATTCCGAGCTTTAAACTGTTTATTTGTTTTCAAGTAAAGCCGTCTAGAAATGCTTGTATTGGCAAAATCTGATGTTCAACTTTCTAAAATCACATAGTTCTTTTTCTAGAGGAAATATATATCTGCTTAAATTGTAGTTCTCCATTAAAATATATAATTATGCTATACCATGATGAAATATGAGCAACAACTGTCCATAGGACTTTAGGTCCCCAAATTTTGGGACACCCTGAAGTTATGTTGCATTTGTTTTTAGTACAACCGGTGGCCCCCATTAATCAATATTTTGCCAATTCAAAGAATACATGAAACTCAGCTGAATATCGTTCAAAACACTATATATCGATATCAGCATTACTCAGCCGAATAAAATCGTTTTACAAGCCTTTAAGAGAACAATATGCATTAATTTAACACTCTCTAGTTGTGCCGCCGATTATTCTTCTGACAAAATAGCTTTTCTATGTTCTACTTTATTATGCTATGCCAATGTTTAGTATATATCTAGGGAAAGGGAAAATGATAATGTTGTAATAATGTGTAGACCAATCCCTTTGTACGTGTTATTTATGCAAATAAATATGTTTAAACTAATTTAAAGTAAACTGCCACCACATAATACTGAGAACTAGCATTCCACTTTTCAAGATAACATAACATTTAAGAAAAGATTTAAACTAACGTTTAACACAAACCGATGGAAGCGGTTTTTCTTTTTCATTTAAACGAAACGCAATGCTATGAAATGTAGAAAAATACAGTTTTTGAGAATGTCTAACAATTTATTTTACTTCGAGTTGCAATCAATATGGAACCTGATCAGACGCCGGATTACCCGATGTTTGATCTGTATCTAAACTATTTGTTATGGAAATGATTGCACTAGTTCGAACGCGTATATTGGAAAATAATAAAGTTTTCTTCACTGTACTCGGTGGTTAAGTGTTGGCCGATAGTTGCCACTATACGAATAACGACGAACGTGAGAATTGGAAAAGATCGCTTTCCTCGCGGTAATCATCACCAGCCTAGCACAGCTATCAGGTCGAGCGGATCTAATTAAAGGTATGTTCAATTTGTCGTAGGATTTAATCTTGGTATATTTGGTATTATTATCGTTATCATCATTGGTATAGTATTATTATCATTATTATTATTATTATTATTATTATTGTATGTTCAATTTGTATAGTAGAAAATAATCCTGATATTAATATGATTATTACTTTTAATTTATTATTATTTTATTATCATCATAATTTTTCATCATCATCATTATCGTTATAATTTTTATATTACATTGTATTTGTTAATTGTTTTCACAAATAGAACGAGATAAACATACCGTTTGGCAGTGTAACAATGATTCTTTTCCAATTCGAATCTATTTTGGAAAATATTGTAAAGCCTCTCTTTGACGTCTACAAAACAAATACAGTCGAAATTCGATGGCTTGAACTCGCGTTAGTTCGAACATACCCGTAATTCAAAGTAAAAACGTGGCTTAGCCACGTTCTAACTTTGAAATATGGGTATGTTCGACTTGTTTTTCAATTGATGCACTTACAAAATAACAAGTGTACATTGAAAACGTATTGCATGTACCGTACAAATGAATGTACTGACTAAAGTATGCCAAAATAGACAAACGTCTTTTAACGTAAATTTCACGGAAATGGTAACAAATACATTCTACACATTTCATTCAGCTATATAACCCGTCTTTACGTGAGCAAATTTAAAACGTGTACCAATACATATGTATTGAATTACAGTAGAACCTGTGTTCAACGGTCACCATATTTATACAAATAAGAAATTAACATGAGACAGGCAATCCAGTGACACATAGAATCCTCACTAGACTGCCATTTGTTTTATTTAATCATATTTTATTGCATATATCAGATATCATAAACATTTTAACACTTATAGTTGTGGTCATTCAAACAAAATACCCTGTATTACAACCACTGAAAATCAGATATCATATTAAAGACAATTACAGTTTATAGCAATATTAAAGTACACAGAACCCTCCTACAAGAGCTATCTGCTTTACTTTCACCTCTTCTTTACCTGTCCAGTCACCTGCGTAAAACACTGAAAACAACCACTTATTTAGTAGTCGAACTGGAGAATCAGGGTAGCGTTTCATAGAGAATCTTATCTTAACTTAACTATTTATCACAACTCCTGGACTTACGCCAATATCTTAGTTAAGTTAAAAGCGTTTCATAGACCTCCCTTAACTCTCTCTCTTAATCGCAAAACTTACGTACGACACTGCAGCCAGAGTTAAGAGTGATCTGAGGCTGTCGTTAAGTTACGACAAATTGCACCGATCAGGCTTAAGATTCTTTATGAAATGGTACATTGTAAAAATGGCGGCCTAAGTGAGGATTTACGCTACGTTAAGGCTTAAGATTCTTTATGAAACGGGCCCCAGAAAATTAACTTATATTAACTCATTCACCCCTGAAACTTTTAATGGACAATTCCAATTTCAAAATAACTCTAGTCCATGTTTGACTATTAAGGGTTAATTTTGATAATATATTTCAAAATGACAAACAGTGTCGACCCTGAACAGAGGCCCTCTGATCAGGATCGACACTGTTTGCATGGGGCAAGTGTAAATCTTCACAGTTACACTGTTAATGACGAGTATACTCATCGCTAGGGTTGAATATGTTAAGGAGAATCATTGTACGCTACCCACGTGTTAACGCCTCCACTGCCTTACTCCGGGTACAAGGGTTATTTCTAAACATCGTCCGATCAGACGCCGCAGTGGAGAAAACGTTATTCTTTCCCGTTTAAACGCAAACGTACGCAAACGCATATCAATAAAACGTAGACAATGACAACTTATTGACACTCCTGACCATTTATTTTGATCTGAGTGGCAAACAGTTTGGAGCCTGATCAAACGCCGGGTAACCCGGCGTCTGATCTGGCTCCAAACTGTTTGCACTGCAAATAATAGTTTTAGCGTAAACGCGTTTATTGGGAAAGAATAACAGATTCTCCACTGGTATGTGGCGTCTAATACTCTCATCAGGATTCAAACTGGTCCATTCTCATTTTAATATTTGTTAAGACAAAATATCTAAAACTTAAAGTTGACCCATTTAAAGCAGACTACACTTATAGTATTATGGTATAACTTGTGGCCCAACCCTTTTGCAATATCTTATTATCTATTGAAAATGTGTATACATATATGCTGTAGAAACTGCATACATGTATGTCAATAAATATATACGATATCTGATAGATCTATTTGCAATAAAATATGATTAAATCGAAAGAGAAGACGCCGTGGTTATGAATGTATTCGATCAAAGTTTAACGATACTGTAGTAGTAAGTAACTAAGATAATTGTGTTGTCCATTTATCGGCGGCTTTCAATTTGCAATGTTGACCAGATAAGACAAGAGTTTGTGGCTTACCTGGTTTAATCTAAGTGTTAGAATCGAAATAATTGGCTTTCAGTCTCGTGATTTAACTATTACGCATCTCAATTCCTACCCGTGTTTTATTGCCACAATAAAACACTGGTATAAATTTATTATTTCTTAAATAAAAACACACACACGCTGTACAAAATGTCTTAACGTGACGTCATATTATATGCACTAGCATCAGAGTCATGGACTTATTTCTGTGTGTTTACTGTATCTATACCTCGATCGGTATATATGGGATAAATGTATATAGATCTATAGACCCTATGTCTCTACCGTACCTGTCTGAAATGTCTATTAAATGAAGGGGGCTAGACGTGAATACTCTATCTAGTCAATATCTAGATCTATCTAGATCTATAAGATTATAGATCTATAAGATTTTTATTCCCTATCGGTTAGAAATGCCTATTGTATGGAAATGGAATTACAAAAAAGTAAAAAAAAGAATGAGAGTTGATTCTATGACTCTATATAGATCTGCCGGTCTGCTATCTATTAGTATAAGATACAGATATAGAGGCATCTAGTCAACGCAAGCATATTTTTTGTAAGTCCATTCTCATGCAATAGATATTGCTAACCGATAGGGAAAAATGGCTTAAAGATCTAGAATCTAATAGATATATAGATATTGACTAGATAGAGTCTACACATCTAGAGCCCCCACCCCTCCCCTTCATGTAATAAATATAAGAGTCCGGTAGAGACATATATCTACATACAGTTAATAATAGAAGTAAAAACACACACAACCCCCACCACCACCACCACCTTATAACAGATAGCCTACAGACCGGTATGGTAGAGGCATATGGTATATATATCTATATACATTTTTATCCCATATGGATCTACACCGGTAGAAGTGCATCTATACAGTACGAACATAGAAATAATAAGTTCTTCACTCTGATGCCATTGGTCATATGGCTTCGAAGATGCGTACGCCAACAAATGTAGAGCCGTGGTGTCGTTAAGATGGTCACGTGATTTTATGTCAGTATCTCAACTCTTACACGTGTTTTATTGCCACGATTAAACACTGGTATAAATTTATTATTTCTTAAATCACAGCGTAAAATTACCTGAACACTTAACTGAAAAGAAAAGATAAAAAAAAATTCAGCTCAGTCACTTTTTTCTTGTGAGCAGGGTCCAAAGTTTTGCGGCTAAGTAAAAGCTAAATTCTAAGCAATCAAATGCTTGAGAACGATCTCATACTTAAGGGTGTATGTAAGTCATGAATTTGGGAAATTTTCAAAGTTTATGAAACGACTCTATGATGGTTTTGTATCGAAGAGCTATTAAAGATGAATGAAAAAATAGTGTACGAATTAGTATAATCCTTCATAGCGCAGATAGTATAGTGGTTGACTAGCAATCCAAAGGTCATAGGTTCGAGACCCATCCGATCCAAATATTTTTTTTAAGTGTCCGATTTATTGACTTGTCAATCCATAACGCAGTAATCAAGAGACATGTTATGTTTAGTCTTCGTTGATTAGAACTAGTGATGTTTACGGTCCAAGTATATGTCCACTTACCTGTATGTTTTAGTTTAATGACTTACAAGTCAATTAAATCGGTATACATGTACACGAGTTGATCGAACTATAAAGCCACACATTGAAGCTTATCAATACGCTAACCTTTTCAAGATCGATATTGCCCATTATAATTATGTTAAAACAATATAATAAACCTTGTATGCAAGTCCATGAATAAATAATAATGCATCTTAATGACAAAGTTTTGATTCTAAGGTAGGTAAATGTATCTAAACAACAAATATCCCACATTTTAATAAGAAAATATGTTATTACAACAAATCCTGACTGTAATATTTTCTAATTTTTTCAGACTGACTAGTTCATCAACCATATATTTGAATAAAATGAAAACAAATATACATTGAATGAGTCAGTTTTTTGTAATTCAATTTTTTAGCATTTTGCAAAATTTAAATAGCTGATAACATCTTTCTGAACACCTTTATTCAAACTGTTTTTAGCTTTTCTTGTAATGAATGTTGTGGACTACTTATTGGGCGAGAATTATAGTCATTAGCTTTATTCATTTTTAAGAAAAATAAAATCATCAAAATTCTAGGTTTTTGTCAGAAAAAAGACCTTTAAGACAAACCACACGATAAATTTTGCCTATATTTACACACATTGTTTCTTAGGCTATTATCATTCTTCATGAAAAGTTTCATAACAATCGTATGGAAACTACGCGCATATGCGAAGTACCTTAAGGCGAAATGCAAAAGGTTTTACTGTAATAACCCTAATTATTTCCAGTCATCATAAATTCTTGGACTCTGATAGGCAAAAACTGCACACGTGACCACTGTGTACGAGACCGTACACATTGATTTTGCCGGGTAGTACGGGTCACGTGACTAGTTAGATGTTGTCCCCTCGATCGATTCGCGTAAACAATCTCTCTTTTTCGGTTTATTAAGCAACTGTTTTCCAAGCAATCAAAAGAAATCTTAATTAAAAACTGTCTTGAATCGATCATTATGTGTAAATGTAATTCAGATATCGATAATATGCTAGTTTCTTGCTTTGCTTTCCCTGATTACCCCACCCACGTCGTCACCATGATAAACAAACGACGGGACGTGCAATGAATAATGAAATGTACAACGGCACTTGTCACTAGTCTATAATGAAATTGACATTGGATTCAGTTTTATTTAGATCAATATGTTTATCGAAATCAACCACAACAGGCAGAGACACTAACGTACGTGTTCATTTGTACGTTCATTTGTTATAATTAATCATTACAGTGTTTCATAACACGTAAATATCCTCCGAGAACTCTCCGTTCAAAATACCCTGGAAATGAACATTTTCAGGATGTTCACATTCTGGACAATGTGATGACGTACCCATGTTAGATACAGTCGATCTTCGATAGGGTCTATCTTGATTTCATTTCAGTCGAACATATCCGTAATTCAAAGTTAAATGGTGGCTTTACCACCTTTTAAACTTGAAATATGGAATATGTTCGACATAATGCGGTTTAGAAATTATTGCATTAAACTGTAGGAATGCAGATAAATTCTACTTATGCGAGTTCCTGATATCGTCGAACTTAACTGTATAACTAGTGTACTAAACCATCGAGTAGCGCGTGAGTTTGAAATGTACTGAACAGATGTCAATTTCAAGTGTCAATTTTAGGGTCAAGACAGTAAAACTTTGTCAGATTATGCATGTTTTCTATCTTGTATTGGATCTAGACTGGAAATAAATTCGTTACACGGCATTTCGGCAGGGTGTATGGGCTTGTATGACGGTTTTGGATTCCGTATTTCCTGAGCGCGAAGCCCTCAGGAAATACGGAATCCAAAACCGTCATACAAGCCCGTACACCCTGCCGAAATACCGTGTAACTAATAGTATTTGGACAGACAATAGCTAACAAATGGTGTAGACTCCTGAGGGAGCATATTCTGGTCGGGATCTAAATAGTTTCCCATTCAGTTTGCACCCTTTTAACTCATTACTTAGTTATCCGGCGTCTGATCTGTTTCCAAACTGTTTATGATGGAAAACTATAGTCAAATATAGTTTTAGCATTAACGAGTTTATTGGGGAATAATAGCGTCTTCTCCATAGTATACAGTACAACCAAACTTGTACAACTAAATAATTCTGTTGACAGGTGACAGTATTAGGTACAGTGGAGAAAACGTTATTCTTTCCGAATAAACGCGTTTACACTAAAACTATTATTTCCTTTGCAAACAGTTTGGAGCCATATCAGACGCCGGTTAAGCCGGTGTCTGATCAGGCTC
Source organism: Gari tellinella (assembly GCA_922989275.2). Classification (NCBI taxonomy): domain Eukaryota; kingdom Metazoa; phylum Mollusca; class Bivalvia; order Cardiida; family Psammobiidae; genus Gari; species Gari tellinella. The sequence goes on from OV277860.1 coordinate 90,827,942, forward strand.
AAAACTGTTTGCCACTCTGAAAAAATGAAAGGTCAGAATTGTCGAAAATTTGTCATTTTCTACATTTTAGTGTTTTGCGTTTGCGTTTTGTTTGCGTTTGCGTTTTGTTTGCGTTTAAAGGGGAAAGAATAACGTTTTCTCCACTGTAGGATGGTTACAAAGCAGAACACATCATATAAGTAAACACACTAGGCAAAGTAAGTTTTGATTTATTATTAAAACTTGCAGTTAAGTCATTAATAAAGGCGATAACAAACAACTTGAATCCCATTTCTCGTATACGAGTTATGTATACATGTACCTTTCGGCGGCAGCGACTTGCTATCATAGATGACATGAAATTGACAAAACATCGGCGCTATTATGACAACCTTTGTGTCACAGTTTGCGGCCGTAACCCCAAATCAATCAATTGACAAAATCGGCCATCTGACGCTCCACTTGGTCTAAGACCAGATAGTTCATTTCAGTAAAATGTCCATGACAGCGACTATTTGCATACGTTGTCCACAGTTAGGCGAAACCTCTCATTCAATAACCACAGAAGATTTAAATGTACATTTAAAATCAAAATAAAATTTTGTCCATCTTGTTTAATTGCGTTCTGTTTAAAGTATACATGTACACCGATGCATTGAAAATTATTCTTCGTGTGGCGACCTTGATCAGAGGGCTCCTTTAGGGGATGTTCTGTTCAAAGTTTACACTGAGGCAGAAGACAAGTGCATTCCTTGTAAGTACACTGTTTGTAGTGAAGCATAATACTTGTAAGATATACAATTGGTGTGCAATTAGAATAAAGGAAGCTGTGATATGGAAGAAAATGACTGATATTAATAAAAAAAATGGAAATGGATCTCAAATATATAGACAAAAGTTCTTGTTATGATTTATATTTATGCAAATATTGTGCTTATTGAAATATATTTTATTTGAAATTCTGGTTTTGTACACATATTTCAAGTACTTAAAAAATTACATAGCTCAAGAAAATAAATGAACTTGGTAAATATACTGAAGCACAATGTAATAGATATGTTCTAAGAAGTTTGAGTAGCGAAAGTAATGCATTTAGGAAATAATCATTTTTTAGAAATGGAATTAAAAATGAAATAAAAATAGACATTTAGAATATTTGAAAATAAGATAAAATCATGCCTTTTACCTGCAGCTCTGTAGTAATTTGATCTTTCAGACTATGTCTGTTTAACCCTTTACCCCTTATCTAGGTTTTTTATTACAGCATGTTGAAAGTACAGTAGAAAGTACCTAATGGTATATTCTGCTTTACTTTCAAAATGCTTTAGGCTCCTTATAGTGCATACATTCATGATTCCATAGTGTGGAACTATTTTGCTCAGTGGAGAAATAAATAAGAGGGGTAAAACGTGATAGGTTAATGTGCAATCAAATTATGTACATGTAATAGATGTCTTGGATTAGCTGCTCCTCATTAAACTAAGACTTTTCCTGTTATTTTGAGACCAGTTGGGTGATGACTTTGTGTAAACATAAATTCATCATGAATTAAACTTTGTTTTGTTAAATCTGGTTCATTCTCGTTATTGTCACTGTTCTCTGTTGAGTAAGCACCAAACACATTATGTTCACAGTCAATGAGAAAGGATGACTCCAGGGTTGATATTGCAGACTTCTCAAGATTTAGACCAACATCCAAGGCTGATGGCCAGTGACATCTGGTGATAGAATCTGAAACAACAAACATGTATGAAAATAAATAATAACAGTTTAAACATATAGACAGCTTTATCATCTTATTTAGAATTATTTTTGATTCTTTAATGAAGGCATTGATTGAATGAGACAATTCAAATTCAAATCTTTATTTAAAACCTACAAGTAAATCTAACAGACACACACATTTAGAATCTATAACGGCAATTTTGATAAAATAGCATGTCAACCCAAATTCCGTTCCAGCTATTTCAGTAACTGACTCTTAGTACGCTCCTAATATTTAAATGGCTTACAAAATTATCAAAACATATTTTCAAAATTATTCTTAATTCCTCGACAACTGTAGTATAAAAATGGTAACCAAGCACAATAACAGTTAGACGTATAGAAGGTTAAAAGGTTATAAAGCTTTTAAGTTGAATCTTATATGGTTTTTAGACATTGATTAGTCAAATTTGAGTTTTTGCTCATCAAAAACACAAATCTGACCAATCAAACGCTTTAGGACGATTTCAGACTCAACTCAAAAGCTTTATAACCTTGGAGCCAGGGTCTCTGATGTAACATTCTAGCACTCTAACGACTGAGCTGTAGGGACTTGTTGAGTTTCTACAAAGATAACAGTGGAAAAAAACGTTATTCTCTTAAACTATTGTTTCCATTGCAAACAGTTTGGAGCTAGATCAGACGTCTGTTTGGAGCCAAATCAGACGCCGAGTAACCCGGTGTCTGATCAGGCTCCCAAATGTTTGCTACTCAGATTAAAATAAACAGTCAGAAGTATAAAAAGATGTCATTTTCTCCATGTTAGTGCACTGCGTTTGCATTCGGGAAAGAATAACGTTATCTCCTCTGTACCTGTGTTCGACAGGTACAGTCCCAATGGTGCACCTAAAAAGTGCACCTTCTCATAATCATCAGAATTGATGGCGTAGAAGTAATAAATAGCAATAAAAATAGACTACACTCGATCCCGCTAGACTACAGTATGGAGTTATAATAAGTTAAATAACTGCAATCGACTGCTGGTAATCCATCCATGTGTCTGATATTTATTAATAAATATAGCATTATAAATAAAGTCCTACCCTAAACATGCTAAACTGTAAATCGGTGTACCTGTATTTCCATAGAATTGGTCTAGAGAAAACCTCTGACGTTCTGTGTTGCGTCGAACCTGACCGGTCTGCAGTGTGTGCTACGTCTCACGTTGTACCAAACCAACTCATTCAACGTTATTCCAACATCCAACCAAACAATTTCTCCTCATGTCCAGACATATTGTAACATTTTCAAGTCCTTGATTTAACGGACGAAGAACATCATGATGTCTGTTGAATGCCAAGCGTAAATTACACATGCGAATCGAGTCGCTTTTAAAAATGGCCGACATTGATAAATCCGGTGCATGTGGCCCTGTATCTAGGCCGCGGATATATAAAATACATGACCATTTTGTAAACAAACTTGACCTCTCTATGTGCACGTAAGCTGTCAGTGTATTAGAGAACAGAGTTAGGTGAAATCCAAAAAGAAGGGGAAATAGACATATTTTTATGCAAGAATAGTGTCAATACACCTGTTTTTCGTGCATTAACATCTGCAGAAGCCCTTGTGCTGTCTTGGAGCCCTCGGCTAAAGCCTCGGGCTTCAAATACAGCCCGCGGGCTTCTTCAGATGTTAATGCACGAAAAAAGGTGTATTAACCCTATTTTAATTTCTACTAGCATAAATGTTCTTGATTGGGGCTTTCATTTAGTTTAAACATATTTATTTCCAGAAGTACATATGATTACAATTATACATGCTAACATTATTTTACAATACTTAGGAAAAGGATTGAAGGGCTTTCGATACTTGTCGCAATCATATTTCTGAAGCTTTGAATAAGTATAGTACCAACTGGTGCCGCAGAGAACATGCTGAAAATGACGCTCTTACAAAATGGAAAGAATTAATTTTTGATATTATCGATACCCGGATTTCGTTCTATTTATCCAATAACCATCTTTTACCACCTAAACCTAAATTTAACATTCGTCACTTAAAGAACGGCATACAAGACTTTCATTCCAAATATGTACTCGTTCCTGCAGACAAAGCATCCAATAATGTGATAATTGTATGACGATTACATTATGTTGATACTTTAAACCAGGAACTTGTGAATACCAATTCCTATACAACGACTAATTTAACGGAGCATAATGTAGTATCTGATCATCTTGATACTTGTAAACAATTAAAAGCTGACGTCAACATTACATGTCATAAACTTCCTACTATGTACTGGATACCAAAACTCCACAAAACACCATATAAGTCTCGTTTTATTGCTAATTCAAGTGCATGTACTACTACTAAGCTTTCCAAACTTTTGACATCGTCTTTAATTAAAATCAAAGAACATGTTCAAAGGTATTGTGACAAGACTTACGAAAATTCTGGACTTAATCTGTTTTGGTCTATCAAAAACTCGAATGAAATTTTGACGAAGCTTGAACATAGAAAATACCAAGCTTGCAATATTAGTACGTATGACTTTTCAACACTATATACTACCTTACCTCATAATTTAATAAAAGCTAAACTTATACAACTTATTGAAAAGACTTTTGCCAGAGAAAGGAAACTATTTCTGGCGTGTAATACTGATCGTGCATTTTTTACAAATGACACGGTTAAGCATTACACTATGTGGACTTGCACCGATGTCTGTAAATCACTATCATTTCTTCTGGATAATATTTATGTACGTTTTGGGAGTACCATATACCGCCAAGTGATTGGTATCCCTATGGGTACAAACTGTGCGCCCCTTGTCGCAGACCTATTTTTGTACTGTTATGAGAGGGACTTTATGCTAAGTCTAAAACCTGATACACAGGCAGATATGATCGAAGCCTTTAACAACACATCGCGCTATCTAGATGATATTTTTAATATAGACAACCCATTTTTTGATACGTTGTTTCCTTTTATTTACCCAAAAGAATTACGCCTTAATAAAACAAACGAGTCAAATTTATCGGCACCATTTTTAGATTTGGATCTTTTAATAAATAACGGTATTGTTTCTTCTAAGATTTACGATAAACGAGATGATTTTGATTTTAGTATTGTAAACTATCCTCATCTAGATGGCGATGTTCCCCGTTCTACATCTTACGGGGTTTATATTTCACAACTTATTCGTTTTGCTAGGGCTTGTACCTCTGTTGAGGACTTCCACATTCGTAATAAAACTATTACTGAAAAGCTTCTTAAACAGGGGTACAGATTTCATAAACTTCGTAAAACATTTTCTAAATTCTTTTATAGAAATCTTCCTCTCATTAACAAGTATAAATGTAACTTAAAGTCTTTTCTGCGGCAAGGTATTTCACATCCGGAGTTTTATGGTGATGTGATTTACAGACTTCGTAAGATTCTTGGACATATGCATTTTCAAAACCTATTTGTGAAACGCATTAGATTTTTCCTCAAAAAAGATTATGATCCAACTATATTGCTGCGCACTTCACGTTTGGTTATCGATCAATCTACAATTGATAACTATGCTTTCCTCTTTGGTTGTGCGACGACAGACAGGGCTTAGCACTACATGATGATGTATCTCTAAAGCCGTCCTTAACCGGGAGAGTTATGTCGGATTTTCGTGCTTTGGTTTTTCTCTCCCTCTCTGTCGTACCCTAAACCCTCCCATGTCTTACAGTTACTCGTGACTACAGACTATTCGCTTGAGTACAATTTGACCGTTGCCATAGTGGGTTATTTTTAACACGGGCTTGAATGTTTAATTCTTTCCCGTGTTACTAATAATCCTGTCAGAGAATTTTGTTAGATGTTTTACATGTATTTACTTACTGTGCTGGCGGTCTTTTTGATTGTAAGGTTGTGGAACAGGGTTTATATTTTATGTACACTGTTCGTCTTTATAGGTGAATATAGGAGATAAGTGTGAGGTTGGGCGCCCCTAAACCCAGGTTTAACCCCCCAGTGGTTGTTAATAGTTAATTAATTTATAATTGATTATTGATTGCTACTGACCGTACCAAGGCGGGCTCCTATGTTCACTTAGCTTTATGTTTGTCTTGCGTGTTGTTTTCTATTTAGTGTGTAGATGAAGGAATGGTATTGCGTGTGTGTGGTTGTGTGTGTGTGTGTTTGTTATGGTATGGCTGTGTGTGTGTTCTGCTTTAGAGATGGGTGTATTGTTTGTGTTGCGTTTCCTGCTTGAGTCTTCTTTCGTATTTATTTCATTTCATTTGATAGATATTTGAAATGGTATTTTGTAAGCAGTCATTAAAGTAGTTTCCCCAAATACATATTTTGATAATGTTTTAGGATAGTTTCAGACTCATTGAAATCCAAAACGGCTGCCAAATGGTTATTTTAGTAACAATTAAGCTTTTCGAGCAATTCACCCCACTTGTATTGACTGTTATTGATACTTATATAAACAATTTTAGTTTATTCTTATTGAATGTAAACTGAACAATTGGGTTAGTTTTTATATAGATTGGTTCCTGTCACCCAGTGCTGATATAATGCAAAACGGCTGCCGTTTATACCATTTTTTACTAATTTCTACTAATATAAATTTTCTTGATTTGAAAGGTTATGCAAATGGTTTTTTGTTGTTTTTTGTTTCTTTCCTTGTCATTGTGCCAAAAATAGTTCATGCTGATAAATGCTGAAGTTAGTAATGCGTTTACAGGATAATTAGTGGCCTGTATCGAACATCATACAATCAAAGTGTTTATATGGTCAAGATTGATTTTGTCTGATATGGATAACTATAAAGATATATTTGCCAATAAAGTGGATATTTCTTAACAAATGTTGAACCTATTAATTATTACTTGGTAACAAAATCTATAAAATGTCGTCAGTTTCAGTTTCTGTAAAATCAATACCACTAGACGTAAACAAGTCTGGCGATACAGTACATAAGACGTTGTTCTTTCCTATAATAATATAATTATAGATTACGCTATCTTCCACATATTGGTATAGGACCTATAGAAGTTACACCATGTCAAATATTAAGCTCTAGCCACATTAGTTTCAGAGATGTTTGAAGATTTCACTATTGTATATAACTTTGTAAAACTCTGACTCCAGGGGATGGGGATCATTATTTACCCCAGGGACATAATTTGAGCAAACTTGATAGAGGACCTATACATGTTGCTATGTGCCAACTATCTAATATATATGTGCACTTTTGTTTCAGAGAAGAAAAGTTTTGAAGCTTTTATTGAAAAAAAATCTCAATTTAGCTCATGTGACCTAGATATGCAACTAGGTAAAGGACCTCTAAATATACACTTAGCCAAATATCAAAACTCTGGCCACGTTAGTTTCAGATAAAAAGAAGTAATTGTTCCTGTTGGTTGCCATGGTAACCGGTACTATGTAGAATTAAATTATTTGATCATTTTTTAAAAACCTCTAAAGAACATTCAGGTAAAGTTTGGCTGAAGTCGGTCAAGCGGTATAGGAGGAGGTATCATTTGAAGAACTTTGTTAATGACGACGCAAAACGCACGACTGACGACGGACGACGCCGGACATAACATTAGCTCAGCTTAAACCTTTGGCTTAGTTGAGCTAACAAAACTCAAAACGAATTTTAATTGATTATTTAAAAGACAGGGGACATCTCCTAAAGGAGCATTCTGTTTTACTCCTATTTGCTTTAAGCATTCACCTGTCGTTATTACATAATACTAAACACATTTAAGTGGTCGTATTAGAGAGTTTTTACTGTACTTTAAATTTGCAAACATACTCGTATCTTATATATTTCCTTTTCTCTGTCTTATATTTGCGTCAGCATATTGAATCAGATTAAAATGTGATTGTGTGTATTCATGTAAAAAACAAAATACGAGTACCAGGTAGTTTAGATCTTGATAAGTCGTCGTCTTGCAAAAATCTTCTAAAATAATGTTGAATTTAAAATAGGTGTAAAAATTGATTTCTAGTCTCAGACCTAAAACATTCGTATAAATATTGAATTGCTTTTTTAATGAATATGTAAATTTCGTCCGACCTGGGGTAGTTTTGTTTTTTTACCCAAACCACGTTGGTCGGATCAACGTGTATTCAGGTTTACGTTAATTTCCTAAACAATGTGTGATATTCTTCACTTTATTTCAAGCTACACATTAGTTTAGTTTAAATATATTTATTTCCAAAAGTGCATATGATTACATTTATACATGCTAACGTTATTATAATGCTACTTTATTTCATGAGTTAGGCCTCCAGCCCATGACATGGTATATTACAATGCAAACAAGTAGTACATAATACATACAACTCACAGTGAGTAATATTGGTTAGTAGCAAATATTATTAATCTTATACTTCTACATATTGATAAATATTAGCATGCCAAAATTTCAAAAGTAACAGCTAAACATAAAATACATGTAATAACAAAGATACGAAAATATGTTACATTAAATCTGTTAGTACCACGTAAATTTCTCTCATGCAAATAGTAGTTCCTTATTTCTCTTCTTAGTGCATTTGCAAAGTATATAAAACTTGCTATATTTTGAATAAGTTTCTCATTCTTTGTTAACATTAACATGTTAAACTTTTGAACATTTTGTTGTTTGCAATACTTTTCAGGTATGTAATAACATCTAAGCTGTTTCAAGTTTGGGCATTTTAATAAAAAGTGTACTTCATCTTCTACTTCAAGGTTACACAATTTACAAATGCGCTGACCTCTAGGAATGTTAAGATATCTCCCTCGCTCAATTTCCAGCTCATGAACTCCTGATCTAAACTGTACTAAAGTAAATAAAAAAAAGTAATATACCAAGTTAAAGTCTACTTTCAGTCCGAATGACCGCTCAGCCGACTGTACATATACTCCCCTGATCATAAAGCATGACGAAACTTACGTACACTAACACAGTTTAAATAAAATTCATGTTCTATTCCAAATTTCATTTTTTTATACATTATCAATTTTGCGTTAGTGTTTAGGGTAGTGTTCCAGGTTTGTATAAACTGGTCACGAAGACGACGAACAAACGATTCTAAAAAGAGTTTTTCATTATTTACACCTTGTTGTATCCAAACATTTCCAAACTCATTCACATTCAATAGTTGCTTCACCTTTGTTACCCAGTTCATATTTCCAAGTGAATCAATGTGTTTCAACATGATATAGCATTTTTTAACATACCTGTACTCCGGCATCTTTAAGATTTTAAGCCAGTAGCCGAGACACCTTTTAGCTGTTTCTATATATAGTGGAAAGCGCCCACAATCATCTAATACAGCTGCAGTGCATGTTCTAGTGCTTGCACACATATATCTTTTACAAGCATATTGGTGTACCAACTCAGTCCCTTTTTGTTCCTCAAAACCCCATATCTCTGACCCATATAGTAAAATAGGTTTCACTTTTGTATCAAACAATTTGAAAAATATACTATTTGGTAGCTGTCCATAATTGTATAGTGAATTAATCAATGCATTAAGAACACGTTTGCCTTTCGTTCCCATATTTTCTGCCATGGCATTATAGGACAATTGCTGTGAGAATAAAACACCAACACATGTAAAATTATTAACAGTATCAAGTTTTCCATTATTATAGAACCATTTCTCTTTTTTGGATAAAATGTCACCACGTTTAAAAACTACGACTTTAGTTTTGGTTGTATTAACACTGAGGTGATGAGTATATCAGAACATTTTTAGTATATGAAGCTGTCTTCGTAGCCCAGCTACAGTATCTGCAAGCAGTGCTACATCGTCAGCAAACATTAGAATTAGAATTTCTATAATATCTGGAAACAGTTGTATACCTCTGATACCACTTTCCTGAATTTCAACAGCTAGGTCATTGATAAAAAATGAGAATAGCAACGGCGAGCACATGCAACCCTGTATACAATACTTAGGAAAAGGATTGAAACGAAAGAATAAACTTATTGAGTTTCTCTCCTTACTTATAAGCTAAAACGTTATTCTTGTGTTGAGCGGCTTTCTAGAAATGTTTCTTACTAGAAGAAAGTATAGTTTCAAATTGTATTACTTTGATTGCTTGATACAGAATAGAAACAAAGGAGAAAACGCGAAGTGTCTTTCTGATTTACTTCTGCAATGCACCAATTTATCAACGTTTAGCAGAGCACCATATTCATTCAAAGGGTGCCGCTGGAGACAAAACAAACTGTATGTGCATGCGGACAAAAACAATCAATTTGTTATTGTAGTAAATACATCATTTGATTGAACAGGTCAAAAAGAGATACAATAAACTTTTGTTAAGAATAGAGATAAAGAAGATGGTAGTTAAAGAATAGTGGATACGGGACTGAAAAGATGCAGCGAGGCTAAACCTTGGCGATACATCATTTAACCGAGGGATAGTAATAAGTGATAATAAGTTAGATGACTCAGTTTGAGCTCTAAATATAAGAATGAACAATGTCAAAAACATGTTTGTTGCTTTCTATATTAAGTGTAGGGTCTCCATATAGTATAATGTCTAGGCTCAAGTTGCTATTTGGCATATTTCATTTACTAGTATTTATGTATGCATGGCATTCGAGGAAGAAGTGCCTGGTACTTTCAATCAATCCACATTGACACAGTGGAAACTCAACAATGTTTTTTAGAAATAGGTGATGATTGAGGGAGCTACATTTTGTACGCAGGCGAGTGTGAAGGCCTTGGAGTTTACGGTCTCCGTAGTAATAATATTCAGGTTGCTTCCCAAGGTCTTGATAAAACTACTCAAGTATGTACTTTGACGCACGGAGAGCGACATGTTGTTCCATTCACGTATTGTAGATGGATGGAAGGAAAGAAGTACAGAGACGTTCTATCTGGAACCGTCTGAGCTTCCTGTGAATTCCGCAGGTTATAGCGAGACATTTCACCAACACCAGGAGGGACAATGGCAGAAAGATATTCAGGAGGAATGTCATTTTTGATATTGTATAGCAAGCATAATTTATGCGTCTCCATAAGAAGTTCATTGTTGAGTTCCTGGAGAGAGATAAGTTTGGTAGCACCACTGACGATCCTACCAGCTCCGGTTTGAATTTTGTCTAATTCTTGTTTTTCGGATGCTGTCCAATTATCCCAAACAACGTCAGCATATTCTTATAAGGTCTAATAAATGAAAAGTATGTAATATAATCTATATGGTTGTGTCAGATTCCGTCATTCGAGAAATATACACCTAGATGTTTATGTGAGGTATCTTCAAGGATTACCTGATTTTACATTGTAAGTGCGGGATGATCTACAGTATTCCTTTTCGGGATATAAGCATGGGGACAGATTTGGCAGGGTTAAAAGTAACTAACCAGTTGTTAGCCCAAGATGATATAGCGTCAATGACGTTTTGAAGTACTCTCGCTGCTCCCCGAGGTTCATCTACTATAATATACAGACTAGTGTCATCAGCGAAGAGCCTAACATTACTTTGAATTTCTGAGAAAATATCGTTAATAAAGATAAGAAACATAAGCGGGCCTAATAAAGAGACCCGTTGTTCGTCTGCCTTAATGGACCGCCATTCAGATTGCACGCCAGGAAACACTATTCGTTGACGTCTATTTGATAGATAGCTGATGAACCATGATAGAAGTTTACCAGAAATACCAGCAGATTTAAGCTTAGTGATGATACCAGCATGCCAGACCTTATCAAAGGCCTTAAGGGTAGTATTATTTGACATAAACCTACACATTAACCCTTTTGTGCCCACGATCCCATATATGGGACATAGGCAAACAATGTAGACTCTGATCAGACGCCGCATGATGCGGCGTCTGATCAGAGTCTACATTGTTAGCTAATAAGAATTTCAATATAAAACAAAATGAAAATGAAAAGTTTGACCAGGCATTCCTTTGATAAAAAATGACTAATCCAATAAATAAACATGGAAGAATCCACTGGGCAGAAATGGGTTAAAATTTCAATTATGGCATGAAAATCGATAATCGAAAGACTAAGTAACCTATTTGCAAGAAATAAAATCTGACACTGGACTACTTGTTGTTTGTTTCCTTAAAGCCATTCACCTTTGAAACTTCAAATCGATAATCCCAGTTTCCAATCAAGTTTAGACCATATTCGAAAAGATGAAATTATATTTGGGGTTTGATTTTACAATCTATAGCAAAATGAAAAACAATGCAGACTCTAGTCATAGGGGAATTGTGCTATTTCAGTAACCGCTGGTCTGGGTCTATACTGTTTGCATAGAACTATTTCTGTTACCTATTTTGATTAAAATGTTCATAACCAATATAAGCAAAGCAAAACCAGTATTTCACTTGTGTGCAAGAGTTATACATTCAATACTCTTTACAGCAGCGGTCTTGAATACGTATATTTTGTGAGGTTTATACATGTATTATAACCGTCAACTTATGCTTAAAGAGACTAAAACCAATAAAGTATTTGCAAAAATAAAGGAAAATACATATACTCAAATATAAGCAAATGTGTAGCTTTATCGTTAAACTGGCATTAACAAAATATGATCTGTCTAAACACATCCTCAAGAAAGGTCATCGAATCTTAGGTTTTTTTATATTTTACATAGCTTTTTAAAGTCCATATACTAGATTGACTAAATCCAATGCGAATCGTTTGCCCACGCGCTGGCATAAACAGGAAGAACAATGCGTCTCTCTCGCTGTACCTTAAAGATGGATAAATCGACCGCCGGTATATTAATAGCCCGGCTGGCCGAGTGGTTTAGACATCTAACTTGAGTTTTTATTTATCGCCCCAACAGCCGGGTCCCAGACTCGAATCCTGCCCCAGATAAATATTTTTATTCTTTGAAATGCATTTTAAACAGACTTACTTGTCCCAATATTTACGTGTATATATGAGCGTGTGACGTGCATTTACAAAATATACTTTTAATGCTAAATCTGGTTGTCAGTCTCTTTGATATAAAATAAACAAAGCAATGTATCTGAACCCACAAAACGCTTTTTACGCCTTTAATTTATTCCTCTACTGAAGAAATTAGAATATGTACCATAACAAGAGGGCCTGAAGGCCCTGATATCGCTCACCTGTTATAATGAAGCCGGATAGCTTTACCTTTGAATTTCACTCGTTTTACTCTAAATCTAAATTCTAAATTTTTTATTCTAAAAAACATTGGAATACGACCTACTCTAGCAGAGTAGAATACATCAAGGGCAGATAACTAGCCTAAATAATACTAAAATGAAGCCTTTCCTAGCATTTCAAAGTATATCAAGGGCAGATAACTCTGCCACAATGATCAGATTTCAACATTAATTGCACTCCCTCGAGAACTTTCAGCTATATACATTGTGTGCAAGTATAATTAAAATCCATTGAAAAATGTAGTTGCAAGAGTGTAAACAACGGGTAAGAAAGGATATTTTCAGCAATTCAAGGGCAGATAAGTCTTGACATATTTGTCTGATTTCAACCATAATCAAACTCATCTGAACTCTTATGGTAATATACAATCTTAGCCAGTTTGAAAGATTGGATAAAAATTGTGGCCTCTAGAGTGTAAACATTGTTAAATATGGCATTTTCAGCTATTCAAAGGTAAATAACTCTTCACCTATTTGTCCGATTTCAGCCATAATCATACATATTTGAACTCGTATAGTCATATACAATCTGAGAAGGTTTGACAAAGATTGGATTAAAACTGTGGCCTCTAGTGTGTAAATACTGTTAAATATGGCATTTTCAGCAATTCAAAGGTAGATTACTCTTGATTTATTTGTTCAATTTCAGCCATAATCAATTATATTTGAACTCTTATAGTCATATACCATCTGAAAAAGTTTGAGAAAGATTGGATAAAAAGTGTGGCCTCTAAAGTGTAAACACTGTTAAATATGGCATTTCAGCAATTCAAAGGTAGATAACTCTTGACCTGACCTTGATCTGATTTCAACCATATCGTCATCCGAACTCTTATGTTAAAATACAATCTGAGCAAGTAACAGAAATATTACATTAAAATTGTGGCCTCTAGAGTGTAAACACTAAAATTGTTGACGACTAACGACGGACGACTGAAGACGGACGACGAACGCCGGACATTCAAGGATTGCAAAAGCTCACCCTGAGCTAGCTCAGGTGAGCTAAAATACACTCTATATCCTAGCAAGAGGTGTCTTATAGTAGGCTGAAAGTAAAGCAGAATACGCCTTAAGGAGCATTCTCCTTTACTTCCAAAGGAACTTTGAGTGGCAATACTAGAAACAGACAATGGGGTAATGTGTTAAGACCACTTGTGTCAAAGGCTGCAAATGCATGTTTGTGTTGATGTTATTGTTGTTTTGGGTTTGTTTGTTTTTAATATTCGAGTAATAAAGGTATGGATGTAGTAAAAGCAATAGTTTTTCGCCGTTTATTGCAATTCGGAAACTTATTTTCCGTTATATAAAGTGTCGTATAAGGTTTCTGACTATCAATAGAGATCCCACTAGATCTTTAACGCCCGTTACTGCTATCTATGGGCTAATTAGACGCCCAAGAGAGAAGGTATCGGGTAGGTCATTAACCCATTTGTGCCCATGATCCCATATATAGGGCATAGGCAAAAAGTGTAGACTGATCAGACGCCGCATTATGCGGCGTCTGATCAGAGTCTACACTGTTTGCTGATCAATAGGAATTTCAATATAAACCAAATGGAATTGAAAATTTTGACCAGCATCCCTTTGATAAAAAATGGACTAATCCAATATAAAACATGGAAGAATCCACTGGGCGCAAATTGGTTAATTGGTTATCTAAGTATGTTCTTTTGTATAACGCTTTTTTTGTTTTGTAATTTCTTTTGCATTGCAATGCTTATGAAATTCATGATGCGGTATAGGAAACATGTTCCGGGCGAGCTTTTTACTCAAATTGAGTTCAAAGGCCAAGATCACTGTGACATTAATGTAGTGCGCGAAACCCTGTCGTCCCAAAATATAACCACACACTAACTAAAGTAGTATAGAAACTAGGGACGTGTTAATGCCCCTAGCTGCATGAACCGAATTACATTATCAAACTTCTGACCACTTGCACATCTGCGGCAAATGCGCAAACATGCTGGAATACATGTATTATTTGGCTGTAGAAAAAGCTAGACTTACAAAGAACATAATTAAGCAAATTACATATCTTCGGGACCAAAAAGAAACTTGGTGCTTCTTATTAATTTATCTTATTATCTTAAATGTGCTTATGTCTCTGTTAACTGGGAAAGCATTTGTCTGATTGGAAGCCTTCTTCCACAGTGCTGAGTTTGACAGTAGTCGTTTTCTTCGAAGGGACTTTTGCTTATGGCGAAACGGTAAAAAAGTTGAAGCAATTTTGGGCAAAAAAAGTCAATCATGCATTGTCTGTGCATGTCTGAAACTGAGTTGCACCAATTTTCGCAGTTCTTTAGACGAAATACAAATGTTCCGATTAAGATTAAAACTCATATCCGAAAATATCACTTCACGACAGCAGATATTATGTGCTCGAGTGGCGGTCGTAAAAAGTCACACATGCACAGTTCAATTACTAGATGCACTCAAAACAACGCTAAAATGAGAACGTTAAGCTCTGTATTTAGACTCACAATGACATTACTTTTACATTTATCCAGCAGATCACCATATAACTATGTTGGTCTGAAGCTTACAGAAGTGCATCGTTCTAAAGATAGCATACAGTTATACACCTGGATATCACCCGCAATGACAACTGCCATGCCTGTGGGGAAGCAATGGTTCACTGTCTGTGTTGTTGTGTGTATGGCAATGGTTTATCTCTATAGCTTGAGCGACACTAACAGAAATGCTACAACAGGTAAGTTAACTCGTTCAACACTAAGTAACTCTTGTGGGGGGTTACGTTACCTTGTGAATTATTTAGTTACCAAAGCATGAACTAGTCTACTAACAACACTATAGGATGCAAGTCGGGTCATGCCAATTAACATTTGCAAAATTAACATTTTTCAAAGTATAAGATGCACGGACATGTTTTCACGTTTTCGTCGTAACTAAAGCCACTAATGGCAGGATTGGGGGAAGTTGTGACTACTAATTTTCTTTACTTTATGTCATACTATTTTCTTGACTAGCAACACCGTCGCGTAATAGTGACGATAGACTGCGTCATCGTACGATGTAGATGTATTAATCAGGGCTGCCATTTCTCCGGATTTTTCCTAAATCTTCCGATTTTTTTTCTCTAGTAAATGGTAGCTTAAAGTAGGCTGAAAGTAAAGCAGAATGCGCCTTAGGACGCATTCTGCTTTTACTTCCAGCTTGCTTTAAGCAGCCACGTGTCAACAAAACTAGATACATGTGATGGGGTAAAGGTACTATTTGTAAAATCGCATTTGAAACTTTGCGATTTTACAAATAGTACCTTTACCCCATCACATGAGTACAACTTTAAAGCATTGATGATATGGGTGTCAAACTGTTTAGATCCTGATCAGATACTGCGTTTCGCTGTTTAATTGTTGTTTTCAGACACATAGCATTTAACATTGTACGCAAAACAGTTAACTGAAAACAGTACGTGCACACACACCAAAATATGTGTCCCTCGCTGAGGTGAGGAAATATTGAGGTCGAAGGACAAAAACAAGACCGCAGTGGCCTTGATAAGCGACACCCGCCCTTCAAACTGAAAGAGGTTTTCATGTGCATGTTCATGGTTTCCCTAGCTTGTGCATTGTAGAAAATTGGCTAAGGAGAAAGGTCAAGTTCCATATCACAATTTCACAATAACAGGGTTACAATGACCTGGCTCCGAGGTTATAAGGCGTTTAGTTTAGTCTGAGTGTGTTGCCAAGCATTTGATTGGTCAGATTTGAGCCTAGGTTCAAATCTGACCAATCAAATGCTTGGAAACGAGTTAAGACTCAGCTCAAACGCTTTATAACCTCGGAGCCTGGCATGATATGGGTATCTCTGTCACCCTGAGATGTACTCTAAAACCAAAATGGTATCTCTACCTTATGATATATAAGAAATATTATCCGGACAAGCTTTTCTATAATTTAGATCAAATGTTAAGGTCAGTGCACAGTGATTAGACAACGCCACACTCCATAACCCAAAGATGAACTCTCACACACACACAATGGTGTATCCCTAACTGACGTGACTTAGGAAATATCCTCCGAACAAGATTATAATATAACTGTGGTCAAAGTTCAATGTCAAGGTCACGGTGAACTAAAACTGGTACACTGCACTCCACCATCCCAATATGTACTGAAAACACGGACGTTGGTATCCCAAAATTGAGGTCAAGACCACATTGACCTGACGATCATACGTCCCGTCATCCTAGGATGTAATCAAACTCCACATTTGGTATGCCTTGCTGATATATATAGTTTAGGAAATGTGCTCTTGACGATTCGTCTTTCTTTCAAAGGTTACAATCAAGGACACACTGATCTGAATTTATTAGTATACACTTAGCCATTCCATATTCACTTATATACAGAATTAAGGTACCCTTGCTGGTATAGGAAATATGCTCAGAACAACATTTTATGTAACTGAGAACAAAGGTCAAAGTCAAGTTCACTGTGGCCAAAAAAGGTATACCACACCCTGTTTCCCAATATGTTGGTATCTTTATCTGATGTGGTGAATGAATAATGCTCAAATCAAGTTTTTATTCTACAAATGATGTCGGAGATCAATATATATGTATTAATGAAATGAAAATGTTACAAATTACTTCGTCATTGAAAGATGTACCAGCACACTCAATTATTTATATCAATTGGATATGATGTAGCTAATATACTTCAGACAAGCTATATCTATAAGTGAGATCAAACTTCAAGGCCGCAGTGTGTGTGACACTCCGTTATCACAATATGCACTCACACACAACATTTAGTTACCCTAGTTGATGTGGTATAGGAAATATAGACCGGACGAGTTTCTTTAATCAAAAAGGTCAAAAGACTAGATCAATGTCACAGTGACATGACAATGGTATAGTCCACCATTAAAAGATGTAATCAAATTCCATAGTTGGTTGCCCTAGCTGGTATAGTATAGGACAAATGTTCTTGACATTCTTTTTTTCAACAATTGAAGTACCAAGATCATTATCAAAGTCACAGTAGCTTGAAAATACGGAATCTGCGCTCTCACAAGATATATTCGCACTCCAAATGGCATCCCTGACTAATGCAGTGTAGGATTTATGTTCTGAACAAGTTTTTGGTATAATTGAAGTCAATGTACAACGCAATGCCTTAATGAACATGTTATACGTAATGAGAAATAAAAAGTAATAGTAGTTGTTTGTTTGTGGACCATGAACTTAAAATGGTACGCGACATCTCGCTATCTCGAGATGTACTCACACGTGTATTTCGGGTTGGTGTAGGAACTATGGTCAGTAAAAGCTTCTTCTATAATTGAAGTCAAGGGTCAAAGTCAATGTCAAAGTAGAGCGGTACCTGCAAGTACCTGAAAATAGTATTTCATACTCAGCCATCCTGGGATGTACTCGATGCCTGGTTGGTGGGGTATAGCAACCTATATACCTATCTCCGGGTAATTATTTTCAATAATTGAAGTCAAGATTACGGTGATCTAATATGGCAGATCACACTCCGCAATCCAAAAATGGACTCAAAATCAAAATGCTGTTAATCTAACTGATGTGAAACTGTAAGTATGCCCTGTGCAAGCTTATTCTATAATCGAGGCAGGGCTGTCGTATCTTGATCATGATAAATCCTAAGATGTCCTACTTTTCTATTTTTCAAGCGCTATTACTTAAAGCAGGTTGAATGTAAAGCAGAATGAACCTTAATGTACATTCTGCTTTTAACTTCAGCCTAATTTAAGCTAGGATAAAAATCCAAAGATTTCAGAAAACTCCGGAGAAATGGCAGCCCTGTTGATGTCAAACTTAAGGTAACAGTCAGCTGAAAGTAGTATGCGACAGTTTCCCATCCCAAGATGTATTATAACATGATTATGTGGAAGTGGAAAATAAACTCCATGCAAAATGCATAAATCATTGGTATGTAATCCTGGCCTAACAAATGGTTTGCAACACTCCCTATTCCAAGACATACTCACACACCAGTATTGATACTCTGGCTGATATGATGTAGAAAATTTACTCCAAACAATTGTTTTCTATATGAGAGGTCAATGGTCAATGACAATGTCAAGGTCACGGTGATATGAAAATGGTATGGGACACTTTGTCATCCAACAAACAACAACAAATTCGGTACCCCTGGCTGAGTGGTAAGGAAATATCCGCGGGACAAGCTTTTTTCGCAACTGTTTATAATTGAGGTAAAATACTAAAGTCAATATCAAAGTGACCTAAATTTGTTAGGAGACACTTTGCCACCCCAAGATGCACTCACAAGTCAATTTTGGTATCCCTAAGTGATGTAGTATAGGAAATTTACTAAGTAAAAAAGGACACATGCGGAGGTGGAGGACTCATGGACGGATATACCCACCGTTCAATAACTACATGCGCCCAAACCTCCGTATGTTAATAAATCTAAAGTATGTTTGTTCCATTAATAACAATCTCCCTACTATAACATGTATTATTGAATGGACTGACAAGTTGTTTTGAAATAAAGACATGTTTAATATGGCACTTCCGCCACTGTAACAAACTACTTTTATTCAAATATGGTTGAACCCTTCCATCGCCTTACTCGAAGTATAACATCATTTTTCAAACAGTTTGGATCCTTATCCGACGCCGTGTATTTTCGATATACATGTACAACCTATGTTGTTTTTAAACTGATAGATGTATCATCGAGTAACGGCTCACTTTGCAATGACATAGCGTTCTATAGGTTAGCATATCGAACCCTGGAGAACAGTAGGCTCCTCATTTACAAACAGTGTACATGTGAACAGTATACTTGTCCTATGCACACAATGTAGACTCTGATAAGATGGTTCCTTAATGATCCCCCCGATCGGGTCTACACTGTTTGTTGTTTTGCAATGTGTTTTTTAAAAAAAATCCCCAAATAGTAATACTAAAGCACTCGACTTAATTGGAGGTTGGACCTTTCCATTTGAAGTTTAAGTTTGAACAAGTTAACACGTTCACTGCCTTACCCCCAGTACAATAGTTATTTGCAAACAGTTTGGATCCTGATCAGACGCCGCGTAACGCGGCGTCTGACCAGGATTCAAACTGTTTGACACTAAAACACCTTAATTTGAAATTTGAAAATATAAAAGCAGACGATAATTTTTTAATCGATGACGTCATGGCAGTGAAGAGGTTTAATAGGGTGTAAACAGTGGAAGGATGTGAATAAGATAAGAGCTGCGGTTAGTTTGAAACCAAGGACCCGTTTCATAAAACTTCTTTAAAAAAAACGGTCGTAAGTCAAAACTTTAAAATACATTTATTTTCTGATTTCTTTATCTGATCCTGTCTTTTGACATTTCTTTGAAATTGTCTTGAAATGACGATTCCAAAGAGATGTTACAAACGGAATATTACTGTACTTTGCATATCTTATGCACCGGATCACTCGAGTTGTGTGTGTAAAGGCTATATCCAACGGGGCCGAAGGTCGAGTTGGATATAGCCTTTAAACACACAACGAGAGTGATCCGGTGCATAAGATATGCAAAGTATAGTAATGTTCCTTTTATTATATACCTCATATAATAATAATAAAATAAAAAACGATAGAAATGTTTCGAGCTATTTTCTATGCCCCTGTAGTGTGTAAAGTAGTTCCGAACTTCCGACTACACAGTAAACGTTCTTTTCCCATTACACACGGTACATTGGTAATACGGAATTTTCAATCCGTCAAGGTGTATTTGTTCGATAAAATACGGAAATATTTCGGGCAGAACATTGGTAGGTATATAATAAAGCAAGGTTATTGAAGCTATACGAGCGCGTACAGCGCTGTTTACGCGATGGCTGACGTACAACCGCTTCAAACTGTAAATATTCTGATCAGATAATGCGTTTCCAAAGCGACGTATGATCTTTGTCTACACAGTTATCAATGTTCGAAAGCCAAAGCTCTCTTATCAATTTATTCTGTTTTCAATGTCAAAGAAAGCCACACTGATATTTATTAACCGTGTATTGAGCGACGGCTAAGTGAAGTAATGTGTAGATCTACCGCTAAAATACATGTGCATGTTGTAATAGCAATAATGCGGAAAAGCTTCATTAGGGGCTATCTGTATTTTGATCTTGTATAAGCAAACACGTGTATTGAATACTGCACATAGGTCTTCATTGAGTGGTCACTTATGGCCCAGTCCCATTTAACCAGGCGCCCGTACGACGTGCCCGACATTTAGGCAGCGGCTTGTATTACATGAGTTTTATGTCAGGTACGGGGTCTTTTTTCACGATTAGTAAAACGTATTTTGACACTGAAATTGTACATAGCAAGTGCATGTGTTGACCAAGCACGGGATCTAGACATTTCTTCATACCTTGATTCGAGACTTTAATATTTAAAAAAGTATTGCATGGATATATAAACATATGAGCATTCGTTTGGCCGTGTTAAAACCGTATAATTTAACAACGACCACTTTATTTTATTCATTTCCATTGCAGGCTTTCTTCCTGTCGTCTTCAAATATGTTACATCAAAATCATTCGATGCCTTTATCGAAAGGAGCAAACACGTTCAAAACAGTCGGATTGAAATGGTTCGGAATGTATGTAGACAGCCATCAGTATTCGCAACCAGCAAATATAATGGGAAATCCCAGCCAACATATTACTCTTCTCCATCGTATAACTTTACCTTCTGCAAAGTTCCCAAATGTGGATCAACATTTTGGACACAGGCCTTAGAAATATTGAACAACGGTATTGAACATGCGGACGAGGTTTTCACAAGGAAACGTTTGAGTGTCCATTATGGTTCCGCGAAAAAGAAAAATATTTCTTATAAAGGTAATCTACAACAAGCACGTGTTGTTCTTGTATCACGTGATCCGTATTCCAGACTTTTCTCTGCGTATATTGATAAGCTTTATATACCTCAAATGAGTGGGTTAAGAAATCAATTCAGAAATGAATCACGCGGAAATGCCTGTGTAAAAAATGTATCTTTTCAAAGATTTCTTGAGTACATTGTGAGCACAGCCTTTGCCGGAAAAACGTTGAATAAGCACTGGGCACCTATTTCAACAGTGTGTAGACCATGCGAATATGACAAAATTCTGCTTATTAAACAGGAAACATTCTCATCCGATGTGGAATATGCTCTTAAAGTGTTCAATGTAGATGTTGACACAGCTGAGATTCTGTTAGACAAACTGCATGGCCAAAGACCTCAGAGTACTGTACCTGGAATCATAGAAACCGTTTACATTCATATGAGACACGTTGTAGCTAAGGGGTGTTTTAGTTACTACGGTATAGCAGAAAGAATCTGGCGGTCATTCCAGATTCAAGGGTTTCTCAAGGATACTGTACCGTTTCCCAAACATATTCATATCAGTGACTTAAAACAGGCCTCGTATTTGTCAGAGGTGATTATGGATGCTATAGCAATGCACCCAATGTCACCTGAGGATCAAAGGGCACAACGGAGAGCGGCTCTTGTAGACGCATATCGGAAGGTGAACAAAGAAACGATTCAAAATATACAGCAAGTTTACAAGGTCGACTTTGCTATGTTCGATTACAGTGAAGAACCACCTTTGTTTGAAGAATAATAAAAAGGAGTAGGATGTACGCTTATCATTTATTCTATAATGCAACAGTTTTTATATTAGCCCATCACACCATAGCCAGTTTCTAGTTTTGAAGACAGACAGGGATAATATATAACTAGACTTTCTTTTCCATATATTATCCCTGAGACAGATGACCTCTTAAAACAGGTCTGCTTAAAGTTAACATTTGTTAGGAAACTAAGGATGTAGAATATACTTATATTGATGAATGTTTATGACTCTTTCAAATGAAACTTTTTTCTTCAATGGAGGAATACATTAGATGCGGAAAGTACGTGTTTATAGATCAACATGTTAATCAGTGAAAACATGAAGCAGATGTTCACATCATTTAAGGATCTTGCTATATCACTTGAGACTCGGTTGGAGTGACCGGGTCTGACTGAACCCTAAACCATCGGTGTACACTCCGCATGCACAATTAATTGCACATTGCTCAAAGCTGTCACATTAGCAGGGCTGCCATTTCTCCGTATTTTTCCTAAATCTTCGGATTTTTTTCTGATACTATGTAGCTTAAAGCAGGCTGAAAGTGAAGCAGAATGCGACTTAAGGCGCATTCTGCTTTACTTCCAGCCTGCTTTAAGTAGTCACATGTCAACAAAACTAGAAATAGGCTATGTGGTAAAGGTACGATTCGTAAAATCGCACTTGAAAAATGCAAATTTGGAAATCATTGGATTTTTCATGTCAACTTATGGCAGCCCTGACCCGTTCTCCACACAAAGGCACCTGTCAGCATATTTAATTTATACCTCCACTAAAGAAAATAGTTCCAATGTTGACGATCATAAGCACGTACCTTAGGAAACATTTCCTATTTCCTAGCATATTCCAAACCTAGAAACTGGCTATTGGGTAAAGGGTTAAATATACATGTGGTTGGTGAATTTGTACTTTTGTCTATTGTGACAAGGATAAATGATGGCGGACACAGTGTTACCTATTCAAACAAACCCGGTAACTACATACAGTAAAACCTTTCTATCACGACTACTAAAAACCAAGGCCAATTGATTGTATGAACAACAGGTGGTAGTTTAAGGTACTTCGCATATGGAAGTCACTCTTGCGGGCGAGCAGAAATGCGTCTTGACTTTTTCCGCACGTGCTTAAACTAGAAATTTTATATAAAGGAAATGTTGATACGATTGAGCGTAGTCCTTCATAGCACAGTCGGTAGAGCGATTGACTAGCAATCCAAAGGTCATAGGTTCTAGTCCCATTCGATCCAAAAAATATTCAATGAAGTGTTCGATTTTATTGACTTGTCAATCCATAACGCAGTGATCAAAGGACATGTTATGTTTAGTTTACGTTGATTTGAATTAGTGATGCTATATACGGTCCAATTAGTTGTCCATGTACGTTTTAATAGTTTAATGACTTACAAGTCAATAACATCGGTATACATGTATAAGATTTGATCGAACTATAAAGCCACACATTGAAGCTTATCAATACGTAAACCTTTTCAATATCGACATTGCCCATTATAATGTTTAAACAATATAATTAACCTTGTATGCGTTTTATTGACAGAATTTCAATTTTAAGAAAGGTAGCTGTTTCTCAACTTCAAATTTCCCTCATTTTAATAAGAAAATCTGTTATAGCAACAAATCTTGGCTGTAATATTTTCTCATTTATTCTGACCAACTATTCACCAACCATATATTTGAATGAGTCAGTTTTTGAAATTCATTTTTTTATGTAAAATTAGCATTTTGCAAAATTTAAAAGTCTGATAAAATCTTTCTGGACACCTTTGTTCAAGCTGTTTTAGCTTTTCTTGTAATGAATGTTGTGGACTACTTATTGCGCGAGACTTATAGTCATTAGCTTTATTTATTTTTGAGAAAAATAAAATCATCAAAATTCCAGGTTTTTGTCAGAAAAAGAGACCTTAAAGACTAACCAAACGATAAATGTTGCCTATATTTTCACACATTGTTTCTTAGGCTATTATCATTATTCAAGCAAAGTTTCATAACATATTTCATGGAAACTAAGCTCACCCGCGAAGTACCTTAAAGCAAAGTGAAAATGTAAACTGGTGAGCCCCTAAAGGAGCTTTCTGTTTTACTTTCACACGGATTTAAGCAGCCATCTGCCTTAAAGACAAAATAATTGAACTTAATTTAGTGGGTGCAATAGAGAGGATTTACTGTATTCTGCTAATAATATATGTACGGTAACCCCGCCCCAATATCCCCAGCCAACCCGTCTTGAGTGTGTTTATTTATTCAGTTTTATGTTCGACTGACTATATTTCCTTGAATACAAATGACACTAATAAGATTAACTTGCATCATTACAGAACATTGGCAGCTTATTGCAGTACACAAATAATGCAGCAAACCTCCAGTAGCAACTTTCTGAATGACGTGTGTGCTGTATTAAGTGGTAGCCTGCCATTAAATATAAGTTTGCTTCTTCGCTGACTGACCGCTTACTAGAGGTTTTACTGTAGCACAACTCTTGTTTGAAAGCCGTTCATTTATATTAACCCTTAGCCTGCCACTCACAACTATAGCTCCATATGCAAACAGCTTGGATCCGGATGAGACGCCGAGTAACTCGGCGTCTCATCCGGATCCAAGCTGTTTGACACTCGGACAACATTTTCAGCAATTTTGAGCAACTTTGAAGCACTTTGAAACTTGAAGCAGACGAGAAATATAGCAGACGACAATTTATTTGGCGGGCTAAGGGTTAAGTACAATAATAGCGTTTTATACTGAACGATTATGATAATAATTATACATGTATATACATGCACATACATCTACCATTTCCTAAATGGTAAAATCTGAATTCCCCTAGGTCCAGTTTTTGTTTATAAATGTAATAGTCACTCAATAAGGGAATGTATTAATCTGGATCAAGACTATAGCAGATAGTGATGATTAAAATCAAAGACTACATCAGGAGCACTTTAGTCTGGATCTTTTATGTTTGCTACTATGAAAGATGTGCATAAATAGGTTAATAATTATCACTTGCCATAATCAGAACTATCTAAACAATTACTAGGGGAAGGGTCATAACTAATGTTCTTGGAACTTGTAGCCAAACCCTTATTCCATGTTGAAATTTTGTAAAAAATATGTTTAAACTGTAAACTGTACCATTTCCGAACCTAGTATATATGCACGTTGCCAATCTGTTCTTACTAGTCTAGACGCACAAAATTATGAAAATACGATTTTCTTCTAATGTGCTCATTGTCGCAGCATAATACTACACATTTCAACTACTGAAGTAAGACAGCAGAATAGGCTCTTTTTAAGAACCTTAACCCTTCTCTGCCTTAAACCTTCACTGCCTTATCTTGTTTTTGAAGTTGAAATAGAGTTTTAAAGGGACTCGCAACCGGATGGTGTACTTGTCAAAATAAAATAAAATACTCAAATAAAAGCAAATTTGTGGCAATATTTGGCTTCTGACATTAAAAAAATATGATCAGTCCAAAAAAAGTCTCAAGAATCGTCACCGAATCTTAGATTTTTAGATATTTTCCATCGTTTTTCTATACCGACTAGTAGACGGTATAGTTGTTGTTGTTGCTTCTCTACACGGGCTCAGACATAAACACGAGCCGAATTACGAAGTTGTATGCACTTTCGATCGCTACACATTGAAATACGTTAAATCGATCCGAGATAAACGGATAGTTCCGTGGTCCATTGGTCTAAGCGGTTTCCCCTATTTTGCCTTCTTTCCGCCAATGCCGGGCCCCGGGTTCGAATCCCACCAGAGACCAATATTTTTTTTTATTGAAATACATTTGTTTAAGGGTGTATCAATGTCATGAGCCATTTTTTCAAAGTATTAAACTTTTTTTCTATCATTGTTTTTTTGGAAGAGCTATTTATGATGAATGAAAAAATGAAAAAAAATATATATGGTGGTGTCCTTTTTTTTGAGCTACAGCGATTTGGAAAAGGTTTGTCAAATTTGGATTTTTTTCTTTAAATTTTACCCATTCAGAGTACAAGCTTCAGTAAAATTTGTTTCAAAACAAAACAAACATGGTAATTTGGTTTTTCTTTATTTATTTCATGTCTATGGTGGTATGTTCACATATATAAACCAAATTTAAACAAAGCAGGCACCAGGTTTGAACAATATAGATCCTTAAATATCAAAAATATGCTTTATATAGGGCATGATTTTATTAGATTTTTTAGTTTATGAAAAAAAGTAAAAAAGTTTGAAAATGAAATAGTTCTAGTATTTAACTTTTTCTTATATTCTACCAGATGAAAGCCCATACTAAGGCAGTTCAAAATATGAAAAGAAATTGAAAGGTCAGTGTTGAAAATTTTGAGTTATTAAAGTAAAAAGAGTTATCGCCCCTTACAAAATTTACAAAAAAGTACCATACCGATGATATTTAGAGCTTTATAAAGTTCACATTTGGTGCCTTTTTTTCTTAAATTAGTTTTTGTATGAAGAAATACTACCATAGATAGGAAATAAATAACACAAAACCAAATTATCATATTTGTTTTCATTTAAAATGGGTTTTATTGAAGTGGGCTGTTTGAAAAGGACAAAATAAGAGGAAGTGGGTGGAGTAAATTTTACATGGCCGTAGAGCCAACTGTTGTTCACCAAAATGTACACTTTTTCTATTTTTTCATTCCTCTTTAATAGCTCTTCAATACAAAACCATCATAGAGTGTTTTCATATACTTTGAAAAGTTCCCAAAGTCATGACATTGATACACCCTTAAACAGAATTTCTTATCCTAAACTAATTCTTTACCATTTATATAAGCGTTTGACAAATATTTACAAATTACTATTTTTAATGCACCATCTGGTTGCGAGTCGCTTTAAGCTTCAACAGTATTTCAGTCATATCGCGACTCCAGGAGACAAGTTGCCAGATCAACACTTCATAACATCCATCTAAAACATGATATATTGCTCTAGAAATTTGAACCGTGACCAGAATACCAGAGTTACAAATATTCTGGATTTAAATCTTTTCACTATTTGGACTGGCGTACAAATACATCAGCTTTATGATGGATTTATCCATCAATCGAATCACTGAAAATGTTACACCCTTTTGGCAGTCTTCTACCGTATCATGTCGGATATGACAGTGGTTCCCGTTCTTTTCTGCCAGTTGACATACCCAAAATCCCCATTGGGTTATGATTTGATTTGATATGATTTTACGTCTTGGTATCGAGACGTCTGGCTAATTACTGGTTGAGGAAGATCGCAGAAACTCGTCATGTACAGTTGACCAAGCTGGCATGCCCAAGAACCACATAATGTTATGAGTTATGTACGAGTATACCTCTTCGTTTTAGGATTGGTAAGAAAGTACAGGTAGAATAAATGTTTGGATCTTTAAAATTTGTTTGTTTTCAGAAATCAGAAATCCCGTTTTCAGAAGATACACTGTACATCGGAAGAGTTTGTTGATTAACCAAAAAACCCCATAAATAGGCCTTTAATTTATTATTTTCTAGAACGTAGAACGACATGGTGACTGGAAATGTTCACTGATTTGATTGTCCTATCATGCAGTTTCCACCAAGGGCAAATAAAACTTTGCATCATTTCGTTCTGCAGGACGAATGGAAACTAACGTTTGTAAAATGATTATGTTCGTCTGCTTGAAACACACTTTAGCTTTTTCAGCACTAAGCAACTCTTGTGGGTTTATTTGGTTCCCTTGTGGATCTTTTTTATCAGGAAAATATGAACCAATATACTTGGGAGTAATGAGTAGTTTAATAAATATTGGTCTAAATTAGAAAACAGTGTAGACCAAGATCATAGGGCTACAGTGGGGAAAACGTTATTCTTTCCCAATAAACGCGTTTACGCTAAATCTATTATCTCCTGTGCAAACAGTTTGGAGCCAAATCAGACGCCGGGTAACCCGGCGTCTGATCAGGCTCCAAACAGTTTGCCACCAAGATGAATTACGAGAATTGTCAAAAAGTTGCAGTTTTCTAAGTTTTAGTGTTTTGTGTTTGCGTTTCTTTTAGTTCAAACGGGAAAGAATAACGTATTCTCCACTGTACTATAGGAGCCCTCTGATATCGTTCATCACTGTTTTTCAAATGCATTGAGCATATTTTAACGCTTTCGTCGCCGAAGTCGCATAAATGGGACATAGCAAACAGTTTGAATTCTGATCAGACGCCGCGTCAGGATCAAAACTGTGACACTCGTATCGATATTTCTAAAGTCATTTTACCTTAAATCTTACTTTGAAACGTTCTTATAGACGACAATACTGAAGAAGACGACAAAGACACGGTGAACATTGTATGTGTGATAACTTGTGCACCCAGTTTTAACCTAGATCAAAGGCCTGTAGGTACTAACAGTCTTACAAGGATTCAAACTGTTTGTAAATCGGATAAGAACTCACATGCAATAAAGAGCTGAATTGATCCTATCACATCCCATCACATTTTTTACTTAATTGCTTCCAAATTTGGAGATGTTAAATTAGCCAATGGTTTACTTTACATATTCTGATAACGTTTACCCTTATTTAGGTCCTGTAGGCGAAGCCTTAGTAGATCTAAATTAGGAAACCCTAGTAAGTTATTAAACTTTTCAAATCCATTGAATTGTACATTTTAATGTTCTTAGAGATGTAACAATGGGTACAATTGAACATTGAAAGGTAAAAACATTGTTTTACCAACGAATAATATTTCTAAGAACATTACAATGTACAATTCAAAGGATTTGAAAAATTTGGGTGAATTATCAGAAATTTCACATTTTGATAATTTCCTCCAGTTTCGCTTACAGGACCTGAATAATTGTAACATTTTTAGAATCTGTAAAGTAGACCTTTTGCCAAAGCATCTCTAAATTTGGAAGAAATCGAACAAAAATGTTGGAAATTATATGATGAGAAGTGATAGGGTCAATGCATTGGTACCTATATATGGAGATTTTCCCCTTGGTGCTTAGAAAACTTTTATTAGTGTATGACCCCGGACGCTGCACAATAAAATACTTAAATGAATATATAAGTACTTCAAATACTTCATCAGAAAATTGCATGTATTATGTAGATATATGTGCTCCCAAAAGACTCGACCTTTATTCTTTTTTGGCAGGAAATAAGAAACGAGTTTTCAGCTCACCTGGCACCTCAACTGCCAAGGTGAGCTATTTCGATCGTCCTGTGTCAACATTTTTTTTAAACAACATCTACTCCTAATCGACTTAATGGATTTGAAACCAAACTTGACAGGAATGATCCTTATATGATCCTCTTTGAAAGTTGTTCAAATATTTCCGATCCATTGCATATCTACGTCACGCAGAAGGAAGATTTTCAAACAAAAGGAAGATTTTATTTCTACGTGTGTACCCTTTTTAAAGCTTTGTCAGTATTGTACTTATAAGGGTTAATTGCCTGTTCATCCTAACAAGATAATCCTTTCAATACATGTGTTAAAAATATTGTCTGCTACAAAATTGTTGTCTGCAATTTAAGCAACTAGAAACTGTAATAGATGTCTGAAACGATTAATAGTTTACCTCATGAATATACCTTTATCCCCCCCCCCCCCCCCCACACACACACACACACACGACTTAGCTATGGTGCATATTATTTGTGCTCTGTCTGTCTGTTTGTTTATCTGTCCAAACTTTTAACCATGCCCATGACCTTACAAGTACATGTGATAGACTTTAGATTTGCCATGTGTACTCCACCTAAGAAGCTCTTGAGCTCGGTACAACTTCAGTCATGTCCAATAAAGGTCAACGTCATTTAGAGGTGAAATAGGCTGATATTAACCTTGGCCTGAACTTTTGAACTACTTGGATACTGCCAACACCTCTCGCGAGTGTTATAGGCAGGAAAAGGTGCACGTCGGACTTGTTAGTAGAAAATGTGTATATAGGTAAAGCCTGGCAATGCGTATTATCAGGAAAGTGAGAGACACGAACAGAGTTCAAGTCATAGATAAAATGTTAGCAATTAAGTGAGAGTGCAAAAGATTAAGAGTAAAAACACTAGTATGCGACTAATACTGTATCCCCACCACTGCCTGCTTGAACTGATCAAGGTCAGACAGGGTTACAATGTTGCAGGGGAGCTGATTCCAGAGGGTGATACAGTGCGGAAAGAATGAGAACTTGTGGTAATCTGATGTAACCTGTATTTGTCTAAGAGAAAGAGGGTGCATGTGTCTAGTTGGTCTGAGAGGTTTCATAATGTAGGACGGGAGACTAGTGGAAACTAAGTTATGATAGATCTTAAAGAACATGATCAAACGGAAGTCTAGTCTACGATGCTCAAGAGAACGCCAGCCAAGATCTTTCTGCATGGCAGTTACTAAAGATGATGTGGAGTAGTCACGTTTCATCCACTGTATCGCTCGTCTCTGGACCATTTTAACTTTATGAGTATTGACTTGTGTGGGGGTGCCAAACTGTGGAGGCATACTCCAGCTTGGGCCGGACCAAGGATTTGTATGCAGTTGTTTAACTTTTTCATTTTTTGTGGTGATGTTTCTTTTTAAGAATCCTAAAGTTTTATTTGCATTTGATGTTACTCTTGTGCTATGGTAATTGAAGTGTAAGTCTGAAGATAGGTCTAAGCCAAGGTATTTTGCGTTAGGAACAGATGCTAGTGCTTGGCCGTGTAGAAAATATTTGTTTTTTATTACTTTTGTGGAGAGCTTGACACTTGGAGGGATTGAACTCCATGTCCAACTCCTGCTCTCAGATCTGCATTTTGTTGAGATCTTCTTGTTTTTATATAGATATATAATAATCATTAGAGTTATACAGATCAAGGTAATTGGAACAAGAGGGCCTGAAGGCCCTGATATCGCTCACCTATTGTACCGAAGCCTGATACCTTTCTGTTTCACCCGTTTCAATCTAAATCCATTCAAATTTGTAGTATAGCATGTAAACAATCTACAACCTCATAATTCTAGTATAGTAGAGAACATCAAAGGCAGATAACTAGAGCCCAAACAATACTGAAATGAAGCCTTTTCTAGCATTTCAAAGTATATCAAGGGCAGATAACTATTGCCACAATGATTAGATTTCAACAATAATTGCACTCCTTCGAGAACTTATAGCTATATACTTTGTGTGCAAGTATAATCAAAATCCATTGAAAACTGTAGTTGCAAGAGTGTAAACACTGTTAAATATGGCATTTTCAGCAACTCAAAGGTAGATTTCTCTTGATCTATTGGTCTGATTTTGACCATAATCAAAGTCATCCGAACTCTTATGGTAATATACAATCTGGGCAAGTTTGAGAAAGATTGGATAAATATTGTGGCCTCTAGAGTGTAAACACTGTTAAATATGGCATTTTCAGCAATTCAAAGGTAGATAACTCATGACCTTTAGGTCCGATTTCAACCATAATAAAACTCATCCGAACTCTTATGGTAATATACAATCTGAGCAAGTTTGATAAAGATTGGATAAATATTGTGGCCTCTAGAGTGTAAACACTAAAATTGTTGACGACGCACGACGGAGATTCAAGGATTGCAAAAGCTCACCCTGAGCTAGCTCAGGTGAGCTAAAAAAATAAAACAATAACCTGTTTTGCTGTGAACAATTGAATGGCCAGTTCATCACAATTTTTGTCCGGATCTTGATCCAAACTGTTTGTAAAGTACAAAGGTTTGGCAGTGACTATTGCACAATGAAAATGGGCTCCCATTTCTCTGGATTTTTCCTAAATCTCCGGGTTTTTTCTCAGTACATGGTAGCTTAAAGTAGGCTGAAAGTAAAGCAGAATGCGCCCTAAGGCGCATTCTGCTTTACTTACAGCCTGATTTAAGTAGTCGCATGAAAACAAAACTAGAAAAAGGCTATCGGGTAAAGGTACAGTTCGTAAAATAGCACTTGAAAAATGCAAATTTGGAAATCTTAGGATTTTTCATGTCAATTTATGGCAGCCCAGAAAAATAAGCTGTGTAAACTAGTGCAACACAAAGCCCCATAATGGCCATGGTGGTTAAATTCAGCCTTTTTCACCAATAATTGACCTGGGCCCAGTTTTATGAAATGTCATCCGACAAATATTGTCTTAAGTCAGTTTCTAAAATTCTCATTTATTATTTATATCTCGTATGTCTGATACGATTCAACTTTGTTTTTAATTTACATCGGCCTCTGAAAATTTTGGGCTAAATGGACATCCCAGAGAGAGGGAAGCGGATACAGAGAAACCTGGGCAATGCCTGTCTTTAACCCATTACCCCATAAATATGCCTTCAATTTATTCCTGTGATAAGTAAAATAGTTCCAATTTATACAGTCATGAATTTGTATCATTAGAAATACTTTTTATATTTTAGCAGATGGTAGCTTAAAGCAGGCTGAAAGTAATGCAAAATGTGCTCCAAGGCACATTCTGTTTTACTTTCAACCTGCTTTAAGTGGTCCCATATTCTCAATACTAGAATCAGGCTATGGGGTAATGGGTTAAAACTACACTCACCCAAAAAAGTTCCTTTACACCGCCTTTAGTCATGTATAGTTCCTTCCTATCAATCAATAATGAGAAGGTTACTGAAACAATCAAAAGCTAAAAGACTTTGTAGGAAAGTGTCTGATTTTGGTGACAATGACATCATCCTTTCATTACATTTTGACTAATTAACTCTTTCCTCCCTAAAGCTTTAAATGGACAATTCTAGTTTCCATTTTAGTCTAGTCCATATATGACTTTTAAGGGTTGTCTTTGTCAATGTTTGACATTGTGTTAAACAGTGAAGACCCTGATCAGAGGGCTCCTTTCGGAGCCCTCTGATCTGGGTCTTCACTGTTTGCATAGGACAAGTGTACTTTTCACATGTACACTTTTTGAAAAGGACGCCTATAGGCGGGACTAGGGTTCAAAGGGTTAAAGTGTAAAGAGGTGAAAGTCAAAATTAAGAGAAAACACAGTTTTGTCAGAATTTACCCGGAAAGGTTGGAAACACCGATTAATTTGACGAAATGTGTTCATTTCACAGTTAATAACTGCCGTGGCCTTCATGTACCTGCATACATGTCAGAAGACGTCGCCTCATGGAGTGCATGTGACATTGAATAACGTTATTTGGCAGACGCTGCTATTCCAGCTGGAATGCGCTTTCCTGGTCACCAATTGCGTTAATGCCGTGATTTGACATGCATTGTCGAATCAGCTCATCCCAAATGTACTCGATTTGGTTTATA
The DNA here is from genome assembly GCA_922989275.2 of Gari tellinella. NCBI lineage: Eukaryota > Metazoa > Mollusca > Bivalvia > Cardiida > Psammobiidae > Gari > Gari tellinella. Next base: position 90,861,622 of record OV277860.1, read on the forward strand.
TTGGGTAACAAAGCGGGCCAAGGTAAGACGTTAACGTCATTATCTGCAAGAAAGTCTCTTGTAATGTGTGTCCAGTATATGAGCAACGAACTCATGGTGGGCGAGTATTCTGTCTAAAACGATTTATTATCTTGTGAACATGAACCCTGAATCGCCAAATACTGACTGATTCCGTCAAGAATCGAATACGTAGGTGCATTGACTTAATAATGCGGTTGTCACGTAACGTTGGTACACGGGAATTACCGGATTTTGGAAGATCCAGAAGATGTTGAACCTTTTCCTGGGGTTAAAAGGTGCCTGTTTGATGCAACCAACGTCCCGGACGACGTCAGTTACACTAAAACCCCGCCCGAAGCATGGCAATAGCTTAGTTCGCTCTACGTCAGTTTGACGTGACATGTTTTAAACTTGTCAAAAGTTAATTTTTCTTCTCTATACTAATCGCTTGTAAAGTTTTGTCGGGTGTACAGACTCTACCTGAAGTATGCACGCATGCGCACGTGCAAGGCTATGAATACGTTTTATCCGTTTAGAGGCTAAGGTAAACAGATATGGTCATGCTTGATTACACAGTAATAAACCTTGACGATAATCCAACAATATCACGTAAGCAATTGAACATTACGCCTACGAGCTACTGATATATTCCCTAAATAAAAGTGTAAAGGAACTTTTTTTTGGGTGAGTGTAGATACAGGCTATGGGGTAACGATTAAATCCCTAATGATGCACAATATCATGCCTCATTTACAGTGTATCAGTTGGGAGTACACATGTCCTAAAGGAGCCCTCTGATCAGGGTCTACACTATTTTTCATATAGAATGAGTTAAGTTTGGCTTAAAATCAAATGCCAAGTAATTCAGAATCTAATAACTAAAATTCCCTCAGACTTTATATTCAGGATTTCATTAACCCTTTGATCCCTGAAACTTCAAGTGGATGATTCTTGTTTCCTGTTAAGTCCAAATCATTTTTACTAAAGTACTTAGGTTTGTTTTTATCAATGTATTGCAATTTTATGACAAACAATAAAGATCCTGATCAGAGGGCTCTCTGATCTGAGTGCATTGTTTGCAAAGGACAAGTGTACCCTTCACAAGTACACTGTTTGCAAAAATATGTATATACCTGACTAAGTTTCAATGGATTAAAGAGGCTGGGAAGTAAATATTAACCCTTTACCTGATAGCCTATTTCTAGTATTGAAGATAGGTGACCACTTAAAGCAGGTTGAAAGTAAAGCAGAATGCGCCATAAGGCGCATTCTGCTTTACTTTCAGCCTGCTTTAAGCCACCATCTGCTAGCATATAGAAAATATTTCCCTTAATACATATTTGTAACTGTATAAATTGGAACTATTTTCTTCAGTGGAAGTCTGGAAGAATAAATCAAATACTCTAAAAGTCGCTTCTATGGGGTAAAGGGTTAAGCACTTGGTGTTACATTTTGCCAGTGGTGATATAATGATGTCAGGACATGCACATACAGTAAAACGAATAACAATCACATAGTTTATTATTTCAAGGTGCAAGGCGAACAATTCTGTCTTCCCGACCAGCAATGTCATCGAAGAAAAGAGCACTAAAGCAATCATTTAGCATTTCAGGATAATTTTCCTTCCAAGTCTCATATACGGGGGCAAAGTTCACCTCACAAAGCATTGGCTGTATCACTCTCTGACCTGCAAGAAAAGGGAAATAACTCTTAACCTAACAATTCTATCAGCATGTAAGGGTTCAAATATAAAATCTCATGTATCCATCACAAACTCTAGTTTCAAACAAGAGGGCATGATAGTCCTTATTTCACTCGAATGAGGAAATTTTACATGATGGTTTACCTTTGAGTTTGACCCTACCGGCTGTAGAAGTCGAGTGGTAGCACGTTGGACTACAGTACCAGGGGTCATGAGTTCAATCTCCCGCCGGACCAGCAGTCTGAATAGGTGATTTTTTCTGATTCCCCGATGATGTACAGGAATGTTCTTGAGCAAGACATGTACCGCGAATTGCTCCTCTCCCCCGGGGTTAAAATGGGTACCTGTGAAGGGTCTGAGCCGGTACTGCAGCTGCATTTGATTGCGTCATATGTTAGCAGTGCTCAATATTGTAGGCAAGATGGCTCAAAGATCAGGGGAGTAACTATACAGTCGCCTGAGCGGTCATTTGGACTGAAAATAGACTTTTACTTGGTATATTATTTAAGAAATAAATTGATTTTTTTCGGCGTTCAAGCAAAATGAATGACAGAAAATTATCGGCAAATACCATGAATCCTGTTTGGGATTCATGGTTAATTTTTCTGTCGTTCATTTCGCTTGAACGCCGAAAAAAATCTGTTCATTTCTTATATTTACAATGTCTTTGCTGTAATTTCTAATATTAGATTAACATTTTGTAAGTATGCATGTATGTTAAATCCATATTAGAGGTTGATACCACGAATAATGTTTACCCTATCAGGAACAGCCATGACAGAATAACTGTAGCTGCGTACATTCGAAAGCAAAAAAATAAGTTCCATTGTTTACATTCAAAGATCAACAACTTTGACAGTTTGGCGTGAAAATGACGATTTGACGTCATTGGAAGTGACGTCATTTTTAAAGAAGAACAAATATATCTGGTTTTTTTGGCATAAAGGAATGCAGAGAGTTGTTGTTTATAAGGTATGTCAATTTTCTTGCAATTTTCTCATTAAAAAGGAAGAATATTTGTCGGGAATCATGGTTTCCACTAATAGGAAGGCATAGATCGGTTAAGATCAAATTTTGAAAAAATCCGCCAAATGTTTCCTGTCCCAAGTTCCAAAGACTAATTCACATATGAAAACTGCATATGCCCCGCCTCCTCTTTAAAACTTTTCCACAAGTCCCGCCCTCTCGAGAAATGGTGTTTATACGAAATGAACACTAATTTTGTCAATGGAATTGAATGGGCGAATGTAAATATTATTATTTACACACTCTATGTTGTCCTAGAACTTACAGCCATAGAAAGTTTGTCAAAGTTTGATAAAAATTAATTCCACTTTGTAGACACTAGTGTAAAACATTGTTAAAATCTTGCCTTTTCTAGCATATCTGAGAACATAATGGATAACACTTGACCTTTTGGTTTCATTTCACCCAACTTCAATGCATCTATAGTTTACAATTGAGCTGAGGATTAATGAAGTGAACAATCTGAGTCTGTTACCTATTTCATACATGATTTAAGATATCAGGACTATCCAAAGTTAACTTATTTACATCTAGCACATCAGATAGTCAATAACTAAAATCGCCACTAACCAATACCCTGGAACCAACCACCGGTATGAAATTTAATGAAATTACATTGGCAAATGAAGTCAGTAGGGTGATGACAAGGAGTTTCTAAAATAATAGTGATCATGACATTCAAGGCAGACATATGATGATATGACCCAAACTTCTTCAATGTAAGGTCATACTTTACAGTTTTATGAAATTCCGTTGAGAAAATTAATGAAGTCAGTAGAACAATAACAAAGTTTTTCTATAATTAATAACAGTGACATTGACCTTCAAGGCAGAAACATATGACCAAAGTTATGCTAAGCTTGTTAAGTTAAAGACACAAGCCAAACATGAAGTCTCTTTCACATGTAGTTTAAAAGTTATGGCCAAGGATAAAGTTGTGGACAGGCAAACCAAAAATTAATATGCACTTAACTATGTAAAGCAAAGGAACTACATGTACATATTTATTCAACTGTGTCAAGGGCAGGTGACTTCTTAAAGCAAGATGAAAGTAAAGCTTTCTGCTTTACTTTCATCTTGTTTTCAGCTGTCACCTGTATTCAACAACAGCTATGCATATTATGAATGAGTAAGCAGAGGTGTCCTACATATATGAGAAGAAGAAGTTAACACAAGTTTGTATATACAATAAAACTTCTCTTCTACGACGACTTAAAACAAGGCTTATTGATTGTATGAGAGATTGGCGACACCTTAAAGCACATTGTTTTAAGCAGCAGCCTACATTAAACATATGATAAATAACATAGTATAGTGGTTGTTATAGAGAGGTTTTACTGTACTTGGAATCTGGCTGTACAAAAGCCTACTGATAGATGACATATACCTTCATCATTTTTGTCTTGCTTCAGGACAATGTCAATACCATATAAGGCTCTCGACAGTGGACAGTCCCCTAGTCCTCTTGGGGGTGGTTTGCTTATAGCTGCTTTGAACAATTCCAATATCATCTCATGCATAGATGCCTGTAAAATACATGTATGTGGGTTTTTTTTTGTTTTTTTGTTGTTGTTTTTTTTATACTTTATTCACCCCGTCCAATCAGTATGCAGAGGGTCGAGGTGGGCCATCCCTCAACATACTTTACAACATTTGAAACACCCAATACAATACTTACATTTGACTTTGACATGGTCACAACTGACTTTTCAGTAATATGTAATTTGGTCCAGAAATAAGAAATTGAAGGTCTAGACAAGACGCTGACTTCACTAAATGCGTATTTTCTCAGATCATATGCTTGATAATATGATTTTTAAACTTTTCTATGTCAAAATTAGGTCAAGGTCAAACTGAGGTTAGATTATATCAGTGGATTGGAAAAGTGTCAAAGTCAACAACAGTTTAGGCATTTAATTGTTTCTAATAAGCAGAGTTCATACTTGAAGAAAAAGTAAAATCTGGTTAACCTGTATATGGGCACATAGACAGACAGTTGGACAGGACAATTACTATATGCATCCAAATGCAGGGAGCATAAAACAACTTGGATGAGCAACTTAAACCTTAAGACCCATTCTGCTTTACTTTCAACCTGCTTTAAAGGGACTCGCAACCGGATGGTGTACTTGTCAAAATAAAATAAAATACTCAAATAAAAGCAAATTTGTGGCATTATTTGGCTTCTGACATTAAAAAAATATGATCAGTCCAAAAAAAGTCTCAAGAATGGTCACCAAATCTTAGTTTTTTTAGATATTGTAAGGTTCTGGTTTTAGGTTGACAAACACGTTTGTTGTTTGTCAGCATTCATGTTTATAACGTCAGCCTATGTGGCTGTTTTTAAGTGTCATTTCATAATTATAATTCCTAACTGTAATCTTTACAATATATTCTACCTCCAGATCGTGTCAGCTCCTGCAGCATCTTTTATTCAGCCTGTATTTGTATTTGTTATGGTTCATTATTGTGAGAGTGAAGTGCTTGGATGCCATCTTGGTTTATACTGAAGTGATGCATTGTGGGTTGTTAGTCTTGGTTACTACATAGTACAGTAGCGGCAAGACTTCAATCCACAATAGCTCTTTGAAAAGTAATTTATTCCATATTTTAACTATGAGCGTCCCTTCTAAATATATTCCCCCTCATGTTTATAACATTCTTGTATTTTTAGAAAGGGATATTGGTACTGTTTTTAGTCATTTTTAGGTCCGCGCAGTGCCAGCGTCTTCGCATACCATATAAGGAGTGCACACTTGGTGTGCACCCCATATAAGGAGTGCACACTTTGGTGCGTTTTTTGTGCAACAGATTTTCGGTGCGATTTTAATGTTAAATCGCACCAGAAATGTGGTGCACACCACGTGACCAATTTTCTGTATAAATACCCCGGGTTGCAGACGAATCGAGGACTCTCGAGATAGAATTTCAAAGGTGCGGCACCATATTGCCTTACTCTTTTAGAATAGAATTAGTTAGAAATAGAAGTCTAGTGACTTGAGATTTATTTTTATTGAGTAGGATATAAATAAAGCATCACATAAAATTTGATTAAGCCTTACTTTTACTTTATTTGCCGCACGAAAGAGAGTCCATTTTAGTTAATATTTATTTGAGAGAAAGAGAGAGAAGAAAGGGGTGATCTTGAATCACGCTGCCAATTTGGATCCAGATCAGACCCCTGAATTGACGTGTACTACCGCTCGGCACGTGACATTTGTGGTTGGCAGCTGGGTGGGATCTTTGATTATTATCTTAGATCCAGTGATCGACACCTCGTCTTGATTAGAGAATGGCGGATTCAGAGTCAGAGCCAGAGACAGAAGTATTCTTCAGAGACGTTCAGGCTACAGTCCACAGAGATGCTTTGATAGAGATTGATTCAGCGCAACAACAGCACATTAACACGAGATCTAGATCTAAGAGAGGATACAGTCCAGTAAAGAACACAGACTTAAACGAAGAGGTGATGGCCCACCAAATCAACGGAAGATCTAATAGAGGGTATAGTCCAGTAATTAACACTGCAGATCGAGATGAAGAACACCAAATTTTACCAAGACTTATAGTAGATAACCAATTCAACAAGAGAGCTATGAGAGACTACAATCTAGTCAACAATACAGACACAGATGAAGAGGAAATTGTCCACCAAATTACACCAAAGGTTATGGGACACCAAATCAACAAAAGGCCCAGAAGAGAAAACAGTTTAGCAAATGATTTAGACACAGACACTGAGGAAATAGTCCACCAAATCACACCAAAGGTTATAGGACACCAAATCAACAAAAGAAGGCCCAGAAGAGAAAACAGTCTAGCAAATGATTTAGACACAGACAATGAGGAAATAGTCCACCAAATCACACCAAAGGTTATAGGACACCAAATCAACAAAAGAAGGCCCAGAAGAGAAAATAGTTTAGCAAATGATTTAGACACAGACAATGAGGAAATAGTCCACCAAATCACACCAAAGGTTGCAGGACACCAAATCAATGATAGAAGATCCAGGAGAGACTACAGTTTGGTAAACAATGTAGATGCATTCGAAGAGAAAAGAGTCCACCAAATCACACCGAAGGCTGCAGGACACCAGATCAACAAAAGACATGGCGCTATTTTAATTAGGGCGGATCAAGTCCATGAAGAAAAAGAAGTCTTTGACCATGATAGACGTCATAGTGTCAGCCCTCGAAGACAAGAATCATTTTTAGAAAAGGCAGTAGGGGAAATGATAAAGATGCAAACTCAGATGACTAAAGTTTTAAAGAACGTGTCTGATGTTTTGGTTAATGCGCTCGGCCACAAACAAGAAAAACACCCTGATATAGAAGCATGTAGCATTAATAACAACTGCAAAGATGGACAGGTACAGCCTTCGGCATTAATCGGAAACAGAAGACTCTATCCTGTTTTCGATGTTAGAGATGAGGATTGGGTACAGCCTCGCTATAACCGTAGAACACCTAACAACAGAGACCAACATCGTTACCATAGCAACATCAAGATTCCATCATTTACAGGGAAAGAAGAATGGCCAGTATGGATCAACAGGTTTGAAGCGATAGCAGAGAGGCAGAACTGGACCGAGGAGGAGAAACTTGATCAACTACTGCCGAAACTTGAAGGCATTGCGGCAGAGTTTGTATACACGCAATTAAAAAAAGACGTTCTCAGAGATTACAACAAGTTAATCAGCGAAATCAACTATCGCTTTCGAGTCATAGAGACACCCAAAACCTTTGCAGTCAAGTTCAGCAAGAGAGATCAAAGACCAGTGGAAACCGTAGAGGAGTATGCCGCCGAGCTGAAACGACTATACAACAAAGCATACAAGGAAAGAGACCAAAGAACAAAGCGAGAAGACCTGGTGAGGAGGTTCTTGGATGGGCTACATGATGAAGATCTAAGCTGGGAAGTTGAGTTCATCAAAGAACCCAGTGATATAGACGAAGCTGTATACCATGTAGTGACATGTGTCCATACAAGAAAGGGACATGGTAGTGGGAACAGGAGAAAGAATGGTGTACACAGATTGCAAGAACACGAGAGCGAAGACCATGAGAACTGGGCCGAACATGCATATCGCATTCCAGCGAAACCAGAGAGGAAAGAGGCAGGTTCTAAGGAAAATTCACAGGTCATGGGCAATGGCCAAACCAAGCCAGCTGAGATCAGAAAAGGTGATCCTACAAATCAGACTGAGGCTGGAGTCCTGCAACAAATACTGAATATGCTGACCGAACTAACCCAGATTCAGCAACAAAATAAGAGACCTGAGAACAATTACATGGGGAGTAGAAGAAGCATAGTATGTTACGCATGCAATGGAGAAAACCATATCGCAAGATATTGTCCCTTTAAGGACCAAGGTAGGGACCATGGCAGATATCCAGTGAATGACAGACAGAAAGCCGAAATCCATGAACCAGTGTATAACACCATTCAACCAGGACCGAAAAATGATGTTCGTTCCATGAGGGAAGAATACCATTGCACAGTTCCAAGATACGGAGAAGTAGTCACACCAGGGTTGTTAGACAGATTTGGGACAGAGGACTCTGAAGACATGCAGTACAGAGAAGAACCGAGGGGAAATTGCAGAGAGACTTACCTGTTACGAGACCAGTATGCTGACAAGCTTGAGACCGGAATGCAGAGAGTCCACCAAGTTGCCCAAGAGCACCTCCCAGCAGTGACAAGTCGACACAAGGCCATGCATGGTGAACAGATTTTAATCAACCGATGTAGAGTTGGCGATGCTGTGCAGGGGACAGGTGAAACCCGCAGATTTGGGATGGCACCAAGGCTCAAGAGGTTGAACGACGGATCCGAGGTGGTGAAGAAGAAGATTACAGATATTAGCTGCATAGGTCGAGAGAAGATGGTTCATCACAACCGGTGGAAACCAGATGAGGGGACCGGCCCGCCGAAAGGGATCAAGACAGCAAAGAGCAAGACCAAATATTAGAAATACTCTTGGCTTGTCAACAGTATCCTGAATAATGATTGTATATTATGTTAATTAGAGGTAGTATGAGAATGTTAATTAGCAGAAATTGTTTCCTGCATTTATAGGTGAATTAATTATTTCTATTTACTTGGTTATTGCCAAGTTTTAATGTTCATTATGTAAAGGGAAGAGAGGTCACTATGTGTATTTAGAGATGCCCATATTGACCACTTTTAATTAAACTTATAGCTTAAAGTATTAGTCATTAGAATTTAATAGGGAGTATCCTCTTATGACAGTACCAGTTAGACGTTTGGATCCCTGATTAGCGGTATACATAGACAGAGTACCTGTAACAGTGACGACAGGTTTATAGCAGATGACGTCATGACGACGTGAAGTAACGTGATGTGCCAACCAGCATGCACTATAGCGAGGTCTAACGGCTTAAGGAGATGAACACTGACGGATTACCAAGGGAATGCGCATGTCTAACCTGAGATACAGCTGATGGGCAGCTGTTGCATTTTATTTTCCTTATTTTTATTTTTGTGTCACAGAGAGATGAAAGGATGATAGTCAAAGGTCTGACTGACAAGAGGCCTACTCGGGAGTTGCTTTAGTGTACCGGAATACGAGGGCCAGGGCCCGTTAGATGATTTTCCTGACAAGCGTTATTAGCAAGCAGAGATGATGGGTTAAGTTGCGCAAATAGGGTCGTCAGTAGGAGCCAATTGACGGAACATTTCGTGCAGTGGAAAGAATCAAGAGTGCATGACTGGTGGAAGAAGAGGATCAGGGATCTGCAACTGGACTAAGAGGAGCAGTGGAATTGGGGAAATTTGGATGTCGCCTGACAGAGACGATGAAGCTGATGATGGATCTCAATGGACTGATAGAGCGGATCTGCAAGGCAGTGTGGAGCAAGGAGCCGCCCAGAGATTAACAGAGCTGGCACAGACTATCAACGCAAGTGTGATGCAGGGATGCAGACAACGTCATCCGGGTCACATTGGTACCAGCAAGATGCAATGCAGGTTAGGCTGAGGTCAAGTTCTGGCGGACAAGTAATAGAAACCGGGTCCAGTCCTAAAGAAGAAAATAAGCCGAATCTATTGAGAATACTGTATTTTATATTTGTGTAACCTAAGTCAGCATTCCAAAGAGCAAATGTTTAATTGTAATTGTTTTAAAAGTTTTGTATTTTCAGTAAGTAAGTAATCTAAACAATAGTCATTATCCAAGTTTGACAGCCTAGAGTAGGTTGTCTGACTTTGATGATGACCGCTTGAAGAGATCTTTGTGTAATGTAGGTTTAAAAAGGAAATAGCTTGGACTTTGAGATTCTTTTATTTCACACATGTTAGGTGTCCAGGTTCTTTCTTTTATCTTGCTCTGGAGTGCTGAAAGTAGAAAGCAAAAGCTCTTATTTGATGTTAGATGTTGGTGTTAGATTTGATCCTAATTAAATTCGGGAATAAATCTATTACCATACATTTCTTCTTTGAAATTTATTAATTGCATTGTTAAAGTTAAGTGAATCAAAATCTAATAGCGATGTTATAGGATTTTTATCAAGTAAGGGCTTTTACAGGATTTTATCATGGGCATTAAATGCCATGTGTACATGTATGTTTAAGTTATAAGAGATTTCATAACTTAGGTGTTTCCAATGTTGGAAAGTTCTTGCATTTAAGCGAGGCATTTGCTACAAATACCCGTGTCCTAAAATCTTTATGTGTTATAGTGTGGGTAGTATATCCAAGAAAGAAAGAATATTGTAACATTAAAGTTGTAAGTTGTTTAGGTCAGTTTATTTGTCATTCTCATTGTTCGAAGTCAAAAAGTGCTCATTTGAGTTCTTTTTTATGTCGGCCAATGCGAATGCGTTCATTGAAAGTGAGAAGTTATTTCATGCTAGATAGAAAGCATTTTTAAGTATATACATGTGGTATTAACTGTTTCAGTCTATTATGGATGCTTAATGTTAGCAGGAGCTTAACATATTTGAGAGGGGGGTAATGTAAGGTTCTGGTTTTAGGTTGACAAACACGTTTGTTGTTTGTCAGCATTCATGTTTATAACGTCAGCCTATGTGGCTGTTTTTAAGTGTCATTTCATAATTATAATTCCTAACTGTAATCTTTACAATATATTCTACCTCCAGATCGTGTCAGCTCCTGCAGCATCTTTTATTCAGCCTGTATTTGTATTTGTTATGGTTCATTATTGTGAGAGTGAAGTGCTTGGATGCCATCTTGGTTTATACTGAAGTGATGCATTGTGGGTTGTTAGTCTTGGTTACTACATAGTACAGTAGCGGCAAGACTTCAATCCACAATAGCTCTTTGAAAAGTAATTTATTCCATATTTTAACTATGAGCGTCCCTTCTAAATATATTCCCCCTCATGTTTATAACATTCTTGTATTTTTAGAAAGGGATATTGGTACTGTTTTAGTCATTTTTAGGTCCGCGCAGTGCCAGCGTCTTCGCATACCATATAAGGAGTGCACACTTGGTGTGCACCCCATATAAGGAGTGCACACTTTGGTGCGTTTTTTGTGCAACAGATTTTCGGTGCGATTTTAATGTTAAATCGCACCAGAAATGTGGTGCACACCACGTGACCAATTTTCTGTATAAATACCCCGGGTTGCAGACGAATCGAGGACTCTCGAGATAGAATTTCAAAGGTGCGGCACCATATTGCCTTACTCTTTTAGAATAGAATTAGTTAGAAATAGAAGTCTAGTGACTTGAGATTTATTTTTATTGAGTAGGATATAAATAAAGCATCACATAAAATTTGATTAAGCCTTACTTTTACTTTATTTGCCGCACGAAAGAGAGTCCATTTTAGTTAATATTTATTTGAGAGAAAGAGAGAGAAGAAAGGGGTGATCTTGAATCACGCTACCAATTTGGATCCAGATCAGACCCCTGAATTGACGTGTACTACCGCTCGGCACGTGACAATATTTTCCATCGTTTTTCTATAGCATTAGCTAACGGTATAGTTGTTGTTGTTGCTTCTCTACACGGGCTCAGACATAAACACGAGCCGAATATGTATAAATCAATCGCTACCAGTGAAGTACGTTAATTCGCTACCATATAGATAGAGAGCCCCAGTAGCCGCGTGGTTAAGGCATTTGCCTTTGTTTTCATGTTTGTCTCCGCATGGAGGGTCACGGGTTCGAATCCCACCAGAGCTTCTCTCCTTTTTTTTTTTTTGAAATGCATTTTTTAACAGAATTTATTATCCAAAACTAAATCTTACCCATTTATATAAGCATTTGACATATATTTACAAATTACTATTTTTAATGCTAAATCCGGTTGCGAGCCTCTTTAAGCTACCATCTACTAGAATATTTTTTTTATAATAAGTCCAACCAGAAATGAAACATGGAGTAATGGGTTAATATAAAGTAGGTGAGTATCAATGGCAACAGAAGCTTACCTCAACTGTGGACCAGGCTACATCAGGATACTCTTTCTCAAACTTGGCCACAAACTCTTCTGTGTACATCTGGCAATAAGAAAAGTCATTGCAAAAACCATGTACAGTTCAACCTTTACAACCACTCAAAAGATAGTTTGTTTCCTGTATTTACCATAACCTATTACGCCATAAATATGCCTTTTTATGCCTGTAATTTATTCCTCCATTGAAGAAAATTGTTTCCCTATATACAATCATAAATCTGTACCGTAAGAAATATTTTCTATATAATAGCAAATGGTATCTTAAAGCAGTTGAAAGTAAAGCAAAATGTGCCTTACAACGCATTCTGCTTTACTTTCAACCTGCTTTAAGTGTTCACATATCATCAAAACTAGAAACAGGCTATGGGATAAAGGGTTAAAGTAGGCGGCTGTTTAAAGCAAAAAGAGAGTAAAGAAGAAGCCCCTATTATTTCTGCTTTACGTTCACCTCGCTTTAATCTGTCACCTGCCTTCTAAAACAAGCAGTGCGTCCATGGGTCATATAAACATTTCTTAAAAAAGTTCCAAGTGTTTTTAACCCTTTCCCCAATAGAAGCCCCTTTTAGTGAATATTATTTATTCCTCCGCTGAAGAAAATAGTTCCCATTTAAACAGTCATGATTATATATAATAGGGACTATTTTCTATAGTCATGCACATGATAGCTTAAAGCAGGCTGAAAGTAAAGCAGAATGCGCCTTAAAGCGCATTCTGCTTTACTTTCAACCTGCTTTAAGCGGTCACATATCTTCAAAACTAGAAACAGGCTATGGGGTAATGGGTTAAAGGGTTTTCGAAACATTTTGTTACATAAAAGAGTCTTTTTGCAATCTGAACACCTTGCCAATTTCAGCAAAGAAGGTAAGTTGGCCAAGTTATTTCTGTTTTCAAGTTAAAACCCTTATGATTGTTTGTTTGATAGATTTTCATTTCTGAAACAAAATGCACATCATGACAATATGCATTTAAATACATTAAAAAATGACTGATTTTATGGTTTTTCAAGGACTTTTTTAAATGCAAGGGTGTTTCAAGGCTTGTTTTGAATTTCAAGGGTTTCCAAGATCTGTGTGATCCCTGAAGTCCTCATGCAAGTGGACTTTATATCTGGACTTTACTGTATCTATTCATGCCATGAAATTCAAACACAGGTGACTGCTTAAAGCAAAATGGCAGTAAAACAGAAAGCTCCTTAAGGAGGTTTCTGTTTTACTGTCACCTTGCTTTAAGCTGTAACATGACAACAATACAATCTATTTTTAGTGGTAATCAGAGAGGTTTTACTGTATATGTATATACCCTTTGAAAACAGTTTACCCTCTGATATAGGACTGCAGAAACAGTCTTTCTGAAACAACCCTTAAATATACATGACCTGACAAATTTTCAAAATGCTAATTAGTCCATTTGTAAAATGTAAGGGTTAATAGGACTAAAGTGATGTATGGCAGTGATAAAACAGTGACAACATTTCTTGACGTCTTACCCCAGGTCTGTGAGATTTGTACTCATAAAGGCCAACATAGGTTAAATGTCTTCTCAAATCATCAAACTCTGTTAGTTCATAGGCTCTGAAATTATAAAAACAAAACTCCTGATGGAAACTGATGAATACCAAAGATGTGTGTATACAAGATACGACCTTAAAAGGAGTTGTAGGCATACTTAAGCAAATAAAAGGGAGCAAATAAGTTATGCAGGATATGCCACACACAAACTGCACAACACTCCAAAAGCATCAAATATTGAACAATACCGTAGAGCTGGTATTTTCTGTAGTCAAATTGTTTTGAGATTTCTGAAGAAGTAAAAGATGCCTCATGGCCAAGGTTAAGTTGTCCTAACAGACAGATAGGACAGAAACAATATGCCTTCAACTAAAACATAATGTTATGGCTAGCTACTTTACTGAGATATAGGAGCATAGAAATCATGTAATGGCTAGCTCCTGTACTGCAGTACAGTCAAAATGCAATAGTTCCAACACCCACGGGACTGGTAGAAAATTCAAGCTAGGGCATGATCCGAGTTAATGCATTTTCTCGAAGTCGGACATTTTTTTGTAAGCCTGGTTCAAACCCTATACACGCATGTGATTATAACACAACAATACGTCTTTTTATTATAAAATAATACATGTACTTTTGAATATCAAATTTGATAAGAAATAAATGTAGCTTTTGCCCATGATTGATACGAACATACTAATCAAGTGTGTGCCGTAATTTCATTCTTGAACACAACGCTGTGTAACAAATGTCTACTTGCATAATTAAATGGCTAGCTCCTGTACTTACTTGTGCCCTCTTCTGATACTGACTGGCTTATATACAAACAGTGTGAGTGGGTTGATGCTAGCAAGAAACACGAGGAAACGTATGTCAATCTTGACATCTGCCTGAAGATCTTCTCTATAGAGAGTGACCACATTGGAAATATACTTGCATACCACCTAAAGAAGAAATAGGCACCATTACTATGCAAGAAACCAATAAATAGTAAAATCTCTCTATTAAAGCAACAAGTTACTTATTGAGTTTTACCACAGGTGATTGCCTAAAGCAAGGTGACAGTAATACAGAAAGCTCCTTTAGGAGTTTTCTGTTTTACTGTCACATTGCTTTAAGCTGGGGGCATTAAATAGCAAGGCTGAAGTGTGTTGTTTAATCATCACACTGCTAATTTTTACCATTACCCCATAAATATTCCTTTTTTCTCCTTAAATTTATTCCTCCTCTTCTTTTCTTTCAATCTGCTTTAAGTTGTCACCTGTCTATAAAACTAGAGACAGGCTATGGGTAAAGGGTTAGATACTTTCCCTTCACAATTCATTACAGCAGTACTAGTACTATACCAGGGCCCCAGATAAGATGCAGTTTACTGAACAAATTCAATATTTTATCACTCATTTCAGCACCAATCCTATGGTGTTACTACTCACTAGAATCGTCTCTTCGAGACGATTCTATTGAGAAGTAACACCATATGGTTTATTGCAGAAATAAAGATTTTAGTTTTTGAAAAACTACCCTTATCTGGAGCTCTGTATACTATAGTCTCACCTTTGGCCCAGTTTCCCTGGATCGTACAATTTGCTCTAGATTGTCTGTGACAGTAGTGTCAGCAGAGTTGGATAAGTTCCACGGCTTCAGAATCCAGATATTATCCAGTCCCCTAAGGAAAAGAATAATTGTTATACAAGATTCTATCACGGTAGAAAGATTAGCATTTTCAGTAAAAGCTTAGCCAATACATACACAGTTGAACCTGTGTACTAGTGATGAAAAAGATTGTGGTTAGATTCAAGCTCTGTTGTATTAAAATTGAAACCCCACCCCATCAAAAAGGTTTAACAAGTTAAATCATATATCCAGAAAAAATCAAAAAGTGCAATTTAATTCTTACATTTTACATTGTTTTCTAGGATCTGTTCTTATATATTTTGATAATCAGTCAATGTTGTTAGAAGCGGTTATCAGGCATATTGGTTGTCGTTGAGGAAATTAACGTTGGCTGCGCATGAATATATTTTAACCATAACGCGAGTATACTCTATGCAGAGTGATGAGATTAATGAAGATGATGATGATGAATTACCATAGCTGCTGAACTAGAGGGAATATACCACAAACAGTTAATCCTTAACCCCATAGCCTGTTTCTAGTTTTGAAGATAAGTGACCTCTCGAGACTGGTTGAAAGTAAAGCAGAATGCACCTTAAGGTGGATTCTGCTTTATTTTTAGCCTGCTTTAAGCTACAATCTACTAGAATGTTGAAACTGTTTCTTAAAGGGACTCGCAACCGGATGGTGTACTTGTCAAAATAAAATAAAATACTCAAATAAAAGCAAATTTGTGGCATTATCTGGCTTCTGACATTAAAAAATATGATCAGTCCAAAAAAAGTCTCAAGAATCGTCACCGAATCTTAGATTTTTAGATATTTTCCATCGTTTTTCTATACCGACTAGTAGACGGTATAGTTGTTGTTGTTGCTTCTCTACACGGGCTCAGACATAAACGCGAGCCGAATTGTGAAGTTGTATGCACTTTCGATCGCTACACATTGAAATACGTTAAATCGATCCGAGATAAAAGGATAGTTCCGTGGTCCATTGGTCTAAGCGGTTTCCCCTATTTTGCCTTCTGTCCGCCAATGCCGGGCCCCGGGTTCGAATCCCACCAGAGACCAATAATTTTTTTTATTGAAATACATTTTTTTTAAACAGAATACCATTTATATAAGCGTTTGACACATATTTACAAATTACTTTTTTTAATGCACCATCTGGTTGCGAGTCGCTTTAAGGTGCATGTTTATGATCACATAAATTGAAACTATTTTCTTCAGGTGAAAGGTATAATAATGAATATCTATGGAGTAGTGGGTTAAATTGACTCACTTTGCCTCCCTATGCTGGAAGTATGATATAAACTGAGGCAGTTCAGTATTAAGGTTGTACGTGACAGGTAGCCACTTAGGCATGCCCTCCAGTGTATCGGGGTTTATATTACACTTGGCCGTCCTCCGAGCTGTTATAGCTAACAAGTCCTTCACTGTCAAACAAGATTCCTCTGGAAACTGGTTGATGTACTTGCAGCCACTGTCAGAGGCTAGGGAGCTGAAATATAGTACAGTTAAACCTCTCTATAACGACCACTAAAAAGAAGGATAATTGATGGTAGAAAATACAGGTGACAGCTTCAAGCAAGGTGACAGTAATACAGAAAGCTCCAACAGGAGCTTTCTGTTTTACTGTCACCTTGCTTTAAGCAGTCACCTGTCGTAAACACCTTATAATTAACAAAATTTAGTGGCCGTAATAGAGTGGTTTTACTGTAGTACAAATAACTACACATGTTTGAAATGTTTGGAATGAACTTGTTTTGTTTGTTTTACATCTGTTTCTGCCAATTTTGGGATAATTGGACATCTCAGAGAAAGGGAAGCAGATACAGAGGAACCTGGGCAATGCCTTACTCTTTTTCTATAGAGCTCTCTAGTTCTTTAGCATGCAAAGTAGCACCGATATATTGGACTTTGGTTTAAAGTCTCATATGAAGGACACAGATGATCAGGCAGGGATCAAATACATGACCCCTGGCTTGGCAGTCCAATGTGTTGCTATAGTCCGCCTGTAGAGGAGCTGACAATGAGACTGAGCAACAAAGCATTTTAAAATTGTGAATGGAAAAGGCAATGTTTTTTTACATTACCCCATAAATATGCCTTTTTAAGCATTTTATTTAGTATTCCACTGAAGCAAAAAGTTCCTCATTATACAGTCATGAATAGGTAGCATAGTAAAGATTTAGTGGCCAATAGCTATTCATAGCTAATAATTTCTGCTGTAAACAGCCGGACTCAAAATAAATTTGTATCTGTATCTGTATCTAAGGCACATTCTGCTTTTCTTTCAACCTACTCTAAGTGGTCACCTATCTTCAATTATCAGAAACAGGCTATGGAGTAAAGGCTTAGCTACAATTGCAAAGAAAATAGAAATGGAAGTCTTTAATACTGGCGTCTGTTTAAGCCATTACCCCATAAATACGCCTTTTTACCCTTTCAATTAATTCCTCTACTGAAGGAAGCAGTTCCAATTTATACTGGTACAAACAAGATTCATAAGAAATATTTTTTTAATCCTAGCAGATAATATCTTAAAGCAGGCTGAAAGTAAAGCAGAATGCGCCTCAAGGCGCATTCTGCTTTACTTTCAACCTGCTTTAAGTGGTCACCTATCTTCAAAACTAGAAACAGGCTATGTGGTAATGGGTTAATGTAGGACAACAGAAGAAGGGTAACTCTTCCTTTATAACTGAAAAAGAACACTAACCTGAAGTCTTTGAATGTTCCTCGGGTCCACAGTATATCTGCCTCCTCGCCTGTGTCCACCATTTCAAAGCGGTCATCTGTCAGGTCTGGGGCATCCACATAATCAATGCACACCTTCAACTTACCACTCTTCAGTTTGCCCTCGTCTGGCTTTAGATGGGAGAAATCAGTAGATTCATTCTTGTGAGCCTGGCAGAAATAATGTAATACAAATGTACAGAAAGACCAGTGTTTTACAGTTTACTCGTTCAACACTAAGTAACACTTGTGGGTTATTAGGTTTCCTTGTGGATCTTTTAAGTAATCAAAACATGAACCACTCTGCATGGAATCATGGGTAGTTTAAAAAATACTGGTCTAAAATAGAAAACGGTGCAGACCCTGATCAGAGGAGCCCTCTGATCTGGGTATACTAACACTGTTTTTGAATGTAATGAGTATGTTTTAATCAGGTCCATGGTGTTGAAAGAAAAGACACTCTTTCCAAATAAGTGATGTTTTTTTAAAGTTTATGTCCATTGCATACTATTGGAGACTGATCAGATGCCAAGTAAATCGACATCTAATCAGGCTCTAAACTGTTTGCCACTTACATTTCAATATATCAATATTTTCAAGAAGTTGTAATTTCGGTATTTTATTGCATGGGGTTTGCATTTGGTTTCAATTAAACAGGAAAGATTTACATCATCTATACTGTAACCCTTTCCCCAAACTATCCCCTTTTAATGTCTTTACCTTTTGCTCATAGAAATGCCAATTCATGCCTTTTCCTTGATAAAGCTCCATAGCTAACTTATTTACATCTCGACAGGTGGAAGCTTAAACCAAGCTGAAAATAAATCTGAAAGCTCTTAACCCATTAGCCAATAAATACGCCTTTTTATGCCTTTAATCAATTCATCTACTGACGAAAATAGTTCCAATCTATACCGTCACAAATAAAAATCAAAAGAAATATTTTCTATATTCTAGCAGATAATAACTTTAAGCAGGTTGAAAGTAAAGCAGAATGCGCCTTAAGGCACATTCTGCTTTACTTTCAGCCTTCTTTAAGTGGTCAAATATCTTCAAAAATAGAAACAGGCTATGGGGTTATGGATTTATTCAAGCAACCACCTGTCAGGGCGAAGGAAAACTTTCCTATGGCTCTTTTTCAGGACAGGGTAGTAGAAGTTTATCAAATCATTTACTGTATGTACAAAACTAACCAAAAAGAAAGCTTCTTCTGGTTCCTCAAGATGGTAGGGCGTGTCTTTGAAGTCATGGTATTGCCATGGCAACAGCATAGCTTTCCTCTTCTCAGGATCACTTTCGCCCTGAACATAGTCTCTCGTCACTTCATCTAGCAGATATAAAAGAGAATAGTGATCATGCAGGGCTCCAGATAAGGGGAGTATTTCAAAAAATAAAATCTTCATTTCTGGATAAACCCTATGATGTCACTACTAATTGGAATCGTCTCTTTCAGACATTTCTAATGAGTAGCAACACCATAGGATTTGGTGCTGAAATGAGCAAGAAAATGTTGGATTTGTTCATTTCATTCCCTCTTATCTTAAGCCCTGAGTATATAGGTTGTTCTAGTACAGTGAATCAAACTATATTTGTTCAGTTTGTATTGCCACTCAGACTGATATGAAAAATCATGCTTTAACTCTTTAACTCTTTCCTCCCTGAAACTTTAAATGGACAATTCCAGTTTCCATTTTAGTCTAGTCCATTTCTGACTTTTAAGGGTTGTTTTTGTCAATGTTTGGCATTATAACAAACAGTAAAGACCCTGGGTCTTTACTGTTTGCACAGGACAAGTGTACTATTCACATGTACACTGTTTGAAAAGGACGCCTATATGCGGGACTAGGGTACAAAGGGTTAAACTGTAAGTAACATTTACTGAACATATGATGCCTGCTACTGTTCTGGAATTAAAATTTCTAAAACTTCTTTTCAAAATAGAGTCAAAGTGTCATATAATTTGAATTCTGATGAGCCATCAAGGTACTTAGAGTCTCATCTGGATCTAAACTTTGGGAAATCACTACCTGATTATCAGGAACAAAGCCTCACAAGTTCCTTATTAAAAATACATTTACATTCTTTTACCTTATTCTGATAAAAAGTCATAAAAAACATACACTTCATCCTGGCACTTGGCTGCTTAATCCATTCCCCCATAAATACCACTTTAACTAATCCATCCAGTGAAGAAAGTAAATTTCATTTATGCAGTTATAAATATGCATCAAATAAAATATTCTATACCTTAGCAGATGGTACCATAATGCAGGCTGAAAGAAAAGCAGAATGCGTCTAAAGGTGCATTCTGCTGTACTTTCAATCTGCTTTAAGTGGTCACCAGTCTAAAACTAGAAACGAGCTATGGGGTAATGGGTTAAAGTAAGATCAGAGTAAAACAAATATTACTTTTATCACTTAAAGCCAAGGTAAATCCATATCATGAGTAGTTCAATAATACTGTACAGTTTTCAATTTTGAAAACAACCAGCTGGAAATGATTTTGAAATCAAACGCTCATGCAAAAGTGAACCTCACTTTTTTACACAAGGTTATGTAGGCAGATGTTAATATTGGCAAATGCCCTTACCATCCTGTTCACAGTTCTGAACCGGCCATAGTATAGTGAAGGCAAGATCTGTTGGCCCAAATATGAATGGGGCTGTTCTGAATGTCGGCTCCTCCAAGTGCTGTATGCGTGACCCAAACTCATCCATAACATACCAAATAGGCAGTGCTTCATTGGTGCCCTGTAACAGAGACACGGCAGGGTTAGTAAACAATTCAGTAACCACTGGGTATTGTAAGGGTGCCCCATGGACCACATTCCCTCCTCTAATTAATTACATGCAATGTGGAAAAAAACCCAGACTTTTTGCAAACAGTGTGTACCAATGAGAAAGGCAGCATCTGGTCAGGGTCTCAGCTGTCTGAGACTCACTTACATCTACAGTATTGCGGTACAGTAGAACCTCTCTATTACGACCACTAAGTTGTGTCAAATATTAGTCGTTTAAGACAGGTGACTGCTTAATACAATGTGAAAGTTAAACAGAAAGCTCCTACAGGAGCTTTCAAGTTTCTATATCCTAGCAGATGATAGTTTGAAGCAGGGTGAAAGTAAAGCAGAATATGCCTTAAAACACATTCTGTTTTACTTTCACCCTGCTTCAAGAAGTCACTTGTTTTCAAAACTAGAAAAGGTTATGGGGTAATGGCAAGGCTCAAAATAAGGGGAGTATTTCAAAAAAAAAATCTTTATTTCTGCATCAAACCCTCTTCTCATTTGAATTGGACAATTTTATTTTTTTTAATCCATAGTAACCCATAAGATTTGAAGCTGAAATGAGCGAGAAAATGTTGTATTTGTTTAGTTTACTCGCTATTATCCGGATTCCTATAATATGTTAATGTGGTACAGTGCAGAGATATTATTATTTCTCATCCTGTCAACTATTATCACTTTAGAGACATAGTACACTCAACCACTTTAAAAACGCAACAGCAGGGGAAATTATCGCCATATATTTTATTGACAAGTGATAACAATGTAATTTCAACATAATATAAATCAGGGTGTTTTACGCAGGTACTTAAAATTTCATCACAATCTAACAATCCTAACACTCTTATTTTACCACTATATCACATAAACCCACAAACTGAAAGTTCACGCACTAGTATCGCGTATAACCATCATGTGCAGCAATACAAGCCTGGCATCTGCGACGCATTGAATGGATGATCCGGGTTATAACAGGCTGTTGTATGTTTCTCCACTCCTCCCGAAGGGCTCTTGTAAGATCCTGCACTGAGGTAGTTGACGTATACGTCTTCCCAAGACGTCCCATACATGCTCAATAGGAGCTAAATCTGGCGACATTGATGGCCAACCCATGACATTGACATTGTTTTGGTTTAAGAAGGCAGTGGTGTGTCTAGCTGTGTGTGGCCTTGCATTGTCCTGTTGGAGAATAGCTCCTCTTCCAAAATGACGTCTCATAAAAGGCAGTGCCACTGGGCGTAGGACGTCATCGACGTAGGTGTGAGCATTCACATTCCTGTTAAGAATCACTAAGTCAGTCTTATGGAACGTGGTGACACCAGCCCAGACATGCACACTTCCACCACCCCATCTATTTACGCGCCTTACACAACAATCTGTGAAACGTTCGCCACGGCGACGCCATATTCTTTCCCTGCCGTCTGCATTACTCACGTTAAACTTCGACTCATCCGTAAAAACAACCTATCCCCACTGCCTTTGTGTATCTCGCACATGTGCACGGCACCATTGTAGTCTTGCCTGTCTGTGCTAACGTTGAAGTGGGGGTCCATTATGGGGTCTACGTCCTCTGATTCCAGCAGCATGTAGACGTCATCGTACTGTTTGTGGGTGAATGTAACATCTGTGAAAGAAAGACAATTTGTTAAGTATGAGATTGAATGAATTCTTTCAGACATATACGTTTCCAAGAAACAATCATTAAAATCTAGCCAAACACTAAACGTCTGAAATTCACTAAACTAGCAAATCGCTGTTTGCCTATGGTTAGATTTCGAATACACTGATTTCCTTAAATTTAAGAACACTGATTGAAATGAACGGCACTGTTGATGTATGAAGCATTGCATTATCGCCTATGTCTTGTTACTAGATATAAATGATAAGGTAGCAGACGTTAGCTAAGTGTGCTCTAATAGCACAATAATGATTAATGATGTACTGAATGTGTCACAATATTTAAGTGAACGTCATTCAAAATAGCGTGATGAATAAACAATAGCAAAGTCACAATTGTTTGTTAATAATATATTCTTAATCAAATTGAGAAAAAGCGATTTAGTTTTACTAGAAACTTACCCATGAGTCCCACGTGTCTGTCTGGCAGTTGCTGTAGCTGTGGTATACCGATCTCTGAGATGCGACGTTCTGATGTTGACGTCCTGACGACGTGACGTTACCCTGGCTCTGCCTGGTCGTTGGTTATCACGGACGTCTCCAGTAGCTTGCCATCGTCGACGAAGTCTTAAAATTGTTGACACATTACAATTAAATACCCTGGATACGGCGCGCGCTGACATACCAGCCATCAGCATACCAATTGCGCGATGACGTTCATTTTCTAGAAGACGTGCCATGTACAAAACAGATGATTTTTTTGATGTTCTGTGTTTTTTTTACTCGAGTGCTATACAGAAGTTCATTCGGTGTAAATGTTTTGCTGAGAACCACGTGGAAAATTGTGCACGTGGAAATCGTTGAATTTTACCTATTGCGCCAGTGACACTTATCGCTTGAATGATTTCTGAACACACTGGCGGAAAAGTGAATTGATGCACGTGCAAATGATGGTATCTTATTACCTGTTTGAATAATTTTCAGGAACATGATAAAAATCAAGTTTGAAAACGTTGCGTTTTTAAAGTGGTTGAGTGTAGAACATGTATACAACCTATCTTCTGACATTAAGATTCCCAAATTTCGAAAGTCTGTGAAAACCTAGTAAGCTTATCAGTCCCAAAGTGTTTATTCAACATGCTCATTAATTATTAATTGAAGGCTAATGAAGAAATCTGAAGAGAGGTGGACGCTTAACCCATTACTCATTAAATACTCCTTTTAACTTTTAATTTATTCTTCAACTGAGGAAAATAGGTCCAATTTATACAGCCATGAATATGCACCATAAAAATATTTTGTATATCCTATCAGGTAGCTTAAAGCACGCTGAAAGTAGAGAAGAATGCACCTTATGGCACTAGAGAAATAAATTATAGGGTTAACCCTTTCCCACATAGCATATCTCTAGTATTGAATATAGGTGTCCACTTAAAGCAGGCTGAAAGTAAAGCAGAATGCGCTTTAAGCGCATTCTGCTTTACTTTCAGCCTGCTTTAAGCTATCATCTGCTAGAGTATAAAAACTATTTTGTATTATACATATTTATGATTGTATAAATTGGAACTATTTTCTTCAGGGCAAGAATAAACTGAATGCGCTAAAAGGCGCTTCTATGGGGGAAAGGGTTAAGGAGTGATTCAGGAAAACAGTAATACAGGAGCTTTAACTATTGTCCTGTATTCTCTACCATCTGTCTTACTCATGAACATTCAGTTTCTTTGAGTCACTACTAAACCTCTCTAAACTGACAAACTACTGAATCAATACTTACTATTTTAAAGTTTCTAATAGAGTAACATTGATTGTACCTGAAAGAGAAAATAAAGCAAAGTACAATTATCATTCTACACATATGCTGCATTGCATATTTAACTGAAGAATCAGTAATGAAACTCCCGTTTTATACAGGCAAATCAAACTAAATATAAACTAAAACTAGATTGGTGCTCTTTGGAACACATGTGTCACCTGCCAGCAAGCATCAGTCAAACAAATGACAAGAGCCGCATGCGTCCCTAAATCGCTCACCTGAGGACTATTGTGTTATATATTACTCAATGCAAAATGAAGTTTGTCATTGCATGTATGTGGACTGTTGCATGAAGAAGTAATTCGGAATCTGTTTGTCATTATTACTATTTGAGCAAAAGAGGAAAATATGGCAATGATATAAATAGTGCTAATAAAGGGTCACTTAAACAATATTCATTCAAAATATTATTGAATTCAGACAATGGTATCAGAGAAGCAATTGTTTTTAAAAAAAATCCATTATAAGTCTATGTAAAACTGATAAGCCCCGGGCAGGGCCATTTTTGACCATGGGGACATGATTTGAACAATTTTGGTAGAGGACCATAAGGCAAAGCTAGATGCCAAATATAAAAGGGATGGGGCTTACAGTTTCAGAGAAGAAGATTTTTAAAGGTTTTCCTATATAAGTCTATGTAAAACTGATAAGCCCTGGGGCGGGTCCATTTATGACACGGAGGGTATGATTTGAACAATTTTGGTAGAGGACAGTAAGGCAAAGCTAGATGCCAAATATAAAAGGTCTGGACCTTATGGTTTCAGAGAAGAAGATTTTTAACCCATTAACTCATAAGCGATTAACAATTATCAGTGCTCACCTCAATGCATGCTAGTTGATTAAAGTGAGTAAAAATGAGTTAGTATGAGGCTATTGCGCAATGAGTCAAAATGAGTCAGTATGGCTTAATGGGTTCCCTTTCCCCCATAGAAGCGCCTTTTAGCGCATTCAGTTTATTCTTGCCCTGAAGAAAATAGTTCCAATTTATACATTCATAAATATGTATAATACAAAATATTTTCTATACTCTAGCAGATGATAGCTTAAAGCAGGCTGAAAGTAAAGCAGAATGCGCTTAAAGCGCATTCTGCTTTACTTTCAACCTGCTTTAAGTGGACACCTATATTCAATACTAGAGATATGCTATGTGGGAAAGGGTTAAAGGTTTTCCTATATAAGTCTATGTAAAACTGATAAGCCCTGGGGTGGGTCCATTTTTGACACAGGGGTCATGATTTGAACAATTTTGGTAAAGGACCATAAGGCAAAGCTAGATGCCAAATATAAAAGGTCTGGGCCTTACGGTTTTTGAGAAGAAGATTTTTAAAGGTTTTCGAATATAAGTCTATGTACAAGAGCCGCATGCGTCCCTAAATCGCTCACCTGAGGAACCATTGTGAAATACTCAATGCAAAATGAAGTTTGTCATTGCATGGAAGTGGACTGTTGCATGAAGAAGTAACTCAGAATCCGTTTGTCATTATTACTGTTTGAGCAAAAAGGAAAAAGATGGAAACTATATAAAAAAAGTCCTAACAAAGGGTGTTTTAAATAATGTTCATTCGAAATATTATTGAATTCTGACAATGGTTACAGTTTCCGAGTAGAAGATTTTTCAAGGGTTTCCTGTTTAAGTCTATGTAAAACTGATAAGCCCCATGCGGGGCCATTTTTGACCCTGAGGTCATGATTTGAACAATCTTGGTAGAGGACCATAAGGCAAAGCTAGATGCCAAATATAAAAGGTCTGGGCCTTACGGTTTCAGAGAAGAAGATTTGTAAAGGTCTTAATTACTATATAAGTCTATGTAAAACTGATAAGCCCTAGGGCAGAGCCATTTTTGACCCGGGGGTCATGATTTGAACAATCTTGGTAGAGGACCATAAGGCAAAGCTACATGCCAAATATAAAAGGTCTAGGCCATACAGTTTCAGAGAAGTAGACTTTTAAAGGTTTTCCTATATAACTCTATGTAAAACTGATAAGCCCTGGGACGTGGCCATTTTTGACCCTGGGGTCATGATTTGAACAATCTTTGTAGAGAACCATAAGGCAAAGCTACATGCCAAATATAAAAGGTCTAGGCCATACAGTTTCAGAGAAGAAGAGTTTTAAAGGTTTTCCTATATAACTCTATGTAAAACTGATAAGTCCCAGGACGGGGCCATTTTTGACCCGGGGGTCATTATTTGAACAATCTTGGTAAAGGTTCACAACATGGTGCTACATATGAAATTTGGTTGTCCTAGGACTTATGGTTATTGACAAGAAGATTTTTAAAGTTTTGACTTCGGTTGTCAATATTATGTAAATACGGAAAATGACCACGCCCTCTGGCGGCCATGTTTTTTGACGGATCAAAATTCTTTGAACAATTTTGAAAGTATATCAATTGAGAAACATTTTGGTGAAAACCAAATTGAAATCGGACCAGTACTTTTTGAGAAGAAGATTTTTTTTAGATATTGTGCATGGTTGCCATGGCAACAAGAACGATAGCCCCACCCACTTTTTTTCAACAATTTTGAAGCTCACAACTACAGCATGTATCTGACCAAGATTGGTTAAAATTGGGCCATTTGTTTCAGAGAAGAAGTTATTTGAAACAAATTGTGAACAGACGACACCAACATGGACACGAACACCAACACCGACGGACGGCGACCGATCACAATAGCTCACCTTGAGCACTTTGTGCTCAGGTGAGCTAAAAACTGATGATGTAAGTACGGAGCTTGACCACGCCCTCTGGCGGCCATGTTTTTTGATGGATCAAAATTCTTTTTACAATTTTGAAAGTATATAAATTGAGAAACATTTTGGTGAAAACCAAATTGAAATCGGACCAGTCGATCTTGAGAAGAAGATTTTTTAAATATTGTGCATGGTTGCCATGGCAACAAGACTGATTGCCCCACCCACTTTTTTTTAACAATTTTTAAAGCTCACAACTACAGTATGTATTTGACCAAGTATGGTTAAAATTGGGCCATTGGTTTCAGAGAAGAAGTTGTTTGAAAGAAATTGTGAACGGACGACACCGACACCAACACCGACGGACGGCGACCGATCACAATAGCTCACCTTGAGCACTTTGTGCTCAGGTGAGCTAAAAAGCTTTAGTATAGCAAAAAGTATCTGCCAGAAAAGAAAATGTAGAAAAAGCGGAATTGATGCAAGAGTTATGAACCATGTGTCAGACACTTTCACTCATCAAACTCTTTCCATAAATGAAATTTCATCTGAAAAGCAACAGTAGAACCAGAGTTATAGGCAGAAATATAGAAAATATGGAAAAGGGGAATAACTCTCACACTGTTGATGCAAGTGTTATCATGAGCCTTGTGCAAGACACTTTCAATCACCAATCTCTTTCACTTAATGAAATTTCATTTTAAAAGTTTCAGTATAACAAAACTTACAGATCTGCAAGAAAAGAAACTTATGAGAAGAGGAATTTCTCACATGGCATTGATACAAGAGTTATGAACCATGTGCAAGACACTTTCACTCATCAAATTCTTTCCATAAGTGAAATTTCATCTGAAAAGCATCATTAGAACAGGAATGATATGCAGAAAAATAGAAAATGTGGGAAAGGGGGATAAATCTCACAGTATTGATGCAAGAGATTGCTGCATAGCTCAGTGGTGGAGCATCCGCTTGCAGCTAGGTAAATCACAGGTTCAATCCCCGGCCAAGTCAAACCAAAGACTTAAAAATTGGTAGTAATGGTTTCCCGCCTTGTCGCTCAGGATCAGCATTAGGACTGGTTCGTCGGTGTCAGGATAAAACGACCGGCTGGGTACATTCCCTGGTGCACCTCATAAGTGCCCCTTCCCATAATCTTCAATCTTGATGGAGAGAAGTAATGATAAGAAAAGAAAGAGTCATGGAACTTATGGAAGACACTTTCATTCAACAATCTCATTCCATTAATGAAATTTCATTTAAAAAGCTTCAGTATAACAGAAGTAATCTGCACAAAAAGAAAATGGAAATAACTCTCACAACTTACTGGCGCAAGAATTATAAACCTTGTGCAAGACACTTCCAATTGTCAAGCTCCTTCCCTAAATGACATTTTGTCTTAAAAGCTTCAGTAGTACAGGAGTTCCAGTCACAAATGATAGTGTGATGAAAAAAGCGTGATGAACAGACAGATGGACGAAATAACAGATGGATGGACAAACTGACATGGAAAAACAGTATGCCCTGACTGATAATAAAACAATGCAAAACTTCATACCTTCCTCCTATCATTCGTGAGTCTGTATCTTTAATGCATGTCAAAAGTAGTACAGAACAAGATGCTGCATTCAATAAATGCATATGCCCCTTGTGGCATGCTTGGCAATAGATCTTTTCTACGGCCAAATTAGGTCAAGGTCAGAGTGAAATTGAAGTAGAGTGGTATGGATAGTTATTACTCTTTATTAGGTAATCCTTGGCATACAATGTTGATTGACATGGCTGTATTAAATCATCCATATTACTGCTCATTGTTTATTATGTATGTTTTCAATAACAGACTGTCATGTAATGGTACATTTTATGTTGATATAAACCTGTCTATATATGGGTGGATTGGGAATGGGCTTATTCAACAGCTGTATAAGTATCCAAGCAGTGTAATTAGCAGTGTTGATGCTAGAGGAAATTAGTTAAGTAACTTGTATGGCTGGACAGATAGGCCAATCACTACATACATATTTCCTTGACAAGTTTTACTGCAAGTCTTTTGTTTGACACCTTGACAATCCCCCGCCCCCATATTTTATCACCTATATCATACCTCCACATAACTTTCAATATATCATCCTGAATTTCTCTCTCTGACCGATCCTTTGTTGGTACATCCATCAGTTGTGCCATTCTATCAGCCAATCCTTCCACTTGACCCAGGTAACTTCTTGCCTCAAACAAACGGTAAGACCATGCATGGTCTATCAAATATATACTGAAAATCACACAAAAATACATCATATACACAAACCCAGAGAATTGAAACTTGCTTTACTCAAACTTTTAATCAAACTAGATATCGAACTTTTATTTCTTCAGTTATTTGGATAACTTAAGCTATCTTAAGTTAAATATACACATATTGCTTTGCCTTGCCCTAATAAGGGTAAGTACAACTTAACCCATTATCCCATAGCATGTTTCTAGTTTTGAAGACAAGTGACGACTTAAAAGCAGGTTGAAAGTAAAGCAGAATGTGCCTTATGGCACATTCTGCTTTACTTTCAGCCTGCTTTAAGCTACCAGTTGCTAGAATATAGCAATTATTTATAATGTTATATTAGAAATATTCACAACTGTTTAAATTGGAACTATTTTCTTCAATGGAGAGATAAATCAGAGGAGAGAAAAGGTGTATTTATGGGGGAATGGGTTAAAGCTAGTTTGAGTTATTGAGGTTTGACTGTAGATCTATTATAAAACATTGTATTATCAAAGACTATAGAAGTGTCTGTGTCTATAAGACACATCAGTTCTGATGCCCCTAAGCTGTATGCACCGTAATTGCCAAATACTGAAGCAGATCAATGTCACGAGCACATGCATGTCTGTTGTTTGTGCAAACACACTGCCAAATTACATGTAAAAGGTTGTAGCATTAAAACTGTAACACAAGTGGGACCAAGTATGTTCCTTTGCATGAGCCTTAGTATATATTCATGCAAATAATGACTAAGTTCAACTGACTGTAATTCTGTAAAAATTAAAGCAGATCTTCAAAACCCTAGCCCACATGCACATCTGTAGTATATGTGCAAACACTCCAAACAGTCTGAAAAACTATACAGGTGTAGCTTCAAATATGTGTCGTCAGACAAAATTTAACTTCTTCGTGTATATTCTAGCAATTGGTAGCTTAAAGCAGGTTTATAGTAAAGCAGAATGTGCCTTAAGGTGCATTCTGCTTTACTTTCCACCAGCTTCAAGTGGTCATCTATATTCAATACTAGGAACAGTCTATGGAGTAAGCTCCAAAACCTTAACTTAAAGTAGCAATGCCAAACGCCAAAAGGGGGCGTGGCCGTCGGGGATCTCATTAATATGCATCACTCAATGGCTTCCAAACCAACAATACGCACATTTTTTGTTCCAGCTTAAACACCCTTTATTTAAAGCGAGATTGGGATCAAACCACAAGAAATAGCATTCCGAATGATTTAAATAACTTGAAATAAGTTTACAACGAGGCCACTTGAAGTTTTTAATACTGAAAAACTGATGGGAAAAAAAGTTAAATGTGACATTTATATATAATACAGAGTAATATAATGAAAAAAGCGATTTCTGAGGCACAAATTGTGTCATTTTATTTTTTCCTTTTTTTTCAAGTGTTGTACTTTAACATCATTTTTTGTTTCTTTTATACATGTTTAGGTCATGATGTACCCAATAAACACAAAATATCCAACAAATGATTTTTAAAAAAAATCCTTTGGCATTGCTACTTAAAGAACAGGTGTGACGGGCAGACAGATGGAGCGTAAGAAAACAATTGAATATACAGTTAAACTTCTTTATTACGACCATTGAATTATGTTAATTATTAGGAATTTACCACAGGTTACTGTATAAAGCAAGGCGACAGTAAAACAGAAAGCTCCTACAGGGTCTTTCTGTTTTACTGCCACCTTGCTTTAAACTGTCACCTGTCTTTAACACAATCAATTAGCCTTCAGTTTGGTAGTCGTAATAGAATGGTTTACTGTATGTACTTACTGTTTAGGGTCAAGACAATTTATACCATCTTCTGTACTGACAACCACTCTCCAGGTATGTGAGGGTGTGATATTGTTTTCTTCTGACTTCTCATCACTGTCTCCAGTCTGTACACACTGGACAGTGAACACATCTCCAGCATCAAAAACCTGATAAAACAATTTGTATATCATTGAATGAGTTCATTGTGTTGGTAAATCCAGATTTAAAGAATAGTTTTTCTTCCTTTCACAACACTTACTTTATTTATTGCGGACTGTTTCGTCCACTACTGTGGACATCCTCTAAGCTACTGGCAATGTGATGACTTTTCACTCCCGGCTCAGATCCTCGGGATTTTCCACCAATCTTACGTAGATTGACAAAAAGAGGGTCGTAAATATGTATATCAGGGGCTCCTCTTACAAAATGTCATAAGACAAAAAACGGTCGTAAATTAAAACTTAAAATTACATCTAATGTCTTATTTCCCCAAAGTGTTGTCATAAGAAAAGATTAGACGGATAAATAAATAATATTTGAGACTTTTATAATCTGACTTACTACAATATTTGTCGTACAACATTTCATAAGACAGGCTCCTGGTATGACTATGTAACTACAGGATTCCAGATAAGCATGAGTTAACTGCACCTTTTCAACATTTACAGTGAAGATTGCTTATAACGTTTCGCCGGGGGACCGTCATTTGTTTATATTAATCTTTTCTTACAAAGTAAAGTTTAAAAAGCTTAAAAAACTGATTTAAATCTTATTCTTATTGACAATCATATTTTATGCAGACCACAATTTGGCATTAAAAGGGGTAAGCACACCTGCAGATGCACAACTGTACACGTAATTCTTGTATGCACTATCGTTATAATCATCAAGTTTTCCAACAGTGTGAAGCAGTCGTTTTCATGCTGGTTTGGTTCTCACGACTGACCGTAGTCAAGAGGATCACACCGGCAAAACGTTATAATGACAGCAATTTGCACCTTGGGACCATCAAACTTCAACGTTAAAAGCAATCCAAATGTTAAAAGAAGGAAACGTTATATAACAAACCTTTTTCAACATAGAGAAAGAAGGTAATTGGCCGGGACCAGAAAAATCAAATGTTCTAATAAAGGAAAGGTACAAACAAGGAACATTATAACAAATCTTCACTGTGATTGTTCTTATTACATCACCTGTGAACTGTGACCATGACCAACCAAGGTTAACCATGGTTAAGGCATGGTTGAACCTGCTTTTTGATATGTTGTACCATGGTTGACCTTGGTCAGTACAGGTCTTTTGAAAACCCAGGTTACATCCCACATAACCATGGTTATATCCAACATAACTATGGTCATTTATCTCAAGTGTAGATCTTGCTGTAAAAGGAAAACAAAATATGATAAACGGAAATAAATCCAACAAGAGCGTGTCTCAGTTACACAAATGCCTCCTGATGGTACAGGAGGGGAAACCAGACTATCAAATGTAAACTGTACCAGTACGAGAGCAGAAACTGTCGTGGAGAGCGCCAGAAAAGCATGATTTTGAGGAATTCAAAGGCCTTAACTCCAAAGGGCCTAACAGAATTGGCCCCTCTAGTTATCGAACTTGGTCACCGTTTTATTTCAACCAACTTTTTCAGAAAGTTTGGTGAAGATCAGATGAAAAGATTTGAATTGATTTGTTTTGATTTTATGTCGCTTTCAACAGTATTTCAGTCATATCGGGAAGTCCAGCTAATTACAGGTGGAGGAAGACCCCAGAAGTCCTTTATGCACTCTTTCAGGCACGAATTGGCAACTGGGTAGAACCACCGACCTTCCGCAAGCCAGCTGGAAGGCTTCTCTACATGAAAAATCCAACTAACCCTACTCACAGCGATGAGGAGCTTAGATGAAAAGCAATGTGTTTGTGAAACACTTATTAATGCTCCCAGCCAGCATCATGATCTGTACTGTGATGTCAAGGTCACAAGGTTCAAAAAGGTTTGTATGGTTAGAAAGGTCTTGACAGGAGGAAAAAAAGCCAAGTTTAAAAGGCCCAGGTAAAAAAATGCTGAAGTATTAGCCAAAGTCAAGGTTTTAGTTAAAGTTTGATTAAACAGGTCAAAGGTAAAGGTCAAAGTCACATGGTCGTTATAGCCATTTATTCATTTTTACAAAAAATATGTCAAATGTCAAGGACAAGGTCACAAGATCAAAGAGATGGTATGGTTGGAAAGGTCTTGACAAGAGGATCATGACACATGCTAAGTATAAAAGGCCCAGGTGCAAAAATGCAAAAGTTATAACCAAGGTTAAGGTTTTTATTTAAAGTTTGATTAAATAGATCAAAGGTCAAGATCACATGGTCAAATACCTTGGTATGGCTTGACATTATACAAGAAGGACAACTCCTGCATCCATATACTACCTGCTATGTATTTATGTAGAGTTGTCTATCCTAAACCCTTTATGTATATAATCAGTTGCATGCCTCTTACATAGCACTTCATGTATACTTATCTTCACGTTCAGACCACGTTATTAAAACATCATTGAACCTACACAGCATCCTTTATATTCTTTAGCCCACATAATATAACATGGTGTCAGAAGTGGGATTAGCAATGGATTAGCCGAGAGAACAGTGCAGACAGTCAAGGCATTGTTTACTAAAGCAAAGCAATCAGGTAAAGACCCTTATCTTGCATTGCTAGAGTACAGAAACTCTCCATTTGCCTGTGGGATATCTCCTGCCCAGCTGCTAATGAGCAGACAGCTTAGGTCAATACTCCCACTTACATCAGATCAGCTTGACCCCAAACTCCCCAACAATTTGCTAATTCGTGGGAAAATATCAGATAATAAGCAAAGGTGGAAGCGGTATTATGATAGGTCAGCAAAGCCATTAGAAACCCTAAACCATGGAGAAATGATTACGATTAGGCAAGGCAAATGCTGGAAACCAGCACAGGTTTCTAGTCAGGTTAAAGACAGGTCATATTTAGTGACTACTCAGGACGGTGCAACTTACAGGAGAAATAGGCATCATCTGCTAAAATCAAATGAAAACCCTGTTTCCTTTAACATGCCCGTAAACGAAAATGTTTATCCTTCAATGCATTCAGCATCAAAGGTATCTCCACAGACACCTCACAACAGCAGCATAAAGGACAATGATACACACTCACAAGCCACTACCAATGACAAATTGAGCTTGAATTCTAAAACGTGTGATTCGAAACCTGAGTCATATACAACAAGATCAGGTAGAAGTGTGAGACCCCCTATGAAACTTAATCTGTGAATTAATGGATTCAGATATCAAGTGTTAATAACCAATTAACCCTTTAGAGCGGAGAGCTATATTTGTTTACATAGTACATGGGAACTGTCAAAAGCTGCACCAGCAGACCACCAGCAGTCAATTTCCGTTATGTTGTTTAGATTGGAAATTATGTTTCAGACATTTGTTTATTGTACATGGGCTTACAGGGAAAAACTGACAAAGTTGATAACATGTCAAACTATGTACAATATTCTACTCTTTCATTGTAAAAAGGGAGATGTTACATTATACAAGAAGGACAACTCCTGCATCCATATACTACCTGCTATGTATTTATGTAGAGTTGTCTATCCTAAACCCTTTATGTATATAATCAGTTGCATGCCTCTTACATAGCACTTCATGTATACTTATCTTCACGTTCAGACCACGTTATTAAAACATCATTGAACCTACACAGCATCCTTTATATTCTTTAGCCCACATAATATAACAATCACATGGTCAAAAACCTTGGTATGGCTTGACACATGAAATATAGAAGCCCTGTGTCTACTTGTGCAAATGTATAGACATTTTAAAGATTTTTACAAAAGTAGGTCAAATGTCAAGGTCACAAGGTCAAAAAGGTTTGTATGGTTGGAAAGGTCTTGACATGAGGATTTCACATGCCAAGTAACAGGCTCAGTTGCAAATATGCAAAAGTTATAGCCAAGGTCAAGGTTTTTGATTAAAGTTTGATTGAATAGGTCGAAGGTCAAGTCACATGGCCATAGAACTTGGTATGGTTGGAAAGCTCTTGACACAAGAACAATACATACAAAATATGAAAGCCCTGGGCCTACTTGTGCAAATGTTATAGCCATTTAAATATTTTTACAAAAGTAGGTCAAATGTCAAGGTCAAGGTCACAGGTTGTATGGCTGGAAAGGTCTTGACACAGCGGAGCCACATGGCCAAGTTTGAAAGGTCCAGATGAAAAATTTTGATAGCAAGTGCCCATGCTACGTCATATGATTAGTAAACAAATATGGTGTCGAAATAGGTGAGCCTCAAAACGGTTGAGCTTCTGCTTCTCAATTAATGGCTAACATTAATCCCCCCATCTTGGTTCAAAT
The DNA here is from genome assembly GCA_922989275.2 of Gari tellinella. NCBI lineage: Eukaryota > Metazoa > Mollusca > Bivalvia > Cardiida > Psammobiidae > Gari > Gari tellinella. The sequence continues at coordinate 90,896,984 of OV277860.1, forward strand.
GTCAAGTTGTTTGGCTAGTTAAGTGTTGTTTTCAGTAAGAAAACTATTTTCCTTAATATTCCTTCCAGATACAGTAAACCCTCTCTATTACGGTCACTTAATTTTGTTAATAATTGGGTGTTTATGACAGGTGTCAGACCACTTAAAGTAATGTGACAGTAAAACAGAAAGCTCCTGTAGGAGATTTCTGTTTTACGGCCACCTTACTTTAAGCTGTCACCTGTCTTTAATACACTAAACTAGCCTTCTTTTTAGTGTCCGTAATAGAGAGGTTTTACTGTAGTTACCCACTGCATTTAAATGGATTATTTTATGATCGGTTTTCGCTAAGGTCCCGAAGATACAGGAATATAGACCCACAACAAAACGTTTCAAAGTCAACGTGTCCTATATATACCAGCGCCTGCACATAAACTTCAATTTTAGTGAAGGAGTGCAGTATCCATGATGATGATGATGAAAATATTGAGCCGATTTCCTGTGGATAGACCAGTAGACTTCACCTCACAGTAGTCCTTCATAGAAAGCCGTTGCATATGCTAATATCAACATTTCCCATCATTTTTTGTGATATTTTACAGTTTTCAGTTTCTGGCATATGCAACGTCTTTCACTTTTTCAATGAAAACTCGGCGCATCGTTCCCACGGAAAATCACAGCGGAACGGTTCAAGAGACATATTGAACAAATTAGGTGTGTTTGAGCTCGTAATTCACTTCAGTCCTGTAAAATGACTGTTTTTCAAACATATTTTGCCACAAAATAGTTTACAGTACTCACATTTTGTGTTTATTTATCTGATTTGAATCACTCCTACACATTTCATTAGTAACCCATGTCTATTATTAGTATCAGTATAGGGAATTCCCTTGATTTGCATATATTACTCTATCAAGCACTGGAATTCGCATAGAGGCCATACAAATCCAGAAACCTTTGAAAGTGAAGATAAAATACTTAAGGAGCAGATAGATTATTTAAACGCGGAAGTTAGGGCTATCAACCAACTAAACCAGAGTGTAGGGCCGAAACTTAACATAGACATCACAAGGGATAGAAAGAAAAAAGGAAAAAGAGAATATTACGGTATATAAACTGGAAGTTGTATAAAGACGGTATACACCCTAGGTGCTTGTTAGCAGAAGTTTGGCTTGCTAAAATTATGTACTATTGCAGATGCAACACATACTAAATAATAATGTAGTTTTTAAAGTTTTCACATCAATTGACTTTTTCCCTTACTGTGACAATTCTTTTTATATTCTGACTTCTTTTCATGAGTACATGGTCTAAGTGAATGTCTGTCAACAAAATGGGCCCAAGAAAAGCCAATCGCAATAGCTGTGATGATTGTAAGAAGGACGTGGCATCTGATGATAAAGCTCTGGTGTGTTCTGTATGTGACAAATGGTTTCACATAAATTGCCAACGAGTACCAGTTGAAGATTACAAATTCTTGACAAAATCAGATGAAAGCATCCAATGGTTTTGTAAAAGCTGCAAAGGTGCTTCACAAAAAATATTCAAGATGTTGACACTTGTAACAAAAAGACAAGACCAGCTTGAGGAAGAGGTTAAAGAGCTGAACACTGGTATGAAACAAGTCAATGGTAAAATGGACGCTCAATCTATTAAAGTGCAAAATCTTGCAACAGACATGTCCGAAATGAAAAATGAAATGCCAAAGTTGATTGGTAAAAGAGTAACAGAGATTCTACAGGAAAAGGATGAGGAGGAGAAAAGAGTACAAAACCTCATTATCTTTAACATAGCAGAAGAACATGGTGGTAACTCTAAAGAAAAGGATATAGAAGAAGTGGAAGAGGTCCTTGGCAGCTTACACATTGAGATTACGCGGCTCTCGGAGCTTACAAGACTTGGTCGTTTCAACCAAACTAGCCCCAAAGTGCGCCCAATAAGAGTGACAATTGAGAACAGGGATAGAAGAGGTGAAATTCTGCGTAATGCTTACAAGTTGAAAAACATTCCCAGATTCTCGAAGGTCGGCATTGCCAGAGATCTCACACAGAAACAAAGAGAACAGAATTTAGAGCTGCGCAAAGTTCTGCTGAAAACAAGACAAGACTTTCCTGACAAAAAATGGGCTATCAGAAGAGAGAAAATTGTGGAGGTAACACAGCCTGATAGTGGCCCACCTGGTGCAAATAGCAGTACTGGGTCGGGGGACTCCAGGAAATAAATGTTGAGCCTGAAGTATATGTAAATGCGTTTCCAGTTAATCGTTCTAATGCGTTTCAAGTTAACTGTTCTAATAGAGTTCCTGTTATTGTTAATGCGTTGAAAGTAAATCAAGTTACTGTAAATCAAGTTACTAGGTCAGTGGTCACAAGTCACCATGACACTTCAAATGAAACTAATGACACTATAAAATCAAAAGAGTCGTCTTCTAGTGCTAATACTCGTAGAAATGAGTTACCTGAAAATGACAGTGGTAGTGACAAAGTAAACACAGACAATAGTGAGACCATTGACGAAAATTCAAATGTAAGAGAAACTAACAAGTTAAAAGTATGTTTTTCTAACGTTGACTCTCTAAGTAATAAGTTACCTGAATTGGAAGGCTACTTAGGTGTTGAGAAACCTGATATTGTGGGCATCTGTGAAATATACCCTAAAGTTTCATATGACAAATACATGTACAACATTAAAGACATAATATTCCCAGAATATGATAAATTTTTCCCTTCTAGAGATGGAGATAGAGGTGTTATGTTGCTAGTGAAAAAGAAACTCAATGCTACAAGAGTGGATGCCTTTGACCATGTTGGCTTCGAAGAGAATGTATGGTGTGAAATGAAAACAAATAAGAATGATCTAATCTTAGTGGGAATGGTGTATAGGAGCCCAAACTCTAGCAATACAAATAATATAAAACTAAATGAGCTCATTAGTTTATCAGTGAGTAAAAAATATAGCCATTACATGCTAATGGGTGATTTTAACTTCAAAGACATCAGCTGGAATACTTTACAAAGTCCTGACTCGCCAAATAATACAGCAACAAAGTTCCTGGACTGTGTTTTGAATAACTTTCTTTACCAACAAATATGTGAACCTACAAGGAACAGAAACGGTCAAGTTCCTAGTTGCCTTGATTTGCTTTTCACCAATGAGGAAAATATGGTTGATCCAAATTCAATATGTATAGGTCCACCCTTGGGTAACAGTGATCACTCAATGATACATTTTGACTTTACGAGTTACATTGACAATAACAATCGTGCTTCGGAGAGATTTCAATATTTCAAAGGTAATTATGAACAACTACGGAAGGATCTCGGAGATACAGATTGGCAGACCTTGCTAGAAAATAAAAATTGTAGAAGAGATGTGGTCCACTTTTAAAAATCAATTAGTCAACAAAGTAGAGGAACATGTACCCAAAAAAATGTGCTCTGTGAACCACCATGATAGCCCTCTCTGGCTAAACAAAGAAATAAAACTAGCAGTTAACAAAAAAAGAAAAGCCTGGAAGAAATATAAACACTCCCGTTCTCCAAGAGATTATCTTGCATATGCCACATGTAGAAACGAATGTACCTCAACTAAAAAACGAGCAAAACGTTCATACGAAAAAAAGATTGTTGATGAATTAAAAGAAAATGGTAAATCTTTTTGGAAATATGTTCACTCTAAATGTAAAACTAGAGACACAATTGGTGACTTAAGAAAACCAGATGGTTCCACGGCTTCAGAAAATAAAGACAAGGCAGAGGTGCTAAACAATTTCTTTAGTAGTGTTTTTGTAAGAACAGAAGATCTTGGCGAACACTTGAACAATGATGATAAAGGAAATGCTTTGGATGCAATTGATTTTTCACCCGTTGATGTTCTTGAAGCATTGAAATGTTTAAAGTCAGATAAGTCTCCAGGACCTGACGGGATTCACCCAAAAGTATTACTTGAAGCTCAAAACGAATTGTACTACCCGTTATACATGATCTTCAAAACATCTCTTCAATCAGGAATTCTTCCCCTTGAATGGAAAAATGCAATTGTTTCGCCAATTTTCAAGAAGGGCAATAAACTTGAGCCATCAAACTACAGACCCATCAGCCTCACTTCAATAATATGTAAACTCTGTGAATCTGTAATACACAAAAAGCTTATGAAATATTTATTAACCAACAATTTGCTGTCTGACTCTCAATATGGTTTCCGTCCAGGAAGGTCGTGCACCACGCAGCTATTGGAAATACTTGATGAATGGACTGAGCTACTTGATAGAGGAGACCCAATAGATGTCATATACCTTGACTTTAGCAAAGCTTTCGACAGTGTTCCCCATGAACGTCTGATTTTGAAACTTCATAAACTAGGTATTCGTGGTCCTGTTCTACACTGGATACAAAATTTTCTCACTGGTAGAAGACAGCAAGTTTGAATTGGAGCAGATACCTCATCATGGTCAAAAGTTATAAGCGGTGTTCCACAAGGCAGCGTCCTTGGTCCGATTCTGTTTTTGTGCTTCATCAATGATCTGCCAGATGTAACAGAAGGAATTGTAAATCTTTGCAGACGACAGTAAAATTTATTCATCTATTCAAAATGAAACTGATTCAGAAAACCTACAAAAGGACTTGGATAATCTGTGTGAATGGAGCCACAAATGGAAATTATCTTTCAATGCTTCCAAATGTAAAGTAATGCACATCGGCTATAATAATGACAACTACAGATATTCTATGAAAAACTCGGATCAATCATACACAGCTATTGAAAATGTCAATCATGAAAAAGACCTGGGTGTTACCTTTGATTCTGATCTAAACTTTGATACGCATATAACAAATATTGTTAAGAAAGCTCAAAGGAACTTAGGCATCATACACCGTACTTTTGAATATATGGATAAAACCATGTTTTTACAACTATACAAGTCGATTGTTCGTCCAGTTTTGGAGTATGGCTCTTGTGTTTGGTCACCACATTTGAAAAAAGTCTAAGATATCAAGAGAATTGAGGGTGTTCAGAGGAGAGCAACAAGATTAGTGCCTGACCTGGCTGGCTTAAATTATCCAGAAAGACTGACTCAACTAGGTATTCCTACCCTTGAATATAGACGGAATCGTTATGACATGCTTCAAATTTTCAAAGCAACACATAATTTTGATGAAATGAAATGGGAAAATATGTTCTCACTAGCAGTTGGTGAGCTACGTGGACACCATCTCAAATTTACTAAGAAGAAGTGTAGAAATAACCTCCGTCTCAACTCATTTTCACAAAGATCTATCAACTTCTGGAATAACCTACCACAGGATACAGTTTCAGCCAGATCAGTCAACAGTTTTAAATCTAAACTAAACTCAACAAATTGGAACATCAAGAAATTTAACCCAACATGTTAACTAATTCTTTGCACATTTAACGAAGAAATTATCAGTATATGGAACATTAATGAAGAACTTCACTAGCGGGGCCTAGATGGACTAACATCCAATATTATGGCCCGAAGATCAAGGTAATCAAGGTAATGAGGTAAACCGGAAGTTGGTTCACAAACTAATTATTTAAACGAAATCCACCATTACAATTCCCCCTCCATTCTTAAGCTATTTCGTTCAAATGAATTGTGTAGCCGTATGACGTCATCACAAGCATATTACTGTAAGCGTTATTGACCAATAAATAGGTGAGTGACATGGATTTTAGGTAGTCCAAACATTTAGACGTATCTACATGCCCCTATTTAACAGTCAACTTTCATTAATCTGATATTTTCATTTTACATTTATCATGCATGTAACGTACCAGAAAATATAAAAATGTGAAATAGCTACGTCAGGTCTTATTTATAGGACTAGGATTTTAGGCAGTATACAATATAAAACTGTTTAATGTATCAAATGAAACCCATATTCTCTATGAACTAAGATAAATGACGAAAATCGATTCAGGTAGAAAATACGTTAGGGAATTCAGGGCCGGATCCAGAAATTTTTCAGTGGGGGGGCACAGGTGGGGAGGGTATGGGAGGGGTATAACCCCTCCCATAGGTGGGGGTCCGGGGGGCCTCCCCCGAAAATTTTTTTAAACTTGCATAAGAAATGGTGCATTCTGAGGGCATTCTAAGAAGAAAAGTTAACATCGATAGACCCCCAATGGAACACCCAAAAAAGTGGTTTCATAAGACAAAGAGATGATAAATTTTCCAGCGTTTCATTTATTCAAAACACAGGCCTTCAACTGAGCTCAATGCAAAAAGTAGGAGTTTTTGAAGTGGAAAAGTAGGAAAAAGGAGGAATATGTTCAATAAAATAGTAGGAACTGTTTGATACAAAATTATCACATGGAGTCATCGTGCCCATATAAAACCCGCAATCTTGAGTTTAAGACATTCTCACCCAAAGCCATTTTATTCTTTGGTTATAATTTATTCAACAGACCGAAGATGCGATCCAACAGGTTTAGGGGGGTCCGGGGGTACTCTCCCTGGAAAATTTTGAAATCAAGCGCTTCATTTCCTGCATTCTGGGCCATACTGAGGGTGCTTGAAGACTTATTAGAAAAAAAGTAGGAAAAGTAGGTGGTTTGGTAGAAAAATAGGAAAAAGTAGGAAGGTGATCAAAAGTTGGAAAATAGTAGGAAAAAGTAGGAATGGTTGAAGGCCTGAAAACAGGTAAAATACTAACATAAATCTATGTAAAAAATCGACTCAAAATATTTTTGTATTTAATCATTCTATGGTGAAAGGTTGTCGTCCAGCCATTAATCTCTAACCCTACCCATCCTATTCATATGCATACTGTTACAAGGGGGGTACGGGGGCATGCCCCCTCCTCCCACCCCCTGGAAAATTTATTCCCACATGATCAATGGTGCGTTCTGATGGGAGTTTTTCGCATTCAAAATAGGTAAAATACTACATAAATCTATGTAAATATTCAATTCAAAATAACATATCAAAATAATACCTTTGACATATTGTTTTCCGGCCATTAACCTGAAACCTAATCCTACCCCTCTGATTATTGTTCACACTATCACTAAGGGGATCCGGGAGCATGCTCCCCGGGAATTTTTTAATTTCTAGATGGTCTCTGGTGTATTCTGGGGCGTTTGCACATTCAAAACAGTTACAATAATAATATAAATACAATAAATATATATAAATATTCTGCAACTAATATTGGCAAAATTATTGGAGGGGAAGGGGGCTGATCCTACATGCCTGAGTTAATTGGGTATTATTCATCATCTAGTTAGGCATTAAAAAATGCCTTGCTTTTTGTTACCCTTAAGTATTTTCATCAAATTTGGCCTGTAGGATATGCAATTTGGGGACACAGACCTCGGGCATAGCTAGACCATTTGTGTATGTGCTGAATGCGTTCGCACATTCAAAACATGTAAAGTACTTGCATAAATTTATGTAAAGATCTAGGTAACTTTTACTTACACATGTATTGGCAAAATTATTGGGGCATTTTTATTTTTTGGTTTATCATTGTTACTACGGGCCTGTGTCGGGTTCAAACACAGACCAGGCATACTGAGGATTTGAGGGGGCACAGGGGCAACTTTGGATTTACTGGCCTGTAGGATAATGGATATGCAATTTGGGGGCACAGGCACAGGAGCTAAAAATAGATTTTTTAAATGGAAACTTAAAAAAAATCTTCTTGTCTAGAACCCTAGTACCCTGATCTTAGATATTTGGAAGATAGCATCATCTACAGGTCCTCTATCAAGATTGTTCAAATTATGCCCCTCGGGTAAAAAATGACCCCGTCCTGGACATAAATCATTATCTCCATTTTGATGTACAGCTATTCTCAGGTGAGCGACATATGCCCCATGGGGCTCTTGTTATTTTTTGGTTGGGGAGAGGGGCACAGGGGGCACACTGTCATGCCCCCAATCCTTGTTACTACGGGCCTGTGTCGGGTTCAAACACAGACCAGGCATACTGAGGATTTGAGGGGGCACAGGGCAATTTTGGATTTACTGGCCTGTAGGATATGCAATTTGGGGGCACAGGCACAGCCATTTCTATTTTTTGGTTGGGGGAGGGGGGCACAGGGGGCATACTGCTGTGCCCTCAACCTTGTTACTACGAGTCTGTGTTGGTTGGGGAGGGGGGCACACAGCCGTGCCCCCATCATTGTTACTACGGGCCTGTGTCGGGTTCAAACACAGACCAGGCATACTGAGGATTTGAGGGGGCACAGGGGCAACTTTGGATTTACTGGCCTGTAGGATATGCAATTTGGGGGCACAGGCACAGGCATTTCTATTTTTTTGGTTGGGGAGGGGGCACACTGTCATGCCCCCATCCTTGTTACTACGGGCCTGTGTCGGGTTCAAACACAGACCAGGCATACTGAGGATTTGAGGGGGCACAGAAGCAATTTTGGATTTACTGGCCTGTAGGATATGCCATTTGGGGGCACAGGCACAGGCATTTCTATTTTTTTGGTTGGGGAGGGGGCACACTGTCATGCCCCCATCCTTGTTACTACGGGCCTGTGTCGGGTTCAAACACAGACCAGGCATACTGAGGATTTGAGAGGGCACAGGGGCAATTTTGGATTTACTGGCCTGTAAGATATGCAATTTGGGGACACAGGCATTATTTTTTGGTTGGGGAGGGGGGCACACTGCCACCCCCCCCCCCCCCCCCCCCCCTCGTCGGGTTCAAACACAGACCAGGCATACTGAGGATTTGATGGCCCGAGATAAGAGACACATGCCATTGAAGCGGCTCCAGATAAGTTCAAGCAGGCCAGCTAAGGGATATGTGCCCCCGTGCCCCCAGTGGATCTGTGCCTGTAATGTCATATGCCAATGCGACCTTCATACCCAGCTAAATGATGAATATAAGAATCAAGTAAAAAAAAAAAATTTTTTTTTTTTTTTTTTGGGCAAAAAAATTCAGGCCAGCTGGGGGGGCACGTGCCCCCTGTGCCCCCCCGGTAAATCCGTGCCTGGAATTAGCCAATAACTTTTAGACCGTTAGACGTTGAAGCTTACAAAAGAAAAAGAGCAAGCGAAACGTCTAACCTCACGGGTGATTTTTCTAAACAGTGTCTCCCAATACAATTGTGGTACACACGAATTGACAAGTTGGTGCTGATGAACTTTAAGAAATTCTTCGAACGTATAATTTGTTTCTCCTTCCATGTCAGTTCGTTTGTTTAAGTAAATTAGTAAGTTTCTGTCAAAGCTACCGGCACGCGTCACAAAATGTAAACAACGCGTGGTTGACGGTGTCTGAATATTTTGCAAAGTTGTAAGATTTACTCTGTCGTGTCGGTCGCGAGTATATTCGACCCCGCGATAAACTAAACATCGGATCAAAACGAACCAGAGTTAACTCTGAGAGTAATAGTGGCGCATTTTACAAATAATTTTCATTATTTAACTTGACGTCTGATCGGAATCCATACTGCTAGGACTTCTGCATCTATAGACGTTTGTCTTTTATTTGGGGCCTTCAAATCCTGTCTGTTCTGGTCCGTGTTTGAACTTGACCACAGGGGTCCTTCTTCTTCTTCTTCTTTTACGCCTTCAATGTTTAGCATTGTGAAAACACTGGGTGTACCATGGACATGATGGCATGAGAGTTGTGTTCTTATTGCACAAAGATGCATGCTTATTGATCAGTGATAAGATAAGATAAGATAAGATATAAGATAAGATAAGATAAGATAAGATAATCTTTATTTATAGTCGGTTTCAGTCAAACATATTAACACTAGCTTTAAGCTATTGTCCGACATAACAAGATTATCCAGTAACAATTTAAACAAACAATCTGTAATAAAATATGCATTAAAATAGTTAAGAGACTTCTATAAGAGACTCCTATAAAAGCTTTCTATAAGGTGAGATCATAAGTATAATCATAGTTAAAAATATATTTTTATGCAATACTATGTTAAATAATAAAATTTAAAAGTTTTTGCATAGCTAGAGGATCCAGATCATAGATAGACCAGTAGCCCGAGACATATCGGTATGGCACTAAATCTGACCTGGACCCACTTGCTGGAGCTATCACATATGTTTTTGAAGACAACACTGAGCATACTTGAGGATCAATATAAAGTTGTGTAGATCCATTTTTTCCTACAGACCAGCAGCCCATACAGAAGTTTTGGCTCCTACTACATATCAGACCTGGATCTACATGAGATTATGGCTAACTCAACATTTATAAATATGCCTCATAATAGCAGCCCAAACAGTTATTTTATAGGGCAAGGGAGATAACCCAGTTTTCAAAAAGTATATAATGTTCTAAGAGTTACCTCCCTTCAGCTGTACAACATTTGACGAAACAATCTCTGAAACTGGCTGAAAAGAAGGCCGAAAGATCATACATGCCCTTTCGGCCTATTTTCAACCCGCTTCAAGTGTTTAAACTGTTTCCACATTAGTATAAGGCTTACATTTATAAAACAGTGATGTAAGTTCTATCTCTTCATACGGCATACTAGTCCGGCAGAGAAATGAGGATTTGGAGGTCCACCTAGAAATGGCGTCCTAAGTTTTTTTCTTGATTGATATTGATAGTTCAAAGCATTGTCATTCAGAATTGACCGGTTGCCACCTTGGCACCCTTGAGCATTTTGATATATTTCTGGTTTACCCCATCCACCATTTTTTACTCATTTCCACGAAATTGGGCCTTTTATGCTATACCCCGGGGTCGAATACCGGGTAAATTCCTTGAAAGTTTAAGTATTATATCAATGAAACTTAAACCATAGATACGCCTTAATGTGAGTAGCATGTTTCATTGCAGTTTGATAACCTTGACATTTGCCCTTGACCTCCGTGACATTCGTAAATTAATTTGCGTTTTATAGGTCAATTTTGGACTAAGTACTTCAATTACGTTCACATAACTTCACGTGTATGTGCACTTCAACGATTAAAACTAGTTACAATAATAAATTACTTACATTGACATTTAACCTTGACTTCTGTGGCCTAGATGTTATTTTCTTTTTGGTCAGTGTTGGACTAAGTACCAGCAGCTAGGGTCACGTAACTGTACATGCCTTTGTGCGTCAAAATATTTCATTCTTAGCATATAGGCTTGGTGGTATACACTTACTCAAACTCTTAGTTGCTGATGATGGTAGTTTAATGGAAGACAGTGGCTTATAGGCCTTTATATTTGCTGATGCCTTGAAAGAGTGTAGCATATAGTGAAATGCTGCCTTAAAGTTCCGATTCAGGTCATGTTAACTAACAATGGCAGGTGTGGCATGGCTTACCTGAAAGAAAGGGAGGCTCTCCGAAGAGCAGTGCTCAGAGTATTTTTTAAAACTAAGATTTGATGTGGCATGGACGAGGTACATAAAAGTGAATATGTCATATGTTCATTGAAATCCCCTTTATGTGCCATGGGCATGTGGCCGATTGCATAATTAAGATTATAATTAAGCAGAAATACGCATAGGGTTTAGAATTCACATGTACAATCAGTTGCAAGCAAACTTGATATCATTGTGGGCTCACAGGGTGATCCGGAAACTGACTTTGAGGGGCACAAGGGAGACAGAAAATAGAAAACAACGCAAAGGACACGGAAGGCATGTTAAGACAAGAGGACCATGATGGCCATGAAATCTCTCATCTGAATTGAATCGGGTAGTTTTATCTTTAAGTTTCGTCAATAATCAAATTCTTCCTAAAACTTAAAGACTTACTTAACTTCTGAACGTTTGGAAAAAAATATATATTCAAATTTGTAGACACTAGAGTGCAAACGTTGTTAAAGTCTTGCCTTTTCGAGCCTATCTGAGTGCATCAAGGATGGATAACTCTTGAAAAAAGGGTTTCTATTGCACCCAAACTTCAACTTATGAAAGAACTTACAGTAATATGCACTGTGAGCAAGTCAGTTTAAAGTGCATTTAAAAAACTGTAGTTGCTAGATTGATAAAGAATTGATAAAGATAGCGTTTTCAACAGTGTTACTGAAGAAATGGAATCAGATGATGTGCATAACAGCTAGAAACCAGGCATGGGACTGCTAATAGAATTGGACAAACAAGATATCAGAGAAGAAATCACCGTGACCAAAAGAATGTGATCAAATCATGTGAAATCTACTCAATAATCTTGGAAAGTCTTCAAGCTAGCAGCCATGAGGTGGATATCGGAGATGTTCTGTCACATGGATTGACACCTTTTCCAACAGCACTGTTTGGTGATCATAATGATATGACAGTTGCAAAAGTTGATAAAGCAATTTAAAACAAAATCCAGAAAGGAGTTTTTGACACAAAAATCGGACCAGTAGACAGTCACCATAGACGGATTGATATTATTAAGGTTTTATGACATACCCCACAAAAGGCTCAGTGTAGAACTACACCGCCAACATTTAAGTTGGAGGAGAACAATGTTGACCTATATAAACAGCACTTACATTTCCATAAGTGTACGAGAGCAACAGGTTAAAATCGATTACTATCAGTTGCATGCTAACAGCATATTACCAAAAACAGTTTATCTTACAGTCACTGAAAAAACAGTTAATGAAGCTGATACTCTCTTACATTCTAGATGCTGAGACTTTTCAAATTGAGCACACACAAATTAACAAGCTAGAGATAATAGGTAAAAATGAAACACAAACTTAAACAAGCCGATGTATTATGTCAGAAAGAAAACATTTGAAAGCAACATATGAAGAGCTAGACAACATAATTGTGTAGCAGGTATTCTCATGCATAAAAAATTATTCGAATCCTAAGCTGTAAGTCATATTATAAAACAAGAAGGGCGAATAAAATCTATTATTGATATTGCATTGGACAACCATATAGACATTGAGGAGGACATTCTTCCTGCACACACCCTCTCGGGATGTAACACAGTTGCAGACAGCTTTGGCATTGGAACGTGAACTGCTGCAAGGAAATAACTGTGGTCCAACTGTGTGTTTTAACTAATCGGTTGACTTGATTTTTCTGTTGAAACTTACATTTTACAAGCGATAGTATTTCCTCGAGTTCATATCTGAAACACGCGTTCAAGTATAGACCACACAGCTTAGCAATGAAACATCAGCAAAACTCTGCTACCTTGATTTAGGCATTTATTAGAGGAAACAATCTACCTGAAATTGACCCAACGGGGTTTGGCTGGAGGAAGGAAAAACAGATAACATCTTGGACCGAAAACCTTGTCATAACGCTATAGTTAATTTGTAAACAGAGCAATGTGTGACTGTCAAGGTACGCTCGTAGCATGCCCTGTAGAACGTTACTATTGATATGTAAATGCATGCATGGACGAGTTGGGTTTTAGGGTACTGCAACACATAAAAGATCATATAGCGCCGATAAAGATGAGAGATGATGAGATGAGAGATGATGAGATGAGAAAGATGATTTCGACTAGTCTCATTCGTTGCGAATCAGCGCATGGGAGCAAAATCACCGACCTGCCTTCCTGTTAGTTCTTGACAGCGGGCATAATCTCGGTCTAATACACAGAAATATTCCATTGACAATTAAGCCCCAGAACCACGATCAGGTAGGAAGTCTCTTGGGTTAAATGTAAAAGTGCTCTTGTGAACAAATACCAGGTGCTAAAAAAGAACCAGTCAAGAAATAACTGTTTATTTTTACTTTTGAACATTTTAAATATTTTAAGCATTTCTATCGCAATGTTGGCCGCTTTCTTGATTACGAAAATGCTCGAAGGTGAAAAGATGTCCCCCAAAGTATTTCAATAATGAGTATCATTCTGTCAATAATAAGTATCATTCTGGTAAGGTCAAACCATTTAAAAATAAGAAATAATGATTGTTGCTGTTTGGACTTATTTTGATTTAAAGCATTTCGGTCAACGCTTTGGTCGCCATCTCGAATATATGGAAATGCTCAAGGGTGACAATATATCATCCACGTACAGTTCCATAACAAGTACCATGTTTTCAATAATAAGCATCACCATCTTAAATATACGGAGATACTCAAGGATGAAAAGATGTCACCCATTACATTTCACCAATAAGTATCATACTTTTAATAGTAAGTATAATTACGTTGATATCGAGTCAGTGATGAATATAAACTGTATGATTGTTGATTTTTCGACTTTATTTGCTAAACAAAATTTTCGTCACTATTTTGGCCACCATCTTAAATATCCAGAAACGCTCAATGATAAAAAAACCTGTCACCCGTAACAATTCAATAATTGGTTTGATTATTTCAATAACGAATATCATAATGGTGATATCAAAATAATCAATAAAAACAAATTAAGAATGCTGATTAATTGACCATTTTGTTTTAAAACATTTAGGTAGCCATTTTAGCCGCGGCTATTTTGAATATACAGATATGCTCAAAGGTGACAAAATGTCATCCGTAACAGTTCAATAATTTCTCAGTAAAGCCTTTCATGATAGTGGAGTCAAATAAATTTAGAAAACCAAACTATGAATGCTGAAGTTTAGAGTAGATTTTAACGCATTTGGATAGCCATTTAAGCCGCCATTTTGAATAAACGGAAACGCTGAAGGGTGACAGGATGTCACCCGTAACATTTTTAAAACATAAATTGTCCATGTAAATAATAACTCTCATTATGGTGAGGTCAAATCAGTATAAAAAGAGAAACAATGAATGCTGCTTTTTGGACTATTGTTTAAAAGCAAATTCGGTAGCCATTTGGGCCGCCATCTTGAATATACAGAAATGCTCAAGGGTGACAGGATGTCATCCGTAACAGTTCAATAATATGTATCCTCAGTTCAGTAATATCTATCATTATAATGGGGTCAAATCAGTTAAGAAAACCAAACTATGAATGCTGAAGTTTAGAGTAGTTTGTTTCAACCCATTTAGGTAGCCTTTTTAACCGCCATTTTGAATATACTGAAATGCCCAAGAGTGACAAGATGTCACCCGTAATATTTTGAAAACATTAAACGTCTTTTGAATTATAACTATCACTATGGTGAGGTCAAATCAATTTTAAAAAAAGGTAAAACGAATGCTGATTTGTGTGCTATTTTGTTTAAAAGCCTTTCGGCAGCCATTTTGGCCGCCATCTTGAATATACGAAAATGCTCAAGGGTGACAAAGTGGCACCCGGTGGTTTTTCAATAAGTAACATATGCTGAAGTACAATCAGTCGAGAAAAAAACTTAGGACGGCATTTCCAGGTCAAGTCAGCCCTCTGCCGGACTATACACCCTCAAATGAGTATTACGTTCCTGTGTATGTACACTGACACTTTCGTCAATATCTGTCATTTTCAAAATTTCTTTCATTGAATCTGAGTTGAGGATATCGCTTTTAAACTATTGGACATTAATAGCCCTAAGCCTTCAAATGAGTCAGTTTTCTGAAGGGTGGAGGTTTTTCTGCCTTTGCTCTGAAACCACACACAGAAATGGGCTTGAGAGATTTTGCCACTACTGTCAGATAGTCCAGGGTCTGTGACTTCGGTATTTGACACACAATCTCCTTTTTTCTTGTGATAACAACATCAAGAGTGTGTCCTCCTACATGAGTGGCTTCTTTGACATGCTGTTGAAAAACAAATGATTCAATTATACCAGGGATAATAAATAGACTATAGTCTATTTATTATCCCTGATTATACTGACGAAATCGACATTGTTCCTATCGTTTGAGATATCAAGATGAAGATTTAAAGAAGCTGGCAACCAGATTTGGCATTAAAGAAAGTAATTTGTAAATATATATATGTCAAACGCTTATATAAACGGGTAAGAATTAGTTTAGGGTAAGAAATTCTGTTTTAAAAATGCATTTTAATATAAAAAATATATATTGAGCTCTGGTGGGATTCGAACAATAAAGCAAAATAAGTCAACCACTTAGCCTACTCGACCACAGGGCTATTAACTTTCTTAAGTGTGTAGCGATGCTGAGTACATAATTCGGCTCGGGTTTATGTCTCTCCCCGTGATCAATTTCTGTTTCGTCTTTCGACACAACGGATAAAGCGATGGAAAATATCTAAAAATTTAAGATTTGAAGACTTTTCTTAATGATGTTTTTAGACTGGTCATATTTTTCTAATGCACGATAGTACTATACATTTTGTTTTATTTGAGTATTTTCTTTTATTTTTGCAAATACACCATCTGGTTGCGAGTCGCTTTAAATCCTTACAATGACACCGTTGACAAATTACGGATTTTCACGGAAATCACGGACACATATATTTTTATGCAATTTATATGTAATTTTTATATTTTTCATCAATATTACAATTAATTTGTCTTTTCTATTGTAATTTTAATTAATAACATCCGTAGCTCAAATAATTTCTATGATGACTTTTCTCAAAATAATCAGTGATTTCCGTGATTTTCCGTGAAAGTCTGTGCTTTAAACCAACAGTTTCAAAGATTTCCGTAATTTAGACAACCATTTCCGTGATTTAATCAAAGATTTTTCGTGATTCAAACAAGGATTTCCGTGATTTAGACAACCATTTCCGTGATTGAATAAAAGATTTTCGTGATTTAAACATGGATTTCCGTACAATGAATTTAGGGATTGAA
Organism: Gari tellinella; assembly: GCA_922989275.2. Classification (NCBI taxonomy): domain Eukaryota; kingdom Metazoa; phylum Mollusca; class Bivalvia; order Cardiida; family Psammobiidae; genus Gari; species Gari tellinella. The sequence continues at coordinate 90,913,524 of OV277860.1, forward strand.
GCAAACAAAGTAAACTAAATTTACTCATATTTATTTTAAAGAGACTCGCAACCAGATATAGCATTAAAAATAGTAATTTGTAAATATGTGACATACGCTTATATAAACGGGTAAGAATTAGTTTAGGATAAGAAATTCGGTTTAATAAAATGCATTTCAATAAAAAAAAAAATTGAGCTGTGGTGGGAATCGAACCTGTGACCCGGCATGGGCGGACATAAGTCAAAATGAGGACACCGCTTGACCCACTGGGCCACGGAACTATTCATAAATCCTGGATCGATTAAACGTATTTCAGTGGTAGGCGATAAAGAGTACATACAACTGCATAATTCGGCTCGGGTTTATGTCTTAGCCCGTGTTCAATTTCTATAGCAACTGTAGACGCTACGGATAAAACGATGGAAAATAACTATTAAAAACCCCAAGATTTGAAGACATTTCTAGAGAGTGTTTTTAGACTGGTCATATTTTTCCAATGCAAGATGCACGATAATGCTAGATCTACCCTCTTGGTTATATTTGAATATTTTATTTTTTTTTGCAAATGCACCATCTGGTTGCGAGTCGCTTGAATTAAGTTCTACACTGTAAACATTTTAATGTCTTTGACTTTTTGATTTGTCTTTCTGACAGTCTAATTTCTTGGAAAACGGGGAGAAACCAACCCTGGCATTTCGTGCATTGGAATGCGAACCCTTCATCAGGCATTCTGCATGTGCAGTGAACTGCAAAGATATAAGCCTGCCTGTATTGGCAGCTTCTTTTTACTGTTTGATGTGGAAATTCTACCATTTTACCTTTCTTAATACAATGCAATAGGTGAGATCGCATTGCATCATTGTCATACGCAATGTTCACGGGGTCATTTCCGTATGCCAATGTAACTGCGAAGGCTATCGCATATAGACCAAAGTCAATTGAATTTGGCTGGACGCCGTTGTTCATTATCTAGGCGCATATAAATATCCGAGTACAGCTGCGTACTTACTCCAGACGTGTACTGTTGTATAGGATTGTCAACAAGCTCATCTACATAGCAGCCACCCTGTATCTCCATCTGCTGCAGTATCCCTACCTAACCCTTTTCTGTCGCACATACATGTACAGACACAAATTCTTCCCTGTAGCCGTACGTCTAACCAGCTACAAGCACCCATCGCCACAGCCCAGACCTTGGGCAGCTTCAAGGAAGGCCTGGCCTCTCTGAACTAGACGCCCAACGCACCGATTTTCATCGTTTTTAGCTCACCAGAGCACAATTGCCCAATGTGAGCTATTGTGATCGCCGTCCGTCGTACGTCGGTGTCAGTGTCCGTGTCCGTGTCGTCTGTTCACTACTTGTTTCAAATAACTTCTTCTCTGAAATCAATGGCCCTATTTTAACCAAACTTGGTCAGATACATACTGTAGTTGAGAGCTTAAAAAACTATTAAAAAAAGTGGGTGGCCATCGGTCTTGTTCCATGGCAACCATGTACAATATCTAAAAAAAATCTTCTTCTCAAAAATGACTGGTTCGATTTCAACTTGGTCTCACCAAACTGTTTCTCAATTAATATACTTTCAAAATTGTTCAAAGATTTTTTATCCATAAAAAAACCATGGCCACCAGAGGGCGTGGTCATTTTCCGTATTTACATAACACAGTATGTAAACTCCGGTGTATACCTTCCGGAAGCTGCGATCAGCGAGCCGACAAAATGTCGCGAAATAAGCCACACTCAAGCGAAGCCAGTAAGATTTACCGTTATTTTACAGCCCTTTGTATACAAACAATTGTAATATATGGTCCAGTACACTTGCATGATAAATTATTTTCAGTTCACCAAATATCTTCAGAATCTGAAGCAAGATCTCTCTGAAATAAGCTTCTGATCACTGGCACCGCTTACCGACGCGCCGAAGAAGCGCGATTTAAAACTGTTCCAGTGACACCTATAGTAAATTTCTGCTATCACATTATTAATTATCACTCGCAGCGAGAATATATTAATGCACCTGAAGTGTCTGTTATTGAAACATAAACAGAAAAACACAACATAATGTGTTTTCTACAAACTGAAATGGTGTATGACTAGCTGCTTATTTATAAAAATTCACTGTATAACCAGCCGTGATTTCACTGTATGTTAGCTGTGATAAGATATTATGTCCTAGATTACCTTAGACGTTTTGGATGTCAAAGTTTCATTTTAATCCGATATTGTATGCATACCAGAGATGTCATTATGAGAACGAGACCTCAGCAATACAGTAACACACATGAAACAAACACCACTGGTCCCACAACAGGTGGTCGCATAGATCCTTATTAGTCTATGTTTGGGGTTTGCATCCCATTAATCAGAATCTGTTTGATGAAAGTTGATAAAAAAAAGAACTTGTATCACTTTACGTAATAATTTGGCCCGGACCTTCAAGCATGAATAAAGATTTAGGTAAGGCCTGCGTAATGAGATTGTGTATACTAGATACTACCGTCAGTACTTTGGGATGGACAGTAATTTTCCATAAACCGACTGGTGCCCAGTGTCCTACACAACAAGTTTTATATCCCTTGCTCTGTTTGTTACGAGTGCTGAGCTGTACAAACAAAATGAAGGAGTTAATTACAAAAAATGGACTCCATTGAACTTAACAACATTGCTAAAACTGGTGCAAGTCGCTACCAACTTTCAAAATTGCTACAAAGATATAGTACTTTTATAAGATCTTCCAACGGTTCTCCTGCCATAAACACTATATTTGGCTTATGTACAGGACTACCGAAAAGTAGAAAAAAATCTCTTCAAACAAAACGAACTCATACTCATTTACATCTGTTTGATTTCAATTACCATGGCCTTTGATATAGAAACAAACCCTGGGCCAGTAAGAGCAGATCTTTGTGGCATATGCTCGACAGTAGTAGGTTGGCATCCTGAGCGTGGCATCTACTGGGAGGAGTGTAGCACATGGTATCACGCACAATGTCAAGGTATGAGCACATTTGCATATGACTTTCACTCTGTCTTTAGGAAAGACCGAAAACGACGTACAGGAGGTGGAGTGTTCATCTTTGTTTCAAATAACCTGATAAGTGACTCTGTAGACATTCAGGCCAATTCCGAAATTATTTGGGCGCACATCAAGCTAAAAGGCAAGCAAGACCTGTATGTATGCAGTGCCTACCATCCAGACCGCGATTTCAGTGTGACTGAGGAGATTAGCCAGACTGTATCTACAATTGATAACTCAAAAAACACAATTATAATTGGCGGATATTTCAACCTTGGTGATATCAACTGGAAAACCCGCACTGTTCATTTGGGTGCCTCACACACTGAAGAGTGTAGTAAACTACTAGATTTTGCTGACGCTCACAACCTAGTGCAGCTGGTCCAAGAACCTACCCGTATCATTGACACAACTCAAAGCTGTCTTGATCTTTTGTTTATAACTCCTCCCTTGTGGACAATGTAAAAGTAATTCCTGGCTTCAGTGATCACCGCATACCATTCTTAGACATAACGTCCTGCCCCAGAATGAACTTCATACAAAGAAGGAAAATAAGCCTTTTTGACAAAGCAGACTGGATCAAGATCAAAAAGGAACTATCACTATTCAGTATTTTTTTTTTAAATTTACGTCGCTTTCAACAGTATTTCAGTCACATCGCGACGTCCAGCTAATTATAGGTGGAGGAAGACCCCATAAGTCCTTTATGCACTGTTTCAGGCACAAATCGGCAACTGGGTAGAACCACCGACCTTCCGCAAGCCAGCTGGAAGGCTTCCCCAGATGAAAAATCCGAACGACCCTACTGGGATTCGAACTCACAGCGGTGAGGAGCTTAGTGATGCAAGTCACAGTGACTATACCACTAGGCCACGGAGGCCCCTCACTACTCAGTAATAAACTTAAAGCCACAGCACACAGGTTAAGCGTCCAAGAACTATGGGATAGTTTCACAACTAAACTCGAACAGCTAACAGACAAATACATTCCATCACAATTCGTCAACGGTAAACAACACCTGCCATGGATTGACTCAGAAATAAAAACAACTAATCAAAAAGAGGGACAGACTTTACGCTAAAATGAAAAAAAGCAAAACCAGCACCCTAAATCCCAAGCTGAAACAAATAAAAGCTCTCATTCAAAAGAAAACACGATCATCATACTGGAACTATGTCAAATAATATTGTGTGTGACCCTTCTGAACATAAACAGGGAACCACAAAAAAGTTCTGGAGTTTCATAAAAGGCATGAAAAAGGATTCGTCTGGAGTAGCCCCATTAAGAGAAGAGGGATTCTTGAAATCTAATTCCAATGACAAAGCAAACATTCTAAACCGCCAATTCTCTTCTGTATTTACAAAACCTGATGATGACCCTCTTCCAGATCTAGGAAACAGCACAAATCCATCTATGAAAAACATCAAAGTCACTGAAAACGGGGTTAAAAAGTTACTCCTTAATCTTAAACAACATAAAGCTGCCGGCCCAGACAATATTAAACCCAGCATACTTAAATAATGTGCATCAGAAATCGCTCCCGTCATGACCATCATCCTCAATAAGTCACTACTCACTGGACAAGTCCCATCAGCTAGCATGGAATCAAGCCTACGTCACCCCAGTATTTAAAAAAGGAGAAAAGTTTCAGGCAAAAAAACTACCGCCCAATTTCACTGACCTGCATAGCCTGTAAACTACTAGAACACATAGTTGTAAGCAACACCATTGACCACCTTGACAAACATAACATCTTAGTAGACAACCAACACGGCTTTCGTTCACGCAGATCTTGCGAAACCCAACTAACAGGCTTCCTACAAGAACTTACACAATCAGTCAAACAGGGGCAAGTCGACGTAGCTGTAATGGACTTCAGCAAGGCTTTCGATGTAGTTGACCACAAAAGACTCCTCCTCATTACCTCAAACTAAATCATTACGGCATAAGGGGAATTACTCTAACATGGATCCAGGCATTCCTTGGCAACAGAACACAACACGTGGTTGTTGATGGATCCTTCTCAACAGAAGTCACTGTAGACTCTGGCGTACCACAAGGCTCCGTGTTGGGCCCTCTTCTATTTCTTCTCTTCATCAATGAGCTTCGCTCCAGTGTTACTTCAAATGTCAGACTCTTTGCAGATGACTGTTTTGTGTACAGGAAAATCAGGTCTGACACAGACACACTTACCCTGCAGGAGGACCTGGACAACCTGGAGAGATGGGAGAGAAATGGAAGATGGCTTTCAACGTGGACAAGTGCCATATCCTTCACATTACAAAGGCGGCTGGAAATATCACTAAGACCTGTTACACCCTCCACAACCAGCCACTATCTACAGTACCTCAAGCAACTTACCTAGGCTTTGAAATATCTTCAAACCTCTCCTGGACACCACATATAAACAAGATAACTAGTAAAGCCAGTCAGAGCCTAGGTTTCCTAAGACGAAATTTCCATTCAGCTAGACTAAGACGGCAGCATACAAATCAATAGTTAGACCAACCTTAGAATACAATTCATCAGTCTGGGACCCATACCAAATCTGTGACATCCAAAAAATAGAAAAAGTGCAAACAAGAGCTGCAAGAGCTGCAAGGTTTGTTACAAATAACTATTCTAAAGATCCAGGCACCGTTACTGAAATTCTAAATAAACTACAATGGGATTCTCTCCAAGACAGCTTAGTCGCCTTAGTCTCTTCTATAAAATGCAAAACGGCCTAGAAGACTTAAGACCTCAATACCTAGTACCTCACACAAGACCTTCTAGACACTACCATAACCTATCTTACCAAATACCTCACTCGAATTCAGACTATATTAAATATTCTTTCTTCCCTAGGACTACGGTCTAAACATTGACAATCGTCAGAATAATCTGTTTTGTAATGTATAAAGAGCACATTGCATGAATATTCGTTGCCTTTATTTGATAAATTCCCATATAACAATTTAACACAACGAACTGGTTTCGTAACGGATTCAGAGATCTCAGCTAGTCATACAGTTTTTCCATTATAAATCGCAGCTAGTTATACAGTCGTATTGCAGCTGGTCATACAGTAAATGAAAGTAGGTCAAATTTATTTGTGACGAAGTTTTCGTGTAAAATTCACATTTTTCCATGGAATATTATACTTTTCAGGTAGGTGTTTCATTCATTTTGCCATTTCTATTATGTGTGGTGCGGAAATGCTTCAATTGACAGAATTTATGATACTTTTTGAAGCACCTGTTCGTTTTCTCTTGATACGCAGCGATGATCAATCAAAGATTTAACGTTTATTTATCATATCATTGTAGGAAGAGCTATGTGGAATGTTTTTAAACTGTATCACCATCGTAGATTGTGTATTTAATATAAGCTAGCGTGTTCTGTTATGGCAAACTTACTTGTCAAAGTGGTCGGAGTCAATCTGTCAGACAAACTATCGGTAAATATCTCGCTTCGCTGATCGCAGCTTCCGGAAGGTATACACCGGAGTTTACATACTGTGCATAATATTGACAACTAAAGTCGAAACTTTTAAAATCATCTTGTCAATAGCCATAAGTCCTAGAACAACCAAATTCATATGTAGCATCATGTTGTGAACCTTTACCGACATTGTTCAAATAATGACCCCGAGTCAAAAATGGCCCCGCCCTGGGGCTTATCAGTTTTTCATAAGAAAACATTTAAAAGTCTTCTCCTCTGAAATCGTAAGGCCTAGACCTTTTATATTTGGCATATAGATTTGCCTTATGGACCTCTACCATGATTGTTCAAATCATGACCCCAGGTTCAAAAATGGCCCCATCCCGGGGTTTATCAGATTTACATAGACTTATATAGGAAAACCTTTAAAAAAATCTCTGCAGACGCAAGGCCAAGAACTTATATATTTGGCATCTAGCTTTACCTAATGTTCCTCTGCTAAAATTGTTCAAATCGTAACGCCCGGGTCAAAATTAGGCCTTCCCCGGGGCTTATCATTTACATAGACTTACACAGGAAAACATTTAAAAATCTTCTTCTCTGTAACCGTAAAGACCAGATCTTCGATATTTGGCATCTAGCAGTGCCTTATGGTCCTCTACCAAGATGGTTCAAAGTATAACCCCGGGTCCCAAATTGCCCTGCCCCGCCCCGCCCCGCACCGGCTGTGACTGTAAATCCGACAGGTGGTTGTTGATGGTGAAAAGTCGAAAGCGGTGCCTGTAAAGTCAGGAGTACCCCAGGGAATAGTCCTTGGCCCACTCTTGTTCTTATGCCATATCAATGACTTACCAGATTCTGTCAAGTCCACTGTCCGTTTGTTTGCAGATGACTGTCTCTAATACCGTGTCATCAAAAGCATAGAAGACCAGCTGAAACTCCAAAATGACCTCCTTCAACTAGAAATTTGGGCTAAAACATGGGGAATGAGATTTAACGCTAAGAAATGCTAAGTCATGAATATCAACTGTAAAAACATCACACTTCTACCAACTTGACAAGCACCTACTCGAACAAGTACCTGAAAACCCCTATCTAGGTATTACGTACTATCTCTGACGACCTTAAGTTTGAAACCCATATTAGTAAGATTGCTAACCGAGCCAGCTCCACTCTGGGTTTTCTTAAGCGCAATCTAAAGCACTGTCCTAAGTCCTGTCGCAAGCTATCATACCTAGCATTAATAAGATCTACTCTGGAATATAGCTCCATTATCTGGGATCCCCATTTACAGAAAGACATTGACAGGCTTGAAGTTGTACAAAGAAGAGCTGCAAGATTTATCTCTGGGGACTACCGCTCCAGATACACAGGCTGTGTCACTAATATGCTGCAAGAACTGAACTTGCCACTACTTCAGGACAGACGTAAACCGAACAGACTGGTGTTCTTCTATAAAGTGGTTGAGGGCCTAGTGCCGGCTTTACCCTGTCATGACTATTTGACCCCTGTGCGTGCTAAACGTAAAATAACAGCTATGTCCTTCAAAGACTTTAAAACTGATGACATCATTGATAGACAAACCTTAAACCATTCTAAGTACTTTAAACCGATTCAGTGCAAGTCAGAACTCTACAGACAGTCATTTTTAACAAAGACAATTATAGACTGGAACCATCTGGAAGAAAGCGTTGCGTGCGCGCAGTCAGTAAACAGCTTTAGAACAGCTGTCCTTAAGTGGGACTAACTTAGTTTCCCTGCTCTCTGTTTCAATATGTTTAATATTCATGACTCTACATAGCAGGTATCATAATAAGAGTGATCAATGAATCAATGCCTAACTCTACAGTGGTCAGTGCTACTCTGTGATTGGTCAGTGGGCGGTACCAACACAGTGAGTGACTGGGCTTATCAGCAAGCAAGTCTGTTAGACTGTAGTAAATGTAACATCTCCCTTTCTTTGAAATGTTTGCTAAACACAGGTATAAGTGTTCATGTACAGTCATTAAGTATCCACCTGGGTTACTGCTGATAATTAATTGTCTGTCAGTATTACACTGGTAGTCCTGTTCACTTGAAAGAATCAACATTTTCTCACGGTATCCATTTGTAGGTGAACTGTTAATAATAATCTACAAAAATCACATACAATAATAAACAAGATTCAAAGATACAGCAACACATGTCTTCTTTACACGGAAACAGGAAACATAGATTATTTACAGATCCAGCTTTTGAGGGATCTTGACATTTCTGCCTGATCTCGATGTGTAATTAACCCTATCTTCAGCTTTTTCAGACTGCTTTATTGGGCTTTTGACTGAGTGCGAAAGTTCATGGAAAATTGAATTGCCTGTCAGGGGTGTATTTGTACTGGGTGTATTTTCTGAAGTAGAATTTGATTGGCTTGATTTATCAGCAGGTGACTGATTTAACTGACCGGTACATATGGGTATATTCTGATAAGATATGGGAAACTCTGTGGGAAATGGAGTTGCTTCTGACTTGAATATGTGCTTCCTATTTCGCCTGTAAACACCATCGTCCTCCGTTTTAACAACATATGACCTATTGTGAACTTTGCTTTGGACAACAGCTGGGAACCAGCGTTTACCTTGCCTAACCCATAAAGGACTGTTACGGTACTCTAAGAGTGCTAAGTAGGGATCTTGCCCAGACTGTTTTGCTTTTGTGAACAGAACCTTAACTGTTTTGACCGTAATTTCGGCCAACCCATTTCCGGAAGAATGACCTGGGGAAGACGTAACGTGTCTAAAGTCGTACTGTTGTGCAAATGCTTTGAACTCAACTGGGTCGTAGCATGGGCCATTATCAGATTGAACAGTTTCCGGAATGCCGTGGCGGCTGAAGTAACCTTTCAATTTATCAATAACTGTAGCTGACCGCGAGTTTGGGATGTGACTGACTTCAAAGTATTTGCTGTAGGCGTCTACTAACAAAACATAGTCACTGTTGTTCCAATGAAATAGATATGTGGCACAGTGCTGCCATGGCCTATCAGGTACATTGCTCGGCTTGAGTGGCTCTTTTGCATTTGCGGATCTATGCTCTAAACAAATTGGGCAATTAAGCACTAAAGCTTTTATGTCTGTGGACATGTTGGGCCAAAACAGAACTTCTCTTGCACGCTGTGTACATTTTTCAATTCCTAAGTGAGCTTCATGAATTTTCTCTAACATCATGGGTCTGAGTTCCTTAGGAATAAGGATGTTGGTACCTTTCAAGATTACGTCATCAACTACTGACAATTCATCTCTATAATTCCAATAGTCCAGTAACCTGCTGGGGCATTGTGATCTGTCGTTTGACCAACCTTCTAAAATAACCTGTGTGAGCAAATTCAATTGCGAGTCAATTTTTGTTGCAGCTCTAATTAGCTCCATTTTCTTGTCACTAACTGGCAAGTTTGACATAACAGCGTGAATGTGCGTGTCTAAACCTTCTGCAATTTCTGGGTATGTGTAAGGTAAAAATTTGCGAGACAGCGTGTCTGCTACAGGGATCTGTTTACCTGGGACAAAAACTAACTCAACGTCATATTTCTTCAACTGCAGCAGCATGCGTTGCAAACGTGGGGGGGGGGGGGTGCAGAATGTAAGCCTTTTTTCCAAATTGCCAAAAGTGGTTTATGATCTGTTTGACATTTGATGTGTGTACCATAGACATATTGGTGAAATCTTTTGCAACCAAAGAGAACAGCATACAATTCTTTTGTTATTTGTGCATAATTGACCTCTGTTTGGTAGAGTGATTTTGAAGCAAACGAGACAGGTTTGTCATCTTGCATGAGAACTGCAGCTAGACCATATTTGGAAGCGTCTACCTGTAATGTAATCTCTTTATTTGGATCATAATAGGCTAGAATAGGACCAGGATTTTGTGTTATTACATGTTCACGTCCTGAAATGCTTTCTGCTGGGGTTTGTCCCATGAGAATTTCTGAGAGTTTGGGTGCAAATCTTTGCAGATAGGGGACCATTCCCAGAACAGTTTGTAGTTCTGACTTTGAAGTATGGGGTGGCATTTCTTGTATGGCCTTGACCTTTGCGGTATCCATTTTTAACCCGTTTGAGCTGAGAATGTGACCAAAGAATGGAATCTCGCACTTCCCTATTTCTGTTTTGTCAGGGTTAAGTTTGATACCCATCTCCCGACACCTTGACATTAACATGTGGAGATTGCGATCGTGATCGGCGTGATCCTTACCAAATACTACAATATCATCCACAATTGTCCTTACACCGGTCAAGTGTTCGAGACACTGGTCCATTTTCTCTTGAAACAGATCATGTGCATTGATTAAACCAAATGGCAAACGTTTAAATCGAAATCTTCCATAGGGACTGTTGAATGTGGTTAAGTATGACGACTTTTCTGTGAGCTTAATCGACCAATAAATAAATACGAAAGACTCAAACAGGAAACGCAACACAAACAATACACCCACCTCTCAAGCAGAACACACACCCAGTCATACCATAACAAACACACACACACACACACGCACACTCTCATTCCTTCATCTACACACTAAATAGAAAACAACACGCAAGACAAACATAAAGCAAAGTGAACATAGGAGCCCGCCTTGGTACGGTCAGTAGCAATCAATAATTAATTATAAATTAATCATTAACTACCACTGGGGGGTTAAACCTGGGTTTAGGGGCGCCCAACCTCACACTTATCTCCTATATTCACCTATAAAGACGAACAGTGTACATAAAATATAAACACTGTTCCACAACCCCACAACCCGCTTCATGCATCTAATTTTGAGAAGACAGTAGCGTTTGACAGTTCGGGCAAAATGTCATCAAGCGTTTTGTTTGGGTAGTGGGGTCTCTTGATTGCATCTTTGAGGTTTTTCGGGTCTAAACAAATTCTCAATGATCCATTTGATTTCTCTACCGTGACCAAACTATTAACCCAATCTGTAGGTTCTGTCACTTTGCAAATGACATCTTGATCTTCCATGCGATCAAGTTCCAACTTCAGTTTGTCTTTGATAGCGACAAGGACTTTGCGAGGGGGTGTACGACTGGCATGGCGTTTTCACGCAAGTGTATTTCACTCTCACCTGGTAACAGACCAATACCTGTGAAAATATCTAAGTATTTGGAGACAACATCGTCTTTTGTCAACGGTGCACAAGAAGTACGTTCTTGGCTGGGTGAATTTGAATTCATAGCAAGGACTAGTTTGATCAAATTCATTTTGAGGCATTTCTGTAGACCTAGAATGGGACTTGACCGTGACTTAACAATGTAAAATTCTTCATTGTATGTCTGATCATCATACCTGCAAGGTATGCTGATGTAACCCACCACGATGAGTGGTTTGCCATCATAGGCAGTGAGGCGTTTCTGAGGAATTACGGACGATTCGTCAAAGTGCAAACTCGTCAAAAAGGCAATATATAGTAATGGCAAAAGACGATTCGTCAAAAAGGATTTTGTGTTGGGGTATATACTAACCTGTTTAATATATATAAAAGAATACTTTTTTGTTAAATATTTAGGTTTATATTGGTAAAATTTGCAATAATCGAGAAGTTGATATGGATTTTCTAGCATTTAAAGTTGTAACATAAATTACTAGATCTAAATATATGTAAGATAAATATTGATGTCGATTTGTCAAAATAAAATTTAAACTTTTGATCTAGAGTGTACATTTTATTTAGTGTTTAAGTATAATTGATATATAAGAGAAAGGTTAGGCTTAAATCAGGACAAAAGTAATGCAGAAATCAGCTATGCCCTCGTCCATACATTAAGCAAATATCCCGTGCCTTATCCTTGATAGAATGTGTTATTTAAAAATCATTTAAAAAATTGAGTCTGGATATATATATGGTTTAGACCCTGATCTTATGCTAAAATTAACACAGAAGCAATGCTTTAATAAGAAACGGTAGATCTCTAGCGCCACGTGCAAATAACTTTAATTGGCTGGGCAATGTTGTTAATCTGGTGTGAAAAGTTGATCGATTGGCAATTACTCAACTTGCTATATCTGCACTGGTATTAAACTGTTAAAACAACAAACCAATTAATGTAACCATCATAGGCAACAGTACACTGAAATGAATTGCTCAGTGATCAAACATGTGTCGAACAGTTTGGATACTGGTAAGAACTTATCTGATAGCGCGAAGCCTTATGATCATGGTCTACACTGTCTGGCAGTTTGCACCATAATGTAAATCTGTAGATGATAAACATTTAGTTTGTTAACAGCGAAGACCCGAACCAAAGGGCTCCCGGCAGTGTTTGATTGCTCTATATAGATTAATACATTGTCATTTTGCACGATTTTATTGTGTACCTTATATCTGATTGCGCCGAAGCCTTAATTATGATCAGGGTCTACGTACACAATTTTAAATGAAAGTTTGCCCTTAGAGATCGAATATATTAGAAAAGAGAAGTTTATATATTAATACTATTTTAATTCCTATCTGGAATATCGTGATATTAAATCAGTATACAAAAACCTTTTTGACGAGTTGACTACCCTTTTGTACTATAATTCCTTTTTGACGAGTTGACTACCCCTTTTGTGCTATAATTCCTTTTTGGCGAGTTTGTTCTTTGACGAATTGTCCATCACCCTTTCTGAGAATGTTTAAGGGGACCTTTTATGCCAAGAGTCATATACAAAGATTTGGGCAGGACATTGACTTGTGCACCTGTGTCTATTTTCATTTTAATACAGGTTTTTCCTACTAATACACTTGCGAAAGCTTGGTTTGAAGAGACATCATGGTCAATGGTGTCAACAAATAAGTTTTGAGCGTTACAACCGAGATCATCAGATAAGTCAAAATTATTTACCTCATTGACCTTTGAGTCGCTGTTCTTTTCCCGACACATTTTCGCAAAGTGGTTCACTTTGTTACAATACAGGCACACTTTGCCTTTTGCAGGGCAATTGTTTTTGTAGTGTTTGTTCCCACAGTTTTCACAGCACTTTTCCTGGCGGTGTGGGATCCTTGCTTGTCCTTGTCTACTAGGTTGGGCACGCGTCGTTCCTGACGGTCTGGGTATTCCTTCCCTAGACGTCCCGGTTTGCGATGTACATGTATTGCACTTATCGCTTGGTCACTAGCAGTAATTTGTCGCACCTGAGACTGACTGAGTTCATATGTGCGTGCAATGTCTACACAGTTCTCCAGGGTTAAGTCCGAGCCTTCATTTATCAGTTTTTCTCTGATTTTATTGTTTTTTATTCCAAAACAATGTGGTCCCTGATCATTTCATCAGTCATCCCATTTGGGTAGCCACAATATTTGATTAATAGTTTCAATTCAGTCACGAACGCTTCAAATGGCTCTCCGTCCTGCTGAATGCGGGATTTAAACCTATATCGGTTGTATATCCGGTTTGACTTTGGCGCACAGTACTTTTCAAATGCACTGTAATAGTGCTTAATCCCTTTCTTCTCCTCTTCTGTCAATGTCATGGCTGAGAATATTTGTCGTCCCTTGTCACCAACCCATAACATAAAGTAGTTACAGTGCGCTTCCTCAGATTTTTTACTGAGGGGTCCTCCAAACATGAATTGTGCGTGCTCTTTAAAACGCTTAAAGGCAGCTGGCAAGTCCTGCGACTCCCAGTCCATTCGTGGGTTGTTCTGTGAATCAATTTTTTAAGATGAATGTTATTTCACAAAGACGATTCTCCACAAATGTCACACAAACTTATGTGCATCTATATTAATCCATTAGTTTGAAATTTAAGTTTTCTTCTGTCACCATGTTTCAATATATTTAATGTTCATGACTCTACATAGCAGGTATCATAATAAGAGTGATCAATGAATCAATGCCTAACTCTACAGTGGTCAGTGCTACTCTGTGATTGGTCAGTGGACAGTACCAACACAGTGAGTGACTGGGCTTATCAGCAAGCAAGTCTGTTAGACTGTAGTAAATGTAACACTCTCTACCGTTGCGAGGAATGGTAATTACAGTACTGCAGCGTATTTATACAGATACACTGAGATACAGATACAGAACTATATTCAGATTCAGAAAAAGTCCGAGTTGAGATGTTTCGAATTGACTCGGACCGCGTTAACTACCTGCTTTTCAAGAGTTATGGTCATTTCGTACCCACGCCTTTGCGTACCCTATTTTTTTGGTCATTTCGTACCCCATATTTTTGGTCATTTCGTACCCTTTCAAATTCACTAGTCATTTCGTACCCATATTTTTGGTCATTTCGTACCCTCGAAAAAATTATTGTTTATTACATATATTTCATCATTTTTATGCAAAATTTAATAAGATATATGTTAGATCAAGACACAGGTACTTGACACATACTTTATTTTCTATGAACCCCCTCCCCCCTTTCAAAAAAAAAAAAAATTATTTTTTACTATACTTCTATTATATATACAAGGTAAACAGCGCAATTCAACACCTAGTCTTTACTATCGACTTAAACTGATGCTAAAATAGACTCGATCGCCTATATTCACTTGTGGTACCCTCGGGAAATGATTAATTTATCAATATCTACTTTTTATTTCATCAAATTCCGTCAAATAACGCCACAGTACGTGAATTATAACGAAAATGTGCATCAAAAAGTTTTATGTCGTTTTCACGGTACAGATTTTATTGCCCAAAATAAGGGGTAATCTAGTCTGTTTGCACATTTAACGGCCTTTGCGGCCTTTTTTTAAAAGAGGATGGTGGTGTTAATAGATAATAAAGTATGTGTCAAGTACCTGTGGATCGGGTAATATTTCTGCTCAGAAATGAAAAAAAAAATCTTATTCTGTTAGTTTCATAATTATTTGAACAGTTATCAAATCCAGTAGTAACTTCGAATCCATATGTTTGGTCATTTCGTACCCATCCCATAAAAGGTCAAATACCAACTTTTACCAAATGTGAAACGTATTTAATGAATGGAAAAAAGAATTAACAAAACAAGAATCTATAAAAAATATTTAATAGACTTTTGACAGCTATATAGACATGAACAATACAGGAAAACCTCTCCTTTACGACCACAAAACTACGACGGCTAATTGGTTTTATGAAAGACAGGTAACAATTTATAGCTGTTTGACAGTCAAACAGGAGCTTTCTGTTTTCCTGTCACCTTGCTTTAAGCAGTCACCTGTATCAAACCCCTAATAACTAACACAATTTTAGTGGTCGTAATAGTAAGGTTTTACAGTACTAGTATAAAAGCATACTAAAATAACAGGGAAGATTGTTAAATACGGGAAAAGACGTCATAAGGTAATGTATTTAAGGCAGGTGGCTGTTTAAAGCAAGATTAAAATAAAGCTGGTCAAATCTCCTTTAGAAGATTTTAAATAATATTCTTCTTGGTTTAAGCACTCATCTGTTTTTATATTTATCAAATATACATCTTCTTAGTGGTGGTAAATAATCACATTTCAATGAAGACTCCTCTAGAATCCTTCTATTTAACTTTGCTGTTTAATATACCCATTACCTCATGAATGCTTCTAGGTTTGAGGACGGGTGACCATTTAAAACAGGTTGAAAGAAAAACAGACGCATTCTGTTTTACTCTCAGCCTACCATCTGCTTAGTTTTCAAACTCTGTATCATGGTACATGTTCACGAATTATATTTTTTTTTAACTTTTTTCTTCAGAAGAAGATAAAATTAAAATGTGCTAAGAGGTTCATGTACATGTATATAAATTATGTGTTCATTGGTTTAAATATGAATAACCATTTCCTCCCTCAAACTCCAAATAGACAAATCTAGTTTCCAAATTGAGTCTAGTCTATTGCAGGTTGAAGCAGGTTGAAATAAAAGCAGAATGCGCCTTAAGTGCATTCTGCTTTATTTTCAGCTTGCTTTAAGATGCTATCTGCTAGGCCTGTTGGTTTCTGTAGTTGCTTTCTGCGTTAACCTTAACCCGCACTAAGCTGACATAAAATCTCTATAAAATGTAGCTGCTTAATGCGGTATAAAGGTAATGCAGATGGCTTCCATATGAGCCTTCTGCATTACTTTTATCCCACATTACTTCCATCCCACATCATGCTGTTACCCTTGTATTATAAGAAAGGGACAAAGGAATTAATTGGTTTCAAGTGAAGGCAATCTACCAGTTTATGCGATACAAATATAAGACAATCATGATAACATAGCGATGCACTTTTTAATATTTGGTTAAAATCTGGTTAAAAACAAACCAGGAATAAACTAATAATTGACATTTTTATGCTGCTACACTTATAAGTGTCGTTCAGTGTATGTTTTAAAGCAGTCAAACAGTTTGGATTCTGAACAGTCGTCGCGTTACTTATAATTGTCCTCGTGTATTTTTAAGACTACATGAATTTACATGTAGGCTTATCTTTCTACGAAGTCGAGTACATCGACGTCGGAGAGAGATCCAACCTGTATGTTATACGGACATTAGTCCTACCGAGATTGAACGATAGTTAAATGAGTGACAATGGCTTGTACATACGGCATATTTCTATTTGCCAGTGTTAACTTTGTTACTGTGGATAGAGTGATGGAATACAGAACGAATGTATTAACCCATTTTCCCATAAATACGCCTACCTACGCCTTTAAATTACTCATATACTGAAGAAAATAAATCCACTTGATATAGACGAGAATATGTATCATAAAGCGTTTTACTATATCCTAGCAGATGATAGCTTAAAGCGGACTGAACGTGAAGCAGAGTGCGCTTTAAGCGCATTCTGCCTTATTTTCAACAGGTTTTAAGTGATAACCTATATTGAATACTAGATACAGGCTACAGGGTAATGGGTTAAGGAACGAATCAGAACTTTGTAAATATCTATCTTTACCCTTATCATGCTGAATTAGTCTTTTACTGCTCCATTTCTCGACTATTTTATATTTAATTTAAACGATTCGTTCAGTACTCGATAACATTTTGAACTAGATGGTAAACAGCTTGGATGCAGTTGAGACGCCGATTTACTCGGCCTCCTAACTCCACCTAAACTGTTTGCATACGGTAGCACGATCGCGCCTGATGAGACAAGGGTAAATTTGATGTAAGTTTTGTTGAGTGTTTGTTGATAGGGTGATAGACACAAAGAGTGATCATGTAGGAGAAATTATTTAAGTTATACAATCTTTAGGTACTATCCACTGAAGCATTGCCTTCATTCCCCCCAAATAAACGAAAATAAACAAAATCAAGAATACAGTCAGTAGATATACTCCTTATCAAGATATTGTTTGGAATTATACTAGTTCATACTACTATTAGTACTTTATATAATATGAACTTTAACACGCCATTTGGTCACGTAACATTAACAATTTGATGTATAACAATACCTCGTACTGCATGTTTGTATGCCAGAGATGTAATAAAAGATTTGTTCTGTTCTGTTCTGTTCTATCACACACATAATCCAAGGTGTGATGATTGACTCATCAATAAAAAGGCAAACTGACAAATAAACTAATAAAGAAATAAACTGATAATTAATCAAGTCAAGTCAAGTCAAATCATTTTATTCGGCATAACATGATACATGTCTGTTGCCTTACACTAGGCGGTTGATAAACATGCAAAAAGCATTAAGAAGAGAGTGAACATCATTTTAAACATACAGGGAGATTATTGCTATAAATAAACAAGGTGTCTAAATAAACGTATGTATTTGTTTCCCGACCAGGCATCGACATTGATGTCTGGTTTGGCTCCAAATCTAGTTGAATACTTTTTTTGCACTTAATTCTTTTTTACTTGATATTCATGATATAACTAGCAAAAAGAATATAACATATATACTGGCCTTTGATCGGTGATACTAACGTAATCTGATCAAGTTCCGGTATAAATGCATCTCGAAACAAATGCGATATACTGACATAATACTTTGAATAAATTAAGGTCTTTACAATATCACAAAATAACAAGATATAATTTTGCTACGATAACCAATCTGCTGGTTCTAGTTTTAAGGTTGGTTCAATATTTTCAACTTACAGTTATATTTCGATCATAATTCTTTTCATTCTTTAGCGTTACAATAGGTTTAAGTCCTGATAAGACGACACAGTTGTTTTCGTCTTATCAGAATCAAAGCCAATTGAATTCGAAATTGATCTGCATTTTCATACTGAAAATTGACATTACTATATTTATGATTGAACATAACAAAATGAACAATATGTACACATATATATAACAACACTATCTAGTCAATCAATCCTGTGACAATAGCTCGGATTATAGTGATTTCCATGTCGGACATGGAATATTTGGGAAATATCGTGACTATGTGGTGAGTACTAATTATTAGAATAATTTATTTGTAATGCAATGGATGTAGTCAACAAAGCATTTATTTGTTATCAATTAACGCAGTCATGATTCCTGTTAAATTTTAAACTTTTATACAAAGTGATGTAGATCTACAACTGTTCAAATAATTATGAAAACAGCGATATAAATATATTTTTTCATGATATATATTTGATGGATATAAAGACAGACGATTGCTGAAACCAAGAATACTAACATAAATATTTCATATACAAGAGCTTAGAGCATCTTTATTTTATCAAACAGCCACCTGCATCAAATACCGAATAGTTTTATCTCGTACTGGGGTTTTCCCTTCTTAAGCAATCTTCTCTGAATTTTATAATGTTTGTTTTTTATATATACTAGTACGGTAAAAACTCACTATTACGAACACTAGAATTGTGTAAATTATTAGATGTTTGAGACAGGTGACTGCTTAAAGCAATGTGGCAGTAAAACAGAAAACTCCTGTATGAGCTTTCTGTTTTACTGTCAAACTGCTTTAAACTGTTACCTGTATTTCAAAGAAACCAATTAGCCATCGTATTTTTGTGGTCTTAAGAGAGAGGTTTTACTGTAATGTGCATGTTCCATTCATTAAATACGTTTCCGACACTTGGTAAAAGTTGGTATTTGACCTTTATGGGGTGGGTACGAAATGACCAAACATATGGGGCGTGTACGATTATCAGTTCCAGAACTGTTTGGAACGATTCCATGGAATTAGTAAATCAAATAGAAACGGAATTGAACCCTTGCAAATATGGTAGTCTGGTTCCCTACTTATTACAACTTTGCTGTCGAAACGTTCGTAAATTGTGCCGGGAACCATGATGATACGTCACAATTCTGCTCACACCACCTCCTCGGGCAGAATTGATAGAACAGTTCTGGAATTGAATTCCGGACCATTCGATTTCGATTCCGTCAATCCGGAAGATTCCGGACTGATAAACGAACACGCCCATGGATTTGAAGTTACTACTGGATTTGATAACTGTTCAAATAATTATGAAACCAGCAGAATAAGATTTTTTTTTTTCATTTCTGAGCAGACATATTACCCGATCTAACATATATCTTATTAAATTTTGCATAAAAATGATGAAATGTATGTTATAAAAAATATTTTTTTCGATGGGTACGAAATGACCAAAAATATGGGTACGAAATGACTAGTGAATTTGAAAGGGTACGAAATGAGCAAAAATATGGGTACGAAATGACCAAAAAATAGGGTACGAAAAGGCGTGGGTACGAAATGACCAGTTCCCTTTCCAATTGGTGTAAATTTTATATCATGTTAAAAATTACGGCACGCCGAGGTTTGCGGCTGCGCATGTTTTAAATTCTGTATCCGGTTATAACTTCCGACAAAAAGGCATCAAATCAACAAAACTATATCAAAACTAACTGTTGAATCAGACTGAGATTTTCGTTTCAATTGGGTTTGAACATGGCAGCGTTATTTGCTTGCACAAAATGTCACAGTAGACACCCGTTTGAAAGTCTTTCAAAGTCAGAACAACTGTGTAAAGTAAGTGAGTTTTGGGAAGGTCAGAGCCTCCAGTTAATTTTGTATTTTAAAGTTGCTTAGAATAAATACAGGGCCTCAGACAAGAGCGAATGACCAAATTTCAGTGTTGTGCCAATCCATCCTCTTTTTGCCATTTCTACTGAGTGGTCACCACAGATTTTGCCGATTAATGGTCGTTTTGTCAGCTGACTGGTGATTTCGCTGGTGACAGTTGTTTCATCCAGGAAATTATACACTCACGGAATTACAACCTTGCGCTATATCGCAAACCTCATGCGGCGTACACAACTTCGCGAGACAAAAGATCATGTCTATATGTCGAGGGCTTGGTGCAAAACTAGTGTAACTCCTTCACAATTGTGAAGGAGTTACAATAGTTTTGCACCAAGCCCTCGATGTAGTCCATACGATTAATGTCTATATCGAATATCGCTTAGGCTCCTGGTTTGGTACACTTCAAACAGGAGCTCGTCATTCGCAGTCTAATTGCACTGAACCGGCCAATGCAAGTACACTCCTATGACATCCATGAGCTATGCTGGCGGGGACTTGTGTGCCCTGGTACCGCCACGAAAGCCAGACAGGTCAGGATAAAGGAACGAAAGTAGTGTTTTAGCTAATGCGGAATGGCGGGGTGGCCCGCCCTTTTGATCCGCCCTTTTTCCGGTGTAAGGATCCGCCCTAGTGCCCCTATTCTGTGCCCTTATCCATTTGATATAGACCGCCCCGCTGCCCGGAGCGATACCACTTACTGTCGCTAATCCCATTATTGCCAATCAGTGCAATGCGACACGCGCGTGTCATAGACAATATCAACAATTATAGTGTGTAATCGACCGATACACATATGTACCTGGTGTGGTACCCCGCATAGCGAGAGTGTACGACTGAAGCCGGATTAAATCGAAACGCATGTTGACCTCGTTGAAAAACAGAATATACGACACCCTTTTCCCTAAATTTAAACATTCATATGATTATTATCCATTATGAAGACTGAAAAAAAAAATCACAGATTAAAACGCAAACGCGAGTCGGATCTTGGAAAAATATGCTCGATACAGGGCCAATAAAGAATGCTCGACGAACGAACATTTTAGGTGAATAAAGATCTAAAACCGAAATTAATTTTCTTAGAAGGAAATACTTTCCATACAAATCTTTATTAATATTCACGTACCAGAAACGAACAGTCTTCCAAATTTCGGAAATGGAACATTCAAACGCGCACCGTGCTTCGAACTTTTACACAAGATGTCTTTACTCGTTTTATTGGCTATAAGAAAGGTAATTCCCCACATCTTTTTTTTAAACATCCAATGAATGTAGATGTTATATACACCCATTTAGAAAGACAGTATTGATGATTGACGTGAAATTAACAAATTACATCTTACAGGTGTATATTTCACTGGAGTTTCGGGAAATAAGTTACGACCGAGAGAGGTTTGGTTGGTTTGATAACATCCGTTTCTGCCATCAAATACTACATACGCGCGAGAATCGAAGAATGGGATATTTATCGGTTCTGTGCTGTTGTTTTTATTAGCTCACCTGAGCCAAAGGCTCAAGGTGAGCTATTGTGACCGCTCACCGTCCGTAGTACGTCTGTCCGTCTGTCCGTCTGTCCGTCTGTCCGTTCACTTTTACTTCAAACGACATCTCCTCTGAAACCCGCCGATTGTAGGGAGAGTTCAAACTGCTTATGATGTTCCTTGGATGCTTCTCTACAGAAGTTGTTCAAAAAAAAGGAAAAAAAGCACAAACTCTGCTTGAAAAAGCAAAAAAGCAAAAATCTTTAAAAAATCTTCTTGCCCAAAACTACTAGGCCCTAAGCTTTGATATTTGTACAGTAGAATCTCCTGGTGGATCTATCTATAGTTTGTTAAAATGAAATCCCTAGGGTCACATTTGACACCACCCTGCACAGTTTAAGTGCTGCTCTAGGCAGGTTTTACAGTATTTTTGATTTAGGCAGAACTGTATTTACCTGAGTTACCCTTAATATACTATGGGCAAATAGCCAATATTTGCAAACATTTTGGATCCAGATCAGATGCAACATAATCATAATGCTACATCTAATCTGGATCCAACCTATTTGCCACTCATTTACCAACTTAACAGTTTCTAAATTGTTTTTTTGTACACTTTTCACATACAGTAGGTTTTAAGCAGACATCATTTCATTCTGGTAAGGGTAAGCCCAAGCGTTCTAGCCACTGAGGTCAAATATTATGCAACTCTGAACTGGTAGTGGGTATCACAGAACTGGTCATGATCAGCTGAACATGTTGTCTGCTAAAGTTTAGATATGGTTCAGTCTGATTCATACTTAGAGAAACAGGATCTGGAAGTGATCCACTGACAGTTATGTAATTATGTCTTATGCCATATTTATACATATGTTTAATATTGGTTTTGTCAGAGTTATCTGTATGTCTTTTCAATAATTCCACTTTAAACAGTCATGAAAATGTAAGATGCAAAAGTAAAGCAA
This sequence comes from Gari tellinella, assembly GCA_922989275.2. NCBI lineage: Eukaryota > Metazoa > Mollusca > Bivalvia > Cardiida > Psammobiidae > Gari > Gari tellinella. The sequence goes on from OV277860.1 coordinate 90,936,321, forward strand.
AGTGTGCATTAACCCTTAGCCCGCCAAATAAATTGTCGTCTGCTATATTTCTCGTCTGCTTCAAGTTTCAAAGTGCTTCAAAGTTGCTCAAAATTGCTGAAAATGTTGTCCGAGTGTCAAACAGCTTGGATCCGGATGAGACGCCGAGTTACTCGGCGTCTAATCCGGATCCAAGCTGTTTGCATATAAAGCTATAGTCGTGAGTGGCAGGCTAAGGGTTAAGACACATTCTGCTTTACTTTCAACCTGCTTTAGGTGGCCACCTATTTTCAAAATTAGAAACATGCTATGGGGTAATGGGTAAAATGAAATTGCCTATTTGGAAAGAGCCTGATGAGAGGAAGTGCCATTTGCAAAGGCCATAACTCTGACATCATTGTTTTTTGAGTTATTTCCCTTTGTGATATTTTCTTGTCAAGAAGACAACTTCAGTTCTACTGATGCTATTGTAATGAAATTTTATGTATGGAAAGAAACTGATGAGAGAAAATGCCATGCACAAGGGCAGCAATATTTAGTTTTTCCCCTTTGTCATATTTTATTGTCAGGAAAATAATTCCAGTTCTGTTGACGCTAGTGAAATAATTATCATTTATTGGAAATGGAAATAGCTTGATAAGAGGATGTGTCATGGATAAGGGTCATAAGCTTGGCAACAAAATTCACTTTTGTCATGTTTTCTTGTCTGGAAGATAACTCCATTTATAGTTATATTAAAATGTTGTCTTGCCCAGTCAACTTAGGTACAAACTTCAATGTCCTCAGGTGAGCGAATTAAGGGCCATGGCCCTCTTGTTTTGGTAAGTTCATATTGAATGATCTATTTGAAACAGAACATCAGCGTGACAACACATATCTAAGTAGATCCTGTTTAATTTTTCCCGTGATGCAGTCTAATTAATTGTATTCTGTTTGATGACAGGTGGTTGCTTAGGGAAGGCTGAATTTTATTAATAGGAAAATCCTTAAGACACCCACTTGCCTGGATACAGCAACAATCCAATGCCAATAATTATTGTACTTTATAGTAGATCTATTTGTTTGTGTGCATGTTTAACTGTGTGCGATATTAGAAAAATCTCAAAATAATTTTAAATCAGACAAACAGGTAATACACCCTATACAAAGGACTTACCCAGGGCACTCTGATCTGGGTCTAGACTATTTGCATAAAGGTAAAGACACTCCATAACCTAGTTTCTTGCTCTCTTTTTTTTAAAGAATTAAGTAAGAGAATTGATATTTTCTAGTATTGATCGTTTTGGGGCTTTTACACCCCTGTTTTACAAAATACATTGTTGCAAAAGAATGGAATACTACTTTAAATGCCAACCTCAATCAACAGCTGTAATGGGAAATCATCAGTGCTGGAGTCAAATTTAGTTGTGTAACTTTAAATATTAATAATGTGTGATTTAAAGAAAAAAAAATCTTGATCTGTTATTGGCTGATTTCATCCATTTTCCATAATACTTGTATGCATCTGTATAATGTACATGTATAGCTAAAATCCACTACATGTGCATACATGTTTATTATATATCTCTGTATGTAGCAAAATTGCACTATTTCATCATCTAAAGTCCAAAAAAATTCCGCCGCCGCAGCGCAGGAGAGGACGCCCCTCCCCATTGTTCTATTGCCACATGTATAACCTTTATCTTTACAGACTTATATGCTGAATACATTAAAACTGCTCATGGACCTATAAGACTTCGAATATGATGAAAAGACACCTAGAAATGTTAACAATCCCCTCGCCGAAGTTGCGGGTCCGCACTTTGTTTGCACCCTGCCCTTTTTTGGTGCCCCCCTGCCCTTTTTGAGAGTCTGGCTAAAACACTAGAAAGCTAGTCCAATTCCTTCTTTTTTCTATCTTTACTTTACTGATGTCTACCTTTTCTAATACTTCTTTTTCTTTTCTTATGCAAACCACCACCGCTATAGTAGTCAAGGATGACGGCAGCGTTTAACCTGTAGATGTAGAGAAGTGGCATCACGGTGTCTGGGCCTTAAAAATGCATTTACAGCATAGTTCTTTGTTTATAAAGCATATAAGAGGGATATAAAACATATTTATAATGTTTTTTAATAGTTCTTTACTAAATATCTAAAGTGGAGAATAAACTCTGAAGTATATATCTAAGAGTGACCCCGTACCTTATTGTGAAAACAACTGCATTCAGCTAATTTGCCCTTAGTCTTAGACAATGAATACTACTTTACTTAAATTCTATTTTTGTTTGTTTCTTATAGAAATGCAGGAACTACCAGCCAGTGGTAAAGTGTACTATGTGTAGAGCAGAGTTTTCACCTGGAGAGTAAGTTGCTTTTTAACCCATTACCTCAGGCCTTTTTACACCTTTAATTTATTCCTCTACTACAGAAAATAGTTTCATACATATTCATACAAATAGTTTTATACAGTCATGAATGTGTTTCATAAGAAATATTTGCTATATCCTAGCAGATGATAGCTTAAAGGAGTGTATGTCAAAATCCCCTTGGTCCAAAACTGACAGGGTAGTCAAAATCCCCTTGGTGAAATTTACAGGGTAGTCAAAATCCCCTTGGTCAAATTTAAAGGGTAGTCAAAATCCCCTTGGTGAAAACAAGGTAGTCAAAATCCCCTTGATCAAAATTACAGGGTAGTCAAAATCCCCTTGATCAGGAATATTATACTATAGATTTGAATTAAGTATATTGCTTGTAAAAACATGTCAAAATTTAGTTGTTGTGTTAACAATAATATTATGTAGCCTTAGTGTTATTTTAAAGATAAAGAAACAGTTCATTTTTTTCTTGACACATTTCCTTGGAAGGCACCGGAGGGAATCTGTCATATAAGAATAATTGAGTAGATGTTATATTAGTCAATGATTTACATGCCAAAAAAAGATATTTTGCTTCTCAACTCACAAAATGTTGACAGGAGTACACTGATCACAGAAGTTATACAATAGATTAACAAATCAATAAAATGTGCTTCACTAGCAGAGCCACACATCTACAGCCAATCTTTTGTTTGCTTATATATTGCTGTCTGTATTTTTGTTGCTGTAGACATTATTGTAAAAACATATATTGGTCCCAATCAATCCTCAGAATATTTTAGAAATCATTTAAAATGTACAAGCATTTATTTGTATTTTGTCAAGTTTGTATCCTGGTCGATCTTCAGATTAATTAAGGAACCAGTTTCAACATCATAACATTGATCTGTATTATAACAAGTTTGGATCCTGATATTTTTTTTATAAATAGATTAGAAACCATTTTAGTATCCCAACATTGATCTGTATTTATATCAAGTTTGGATCCTGATAAATCCCCCCCAGAATAATTCACAAATTATTTTAAATATTCCAAGCAGTGATCCATGTTTTTAACAAGTTTAGATCCTGACCATTCCCTAGAATTATTCTGAATCTATTTTAGTATCCAATCATTTTTCTGTATTTTTACGATGTTTGGATTCTGATTAATTATCTAAATAATTCTGATACCATTTTACATATCCAAGCATTAATTTGTATTTTTACCAAGTTTGGATCCTGATCAATCTTTGGAATCATCCCTAACTAGTTTCAAGCATTTATCTGCATTTTACCAAGTTTGGATCAGGATCCTTAAATAAACTCATTACCGCATAAAAACAGTGAGTTGACCAAGAGGTTAACCCATTACCCCATAAAATACTCCAAAATAGGATATGGGCTAATGGGTTAAGTTACCAGTAAATAAATATTACCAAATTATTTCCTTGACCAAGGGGATTTTGACTACCTAGTAAATTTCACCAAAGGATTTTGACAACCCTGTTAATTTCACCAAGGGGATTTTGACTACCCTGTCAGTTTTGGACCAAGGGGATTTTGACCAAGGGGATTTTGAGCGGTTGCCAGCTTAAAGCAGACTGAAAGTTAAGCAGAATGCGCCTTAAAGGCGCATTCTGCTTTACTTTCAACCTGCTTTAAGTAGCCACCTGTCTTCAAAACTAGCAATAGGCTATGGGGTAATGGGTTAAAAGATTATTATCCCTAGTCAAGTCTTGAAATTTGCTTTTGAATTTTGCCTTTTTGGAAGAATACTTACACTGATTGTCCAAGACCAGAATTGCTGTCATTTGGACAAATACCGTCTTTCAAACTGGTTGTTCAAAGCAAACATTGCTTGCATTAATGTTTGTATTTAAAATACTATTAGAGTTACATTGTATTCTGTTTCAGGTATAAATTATTGTTACTGTATAAAACTTTGCTTTGTTAGGCATATAGTTTTCAGTGTTAAATATATCAGCCACAAGGATTGCCTTTGCAAACAGTTTGGATCCAGATGAGACGCCACGTAACGTGGCGTCTCATCAGGATCCAAACTGTTTGACACACTGGCCATTTTTTGAAAAGAAATTGAGAAAAATCTATTTTTAGAATAATAGCAGATGACAAAGGTTGCAGACGAAAATAATTACACAGCATGCAAAGAGTTAATCTTTTAATGTTTTTGTATTGATTTAGATTATGTCTAAATTAATTGCAGGAAAGGAGCCACAAATGACAAATGTAGACACTGTACACACAATGTGAAAATTTATGGAGAGGTGAGTCACATGATAACAAGTGCTGTAAACAGAATACTAGTAGCATAGCTGTTAGTTTCAGCATTGAACCATTAGGGAACAACCATGCTAAATATCAGCATCCAAAGTTAGGGAAAATATTGGTTATTAAGTCAATTTTAGCAACCAGTTTCAGGCATAATGGCTGTCTGATATCTCGCCAGTCACTGTCACTGACAACCTATATCAGATTGGCATAGTCTGAAGTCATATATGACTGACCTTTGGCCTGTTTCTTGTTGCTGATGTGTAACAGTGTTGTTGGATTTTATTTTCAACCCTTATTGGAATGTCTGTATATACCTTCACTTATTCCTGTTAGAACCTATATATGTTTTTGCAGATTGACGGACATGAGCCCCCCCCCCCCCCCCCCCCCCCCCCCGGACACGAGCCCCCCGGCTGATTTTGCGCGGGCAGACACAAGCCCCCTGCCTGTTTTGCGCGGGCAGACATAAGCCCCCCTGGTCAAAAAGATAATTAACTAATGTTTGTTAATAATTTTTAGCACAAAATGAAGTTTTTCTTCGGCTATAAGTATTGCCTTGCTTGTTAGTAATAATTCGACAATTATTAATTGTTTCATTTTAATTATGATACCTCATAGGAAAAAGATAATGATGATAGATCTAATCATTTATATTGTCAACTTGATTACACAATAGTGACAAAACAGGATAATCGTTGCCTATTAGCGAATCAAACTGTCGGTAACACTTTGATGATACCTGGAATTAATTGTTTAATTGACTCTTTTTGACGGAAGAAAGACCGCCAGTTTAACTTGTAAGTTTGACAGATTGATTGAACCTATTGTCCTTATAATCGTAAGTTAAAGTGTTGTTTGTGTCTCATAATTCTCAAACATACCAAAATTCTCAAACATTTGGGGTTAAAAGCATAAAATATGAAGTGCATTAATGACAAAAGAACACTTAAGAATACGTTTTGAAGTTTTAAATCTACAATTTTACACAATAAAACATGTATCTTATCATAGGGTGGGTCGGGGGGCTCATGTCCGCTCGCGCAAAACAGGCGGGGGGCTCGTGTCCGACCGCGCAAAATCGGCCGGGGGCTCATGTCCGCTTACCGTTTTTGCATGCTTCTACCCACTGATCAAAGGGCAGTATGAATATTTCCTACAATTTGACCAGTGACTGCTTTAAACAGACAGAAAGTAAAGGAGCTTTCTGCTTTTCTTTCAAGACAAGACAATAGACAATTATTGTCTTATTGCTTTTCTTTCAGTCTGCTTTAAGCAGTCACATGTATTAAATACTGGAAAACCAGTACGGAAGGTTAGAGTTAAAACGAATTCACAAATCACTTTTACTTGATGTATCTTTTCAGCCATCTGTGTGCCAGTTTTGCAACTTGATGGCAGCATTTGTAGACAGCAAGTGTCAGAGATGTACAGCTTACCTGAAAAAGTTTGGCAAGCCACTTCCATGTGAACAGTGCAAAATGAAATGTGCATTTGACAAGTCAGAACACTCAAGGAGAAAGGTAAAAATAAGCAAGACATGTTTGAAACACTACCAGGACTCCGGATAAGATTGCAATAAATCATTATTAGTTCTATCAAACTCTATAATGTGACTTCTCTGAAGAATTGTCTTAACCCTTTACTTTTTAGCTCACCTGGCACGAAGTGCCAAGGTGAGCTTTTAGGATCGCTGGATGTCCGTCGTCTGTCCGTCCACAATTGGTTCGTTAACACTCTAGCGGCTACAAATTTCATCCTATCTTCATGAAACTTGATGTCAATGTTTGTCTTGATGAAATATAGGCCAAGTTCGAATATGGGTCATGTCGGGTCACTAGGTCAAATCATAGAAAAACCTTGTGAACACTCTAGAGGCTACAAATCTCATTGGATCTTAATGAAACTTGGTCAGAGTGTTTGCCTCATTGATATCTAGGTCAAGTTCGAATGTGGGTCATGTCCGGCGGTAGTGGCCCAGTGGTTAACACATTGGACTACGGTACCAGGGGTCGTGAGTTCGATCCCCTGCCGGACCAGCGGTCTGACTAGGGGATTTTTCTGAATCCCCGATGATGTACAGGAATGTTCTTGAGCAAGACATGTACCGCGAATTGCTCCTCTCCACCCAGGGGTTAAAATGGGTACCTGTGAAGGGTCTGAGTCGGTACTGCGGCTGCATTTGACTGCGCCATATGTTAGCAGTGCTCATAGGCAAGATGGCTCGATGATCAGGGGAGTATATGTACAGTCGGCTGAGCGGTCACTCGGACTGAAAGTAGACTTTAACTTGGTATATTACTTCTTTTTTTAATGTCCGGTCAAACACTAGGTCACTAGGTCAAATCATAGAAAAACCTTGTGAACACTCTAGAGGTTACAAATCTCATTGGATCTTGATGAAACTTGGTCAGAATGTTTGTTTCATTGATATCTAGGTCAAGTTTGAATATGGGTCATGTCTGGTCAAAAACTAGTTAACTAGGTCAAATCATAGAAAAACCTTGTGAACACTCTTGAGGCTACAAATCTCATTGGATCTTGATGAAATTTGGTCAGAACGTTTGTCTCATTGATATCTAGGTCACGTTTGAATATGGGTCATGTCTGGTCAAAAACTAGGTCACTAGGTCAAATCATAGAAAAATCTTGTGAACACTCTTGAGGCTACAAATCTCATTGGATCTTGATGAAACTTGGTCAGAATGTTTGTCTCATTGATATCTAGGTCAAGTTCGAATGTGGGTCATGTCCGGTTTAAAACTAGGTCACTAGGTCAAATCATAGAAAAACCTTGTTAACACTCTAGAGGCTACAAATCTCATTGGATCTTGGTGAAATTTGGTCAGAATGTTTGTCGCATTGATATCTAGATCAATTTTGAATATGGGTCGTGTCCGGTCAAAAACTAGGTCACTAGGTCAAATCATTGGAAAATCTTGTTTACACTCTAGAGGTTGATTGTGGGTATACATGTCCAGTCATAATCTAGGTCACTATAGGTCAAGTTTGCCATGATGTACCAGGTGAGCGATTTAGGGCCATAGTGGCCCTTGTTATACATATTCATTCCTCACCTGAAGAAAAAAGTTCCATTTTATTCAGTCGTGAATATGTACCATTAGAAATACATGTATGTTCTATTTCCTGACAGATAGCAGCTTAAAGCAGGCTGAAAATAAAGCAGAATGCACCTTAAGGCACATTCTGCTTTACTTTCAACCCTGCTTTAAGAAGTCACCTATCTTCAATACAAACAGGTTGTCGGGTAATGGGTTAAAAGACAAATCTGGTAAGTCATCTGACACAACTAAGGGTTTGAAGTTCAAACTTTGATGGAGTAATAGAGGAACATACTCAGTAACTGTTAAGTATGTCCAGTTTGGACGTTTTAACAATGCTTATTGGTTTACAATGCAATTGCTCGTAAAACCTTGAGATGACTACGACACCAAAAGGGTTCAAATCAGAAATGGTTTCTGCTTAGTAGAATACAAATTTTTACAAATTTCATATTTGGAAAATAGGCAAACATCTTGGGCCCACACATCTGCATTATTCATTTCAACAATATAAACTTTGACTAATTGATGATAGCTATAGCGACAGTGTTTGACGCTGCAAAAGAAAGGGACGTAACTCTAGCATGTTACACGTAGTATAGTATTTAAAAACAAACACTCTGCAAATTGTATGTATGACTGACTGGATAATACGAGTCATGACAGTTAAATGTTTTGATTTATTTGGTTGTACATTTACATATGCCCATATATGGCAGAAATGGACATTAACATACATACACATGGACTTACTGATATTATAAACTTTCTATAGCAATGACATACAGTAAAAGGAATATATTGTTTAGGTTTTGAGTTGAGTCAGATGACCATGAGACTAGAAAAATTACTCTATTGGGCTTAAACATTTGTAAATTTTGGTACAGGTAAATTTCTTCTGGCATCAACACCATCCATGAGAACCAATTTGAGTGCATTAATTAGGACATGATAGTGGGGCTTTAACTCTTTTAACACCATAGACCTGTTTAGAATATACTCATTATATTTGAAAACAGTGTAAGACACTGACCAGAGAGATCCTATAGGAGCCCTCTGATCAGGGTCTACACTGTTTGCTGATTTAGAGCAGTAGTAATGAAAGTACCCATAATTCCAAGTAGACTGGTTGAAACTTTGGTAACTAAAATGATCCACAAGGGAACATAATAACCCACAAGAGTTACTTAGTTATGAAAGAGTTAAGGGACTTTGGCAAACACATAGGTAAAGACATTCTCTAGATGTTATTGATTAGAAAAGGTTGATAAACTGTAATTTTCTGTATCAATTCTCAAATACAGGTTGATGGGAAAACTCTATGTTGGTTGTGTGCTCTGGCATACAAGAGGGTATTGGCCAAGGCACAGCAACGTCGTGAAGAAAAGAAGCAAGCCCTCGCGGCAAACAGATCCAGTTATGACAAACTGGATAAACTAGACCAGTCAGACAAGGTTGAAAAAACTGAAAACACGAACACAGAAAGTAACAGTATTGTAAATACAAGTAGTACTGGGGATAAAATATCCCCATTTGATAGTAATTCTCAGTCCTCAAAGACCTCACAGAAAGATTCAAAGGGTATTCTCAGCTTGTCTCAAACAGAAAAGGCAACTCCACCGTCCTTTGCCTCATCGTTTGATTTCCTACGAGAGCACAAGGAGGAGAAGAGCAATGACTCTTCAGATGTGAAAGTGAAAGAAGAGCCTGCCAAAGAGGAGCCCCACCGGTCCCATAGACATCATCATCATCACCACCATCATCACAAATCAAAGCATCATAAAAGGTTTGTTGTATGTATTGTAAAATCTCCATATTTTATCCACCTAAAATGGAGGCTCTGTGCTTTGGTTGTTAAGACTTAAAAGATTTATTTGGTTCATTTTTGTGTCACCTGCTGTAGGCAGAGGTGACACTTAGGGATCACTTTTCCGGCGTCTGTCTGTCCGTCACGCTTTTTGTCCGGCCTCATAACTCCTGTTCTACTGAAGCTTTGAAGATAAACTTCAGTTATGGAAAGAGCTTGATATGTGATTACACAGTCAGGGGTCAGAACTCTTGTATCAATATCGTGAGAGTTATTCCCCTTTTCAACATTTTCTTTTCATGCAGATTTCTTCTGTTTTACTGAAGATTTTGAAATGACATATCTTTTATGGAAAGAGAATGTTATACTGATGCTTGCTGGCAGGTGACACACATGTTCCGAAGAACCCATCTCTTTTTGGAAAAACTGTGCATTTAAAACGCAACTTTAGAGTCATAAAGTATTAACATAAAAACTTTATACTGGCCATACAACTGTTAAATGTCTTTCATAGTAAACAAGTTGATGATACGATTGCAAATGGAATTTTGTAAAATGTGTCTGCAATTTTTAGCATCATACAGAAATAATGATTATTGATATGCACATAGGAAGTGGTTGCTGATTGTTCCTGAGTGTACACAACTTCTACACCAGCTCAGTCAGTGAGGAATTCCGTGTGTACACAAGTACTTGTTGTTTTATCAATGCTAGCATTGGTAGGCTATATGCCTAAACCCATATACATTAATCACATGGATAAACTTACATTTCAAAACTTTGGGCTAGTGGTAAGGTTGTGTAAATTTAAAATTTGTGATAGTAAAAATTAGTATATGAAGTTCTTTAAAGTGTTCATTGTGTTGGTAAATCCATATTAAAGAATATTTTTCCTCAAACCACAACACTACTATTTATTCCAAAGCAGCTATTTGTTATTCATGATTTTGTTTTAGATCTCATTCTGGTTCCCATTCTCCAAGCAAGCGCTCCAGGCTGGAAAACAGTGATTCTAATGGTGTAACAGGAACACTAACACCAACCAAGAGGTATGCCTGTTCAGAATCCTAGTAAAACAACTCTTCAATGACTCTAGGCTAAAATTAAGGCATGTAGTGTTATTTCGAGCCACCCTTAAGGGTCAGTGTGCAGCAGAAAAGACGCTGGGTGGTGCATCGTCTGATTGGTACAAGAAAAGGCAGCCTGGAATCTAAGGCACTTACTAGAATTAATATTTTATATGCTAAATCAATGTCATATTCATATTGCTGCAGTCAATTGACAGATAGTACTCATAAGGGTATTGGTTCTTAGGACTGACTTTATTTGACATTCTTTTCATAATTGTCTTTCAAGTTTCTTAGCAATGATCAGTGTCAATAGGAATTGATTGAAAAGTGCTGGATTTGAATATAGTGAGGATGGTAAGTCGTATCATGTGATAAGCATGAACTTGGTCACATTGTCATTATTGGTGCAATAAACTGTGATTATTCTTTTCATCTCACCTGTGCAGAGATCAGGGTGAGCTTTAGGATCGCATTTTGCCAGGTGTCAGTATGACTGTCCGTCCACAATTAGTTCATTGCCAACATAGTGTCTACAAATTAGAATGTATTTGATTAAACTTAAATACAAATTGTATTAATTATTATGAACAGAATTGGACTTATGGGTCAAAAGTTATTTGCCCTTGATGTGTTGAAAATGCCATAATTAACAATGTTCACACTTTAGCAGTGATAATTTTAAAAATCAGATGAATGAGTCCTTGGGATACACATTCTCTAAACCAATGAGTCCTTCAGACTAGCATTGAGTCCTTGAGATGAAAAATTAATCCAATACCCCACAACTTATTTCTAGTTTTGAATACAGGTGACCACTTAAAGCATGTTGAAAGTAAAGCAGAATGTGCCTTAAGGCATATTCTGCTTTACTTTCAACCTGCTTTAAGCTACTATTTGCTTATGCGTAATAGGTTTATAAAGGCTAGAAAAGCTATGGGTCCATGGGACTCACAACTTTTTAAAAAGTGAGTCCCTGGCAAATTTAATGAGTATAGGACTCGGATGCAAAGGTAAAATTATCACTGCTTTAGCAGCTTATGTTTTTATATTGTTTACACAACAGTAACTTTAGTTTTTAATGCATTTTGATTTTACTTGCACACAATGTATACGAGGTCTAGGATAAGATCCTCTTTGGGTGAAATCAGGCCATTGTGCTGTGAGTTATCTACCTTTGATATACTCAGACATGTTAAAGTTGTCATATTCCAGCATTGTTTTCACTCTATGTACACATTTGAAATGATTTAAAGTGGATAAAGTGTGTGTGACCACAAGTTCTAAAAGAAAATTGACTATGGGAGATATCAAAACAGTGGGTCAAGAGAAAACAGCACATTTAACAGCATTTACACTCTTGCGGCACAGTTCTAAATGGATTTTGATTAAACTTTAAATATAGAGGTCAAATAGTCTTCAGAGCACATTTCAACAAGAACAATTTTCTTGAATTTCCAGAGCTCCAGATTAAAGGGCTTAAACTTGACATTTTCAATATTTTCCCCTTATATTCAAACAACACCCTGTGGTGTGACTTCTCATTAGAATCGTCTCTTCAGGACGATTCTAATGAGTAGTGACACCATAGGGTTTAATGTAGAAATAAAGATTTTAGTTTTTGAAATACTCTCCTTATCTGAAACCCTGAATTTCTGTTATATTTCAGCTCTGCGCTGGCTACAGAGAAATCTCCAGTTGACCCAAACAGTTCTGAGCATATCATTGCCATAAACAGGCTGCAGGAACAGCTAGACAATATGAAGAAACAACTGAGCAACAAGGACCAGCAGTTGCTAGAAAAAGACAAAAAGGTAAACTGACCTGACTGCTAATTAACCCTTTACCACATAGCCTGTTTCTAGTTTTGATGACAGGTGACTACTTAAAGCAGGTTGACCACTTAAGGCCGATTCCATTTTACTTTCAGTCTTCTTTAAGCTATCATCTACTTAGGAAATAATAAACTCATACCAGTGTTTTATCGTGCAATAAAACACGGGTAGAAGTTGAGATGCCAAGTAATTAAATCACGGGGCCGAAGGCAGAGTGATTTAATTACCAGCATCTCAACAACTACATTTCTTGGCATACTTTTTCAAAGTCATATGACATCACGTTAAGACGTTACAGCGTGTGTGTGTTTTATTGGGAATTTAAACACAGTTACGTCCTTCTTTGTTAATATACCGGCGTGCGCGAGGTGTGTTAGAATAAGATATAGAAACTATTTCTTGTGGTTCATATTCATGACTGTATATTGTTGAACTATTTCTTCAGTAAATTAAAGGCATAGTAAGGTGTATTTATAGGGAAATAGTTTAAGAGAGTAAGGATGAAGAGTATACTATAAAAGGAGCAATGCCATCTTAAAATATATCTATGTTCTTTAACTGATTCAACCAGCAACAGCTATACTTATTACTAGTCATTTATGAACAATATACAGGTCTGTAAAAGAGTACATTTGACCTGTGCAAACAGTGTATACCCTTAGTCAGAGGGCTCCTCTAGGAGTCCTTTGATCAGGGTCTGCACTGTTTGTCATTTTGTAATATATTGTAAAAATCGGCCCCAACTATTAAAATGGAATTGGCTTAATTTATTTTAGGGGTACATGAATTTACACAAGTTCATGTATTTACTCTATAGCAAGAACACTGAATGGTTACAAGAAATATTTATGGATTTGTTTCTTCATTATTTTAGCTGACAGAAATCAAGGCTGCACAGTACGAGAGTGAGAAACTCCTTCGGACCAAAATTACAGAAATTACAAAGAAGAGCACTGATACAATCGAGTCACTACAGGTAAGCACTTGATTTCACTGTTTCAGTGTCGTCTGCTTCAATATTGTTGTCTGTAATATTGTATCAAAGTTAAATTTAGGCAGTATGACTGAAGACATTTTGAAACTAATGTCAAATGGTTTGGATCTTGATCAGACTGTTTGCAAACACACTTTTTGGTGGCATTAAGAGTGAAAATGTCAGCTTTCTTTAAAACTAAAACAAGTTATGAAGGAAAGGGTTAAATGAGCTTTTTCATTAAAAATTAGAACTTTCAGGGTGGAGAATTAGCATGTTTTAACTATTATCAAATGTTGTAAAAAACATAATGCACACAATCTCCTGTTATAACTCTTTGCATGCTGGGAAATTGTTTCTTCTGCAGCAATTAATGTCTGCTCTTGTAGACATAGAATTTTCAGAATTTCTTTTCATAACAGCCTGCTCAGAGTGTCAAACAGTTTGGATCCTGATGAGACACCATGTAAGGTGGCGTCTCATCTGGATCTAAAATGTTTGCATGTACTGTAGGATATTCCGCCACTAGCATGGTTAGAGTTAAAATCATTGTATAGGGTTTAATTAATTTAAAATAGGGTTAGTTTGGAAGATCCCTTGGATATATTTTCAAACTCAGTCAGAGTGTTATGTTGTGTGTAATGCAGAACTTTTGCTATATGACTAGCACACTGATATGATGTCATCTTAGACACAAAATCTGCCATTTCTCTGGATTTTTCTGAAATCTTCGGATTTTTATCCTAGCAAATGATAGCCTAAAGCAGATTGAAAGTAAAGCAGAATGTGCCTTTAGGCACATTCTGCTTTACTTTCAATCTGCTTCAAGTAATATGTTTGTTAAATTGGAAATCTTAAGATTTTTCAAGATCAAATTTCGGCAGCCCTATATTTCATAAAAAGAGTTTGAGAAATATTTTAAAACAAGCTTTGTTGTTCTTTTCCAGTCAAAGAATCGTGAGCTTGAGAAGAAAAATCGTGACTTTGTAAAGCAAGTTGCCCAGCTGTCAAAAGGGAAAAGGTCGTCCCTCATTCTCAACAGTGCTAACAACAGCCAGAACAACAGTCCTAATATAAGCTCATAGTTCTGCAGATAGACCATTTATTGAAATAGTTTTATATTATCATGGTTATACCCACATGTCTCGGCTCCAGATAGTGAGTATTTCAAATACTTCCTAATGTGGCCAGGGTCCATGCTTATAAAGCGCTTAAGTTGAATCTGTAATCGTTTCAAACATGTGATTGGTCAGATTTGAGCCTAGGCTCAAATCTGACCAATCAAATGGTTGAGAACACACTCAGACTTAACGCAAAAGCTTTATAAGTGCTGAGCCTGCAAACGTAATGCTGTGACTCTTGAGGAGACAATTCTCATGAGTAGTCACAATAAAGGGTTTGGTGGAGACATAAAGGAAATAATGTTGAAAATGTTCATTTTACTCACTCTTATCTGGAGCCCTTCCGGATTTTGAAAGCGGCTCAGTTATATTGCCTCATGATCATGAAACTATATTTGTTTTTATTGATTTTTAAAAGTAAGATAAAGTGTACAATAAAACCTCTTTGTTACCTCAACAAAAAGAAGGCCAATTGATTTTATAAAAGACAGGAGGGAGCTTAAAGCAAGGTGAATGTTAAACAGAAATCCCTCAAATGATCTTTCTGTTTTACCATCATCTTACTTTAAGCAGCCACCAACCTTAATTGCAAATTTTTTGAAAATTTTAATGGTTGTAATAGAGAGGTTTTACTGTATTAGAAGCTACATTTACATATCTTTACTAAATAGATATCAATAACCTAGTAAGAGTGAACTCTGCACGGTTTGCTTATAAATGCTTTGATTTGAGAATTATGTAAAAAAAAGAGTATGTTTTAATTTTATTCACACGACAAAGCTTTAACTATAACTTGGTACATTTTTTAAAGCTCTTGTAAGCATCTTTCTTAAAAGCTTTTGTTGAGTTCTTAAACTTATTATGGCAGATGCAGATCTTAGTTCTATCCTAGCAGAGGTACTTGGTTAAGCAGCTAGTGGTCCTTTATCAGCATAAATTGTTACAGTAAAACCTCTAAATCCATCACGGCCACTAAATTGTGATTTAAGACAGTTGTTTGCTTAAAACAAGGTGACAGTAAAACAGAAAGCTCCTACAGCTCCTACCAAACACAAAATGTGTGTAGCACATTCACCCTGCTAGTGTTCAGTAAATATTTCATAAATCCTGTTTGTTACAGATAAAATGTCTTTTAACACATTACTTTATAAATACACCTTTTTACCCCTTTAATTTATTTCTTCATTCAAGAAAATCTTTCCACTTGATTGTCAAAAATATGCACCATTAGAAAAATTTTCTATGTCTTAACTGAATGTAGCTTAAAGCAGACTGAAAATAAAGCAGAATGTACCTGAGTGCTCATTCTGCTTTACTTTCAATCTGCTTTAAGTGGTTACTTATTTTCAAAACTAGAAACAGGCTATTGTGTAATAGGTTAAATGAGCATTATATAGCGACATATGCTGATCATTTCAGATATTTCATGTTGTCTTACAAATATGTACCATGATTGTTACTTTTATGTTTTAATCAAAATGGTTTTATAGTACAGCACTCCCTCTCTACAACGACACCCAGTGGGAGACACAAATTGTGTGCGTTGTTCGAAGGGAGTCTTTAGAGGGAGGGATATTATTTTAAATTTGCAAACAGCTTGAATCCAGATCAGATGCTGCGTTACATGGCGTCTGATCTGGATTCAAGCTGTTTGTCACTTTTTAGCTCACCTGAGCCGAAGGCTCAAGGTGAGCTGTTGTGATCGCCCGTCGTCCGTCTGTCCGTCTGTCAATCTGTCCGTTCGTTCAAATTTACTTCAAGCGACATCTCCTCTGAAACCGCGAGTTTGAGGGAAAAACTAAATTGCTGATGGTGTTCCTTGGATGCTTCTCTACAGAAATCGTTAAAATAAAATTCAAATGTTGACTACTTATTGAAATTTATTAAAAAAAGTGAAAAACTTTAAACAAGTTTTTTGTAAAAAAACACTGTTCCCACACCTTAGATATTGCATGAATAGTATCTTCTACTAAATCACTTTCAAAATTGTAAAAAATCAAAACCCTACGGTCAAATTTGACTCAACCCTGGCCGTATCAGTGCTTTTTGATGCAGGTCTGACAGTAAAAACTCTCTAATGATCCGTTTTTATACAGACCCATTGTATCTTCCAGGCTAAGAAGCTACCCTTATACTAAATGCAACATTTTTGCAAACAGTTTGGATCCAGGTCAGATGCCACATAATGCAGCATCTAATCTGGATCTAAACTATTTGCCACTCATTTACATATTTTCTTATATTTAGAAAATATAAGTTATTATTTTTTACATATTTCACATACAAACATTTGGAGCAGACAACAGTTCAGCATGATAATAGTCATTTCTCTCTGAGACCCGTCTCCTATTGCATATCTGACCAATAGCTAGCTCTGAACTCAGGTCACTGAGATACATAACAGAAATTATGATGTCTGCTATTTTATGCTCAAGCACAACTTAGTTGGAGGCATATTACTTTTGGTCTGTCTGTTTGTTTGTTTGTTTATCTTTCTGTCTATCAGTCCACAATTAATTCTTGGCCATAAACAGTATGGATCCAGGTCAGATGCCAGATAATGCTGCATCTAATCTGGATCCAAACTATTTGCCACTCATTTACATATAGTTTCTTATATTTAGAAAATGTAAATAATGATATTTATTAACCTATTAACCCATACATATTCCTTTTTATGTCTTTAATTTATTCTTCCACAGAAGAAAATAATTTCACTTTATACAGTCATTGTTGTCTTTAACAATTGCTTCAAATGACTTCTCCTCATATACCGCTGAAAAGATTTCAACCAAACTTTACACGAATGTTCCTTGGGTCAAGTTGTTTCAAAATTGTTCAAAGAATTAAAAACAATGTAGAACTTTGGTTGAAAAAATAAGGAAATCTTAAAAAATCTTCTTGTCTGAAACTACAAGGGCCAGATCTTAGACATTTGTCACATAGCATCATCTACAGGTCCTCTATCAAGTTTGTACAAACTATGCCCCTGGGGTCAAAATTGGCCCCGCGGGGGGGGGGGGGGGGGGGAGTTATATAGTGAAATTTTCAAACGTCTTCTCCTCTGAAACTAATATGGCCAGAGCTTTGATATCTGGCATGGTGACACTTTTAGATGTCCTATACCAATAAGGTTCAAATGGTTCTGGTCGATTGCATATCATCTACAGGTCCTCTATCAAGTTTGTACAAATTATGCCCCTGGGGTCAAAATTAGCCCCACCCTGGGGGTCACAGTGTTCAAACGTCTTCGAGCTTTTCTGAAGCTAATATAGCCAGAGCTTTGATATTCGGCATGGTGTTACTTCTAGATGTCCTTTATCTATTTTGTTCAAATGGTTCCTGAGTCTGTTGCATCTGTAGGTCACAATAATATGTTAAAAATAGATTTTTTCAATGGAAACTTAAAAAAAATCTTCTTGTCTAGAACCCTAGTACCCTGATCTTAGATATTTGGAACATAGCATCATCTACAGGTCCTCTATTAAGATTGTTCAAATTATGCCCCTCGGGTAAAAAATGACCCCGTCCTGGACATAAATCATTATCTCCATTTTGATGTACAGCTATTCTCAGGTGAGCGACATATGCCCCATGGGGCTCTTGTCATTAAGTATTTTCTGTCCAAATGCCCAATATGTAACTGAGAAAACCTGCAGACGACAACTTAAAGCAGACGATAATACAACTGTGAAATCGTTAGACATAATTGTCCTGTTAAGGGAACTGCGACAAGGGTTGTTGTAAGGAAGGAGTCGCTGTTGGGAAGGCCGTTCTAGAGAGGGAACACTGTACAAGCAATGCCAAGTTAACTGTTTTACAAGTTTCATGTATAGATGTTTGTTTTAACTTATAAATCTGTTTATTTTAATATTCTTAATTCACTTCTTTATGGTCAAAATTTTGGTTTTATTTGATTTGTTTGAGATAAATGTATACTTCCAAATTATAAATATATGTAAGCAGCACCATGAGAAAGCAACACTTCTTGCCTAGGTTAAAGAAAGTGTAGACCTAGCCTAGGTGTAAACATATCATTGTACAGGCTTGTTGGTTTCAAATACTGTAGACCCTGAGCAGCCCTCACACCTCTGACATGTTATTGGTCTACACTATGTGCAATGAATTATTATCAAGGCATGGTATGTACAGTAAAACCTCATCATTACAACCATGAATTTGTGTTAATTATTATGTGTTAAAGACAGGATACTGCTTAAAGCAAGATGACAAGTTAAACAGAAAGCCTATTACTGTCACCTTGCTTTAAGGTGTCACCTATCTTTTATGCAATCAATTAGCCTTGGTTTTAGTGGTTGTAATAGAGAAGTTTTACTACATATATGAAATTTAACCTCTGAAAACCAATCACTTATTGACAAACCAAAACATTCATTTAAGAGTGCTTTCCAGATTATAGGTAGAGTAGCAACTATTTGCAGGTGTTTTAGACACATGGAATCTTAACGCATTTAGGCCTTTAATTTATTCCTCCACTAAAGAAAATAGTTTAAATTTATACAGTGATGAATATGTGTCTTTAGAAATATTTCCCTTACTCTAACAGATGGAAGCTTAAAGCAGGCACATTCTGCTATACTTAACCTGCATTAAGTAGTCGCTTGTTGTCAAGGTAATGGGTTAGTGGTTTAATGGAAAAGAAAGGCTTCCTGCAGTAAACAGCATTCTGTCCTTTCATAGAAAAATTGTGTTCAGTTTTCAGAAACTAATGGTTTTAAAGGGTTCAGTTTTCCTAGGTTACACTGTAAATGAGCAAAACACGACCAAGAAGACATGCTAATAGTTGTATAATCTCCTTCACAGAGAGTATTCATTCCCTACACAAACATCTCATGCCAAGATTCTTGGCACAAATTTCACAGTGAAATTTAAGAGCTATATCAATTGGAGCTATATCATCTTTTTTGGAGAAAAAAGAAAATGTTTAATCTCCAATTTCCAGTGGGCCAGTCAATGCTTCACTGCATATATATTTGATAAAAGTCCTTATGCTTCTTGCATAGATATATCAATGCTTGTACAGCCAAACTTATTTAAACTCTTTATTTATTAATTAAAGGTCTCCATGTTTTAAAAGCTTTCATTTTATGTATTACATTTTACAAGTCATGTTTTCTTTTAATAACATAATAGCTTCCATGCAGTAATCACTTTAACTCTTTTCAACACTAAGTAACTCTTTTGGGTTATTAGGTAACCTTGTGGATATTTTTTGTTACTAAAACATGAACCAGTCTACTTGGAATTGTGAGTAGTTTTATTAATACTTCTAACTTACCAAACAGTGAAGACCAAGATCAGAGGGCTCCTGTTTATTAGGTAACCTTGTGGATATTTTTTGTTACTAAAACATGAACCAGTCTACTTGGAATTGTGAGTAGTTTTATTAATACTTCTAACTTACCAAACAGTGAAGACCAAGATCAGAGGGCTCCTGTAGGAGCCCTGTGATCTGGGTATACACCGTTTGCAATTTTAAACAGGTCCATGGTGTTGACAGAGTTAAGCTATTGAACTCTAGTGACAAATATACAAGTCCTCACAAACCATGTTCCTGTAAAAAGTCTATTGGACCTACGCAAACAGTGTAGACTCAAAAGGGTTCCGCCAGTGTGTGTACCGTTTCTCAAATTTTCAGTACATGTATAATTCAGTGTCTCATCAAGATCCAAATGTTTGACACTCTTACCCTATTATAATATCAGAAATTATAAACAATATTTAACCCATTACCCCATACTTTTTTTTACCGGTATTCCTCCATTGAAAATTTAGTTCTGCTTTATACAATTATTATTAAATACCATCAGAAATATTTACTATATCCTAATAGATGGTGGCTTAAAGCAGGCTGGGAGTAAAGCAATCTGCTTTAAGTGGTCACCTATATTCAAAACTAGAAACAGGCTATAGGGTAAAGGGTTAACTCATTGTGCCCTAGTGACGCATATATGCGTCCTCTACCAAACGTGTACCTGTGAAGAGTACACTTGTCTTATGCAAACAGTGAAGTCCCTGATTAGAGGGCTCCTGCAGGAGCCCTCTAATCAGGGACTTCTCTGTTTGTCATTTTGTAATATATTATAAAAAACAACCCTAAATAGTCTAAATGGACCAGACTTTATTGTAAACTGGAATTGTCCATTGAATGTATCAGGGGATAATGGGTTAACAGTAGCAGACAATTGTTTTAGAGGAGATAACATACAGTGGCCAAAGAGTTAACATTATCCTGTCCTGTTTGTAATTTCAAGCTGCTGCTATGCAAGACCAATGGTTCAATTGATAAAGAACAAAAGAATATTTTTAAAACAATTATATTTCAAAGTTGATTGTACTTTACACTAAAACCCCTCTATTACAACCACAAAAAAAACATTGTTGGTTAATTAAAGATAGGTGACACGTTTAAAACAAGGTGAAGTAAAACAAAGCTTTCTGTTTTAATTTCACCATGCTTTAAGCAGCCACCTGCCTTAAACACCTACGAGGGCTGTCCCAAAACATCGTAGACTTTCCTTATAAAATTGTTCGTTAAAACAGCAGAGACAAACGGTCGTCAGTATATATAAACATAGGGTTTATGTAAACCTGTCAGAAGTTTTAACGCGCTATCTTTAAAACTCACCAGCAAAGAGTAATTTGTAATACACTACCTGTGTAACCCCGGCGCACACTAGTTAACGTTATGACGTCATCGACGTTGAACAAAGTCACTCCTTTACTTGTAGCACTTGGTGATTGATACTTTTTCGCTGACGCACAAGCTGGTATCTACATGAAGCTCGCGCAACACTCTCGATGTTCCTTGTTTGAGATGTCTTCAACTTTTTGAATTTTTGTCCACGTAATAGAGGATTTTAGGTATGAAAATACTGCAAAATCTAATGGGCTAGGTCAATGGTAGTTGGCGGATGTTTAAGCTTTTGAAACCCCAACACGGCAAGTTCCAAATGTGTATGCTGGGAAATGTGGCACGAAGCTATAACCTTGTGAAATATGTTGCTTTTCTAAGTTGTCAATGAACCCCGGTCACTTCTCTCGTATCGTATGCAATAGATCTGTGTGAAGGGTGTTTGCTGAAAAAGTCCTGATCTCTCGAATATCGTCTTAAAAAGAGGGTTGATACCTGGACAAGTCATTCTTTTTCTTTTGCACTTAACAAGCGTGGCACCCAAAGAGCACCGACTCTCGACATGTTTCGTTTCTCACGTAAAAGTCGATGTACAAACAATTTGCTCACCCCGAGGAGTTAAGCAATCTCTCATCGCAAGACGCCGATCACCAATCATGATGCTCCTCACGTTTTCTACAATGAAACCGTCAATTTCTTCTGGCTATCCAATCATTACATTATTTTCTCAACCCATCCTTCTGAAAATCACGTTGTTTTTTTAACACCAGCAAGCGAGATGCTGATTGATAAATTTCTGTTGATTGTAGTTGTTTTAACGTCTGTTTCGGGATCAAATTCAACTCAAAGCAGTATTCTATGACATTCTGCTGCGCCGCCTTTTCCTCTGATGTTGTCATTTCAGGCGTCTTCAGAGCACAGTATCATTCGTCATAACCTATATATCTTTTTTTTAAATGACGCTACGTTAACGAATTTTTACAGGATGACGTCATATATAACAACGTCGACATTCATGACGCAAATTTGCGCAAATTCTAATTCGAAATTGCTTTGTAGGAGGTTGTAAAATGTACCTCTTTAAATCTACCTTTAAGATTTTCGCGTGCGCCGCATAATCTAACCAACAATGAATATTTACAAATAAAATAGGGTCAGGTGTGTTCAGGAACCTTAATATTTCTCATGCAAATGTGAAAATGTTTGAAATAGCATTGGTAAAAATATCAAAGAAATATTACGTCAGGTTCTTCAAAAATAATATCAGTCCACGATGTTTTGGGACAGCCCTCGTAATTACCACATTTTAGTGGGTGTAATAGAGTGGCTTTACTGTATATTTTGTTACTATGATCATAATAGCAATATGTATTGAAAGTAATTACAATCAAACTTCGATATCTTGAACTCGGCTAAATCAAACATACCTGTATTTCAAAGTTAAAACGTGGCTAAGCCACGTTTTAACTTTGAAATACGGGTATGTGTGACTTAACCTAGCATGAAGTGATAAATGAAATAGTTTGAATTCAGCAAGTTCGAGATATTGAAGTTGGACTGTATCAAAATTGGAATGTGTTCAATATGTACTTTGTTGTCAGTCTGCAACTGGGTTTGCTGTAGTCTTAGTACAACTATTTGTCTATTTACTCTTAAAGATGCTTTGGCTTGTTTTACTTTGTCAACTGAATATGATTTTAATTGTGACTTTTATGTGAATTTCTTCTCAGGTTATAAATTGGTAGCCTGGCGTCTGTATATAATTAAGGTATGTATAGTGTTAGATATTAAAGTATATGATGTATTGAAATGTCAGTTTGATAAAGATATTGATGTCAATTACGCAGGTGTTGTTATCTTATTTGGTACCAAGCTGTGTAGCCAGGTAACTGGTTATAGTCAAATGTGAGTAGAACAACCATTGAAATAAATGATATAATTCCTCAAGACATAGAACAACTTAACCCTTTACCCCATAGAAGTGCATTTACTTTATTCCTCCACGGCAAAAACAAGTTCTAATTTATAGTCATGTACATGTACCATAAGAAATGGTAAACAATTTGGATGCAGCCAGATTGAGAAAACATGTAATAGCTTCTTTTTTTTCTTTGAAAGACAGACAAGCTAAGAATTAATTAGCTAGGTCTGGATTTGAAACTGTGTGGAGAAAGTTTCATGCTAACAATCGAATTTTAATAATGTGTGCACAATTTCACAATTTTTTATTGTGATTGTGAAAAACATCAATTTACCATCTGGTTTCTAGTCTCTTAAATGCAGAACAAAATAATTGAAAGACAAGAGGCCCAGAGGGCCACATTTC
The DNA here is from genome assembly GCA_922989275.2 of Gari tellinella. Classification (NCBI taxonomy): domain Eukaryota; kingdom Metazoa; phylum Mollusca; class Bivalvia; order Cardiida; family Psammobiidae; genus Gari; species Gari tellinella. The sequence goes on from OV277860.1 coordinate 90,959,771, forward strand.
GCTCACCTGAGGACATTGTCCCATAGAAGCTGACTGGGCAAGACAACATTTTGATATAGCTATGAGCCATGTATCAAAATTTTATCTTGGTAGAGGACTACAATGCGAAGCTACATGTCAGATATTAATGATCTGGGCCTTACAGTTTAAGAGAAGAAGAATTTTAAAGGTTTTCCTATATAAGTCTATATAAAACTGATAAGCCCTGGGGCGGGGCCAAATTTGATCCAGGGGTCATAATTTGAAAAATCTTGGTAGAGGACCTTAAGGCAAAGCTACATGTCAAATATAAATGATCTGGGCCTTACAGATTCAGAGAAGATGATTTTTAAAGGTTTTCCTATGAAAAACTAATAAGCCCGAGGGCGGGGCCATTTTTTGCCAGGGGGTCATAATTTGAACAATCTTGGAAGAGGACCACAAGGCAAAGCTATATGTCAAATATTAAAGATCTGGGCCTTACGGTGTCAGAGAAGAAGATTTTTAAAGGTTTTCTATACAAGTTTATGCAAAACTGATAAGCCCAGGGTCAGGGCCAATTTTGACCCGAGGGTCATAATTTGAACAATCTTGGTAGAGGACTTTAAGGCAAAGCTACATGTCATATATAAATGATCTGGGCCTTACAGCTTCAGAGAAGATGATTTTAAAGGTTTTCCTGTGAAAAAACTGATAAGCCCGAGGGCGGGGCCAATTATTGCCTGGGGGTCATAAATTGAACAATCTTGGTAGAGGACCACAAGGCAAAGCTATGTCAAATATAAAAGATCTCGGTCTTACAGTTTCAGAGAAGAAGATTTTTAAAAGTTTTTCTATACAATGTATAAGTCTATGTAAAACTGATAAGCCCCGGGGCAGGGCCAATTTTGACCCGGGGGTCAAAATTTGAACAATCTTGGTAGAGGACCATAAGGCAAAGCTACATGTCAAATATTAATCATCTAGGCTATACAGTTTCAGAGAAGAAGATTTTTAAAAGTTTTCCTAAGAAAAACTGATAAACCCTAGGGCATTTTTGGCCCCAGGGTCAAAATTTGAACAATATTGGTAGAAGATCATTAGGTTATAATACATATCAAATATCGAAGGTCTTGGCCTAGCGGTTTCTGAGAAGAAGATTTTTTAAGATTTTCTTATGCATTTAAAGCTATCCATACGGTCATGTTAGAAACTCTGGTCCCACTGCAAGGGCAATAACTCTAGCCAAAAACTTTGAACAAGATTTCGTTCCCCCTTGTCACTTTATGCTTCTGACAAAGTTTGGTTGAAATCGGGTCAGTGGTTTCTGAGGAGATGTTGTTTGAAAATGTGGACGGGAGACGGACGACAGACGGTGGACGACGGACGAAGAGCGGTCACAATAGCTCATCCTGAGCCTTCGGCTCAGTTGAGCTAAAAACTTATAGGATCATCCTGCATTACTATTGTCCACACTAAAATTGTCTTATTTTGAATGATCACTGCACAAGCTTTTCTGTGCAAGTAAAAGTTTCACAATACATATAAATATAACCTCGATAACTTGAACTCACTTTAGTTCTAACATACCAATATTTCAAAGTTAAAATATGGCTTAGTCACATTTTAACTTTGAAATACAGATATGTTTAATTTTAGCAAAAGATCAGGCTCCGAGGTTATAAAGCTTTTGACTTTAGTCCAAACTCGTTCCAAGGCATTTGATTGGTCAGATTTGAGCCTAGGCTCAAATCTGACCAATCAAATGCTTGGGAACACACTCAGACTCAACTAAAACGCTTTATAACCTCGGAGCCAGGCTATCAAGATTAAACTTATGAAATACTGATATGATCAATTTATTCCTCCGCTGAAGAAAATAGTTAAAATTTAATCAGTCATGACTATATATTATATGGAATATTTTCCATATTCTAGAACATGATAGCTGAAAGTAAGCAGAAAGGGCTTTAAGGCACATATTCTGCTTTACTTTCAACCTGCTTTAAGTAGTCACCCATCTTCAATTCTAGAAATAGGCTATCAGGTTACGTGAGTTCTAAGTATTGGGTTTCTTCTGTTATTATTTTCTTCCTACATTAACAAATGATTAACAGAAACAAGTATTTTTCTTCAGCTTTTACTAACAAAAAATTCACATAACAAAAGACAAATAACAAGTACATGTAGCTCAAAGCCTAAAATTGCAAATCACATAAATCAGACTGTGTTTGAGGCAGGTGATTGTTAAAACAAGGTGAATGTAAAGTAGAAAAGCACTACTAGGAAATATCTGCTCTACCTTCATTTCGCTTTGACCCCTTTCCCCATAGCCTCTTTCTAGTTTTGAAAATAGGTGACCACTTAAAGCAGGTTGAAAGTAAAGCAGAATGCGCCTTGAGGCGCATTCTGCTTTACTTTCAGCCTGCTTTAAGCTACCATCTGCTAGGATAAAAAAAAATATTCCTTATAATATCTCTTCATGACTGTATAAATTGGAACTTTTTCCATCAGTGGAGGAATTACTTAAAGGCGTAAAAAGGCATATTTATGGGGTAATGGGTTAAGCTACCACCTGTATTCAACATCATCAATAAATTTTCCTTGTTAGTGCTTATGTGATGTTGTAGGTAGATATGTCATTTCCCATACTCCACATAGTATTTTGCCACGACAATCAGTTATTTAGCTATGGTATTGGCACAGCTTTCTGTTACAAAATCTCATTTCATACAACCATAGCTACCAATGATTAATTCTGGTTAAAACAAAGCGTAATTTATATAATTTTATAAGTTCTATCACATGTCACACACAGTCCTATATTACCAAAGAAGGAACATGTGTAAGTTTAAATTCTCTATAAAACCACACACATTGTAACAGTTTAATGTGACTTAAGGTGGTTTGACAGCGGGCGGCCCACATCTCGAGTTCCGGAAATGCTGATGACTTTCACATGATCTTTGCGGCACGTGCTTATAGTAGTAAATTTAGATAAAAAAAAGTTTGATCTGCTTCAGTGTCTTCTCTGTTAGCGCAGTTGGTACGGTGATTGACTTGCAATCCAAAGGTTCTAGGTTCGATTCCCACTCACTTCAAAACTTTTTTTTTTAACAAATTGTCCGATTTTAGTGACTAGTCAATTCATAACGCAGAGATCAAAGGACAGGCTATGTTTAAATAAATCTGAATAAGGGGAGATCCTTTGAAAGCACAGAAATCAAAGCAAATACTGAAAATTGCAGACTCGGTTTAATTGAGTCTGTTCATGAGCAATACTGAAATATGCAACAGTGCTCACGCCCCCTAGCACCGGCTTAAGCGGAATTCAACTTTCAACTGTAAATGCGCCGAAATCAATGATTCCAAAGGACCAGAAAGTATAACAACACTGAGAATGAGTGTTTAGTCTAGTAATAATGAATAATATCAGATGCAAGTATAGTCAAGTAACAGCTAAATTTGTGAGGATTTATAGCCTATATAACAGACGGCAGCTTAACACAGGACAAAAATAATGATAAAAGATAGATCCTAAAGGAGCATTTATGCATTACTTTTGTTATGCATTAATCAGTCATATGCCTTTAAAGATCTACAGGCTACCGTATTCAATGGTCCCTTATTACAGGTTTGACTTATGGTATTATTTAGAGCTGACGGCATTTTAAAGTTGAACTCAAGGGAGGTTACTCGTTTTGTGTTAACATTTTGTCAGAATTTCAGGAAATCATGTATAAAATGTAAATTCTACTGTAGATTTTCATTAAATTTTTGTGACTAGTAGAATTAAGTTATATCTATCTAATAAGAGTAAAATTAGTGTATGTTAAATAGCTAGATTTTTGGTAATTTGAGATTTTCAGAATTTGACCTTTTTAAAATATTGATATTTCCAGAAAATATGTCATGAAATACTTTTGTTTGCCCAATATCTTGTAGTCTATGTACAGTTTACTTGAATGTACAGAAATTATTGAGTTATATCATTCTATAAAGAAAATATTCCTGTTATTAAAAAAGGAGCTTTTCTCGACAAAAGGTCCTGTCAGAAAAAAAAGGCACTGTAACTTTTTTTTATTTTAACGATTTTTCACTCTCCATATGGTATATTTCAATTTAATCAAGGTTTCAAAGAATTCTGAAACAGAATAAGCTGACCCGCAAACCACCTTAATATGGCTTCCATAATTCATGCACAATTTGACAAAGAAATGTAGCATCATTGCAGCAAGCAAATTGAAATCTAATTCAAGTGTCAGAATCAAATTAATAAATTCATACCAGTGCATTATCACCTAGTAGAACACTAATAGGAGTTGAGATGTGTAGTTATTAAATCACAAGGCCGTTTCTTAAATAACTTGTTTGTATAATCTTTTCAGTACAACATTTGAATATTGCACAATAAAGAAATGTGTGAATAAGGTGGGTTTCTCTTAGAAGAACTTACCCTTTCCTCTACAGAAAGACCTTTTGATACCTTCAACTATTCTGTATTGGAATGTTTTTTCAAGCCTTAACCATGACCTGATAAAGTCCTGCATGAATTGGGTTTTCCCATCCTGACAGGTTGATGCTTAAAGCAGACTGGAAGTTAAGATGTTCAACTGTACTTTCCGCCTACTTTAACTCCATAGCCTGTTTCTAGTATTGAAGAAAAGTGACCTGTTAAAGCTAGTTGAAAGTACAGCAGAATGCGCCTAATGGCACATTCTGCTTTACTTTCAGCTTGATTTAAGCTACCATCTGCTTGGATATAGGAAATATTTCTTACATTGCACATTCATTACTGTATAAAACGGAACTGTTTCTTCTGTGCAGATATAAATAAACAGGGTATTAATGGAGTAATGGGTTAAGCAATCACCTGTCGTGAACACTGAAAACAAGTGTTTAATACAGGTGGCAGCTAAAAGCACATTGATAGTGAAATAGAAAACTCCTATTGAAACTCTGTTTTACTTTCATCTTACTTTAAGTAGCCACCTGCCTTATGTACAGTCAGATAAAGGTAAAATTGCACACCTGGGGCCAGTTTCATAAAACTTTATACGACAAATGCTGTCTTAAGTCATATAAAAGTCTCAATTATTTTTTATTTCTCCATCTAATCCTGTCTTGTGATATCTCTTTGGAATTGTCTTGAAAATACGATTCCAAAGAGATGTAACAAGACAGGATTAGATAGAGAAATCAGAAATTAAATATATTTTAAAGTTTTGACTTACGGCGGTTTTTGTCATACAAAGTTTTATGAAACGGGCCCCTGGCAATGAAGGAAAGGGCTAAATCAGCTTTTTCCCCATGTAAATAAACAATAGTTCTCTAAACATTATCCTTTGATTCTCTGGCATGTTCTTCAACTGTGCATTTATGACAGATATAATGATCCAGCATTTTATAGCATTAAATTACACATTGAATGCTTGTGACAAGTGTACTCGTCCTATACAAACTGTACATGTGAAGCATTCACATATCCTATGCAAACAATGTAGACCCATATCACAGGGTAGTCACAATATATTGCAGGAACCACGCATATATATTCATAAATGGACTAGAGGCAAATGGAAATTGGAATTAACAGTTTCATGGGTGAATTGGTTAATACTCTAATATTGTTCAGTTTCTGGTTAATCTAGTGCCTCAATTTGTCATGTCTATAACAGACTTCCCTCTACCTCTTTTCTTTCCAACTTTAGTATAAGCTTCAGGCAGTTCTTCAAACGGAAACACTTTTTCTACAACTGGTCGAATCTGAAAGGAAAATCAGCATTTGTTAGATACTGCAGTGAAATGCAAAAACAATAAATCAGTGTTGGACATAAGCTGCAGGAAGTACCGGGTACTCAACAAAGTTGATGTCTCAATCTCGGGCAGAGTCTTACCAAATACAGTACAAAGTGTACCTAGTAGCTACAGTATAACCTCGCTATTACGACCACTAAAATGAAGGCTAATTGATTGTATAATAGAGAGGTGGCAGCTTAAAGCAAGATGACAGTGAAACAGAAAGCTCCTTTACTTTAAGTGGTCACCTATCGTAATCAACCTAATAATTAACCAAATTTAGTGGTCGTAATAGAGAGGTTTTACTGTTCTTACTCAGTCATACTCAGTCATACAGGACACCGACATCCATTTCGTTCAGAATGATAGTTTTGACAAAAATGAGATTGACTTCTGTCTGCACATGTGTACCAGTATGCTTCCATTTCGCAAAAAATACTTGACATTAATAAACAAACCAAGCCATTTTGCGAAAAAATGTGGTTAACATGTATCATATGTACAGCAATAATTTGGGGGTTTTGGGTGAACTGAATATGCATAGCACATTCTAATAACATAAATGTCATATTGATATTCATTTACTTAAGCAGAATGGAAATTTCGAGTCGTCACTGTGTTTAAATGAGTCAGTCCATAGAACATGCCACAGTCCATATGATGGTGTTTCGTGATTCAGTAATGGTGGACATGAAAAAAGAGCACAATAACATGATTGCATTCAATAAAATCTAATGCCTCAGGTGGCATCCTTGCCAATATATTCTGAATCTGTTCTAAGTCTAAGCTAGGTCCAAGGTCAATTCAAGTTTGAGTGATACAGTGTTGCACCTAGGATTTCAAAAGTAGGGGGGATTTTCCCCCCTCATCTGAAAAAAATCGGGGGAATTGTAAAAAAGAGGGGCGATCTAAATTAATTATTTAAAATAGGATTCTACGACGTATTGATACAGATAAATATTCACTACTGTATTGTATTTCACCCTCGGTCGGGGATTCCATAGATCCACGCTCTAGTTTCTTGGCATAACTATTATTATTAGATGATCTATTTTGCGTAATTTCGGGGGAAGATGTACCTGGTTAGAAGACGAAGAGAAGACGAAGAGCACAAACTATTCGCTAATTGTGCGTTATTACATGTTGATGATGTCGTGAAACATACAAAGTTTCTATGACAGCGCTATAAATAGCAGAGTTATAAATAAGTTTAGGGTTTTGATTAAAAAAAGGGCATAGTTCGCACCTGCCTTCGATAATCCGGACGTTAAGTTAACACTACTGAATAAACCTGCATCGAGCCCGTCATTTTAGTCGGACTGGAAACAGCGGCCGAGTTTTATACTAAGCGGAAATGATTACCGGGTCGTAGCTAAAAGCGGCGCTACAGCCGATTTCAAAGTTGAAAACAGCTCGGCGAAAACGAATTTTTCTCCTGAGTTCAATGCGCGATTAATCGCACTTGCCTTTGTCAAAATGCGCGAATGCACAGGAAATGGGGGGAATCGCGCAATCGCGCGTTCTGGGTGCAACACTGGTGATATGGGTGGACTGGTGCAGTACAAGGCATTGACTATATCAGCTTTCAAGCATTCTAGTATGCGGTGTTCATGTCAGGTGAAACAGTAAAATCTAGTTAACCCAGAAATAGCTCATTTAAAATATTTTAAGTCCAAAAGAAGTCAAGGTCAAATTGATGTTGGGTGCTGTGGGCAGATTTGGAATGGTATAAGGCAACAACTGTATAAGTATCAAAGCATTGAAATAAATGGCCTTGATGCTTTAAGGAATGAAACAATAAAATCTGGTTTACCTCGTACACACTGACAGACATATTTAATTTGATTTATCAATACTCAAGTATCATTTTAATTTAATATTTACCTGTCCAGTATCCACCATTTTGGCTATCTTCTCTAAGGCATTGCCATTTGGAATGAAGAAGGCCCATCTGTAGCTTCTACCCTGAGTAAAACCCTGTGTATGAACAAAGCCTCAATATAGTACTGTACACCAATAGAAACTCATAAGTATATCTAGACCGGGTCATATTGGCCCTTTACCCTTTATAGGCCATTAACCCTTTACCCCATAGTCTGTTTCTAGCTTTAAAACATTTGACCACTTAAAGCAGGTTGCAAGTGAAGCAGAATGTGCCTTAAGGCACATTCTACTTTACTTCCAGCCTGTTTTAAGCTACCATCTGCTAGAGCATAGAATGTATTTCTAATTGTGCATATTCATGACTATATAAATTGAAACTATTTTCTTGAGTGGAGGAATAAATCAGAGACATATTTATGGAGTTATGGATTAAGATACATCATTTGGGAGCCAATATAAAACTCATGGTGCTCCAACTACAACTGGTGCTGTTTCAGTCAAACCTATATCAACTCTCATCATGCATTTCATGACTTTGCTGGTATTTGAAAACAGTTTAGATCTAGATAATAAACACTGTCTATCCATTTTACCTATTAAAATGACTGAAACTAGAATTTGGTACTGTGCATATGCTTACTGTAAAACATACTACCTAATATAATGAAGGAAAGGGTTAACAATTTCCCTCTAAACAACCACGTTTCATGCCTTTACTCATTCTCTAATAATTTAATATTGTTTGTTTTCATTACATTTGGTTAGCTGTGATTGGCTGTAATTTTTGTTTCATAACTCCATGAAAAAAATAAAATTAAGGCCACGCCTTGTCAGGACTACTTTCCCTTAGTCCAACTGCTCTTCCCAAGCGCTGCATGAAGCAGGATGCCAAATGACATCATTGAGGTCGGCGTTACTACATAACAACGTCGCGTTTTGGCGGAAAATATATATGGCGGAGGGACTACAACCTACGTTTTAAAAGCGTTAAAAAAGAACATTCGCGTCAGATTCTCTATTTAACTACTTTCTTAAATTCAGAAGTAATATTAAATTATAAGGAATAATTCGGAATATTTATTGTATTCATGGAGGTATGAAAAAAAACCTGGTCACACTTTTGTATGAAACCGCTTCGCAGTTTCATACAGTGTGACCAGGTTTTTTTTTCATACCTCCATGAATACAATAAATATTCGAATTATTCCTTAATAGATCTCTCTGTTTTACTGTCACCTTGCTTTATTAATATAAAGCTGTCCCCTGTCTTTTATACAATGAAATAGCCTTTGTTTCAATGGTTTTAATAGAGAGAATTTACAGTACTGTTTATGATACACAAATGTATCAGATGCTGAAATGCAATATTGGTTATAGAGGATGGGCTAACCCTTTCCCTTGTAACAACCACTTGTCATGCCTTTACTCATTATTTATAGAAACACAGTTTCATCTTGGTCTAAGCTGCCTCGACACAGTTTCATCTTGCTCTATTCTAAGCTGCCTCTTTCCATAGATACAGTTGGTCCTTTGGATATACGTATTTGGCACTTTTGGCTTTGAAGAAATGCATTAACCCATTACTCTATAAATATGCCTTATATTATGCTAAAATTAATTTGGTCCTTCACTAAAGAAAACAGTTTAACTTTATGCAGTCATGAATCATATGTACCATAAGAAATATTTCTATATCCCGGCAGATGGTAGCTTAAAGCAGGCTGAAAGTAAAGCAGAATGCACCTTAAGGTGCATTCTGCTTGACTGTCAACTTGTTTCAAGTAGTCACTTGACTTCAAAACTAGAAAAGGCTATGTGGTAATGGGTTAAAGACTAGCCAAGCATAGTTCACACATTTCTTATCACACTTACCTTTACTGTACTCATACCGAGTGAGGCTACTGACTGTAGTATGCCTCCTGTGATACCATACTGGTCTGTAGACGGCAAGACTGGCATCACCAGACTAACATATTTGGCATTCCTCCATGGCTTCAGAGCACCAATAGATATTGTGTCAGTTTCCCCTCCTATTGGGTCTAGAATCATGTCTACCCTGTGTAGAGGAACAACTATTACTAATTAGGTGATTTGGGAAGGGCCAAAGACAGGAGATAAAGGCGCATAGATCTGCTCAGAAGTCCCAGAAAGAGGGAAGAAGATACAGAGGACCTGAGTGATGCCCATCTCTTTTTTGATAGTGCCCTTTGGTTCTTTTACATGCCCACAGTGTGACAGACAGACAGACGCACAGACACTTAAGCAATACTGTATGAGTGGTTTTCTTTTTTTACTTGAGATGCAAATTTAAGGAAAAGCTGCTAGGATAAAGGAAATATTTCTTATGTTGCACATTCAGTACTCTATAAAATGGAATTATTTACTTCAGTGGAGGAATTAACTAAATGCGAAGAAGGCGTATCTATGAAGTAAATGGTTAAAGTATCATGACCGGACCAAACAAATTCTTCAAATTAGATCAGACACTCGGAATACTTATGTTTGAGTTAATTGTATAACAGTTTCACTGTAATTGTAGAAACTTAATTCAGGTGTCTCATAGCTCAGCATCAGAAAATATTGTTCTTGAAAACATTGATTAAAATTCAGCAACATGTACTTCTTGACATTAGCTCCACATACTGTCGAAACAGATTTAAGGCTTACTTGTCAAGTTGACTGATTTCCCTAGGAATATCATCAGTTTTGTAATCAATGACCTGGTCAGCACCAACAGATTCAACAAGCTGGATGGCATCAGTGGAACATGTAGTCACAACATACCCTCCCCAGGCCTTCACTAGCTGGAAAAATTGAAATGGAGCTCAGTCAGATACAGTTAATCCATTCACCCCAAGTCACTATACACATCTTTTACAAACAGTGTATCTATGAAGAGTCAACTTGTTCTAAGCAAACAGTGTATACCCAGATCAAAGGTAGGTTATTTTGAAGTATCTGTAAATAAACCCTAAATAGTCAACAAGAGTTCAAAAATGTCTGAGGCAATCTTGGCTATTATAATCACAACTTGTCCATATATCAGGACACAAAAGGTTATTATTGATCAAATGTAAAAAGTAATACATTGAGAATACTTGTATGAATTTAGAATACCTGTATAGATTTTAGAATAACAGTATGAATATTAAAATATCTGTATAAAGTTAGAAGACCTGTAAACATTTTAGAATAACTGTAAATTTTATATCTGTATAAATTTAGATTATCTGCATAAATTTAGATTACCTGTTTGAGTTTAGAATACTTGTATAAATTTAGAATGCTGTATGAATTTAGAATACTTGTACAAATTTAGAATACCTGTATAAATCTAGAATATCTGTATAAAAGAATACTTGTACTAGTATAAATTAAGAATACCTGTATAAATCTAGAATACCTGTATTGCAAATGTTCCTATACCTCCAGAACCTCCATGGATTAAAATTCTGCAATCATATAATAAAGAATACAGTGAAAACCTCTATAAAATGTACCTGCCCTGGCCAAGCTAAAACATTGGTTTGTAGAGGTTTTTGGATTAGGGAAGTCTAGCAGCCATCAAAATAACCTGAATCAGCTATGTTGAACCCATTGCCCAATAGCCTGTTTCCAGATTTGAAGAATAGGTGGCCACTTAAATAATGCAGGTTGAAAGTAAAGCAGAATGCGCCCTAAGGCGCATTCTGCTTTACCTTCTGCCTGCTTTAAGCAAATATCTGTTAGAATATAGAATATCTTAATTAATGATACATATTCATGACTGTATAAATTGGAACTATATTCATCAGAGGATAAATTAAATAAAGGTGTAAAAAAGCATATTTATGGGGTAATGGGTTAAAGAGACAGAAAACTAGATTTGGCCTAAAAATTGAGAATGGATCTCAATTACCTATGTGAACACATTAACATAAGTGTAGCAAAACCATTTATATTAACAAAAGAGAGAGATTGCTGTGTCTGTAAGACACAATGACATATGAAGGCCTAAGTTGCATTTACCCTATATGGAGAAAAATTACAAACAAATAGGATTTATTCACTTGCAAATCAGACATTATTATAGATATTCCAAACCTTTTCCTTTACAAAACAAGAAAAACATTAAATTTCAGTTAATTTCTTATCTGAATCTGTAAATACCTCAATTAGTGATCCTATGTAATTAACATGAGCACCGCATTCGGGTGCCAACGCTCATCTGCTTTTTAATTTCATAGAAAATAAAGTAAAATTATGTCAAAGGTCAAGGTCAATTGGTAAAATATTTTGGTATGTCTGGATAGGACTCGTCAAGATGAACATGCTTACCAAAAATGAAGATTGTAGATGAAGAATTGGTGAAGACATGTCATATCACCAGAATTTATCGAAATCTTCGGATTTTTATTCAAGCAGATGGTAGCTTAAAGCAGGCTGAAAGTAAAGCAGAATGCGCCTTAAGGCGCATTCTGCTTTACTTTCAACCTGCTTTAGGTAATCCCTCTTGAAAAATAGAAAATTGGAATTCTAAGGATGTTTCAAGATCAATTTATGGCAGCCCTGTGAAGGTATGGCCAACATTAAGATTACGGACAACAAAGACAATGCCATTTGTGATGAGGATAGCTCTTGTTTTTCTTTCCGAAAAAAAGAGACAAGCTAGAAATGGATAAGAACCTCCATTTGGTTTTTGAAAACTTCACAAACCATTGTTTTTGGCTTTTTATGTAAACCATGTAATCCACTTTTATACCTTTAACATGCAGCTGTGTTAAAACAGGTTTGGTCCAGATAAGACACTGAGTGGATTCAAACTGCTTTATTACTCAGATATTGTTTCCTGAAAGGAAAGGCAGACCAATTTACTTGATAATTTCTGTAGACAACAAACCTTGCAGATGTAAACTGTATAGCATGCTAAAGGTGAGCCATTTACATTTGTACCATGTTCACATACCTTGTGTTAGGAGCTTTGCTCTGTGTCAGTTCTCCTGTGGTACATAGTGCTGACCATACTGTCGTGGCAACATAAGGGATAGATGCCGCTTCTACATGTGATAAAGACTTGGGCTTAAGTGAGAGCTGAAAAAAATAAGCTGATATAAGAAATTGGTAATACAAAATTAATGTACCTTTAGTATAGAAAAGGAACTACACTCTATGATACACTTTTAAAACCAAAGATTACCTCTCTTTCCCCTGCTACAGCATATTGTGCATGTGTACCGTCTCTGTGGGCTGCAAGTGCTCCCCAAACCTGAAAGTAAAATAGCAATACAATCTTGCCTTACACAGTTGATTCACAAAAGGAGAAAGTTTTTAGTACAATGAAACTGTATTACTAGTATTACTACTATTCAAAAGATGCAGGGCTGCCATAAGTTGGCATGAAAAATCAAAAGATTTTCAAATTTGCATTTTTCAAGTGCGATTTTACGAGTCGTACCTTTACCACATAGCCTGTTTCTAGTTTTGTTGACACGTGACTACTTAAAGCAGAATGCGCCTTAAGGCTGGTGGAGATTCAGATCCAATAAAAACTATTTGAGTTATAATAGAGAGCAGACAAAGCTGAAACAGCCAATTTTTTATAATTCAAGGGCCATTACTCTGACATACCTTATTAGATTTAGGCAGTTATCAAACAGGACAAAGATTTTACACTGATAAACATTTTAAGCAAATTTGGTGAAGATCAGATGACAACTGTTGGAGTTACAGAGCCGACGGACTGATGGACAGGAGCTTATTATAGGGCACCCACCTCAATAGTGACTGAATTTGCAGTGAAGATTGACCTAAAGTTAGTTATCAAAGTTTAGCACATTCAACCCTAGTGATAAGTTTATTTGTCATTAACAAACAACATACATTTGATTTCTAAAATTATCACTGGTTGAAGGTAGGTCTTACTGTGTATCTATTGAATAGTCCATTTTGAAAGGTGAGAGGGTTTTATTTTCTGTATTCCTACCTCATCCCCAGGTTTGAACCTTGTCACACTAAAGCCTGTTTCTTTGATTACTCCTGAGAAGTCTCGGCCTAGGGTCAGGGGAAACTCGTTGTTTTTACCATCAAACTGACGCCGCATCTCATTAATCAGCCGTCTTCCATAGCCACCTGGTGTACAAAAATAACACTTTTTTATCGTACATAGGACTTAATCCAAAGACAAATATCAAATAAGCCTTGCCATAACAAAAACCTGGCTTAGTGCATAGCAAATAATGTAGATCAAAGCCAGAAGCTGCCACAAAGATGTGGCGGCTGTTCTTGATCTACACTGATTGACACCCACATGCATCTAAAGCATTTTATGTAGAGCTCTGTATACGGTATTTGGCAGTGTAGATCAAAGTAAAATACAGAGCCTGGAATGACAACAGTACTTGGTCTGTACAATGTTGCAATGCAATACGGCTAGCTTGTCATGGCACTGCTCAAATACATTTTACATACACTTTATAAACATTTACCAGATGTCACTAGTCTAGATGTAATTTCAACATAAAAATGCTGAAGAACCAAGTGTTTTATTGAACCATTACTCCGCCTTTTTACACCTTAATTTATTCCTCCACTGGAGAAAATAGTTTTAAACAGGCATGAACGGACAAAGAAATATCAGATCCAATAAAAACTATTTGAGTTATAATAGAGAGCAGACAAAGCTGAAACAGCCAATTTTTGATAATGCAAGGGCCATAACTCTGACATACCTTATTAGATTTAGACAGTTATCAAACAGGACAAAGATTTTACACTGATAAACATTTTAAGCAAAAGATCAGATGACAGCTGTTGGAGTTACAGAGCCGACGGACTGATGGACAGGAGCTTTTTATAGGGCACCCACCTCAATAGTGACTGAATTTGCAGTGGTGATTGACCTAAAGTTAGTTATCAAAGTTTAGCACATTCAACCCTAGTGATAAGTTTACTTGTCATTAATAAACAACATACCTGTGAAGAATACACATGTCCTATGCCAACGATGGAGACCCTGACTAGAGTCTGCACTGTTTGTCATTTTAGGTAATTATAAATAATATAGTTAAAATCAACACATAATACTATATACATGTAGCCAAAAATGGACTAGACTTAACTGGAAATTGGAATATCCATTTAATTTAAAGTTTAAGAGGTAGCCATTTTGTTTTCATGTTAACTTATTGTTTCTGCTTACCTCTCATGGCAACATCTATTGGGTTCACACTAGCGGCATGAATCTCCACCAGTACATCACTAGGACTCACTAGCTTGGGAATTTTAGCCGCTTTTGACAAAGTAAACTCTTCATTTCCTGTAATACTCAAGAAAATATACTTGTTTTATAATATGAGAACAGTGTCACGGGAAATGGAAACTCGAACATGACCAGGGTCCAAGGTTACAAAGCTTTTGAGTTGAGTCTGAAGTCATTCTCAAGCTTTTGGCCTAGGCTAAAATCTGACTAATCAGTTGCTTGAGAATGAGACCAGACTCAACTCATACGCTTTATAACCTTGGACCCAGGCCTTAATAAGATGCTGGAGATGTGACATCAAACCCTTTCTAGTTTCTACCAGATACTGACCAGTACCACATAGCAAGTCATATGCAGTTTTACATTTCAACATAGGGTAAAGATTACAATTAGTATTATCTGTATTAACAGTATTTTGTGTAGTCTGCTACCAACCAACCATACTGATTATAGTTGTCAGCACACTGATGTGATCTGCTTAGCTGCTTAGTCCTAAAACATTCATAAGCTTCTATCAGCTGTCTCTCACATTTAACTTATTACTCCATAGTCTAGATATGTACTTGTACTTTATTCTTCTACTGAATAAAATTGTTCCAATTTATACAGTCATGAATATGCACTATAAGCAATGTTGTCTAGCTTTAAGCAGGCTTAACCCATTACCCCATAAATACGCCTTTTAACGCCTTTAATTAATTCATCCACTGAAGAAAATGTTTTCAATTTATACTGTCACAAATGAAAATCATAAAAAATATCTTCTATATTCTAGCAGATAATAGCTTAAAGCAGACTGAAAGTAAAGCAGAATGCATATTATGGTGCATTCTGCTTTACTTTCAACCTGCTTAAAGTGTTCACATATCTTCAAAACTAGAAACGGGCTATGGGGTAATGGGTGAAGGCACATTCTGCTTTACTTTCAACCTGCTTTTAGTGATCACTTGTATTAACAAGAGGCCCATGCGGGCCTATATATCGCTCACCTGGAAAAACATACACAAGGGTCACATAACCCCTGGTATGGGATCACTTTTCACCCCAGAGACATAATTTTCATTGAAAAAATCTATTTTTAGCTCCTGTGACCTAGATATGCAACTGACCAGAACCATATTAACAATATTGGTTAAGGGCTTCTAGAAGAATCATAAAGCCAAATATCAAAGCTCTGGCCATATTAGTTTCAGAGGTAAAGATGTTTAAAGATTTCACTATATAACTCTATGTAAATTTACGACCCCCGGGGCGGGGTCATTTTTTACCCCAGGAACATAATTTGAACAATCTTGATAGAGGACCTGAAGATGATGCTTTGTGCCAAATATCTAAGTTCAGGGTACTGTGGTTTCAGACAAGAAGATTTTTTAAGTTTTCATTTAAAAAAATCTATTTTTAGCTCCTGTAACCTAGATATGTAACGGACCGGAAATGTTTGAACAACTTTGAAAGGGGACCATATAAGGATCATTCAGGCCAAGTTTGGTAAAAATCTATCCAGTAGTTTCGGAGGAGATGTCGTTTAAAGAAATTGTTGACGACGAACGGACGGACGGACGAACGAACGACGGACGATCAAAATAGCTCACCTTGGCACTACGTGCCAGGTGAGCTAAAAACAAACCAGAAACCCAATGGGCATATTTCGCTCACCTGAGAATAGCTGACAAAATGGAGATAATGATTTATGTCCTGGATGGGGGTCATTTTTTACCCTAGGTGCATAATTTAACAATCTTGATAGAGGACCTGTAGATGATACTATGTGCCAAATATCTAAGATCAGGGTACTAGGGTTTTAGACAAGAAGATTTATTTAAGTTTCCATTGAAAAAATCTATTTTTAGCTCCTGTGACCTACATATCCAACAGAATGCGACCATTTGAACAAAATAGGTAAAGGACATCTAGAAGTGTCACCATGCCAACTACCAAAGCTCTGGCCATATTAGTATCAGAGGAGATGTTTGAAATTTTCACTGTATAGCTCTATGAAAAACTGTGACCCCCGGGTGGGGCCAATTTTGACCCTAGGGGCATACTTTGAACAAAGTTGATAGATGACCTGTAGGTGATGCTATGTGTCAAATATCTAAGCTCTGGCCCTTGTAGTTTCAGACAAGAAGATTTTTTAAGTTTTCATCGAAAAAAATCTATTTTTAGCTCCTGTGACCTACATATGCAACCAACCAGAACCATTTGAACAATATTGGTAAAGGACATCTAGAAGTGTCACCATGACAAATATCACAGCTCTGGCCATATAAGTATCAGAGAAGAAGACGTTTGAAATTTTCACTATATAACTCTTTGAAAAACTGTGACCCCCGGGTGGGGCCAATTTTGACCCCAGGGGCATAATTTGTACAAACTTCATAGAGGACCTGTGGATGATGCTATGTGCAAAATATCTAAACTCTGGCCCTTGTAGTTTTTATGACAAGAAGATTTTTTAAGATTTCATTATTTTTTCACTTTGGTTGCCAAATTCTTTGAACAAATTTGAAAGAGCTTGACCCAAGGAACATTTCTGTAAAGTTTGGTTGAAATCTGTTCAGGGGTATAGGAGGAGATGTCATTTGAAGCAATTGTTAACGACGACGGATGACGAACGACGCACAACGCACGACGCCGGACACAGGGCCATCCCAATAGCTCACCTTGAGCCTTTGGCTCAGGTGAGCTAAAAACAGGTTATGGAGGTAATGTAAATGTGTTAACCCATAGCCTGTTTTTAATATTGAAGAAAGGTGACCACTTAAAGTTGGTTGAAAGTATAGCAGAATGTGCCTGCACATTCTGCTTTACTTTCAGCCTGCTTTGATATATTATATAATCTGCTAGAATAAAGAAAATATTTTTCATGTAACATATTCCTGACTGTTTAAAGTTTGGCTATCTTCTTCAGTATGGAAATAAATAAAAGCATAAAAAGGTGTATTCAGGGCTGCCATTTCTCCGGATTTTTCCTAAATCTTCAGATTTTTTTCCTAGTACATGGTAGTTTAAAGCAGGCTGAAAGTAAAGCAGAATGTGCATTAAGGCGCATTCTGCTTTACTTCCAATCTGCTTTAAGTAGTCACATGTTAACAAAACTAGAAATAGGCAATGGGGTAAAGGTACGATTCATAAAATCGCTCTTGAAAAATGCAAATTTGGAAGTCTTTGGATTTTTCATGTCAACTTATGGCAGCCCTGTGTATTTATGGGGGAATGGGTGAATCTCTCTCACTTGACAACTTCTCACTGACCTCCATACTGATGTATCTGCCATGCCTTCATACGGGTCTGTATTCTCTTCTTGGCAGCAGCACTGCTGTATTTCAGTCGTGGATTCAACAAGATTTCTGTTTTTGTCAGATCACTTCTCAAAAGTAAGCAAGTCGCACAATGCAATCTTCCCTTTAAAACCTGTGCCATTTTTGTAATAACCTGTAACAAATTTAATAACACTACAATTTCTAAATTAGCCATTTCCTCAACAGAGCAGGTACTCTCCAGATAAGGGGAGTATTTCAAAATTTAAAATCTTTATTTCTGCATTAAACCCTTTTGCAGTCACTACTCATTAGAATAATCTTTTGTGACGATTCTAATGTATTATGAGTAGTCACTAGTCAGACCATAGAATTTGGTGTTGAAACAAGCCAGAAAATGTTGGATTTGTTCAGTTTACTCTCTCTTGTCTGGAGCCTTGACAGAGGGCACCTCTACCTACTCCTCCACATTACATTAACTCTTTCCTCCCTGAAACTTTAAATGGACAATTCCAGTTTCCACTAAAGTCTAGTCCATTTCTGACTTTTAAGGGTTGTTTATGTCAATGTTTGGCATTGTGACAAACAGTGAAGATCCAGATCAGAGGGCTCCGAAAGGAGCTCTCTGATCTGGGTCTTCACTGTTTGCATAGGACACATGTACTATTCACATGTACACTGTTTGAAAAGGACGCCTATATGTGGGACTAGGGTTCAAAGAGTTAACACTTTTTATATAAGTTTCCATTGATGGTGTTCAATACATTAGTGGCAGCTTGAAGTCAGAGGAAAAGCAGAAAACTCCTACTTTCCTTTATGTAATTCAAGCAGTCACTTTTCAATTTTCAAATTCTTCCAAGCACCTTTTAGCCTATAATATAGGAGACTTACAAATCATTGTACCCAATACCTTAATTTAAACACAGACCCTGAATTAAACAATCCCTCTGAATATCTTCAACACAAGGGCCATGGCCCTAAATTCGCTCACCTGAGGACAGTGTACCTAAGTTGACTGGGCAAGACAACATTTTAATATAACTATAAATGGAGTTATCTTCTGGACAAGAAAACATGACAAAATGGAACTTTTTTGCCAAGCTTATGACCCTTATTCAAGACACATCCTCTTATCAAGCTATTTCCATTACCGGTATATGATATTTATTTCACTAGCCTCAGCAGAACCTGAGTTATTTTCCTGACAATAAAATTTGACAAAGGGGAAAAACAAAATATTGCTGCCCTTGTGCATGGCATTTTCTCTCATCTGACATCAGTTTCTTTCCATAAATGAAATTTCATTACAATAGCATCAGTAGAATTGGAGTTGACTTCTGGACAAGAAAATATCACAAAGGGAAATAACTCCAAAAATGATGTCAGAGTGATGGCCCTTGCAAATGGCATTTCATTAAGCTCTTTCCAAATATGCAATTTAATTTACCCATTACCCCATAGCCTGTTTCTAGTTTTGAAAATAGGTGGCCACCTAAAGCAGATTGAACGTAAAGCAGAATGTGCCTTAAGGCACACTCTGCTTTACTTTCAAACTGCTTTAAGCTACCATCTACTAGGATATAGAAACTTATTTCTTAGCTTACATTTTTATGACTGAATAAAGTCGAATTATTTTCTTCAGTGGAGGAATAAATTAAAGGCATAAAAATGCATATTTATGGGGTAATGGGTTAACAAACATCAGTATTTATGGGGTGGGTTAACTTACATCAGTAGAAATGGAATTATCTCCTGGACAAGAAAAAATGACAAGACATACAGATAACTCTGACAAAACCAATATTAAACATATGTTTAATATGGGAGAAGACCGTGAATTTAGACGTAATTACATAACTGTCAGTGGATCACAGTGTCCGATCACTTCCTTATCCTGTTTCTCTAAGTATGAAGCAGACTGAACCATTTCTAAACTTTAGCAGACAACATGTTCAGCAGACACCACTAGTTCGGCCCAGTGAGTGAGGTCAATTATGTAACAGGTTGCAGCCCAGAGTCCTGGCTTACCCTAGCATACTGAAATGGTGCCTGCTTACAACCTACTTCTGTGAAAAATGTACAAATTTTTTTTTTTAGAAAATGTAAAGTAGGTAAATAAGTGGCAAGAAAATTTTAAGCCAGGGTGAACCCTGCCAGCATTATGTTTCGTCTGATCTGGATCCAAACCGTTAGTAAATATTGGCTATTATTATTATAAGGGCCTGGGGTAAGTACAGTGGGCTCTGCACAAAACGGATCATGAGACTAGAAAGCGGCACTTGAAAAATCCCTAGGGTGGGGTCAATTTTGACCCTAGGGCTTTGCTTTGAACAAACTTGAGAGGGATCCACCAGAAGATACTATATACCAAATATCTAAGCTGTGGGCCTAGTAGCCTAGAAAGAGGATTTTTTAAAAGTGGGATTTTCTGTGACATACATAGGATTTGTATAAATTGGATCATGAGACCTGCATAGAGCAGCACTAAAACTCCTTAGGATGGGGTCAATTTTGACCCTAGGGCTTTAAATTGAACAAACTTGAGAGGGCCAAACCAGGAGATACTATTGACCAAATATCAAAGCTGAGGGCCTGTTATTTTTTGACAAGAAGACTTTTTTTAAAAGTTTTTGGCTTTTTTGCTTTGGCAAGCAGAGTTTGCATTTTTTCCATTTCATTTGAACATTTTCTGTAGAGAAGCATCCAAGGAACATCATGAGTCATTTAAAATCTCCCTCCATGTCTCTGGTTCAGAGGAGATGTCGTTTGAAGTAAATGTGAACAAACGGAGGGACAGGCGGACATTCTAACATTTCTGAATCTGAATCTGAATATAGTACGTCGTAGAATCCTATTAAGGCTTTTACACGACGGTTTATGTGACTTCGCCTTTGTTAAATATGTGTGAAAAGACACATAAAAATAGCCACATAAACCCAACATGGACTAATGGAATTGTAATGAAAATAGCAGATGTAGTTCTTAGTTTTTGTCAACAGTTGTTTCCCTTGATTTAATCGGTCCATTGTTTTTATACGCGAAAGAAACACATTGAAACAACTGATTTGGTTAGTATTGGCTTTGACGTTTTGAAATGTCTTTTAAGATCACCATACCAAATATTAGAATGTTATATATAAATGCATGTCTCCCAGCCTATCGTTTGTGTGCGCATATCTTATTTGCGCGTTTGAATCATTGTAACTCTATAGACGCTCATTGATCGCAGAATAGGTAAGGTCGGTAAAGTCCGTGAGTCATCGTCAGTTATCGGAGATCCGCTAGGTGGCGACACATTCAGGTAGTATATAAGCGGGTTTTTGTTCAGTTTAGTCAGTTCTGCACTCATCGTCAAGCTGACCACATCTATGCAATAGTACACACTGGGATTTTGAGTTATATTTAAGTAATAGTAGTTTTCTTTCCTTCTCGAGGAAGCCTCGCTTTATTGAGAGAGTTAGAATCAGTCTATTACCGTGCTGCTCGGATCGCAGTTGTCCTATTAATTAGTAAGATATTAGGTAGACCTAAAATTGCAGATACGTCTAGTTAAGTGTTGTAGAGTATTCTACAGAACAAGCTTCACTGAGGCAGCTTCATTGAGGCTACCTCAGTAGGTAGATCTAGAGGGTATCTAGAAGGCTTCATTGAAGCCATATAGTAGATAGAGCTAGACCTAAGAGAGACGGCTTCATTGAAGCCATATAGTAGATAGGTCTAGGCTTCGCAGAGATAGCTTCTATTTGTTATCTTGTAGATAGGCCTAAGTGAGGCAGGTGGTATGTAGAGTTGTAGACCTAGACAGATTAAGTGTCTAGCAAATAGAACAAAGATATTGTTTCATTTTGTGATCAACGTGTTGTCTTAAATTTAATGCTGTTCATTTGAGTTTAGTCTACATATGTGTAATCATAAGGCAAATAGCCTAGAGAAAAATCGTAGATATTTCTTTAATTATCTAGACTTTGTATTTAGTGTTTATTTTCTCAATCATTGGACAAGTAGTCCTGAGGAAAACTATATATACCGATACTCCCAGATATTAGGAGTTCGGTTACCCCGGCAAAAACGTTACAACTGGTGGCAGCGGTGGGATCTATATGACAAAACCTCCATTGTCAGATCCACGTCTTAGGTAAAATGGCTTCATTGTTTAAAGCCGATGAGATTTTAGAACGCATTAAGAGGCTAGAAGATGAAAATGCTCGTTTGAGGTTGACGTGTGAAATAACGCAGCTGGAGCACCAGCTCAGCGATGTGCAGGAAGAGCCCTCGGGTCAACCAGAGCTAGATAGAACACACGTTGTAAGAAGAGGTAACTCGGTACCTATATGTAGCACCCCTCGTATTGAAACGCAAGGAGCCAGTTCACAGACTGTGAATTTCCAAAGCCCCATTGAGGCCGATGCTACAGTCAGAAGGCAAAGTAGAGCCCTGAAAAGTGTAAGTGTCAAGGCTGCAACTTATGACGGAACCAGTTCGTGGCTAGATTATAAAGCACACTTTGAAACATGTGCAGAAATAAATGGCTGGAATATAACAGAGAAAGGGCTGTACTTGGCTGTGTCGTTGCGTGGCCAAGCTCAGGGTGTTTTTGGAAATCTTTCTTCAAAATCGAAAGACTATGAAGCTCTCGTTAAAGCCCTTGAGGAACGCTTTGCACCTCCAAATCAGACTGAGCTCTATAGAGTTCAGTTGAGAGAAAGGCGCCAAAAGGCTTCAGAAACTCTCTCAGAGTTGGGTCAAGAGGTAAGAAGATTGACTAATCTTGCTTACCCCTCTGCTCCTGCCGACCTCAAAGAAACGCTGGCTAAGGAGCAATTTATAGACTCTCTCATTAGCATGGACATGCGTTTGAGAATAAAACAGGCACGGCCTGTAAGCTTAAATGACGCTGTGCGTCATGCGGTGGAGTTGGAAGCCTTCAACAGAGCAGAAAAGGCTAAACTTGAAGGCCAAGGAATAATCAGCTCTACGAATACAGCTCCTGAAAATCCTAGCCACAAAGGTCAAAACGCTGACACTTTGAAACAATTGCAGAATACTGTAGAGAGGCTCGAGAAGCAACTTAAAACCTTACAAACCTCCAATAGGTATCAAAGACAAAGTAAACCCCAGTTCCGGTCTAATGACAGAAGTAACAAGAGGGCTTGTTTCATTTGTGGTTCTAAGTTTCACTTGCGTGCTAAGTGTCCGAAACTTGAAGAAGCTGGGCCAGCCCCGAAAAGCAAGCCACAGGGCACTAAGAGAGATGACCAGCCAGGTGGTAATGGAGCCGTTTTGAACGCAGTAGGATCAGGACTATTTATTCCCGTCCAATTCGGTGACCAGACGCTGGATTGTTTGGTGGACACTGGTGCCACGTTGACCGTCTTATCAACTCGTGCTTGGGAAGCTTCCGACATGAGTAAACACGGCATGCTTAATAGTTATGAAAGGACATTGATAGCTGCCTCAGGGGCCCCGTTGGAAGTTAAAGGAAGAGCATTTGTTAAAATTTGCATCAATGGAGATAACTACGGGGTTGACGTGGTTGTCGCTAATGTTGAGAACGACCTAATGATGGGCCTGGACTTTATGCAGAGACAAAGCTGCAGCATCGATATCACTAAGAATGTACTGACAATAGGAAACAAGACGGTAGACCTCAATTGTCAAGGGTCTATTGGGTGTTATCGAGTCACTGTGTCAAAAGACGTAACAATCCCAGCAAGATCGGAACTTATCATACAGGGAGAGGTCCCTGGTCTTACAAAGAGCAACAAAGAAATGTTTCTAGTAGAGTCATCTAGCAGGATGATAGAGTCTGGAAAGGGATTGTTAGCAAAGACACTGGTTAACGGAAGCCCAAAAGTCCCTGTTAGACTCATGAATGTCTCAGACATAGATCAAACATTGCACCAGGGTACCCATATTGGCAAATTAAGCCCTGTGACGGAAGTCAAGAGTAGACCTAAGTTGAAAAGCTCTGAAAGAATACCAGACTATTTAAGGGATCTCTATGAACGGACTGTTGCGGGACTGTCACAGCAACAATGTGAAGATGTACGCAAGTTACTGCTGAAATACTCGTCTGTGTTTTCAGCGTCCGACGAAGATCTAGGTAGAACTGGAATAGTGAGACATAGGATTGACACTAGTAATGCTCATCCAGTAAAACAGCCATTACGAAGAAACCCAGTGCATATGAACCCTGAGATCGATCAGCAAATCGATGATATGCTACACAAGAATGTTATACAACCATCTTCAAGCCCCTGGAGCAGCGGCATTGTGCTTGTCACCAAGAAAGATGGCTCTAAACGCTTCTGTGTCGACTACAGAAAGCTTAATGACGTCACCATCAAGGACTCCTATCCACTTCCAAGGATAGATGATTCTCTAGAGCAACTGGCAGGTGCCAAGTGGTTTTCTTGCCTGGATTTAAACGCCGGTTATTGGCAGGTCGAGCTTGAAGAAGCTGACAGACCGAAGACAGCTTTCAATTCTAGACGTGGACTTTTTGAATTCAAAGTCATGCCGTTTGGGCTTTGTAACGCCCCAGCAACCTTTGAGAGGTTGATGGAAACTGTACTCGCGGGTTTAAATTGGCAAGTGTGTTTAATATATCTAGACGATATCATTGTCCATGGGTCGACATTTGAGGTCATGGTATCCAACCTGGGTAACGTTCTTGACAGACTGCAAGAAGCCGGTCTTAAATTGAAGCCTAGAAAGTGTCAGTTGTTTTGTAGGGAAGTAGTGTACCTTGGACACGTTGTGAACGCTGATGGTGTGAAGACAGACCCACAAAAGACGCAGGCTGTTAGTGATTGGACACAGCCGAAAAATGTCACGGAAGTAAGGTCCTTCCTTGGGTTGTGTGGTTATTATCGCAGATTCGTTCTGGGGTTTGCAAAAATAGCAAAACCGTTACACAAATTGACAGAAAAAGGGGTTAAATTTGACTGGACGACTGAATGTCAAGAAGCCTTTAGAGAACTTAAGCAAAGTTTGTGTGAGGCTCCAGTCCTAGCCCACCCAGATTTTTCAAAAGAATTTATCTTGGATACTGATGCTAGCGACTTTGGGATTGGCGCAGTGCTATCTCAAGTACTTGAAGGTCAAGAGAGGGTGATTTCTTTCGCAAGTAAAACCCTATCAAAAGCCCAGAGAAGATATTGCGTTACGAGAAAAGAGTTGTTTGCCGTCGTGCACTTTGTGAAGTATTTTCGCCACTACCTATATGGCAAACATTTCACTGTACGGACAGATCATGGGTCACTTCGGTGGCTTATGCAGTTCAAGAATCCCGAAGGACAACTAGCTAGATGGCTAGAGGTCTTGTCTGCATATGACATGAAAATAGAGCATCGACCAGGCAGAAAACACGGCAATGCAGACGGCATGAGCAGAAGGCCTTGCAAACAATGTGGCATAGTGGACTCGGAATCTGACGAGTACCCTCAATTGTGTCAGGTTGAGATTCAGAAGCACTCTGATCTAGTCAACCTCAAGGAAGCTCAACAGAATGATCCAGACCTAGCCAAGTTAAGATGTTGGCTTGAGGCTTGTGAGAAACCAGATCGGAAGACAATAGGCTGTGAAAGCTATTTCGTGAAGGCCCTACTTTGCCAGTGGGAAAGATTGGAAATGGCAGAGGAACTCCTAGTTCGACGCTGGGACGTACAGAATACAGATTTGGTGTATTGGCAAGGAATAGTACCCATGTCCAGCAGAAGAGAAGTGTTGAAACTTTCTCACGACATCAAAGCCTCTGGCCACCTAGGCGTAAAGAAGACACTTAGTCGCATCCGGCAAAGTTTCTACTGGCCTGGAATGCAGAATGACATCAAAACATATATCGCAGGCTGCGAGGCATGCACCAAACGAAAAGATCCGACGAAGACGAAACGGGCCCCTATGGAGATAGTTAGGAGTGGTTATCCTATGGAGAGGATAGCAATCGATATTCTGGGTGACTTTCCCCAGACTGAAAGAGGGAATAAGTATATCTTGGTTATAGGTGACTACTTCACTAAGTGGACAGAGTGTCATGCTATGCCAAACATGGAGACCAAGACAATAGCTACCATCCTAATAGAGCAGGTCATCTCTAGGTTCGGTGTCCCTAGACGCATTCATTCAGACCAGGGGCGTCAATTTGAAAGCCATTTGTTCAAAGAGATGTGCAGTATTCTTCAAATAGAGAAGACCAGAACAACTCCATACCATGCCAGATCGGATGGCATGGTAGAGAGATTTAACAAAACCTTGGTAGCTATGCTAAGTGCATTCGTCAATAGTAATCATACCAACTGGGATGAACATCTTCAGTTGGTTATGATGGCCTACCGATCGGCTGAGCACGAGACTACAGGCTTCACGCCGAATCTTTGTATGTTGGGCCGAGAGACGACTTGTCCTTTGGACCTCATGTATGAAATGCCACAAGCAATCAAGCAGATTCCTTCAAATCAATGGGTTTGGATACTGCAAGAAAGGTTAGAGTCTGCTCATAGGGTAGTTAGGCAAAATACTGATGTTGCAATGAAGAGACAGAAAAGATACCATGACAATAAGCTCTCATACGAGACTTTTGAGGTAGGTGAGAAAGTTTATGTATATTTCCCTGTTAAGAAAGTAGGTTGCTCCTCAAAGTTGACGTCCTACTGGAGGGGGCCATACGAGATAACGGTAAGAATATCTGATGTTCTTTATAAGGTAAACTGTGGCCGTTCTGGGAACATACAAGTGATTCACTGCGATAGACTTCGCAAGTGTAAGCAACAGATCTTGGTAGGTGAAGAAGGGGCAGATGCTGTTCCAGAGATGGAAACCAGGGAGAATGTAGAGTCCGGGCCAGATGAAGAAGACCTGTATAACCCCGAAAATGAGGTAGACTTCAGGTCAAAGAGAGAAAAGCGTAAACCTTTGTGGATGACTGATTATGTTCTATCTCTTTTCAGTGACTCAAAGATGGTCAACACAAAGACAACTGAGAGAAAGAGCAAATTCCTCTGCTCCAACTGCAAGGATGTCCTGGAGACACCAGAGGAATTCAGGTATCACATAGAGAAGTGTGTGATAAAATCAGTCGGGTGTGACATCTGCAAGAAAACTTTCAGTTCCAGGAAGTATTTGATGCAACACATAAGGAGAGTGCACAAGAACAGTGATGGTCAGAAGTGTAAAAGACAGAAAGTGGAATGCTCGGTAGAGAAAGTAGAGGATCTAAGTGATTGGGAGGATACATCTGATTGTGAGCTAGCAGAAGAGGTAGAATCAAGAGTAGATGAGTCTATGGAGCAGCTGCTGGCAGGTAGAATGCACAGCAAGAGGACAATGCCCGCACCTGTGTTAGCGCCTAAAAAGAGTAGGACATCTGAAACTGCACCGAATCCTGAAACTGTGCAGGATACCATGACGTGCAAGGAGATTGTCACGGATACGCACGCTGATCTAACATCTGTTCCTCAACAGCCTGTGGTAAGCCAGATTGAGTCGAGGGATACACCAGATAGAGAAGTAAGGTTAGCCTGCAGTGTGAAGACGGAAGGATTACTGAACAAACAGATGATATCCGTGGAAGACAGTGAAGAAGGAGAGCTCTTTGTATCAAGCACTGCTTGTCGTGGTAGACAAAGAGACTCAGAATTTGATCTTGGAGAGGTTCTGCCAGAGGGAAAAATTGACCCTAAAACAGTTAGAGTGAGGTTAGGCGGTGATGGAAATGTAGTGGTGCACCTGAAGTATTCAGAGTAAAGAGAGAAGCGGAGTTGTTATTTAGCTTAAAGTGGCTACAAGTGTTAACCTTTTTTTTTTTGAAGTGCAGTGGCAAACAGCCATCTATGAGTGTTTTATTTCTTTTTGACAAGACCTCGACTAGAGTACAGTTGATTTTCTCAAAGAGGGAATATTTTTTTATTATGATTAAAAGTTATTATCATGTTCATGTGTTACGTTTATAAAGTTTTATTTCCAGTAAATATCACACGTTAATTATTATGACATGCGGGACGCATGGAAATCGAAGGCGTGGGTAGTGTAATGAAAATAGCAGATGTAGTTCTTAGTTTTTGTCAACAGTTGTTTCCCTTGATTTAATCGGTCCATTGTTTTTATACGCGAAAGAAACACATTGAAACAACTGATTTGGTTAGTATTGGCTTTGACGTTTTGAAATGTCTTTTAAGATCACCATACCAAATATTAGAATGTTATATATAAATGCATGTCTCCCAGCCTATCGTTTGTGTGCGCATATCTTATTTGCGCGTTTGAATCATTGTAACTCTATAGACGCTCATTGATCGCAGAATAGGTAAGGTCGGTAAAGTCCGTGAGTCATCGTCAGTTATCGGAGATCCGCTAGGTGGCGACACATTCAGGTAGTATATAAGCGGGTTTTTGTTCAGTTTAGTCAGTTCTGCACTCATCGTCAAGCTGACCACATCTATGCAATAGTACACACTGGGATTTTGAGTTATATTTAAGTAATAGTAGTTTTCTTTCCTTCTCGAGGAAGCCTCGCTTTATTGAGAGAGTTAGAATCAGTCTATTACCGTGCTGCTCGGATCGCAGTTGTCCTAATAATTAGTAAGATATTAGGTAGACCTAAAATTGCAGATACGTCTAGTTAAGTGTTGTAGAGTATTCTACAGAACAAGCTTCACTGAGGCAGCTTCATTGAGGCTACCTCAGTAGGTAGATCTAGAGGGTATCTAGAAGGCTTCATTGAAGCCATATAGTAGATAGAGCTAGACCTAAGAGAGACGGCTTCATTGAAGCCATATAGTAGATAGGTCTAGGCTTCGCAGAGATAGCTTCTATTTGTTATCTTGTAGATAGGCCTAAGTGA
Organism: Gari tellinella; assembly: GCA_922989275.2. NCBI lineage: Eukaryota > Metazoa > Mollusca > Bivalvia > Cardiida > Psammobiidae > Gari > Gari tellinella. Next base: position 90,988,749 of record OV277860.1, read on the forward strand.
GGCAGGTGGTATGTAGAGTTGTAGACCTAGACAGATTAAGTGTCTAGCAAATAGAACAAAGATATTGTTTCATTTTGTGATCAACGTGTTGTCTTAAATTTAATGCTGTTCATTTGAGTTTAGTCTACATATGTGTAATCATAAGGCAAATAGCCTAGAGAAAAATCGTAGATATTTCTTTAATTATCTAGACTTTGTATTTAGTGTTTATTTTCTCAATCATTGGACAAGTAGTCCTGAGGAAAACTATATATACCGATACTCCCAGATATTAGGAGTTCGGTTACCCCGGCAAAAACGTTACAGAATGAACAGCTCTATTGTTTTCTTTTGTTTTATGTTGCGTCACCTAGTCCCATATGCCAAAAATGTTAGCGCGGATGGACAGACTGACAGAAGTACAGCAGACGGTGAGGGGTCACAATAGCTCAGGTGAGCTAAAAAAACAAGGGCCACTATGGCCCTAAATCGCTCACCTGGTAATCATGTAACCATGTACACTGTGTGACCTAGTTTTTGACCGGGCATGACCCTCCTTCTAACTTGACCTCGATTTCAATGAGACAAACATTTTTTTCAAGTTTCATGAAGATTCAATGAATTTTGTAGAGAAAGTTTCTGGTATCCACAGCCTGTACTGTAGATATCAGTGTCCGATTTTAACCAGTTTTTATCGTCTGTATATAGAAGATTTTTTAGATATACATAGTCCGCCAGTAGCTGCACATGACCAGTTTTTAACCAAATCGCGAGTATACTCTTCGCAGAGTGAGGCGATTACTGAAGATGATGATGATGAATAGTCGTACACACGGACGGACGCACAGACAAAGGGACAGAACAATCACTGTATGCATCCAGCACCTATAGATGTCGGTGCACAAAATGTAATTATAAGCACACATGCCATATTGTGCACTTAATTAACCGTTTATAAATAGTATTAATTTAAATACCCCGTGTAGCCCAACTTACGCAACTGCATGTCCGGGATAATCTCTTGCTGGCGAAATCTACCTCGTCACCGGCAAGGGATTGGGTATAAAACTCAAACCATAACAGAGGTAAGTTCAACTTTAAAATCGAGATTCGACTGAAAGTGAAACCTCTTAAAACACCTCTAATAATGAAAACTCTGAAACCGAACCCTCCCGGACAGACAAAATGCGCGATTTAGCTAGATTAAGAGGTATTGGTTAGAATGGATTTATAGTCAAAACGCCCCAAGTCAAAACGCTTCCAGGTCAAATCGCCCCAAATTTGGTCAAAACGCCCAATAGGCTGGTCAAATACCCCCCCCCCCCCCCCATTTTTTGTAGTAGGCCCCATATTTTTATTTATTTATGTGTGTGGGTGCGTCGAACTAAAAAAATTATACTTTTTGGTATGATCAACCATATAGATGTCGAGGTGTCTTCAAGCCTGACGTCCATCAAGCTATGCTATATACTGACAGGTGATATTAGATCTTAAGGCAGACGTGTGTGAAGCTAATATTAACATGTGATTTCTGGCCGCTAATACACGGACCCGTAAGCCTTGGCATAAGGCTCTTTGAACTTATTTGCTTCATCTCTGAACTTTATTAGTGAGAACGCCATAATTACCAGGACTTACCAAGTCCTGGGTGCTCCGACAAGTCAACGGAGGAATCTACAAACACAACAACAACAACAATATGGCACACCTATTGTTACCAATGTTTACAAACATTTCAGGTAAAAATAGTGCAGGTATAGTCAAATCCTCGTGTCATTGATTCTTATAAAGAAAAGGTTTTGAAGATGTCGAATTCATAGATATCTTTGAAAATTATTTGATTTATGGAAGATTTGCAGTGTCATGAATGTCATTTTCCAATCAAAACAAAGGAGTTTAAAGATTACTAGTTTTACTTAAGGACAGCCACTATTCAATTTGGCAGGTGACAAAGTTAAAGCTGCTGCTGTGAGTGATCTAAGCACACACGAAATGCATTTAAATATATAACTGACGGTGTTTTGAAATATCGGATTCAGAGCATATGCGTTTGATACGAGCGTGTAAAGTTAGAATTTGTTTTGTTTGGTGGATCTCTCATCTTTTCAAGGCTTTGAGAATAATACTACATGTAGGCCTACATAGAAAAAACGTAGTAAAATCCTTGTCGAAAAGCAGAAATATTTACAAATTACACATTTTCTGAGCTGCCTTAAAGTGATATATTTATATGATTATTAGCAACACAAACTTATCATATTATCGCCAGATGATGTGTAAAGACAAAGTTAAGTTGGTTATTGCGAAATACTAAAATGCCCGGGAAAAAGTTTTAAATACAATTACGTTCGAAATCCGATCAACATTACTTTAAATCTGCAACAAATCAACCGAAAAGTTATAATGAGGAGGGTTTATAAAGTCAATAAACGGAGAAACCTTATAAACAGCAGCTGTCTGCATTTCTTTATGACAAAAAACATCGATATATATTATCCCCCTTTAACATGAAGTCATTTCCAAATGAGGTCAAATCGGTATTTTCGCGCCAAACTGTCAATACAAGTTAATGACGTTAGAATGTAAACAATGGAACATTCTTTTTTTGCTTTCGAATGTACACAGCTTCAGTAATGAGATCATTGCTGTAACAGTGTACCTTATTGGGTACACATTATTCGTGTTATCAACCTCTGATACGGATTAAACATAAGCGTACTAACAAAATGTTCATTTAATATTAGAAATTACAGCAAAAACAGTGGTCCCTCCCTACAACGGCCTTTCCAACAACGACTCTCTCCTTACAAAGACCCTTGCCGCGTTTCCCTAAACAGGACAAGTATGTCTAACGCCTTTACTGTTGCAATATCGACTGCTTAAAATCACTCTGTGTCTACTCCGTGTTAAAATTGACCTCTGCTAATTTTCTCAAAATTACATAATGGACATTTTAACAGGAAAAAAACTTATTGACGAGTGGCAAAAAACTTAAATCCAGATCAAACGCGGCGTCTGATCCGGATTCAAGCTGTTTGCAAATGTAACTAATTTCCCTCTCTATAACGACTCTCACCTGAACGGTACATATAGCCTACTCCCATGGATAAACAAACAAACGTACATGTAAGCATACAACTTAAAACAGACCTTAAGAATTGTTCCTGATATACTGTAATGCTTATAAATTACAAACAATACGGATTACATAACCCAGAGAACAACATTTATTTGCAATCAGTTTATGTCATGATGAGACATTGCGTATTGTACGTGACCTATGACCAGAATGAAAACTGTTTGATACTCGTCACAATATAACTTTAGTCATTATGTTTTAAGACAATTTGACAGTTCATCACAACAGAGGACGTTAAATTATTTCATCCTGAGAGGCAACATATTGTATGCTTAACTACCCGGTATGATGCATTCAACTGCTTTAAGCCATTAATCGATAAATGCGCACTTTTACGCTTTAAATATTCCTCCACCAAAGAAAAAACTTTCAATTTATATATACAGTCATGAATATGTGTATCAAGAAATGATGGTAGATGGTAGCTCAAAGCAGGTTTAAAGTAAAGCAGAATGTGCCTTTAGGCACATTCTGCTTTTCTTTCAACCTGCTTTAAGTGGTCAACTATCTTCAATTCTAAAAAGAGGCTATGGGGTAATGGTTTAAACAATTTTTGTCTAACTATTTGTCAATGTTATTGTTTTTGTTTTACATAAGAAGTATTGAACTAACAGGCAAACAGTTTGGATACTGATCATTTGCCGGGTTTTTATATAATTACTTCGTGGTACCATTAGTGAAATTACTAATACGTTAAAACAGTTAAAAAAAAGTCGGCAGACGACAATTGCAAGCAGACGATAGTTTATCGAGGTTAAGAGAAAACACACGGCTGAAACAAGAACGGTCTAGATTATAAACTGACGCTCTATGATACACGTTTGATACCAACGTTAATGTTCAGACCCAACTTTTAAACCACATACTGTTTATTTTATACTGTAGAGCTGTCGAACCAAGGGCAGAAATGACTTTAACACATGAACCCTAGCGACGAGTAAACTCGTCATGAAAAAATAATACACCTATCAAGAGTACACTTGTCCTATGCAAACAGTGTAGACCTTGAGGAGACCTCTGAAAAACCACCATAATCATTCAAAAATGAACCAAATTTAATTGAAAACTGGAATTGTCCATTTAAAGTTTCAGGGGTGAAAAGTTAACTAGTTCTCAATAGTAAATGAGACACACTACATTAATGGCCATACTTGTTTGTTCTTTTATGTTTAAGACAAAGTCAAGTCTGCATAAATTACAATGAACCAGCAAGTTCACACGGGAGCCTTCTACTTTAGCGTTCCATCTTGCTTTAACCGTTTGAACCCTAGTCCCGCATATAAGCGTCCTTTTCAAACAGTGTATATGTGAATAGTAAACTTGTCCTATGCAAACAGTGAAGGCCCAGATCAGAGGGCTCCAAAAGGAGCCCTCTGATCAGGGTCTTCACTGTTTGTCATAATGTCAAACATTGACAAAAACAACCCTTAAACTTCAGAAATGGACCAGACTAAAATGGAAACTGGAATTGTTCATTTAAAGTTTTAGGGAGGAAAGAGTTAAGCTTACATCTTTATTTAACCCAAACTCTTTGCATTTGCAAGTATAGTCGTAATACTGGCAGTGAAAGGGTTTGCTGAACGTCTGGCAGTTTGTATTTCACATTTCTAAAGTGCATTCAATTGAGTTTTCGATTAACTTGATTTTTTACCGTTGGCTTGACTCACAGTCTCTGCAAACTTGGTCAAAGGTGAACCTAAGAATAAGAGGATATTCTTGATGAACCCCTGTCTGCAACCTTCTTCAAAATATTATGTAAACATTCTGTTTCCTACACCATCAATGAGAAATGCGGTATATTCCGCAACAATGTAGATGACACGTAGGTAGACGACATATCTCATCAAACATATAGTCGAGGCTCCATAACTAGAACTCGCTTAAGTCGAACATACCCGTATTTCATATCTAAAATCTGTGTTTAAACTTTAAAACTACGAATATATTCCATTTAAGCCATTTTAAGTTCTACTTAAGCCATTCATCCTTGAAACTTGAAATGAAAAATTCCAATTTCCAACCAAATCTTGTCCTTTTTTAAAAAAAATTAGTGTGATTTTTTGCATTATATTCATATTGCAAATTGGCAAACAATGTAGACACTAACAGAAGCACTCTGATATGGGTATACACTGTTTGCATAGGATAATTGTTTTCTTCACAGGTACACTGTTTATAAATGACGAGTATACTCGTCGCTAATGTTTGATGAGTTAAGCAAGCTGGGACAATGGAGGATTGACTGTAATTTTAAGTACTACATTATAGTTATCTGCTTTGAACCTAAACCTAGGTACACCACGTGACAAAACGGGGTACATAAACCACAGTAACACACTGTCATCTGTACAGTGACAGAGGAACTGTGATACCAGGCACATTAGGAATAGTTCAGCCATGGCTAACACCAGCATGAATGAAGACTTGAGGAGAGAGCGAGAAAAGGCAACATTTGATCCAGAGAGGTTAGCTGAATTTACTTATGGCGGAAAAGAAAAACTCAAGAGAAGCCGGTTTTTACGTGAGTATACATGCTTGATATAGTTTAAAAGTATTTTCATGTCCTGGTATGTGCTCTCTTGAAAAATGAGACCTGCATATTGACAGGCAATGGTTCTTAAAACAGGCTAAATAAAGCAGAACACTGCTTTAAATCGACTCGCAACCAGATGGTGCATTTGCAAAAATAAATGAAAATACTCAAATATAACCAAAAGCGTAGCATTATCGTGCATCAGGCATTGGAAAAATATAACCAGTCTAAAAACACCCTCTAGAAAAGTCTTCAAATCTTAGTTTTTTAGATATTTTCAATCGTTTTATCCATAGCGTCGAAATACGCTATAGAAATTGATCACCGGCTAAGACATAAACCCGAGCCGAATTATGTAGTTGTATGTACTCTCAATCGCTACACACTGAAATGCGCTAAATCGATCCCAAATATAAGAATAGTTCCGTGGGCTAAGCGGTTTCCTCATTTTGCCCTCTGTTCGCCCATGCCAGGTACCGGCTTCGAATCCCACCAGAGCTCAATACTTTTTTTTATTGACATGCATTTTTTAAACAGAATTTCTTATCCTAAACTAATTCTTACCCGTTGATATAAGCGTTTGACACATATTTACAAATTACAATTTTTAATGCTAAATCTGGTTGGGAGTCTCTTTAAAAGTACGCTATGTACTAGTGGATAACTGTCAGAGCTCCAGGTATAGATTAGTTTGTATTTTCAACAAGTTACCTAGACAATTACAAACAGTTAGGAACCAAATCAGACGCCGGATAAGTTGGATCCAACCATCTATCACTTGGATACCGGTAATGCGAAGAAAAACTCAATTACATAATTAAGCAGACGGCATTTTTAGCAGAAGAAACTCATATATTCCATTCGCAAAGAACTTTGAAAGAAGTAATCATACACTGTTGAGTGTTCTTCTTTATAATGTCAACACGATTAATAAACCACTTGGTTTTAATTTTTAACCCATTGACTGTCGTTACGTTATCAGCTTTATACAATTGCCGTCTGCTTTTATTTCTCAAATTCAAAATTTAGGTATTTTGAGATGAGAAATATATAATTGAATGTCAAACAATTTGGATCCTGATCAGACTTCGCGTTAAGCGGCGTCTGATCAGGATCCAAACTGTTTGCAGATGACCATTCAGGCACTGTACTCTGGGTAAGGCACTGAAGGGATTAAATAGCGCGCCATATACGGTAGCAGGAATATAGCATTAGATAGGCATAGATTATAACCTTAATATCCATGTCTGGCCTTTACTATTTATAGCTCGGTTAACGATTTATTCTGACATCATTGATAAATATGGAAGGCCGGTGCGCCATGCTAATTGCTAGTTGTAAAATGCCAAATGCGAAATGCTATCTGTGAAATATTAAAGGGACTCGCAACCGGATGGTGTACTTGTCAAAATAAAATAAAATACTCAAATAAAAGCAAATTTGTGGCATTATTTGGCTTCTGACATTAAAAAAATATGATCAGTCCAAAAAGAGTCTCAAGAATCGTCACCGAATCTTAGATTTTTAGATATTTTCCATCGTTTTTCTATACCGACTAGTAGACGGTATAGTTGTTGTTGTTGCTTTTCTACTTGGGCTCAGACATAAACACGAGCCGAATTACGAAGTTGTATGCACTTTCGAGCGCTACACATTAAAATACGTTAAATCGATCCGAGATAAACGGATAGTTCCGTGGTCCATTGGTCTAAGCGGTTTCCCCTATTTTGCCTTCTGTCCACCAATGCCGGGCCCCGGGTTCGAATCCCACCAGAGACCAATATTTTTTTTTATTGAAATACATTTTTTTAAACAGAATTTCTTATCCTAAACTAATTCTTTACCATTTATATAAGCGTTTGACACATATTTACAAATTACTATTTTTAATGCACCATCTGGTTGCGAGTCGCTTTAAATGCTATATGCGAATTGCTATTTGCGACATGCTATTTGCGGGTTTCCTGAAATGGCGGTTTTTCTCAATCATTTGACATTCAGCATATCGCTTTTAGCATTTAGCAAATCGCATTTAGGCCAAATAAAAAATTATCTGTGTTTCCTATTACATGCCAAAAAAATAAAAATAAATAGGACGGTCGGAAAATCTTTTTTTTTTAACACAATCATATAATGATATAGTCCATTTTACTTTTCTGATGGGGTATTTGATATAATCATATTCATATATAAAACATATGAATGTATTTTATTGTGCAGAGCCCTGGGCTATAAATAAAATACCTTAAAAATATCAATTCAAATTATTAAATGATAGGTCCCATCAGTACCAAAATTACCATTAAATTGAAACTGGTATGATTGTTAACCAATATTGGTATACCAAACCGGCAAAGTAGTGACTTATATATAGTGGGATAAATAATATTTTGAAATGTGTTGTATGCTTGTCAAATATGTCAATAAAATGCGTTATCTGCATGTTGAATATGTCAATTGTTAATTAACTAGCAGATTATATCTGCAAGGAATTTACTTTATGGCAGATTGAAATCATTTCTCTTAAATTATTTGCTAATCTAAAAATCATTTTTTAAAACACTCAAAAGACTATAAAGCAGCTTTTTAAACAATAAACTCAAGAATAGCTTCTATGACACGTTCCTCAAAAAACGCAAAAATGACCGACATTCGCCGATACGTTTAGGGTCGGAGGGGAAAACTAGGGTCGGTCGGGTTACCGGAAACAGAGGTATTTTTGTTTGGCCTTAGTACAGCAATTCGCATTTGGCATTAAGAAATTTGCGAATGGCATTTTTGTAATTCGCAAATGGCATTTCGAAAAACGCATTTCGCAATCAGCATTTAGCATTTGGCATTTTACAAATAGCATTTAGCATTAAACACCCCCTAATAGAGTTTTGTACTTAATTAGCAATTCGCATTTAGCATTTCGCATATAGCAATTCGCATTTAGCATTTAGCATGGCGCACCGGCTTCCGTATGATAGGTATAAGTATATTAGCGGAGAAGAGACATGCTAGGACATCAGTTAAGAAATGAATTGCGTACTTCCGGCATTCATGAGCTGATGGCACTTCCATGCTTTTACTAGCAAAGTGCGTGAAGCCCGAAGGGCTTCTCGCTTAACTTTGCTAGTAAAAGCATGGAAGTGCCATCAGCTCATGAATAACGGAAGTACGCAATTTATTTCTTATATTTATATTCCATCGTGAGCTGAGAAATGAACCAGAAATGTACATAACGTTCTAATAGACACTTTGCCCGTTGCTATGCGTTGCTATCGTAGTAACGATCTCTATATATGGACTGAAACTAGTCCCAATCACATATTATATTTACTGGATAAATTTAGACTTTTAACCGGTAAACTTTCTCGTTATGTTTAAAATCCCTTTTGAGATATCTAAAAGCACACGAATTTACGAAATACTTGTATGATAAGCATCTTAAATTTAGGTCGCGTTTTTTCAAACCGATTTACTCACACACCATACTTGATTACTCCGCGTTAACCGCGCCTACCATACGGACTTCTCTGTATCGATTTGAAAGTGATCAGTATAGCTCCGCCCCTAAACCAGTCGGCTAGAACTGGATTTTAAGTGAGCATTCATTGAAATATGCAAGTCTCTTTTTAGAATAGTGTTATATAAGGACAATGCGGGGCGAATGTAAATATATAGCAATGCTGATGATGATGGCCATTGTTATGAAGACGATAAATAATAGTGATTATGATTATTATGGGTGGTGATGACAGTGGTGGGGTGCTCCCGCCACGTTTAATTACAATGATACTGATGCTGCCGATACTGCTGACGATGATGATGATGATAATGATGACGATGCAGACGACATATTGTCACTTGTGGCATTGAATACTGATTGTCCGAGACGGATTATGACATCATAAAAGAGGCTCGCAACCAGATTTAGCATTAAAGATAGTAATTTGTAAATATATGTCAAACGCTTATATAAACGGGTAAGAATTAGTTTAGGATAAGAAATTCTGTTTAAAAAATGCATTTGAATAAAACAAATTATGAGCTCTGCTGGAATTCGAACCCGGGACCGGACACGCGGGGACAGGAAAGCAAAATAAGTCAACCCTTTAGCACACTCGACCACGGGCTTTTCATATCTTTGGGATCGATTTAACGTACTTCAGTGGGTAGCGATGGAGAGTACATAATTCGGTTCGGGTAAATGTCTGAGCCCGTGATCAATTTCTGTTGCGTCTAATGACGCAACGGATAAAGCGATGGAAAATATCTGAAAAATGAAGATTTGAAGACCTTCCTTAAGGATGTTTTCAGACTGATCATATTTATCTAATGCCATGCAGGTGCACGATAGTGCTACACATTTGGTTCTACTTGAGTATTTTCTTTTATTTTTGCAAATACACCATCTGGTTGCGAGTCGCTTTAAAGATAAAATATTCCAAAAAGAGAATTAATATAACATAACTTTATTACCTTGCTCTTTTAAAATGTTTCTAGATCTTCCTTTACAGACCTTTATCAAAGATAATCATGCCCAAATACACGGCACCTGTTTGCTTCATGCATTCAGAATAGCATGATAGGGTTAAAGACTAGATCCCACGATGTCAGTGTGATGTGACTAAGTTAAGAATACGTACAGTGGAGAATCTGTTATTCTTTCCCGTTTAAACGCAAACGTACGCAAACGCAAAGCACTAAAACGTAGAAAAGAACAACTTTTGGACAATTCTGATATTTCATGTTTATCTTGGTGACAAACAGTTTGGAGCCTGATCAGACGCCGGGTTACCCGGCGTCTGATCTGGCTCCAAACTGTTTGCACTGCAAATAATAGTTTTAGCGTAAACGCGTTTATTGGAAAAGAATAACAGATTCTCCACTGTACCTGTGCTCTCCCTCCCGGGCAGCCGGGCAACTCTTAAATAACCTCCTATTTTGTCCTATTTTTATTGCCTGTTTTTTGCTGTTCAAACGGAGGATAATTCAGTAGATAACAGATACTTAACGTACCGTCCAGTATAAACAGCACATTAGTACATTAGTTTATGGACGAGGTGCTCCATTTAGAAGGAGTAGAAATATGCGATTTTAAAATCTAAATCAATACATCTCAGTCGTACTTCTCAAGATTTATTCCAACAATCAAATTTTAGTAACATTTTCACAATTATAATCAAGATTTGATTTTATCGTGATTTTTTATTCTAAAACGACAGCTTGTCATCTAATTTTAAGTCTCGTTAGGTACAGTGGAGAATCTGTTATTCTTTCCCAATAAACGCGTTTACGCTAAAACTATTATTTGCAGTGCAAACAGTTTGGAGCCAGATCAGACGCCGGGTAACCCGGCGTCTGGTCAGGCTCCAAACTGTTTGCCACCAAGATAAACAAGAATTATCAGAATTGTCAAAAAGTTGTTCTTTTCTACGTTTTAGTGTTTTGCGTTTGCGTACGTTTGCGTTTAAACGGGAAAGAATAACAGATTCTCCACTGTATATACAGTCGAACTTCGCTATCTCGAACTCCCTTAATTCGAACTATCCGATTTGTCGACACATGAATTGCATTATTTCATGCTCGGTTAAGTAAAAAATACCCGTATTTCAAAGTTAAAACGTGGCTACGTTTCAACTTTGAAATACGGGTATGTTCGACCTAATAGAGTCGGGATATCGAAGTTCGACTTTTTAAAAAAAGTTGCCGCAAGGGCGACACTTCTCGATATTAGATCAGCATGAAAGTAACAACGTTTGGTCAGGATCATGCATCGGTTATTTCTATTAAGTTTTAAAAGGTCGTCAGTAGAAACTGAGTTTAAGTTTTAAAACAGAATTTCACGATGACCACCATAGTTAGACTAAGTGGCAAAATTGGAATTCGAACCAACATGAGAGTACCACCGTTTGGTCAGGGCCATGCATCAATAATCCATTTCATGTGTCAACACAATCGGTCGAGTAGAATTTGAATTTAGATTTAGAATTAATTTTCAAAATGCCCGCCATAGCGACCACATTAGATTTTGGATCAAAATGAAAATGACAGTGTTTGGCCAGGTTCATACACTGATCATTTTCATACAAAGTTTCAAGAAAATCGGTCAGACGAGTTTGAGTTTAAATGTAAAATATGAACCTTAACACTCAACGGACACAGACGAGTGGCGATCGGTCACATGACATTTAACCGTAACGGTCTCGTTTGTGAGCGTATGAAATTATCTTTCTGCAAAGGAGATTGCAAAACTTACTGAAACATGGGTTTGTTGTTCCAGATAATATCGCCATCCAGGATAAGTTTCTCCAATCGTTTCCACCATACAACAGCAGAAGTCGACAAGAAGCCTATGATGTGTGCGTCAAGAAGAGCGTCTATGTTTTAAACCTGTGCAATAAACTGGGTATAACTGACAATGAAGAACAACGCCAGCTCCTTTGGTTAGTAACTTAGTATAGTGGAGAATATGTTATTCTTTCCCGTTAAAACGCAAACGAAACGCAAACGCAAAGTACTAAAACGTAGAAAATGACAACTTTCCCACTATTCTTAATGTTGATTTTAACCTGGACGGCAAACAGTTTGGAGCCTGATCAGACGCCGGGTTACCCGGCGTCTGATCTGGCTCCAAACGGTTTGCATGGGAAATAATAGATTTAGCGTAAACGCGTTTATTGGGAAAGAATAACGTTTTCTCCACTGTACATGTATATTCTTTCCACGCCCATAACGTACCGGTATTAAAACGTTTTGACGTTTATGGCACATTTTGGCTTCCGTAGAATGAAAAAAGTTATGATTCGCACATGGCGTTGGAAGACTTTTCTGAAAGGCCAGGTTCGGCACTTCCTATTTCTAGAATATCAATGGTCTCCTGCAAAATGTGACACTTTCAGGCAGCATCGAAAATGGATCCAGACACAAATTTGCAAGATTGGAAAAAGGCGAATGCCAGAGGGGCCGAAACGGTCCATCTTTCTACTTTCGGTTTAAAATGTACGCGACCTTTTTGTCAAAACCCGTTATAATAGCACTCATGCTGGAATTCAGTAACACTGACATGTCAACACAAAGCTCACAACCTCAAACTGAGCTAAAACTGAGCTCAGGATCCATTTTTGTTTTGTTTTACTAATTCGCGCATTGCGTGAACGCGATTTAAATATAGCGCCTCTAAAAATAGATTGTCACTTTCAGTTTCGTTTTGACACGTCAGAGTAGTTTTGAGATGTGTAGTGTTTATTCAGAAAATGAACTCCAAACTAGTCCAGTAGTGTCTGTGTTATGTGTACAAAATCGGTCAGGCTTGCTAAGGATATAAGTTATGCTTAAACTATTCATAAAATCGACAACGAAGCGCTTACCTTATTGAAAATAAACCATTTATAGCAAGTGGATTCTTCCTTCCTTATACCGGTATATTGCATTAGTCCATTTTTAGCTCGACTTTTTCAAAAAGTCGAGCTATTGTCGTCACCCTGTCGTCTGCGTCTGCGTCTGCGTCAGCGTCTGCGTCTGCGTCAGCGTCTGCGTCGGTTAAGTTTTTTGCTTAAGGTTTTTGTAAGAGTCCATTTCTCAATAACTACCAAAGGTATCCATTTGAAACTTGGAAAAGTTGATAAGTATTAAAAGGGCAAATCATTACAACAAGACAGGTAACCCTGGGATTTGTCATTTCAGAGTTATTGTCCTTGTTTTATTTACTTAAAAATTATAAATTAACATATCTCAATAACTATCAAAGGTATCCATTTGAAACTTGGAATACTTGTTTAGTATCAAAAGGGCAACTCATTACAACAAGGCAGGTAACCCTGTGATTTGTCATTTCAGAGTTATTGCCCTTGTTTTTTTTACTACAATATTATAAATTAACATATCTCAATAACTATCAGGGGTATCCATTTGAAACTTTGAATAGTTATTAAGTATCAAAAGAGCAACTCATTACAACAAGGCAGGTAACCCTAGGATTTGCCATTCCAGAGTTATTGCCCCTGTTTTATTTACCTAAAAATTGTAAATTAATATATCTCAATAACTATCGAAGGTATCCATTTGAAACTTTATATACTTGTTTAGTATCAAAAGGGCAACTCATTACAACAAGGCAGGTAATCCAGGGATTTGTCATTTCATAGTTATTGCCCATGTTTTATTTACTTAAAAATTGTAAATTAACATATCTAAATAACTATGAAAGATATTAACTTGAAACTTTCAATACCTGTTAAGTATCAAAAGGACAACTCATTACAACAAGGTAGGTTACTCTGTGATTTGTGATTCCAGAGTAATTGCCCTTGATTTATTTACTTAAAACTTGTAAATTGAAATATCTTAATAACTGTCAAAGGTTTTAACTTGAAACTTTAAATACTTGTGTTATAACAAAAGGGCAACTCATTCAAACAAGAAAGGTGACCGGGGATTTGCCATTCCAGAGTTATTGCCCTTGTTTTTATTTACATAAAACTTGTAAATTGAAATTTCTCAATAATTACCATAGGTATTAACTTGAAACTTTTAATGCTTGTTCAGTTTCAAAAGGGCATCACCTTTCAACACAGCAGATAACCATGGGACTTGTCATTGCAGAGTTATTGCCCTTGTTTGACTAAGAATTTGTATATGAAATTATTCAGTAACCGTAGAAAGTTATTAATTTCAAACTTCCAATATATTTGAATAGTTGTTTAGTTTCAAAAGGGCAACGCATTACAACAAGGCAGGTAAAGCAGGCAAATATATTGTCCTTCTTTTGACTTATAGTTTACTTTAAGTGGAATGTAGACTGTCCAAGTATGTTTAAGTTGTTGTTGCTTACAAACTTCTATGATCAATAGGGCATTAAACACACATACACATTCTTTAAGTTTGAAAAATATAGCCGTCTCAAGTATATGAAAGTCGAGCGTCCAGCACCCGTTTGAGGGGCTCTCGTTTATGTTAACTGCCATGGTTCCTGGTCTAAATTTTTATTTTCGTTTTGTTTTATATTAAACTTCCTATCAACAAACATTGTAGAAACTGACCAGACGCCACACAATGCGGCGTCTGCATGATCAGAGTCTACGCTGTTTGACCATGTCCCCTTTATTGGACGCTAGGCACAAATGGGTAACAAAGATTCATTGGTAGACTTTAAATCAGGTAGCATCTTTATTTAGGAACAGTGTTCGGGATTTCAGAAAGCATATATAGGAACTACAACAATGTTGTTGTTATGCATTATCAGATATATACATTTATAATTTATAGTTTTATTTCACCTGGGTCCAGTTTTACGAAACGTCGTACGACAAAAACGGTTGTAAGTCAGATTCTTAAGTTCTCAATTTTTATTTATTTCTCTGTCTACTCCTGTCTTGTGACATCTTTTTGGAATCGTTCAAAAGAGATGTCACAAGACAGGATTAAACGGAGAAATGATAAATTATACGTATTTTAATTCTTTGACTTACGACCGTTTTTGTCGTTTAATGAAATGGACCCCTGAGAACGAAGTGATCATAGTGAGCCATTGTGAGGTCACTGTGTTCTACATCGGCGTTTTAAATGGGCCCGTCGTCCATATGTAAATCTTTGCCTGTGAACACACGAGAGGCTGCAGTTGTTTTGCATTTATCAGTTACAGTAAAACCTCCCTATTACGACCACTAAATTTTGTTAATTATTTGGATGTTTAGATAGGTGACCGCTTAAAGCAAGGTAACAGTGAAACAGAAAGCTCATGTAGGAGCTTTCTGTTTCACTGTCACATTGCTTTAAACTGCCACCTCTCTATTATACAATTAATTAGCCTTCGTTTAAGTGGTCGTATTAGCGAGGTTTTATTGTATATACAATTGTATATATTTTAGCTCAGCTGAGAACGAAGAGATGACGGTTAGTTATTGTCATGTACATGTGTTCTATATATCGGCGTTGGGCGTCAAAAAGTAGGTCACTAGGTCAAATAATAAAACACCATTGTGAACACAATTGAGGACACAGTGTTGTGTCAATCTGCATTAAACTTGCTAAAATGTTATTCTTGACAAAACCTTGGTCAACTTTGAACACTGGTTATGTTTGGTCAAAATGTAGGTCACTTGGTCAATTTATAGAAAACTTTGAACACAGTAGTGACCGCACGTCTAGGTTAATCTTCATTAAACTTGACCAACTGTTGCTCTTTACAAAATTTCGGTCAAGTTTGAACATGGTTTATGCGGGGTCAAAAAGTAGGTCACTTGGTCAAATCATTCAAAAAACGTGAACCCGCGAGTGACCACAGTTTCGGATCAATCATAATCAACCTTGCTCAAAATGTTTTTGTTGACAAAATTTAGGTCAAGTTTGAACACGGGTCATTTGGAGTCAAAATTTCAAATGGTCGCTTAACACATTATTACCCAAATGCATGTCTTCCAATTAACCTATTTATACCTGGATATAACAATGACATGTTCCTGTGTCCTTGCTATCAACTATTATTTCACTTTGATTTGAATTACAATGTTAATTTCCCTAAGATCAATTTGTAGCTTGCTTTTTTTTTTTTTTTTTTACATCTATCCAAAAAATTCACTGTCACTCTATGGTATTGCTGTCTGAGCTATGCGACATTCTTTTGCTATGCGATAATCTTTAGAATGTCACATAGGGGCAATGTCTCTTGATTTTTGTCACTATATACGATTACTTTCTGAGCTATGCGACATTCTTTTGAAAGCCACACAGGGACAAGTAACTCTAATATTTCTTGACTTTATTTCTGTACGACGCGTATTATTAAGAGCGATGTGTTTCTTATTAGATAACACACGAATGAGATTTGTCCAACGCCAGGGTTGATAAGCTTGGTGTAATCAAGTAAATATAAGATGGCAGATTGCGTGACATTCAAAATATCAACCCTCGAAAACAATAATGTCACCCTCGACTTCGCCTCGGGTTGACAATTTGAATGTCATGAAAACTGCCATCCAATATTTATAAAGTGTCGGTCCTGGTGAGATGTCGCGAAACGCTGGGTCCCATCATAGTCTTCACTGTTTGTTAATGTCCTCGGCACTAGGCTTAAATGGGTGTAACTGATACAGCTTTAGTGCATACCTGTATGAATTCATCATTGACAATGGTACAAAATGCCTGACACACCAGTAAAAAACTTCGCATGCTTGAAACTGAGTTTTCTAGACATTTGCATGCGATTTGGATCCAGAGTGACGATTTAACCTTATTATTGACGAATGTATTGATGTTATTGAAACAATGAGAAGAAAACGGTTTAGAGTTTGCTCAGACACTGAGTTATTCAGCTTCTTGCCAGGATTCAAACTGCAATAGACATTAGGGTTCTATCATAAATGCTTATATTATTGGGAAAGAACATCTTAACGTATATGTTTCTCACAGGGCGTCCATGCCAAATGAAGCAACGGCGTTTGGTGTACACATGAATATGTTCATACCCACATTAGAGCAACAGGGTACCAAAGAACAACAGGACAAATATCTGGACCGGGCCAAGCGCTTTGAGATCATTGGAACATACGCACAAACCGAGCTTGGCCATGGTAAATCTGCAACAAGGGCAATGTTATGCTTTCCAGTTTACAGTTTTTTTCTCTCATATCATGGCTAAGCATGTTAAATAAACATACATGTGCATGCATAATAAAAGGCTGAATGGTAAGAGTGAAACACATATGCCAAAATAGATATTGACTGGATAGTTTACGCTCTAGATTCCCCCATTCATAAAATAGACATTACAGATCGGTAGAGACATACCGGTATATCTACATACAGTTATTAAAAACACAAAAACACCTTCAAATA
Source organism: Gari tellinella (assembly GCA_922989275.2). Taxonomy (NCBI): domain Eukaryota; kingdom Metazoa; phylum Mollusca; class Bivalvia; order Cardiida; family Psammobiidae; genus Gari; species Gari tellinella. The sequence continues at coordinate 91,006,223 of OV277860.1, forward strand.
GATAGTCTACAGACCGGTACGGTAGAGACATAGGGTCTATAGATCTATATACATGTATATTTTTATCCCATATAGATCTATACCGGTAGAGGTATATATACAGTAACACACGCAGAAATGTTATGTCAATGACTCTAGTGCCAACGGCGCAAATGTGCATAATTATTGGAGTATATACCGGTAGTTAAACTAGTTATATGCTTCAACATTGCAAAGGACGCGACCACGTTAGCTTAGATATTTGTTCGCATTAATATACAGTTCATGCAGTTAGGGGGTATAGTATATTTTAAACAATATTTAATTCAGAAGAAACGGATTTGACAACAGGCAAAGCCTAAGTGAGTCCTCACCAGTTAGGGGGTATATGTGAATATGCCTCGTTTGCTAGTTTAAAACATATGTTTTTGATTAATTATTTTCATCTGAATTGCTCACAGTGTCAGGGCTGCCATAAGTTGACATGAAAAATCCCAAGATTTCCAAATATGTATTTTTCAAGTGCGATTTTACGAATCGTACCTTTATCACATAGCCTGTTTCTAGCTTTGTTGACATGTGACTACTTAAAGCAGCCTGCTTAAAGCTAGAATGTACCAGAACAAAATCCGAAGATTTAGGAAAAATCCGGAGAAATGGCAGCCCTGCAGTGTGCTGTCAGAAAGTACGTGAAATGATTAAAATGTCATTATTGGAAACAGATGCAGGCCTCAATTTTAAAAGTGAAATGGTTAATGGTGTATACCTTGTATTACATGTGAAAGTGTTATCTATTATATCGTTTCTCTTATAGGGACTTTTATCAGAGGCATTGAGACCACGGCCACGTACGACGCTGCCAGTCAAGAGTTTATCCTCAACAACCCCACAATAACATCTATGAAGTATTGGCCAGGAATATGTAAGGACGCGTATTGCCCCTATTTGGTTCTCAACAAAGATTCATACCTTATTCGTAAAAATGAACTAGACTTAATTTGTGAATTGAATTGTCCATTTGAAGTTCAGGGCTCAATGGGATACTAGATTTTATTCATGCGAAATCAATCAGTAAGAATCTGAAACACACCAAAGCTTTGCCAGATGTTTGCAATATTTGCTAGTAGCAAGGCGCATTGATTTCTTTAATAAATTAAATGTTCCTTACACAACTCCCTTAAAAGGGTTATTTCGAAATACGGGAATTATGAGTTATTTGGTGTCAATATTTCATTCAACACAATTACACTTTTGAAAATCTTTTTTTCCACTTTATTTTGAGATATGCTGATAAGATTGGTAGGTAGGTAATCTATATCAGCTTGTATTGTATATCGTTGTTACATAATAAGATTTAAATGATATTTTATCAAACGTGATTATATTACACCAATACTGCAACATTACATGCAATCTAACTTACATTGTAATTAGAACAAATATTTTCATCCATCACTATTCTAAGTGCCTAACATTGTATATTATGATTGTACACGCTGATCTTATAACATTGACTGACGATGAAACTTTTACTATACTATTTCTCTATATCAAATCGTAAAGGATGGTTTATAGCAACAGGACTTGCAATAAAAATAAGTTTTTCAATAATATTCCAAATCAGTTCCTGTAAAACATCCTTAACCCTTTGCTCACTGTTACACATGTGCAAGCAATGAAGCCCAACTTAGACAGCACTGCTTGTCAAAGGAATATTTTGGTACTGTACTTTTGGTTCCATATAGTATGCACAGTTAAGATTAGGCCTACATTTATTAAGTTTTTCAATATTTTTTATGTAAATGATGTGTTGATTCAGCAGCTTAACTCCTTCCCTATATCGACCCCATATAACTTGGACTTCACAATTTTGTTGCAATGCCGGTTATTGCAAAACTGGTTGAACGTGTCAGCCAGAATTTCAATAAAACAGTTTGCAATAAACAGTGTCATTGTGTTTTATTGCAGTTCTAATTGCTACATTCACGACAACCAGAATTACAATAAATTGGTTCGCGATACATTCTTACCTTGGACTGCATTCTAAGAATATTGGATCATATTCTGTTGAAATTTAACAAAGTAGACGCCGATGGGTGCATCAGTTTCAGTTTTATAATATACATATCTGATCTAATTGGGTATAACGTTTTTCAAAAACTGTTTTATTATTCGGTTGCTACAGTGCTCTATTAGATATAGAATATTTTGATAGCGAAGAAACTGTCAATTTTTAGTTATTGATAAATTTCTTAGGTAGCTCATGAAATGTGCTTTATTATTGAATTTTCTTGGTTGAGAGTATGTAACTCTCTTGTAGCAACTACACTTTATTTACAGTTACATTCATGAAATGGTCTGCATCGTGTTACATGTAAGAATAATGAGAAATTTACCTCGATAACTCGAACTCGCTTAACCCTTTCCCTCATAGAAGCGCCTTTTAGCACATTTAATTTATTCCTCCACTGAAGAAAATAGTTCCAATTTATACAGTCTTGAAAAGGAACCATAAGAAAAAAAATCTAAATCCAAACAGATAATAGCTTAAAGCAGGCTGAACGTAAAGCAGAATGTGCCTTAAGGCACATTCTGTTTTATTTTCAACCTGCTTTAAGTGGCCACATGTCTTCAAAACTAGAAACAGGCTATGGGGTAAAGGGTTAAATAAAAGTCAGTCGTACCTGTATTTCCACAGTTTAATCATGAAAAAGCGAAATTGTTTAAGTCGCACATACATGTATTCCATCTTTATAGAATAACCAAGCTACAGTTTACTCAGAACTACCGATATAATCGACTGCGAGCTAGAGTTATTGATATATTCGACATAGAATTATTTTATTTCTTCCACATCAAGCATTTTCAGTCTTTTGATAATACGATAAGCGTAATTTAGGCTATACGGGTTATTGCATTACATGTTTATTTTAAAATTGAGGATGGTGTGGTACAACATTTTAAGTCTACTACGTATTTATTTACTAGTGGGTAAAACTGCCAACCATGCAGTTGTCATGGCTCAGCTATACTCCGGTGGCAAATGTCATGGTATGCACGCATTCATTGTTCAACTCAGGAGCCTGGAGGACCACACATTGCTTCCAGGTAAGGTTAAATTCTTTCTGATTCGCAGCTAAAATAATGGTATGCTGTCACCCATTTGCCTCTATAACACCGTCGTCATTGAAACTTGTCTGTAATATTTTTAGCTCACCTGAGCTAGCCCAGGGCGAGATTTTGCACTCAGAGATAAGGATTGCATATCTAGGTCACACGAGCTAAAATTAGATCGTTTCAATTTAAAATTTAAAACTCTTTTTGTCTGAAATCACAGTACACTGCTTATTATCAGTGATTTTTTTCCTTCATTTTTGAATGGGTCCGGTACCCATTAGATTGTGATAAATTTTCGTTATTTTCGCAAGTTACTCAAAATTATGAACAAAAGTAGCGGACTTCTGCTAATATTGTGAAAAGAAAATATGGACCAACAGAGAAATATTTTGAAGGTACTGATATTTTGTGGAAGAAAAACACCTAGTTAAGTCAGCAGAGTAGGAAGGGCTTAAACCATGTCTTTATTAAAAATGCTTTTTCACATTGTGAATCAATTTGGGTCCCGTCTGAATTTTGAAGGGTCCTTTTATGGGTACCAGTTTTAGGAGGAAAACAATCACTGAGTATAGATATTTGGCACCAAGCATTATCTACAGGTCCTCTATCAAGATTGTTTAAATTATGTCACTGGGGGCAAAAATTAACCCGCCGGGGTGGGGGACACACATTTACATAGAGTAATATAGTAAAATCTTTAAACATCTTCTTCTCTGAAACGTATATGACCATAGCTTTGATATGTTGTAGTTTCAAGAGGTTCTTTACCAATATTGTTCAAATGGTTCCGGCCCGTTGATATATAAGTCAAAGGGGCTAAAATAGATTTTCTCAAATTAATTTTTAATAATCTTCTAGTCTGAAACCACAATTCTCTGAAATTAGATATTTAGCACAAAACATCATTATTTACATGTCCTGTATCAATATGGTTCAAATAATGTTCCTGGGGTAAAAAAATGACTCAGTCACTTGCGTCAAAATGGCCCGCTCCGTGTGGCTCCGTATTTCTCAATCTGTTTCCCTCGGCATATACTCAGCAGTCGGCATAATCTTATTGTCATATTTTGTCAGTTTTCGAAGATAGTTTACCTTTACATCAATGATTCCAGGGGAGCGACTTAGAGCCGTATACGGCTGTTGTTTTCCTTCATTTTGTTCTATCTTTTCAATAAAATTTTGAGGCCACAAATGTTATTTAAATAGGTTATTACACGCACGACTCGGGCCGGACTGTGACATTGGCCCTTGCCTTGTTATAGGCCACCGTGCTAATATCAAGTCGACAGGCCAATATCACTTACCTGTCCTAGTCGCCCGCGTAGTAAGCTTTATGTAGGAGCAGGTAGATGCGCCTAATACAACGTATGTAGAGGAAATGTTTATTACTGCTTCTGTTTGTAGGTGTTAAAGCGGGCGATATTGGTAACAAGTTGGGATTCAATGCCATTGACAATGGCTGGCTCATGTTTAACCATCACCGGGTACCACGTGAGGCCATGCTGATGAGAAATGCAAAGGTATTATAGATGTTTGTGTTGTTGTTAACCATAAGCGCGCTAGACAGCTTTTGCATACAAAACAGTTGTCGCAGACCCGGATTTGGCCTAGCAAATGTATTGGGCATAGCCACAACTAACTCTAGTAGTAGTCTACATTAAATCCTTATTCACACAAAAAGTCATTAGACAAATGACACACATGGAAGCCTGCAATACAAATGCAGATATTATAATAACAATCATACAATGAATTATATTTTAACTTACAGTATAGCCATTAGATGCGGTACCGTACTTCTAACACTAGACACAAGGTACATAACTTTACGATATTGCAACTACATGTAATTGCATATATACTTGTAGAGCTTCTGTTTATGTTTATTAAGCAATAAAAGGGGTTTGAACCATTGTAAAAGGAGGATATTACAGGATATGTTCCTTGTGTCGTTTGTGTTATTATTTATTAATATACGTCTTTATCTTCTTGGTTTACATAATTAACATGTTACATGGTCATTAAGTCAGTTAAACAATATATACAATATCTTACCAGATTTTGGATCCAACTTCCACACTCTACTGAGTAGAGTGTCTACTGTCCCTTTCGCACCTCACCACACCAGTCTCTCTGTACTGTGTCAACTGTTAGGCAACTGTAAATAACCAGAACCCATAAACATTCATGCAATATGTTAGTTATGAGACCGACATCCTTGTACAGAACATACTCTAGAGGGCGAACCGAAATATGAACGAACCGAAAGTAGAACGGAACGACATGACAACCATTTCCACCCAAATGAAATAAATACAGATTCAACAATAGAAATACTGACCAGTAACGTATAAGCTCCTCGAACTTCAAACCGACTCTCTTCTTAAAATATTCTACCAGACTAACTTTTACATGTATCAATAACTGTCCCAAACGAATCACTACAGCGCCTTAAATTCATACAGGATATCCCCGAACAAATTACATGACTTCCGAACTGACTACGAACCAATCAGAACTAATCGTTACGTTTTCGAACGTATACGAACTTAACCGAATTGAAGAAATTGTGACACATATCAACTGTCTTGACGATCTTACTTTGCAAGGGCTAAAAGTTTTAATTAGGTTCAGTAAAATAGTTAAAATACCAAAGTTATCTAAATGTAAGGAATGCTTAAACATGTTATCTGCTACACAGTGATATCTGTATCAATTATCAGGGTGGGTTTTGTTCTGTCTTGATTGAGGACATCGAATTGTAACATGTTGTAAACAGTTAAGCCTCGATAACTCGTGCTCGTTAACCCTTTCCCCCATAGAAGCGACTTTTAGCGTATTTAATTTATTCCTCCGCTGAAGAAAATAGTGCCAGTGTATACCCTCATGAACAATTACCATAACAAATATTTTATATAGCCTAACAGGTGGTAGTTTAAAGCAGGCTGAAAGTAAAGCAGAATGTGCCTTAACCCTTTGAACCCTAGTCCCGCATATAGGCGTCATTTCAAACAGTGTACATGTGAATAATACACTTGTCCTGTGCAAACAGTGAAAGCCCAGATCAGAGGGCTCTGAAAGTAGCCCTCTGATCAGGGTCTTCACTGTTTGTCAGCAATGCCAAAATTGACAAAAACAGCTCTTAAAAGCCAGAAATGGACTAGACAAAAATCGAAACTGGAATTGTCCATTTGAAGTTTCAGGGAAGAAAGAGTTAAGGCACATTCTGCTTTACTTTCAGCCTGCTTTAAGTGATCACCTGTCTTTCATATTATTAATAGGTTATTGGGTAAAGGGTTAAGTCGAACGTATCCGCATTGCAACAGTTGATTTTCGTTCACTCGAGCGTTGTTTTAATTTTGAAATACGCGCAAGTTTTGACTTAAAGATTCTAAATAAGCATAAGTAAGCACTGTTTCCCTAATGTTGAAACCGCTCATTCGAATTGTCTGGAAAGATGATACAATGCGTATTCACAGCATAGGATTTAGTGAGACAGATGAACGTATTTTAAATGTTGTTTCAAATACAGCCATTAAATTTCTCCGATGTATTGTTAACATACATTTACCAATATCGCTATTCGCATAAAATGTATGCGTTGATGACTTGAGAAATCGAGATTCTACACACAAAAATGCGAAGTTGTATACCAAAGGAACGGGATTTATACTAACCACACAGCACTATATTTTTATGATTACACCTTTAAAGAAACTTTTAATACAGCGGTTTGTCATTACAAACGTTCAAACCCCAAATGCATATCATGATCCTCACAATGATGTCTACCATGATACGGTATTTAAATTCTCACAAAACTGCGTTTTTGAACAGTATTGTCACTCTTAAAACTATAAGGGAGTCGAGCCAGTGTCCGTGTGTACGCGGCAGTCATAATGACACTGTCCCTTCATTTCTAGAAGGACTTGATTAGATCATTGACTTCAAACATGTTGCCCTCTCCAATCAATGTAATATCACTGACGTCCTTGTGGTCGTTTTCCATCAATACGAACCGTTTGAATAGTTCTTCAAACCTTTTGTTTTTAAAAGCATGCCCCGGAAACCTAAGTTGTTTCGGCTCTTACTGACCTTTTTGTGTCGATGGGCCGTAAAACACCATTCATTCATTTATTCCTAAGTTGTCTGTTCAGAATTGTATTAGACTCTACATAAGATGCATTATCAGTGTATGTACGGCTTAACACGGCTTGTTAGATACCACGTCTGTCCATGAAAGTTTCAGCATTTTGCAAAGAAATCAACTTTCTGTTGTTTGCCATCAATCTGCCCTCTGCTTGCTGGTTGTCCAACTCTCACATTCGTAGAGCAGTATAGACCAGACATAATAGTTCAATCGTCGCAGACGAGTACTAGTATCCATTGATACGCATCTTGGTCTTAGAATCATTTCCATCTTATTAGATTCTGAAGACGCCGATTCGCCGTTTGATTTCTATGTCCGACTTAGCCTCATCCGTTATCATGCTGTCATCTTTCACTGAGAATTTACAAGGTTGCCATGGAGTTGAGAAAACCAATATTTCTTTTTTTTAATGGCCATTTTCACTGTTTACTTGTTCAGATCGAAAAGGACGGAACATTTGTTCGCCAAAGAGACCCGAAGCTGACTTACGGTGTGATGGTTTTTATACGAAGTATCCTAGTCAGAGGGTGTGGACTGGCCCTTGCTCAGGCATGTACCATATCCACTAGATATAGTGCTGTTCGCCACCAGACGGAAATACGACCTGGGTAAGGCGCTAGAAATACATATGGGGGAAGATCTTATTTATCATTTAAGCGAAACTTGAATTATGGACTATACACTGTCACCATGTGACGTCGACTCACATTGTATTTAGTAGTCTGTTGTCCAGTGGGATAGCGAGAAAGTGTAGTAGGTCAGATGTATTTAAGATATATTTAAGAAAAATGATATTGTCTTTCAGAGGTCCAGAACCTCAGATTATTGACTATCAAACCCAACAACAGAAACTCTTCCCTTTGATTGCCGCTGCCTATGCCCTGCTGTTTACTGGTGCTAACATCCAACAAACATACAAAAGAGTTCAGGGTAACATAGAAAAAGGACAGCTAGACGAGCTGCAGGTGGTAGGTAGAACACTACAATGTAGGAAATACGCAATTCTTTCTCCTTTTAGTTTTTATACGCCCGTCATCGACGGTCGTATTATGGTATACCCAGCGCTGTCCGTCCGTCCGTCCGTTAACTTTTCTTGTTAGCGCTCTCTCACCTTAATTTATTTACCGATTTTAATTAAACTTCCTACAAATATTCCATACCACAATAGCTCGGACGAGTTCGCGTTTCAGACGTTGGCGGCTATTTTTAGCAGAGTTATGCCCCTTTATTGTCAAAAATGGTCATTTTAAAAAAAAAACAGAACTTTTTTATTTTTTATTCAATTGATTTCAAATTTGATATGGTGATACACTGAATGAAGTTACTTAAAATATATTACGGGTTTTTGGTTTGACTCCGTATTTTCAGAGGTATGCCCCTTCACATTTCCTGATCATAATTTTAATTACATTTTGTCTATTGTAACCAAATTTCATATTTAGCTTTCTCATCATGCAGGGAAGGCACCTGAGAATTTTGGTTCCTGTTAAATTATTTTTCTATGAGTTATGCCCCTTTACATACTTAAAATTTAAAATAAGCCACACTTATGCCGTTAACTTTTCTTCTTAGCGCTCTCTCACCTTCATTTATTGACCGATTTTGATTAAACTTCCTACAAATATTCCATACCACAATAGCTCAGACGAGTTCGCGTTTCAGACGTTGGCGACTATATTTTGCAGAGTTATGCCCCTTTATTGTCAAAAATGGGCATTTAAAAAAAAAACAGAACTTTTTTATCTTTTATTCAATTTATTTCAAATTTTATACGGTGATACAATGAATGAAGTGACTTAATATATATTACGGGTTTTTGGTTTGACTCCGTATTTTCAGAGTTATGCCCCTTCACACAATTTTTTTAACAATATATTGTTTCCTGATAATAATTTTACTTACATTTTGTCTATTGTAACCAAATTTCATATTTAGCTTTCTCATCATACAGGGAAGGCACCTGTGAATATTTTGGTTCCTGTTAAATTTCAGATGTTGGCAACCATTTTTAGCAGAGTTATGCCCCCTTTTTTGTCAAAATTCCGTGATATATCCAAAGTATGTAAATACGCCCAAAGAGCATTTGTTTATGAGAAAACATTTGGTAGAAAAACTATCGTGATAGTATTGCAATAGTTTCTTGACTATCGCATTACTATCGGGATAGTACTTGCGCTATCGCAATACTACAGCATAGTCTTTTTGAGATCAATAGTCGGGCCTACACTCCGGGCGACTTTTTCCAGTCGGCCTGAGTCCGGACGACTTTGACAGCCGCTGGCCATGACGGGCGTATTTTGCCGCACTGCGGTGCTCTTGTTCCTCCTTGAAGCTTCAAATGAACAATTGCAGTTTCCAATTCAGTCTAGTCCATATTTTACATATAAGGATTGTTTTTTGTCAATGTATTATAAATGAAATACAGTGCAGACCCTGATCAGTAGGTTCATGTAGGAGTCCTCTGATCCGGGTATTCGCTGTTTGCAAGGATGAATATATATGCGTCACCAGGGTTCAAAGGCTTAAACGAAATTACTTAGAGAAGAAAGTAATTTATGAGCTTATGTCACGCCAAAATATTTAAAAAATATATTGAAAAAAATTAATTGTCGCTATTTCTCTTCAACGACACTCAGGGAACATCTAGGTACAGGTTATTGCCCAAAGAAGTGTAACAACTTGTCATGCAGTCCAATTATTTTGTCTACGTCATTGGTGAAAGAAGGTCGGGACTCTCATATAAGGTTAACGGATGTTTAGTGACTCTCTTTGCGCTAAATATTGACCATATACCACTAGAAAAGCTTGACATAAGAAAGTTTGTATTTGAAATACCTTATCTATAGCTCTAAATTATTTTTAATAGCTGCACGCCGTGTCATCTGGCCTGAAAGCCCTCTCTGGCTACACAGCGAGTAACGGGGTAGATAAATTGAGGATGGCGTGTGGTGGACATGGGTATACCCACGCCAGCGGCTTGCCTAAATTGTTTGCCAACATAACCCCAGCCTGTACATACGAGGGTGAAAATACTGTCATGTATCTCCAGTGCGGAAGGTAGTTCTACTTAAAACCTTTACTCCAAAGATACCCCTTTGAACTCATTTCATTCAATCCTCCACTGAAGTAAATACCTCCATTTATATATTGATGAATATGCGCCATAAGAAATTTGTTATTGCAGGCCTAATGATATAACATGTTTTACAAACACTATGCCTAATGATATAACATGTTTAACAAACACTATACCTAATGATATAACATGTTTAACAAACACTATGCCTAATGATATAACACATTTAACATACTCTCGGGCTAATGATATAATGATTCCGTAGAAATTGCAGTTCAAATGAAATAAATATGATGATGAATTACAAAAACTGTAGTTGGCTGAGTCATGTTGTTACTTTGACATGTTCGAATAAACCTTTTTAACTGTCAATGACGCTAAAAGACGCGACTGCAAACAGTTTGGATCTTGATCAGACGCCACGAAACGCAGTCAAACTGTGTGTCACTCATTTCGAAATAACTTCAGTCATACTAGATCTACCTTATCTAACTTTAAACGATATTGCAAACAACAATATTGAAGCAGACGACAATATGGCGGAGAAGGGAGCGAAAACGTCACAATAAAGTTGACAGTGAAAGGGTAAAAGAAAGTCGAGTTATGGATCAATATCGTACTGGATTTCTGTGTAAACTTTGAATAAGCTTCAACAGTAACAAAAATATATAGATAAAAGTTGTATGGCCATTTTCAGATATTTAGTAAAGTCCTATGCTCAAGCCAAGCAGGGGAAAACCTTGCCAGAGAGTATGAGATTTCTTAACCGAGAATCAACGCCAAAGAGCCTCCTGACACCCGCCTGTGACATGCACAACCTCGTAGAGGCATACGACCACACCTCATACAGGTAATATAGCGATCACAGTGTTATTTTAACCATTTAATCAGCAACTACGTCTCTTTGTGCCTTTGATTTATGCTTCCACTGTAGAAAACAGTTCCATCTTTAGGCTGAATTTACAGGAGAATGTACATTCAGCGTCAAAGATTATAAAGCGTTTGAGCTGAGTGTGTTATGAAGCATTTGATTGGTCAGATTTGAGCCTAGGCTCAAATCTGACCAATCAAATGCTTGAGAACGACTTTGGACTCAACTGAAAAGCTTTATAATCTTTGACCCAAGACTATCATCAATAGTTGACAACAGTCGACCTTGCAAACAGTTCGGATCGAAATCAGTTGTCATGTCTCGTGTCGTCTGATCTGCATCCAAACAGTTTGACAGTCGTATCGATATTTCTTCAGTTATAATGCATTAAATCTACAACGATGATATGGCAGTGAAGGAATACAAAACATAGGCTAGATTTGACAGTGAGAGAGTTTAAGCCTCCATGCCGCTAGTGACTCGTTGTCTGATCAGTGCCAAAAGTGACACTCTTATTGATGTTCAAACTGTAAATAAAAAAGCCAAAAAACATAAAAACTAAATTTGAAATCATGTATCGAGAACTATTTTGATTCGGTGGTATTTTGTCGATAACATATTTTGACTTACTCAAACAGGATGATACAAGATGCCGCCATGAGGATGGAAGCTCTGATACGCGGTGGAGCAGCCCCGGAGGATGCCCGCAACAAGGTTGGAGTGTATCTAATCAAAGCTGCAGAGGTACAACACACACTGGCTTCAGTGGGAAAAACCTTCGTTGTCCTGTTTAACACGTTCTATCCTGATACTAGTCAGGCTTACCCGTATTTCAAAGTTAAAAGATTGCTCATCCACATTTTAACCCTTTGCCTGCTGATCGCAGCTTCACTGTTTTTTTGCAATCAGTTTGAATCCAGATCAGACATCGCATTACGTGGCGTCTGGTCTTAATCCAAACCGCTTGACACTCATCTCTAAGTTTCTTTACTTTAAAAACATTTCAATCTAAATTTAACTAAGTTTGAAGACGACAAATTCAAAGCAGACGATATTACAACAGGATAAGGGTTGCGTTTTAAAAACAAGTAAGTTTGACTTAAGCGAATTGGGGGTATCGAAGTGTAAAAATTGACTTCTGCAACTCACTGCTATATGGGATTCCCCAAAACTCACTACGAAAACTACAGCGTTTGCAAAATACAGCAGCCCGCATCATTACCAGGACTCCTCGGTACAATCACATCACTCCCGTCTTGAAGGAGCTTCACTGGCTTCAAGTTCAACACAGAGTTGAATTCAAAATTCTGACACTCACATACAAAGCCATGTGCAATGATTCTCCAAGGTACATTGTTAGTATGCTGGACGTGTATAGTGCGGTCTGCGAGTAAACCAGTATCGCTGATTGTGCCGAGAAGTCGTTTGGTGAAGTTTGGAGATAGAAATAAATACGAAAGAAGACTCAAGCAGGAAACGCAACACAAACAATACACCCATCTCTAAAGCAGAACACACACACAGTCATACCATAACAAACACACACACACACACACACAACCACACACACACACACACACGCAATACCATTCCTTCATCTACACACTAAATAGAAAACAACACGCAAGACAAACATAAAGCTAAGTGAACATAGGAGCCCGCCTTGGTACGGTCAGTAGCAATCAACAATCAATTATAAATTAATTAACTATTAACAACCACTGGGGGGTTAAACCTGGGTTTAGGGGCGCCCAACCTCACTCTTATCTCCTATATTCACCTATAAAGACGAACAGTGTACATAAAATATAACCCTGTTCCACAACAAGTTTCATGCATGCAGCTCCAAAGCTCTGGAACACTCTACCATCAGACATCAGAGATGCTAGCTCAATTGCAGCCTTCAAAAAACGTTTGAAAACTCACTTCTTTAATATCTGTTATTAGAAGAAAGTAGGTAATCAATGACTGCTACTGTTCTTGCTGTGGGTCTAAATGGCAGTTCTGGAGTTGTACCATTGACCTTGTGCCTGTCTGGTAGATCTTGCTGGTAGGGATTGCCCAATCGCTTTGAAACCATTTGGCTAGGGGTCTATGGTGTAATTCTTGGACAGCTTTATGTTTATGAACTAAGGGTGTACCACAGCCATGGATTATACAATACTCAACCAAACAACACGGAGAGTATTGTTTTAAACATTCGTTTTACGACTTGTGAACTGCTCTCCGGCTCTACACTGAAACAAACAAACAAACAAACAAATTCAACCAAACAACATGGAGAGTATTGTTTTAAACATTCGTTTTACGATGTGTGAACTACTCTCCGGCTCTACACTGAAACAAACAAACAAACAAACAAAAAACCACTCTGCCTTTTTAATCATGCCATTGATCTTTTAATTATTTGACTCATTTTAAAAATGATTTTACAAACTTACTATAACAATTTTATAATCTTGGTAATAATATTGAAAGAATTTCCATGTTTCCATGCATCTCAATATTGTATCATTTTTATTGTGAATGTAGTTATTTGTCTTTCTCGCTTTGTAGGTACATTTGTATCATTTCATGTGAAGCGCTTTTGAACGCACAACTCCTGTGTGAAAAGAGCGCTATATAAATCGGGTATAATAAATAAATAAATAAATGTAGGATGTTATGCAGATTTCTCCTCAAAGCCATCCAATCAATAGAATAATAAACCTATACAGAGTATTTGATACAGTTGACTGCTCACAAAAATAATACAAAATTCTCTTATAGGAACTTATCTCATCCTGTTTTCTTCTCTTCAGTGTAAAGCTCCACTACATATTATAGAAACATTGATATGAATATCAAACTGAAATTGTTATTGATGTACATTGGACATTGAACAAGTTGAAGAACAGCTTCATACATGTACATTGAGCAACCGGTTTTCAAATAGTTGTTGGACAAAAACATCATCATTTAAAAAAACTACGCCGTTCTCCGGATTTTTCCGAAACCTTTGGTTTCTTATCCTAGCAGACTGTAGCTTAGAACAGGCTCAAAGTTAAACAGAATGCGCCTTAAAGGCGCATTCTGTTTTACTTTCAACCTTCTTGAAGTAAGCACGCTTGAAAATAGAAAAAATGGAAATCTTAGCATTTTTCAAGATCAACTTATGCTTTCAAAGGATCTCCCCTTATTCAGATTATGACAGTCCTGACTACGTGTAATATCTGCGTAAGACACAGAAAAAACCAAACAACTAGTACCGCTATAACTGTTATATTTCAGGTTTTCAGTCAGGCATTTGTTGTTAAAAGATTCGCTGCGGAGATCCAAAGAGCAAACAATAATCCAAGCCTATTGAAGGTTCTTAACACACTGTGTAGCCTCTATGCAATATGTGGTATCAATGACCATGTAGGAGAGTTCATGCAGGTAAGATGGGCACAGATCATGTTAACCCTTAGCCCGCCAAATAAATTGTCGTCTGCTATATTTCTCGTCTGCTTCAAGTTTCAAAGTGCTTCTAAGTTGCTCAAAATTGCTGACAATGTTGTCCGAGTGTCAAACAGCTTGGATCCGGATGAGACGCCGAGTTACTCGGCGTCTCATCTGGATCCAAGCTGTTTGCATATGGAGCTATAGTCGTGAGTGGCAGGCTAAGGGTTAATAAAACTTTTACTCTTTTTGAATCCGGAAGCCATTTCGTTTATTTACAATAATGTGTACCAAGCAAAGTGTTTTATAGTGAATTGAACCTTTCTTAACAAACCATGTCAAAACGTGGTTAATAGGCGCGCATTGGCTAGAATTTGCAAAGCTTCGATCTGTATCTGACACATATTTATTATTTTTGCCCTTCATGAATTTGGTACTTGTACCGGTATTTATTTTTCGCTATTTGTCTAGTAAACAGATGATTTATACCGCACTGTCTGAAGTAGAAATACTAATGGCACCAGAGCATATTACATAAGGGGACAATGTCGTATCCTTAGCAAGAATTTTGAAAGATAAGAAATAATGTGATATATTTCCGTGAAAAGCATGGTTATTCATTGCATGGGTTCGGCTATGCGTTTGTTTGAAACAGTTACCCTGAGTCTCAGCTTCTGCCTTAACTCTGCATGGCCTCATAACCATACCTCTGAAACTTTTAATGGAAAATTTCAATTTCAAAATACGTCTAGTCCATTTTTAACTATTCGGGGATGATTTTAACAATATTTTTCAAATGACAGTGTAGACCCGGATCAGAGGGCTCCTTAAGGACAAATGTTATCCTAACAGGTACATTATTTGTAAATGACTACTATAGTCGTCGGTAGGTTTGATTGAGTTGGGTTTTACGGCACCGCGACACATGAAATGGTCATATGGCGCCGAAGGTTTGAATGTGTTAAATATTAGTTTGACTGAAAAAATAGCTGAGACCAAAACAGAGAAGGTTTTTAAAAAAAAAAGGATTTTAGATGTCAAGTTTAAAAATCATAAGTATTTGAACATGTTTTAGGACAGAGAAAGATCTTTCGAAGCTAACTGTACATTTTCAACATTTTAACTCTTTGTTTTTAAAAAAAAAAGGATTTTAGATGTCAAGTTTAAAAATCATAAGTATTTGAACATGTTTTAGGACAGAGAAAGATCTTTCGAAGCTAACTGTACATTTTCAACATTTTAACTCTTTTTAACCTATGTCCTGTTGTGATATCATCTGCTTTGAAAGTGTCTGCAAAATCTGTCAAATTTATATATATCACTTATATATATAAGGTAGAGAAATATATAAACAGACATCTACAAACGACCTTTCGTAGCACTGGATCAAAAAAAGATTTGATTGTGATAGGGATGTGTGGAGATCTAATGTGAGGTCTGCTATGCGTGCAGCCAGCCAGCTACCTGGAAGGGAGCCCACTGATGTGGATGACGCTCCTGCACCTGCACGTTAATCTAAACACCGATGATGATGATGATGATGAATAAGAATGGTTTTAAGATATGGTTGAGATATGATTTACTCTTACAGTGCTGCAAGTGCATTATATCCCCTGATGAAGACGTAACTGTCGAAAGCGCTCGGGAAAAAATATATTTAGTTAGAACATTGCAGCACTGTAAGAGTAACTTATATCTCAACCATATATATATATATATTGTTTAAACCTAAAGACGAGTGTCAAATAGTTTGGATCAAGATCAGAAGACTCAGCGTTGCGATGTCTCTGATCTGAATCCAGACTGTTTGCAAAAACAGTGATGTCGTGATCAGTAGGCAAATTGTTCAGACGAGCCTTAGCAATAGTCGTATCCTAGGGGTTAATAGAGATAAGGAAATCAGTATTCAGAACATTCTGACCTTATCTGGTGCTTTGAATATTGAGAAATCTTCTTGCACTGTGTTTTTGTCATCAAATATATAGGATGGTTACCTATCCGGCCAACAGTCCACTTGGTTGGTAGACAAGATGTTGGCTCTGTTTGAAGAGATCAGACCTAATGCCGTGACGCTTGTCGACGCCTTTGACTTCAAGGATGAGATTTTGCAGAGTTGTCTCGGGAAATATGATGGCAATGTGTATGAAGCCCTGTATAAGTATGCCCTCGAGTCCCCATTGAATAAAACTGAGGTATGATCGTAAATTGGTGATGCTTTGATATTTTGAATGAACAGTTAATCTTGTATTGAGCGACCATTGAAAAATGTAGCGAAACGTTCTGTAAAAGACATAATTACTTGCTTAACGGATTGTTATATTCCAGGAAGCTCTTATGTTAACCTTCTGGATTATTTCAGTCCTGCATTAGACTCCCTTCTTTATTTAATACTATAATTGTTCTATTTATTAGCCGCTCAATACAATATTGACTATATTATGTTAAAATTTACTATATCATATGGCAAACTTATAGTGCATTCTATGCTTGATATGTTTATACTTCAATTTACCTTTATTTATGTTCGATGTTGTTTCTATGTTGGAGTCAACCATGTAACTCATACTTGCATATATTTTATGCTCCCTTTATACTACTTAATTAACTTAAATATGCATGAATGTAAACATTTTGTATAACTATTCATGTGGTGATATTGTAATCTTCAACATTGGATGAAATACATATATAACGAGTTTATAGTACTCTGATACGTATGATGTCTTTTTCACTATTCTGAGGTCGTAGCCCCGAGTAACACTGCATTTGTTGATAATGATTTAAGTGGTCACCTTTTTTCAAAACTAGAAACAGGCTATGGGATAATGGCTTAAGTGAGCTCGAGTTATCGATACTCGACTTATTTAATACAAATGTTGAAAGTGTGAATTGCTTTGGACTTATTCACAATCTTATTGGATTATGAGTAAAGTGTATAACAAGTTAATTCAATATATACCAAAACAAGTCGTGCACACGGGTACATATTCCACGTATTTTTTATTTTACGTACACAAAAAAAAACCTGATCCAATATAGATTTATGTATCGCAAGATTTTTTAACGAGTAAATAACGATAAAATTATTCAATATCCAGGACTGCCATAAGTTGATATTGAAAATCCTAAGATTTCAAAACTTTCAATTTTTCAAGCACAATTTCTTAAAGCAGGTTGAAAGTAAAGCAGAATGCGCCTTAAGGCGCATTCTGCTTTACTTTCAGCCTGCTTTAAGCTACCATCTGCTAGGATAAAAATCCGAAGATTTTGGAAAAGAATCCGGAGAAATGGCAGCTCTGAATATGAGACAACCCCTTATGTTTCAGGTGATGGACTCTTACTACACCACCCTTAGACCGCTGATGAAGGAAGGATTGGGGAGGCAGAAACAGCAATCTCAACTCTGATCAAATTTCAAAGACAATCAATTTTTACTGGATTACTTGAACATTGGGATAACAACTGACAAGATAGTGTGTTACACATATATTCGATACCTCGATTCCTCATGCCTAAAGCATAATTACGATCTGGGTTCAATTCTCAATAAAAATGTTTAGGCTGAGGAAGCATCGATATGAATGTCAAACAGCTCGGAACTTGGGTCCATTCTTATAAAGCCCTTGAGTTGAGTTGAATCTAATGTTGTTCTCAAGCTTTTGATTGTCCACATTGGAGCCTAGGCTCAAATCTGAACAATCAAATGCTTGAAAACGCACTCAGTCTCAACTTAAACGTTTTATAAGCGCTGGGTCAGTTCACATGACGAGTAACTCTTTGTCTGGTCAGGATCCAGCGTTCTTAAATACCAATACAGTGGGACCAAGGTTGTGAAGGGGAAAAATGAATTGTGATAGGTGATTATTCTGTGTTGATTCAGTGCTGGTCATTGATGTGTCAAAAATGTACGTGTATAAACAAATGCAGTAAAGTGTTTCATGTCCCTTATTGAGAATCCTAGTGGAGTTTGTTGTAATGAAAACATCGCTAATTTTTCTGGTTGTTTATTAAATATCCTGAACACACAGTGTAGACAATCAGCTAATCCAGCATAACATAAGTATATGAAATAACAACGGGTCGATATGTGTAGCTGTTAAGGAAACTCCTGCACCAAAGTCCAAAATGTATTTTAGCGCCTGGACACACTAAGCATGGCAGCCGGCGCTGTCCCTATGTGAAATTACATGATTACTGCCGAAAATCTAAAATCTAAACTTTTTTAGACTGATATTTTGCAAGTATTTATACTAAATGTTCAGACGACAGCCAGACGAAAATTACATTCCCGTCTACCCTTAATTAATCAACTTATCGTACACGTGGAGTGACCATCACAAAAAATTCCCACAGGCGTTAAGCACAGGTATCACAGTGTATTGCTGGGATCTTGCATAATTTGTCCAGACTGCAAATTAGCCTTACAACACATATAATTCTAAAATGAAACACGGCTCTTTGCCAATTCTAGCTGGAAGTCAATTTGTCATTGCATATAGGGTTAGGTTTTAAGAAGTTTTTCTGTATATGTGGTAAGCAGTTATAAAACAACATATTTAATTAACACATTCAATCCTAGCGACGAGTTAACTCGTCATTTACAAACAGTGTACCTGTGAGGATTACACTTGTCCTATGCAAACAGTGTAACAATTAGAGGGCTCCTTAAGGACCCTCTGATCAAGGTATGCACTGTTTGTCATTTTGAAATATATCGTTAAAATCAATCCTAAATAGTCAAAAATGGACTGGAATTATTTTAAAATTGGAATTGTCCATTAAACATTTCAGGGGTGAATGAGTTAACGATGTCTGCCCTGTTGGTAATGTGTAGTATAATCTGCATAGGCGCTGTTTATAGCTGTTCTGTTGAAACAATAAAAGTGGTTATACTTAAAAGGCGCTGCATATTTGGTGTTTATCTATCATCATTTCTGTCATTATAGTTATTGTCGTTTGTCAATTATTGAAAACTTGTGAAGCGTTCCATAAAGTTATGCAGTATCCTTTCAGCACAAAGTTTTTAAACTGTTGCTTAACCCCTTCGCTGCTATGACGTAAACAACTTTCAACATTTATCGTCTGCTTTTATTTCTAAAATTCAAATTTTAAGTATTTTGACTTCAGAAATATTAAGATGTGTATCAAACAGTTTGGATCCAGATCAGACTGTGCGTTACGTGGCGTCTGATCAGGATCCAAACTGTTTGCAAATAACTCTTGTACTCGGGGTAAGGCTGTGAACGGGTTAAGTAGCAGGTAGTCAAACTTGTGTGAACCCTTTCACTGCCATTATGGCGGCATAACCCGCCGAACACAATAACTGCCATAATTTCGTCTGCTTGCAAAAATATCGTCTGCTTTTTTATAAAGTTCACAGTTTTAGGCACTTTGACTTTAAAACATTTATATGTGTGTAAAACACGACGGCATGTACCTTAGTGATAGCAACCAGAATTCCAGATTCGACTATTGTACTATGCATAGGTAAGGCAGTGAAGGGTTAATAGAATTGTTTCGACCCGCCAAAAGGGCGATATAAAACCTTAGATGAATGCAAGCAATTTGCACTAGGCCAAACTCCTACTACACTTAGATCCAAAACATGTTTTTAGAAGAAAGCATATCAATTAACGATATTGCAAATGACAACATGGTTATATAATAAAATAAGTAGATACTGGTTATGGCATAGTGAAAATGAATTAAAATTACAGTGCCTTTTTCTTATTTAGATTGCTTTAATGTCCGTATTGTGAACATGTTTTGCACTCGAAATTGAGTATATACTGGTACTCAATCTCCTTGCTGTTCAGGTCATTCTTTAAATTGATTACAGCTTTTATTTTTAATGTCCTTTTAGAACATTTATTTTGAACAGTTTTGTAAAAAAAACTTCCATCATAAAGCATACCTAACATGTTTATGTTATAGAGCAGAACCGGCCTGTGAAACTCATATTGGCTTAGTAATTTGATTGATATTATACTCAAACTATTTACACAAAAATACCAAGTTGTATGAGAGATGATCTTGATTTCTAATTCACACTGTGTAACAAGCATTGAAAATGTTTTATTCGTTTCATCATTTTGATGTTATTATTTTATATACAAAGTCAAATATGTCGCGTTAATTAAGTCTTTAGACAACCGAGAACTGGCTATACCCATTTCTATCACAAATATATAAATGATTCACTAAAGATATTATACTCAAGAGATAAAAACTAAAACAATCATTTTGAAATTGAGAAATATAAATAAAAAGAGGCACTGTCATCGGCACAAGTGTGCTCAAATGTAGGCCACTCTGTGGTGTTGGCATATCTAGAATGCAAGATGTATTGTAAAGTTGAAACAACAGTTTACATTGTTATTAAAGAAATACGGTCGTAGTATAAGAAACTGTATGAAAGAAAAATGGAAACGATTTCTTGACAACTGTTTTATCATTTAAGTCAAATAAAACATCAATAAGACGATATTTTCAGTAACTTTTGAACAATGCTCATAAAGACATTAAATTTGCTATTGAGCCCGCTACAGGAAAACTATAATTTTTTACCTACAATATGTAGGTAAAAGAAATGGCGATGCAATAGAAACTTAAACTTTTATGCAGGAACCCGCACCAAACCTTACCTTCACTTTAAGTCATGTCATGATACCCAAGGCACACTGGAATATTCAGTAAACGTACCGTCTATACAGTGATAATTATGTGTTTACGACGGTCCAGTGACTCTAAAACATGCTTTTCTTCTGAAGAAAGAGCTGACATGACTGAAAATAACAATAAAGCAGTATTAGTCCACAGCACACACAAGAATTGCAAACAATTTAACTTTGTCTCTTGTATCATGAAGCAGGTCACTGCTTAAAGCAAGGTGACAGCTAAACAGAAAGCTCCGAAAACTTTCTGTTTTACTGTCACCTTGCTTGCTGCACAGTATCTAATCCAATAACACGACAGAATAGACTGTGTGTGTGTGTGATGTATCCCAAATACATGTACAGTTAAATAGAAATTCCCAAAAAGACATTAGAGACGGTATAAGAAAGGCAAACAGGCAACAGTGTGTTATTATTCTATGTACCAAATTAGATTCTGACGTTGAAACAAATCATTATGGGCCAAGCGACTAGTTTCTTTTACTCAGGCAAAAACTGAATCTCTTTTATGTCACAAAAATATAACAAGCGACATCCTTGTTTAGAAATGATACAAGAACGCATATTAGACTGAAGATGAAATTCACAAACATTTAGACAGGGCTGCCATAAGTTGATCATGAAATAATTATAAAATTTGCATTTTTCTATTTTTCAAGCGCGATTACTAAAACCAGGTTGAAAGTAAAGCTTTACTTTCAGTCTGCTTTAAGCTACCATCTTCTAGGATATAAATCCGAATATTTCGGAAAATCCATAGAAGTAGCAGCCCAGTTTAGGAATCACACATCTAACAGCTTGGCACAGAGTCAATGCACGGAATTATACACTCATTTACCTATGACGTCTGGACGAGTATAAGTCTAGCCCTACGCTTGTGATGACCATATCCCATCCTTCTTTTCTTCTTTAGTTTTGTACTTGTGAGACATGCGCAGGTGAAAACTCATATAAAAATTTGTTTGGTTTATGCTTCCTGGCACGTACCATTTAGGCTACTCTTGAAGATATTTACAGACTTGCTATTTACACATTCTGATTGCAGACTGTTCCATGGGTTAATACACCGTGCAGTATAACAGTTCATAGAACTTTTATAGTTATGGTGGCTCTTCACTAATTTCAAGTCATGACCTCTGGTATTTGAATTGGATCGAAGATTCAACGTCTTTAAGTGTACATCATCATATTCCCCAAGTAGCTTGAACAACTGAACCATGTCCGCCCGTCACGCCAGTATATTAAGGTTGGTAATCCCAGTTCTAAAAGTCTTTCTTCATATGATAAGTGATGGATGTCTTTACCTAGTCTAGTTTTACGTCTCTGAACCTGTTCTATGGCATTTATGTCCTTTTTTAACCAAGGGGACCATATCACTGTGGCATAATCAATTATAGGTCTTACCAAGGGCTTGTAAAGAATTAGAAACATCTGGCAATCCATGAATTCAAAAGTACGGCGAATTAGACTGATACGTTGGTTGGATTTATTTATTTTATTAACAATGTTTGCAATATGAAGATCAAATTTCAGCTTGTTATCAAAAATCACTCCAATGTCATTTTCTTGTTCTGTTTTCTGTATCTGTACTTGTTCTCCCTCGGATGACATGACATAGACATGATTGGGGTTATTTCGTCATATATGTATGGCCTTGCACTTACTGGCGTTGAATCTCAGAAGCCACTTGTCAGATCAGAGCAAAAGGCTGTCTGGGTCATCTTGCAGAATATTACAGTCCTCCTCTTCAGCTATGGCTGAATATATCTTTGTATCATCAGCAAAAAGTTTGCATGTTAATTTCACCAGGTCTTGTAGGTCGATTTTATATATATATATATAACAGAATGGGGCCTAGAACGGATCCTTGAGGGATACCGCTCTACCTTTGACTTCACTGAGTAAGATTAACCTACTTTGACCTCATAACTTCTGTCCAAAAGAAAACCCTCTGTCCAACTGAGTAAGGGACCCCTAATGCCGTAACTATACATTTAACACAAATAGACGTTGATGTGGGACGGTATCGAATACTTTTTGAAAGTCTAAATATATACTGCCATTATTCACCCCACTACTCCAATCCTTTATGACTTCTAAGTTGAAGGAAGACAAGTACTTCACGAAGATAGACCTGAGTAAAGGCTACTGGCAAATACCGTGTTGAAGACAAGTCGAAGCATTTAACTGCTTTCTCGACATCAGATGGAAGCTACCAATTCAAGAAAATGCCGTTTGGCATGGTCAACTCGGGTAGCACATTCAACCGAATGATGAGAAAGTTGTTGTGCGATTGGAAACATGCGGATAACTACGTTCATGCCATCCTTGGTCACACGCAGTTATGGGACCAACATCTTACCATGCTGCGGGATGTTTTCAGCCGAACTAGACAGGTTGGTCTGACTCTCAAACCATCAAAGTGTTTAATTGGGTTTGAGAACATATCATTCACGGGACATGTAGTTGGAAACGAAACGGGATAATGCAGATGGAAGAAGAAAAGCTTGAAAAGATCAAGAAAGACGAGCAGCCCAAGACCAAGAAGCAAGTTCGTGCGTTCTTAGGGTTAGCTGGATATTATAGAAAGTTTATACCAGCGTTTGCTGATGTAGCGGCTCCATTGACGGACCTAATCAAGAAAGGTCGCCAAAACAATGTGATCTGGATGGCAGAGCACGAGCAAGCTTTCAAAACGTTGAAAGACATGCTCACAAGGTCACCGATATTGCGACTGCCAGACTTCACAAAGCCGTTTATTCTTCAAACCGACGCTTCAGATAGCGGGGTTGGATCTTACGGGGTTTATATTTCACAACTTATTCGCTTTGCTAGGGCCTGTACCTCTGTTGAGGACTTCCACATTCGTAATAAAACTATTACTGAAAAGCTTCTTAAACAGGGGTACAGATTTCATAAACTTCGTAAAACATTACTTCGTAAAACATTTTCTAAATTATTTTTATAGAAATCTTCCTCTCATTAACAAGTATAAATGTAACTTAAAGCATTTTCTGCGGCAAGGTATTTCACATCCGGAGTTTTATGGTGATGTGATTTACAGACTTCGTAAGATTCTTGGACATATGCATTTTCAAAACCTATTTGTGAAAGTTCAAACGTATTAGATTTTTCCTCAAAAAAGATTATGATCCAACTATATTGCTGCGTACTTCACGTTTGGTTATCGATCAATCTACAATTGATAACTATGCTTTCCTCTTTGGTTGTGCGACGACAGACAGGGCTTAGCACTTCATGATGATGTATCTCTAAAGCCGTACTTAACCGGGAGAGTTATGTCGGATTTTCGTGCTTTGTTTTTTCTCTCCCTCTCTGTCGTACCCTTAACCCTTCTATGTCTTACAGTTACTCGTGAATACAGACTAGTCGCTTGAGTACAATTTGACCGTTGCCATAGTGGGTTATTTTTAACACGGGCTTGAATGTTTCATTCTTTCCCATGTTACTAATGATCTTGTCATAGAATTTATGTTAGATGTTTTACATGTATTTACTTACTGTGCTGGCGGTCCTTTTGATTGTGAGGTTGTGGAACAGGGTTCATATTTTATGTACACTGTTCGTCTTTATAGGTGAATATAGGAGATAAGAGTGAGGTTGGGCGCCCCTAAACCCAGGTTTAACCACCCAGTGGTTATTAACGGTTGATTTATAATTAATTATTGATTGCTGCTGATCGTACCAAGGCGGGCTCCTATATTCACTTTGCTTTATGTTTGTCTTGCGTGTTGTTTTCTATTTAGTGTGTAGATGAAGGAATGGGATGTGCGTGTGTGTGTTTGTTATGGTATGACTGTGTGTGTGTTCTGCTTGAGAGGTGGGTGTATTGTTTGTGTTGCGTTTCCTGCTTGAGTCTTTCGTATTTATTTGGAGCAGCATTGCTGCAACAGTTTGAGGATGACATATTCCCACTGGCATATGCCAGCAAGAAGCTTCTCCAGCGAGAGAAGAATTACTCTGTCATTGAGAGAGTGTGCCTAGCCATAGTGTTTGGAATAAAGAAATTCCAAAAAATACTTGTATGGGACAGAGTTTGTTCTACAGACAGACCATACCCCCATTATCTTTGTAAGATAGAGAGTGGCAGAATAATGCGATGGGCATTGTTCTTGCAAAACTACCAGTTCAGAGTTGAAGCAATCAAAGGATCTGAGAATATGTGTGCTTATTATCTAAGTAGACAATAAGTTCAGCACACTCTTGTACAGATTATTTTGTTGTTAGAAAAAACTTAAAGTGTTTTCTTGAGAAAGGGGCTATTGTCAGAAATAATCTTTATGTAGTTATTAAGCCTCTTGAACATATGTGTATATTTCCAGTTGATTTATATAGAGACAGTGCGAAGATAACGCACATCGTACGTTTTTGTTCTTTGCCTAATGTAATAGTCTACGCTTTGTGCTGACTGTATACCCAAAACTGAATTTGGTGTATTATCACTCATATAAACCTTTATAATCATTATGTTGGACATTTTAAACATAACCAAAGTTTATAAATCGCTGGTGTCAAAGTAAAAGTTTCTAATTTCTTAATTATTAGGAATAATCAACTATTTATACTAATTTATGTATATTGAAAGAACTGTTCAATGTTAGACGGTCAGTGAATATGACCTGTAGAGAAATTAAAAACAGGGAGATTGCTAATTCGTTCACACGACAACTCTCTCCATAAGCTATTAACGGGATAGCTTACTCGTTAGTACGTTGCTTCAGATCATTGCGATTTGTATGGGACTGAAAACAGTTATTATTATTAAAGAGTGAAGGTTTGCTACAGATCGACGATACGTCATAGAGGTTCCAAGACAAGCTGGAACATTGATGTTATAGAGCTGTAGTGGAACCGAGGTTTGGTAGTTCAGCAGAGACAACGCTGAGCAATCTGTTCGAGACTAGATCTCATCATATGGTTCAACAACGCCGAGCATTCTTCTTGAGAATAGCGCTGGTGATACAGTTCATCATTAGCCTAACCGAAGCTGAGCATTAGTGCTCGTCAAACAGCTCAATATCAGTTTTCATCATAGTGTGACTCAGCAGAAGTAACGCTGAGCTTACATCAGTTAACGGTCAAGCCTGCACTGTGCTCAAACAGTTTGAGAGTACGGAATATTATTTTGTTTGATTATAGTTATTAGTTTTGTTGGAAAGGTATTTCATCCACTTTTAGTTAGTTTCATCCATTTTATATAGTTTTATGTAGTTTAATGCTCAATCATTAGGCAAGATAGCCGAAGGAAAATTCTTATATATTTCATATAGTCTGTATATATTGTTCATGCCTTAATTAGTGTCCGGTTAAAGACACTGTCGCCTCATAGAACGCCCGATAAAAACACAGATCAGGCTTAGGGCTCTAGCATTAGGGTTAGGGTAACCGAACGTTTTGACACCTTGGAGTCAACCATTCAAATTATCTTTCTTTTAATACACATATCGACAAAAATATGTTCAACTGCAAACAGAACACTTGGCTTTATAAAACTAAACATTCAAACTAACAACAACAAAATTAAAGAAATAGCATATAAAATCCTTGTCAGGCCCCAGGTAGAATACTCCTCTCCAGTCTGGTCACCCTTTCACGAAACAAAATACATGTATAAACAAAGTTGAAAGGGTCCAAAGAACAGCTACCAGGTGGATACAGAATAACTATTCCACAAACGGCAGTGTGACAGTGTCTCAGCTGTGCAATCCTCACTTGGTTTAAGATCCCTAGAGAACAGACGAACTGATGCTAAAATAATAATGTTCTACAAAAGTGTTTATCAAATTGTAGCTATTCCTGTTCCAACTTCTTTGAAAAACCCAGAAGAATGACTCGTCATACACACCCGTTAGCCTACAGACAGATCCACACAGTTGCTTTCATGTTCCCAAGTACCATGATCCTTTTGAACAACCTTCCTTATGAAAGTGTGCTTCTGCCTACGCTTGAATAGTTCAAGCAGGCTGTATGCCAAATTGTCTACAACTAGTTGCAGCGAGTCTGTTTTAACCTGATTTTAAAACTCATTGCTATATTTAACACTCTTAACTGTGTTTCAGTCTTACTTTCGTACTTTGACATCTTACTGTCAATACTTTTGCAACTGTAGGTAGGTAGGTAGGAAAAGAGAGAGAGAGAGAGCGAGAGAGAGAGAGAGAGAGAAAGAGAGAGAGAGAGAGAGAGACAAATATCACGTATCTGATTAATGTGAAAAGTTTCCACTTCTACTTCTGTTGTGACTGTCTTATCCGAAACCACAGTACCCTCAGGCCTGAGTTTAGATATTTGGCATAAAGCATCATCTTTAGGGACGCCATCAAAGGGCTAAAAACTTTGTATACAGTTAAAAACGATAAAACCATATTAAAACCACATTAGATAATTTTCTGAAAACTTCGAGAAAACTATTTTTTAAGTAGATCTATTTATGCGAGAAATTAAAAGGAAAATATCATGATAATTAATAATTATGCCGCCATAGTAGTAGTAGTATTCTGGTAGATTCCTCCGCTTGTTCTTCGGAGCACTCCTCGGTGAGGATATTGTTGTAATTCGTCTAGAAGTAATCACAGGTATGTACACTTCACATGGAATCAATCACTCGCGTTTAGCAGCATATATACGTTATTACGCGAGATGAAAGTTACTATGTACGAACGATAATGTTAATCGGTAGTTAGCGGTACGGCTATAAATATGATACTCAGATCTAGGTCACTGGTTCAACTTGTAATTTACTGAGTCTATACTGTTCAATAGCTCTGTTATCGTACATATAACTATACTAGAGGACCACTTACAAAGCCCTACCCAATGAAGCTACATAACACTAAGGACCCTGGTTCTCTCAGCCAACAGTCTCTCACAGTAAATCTGTGACCATCTCTCTACATCAAATTCCTGCTGGTTACTTAGTTTCATGTTTTCATTGACACTACTGTGGGTGCAGTCCATCACTATTTGTGTGAGGAGATTACTGTCTGCATTATCTAGCCTATACGTGTCTTGGAGTATCTGTTGGAGAATCGGGAGAGCTGTATCTCTAATTGGGTTGAGAGTTGAGCAACTTGCTACCAGGTGTTCTCGTGTTTCATCTTCCTGTCCACATAATTTGCAGGTTGCAGGGACTGCATTTTGGTTAAACTTGGCCGTATTTGACTGTAGAATGTAAGTCCCTGTAAGAAGCCTTGATTTTATCTCAGCTCGTCTAACTTTATGTGGGTTTGACTTGGCAGAATTCCAGACATTATGGGGTGTGCCAATTGGATTTGGTTGCATCTGTAGGTACTTTGTTGTTGATTTATTGGATAGGTTTTCGGTCCAAACGGTGGTCCAGTGCTTGTTGGCGGCCATCTTAAAAGTTGTTTTCCATTTGTGTTTTGAGGGTAAATCTCTGATAATTTGTTCAGGCGTAGGTAAGTTGTACTTTTCAAGTATTCGTCTGACTTTGGATGTGAAGCTGGGTCCATCAATGTTAGACATGGCAAGCTGTCTTTCTAGAAGCTTGTATTCAACTGAGTTTGGAAGATGTATGATGTTTAAAAATAGTGACAGGCATGCTCTGTCGATCAACATTTCAATAGGTTCACCGCCTATGAGAATGTAGACTGCTGCAGTAGATGTCCGTTCAGGAAGGCCTTGTATGTGCTTGAGTATCTTCTTCTGGTAGTTTTCAAGTTTCTGTTGGGCAGTCTTGGAGATCTGCTGTACTTCTATACCATATAGAAATCTGGGGGTTACATACGTCCTCCATATTTTATACGAGACAATTGGTGAATTTCCCCTTCTGGCGTGCAGGCCAGGGCCTAAAAGCGAATATACTGTATTTTGCGCGATCTTGATTCTTCCCTCGGTGTCTACATTGTTTTTCTCATTTCTGTTGATGCCTAAGTGTTTCAGCTTTTGGACTTCATGTACACATTGAGTGTCGATCGTCACAGCAGGAGTCTTCTTTGAATTAAATGCTAAGATTTCAGATTTCTCCGGATTAATTTTAACCAAGTCCCGTTTTGTGTTGAAGTCAACTACATCCAGCATTGCTTGTAGTTCTTCCGCTGTGTTGGCAAGAAGTGCTGTATCATCCACACAGGTTGGGGCACAGACATTGATGTTGCCCACATAAGCTCCTAGAGAGCTTTTAGATAATGAGTTCAGAAGATGGTTATGGTAGATCTTGTATAAGGTTGTTGAGAGTTGGGCGCCTTGTTTTGTCCCTTGTTTCAATTCAAATTCTTGGGATAACTCCCCTTCCCATTTTACTTTTACAGTTGAGTGCCGATAGAGATTTCGAAGAAGCAACCATAGTGGGCCATCAACGCCGATGTGATACAGTTTGTTGAATAAAACTTCGTGGTTAACGGTGTCGAATGCTTTCTGTGCATCTAGTGTTGCGAACAGAAGAGGTTGGCCTATTTGCTTGTAGTGGTCAATTGTTTCAGTAACTATATATGCAGCATTCATTGAGGAGCTCCTAGGAGTAAAGCCTCTTTGGAGGGGATTCTGTTGACTTTCAAATATCTTGTCTATCCTTGTCTTGAGTATACTTTCTAACACTTTTGATAAGGTGTCCGATATAACAATACCTCTATAATTTCCAGTTAAGAATTTGTCTTTGCCTTTTTTATGAACTGGGTTGAGGATCCCACACTTAAGGAAGTCTGGGACCTCCAGCTTTTCAAATATTGTATTTATGATTTCAGTCAAGGTTGGTGCTACTTCATCCTTGGCAGATTTAAAGTGTTCACTTGTAATTCCGTTCTGGTCTGCTGATTTACCGGAGTTAAGCGAGGCTATGGCTGTAGTAACTTCATCTTGTGTCACTGGCTGTAATATAAACTTACTCTCTTGAATGTTTTCTTCGATGATAAGGTTCTGTTCTTTAGCTAAGCTAAAAGCATGATTTTCAGGAAGATCCTGGTTGTCCGGTGTAGCAAGAGATTCAAAGTGGTCCCTCCATGCATTCAAGATGTCTGCTTGTCCCTGGATTTCTTCTCCATTTACCTTGAGGGTCTTTACATTATCGTTGACTGTTTTCCTTTGTTTATTGACTAGCTTATAGAAAAGTTTATCATTAGACTCACTGGCAGTGAGGATTTCTTGATTGTGTTGTTTTTTCTGTCTGGCGTAAGCTTGACGTTGACTGCGCCGGAGTTCTTTCTTCTTTTCCTTAAGAGCTATTCTAAAGGGTTCAGACGACTTGTCAGAGTCTTTCCAGGCTTTGAAGAGTTCCATGGCATCTTTTGAAGATCTACTTATTTCAGAATTCCAGATGCTATCAGTCCTTTTTAAGGATTTTAGTTTCCTGTAGCTGGGAATAGATTTCTTCCCTGCCATATGTAGAGTGTCATTTAGTTTTTTGATTTTTGCGTAAGGGTCGTGGTCTTGCTTGTGTAGGCTAGATTTCATTTCATCTCTATAGGTATGCATATCACATTTTCCCCAGTTTATTTTCGTTCTAGATCTGGTTAAAGATTTGTTGCTGGCATGGGTTTTCATCCTGGTTTTTAGTTCAAGAGTAAGTGCAGTATGGTCTGAACAGTTCTGAGGATGTAATTCATGATTGGTAATTCCTATGACATTAGGTATGCAGGTCTCACTGAATAGAAAGTGGTCAATTTTGGATTTGTATATACCATTATGATGAAAGAAAGTGTTGGAGCCATCATCAAGGTCTGTTGTATACAGGTCAGCTTCTTTTATGAAGGTCTTGAAGAGAAAGTCTCTTGTTGTGCCACGTGTTAGAGATGCATTCATATCACCACACAGTATGATGTTGTGGGGTTGGCTGTAGATGTTTAGAACTTCTTGAATTTCGCTAAGTATTTCTTTGTATTCACTGTCGGAGTTTTTGACTGTGGAGGGCATGTATACGTTAATGAGACAGATGGGTTTATCTTCGGTTTGTATTTCCATGATAATCACACGCTCGCTTCCCTGTTCTGTTACCTTGATGCATGGATCCAGAACTTTTCTCCAGAATATACATACGCTTCCATATCCCCGTATCATTTTGTAGTCGAGTCTGGGATTTATGTCATCTGCGGATTTAGCAGTTACTTCAAAATCTTCACTGATGGAGAATAGTATCTTCTTGTCGTAGTTAAGTAGCCAGTGCTCTTGGCAGCATATGATATCATGTGATTTCAGTAATTCTTGTACATATGCTAGGTTTCCTTTAACATTTTGGATATTTATAGTCCCTATTCTTAGTGGTTTTGTCTCAGTTTCATTGTGCTTTTTGGCATTTACATATTCATTGGGGGTTGCTGCGAGGGTTCCAATCCAGTCTTTCTGAGGCTCGGCCTTTCCCTAAAAATGCTGTGTAATGTGTTGTTCTACAGGTTTGTCATCACTTGCAGAGATTGAGCAGCTATTGTTCAAGGTCAAATCGATGGGTTCGTCACATATGGTATGTCCAAATCCCTTGGCATTCCCATGGACACAAGGCTCTGTTGTCTCTTTATTAGCAACTGCAGAGGCCTGTGCACCATGTTCGTCCAGGATGATACAGTCGCTGCTGTCCTTAGAGTTGTCTGTGAGGATGTAAATATCCTCCCCTTGGTGTGTTCCAGTTAGTGTCTGTAGGCTGTGTTTTTCAAGCGTAGTATCAACAGTCGGTTTCTTGGGTGACAGCATATGTTGACTTTGTTGGGATACATAATGGGATCCCGCTGTCGCAGAGTTTACTATGTTTATTGGGGTTGGTACACTGACCGGATTTCTTGTCATTTGCAATGTAGGTCTAGGTGCATGGGGGATCTTATTAAGGGTCTTGGAGTGGCTCTGTATGAGAGTCGGTATTACATTTCTTCCATGTGGGAGGGGCATGACAAGGGGGGTATGCCTGAATACAGTTTGGCCATTCATCGATGTAGAAGCAGCAGTTGGATTTCCTATAAGGATTGGTACAGATGATTGTGGAGGCATTTGTATTGGAGCAGTTTCCTGTAAAGGTATGTGGGCTGGCACGTGTTGGCTAGCACTTTGCTGTTGTAGTCCAGATGCCCATTGATGTGGCTGTAAACTGGAGGTATTTGGAGGCTGAGTTAGCCCTGCTAGGGGTTGCAAGTTTATGGGATTTGGGAGGAAGTTAAAACCCGGAGCCATTTGTTGGGTTTGTATATTGGGGGGATTCAAGCGTTGGTTTGGCATGTTGGGATGTATTGCTTGTTGGTATGGATGATGTCGATTATGGATCCAAGGATGGCTGTTTAGACATGGGTTGGCTACTGGGAATGTTTGGTAATGGGGGGCTGGCTGTCTAATGAAGTGCGGCATAGTAGGTGGGCCAGTTTGAATTCCATAACTATGGGCGTTGGGTGCCTCCACTGGTATACTACGTGCTGGGATCGCTCCACTCGTCTGCATATGTAAAATGTCTTTCTGTTGTTGCAATGTCTGTATCTGCATTTTCAACTGCTAGTTCTCAAAAAAGTTCTGCATTTGTAGCTCATTTATATGGAGTCTATGCATAATCTCCTTCTGTGTATCAATGATGTGCTGTATATTGCTTGGTACGGGACCTCCATGAGGGGGCTTTTCTAAATTAGCATCAGAAATTATTGGGTTTGACTGCTCTATCTTCTGTCGAAGAAGGGAAATGCTTCTCTGATATCCTACATTTTCTGTTTCGAGGATCTGTATTCTCGTCCTACATTCTGCCAGCTGGGTGTCAGACATCGCTTTCTGTGTCTTCCTTGTCTTGGTCGCTTTCACTGGCGATTTATGTGGGTCGCCAGCACAGATTTCTGTGCGCACAGGAACCTGTGCTGACTGCACGGGGGGTTTCTCGGTGACATATGTCTGAGCAGCCGGGTTGATCTCTACGGGTATACTGGGGAGATCTGGTGGGTCAAGATTACCGACTTCGTTGTCATCTGTAGTACTCATAGGATATAGGGAGGCCTCTCCTCTCTTAGAACTTTGGGGGGGTGTGTTGGATTCAGCAAGGGATCAAGTGTTGTTGGAGGAAGGGTGTTTATAGGGGTAGGATTGCTACGCTGATAAGGCCCTACATCAGTATGTGTGTCTTCACTATTCTGGTCCTGGGGATGAGTATCGCAGAAGTTAACCGTTTCGGTAGAAAAATCAGTATTGGAAGTGGGGTTTGGGTCCAAATGATTACAGGAGTGACATGTGTATGTATTTAGGTCATTGTCCGGATGGACATTAAGGTGGATACAGCTGTCGTGGAACCAGGGTGTATTAGCAGCGGGTGGGGTAGGGATACGACCTGATATATATACAGGTGCTTATAAAAAATAACCTCGCAGGTCAATGCTAATTTATATTGACGTAGATCTACGTAGGAGGATAATATGTTCCTCTTAAGAGTCTATATAGGTTCAACTCGGTGGAGAAAAATATGGTTCTGTATATACAGTAGATATAAATTCAGCGTAGTCTTTTTGGAGACTAAAAACAAATGTCACAATATCAGTCAGGGAGACGTAGATGTTCCATAAATTACAGGTTGACTTATATAGCCAGCTAAAATATTCACTTATACAGTTCATTAAGTAATACGGATGATGATAGTCTGTAACACAGCAACGAGCCAGGAAAAGTTCAGTTAAGATAGACCGTTTTCACAGATTCTTCTACGTCGGTTTAAAAAAGTCTGAGGCAGTTCATATATAGTTGCCCTAAGCAGTGCAGAATTACACTAAAGATATGCCAATCACAGTTGATTTAAAATAAGACCGTTTAAGCAGTAATTAATTATCCAATACTCTGAAAGGACTAAGAATCAGTTCAATGCTTAAAATTACAGTCTAAAAATTTTCGTAATAAATTATCATGTCCAGATCCAATGCTCCGAAGTGGCTTAAATACAGTTCAATATAGTTCAATGCTGAATAACTCACGAATGAATTTAATTATCACGTCCAGCTAGGCAGTTTATAAGAGAGATATCACAAATTCAGCTCCTTGCACGACGAAGTGTAGCCCGACAAATATCAAAGTTTAAAGGATAAAAAGTTCAGGTTAAAATACGCCACGTGTAACACGTTAATTATAAAACCAATAAACGATGGTAAGAAGTCTTTAAAGGTCCTCTAGTTACTATTATGTTAAAAAGTCATAAAAAGTTCAAGATGGCTGCCTCTCGTTCGCGCGCTTTCCAAACCTTGATGGCGCGCTCTGTCCTCGAATTTCACCTTTCCTCTACGTCGTCTCCTCCCTCTTCTCCAAATATTTACACTATTCACTACAGTTACAGGCGCGTCGCGGGGTCTTGAACATTGGGGCGGCGGAATTTGTGAACGCACTCTTACTAGGGGGGTCCGGGGGCATGCTCCCCCGGGAAAATTTTATTTCTAGATGGTCTCTGCTGCATTCTGAGGGTGTTTCCAGCATTCCAAACAGGTACAAGGCGAACATAATTCTATGTAAAAATGACTCCAAATTACCCCAAATTATTAATCTAAGATAACATTTTTTTGAGGCAGGTTGCCTTCCAGTATTGGGCCCGATTTATGAACACAGGATCGAGTGGGAACATACAATAATTTAGGAACCAGTGTCCGTCTTACGAAACGCCGTACGACAAAAATGGCCGTACGTCAGAACGTTACCTCACATACAACTTCTGATTTCTCCATCTAATCATGTATTGTGGCATTTCTTAGGAATCGCTTTCTTTTCAAGACGATACCAAAGAGATGACACAAGACATGTTTAGACGGAGAAATAAAAAATAGATCTAATTGAGTTTTTTTTTTTTTTAAATCTGACTTACGACAATAATTTTCGTACGACGTTTTGTAGGAGGAGCCCCTGATAAAGAAGTGAAAACTGTGGTTTTTTAAGCTTTTTATTTACCATCTTTTCTCTATAGATTTATTTTCTATCTGTCTATAAATATAATATATATCTTTTGCTAATAAATAATATCATATAAATTGTCTCTGTAGTCAACCGTTTCACTGCCAAATTTAACCGTCCGTTTTAGCAATTCAAGTCTGTTTTGGTAAGTTGGTGTGACGTTCTACTGCTTCTCTGTGACTTTCTGAATTTTCATGCTTGCATCTTTCCAATTGCTAAAACCAGTTGATATGAAGCTCTTCTCGAGCTTTGTGTTGACGATTTTTCACTTCTTTGGCAGCCACCATACATACGAAACAGAAGGCAAGATCTTGACTCTGAAAGCAAGAAACAAACTAGTTAGTGTTCTCTCTTGTTTAAATCATTGATCCCTGAAACCAAAAATGGATATTCCAACAAAGTTCATGTGTATAGTACAATTATTGTTTATGGGCAGTTTTGCCATAACTGCAAAGTGACAATCAGTGCAGACCCTGTGCAGAGGGCTCCTGTAAGCCTCCCTTATCTGGGTGTACATTGTCTGCTACAGCTTAAGTGACAAACAGTGCAGACAACAACATCTCTCTAGTCGGATTTACACTGTTTACATATGGCAAATGTAATTCCTTTAAAAATTACTGTTCATAAATTAAGCATACAATCGTATTGTGAATCTTTCATTTTAATAATCTGTTTTTTTCTTCTTTAATCTTCAAATTAAGTGAAGAGAGGCAGGCAGTCATGGTTTTTTTTTTATCATACATACCTCATCATAATGAAGCCACGAATGGGACTTGAACCACTGTGGGTTAAATGAACGTAGTTCAGGCGATTTCTTCCCAAATGAGCGTTTCGGAAACTTAAACTCGTGAGGTTGGTTAGCTACAGACATATTGAAGAAACTCAAAAGAGTGAACGAGACAATATTTCTTACGTTTTCTTCATTTTTCTCGAGTAATAACAATTTTCACATTTTTTAGTCTCATTAGAATATCACACAAACAGTTTAAGATCTAGCCGCTTTAATTGTTACCAATCAATTAGAACCACTATTGATCACCCGCCTGTAAGCAATCACAATTAGAGCAAGCACTGACCACCCGGCTGTAGGGGATTAACAGTTTATTGCCAATTAAAGATAACGATGCTATCGGCGATCGCACCATGGAGAAAGGACAAATGGAGACGTAACTTATACTCAAATCTGCATTTTCCCGAAAATGGTGTCGTCCGTTACCTGTATGTGCGATAACGCTTAATCGATCGATAATTCAACTGCACCGGTACGCCGATAGCGGGCTATCGCGTTTTTTATCGTGTTGAATTGTTACCTACTGTTAGTTTAAGTTACATAAAATCCTTAATTTTCACCCGATTTTCATTATAATGGTCTTAAAAGAAGGCTAAGATATTTATCTTTCACTTGTAAAAATAACAGATTTTATTTTTTAAAATTGATCCGTTTTATGGCGAGTTAAAGAGTGGTTTCCAAATGAATTTGCCGATAAAAGGGAGCAAGCACTCGGGCATAAATATATCACGCCCCGTTACAAAACCTTTCATAAAACCCTCAATTTTCCACCGATTTTCAAAGAAATGGTCTTAAAGGAAAGCTTAGATATTTTTCTTTCAGTTGTAAACATGCAAGTGTTTATTTTCGAAATCGACAAATTTTATGGCGAGTTAAAGAGCGATGGCCAAATGAAATAGTCGATAAACGAGAGCAGGCGATCGCGAAATATATACTACGTCCCGTTTCAAAAACTTGAATTTAATCCATAATTTTCGTCCGATATATATTATATATTTAAAAAAAAAAGGTCTTGATATAAAGCCGTGACACTTATCTTTCGGTTGTTAAAATACCAGGGTTTTTCTTGAAGCGAAAAAAGTAATGATGACCTACAAAGGTTGCTGGCTAATGATATGACTAGACCAACTCGCGTAAGAAAAGAATTCCTTCCGTATAAAAACTTAAGCAAACTTCTAAACTTCTAAAAATGTGTTCATGCATTGTTACAATGTTCTACATGGAGGAAATATTTCCTTGGAAGCAAAAATAAAAATCCATTTTGTATGTAATGAGACATTTGAAAGGAGTGCGCGTCAAACGGCCAAAATCCAAAACGGCCAAAGTTGTAACTGTATTATTATGTCGTATGTGATCATTATTATTATTGAAAGGAAAATTAGAATTATTAACATATTACTTCAAAAAAATGAATTTAGGGTTAGTTTTACAGCCAGACTAAAATATACATATTATCCGTCCCATTTCTATGAAAGAGGTAACAGTTTGCATTATCTTCAGAAATTAATTGCAAACATGATAACATGAGATCTCCGTTTCTTTCTGCTTTACTTATGTCTTATATAACGGAGTAAATTATAAAGCAGCCAATGCCTTAAGCAATCTATTTTACTGACTGCTTAACTCTTTGCCTGCTGATCGCAACTTTGCTTTTTTTTTTTGCAAACAACTTGGATCAAGATCAGATGCCGCGTAACACGGCGTCTGATCTGGATCCAGAATGTTTGACACTCGTCCTTAGCTTTATTTACTTACAAAATGTCTACCATATTACACATCACAAAGGAATGTGACACATTACGTAACCGTATACAGAACCCGCACCAAATTAGCAGGACAATTATCAGCGTCATAAAACTGTCCCAGCATGAAGTCCATGCTTCTTGAACATGCCGATTATCTATGAAGATGGACAGTCACACCAGCGGGTTGCTACTTTAATGAAAAAGATCAATGCTACCCGTGCGTGTAACTTGAACATGTGTTCTTGACTTCTGTAACCGCATGATGTTTATATATTATACAAATCACAAAAAATAAAGATAATAGAATTGAATTAAAAAAACAACAACAAAAAACAAAACAAAAACAACATCAATGCACCTGGTTTGGTTGATGACTGGATTAACCCTCTCATTACTGAATACCAGTAACATGATGACTATTGCAATTGCAAACAGTTGTAATCCAGACCAGGCTGCAAAAATGTCGGATTCATAGAGTATGTCTCTTGAAATATAGTTTACCCCTTTTTCAAATTAAGCTCTTTATGACACACTTTACCTTTTCTCCGCATGAGGATCATCAGAGAGACAGACAGACATTCATACAGAAAGATGGAGACAGAAAAGAAGAAGCGAGAGACTGACAGACAGAGATAAGAGAAAAACAGACAGACAGAGAGACAGTCACAAAGAGAAACAGAGACATAAATACAGACAGTGGCAGAGAAATATAGACACACACAAACTTCGTAGGTAAACGAAAAAATACGTTTTTCTCTCGTTTTCAAAACCTCACTAAACTATCAATTTATAAGCTATCGCCTCAAATTTTGTACTACGCGTAAGATAATGGTCTAATAAAACATCTGTATTAAAATTTATAACGATAAGATGACATTAAAAGCATTTATATTAACACCAAACTTCGTAGGTAAACGAAAAAATACGTTTTTCTCTCATTTTCAAAACCTCACTAAACTAACAATTTATAAGCTATCGCCTCAAATTTTGTACTAGTCGTGAGATCATGGTTTAATAAAACATCTGTATTAAAATTTATAACGAAAAGATAGCATTAAAAGCATTTCTATTAACACCAAACTTTCGTAGGAAAAACGGAAAATACAGTACTGTACGTTTTCTCTCTCATTTTCACAAACTCACTAAACAAACAAATTATAAGCTATCGCCTCAAATTCTGTACTAGTCGTGAGATCATGGTCTAATAAAACATCTGTATTAAAATTTATAACGAAAAGATAACATTAAAAGCATTTCTATTAACACCAAACTTTCGGAAAAACATTGTTTTCTAGCCGCCAGCGAGCGCCGCTGATTGAACGACACGATAAATCGCGAGCAGGCCGGATACTTCTCCATTTGTCCTTTCTCCATGATCGCACCTAACGTTTTGCAATACACGTGTCATCAAGTGGTTACGTAATCGCTGAATCTGGCCTTCGCTGTGCAACTTTAACAGGAAAAATTTGGTTTTAACAAATTTACGAGAGAAAAAATCGCCGTTGCTTGCCGAATTATTGGGGCCGCCCCTGCCGCCCCAGGAGCGGCGCCTCTGAGTTGTGTTCAGTTAACTATATACAGCTATTAGTCTTCGTTAAAAATATCTATAAAACTAGTAAAACTTTGAAAACTAAAAGAATTTGAGAGCAGCTCAGAACACGTCCGCACTCAACGACAACCAACATTTAAACTTTAAGAAGGTACTCCCGGTATATTTTGTGACTACATAGGCTATCTGACAGGTCCGAGTTTTAGTTGATGTTCAAGGTAGTGACTAGGGGTACGTGACCGTACCTCTAATATTTGAAATTAGCGGTACGGTCACGTACCCCTAGCGAGCCCTGTGAGGGTTGACTAGGGGTACGTGAGTCCATAGCACTGTATAGCAACACTTTATTGTGTCTGCAGATACGTTAATAGCGATGCTAATGTTAATAATATCTCATTTCAACCTTCTATTCTGACTGTTTAACGCAGAAAAGCAAAAAAAAATTAATCCAAAAATAATTTCCAATCGGCATTTTTTTCACGGCAGCGAAAACTATACCTTAAATAAAGAACGTTCACACATTTTTACAAACATGTATAAATATCCAATACCAGCCTTGTTTAGAATAAATGCACTGTTTAATTGCGATCAGTTATCATACGTGTTTTACGAGTTGATTTGTGTAGGTCATTAACCAGCAAACTTGGGTACCGGCAAACTGGAGCCGAAGCTTCGATATTTTTTATTTTCTTAGATCTACCACTTTATATTCATCGCTAAGTTAGGAAGGCACATCAGTAGTAGTTTCTTACAAGCTTATTGTACTTTTATTAAGTTACCATTGAATCAAAATTTTAAGAAAAAAACTTAACATTGGTCACGGATTTTCAGATATCGGGCGTATCTGACGATAATTAACCCAATACATGTATGCGGAATACATCTATTCTCATCGCTGCCGGTGAGAACAAGTTGGGTGGGGAATATTTGTCGAAGTTTCTTTGTTTTTCTCCATTAAATATCCACAAGATAAGGTAGAAATGAGAGATTATTAATATTAGCATCAATAAAACGTATCTGCAGGCAAATTAATATGTTGCTACATAGTTTAAATGACTCACGTACCCCTAGTCAACCCTCACAGGGCTCGCTAGGGGTACGTGACCGTACCGCTAATTTCAAATATTAGAGGTACGGTCACGTACCCCTAGTCACTACTGATGTTCAAAGGGAGATCACTCATATGTTACCGGTTTGGTACCAACCTGTCACGCAAAGCGAAATAGCAACAGATGACTCTAGAATAAACTATTTATTTAATGGTAAGTGGTTTGTGAAATATATATTACTAGGGTGTTTCATGCGTTGCAGTAATGGTATTTTTTAATAGTTGTCTTGTTGCTAATCGTTGCTATAACCCAGGCACATTTCAACGTTGCAAATTAACGGTTCAGTTGGCACGGTCCAAAAGCGATTGTCCACGGTGGTCCACCTCAGCCTGAGGCTCGGGTAGGGCGGCTTACCTTATAGCGAGCTACATTTTAATCGGACGCTAACGGTGGGTGTCCCAGTGATTCAAAACAGCACTGGGTTAAATCGGTCCACTCTGATATTTTATTTACAAGTACTGCAGGGCTGCCATAAGTTGACATGAAAAATCCTAAGATTTCCAAATTTGCATTTTTCAAGTGCGATTTTACGAATCGTACCTTTACCCCATAACCCTTTTCTTGTTTTGTTGACATGCGATCACTTAAAGCAGGCTGTAAGTATAGCAGAATGCGCCTTAGGGCGCATTCTACTTTACTTTCAGCCAGCTTTAAGCTAACATGTACTGGGAAAAAATCCGGAGATTTAGGAAAAATCCGGAGAAATGGCAGCCCTGGTACTGATAATGATAATTGATACGAGTTATAGACTAAGCGTGCCACGGACTAAGCGTATCGGGTCTAAGTGTGCCATTTCAGGACTAAGCGTGCCACATATGAATTATATAGAGGAATATTTAATTTTTTAACATGTATTATGTTATCACATTATATTTTTCATAATAATGTTTTAAAGAGGTGAAATTGTGAAATATTGAACCTTAGGTGTTAAAAACATGAAGTTAAATGTACAAACTTTGAAATTAGATGTTCCACTTTATCACACTTATTCACTTTAATATGATATATATCCAACCACGGAATTATACAAAACGGAATAGCAACTAAGCGAAATTGAATAGGCGAGTACCTGAGCTCTCGCGGCGGTTGAATTTTGCGAGATTATGTGTCACGTGACAACATCTTCACTTTTTTGCCTCGTTGTCCGCGATTTCTGGCGTGAAATTTACCGACTCGAGTGTTTTTATTGACATTTTATAGGATTTAAACGACTATGTGGACATTCCTATCAATTCACGGGAATAAAAACCCGTGAACAATGCTTCGAAAACACACATTTATCATATTGACTACCGATAGACAGACTCTTATCAAGTCTCGCGAGTCTCGTATCCGCCGCACGAGATTTACGATATAGCGCGAGGTTTCGATTCCGTCAGTGTATAATTCTGTGATCCAACACTATAGATCTAATCCATTTAGTACAGCACACAAAATGAAAGTAAAAAGTAATTTAGCATTTGTTTTATTTCACGCCTATATGTGTTAGATGTCATTAGGATCCAAACTTGGTCGCAGTTTAGATGCCTGTTAAAACCACACTAGCTAACAATTAACTATTAAGTGTAATTAACACATCATTGTTGACCACCCAACAGATCTACCCTATATAATTTCATAGGTGGCACGCTTAGTCTAGAAATGGTACACTTAGGCAGTGGGACACTTGGGCAGTGGCACGCTTAGTCTGTCACCCATTGATACAACTTAATTGCATCTAAGGTTATTCAAAGGAATCTGGGTCAAAAAGGCCCCGAGTCAAAATGGCCCGGGTCAATTTTAGCGGCCCCTAATTATAATGATGTGAAAGCAGCGGTGTCCCACTATTGAAAAGAGATGGCTTAGGACATAGTGACCCCAAGATGAAGGCCA
Source organism: Gari tellinella (assembly GCA_922989275.2). NCBI lineage: Eukaryota > Metazoa > Mollusca > Bivalvia > Cardiida > Psammobiidae > Gari > Gari tellinella. The sequence continues at coordinate 91,048,423 of OV277860.1, forward strand.
GGATACTGAACGACCAGTTCAGCAGCGTGTTCACAGCTGAGGACACCTCACACACTCCATCTATGGGTACAGATCCTTATCCACAAATGGACCCCTTCAACATCGACAAAAATGGCGTCAGGAAGATCCTGCTTGAATTAGATCCTCATAAGGCACAGGGACCTGATAACATCCCCACACGACTGCTGAAAGACTTTGCTCCAGAAATATCGCCTGCCCTTACCTTAATTTTTCAGGCATCACTGCAACAAGGCACTGTACCAGATGATTTACTGCCTTCGTTACCCCAGTATTCAAGAAGGGCGACCGGACACAACCAGTAAACTATAGGCCGATATCTCTAACCTCAGTCTGCAGCAAGCTACTTGAGCACATAGTACACAGCCAGGTCATGAAACATCTAGAGTCCTTTGACATACTCTCAGACGCACAACACGGCTTCCGAAAGAAGAGATCGTGCGATAGCCAACTGGTACTTACCATCCAGGATCTTGCTGCTGGCATTGAAGACGGTGAACAGATAGATGCCATCTTGCTCGACTTTAGCAAGGCTTTCGACAAGGTCCCTCACCGCCGCCTAGCACAGAAGCTACACCATTACGGCATCAGAGATTCCCTACTCGGTTGGATAGAGAGCTTCCTGTCCAATAGAAGCCAACAGGTACTAGTCGAAGGCCAAGCATCCCCATCAGCACCAGTTACCTCTGGAGTACCCCAAGGCTCTGTCTTAGGACCATTGCTCTTTCTCCTGTACATTAACAGCATGCCAGGGAAAGTAGCCTTAACATCCAGGCTTTTCGCAGATGATAGCCTCCTATACAGAAAGATTTGGAACTCACAAGACGCTTCCATCCTGCAAGAAGACCTGCGCCAACTTGAGCAGTGGGAGACTGACTGGGAGATGGAATTCAACCCATCAAAGTGCGAGACAATCAGGATTACACGTAAAAGGACACCGATCATGACAACATACTCCAACCATGGACACCAGCTCGCCACTGTTAGTAGTGGGAAGTACCTTGGGGCCACCATTCATGAGAAACTCCTGTGGAATGACCATGTAGACGCCACTACAAAGAAGGCTAACAACAGTCTATCTTTCCTCAGGAGGAACATAACCAACTGCCCAGCAAGCGTGAAGGCACAATGTTACAAGACGCTGGTTAGGCCGATCATGGAGTACGCATCCCCGGCCTGGGACCCTCACACAGCTTGTATCATCAACAAACTAGAAGCGGTCCAGAGACGAGCAGCGTGATTTGTTACCGGAGACTATCGCAGAACAAGTAGCACCAGTCAGATGATATCCACTCTAGGATGGACATCTCTACAACAGCGAAGAGCCGACGCCAAGCTGGTACTCGTGTACAGAATCACCCATGGCCTAGTTGATATCCCTGCTCCTGCATTCCTACATCCAGCTGGACTATCAACCAGAGGCCACACACTGCGATATCTCCTCCCATTCTGCCGGGTAGATGTATACAGGCACTCCTTCTTCCCCTCTTCGATCCGACTTTGGAACCAGCTGCCAGAAGCCATAGCCTCATCCCAGACCTTGGACAGCTTCAAGGCGGGACTGGCCGCTCGTCAGTAGACGCACTTCACGTTTTTATCCGTTTTTATCCCTGCACAGCGTTTACGTCTCACAGTCACCTTGTACATACTTCACCAGTGCGTCGATGCTCCAGAGTGGGCCCTGCACTTGTATATGAAGAAGAAGAAGAAGAAGTATGATACCGCTTATGAAAGATGAATATATTACTAACGTGGAATGTGCAGTGTGAGCATGACATTAATGACTTAATTAATCTGTTGTCCATTTTCTCACCATTTACTACATGACTATTAATCTAACTGAAAACGCTCATCATAAATTTTCCTGAACGCCATAATAATCCAATCTGCAGCCTATCAGGAACGTACATAGAGGGATTGGTATCTCCTTATCTAATCAGGTAATTTATCGATTTATCTCTGTCTCCCCTTTCGCCGCGGTAGATAAGCAGGTGTTGCCGTTTTGGGTAGGTAAGCCTCTTGCCGCTACATCTTTAGATAACTGATAAGCTAATTTCAGTAATTAATGTGTGCAGCTCCGTACGGCGTGTCCAAGTAAAACAATATTTGTATTTTATTCAGTCAATGTTTGCAAGTGTTATTAAAATCGAGGGAAGCAATCCTCAAAATAGACATTAAATAGCTTTTAAACTGAATCTCTCCATACCTCCAGAGACGTACATAAACAATCAATTTCTACAGTTCCCTTTGTGTACAGCTCCCAAAGTTAATTAATCCGTAATTAAAACAATTAGACAATGAACCATCATCAACACCTCTAGACTTGAATAGGCCGTTACGTCACTGTACATGATTTGTCCAGATGAATGTGTTCACAATCTAATTTAAACGCGCCAACAGTTAGTACACACACATAGTTTCGGCTCTAGCCGCGAGATGTGTAGGTTATTTCTGTTCGTTTAATCTCCCAAAGATTAACACTGACCTGTGTTTAAGTGTCAATTCACCAGGCTTGAAATTGAATTTCTGTGAATCTGGATTTCTGACGGTTTAATGTTACGAATACAATTTATTTTGTATATCGATACAGAATAGGACAGCATTCGCGGGAACTTATACTGCGATATTTAAGCCCACATAACTCGACAGATGGCTGCGAATATACGGTAATTATTATAATTGGTCTTCTCTTGTTGTTTGTTTGTTTAATAACCTGGTTAGTTATAAAATGATTAAGTAATTAACCTTTCTCATCAATATTTTTTCTAACACGTTCTATAGGATGCTTCCAGATTGGGAAGTTAAGCAACGTCCTGTGCGGTTAGTACCTGGATGGGTGACCGACAGGCTTTACCGTCGGCCCGGTATACGTTACAATTTATTTACACAGATTAGATATACAACCATAAAATAAATTATTATATCATCTACATGATTTCAGACAAAATTTGTAATTATCTCAATAGCAAAATCAATTTAACACGAAATAAGCTACTCTTCGTGTATAATAACAAATTACCGATCAGGCGGACCGGGAAATGCCGCCATTTTGTTAACGCAGAAACAGCATGATTATGGGCATTTTGCAAAGACAACAACTTCTTTTAGACACAGTACACGATGAATACAAATAGTTCATGCCACCCTTTATTCTTTTATTTATCAGTACACTATGTGATCTTTTCAATCGAGCCTGCAGTTTGGTCACCACAACTTGAATAAAAGTACCTATAACTACTAAATCGAACAAAAACGAGGGATTTTTCGCAAATATGACCAACTTCGCAGGGACAAAAATGTACTTCAGACATATTAAAGAATAAAGATATATACAGCACGCCACCATTTTATGTTTTATCTGTAAATGCTGCGTGTAATTTACCCCCAACTAGCTCGTGTTAGAAGTTTATACTGTTATAAAATACAACACAAAAGCTTAACCGCGACACGCGTACGAGTAAGATCTCGAGAGACACGTTATTTTGCGAAATTTCGCGAGACTCAAATCCCTCTAATCTACGTTCCTGAGCCTATGAAGCATTTCACTAATTAACTACTATGGATTGGATAGACGGACAAATCTTCCATGCAGAAATGTTAGTATTTTATTTAAAGCGGTTGTTGGGTTTTATGCATGCAGACTGTAAGGACGAACAGCGACGTCATGGAGAAATGACAAATGGAGAAGTATCCGGCCTGCTCGCGATTTATCGTGTCGTTCAAAATCGGTCAATCAGCGGCGCTCGCTGGCGGCTAGAAAACAACGTTTTTCCGAAAGTTTGGTGTTAATAGAAATGCTTTTAATGTTATCTTTTCGTTATAAATTTTAATACAGATGTTTTATTAGACCATGATCTCACGATTAGTACAAAATTTGAGGCGATAGCTTATAAATTGTTTGTTTAGTGAGGTTGTGAAAATGAGAGAGAAAACGTACAGTACTGTATTTTCCGTTTTTCCTACGAAAGTTTTGTGTTAATGGAAATGCTTTTAATGTTATCTTTTCGTTATAAATTTTAATACAGATGTTTTATTAGACAATGATCTCACGAGTAGTACAAAATTTGAGGCCATAGCTTATAAATTGTTAGTTTAGTGAGGTTGTGAAGATGAGAGAAAAACGTATTTTTTCGTTTACCTACGAAGTTTGGTGTTAATAGAAATGCTTTTAATGTCATCTTTTCGTTATAAATTTTAATACAGATGTTTTATTAGACCATGATCTTACGCGTAGTACAAAATTTGAGGCGATAGCTTATAAATTGATAGTTTAGTGAGGTTTTGAAAATGTGAGAAAAACGTATTTTTTCGTTTACCTACGAAGTTTGTGTGAGTCTATATTTCTCTGCCACTGTCTGTTTGCCTCTTTTTGTATTTAAGTCTCTGTTTCTCTTTGTGACTGTCTCTCTGTCTGTCTGTTTTTCTCTTATCTCTGTCTGTCAGTCTCTCGCTTCTTCTTTTCTGTCTCCATCTTTCTGTATGAATGTCTGTCTGTCTGTCTCTCTCTCTCTCTCTCTGATGATCCTCATGCGGAGAAAAGGTAAAATGTGTCATAAAGAGCTTAGTTTGAAAAAGGGGTAAACTATATTTCAAGAGACATACTCTATGAATCCGACATTTTTGCAGCATGGTCTGGATTACAACTGTTTGCAATTGCAATAGTCATCATGTTACTGGTATTCAGTAATGAGAGGGTTAATCCAGGTGCATTGATGTTGGGTGGGTTTTTTTTCAATTCAATTCTATTATCTTTATTTTTTGTGATTTGTATAATATATAAACATCATGCGGTTACAGAAGTCAAAAACACATGTTCAAGTTACACGCACGGGTAGCATTGATCTTTTTTATTAAAGTGGCAACCCCCTGGTGTCCAGTTCCCTAACATGCACTTCATAGATAATCGGCATGTTCAAGAAGCATGGACTTCATGCTGGGAGAGTTTTATGACGCTTATAAATGTCCTGCTAATTGGTGCGGGTGCTGTGTACGGTTACGTAATGTGTCACATTCCTTTGTGATGTGTAATATGGTAGACATGTAGTTTACAGATGAATAGACCTAGTTTATTATTTAACCACATTTACTTGATGATTTTATTCTTAAATAAACGTCTATTATCTGAATTTGATTTATAGATGTGTATTAAGTAAAGTAGCAAGTTTTTTCACACTTTTGTTTTAATCGCTCGAAATTGTCGGCTGCATTTTTTTTAAAAATTTAGATTTGTACATTTGTAAGTAAATAAAGCTAAAGACGAGTGTCAAACATTCTGGTCCCAGTTCAGACGCCGTGTTATACGCGGCATCTGATCTTGATCCAAGTTGTTTGCAAAAAAAAAGAAGTGAAGTCGCGATCAGCAGGCAAAGAGTTAAGCAGTCACTAAAATAGAATGCTTAAGGCATTGGCTGCTTTATAATTTACTCCGTTATATAAGACATAAGTAAAGCAGAAAGAAACGGAGATCTCATGTTATCATGTTTGCAATTAATTTCTGAAGATAATGCAGACTGTTACCTCTTTCATAGAAATGGGACGGATAATATGTATATTTTAGTCTGGATGTAAAACTAACCCTAAATTCATTCTTTTGAAGTAATATGTTAATAATTCTAATTTTCCTTTCAATAATAATAATGATCACATACGACATAATAATACAGTTACAACTTTGGCCGTTTTGGATTTTGGCCGTTTGACGTGCACTCCTTTCAAATGTCTCTTTACATACAAAATGGATTTTTTTTTTGCCTCCAAGGAAATATTTCCTCCATGTAGAACATTGTAACAATGCATGAACACATTTTTAGAAGTTTGCTTAAGTTTTTATACGGAAGGAATTCTTTTCTTACGCGAGTTGGTATAGTCATTTCATTAGCCAGCAACCTTTGTAGGTCATCATTACTTTTTTCGCTTCAAGAAAAACCCTGGTATTTTTACAACCGAAAGATAAGTGTCACGGCTTTATATCAAGACCTTTTTTTTTTTTAAAAATATATATATATATATATATCGGACGAAAATTATGGATTTAATTCAAGTTTTTGAAACGGGACGTAGTATATATTTTGCGATCGCCTGCAATCGTTTATCGACTACCGGTATTTCATTTGGCAATCGCTCTTTAACTGGCCATAAAATTTGTCGATTTCGAAAATAAATACTTGCATTTCCACAACTGAAAGAAAAATATCTAAGCTTTCCTTTAAGACCATTTCTTTGAAAAATCGGTCGAAAATTGAGGGTTTTATGAAAGGTTTTGTAACGGGGCATGATATATTTATGCGCGAGTGCTTGCTCCCTTTTATCGGCAAATTCATTTGGTAACCACTCTTTAACTCGCCATAAAACTGATCAATATTAAAAATAAAATCTGTTATTTTTACAAGTGAAAGATAAATATCTTACAAAAATATAGAAGACTGACAAGAGAAAACCCGGCTGGAATGTTACTTTGGTGTCACATATAATTGACTAGTTTCGTCCTTGATAAATATCTTAGCCTTCTTTTAAGACCATTATAATGAAAATCGGGTGAAAATTAAGGATTTTATGTAACTTAAACTAACAGTAGGTAACCATTCAACACGATAAAAAACGTGATAGCCCGCTTTCGGCGTATCGGTGCAGTTGAATTCTCGATCGATTAAGCGTTATCGCACATACAGTTAATGAACAACACCGTTTTCAGGAAAATGCTGATTTGAGTATAAGTTACTTCTCCATTTGTCATTTCTCCATGGCGACGTAGAGGGTAATTATTAAAACTACTTCAAGTTTTTTTTTATTATGCCCCCGGCATCGACAGATGCGGGAGCATATAGTAATCGTCCTGTCCGTCCTTCCGTCCGTCCGTCCGTAACCAGGTTAAGTAGATTTTACCGTTTCGTCTAGCATCAACACCACTTATTCAAATGCTTAGATACTTATACAGTTGTTGCCTTGGACCATTCCCTAGCCACCAATAATACCCAACCTTGATTTTGACCTTGACCTAATTTGGACTTAGAATATTTTGAATGGCTATTTCTTGGTTAACTAGATTTTACCGTTTCGTCTGGCATCAACACCGCTTACTCCAATGCTTGGATACTTATACAGTTGTTGCCTTGGACCATTCCCTATCCATCAATATCACCCAACCTTGATTTTGACCTTGACCTTGATTTAATTTGGACTTAGAATATTTTGAATGGGCTATTTCTTGGTTAACTAGATTTTACCGTTTCGTCTAGCATCAACACTACTTACTACAATGCTTCTATACTTATACAGTTATTGCCTTGGACAATTACCAACCCACCAGTAATACCCAAGCTCAGTTTGACCTTGACCTAATTTGGACTTAGAAAAGATTCAGAATATATTGTCAAGGATGCCACCGGGGGCATAAGCGTTTATTGAACGCGCAGTCTTGTTTATTTAAGTAGCTTTGCTATATAAAGTGTTAAACCATTAACCCATATATTATATTGCTTAATATATGACTCGGGCCGTTTTGACCCGGTACCATTCAAAGGTTTAAATTTCCCTGATTCTCATCAAACTGACCCTTAACATGATGCCGGAAGAATTACAAAAATGCTTGATAAAGCTCTTGCGATCTGCTTACATCATCGAAAAAAATGGTTCCGATTTGGTATCAGATGTGCGCAGTAACATAGTTTTGAATGCTTCCTATGAACAATAAAGCGCTGAGCTTTTAGAACAGCTGCATTGGCTTCCAGTGAAAGCTAGGATCAAGTGCAATGTCTTAGTAACAGTCTTCTGTGTCATAAATGGAACAGCTCCATTTTATTTGAGGGAAATGTTTGTACCCACTCAAGGTTGGTACAGACTTCGATCTAAAAGTGACACTTGTTTCAACAGGGTTATGGTCAAAGCGTACCATGGTTAAAGTGTACCGAGTCAAAACGTATCATTTTTAGGGATTCCTAGAATAACCGAAATACACCTAAATATACCTATTTTGGTTAATAAAACAGTTTCAGATGATGCATTTACACATTTTATGCCCTATATATATTAAATTTGCAAAGGAAATATGCAATTTGTGGGTTATATCCCGGTACCACCATTATTCGAACACCTAAGCATTTTCGAGTCAATTACAAATTTCTATGTGAATAAAAGTTATTTTTTACATAGATACTGGATAAACTGGTTATTTTCAACTTATAATACGATGGGTAAGTTATTGCAACTAAAATCGGTTCTCTAACAATGTAAACAAAGCAAAGTGGCCCGCTTACCTCATTCTCAGTGGAATGCCAACCTAAATTCGAACAGCAGGTTTGACACCACAAAATTTTTACTATATGCAGTGATAATTTTACGTCTGCGTCCTGCGTACAGTACGCATAAAAATCGTTGAGGACGCATAGTCTGAAAAGACGTGCGTCCTCAAGGATGCATCGTCGTACTTGCGTGAAAAATACAGAACGATTAATACTTTAATGTGTAGATACTTTGTAACGGCGTATCAGGCCTACGTAGGTGCTAAATTGTTTTCGCAGACGAACATAGTTGCTAAAGACGCTGAATATATTATGATAATTAGGCCAAAATAAATTAAAACACGAATACAAAAAGTCCGCGCCGCAAATAATGAACTCTTTTTTATAGTGGCTAGTCAAGATAGTACGGTCAATGTTTTAGACCTAGCCTATTTGTGTCCAAAATGGCGGGTATCGGACTTGACAAGAATCGCCCCAAAGTTTGAAAGGTTTGACGCATAGTATTTGATTATTGTAGCAATTAAGTGCGCGCGAATTTTCGCGCACTATCTGTATCTAAACTTTCTATATCTAATACGTCGTAGAATATCACGACGGGGGAGACGAGTCGTCATTAGTTGTTATTGGCGATAATATCATATGGCTGGTACCGCGTAGGGCTGACTTGAAAGATTGCACTAGTAATTTTTGTGCGAGATTTTCGAAATCTATGCGAGAATCGGACATCATAGCTGCAAAACTGTTTTAAGAACAGAAACATTGTAGGTGTGTTCGTAATAATAGTAAAGTAAGAAATTCATTTGTGAAAGTTTGTTAGAACAGTAATTTGCAACACAGCACTCTTGCTAGACATGCAGATCTGTAGAGCATACAGGCTTCCGTTTTTGGACAGAATCACAAAGAACAGAATTCTTATAAAGTCAAGTTGACCAAAGCTATTGACTTAAGTGCACATTGAACTGGAAAGATCAGAAACATGCAGGTTTAATGAAATAAAATGAACAAACTATGCTTACTATGGCATTTATAGATTTTAATATTCATTGATTCATTTTCAGTGTCAAACGTTAAATAAAGTTAAATGGGAAAAAACCCCAGACGGGTGTAGCAGTTGGTTCACATGCTTGTAGTTGGTGAAAAAAATTGGGACCCATAGTTTTTCTATGGGACCCATAGATTTCAAAGTTATGGGTCCCAAAGGACCCATTCTTTTTTTTTCTAAAATTATTACTGTATATGTAGCCCAGGGTAAGTGTTTGTTCATAAAATGTCAGATAAAACATAAAACAAGAGTCTGTAACCTCATAAAAAGTAAATGTCAACTTTTTTACATGTAATTTACAGTAGTTAAGACATAAGGTATCAATTGTTAATGGCTACAGACAGGGCATTAGAAGGGTCTCCCTTTTGATGTGAAATGCATCTAAAACAAAGAAGAAATTTCTTAAAAGTTGTTGAACATATTTTTCTAAAATAAAACTAGTGTACTGGAACCTGTATGATAAACAAATATTTTGTTTATTCCCTGTTATTTCTTATATGAAACACAATTAGGAAATAAAAAAAGTGATAAGGACCCCTAGTTTGAGATTTGATCAAATTTAGTGGTCTGAACCCTCAATATTATTTATCCGGACCATTAGGAATGAGGTAAATGTAAAAATTTTGCAGCCGATACACCACTGGCCATTTTTGATAACAGAAAATGTAGTTTGTGGCCAAATTATGCATTGGGAAATTTGGGATTAGATGTAAATACAATATTTATAGTCAGATAAGTTCAACAAATGCCCTTTCACTTATTTATTTATCTTTTTTGCCGATTTTGTGTTCTTGACATTTCTACCGGTGTTACTGTCAAAATGTCACGTGCGGTTATGCAGATTTGTTTGTAACTATAGATGTCACGCGAAATGATTCAGGTGTTCGATTTTTGGTTGTGTTCGAATAACGGTTGTAAATGGATAAATGTTTTTTCTGTTGAAATTGTAACCGAAATCTACTTTGTAAGGACTTAGGTGTAATTTCACATGATACCTAAAAAGTAGATTTCGGTTACGATTTCAACAGAAAAACCATTTATGACCCACAAATTGCATATTTCCTTTGCAAATTTAATTAAATTAGTACATAAGATTTGTATATACATCATCTGAAACTGTTTTATGAACCATAATAGGTACATTAAGGTGTATTTCGGTGTATTCCGGTTTATATTCTAGTAACCGATTTTTAGCTCGACTTTTTCGGTAAGTTGTCATTCAAGAGTTATTGCCATTGTTTTGACTTAGAATTTGTTAATAGAATTTCTCAATAACTAGTTACTACCATCTAGTTATTTTCTTGAAACTTTGAATACTTGTTCAGTGTCAATAGGGCATCACCTTACATTGAAGGCAGATAACCATGGGATTGTCGTTGCAATGTTAATGCCCTTGTTTTAACTAAAAATTTTTAAATGAAATTTCTCAGTAACCGTAGAGTATTAACTTCAAAATTTGAATACTTGTTCACTACCAAAAGAGTAATTAGTGTTACAACAAGGAACACCCATACACGTTCTTTAAGTTTGGAAAATGTAGCCATCTCAAATATATGAAAGTCGAGCCTCCAGCACCCTTTTGCGGTGCCCTCGTTAAGCCTTTAATATATTCATTCCTCCACTGAACAAAATGGTTCCACATTAAACAGTCATGAATTTTTTCATAAGGTATATTTTATATTTTCTAACAGATGGTAGCTTAAAGCAGGTTGAAAGTTAAGCAGAATGCGCCTTAAGGTGCATTCTGCTTTACTTTCAACCTGCTTTAAGTTATCACCTGTCTTCAAAACTAGAATCAGGCTATGGGGTAATTGGTTAAGGAATACTGGTAAGTTCAACTTAGGCTATACTGTATTCTAATGGTTTTGGCTACACTGTATTTTCATGTTTTTTCCATTGCAGGTCAATGTTAAATGTTAAGCATGTCTTTGGGTGAGAACAAGTTCTTGCTGTATTCGGTCATCCTGAGCGTCACAGTGGGTGTCTGTTATATCCGCTCTCTGGAATGTGGCTTTGTGTTTGATGACCAGTCTGCTATAGTTGATAACAAAGACTTGAGACCTCGTACACCAATCATCAACTTATTCAAGAATGATTTCTGGGGAACACCAATGGCCAAGGTAATGCTCACACCTCTAGAATACTTTAACTAATATTACTCCATAAATACACATTTTTATTTCTCTGCTGAAGAAATTAAATTCCAATTTGTGCAGTCATGAATATGTATCATAAGAAATATTTTCTATTTTCTAGAAGATGGTAGCTTATAGCAAACTGAAAGAAAAGCAGACTGTGCCTTAAGGGGAATTCTGCTTTATTTTCAACCTGCTTTAATTAAGTGGTCACCTATCCTAAATACTAAAAACCTCTAAAAACAACACAAGTTCTTTATTTATTAATGACTGTTTCGTTCATTACTTTGGACATCCTCAAAGCTACCAGCGACATGATAATTTCTCACTCGCGGCTTTGAACCTCAGGACTCTCCGCCAATCTTCGGTATCTATAGTATACACAGGGTTCCAGATAAGGGGAGTATTTCAAAACCTAAAATCTTCATTTCAGCACCAAATCCTATGGTGTTTCTACTCATTAGAATTGTCTCTTTGAGACAATTCTAATGAGTAGTAACACCATAGGATTTGCAGCTGAAATGAGTGAGAAAACATTGGATTTGTTCAGTTTACTCCCTCTTATCTGGAAATCTGTATACACAGGATTGTGAACGTTTTTTCAGGAGAGGAGTCACAAGTCATACCGACCTTTGTGTGTGTTGACGTTCAGATTTAACTACTGGCTGAGTGAGCTGGAGCCTATGTCATATCACCTTGTCAATGTTGTACTACATGCTGTGGTCTGCCTCATGTTCATGAAGTAAGTCTATATTGGTATGGGTGGGTGGGTGTGTTTGGTGTACTGCTTGCTTATGAGGTGGAGATGCTTGGGATTGCATTTAAGGGCACTAGGTCAAAGGTAACATGATCTGGTACTGAAAATAGATTTTAAAAAATTATTTTTGTTTGTTTGTTGACATCTACACAATAAATCAGTTTGGGACAGACATTCTGGTGATTTGCCTGCAATTACAACATCTAGTTGGAGACTGGAATAGTCCATTTAAAGTTTCAGTAGTGAATACAACAGAAATAATTTTTATGCTTTCCTTTATTTTGCATTAACTAAGTGACTATTCGTTATAAACATTTCATTCCGTCAAACTGTTTACTTTAACCCAATAACCTGTAGCCCGTTTCTAGTATTGAATATAGGTGATCACTTTAAGCAGGTTGAAAGTAAAGCAGGAAGCTATCATCTGTTATGATATAGAAAATATTTTTAAAGTACATAGTCATAACAGTATAAAGTGGAATCATTTTCTTCAGTGGAGGAATAAATTAGAAGCGTAGAAAGGTGTATTTATGGGGTGATAGGTTTAATCAAATAGTCTTGTCAAAAAAATAGACTGAAAACTAGCATGCTTTGACTCAATGTTTACCCTCATTACTCCATAAATCCCCTTTTTACTCCTTTGATTTTTTCATTCACTGAAGGAAATACTTCAATACATACAGCCATGATTATGCACCATGAGAAATATTTTCAATATCCTAATAGATTATAGCTTAAAGCATTCTGCTTTACTTTCAGCTTGCTTTAAGTGGTCACCAATCTTCAAATTTAGAAAAGGGCTATGGGGTAATGGTTTTTTTTATTTCAACTGAATCGGAGCAAAAGTCTAATTTATAGTAGGTTTAATTATCTGATTAGGTTTTATTTCTGTTCATCAATAAAGAAGGCACAATATTCTTGAAATGTTATCCTTTTGATTGACATATATCATCAAGAAATCTTTATTTATTTTCAGAGCGTGTACAATGTTTATTCATGAGATGCCGTCTTTTCTTGCTGCCTTGTTGTTTGCTGTCCATCCTATACATACTGAAGCAGTGAGTACAGTCGTGGCTATATATGTAAAGTCAACCATGTGTTAACCTAAATACAGCTAAACTTGTAGGAACTCATTAACCCATGAAACTTGAAATGAACAATTCCTGTTTCTGTTTGAATCTAGTTCATGTGTGGCTGGGGGAAAGTAAGAACTCTCCTAAAGAAGCTTTCTGATTTACCTGTGTCTTGCTTTAAGATATGGTCTGCCTTCAACACAGTGTACAGGCCTGTGTCTGGTGCTCTTATAAAGACAAGGGTACAAGCATTCCGCTCTACCTATTCCTCCAAAAAGTCTCTAAGGCATTTTATGGCATTTCTGCAGGAGAGCCTAAATATTTACTTTCACATGTGTTTCTTGTGTTGTGGTAGGTGACAGGAGTTGTTGGGAGGGCGGAGGCGTTGTCATCTATATTTTTCCTTGCATCACTGATGACATATGCTAGATGTACTGGTTATAGGAAAAAGACAGGTGAATATTGATAGTTTAACCCTTTCTCATGTAGCAAGTGTCAGTTTTAACTCTTTGCATGCTAGCAGCGAAATCATGATAATCTTTGCAAACAGTTTGGATCCTGATGAGACACCGCTTAACACGGCATGTCATGATCCAAACTGGTTGACACTCTTACCCTGATATAAAAAGACATTTTAAAAGTTCTATTTTCAGAACAGTAGACAACAATTGATGCAAACAAAAACATTACCCACCATGCAAAGAATAGACTAGAGACAAGTGAAAAGCAGATTGAAGAATTAGTTTTTACTGTGAATCTGTTTGGCATCTAAAAAAATATAACTGAAATACTGTTAAAAGCGACGTAAAAATAATAATAAATGAAATAAAATCAATACTGCTATGTGTTCCTTTTAATCATTGCTAGTTTTGTTTTTGTATAAATCTAGATTTTCATGCTATATAAAACATAGAATGTTTAACACATACTACGGGAAAATGAAACATTTCTGGTATTTATTCAGCATATACATCAGGATATGACTGAAATACTGTTAAAGGTGACTTTAAAATAAAATCATTAAAAGTCCAAATCAGCATTAAAACTACTTTGTATGAGTACCGGTATAGTCCATCAAAATTTATTCCTTACCTTCAAAAGATAAAACAACCTTATTTGTTGTTGTTTCTCCATTTCGAACAGTTTGGCGGCCATTGTTTATCACGATTGGTCTGGTTTCCATAGCAATGTTGTGTAAAGAACAAGGCATCACTGTGATTGGAATTTGTGTTGTGTATGAATTATTTGTGGCCCAGAGGGTAAGTATGATAAAGCTATTCTTATAACTACAGAAATCTGTAAAACCCTTTACTCCTAGTCTGATTCTTCCAGGGTCCACACATTACGGGGACCTGGAAATGAGTATATATACTCCTGGAAAAAAGTTAGTCCTTGAAAAGTCCTGGAGATCTGTATAAGCAATTTCTTTGTTTAGAAGACAAGTGACTACTTAACTCTTTCCCTCATAGAAGCGCCTTTTAGCACATTTGATTTATTTATCCAATGAAGAATATAGTTCCAATTTATATACACTCAGTGCAAAAAGAAACGCACATCGTGCTCAAGCGCAGATTAAGATACCCTTTTTTAGCTCACCTGAGCCAAAGGCTCAAGGTGAGCTATTGGGATGGCCCTGTGTCCGGCGTCGTCCGGCGTGCGTTGTGCGTCGTCCGTCGTCGTTAACAATTGCTTCAAATGACATCTCCTCCTATACCGCTTGACAGAATTCGACCAAACTTTACAGAAATGTTCCTTGGGTCAAGCTTTTTCAAATTTGTTCAAAGAATTAAAAACAATGCAGAACTCTGGTTGCCATGGCAACCAAAGTGAAAAAATAAGGAAATCTTAAAAAATCTTCTTGTCTGAAACTACAAGGGCCAGAGCTTAGATATTTGGCACATAGAATCGCCTACAGGTCATCTATCAAGTTTGTTCAAATTATGCCCCTGGGGTCAAAATTGGCCCCCGCCCCGGGGGTCAGGGTTTTACATAGAGTTATATAGTGAAATTTTCATACGTCTTCTTTTCAAAAACTAATATGGCCAGTGCTTTGATATTTGGCATAGTGACACTTCTAGATATCTTATACCAAAATTGTACAAATGGTTTTGGTCCGTTGCATAACTAGGTCACAGGAGCTAAAAATAGATTTTTTACAATGAAAACTTAAAAAAGCTTCTTGTCTAAAACTACAAGGGCCAGAGCTTAGATATATGGCACATATCATCGCCTACAGGTCCTCTATTAAGTTTTTTCAAATTATGCCCCTAGGGTCAAAATTGGCCCCGCCCCGGGGGTCACTGTTTTACATAGAGTTATATAATGAAAATTTCAAACATCTTCTTCTCTGACTCTAATAAGGCCAGAGCTTTTATATTCTGTATGGTGACACTTTTAAATATACTTTACATATTTTATTCAAATTGTTCCGGTCTGTTGCATATCTAGGTCAGTCCTGGACATAAATCAATATCTCCATTTTTCCAATCATTCTCAGGTGAGCGAATATGCCCCATGGGGCTCTTGTTTGAAGAAAATTAGAATAGAAAGACCATTTCTCAAGATTTATTTAATTTCAACAAGTTCAGAAAAAAATACTCAAAAAACAATGTGCTGCCTTTTAACCATTTCCCTCTTAAATACTCCAAAAAGAGTTTGCAAACAGTTTGGATCCTGATCAGACGCCGCATAACGCGGCGTCTGATCATTATCCAAACTGTTTGGCACTCGTATCGATTTACTTCAAGTCATTCTACATTGAATTTTACTTTGAAACGATCTTGCAAATAACAAAATTGAAGCAGGCGACAAAGAAACGGTGAAGGGGTAAAACCTCACGATTAATTTGGCAGCGAAAACAATAACTACAGCTTGTTTAAAACACCGTACCGATTAGTACAGGTTGTGATGCTACAAATTCAATAATGATTTAATAATAATTTACAAATACGTTCCTTCTACATAAAAACAATTTTTACAATATTCGTTTCTTTTTGCGCTGAGTGTAGTCTTAAAAATGAACCATAAGAAAAAAATTCTAAATCCAAGCAGATGAGAGCTTAAAGCAGGCTGAAAGTAAAGCAGAATGTGCCCTAAGGCACATTCTGCTTTACTTTCAACCTGCTTTAAGTGGTCACATGTCGTCAAAACTAGAAACAGGCTATGGGGTAAAGGGTAAATGTCTGCTTGAACCCTTCCCCAGTAGAAGTGCTTTTTAGCGCATTTGATTTATTCCTCCACTGAAAAAAACACTGGTAGATCCATTTTCCATGATAAGAAATACTTTCTTTATCCTAGCAGATGGTGTCTTAAAGCAGGCTGAAATTAAAGCTGAATGTGCCTTAATGTGCACATTCTGCTTTGCTTTCAACCTGCATTAAGTGGTCATCTATCCCAAAACCAAAGCTAGACACAGACAATGGGGTAAAGGGTTAAGCAACCAACTGCTAAGATATACATGTATGATATATATTTTTATGTTGCACATTCATTTCTGTATAAAATAGTAATTATTTTCCTCAGTGAAGAAATAAAATGAATACAGGAAATTTGCCCTTTGGGTAAGTCTTTAGACAGGCTTTCAGAAAGTTGATGATTTTACCCAGTTGTCGATATAAAAGTGCATCTTAGGGCTTTCCCCATCTGTCATTCAAATTAGCTGGACATTGTGATATGACAGAAATACTGGTAAATCAATATTAAATCAAATCAAATCATATAAAACATCTTGATTTAGTTTCAAAAAATGGTTTATCTGTACACCGTTAACCAAATGTGCAAACCTCAGTCCTCAGTCTCAACAGTGGCGGTAGCAAAGCATCAGGGGCCCTTTTCATAAAACTTTGTACAACTAATGTTGTCGTAAGTCAGATTACAAAAGTATCAATTATTATGTATTTCTCCATCTAACCCTGTCTTGTGACATCTCTTTGGAATCGTCTTTTGAAGATACCACAAGACAGGATTAGATAGAGAAAAAAGAAATTAAATGTAGGACAGATGCCTTCGTAGGATATATGGATTCTTAATTCGGGACAAAAGTGACACCAAAAGCTCAAAAGGAGCATTCTGTATTCTTGTCCTGCATTAACTCTTTCCCCCCTGAAACTTTAAATGGACAATTCCAGTTTCCATTTTGGTCTAGTCCATTTATGACTTTTAAGGGTTGTTATTTGTCACTGTTTGGCATTATGACAAACAGTGAAAACCCTGATCCTTTCGGAGCCCTCTGATCTTGGTCTTCACTGTTTGCATAGGACAAGTGTACTATTCACATGAACACTGTTTGAAAAGGATGCCTATATGCGTGACTAGGTTTCAAAGGGTTAAAGTTACCTCGTGTCTTAAATAGTGATAATGAGACATGCTGTGAATTTATAGTACTATATTGTTGTAAATGTGGTTTTATGTGTTGCAGGCTGAGTTTAAAGAGTTGTGGGCTATTCTGATGGGTATGCTGAAGGGTAACTGGAACCTACCTAACTGGCTGAAGGGATCTATCCTCAGGTCCCTAGTACTGGTCGGCAGTACCGTGTTTCTTCTCATTGCCAGGATCAAAGTGATGGGAGCCAAACTTCCAGTCTTCACCAAGTAAGCTTATTTACCTCATAGATTCCTGACATTTCAAATGTATCATTCCAGTTTTCATCTAACCCTTTACTCTGTAGCCTGTTTCTTTGTTTTGAAGTCCAGTTAAAGCAGGTTGCAAGTAGAGCAGAATGCACCCTAACCCTTTCCCCCATAGAAGCGCCTTTTAGCGGATATTATTTATTCCTCCGCTGTTGAAAATAGTTCCAATTTAATCAGTCATGAATATATAGTATAGGGAATATTTTCTATATTCAAGCACATGGAAGCTTAAAGCAGATTGAAAGTAAAGCAGAATGCGCATTAAGGCGCATTCTGCTTTACTTTCAACCTGTTTTAAGTGGTCACCTATCTTCTTTGAAGATAGGTGACCACTTAAAGGAGGTTAAAAGTAAAGCAGAATACTATAAACAGGCTATCAGGTATAGGGTTAAGACATATTCTGCTTTACTTTCTGTTTGCTTTAAGCTACAATGTGCTTGAATATAGAAAATGTTTATCATGGTACACATGATTATATAACTTGGAACTGTTTTCTTCAGTGGAGGTATAAACTAATAGAATGAAAATGTGTTTCTATGGAGTAATGGGTTATGTCCAGTCAAATTTTGGCTGCAAAGGAGGGAAAACGAGACTAAGGTGTTGCTTTACTGTAGCAGTCGGTGTAGGGAACGTCAGCATCAATCTTTTTAGATTTATCTCCAAAACACTGATGGCGAAAAAATATATGTGCTAGAGCAACCAAACTTGAATTACAGATGTTTCAAGTCTAAGCTTGTGAACTGATACGCAAAGCAAGAACAGGTGTGACATTCAATTACAGGTACAATTGTTGCAGATGAAAAAAATGACCTTAACATTGACATCAATTAAAACTAATATTTTATGACATTTGATACTAGGGATGGGTATTGCCAGAAATTTTGTATTGCAATATATTGCGATACTCCATCACTGTATTGCAATACGTATTGCAATATATTGCCTGTTATTAGAGTGAACTTAAGCGATGGATCTGGGGTGAATATGTGAAGACAAATTAGTTGTACTAACTTTGATTCTTAACAACCATGTTACATTTAAGACAAATTGCACTGTTTGTAATGATTTTGTATATGAATTTTCAATTCTGAAATGCTCTCAGACATTTCTTTCGGGATTTTCATAACCAAATTGTCCACCATGATGGTAACTGACAGGGTATGGTATATAACAGTCCCAGTTGACAGTATCAGACAAAGTTCTAATCACATTTTGAAATGACCCACAATGTCAGTATTTGATACATATTTGTTAGAAACTTTATGTTTTTCATTCAGATATGTAAACCTTTATCATCTTTGATAAAGATATTAAATCTGGTATTTGATAAAAAAAAAAAAATACCATGCCCTGTGCTTAAAACAACAAGGGGGAAATCTCTCTGCCCTGCAAGCTGCTTATTTAGTTTGAACAAGTGAATATTTTTAGTTGTGAAACAAAGGGAATTTAATCAATTTATCATAGGGGAAAAAACGGTTTTTCGATCAACCGTACCGGTACGTATTGCTTTCAGAACGTATTGCAATATATTGGAAAACCGGTTTTATTGCACATCCCTATTTGATACAAATGTAAGATAATTATATAGTGATTTAACTGAACATTGAACATGTAATTACTTTTTGTCCTGATCAACACTTTGACCTCTAGGGTCAATGTTAAGGTTTTAGGTTAAGCCAGTTCTGGGCAAATGACTGCACCTACGGTCAAGAAACTTCATATGCTGATGTACCTAAATGAGTAGATCACACTGCACCACAGTTTGATGACCTTGACCTCTAAGTCTGTTCTGAGCACAGGACTGCACCTTCTGTCACGAAACTTCATATGCTGATTTGCCTCAATGAGTAGACCATGGTGCAACACAGTTTGGTGATCTTAACCTCTAGGGTCAAAGTCTTTCAAATGGTACATAGGGGCAAGTAACTGTTATGTTTCTTGATTTTCTTTCTGTATTATTAAGTTCCCTTTTCTTTTAATTTTATAAAAACAGGAATGAGACCATTCTAAAGCCATGGTTGATTAGCTCGGTATAATATAATAAATATTAGATGGCAGTTTGCGTGACTTGCAAATTGTCAACCCACGAAAACAAGAATGTCTTCCTTGGCTCCCCCTTGGGGTGAAATTCTGTTTCTCGGTTTGACAATTTGAATGTCATGCAAACTGCAATCTGATATTTAGATAATATCATCCCTCTAGAAATAATATCAACCTCAGTCAAAACCAAAGTTGATATTATTTTTCTCCAGTTGATGATATGTACCCTTCCTCTCAGCTTGCTTTAACCCATTACCCCATAAATACATCTTTTTACACTTTTATTTTACTCATCTTCTAAAAAAAATAGTTTCACTTTATACAGTCATGGATATGTATCATTAGAAATGTTTTCATTATAATGGCAGATGAAAGCTTAAAGCAGGCTGAAAGTAAAGCAGAATGCGTCTTAAGGCGCATTCTGCTTTACTTTCAACCTGCTTTAAGTCGTCAACTATCTTCAATACTAGAAACAGGCTATTGGGGTAATGGGTTAACCTATTTCTCCATAGCATGTTTCTAGTTTTTAAGACAGGTGAACATTTCAAGCAGGTTTAATTAAAGTAAAGCAAAATGCACTTTAAGGTGCATTCTGCCTAACTTTAAATTTGCTTTAAGCTATCATCTGCTAGCATAATCGTGACTGTATAAAATCATTTAGTGAAGAATAATTTAAAAGCATAATAGGGCATATCTGTGAAATAATAGGTTTTTCAATGCAATAGTTTGAACTACAGTGGAGAAAACGTTATTCTTTCCCAATAAACGCGTTTACGCTAAAACTGTTATTTCCAATGCAAACAGTTTGGAGCCAGATCAGACGCCGGGTACCCGGCGTCTGATCAGGCTCCAAACTGTTTGCCACTCAGATTAAAACAAATAATCAGAGTTTTTAAAAAGTTGTCATTTTATACGTTTTAGTGCTTTGCGTTTTGTTTGCGTTTAAACGGGAATTAATAACGTTTTCTCCACCTTACCAAATATTTTCTAGTTTTGACAATCCGGCGTCTGTTTCACCTACCCCTGCCCGACAGCTGACATTTAACTACTTACTGCCTGTGAACTTCTGGCTGCTGCTGTGCCCAGCTGGTCTTTGCTGTGATTGGACGATGGGAACCATTCCAGTCATCAAGTCGATTCTGGACCCTAGAAACCTAGCAACTCTAATGTTCTATGCATGTTTAGGAAAAATTACTCACTTTGCACTGAGTAAACAGGGACGATTGAACAGAGCTGTAATTATGGTAAGTTGCTGAAGATTATGTGCATATTAGATATGGTCAATATGTTTGTCTGTATTATCTGTGTGTCTGTCTGTAAGTCTGTTTCTCTGTCTATCCATCCATCCCATCTGTACATCAATCTTTTTGGTCTATCGCTATACATGTACCTTATTTCAATGTCTACATCTATCATTATCAGCTCTTAACGTTCAAATCAAATTACAAGTGAAACAGTATACTGCTTAAACCTTCAATCCATAGCCTGTTTTAGTATTGATGATATTTGACCACTTAAAGCAGATTTAAGTTGCATTCTGCTTTACTTTCAGCATTCTTTAAGCTTCCATATTCTGGGATATAGGAAATATTTCTTTTATGATACCTATTAATGACTGTGAAAGGTGGATGTATTTTCTTCAGTGGAAGAATAGATTATGTAAAAAATGTGTATCTGTGGAGTAATTATGAAGTTAAGATTTCAGTGTTACTTTCATCTGGCTTATAGCTTCTATGCTTTTATCATTGAAAGATGAAACTTCTTTTAACCCATTACCCCATAGCCTATTTCTAGTTTTGAAGATATGAGACCACTTAAAGCAGGTTGAAAGTTAGCAGAATGGGCCTTAATGTGCATTCTGCTTTACTTTCAGCCTGCTTTAAGCTATTATCTGCCAGAATATAGAAAATATTTCTTATGATACATGTTTATGTCTGTTCAAATTGGAACTCTTTTCTTCAGTGGAGGATTAAATTAAAGATGTAAAAAAGCGTATTTATGGGGTAATGGGTTAAATGGTTGAAGTATTGTATTTGCTATACATTATTTCAGTGTCTTGCCTTGATGGTGATGCCATATATACCAGCTTCCAATTTGTTTTTTCCTGTTGGTTTTGTGGTGGCTGAGAGAATTCTGTATACACCTAGTATGGGTTTCTGTATGTTTGTAGCTGTTGGCTTTGATGTCCTCTTACAGTATAAAAAGTAAGTGTGAAACTTGTTAGCTTTTTGTTGTGCATCTGTCCATCCATCTTATTTATCACTGTACCTTTTTTCAGTGTAAACACTTTGTAGAATTGGTTAGATATGGATCATGGAAAATATGAGTGAAACTGCTGAGATAGATTTTGGTAACAAGTGATAGAGCTCCAGTTAAGAGGGTATTTCAACAGTTAAAATCTTGTGTATAAAATTATGTGTATACTTGTTTCCCACTAAGGGTTAAAACAAACACAAATAACTAAGTGTGAATCTGGAAATAGAGCAGATTTGAAGCAGATGATATCAAAATTGTTTTATTTTGTTAGAATTGCTTACATTACTGCTTACTTTAGATCACTGAGGTCATTGCTATGGATACTGATGGCTGTCCTTGTTGCCACGCATGCTGGGAAGACATATGTACGGAACATAGACTGGTATGTGAAAAATGTCTGCTTAACTCTTACAACACCATGGACCTGTTTAAAATATACTGACTACATTTGCAAACAGTGTAAACCCAGATCAGAGGGCTCTAATAGGAGCCCTCTGATCAGGGTCTACACCATTTGCTAATTTAGAGCAGTATAGTTTACCACGGTTATGACCAACTCATTTGTGTCAAAATTTTCGTTGACACAAAGTTTTTTTAAGTTCCCAACATTGTTTCCTTCTTTGTCTATATAAAAATAAATTTTAAACTTGAATTTCGTTATATTTGTTTGATTGACACACGAAGGTGATAATTACACACATTACTCAGTTGATCCTGTTAAGCATAGCGAATTATGTCAGGGTAAATAAGATGGCTTAAGTCAACAAATTAAGCAAACTGATTTTCTAACAACATTCCAACAATGGCTGACTATTTTTCTGTGTTTAAATCATCACAACTGTCAATACAATAATTGGGAAAGATTTAAGTAATGCACCCTTTGAGAAACTCAACATATTTCCTGACTGTATAATTTGAATATTTGTTTTATAGGTACGGTGAGTATACGCTTTTCAGATCAGCCTTAACAGTGAACAAGCACAATGCCAAGCTGTGGAACAATGTTGGCCATGCCCTAGAAAAACATCAGAAGTGGGATGAGGCTCTCAGCTACTTCACTAAAGCTGTCAGGTAACAAACATTTCTCCACTTCACTGCACTGAATATGTTTCCCCCCCCCCCCCACCCACCCTTAAATTTCTTATCATGTGACTTGTAAGACTGCTGATGTGAGTAGAAAAAAACAACACCATTTATGAGATCAGTAAAGAATTTGATGGCTATTGATTGCGAGTTGGCTACCTGTCTGAAATTCAGTAGAGAAAACGTAATTCTTTCGTTCAAATGCAAACGCATTGCAATGAAATATAGAAAATGACAACAGTTTGACAATTCAGAGTACCAGTTTTAATCTGAGTGGCAAACAGTTTAGAGCCTGATCAGACGCCGGGTTACCCGGCGTCTTATCTTGCTCCAAACTGTTTGCAATGAAAATTATAGTTTAAGCCTAACTGGGGTTATTTGGAAAGAAAACGTTTTCTCTACTGTATTCTGCAGGCTGCACACGGGGCACAAACTGCTAACCTAAACAGAAAAAAGTGGTAACTGAACACGCTACATGCAGAGCTAAGTGCAACAGAAATGTAAAGAGTTTAGTAGGGTAATGTGAGTAAACTAAATAATTCAAATAATGTTTAATATCTCCCAAACTTTTTCTGTGATATATCTCCTCCAAATCTATGTTGTGACAACTCGTTAGAAATGTCTTGAAGAGATGATTCAAATGTATAGTCACATTATAGAGTGTGGTACAGAAATAAGGATGTTATTAATGTTTTAAAAAACACCTTATTTGGAGGTGTGCATAATTGTTTCCTTGCTTTTTTGCCAGTGTTCAGCCAGATGATATAGGAGCTCATATGAATGTTGGAAGAACTTATAAGAACATGGAGAGATACACTGATGCAGAGAAAGCATATGAGAAAGCCAAAGAACTCTTTCCACCTGTCATACCCGGTAGGTTGTTATTTTTGTCCTTATCTCATAACCTGGTTCTAGTCTCGAAGACAGGTTACCACTTAAAGCAGGGTGAAAGTAAAGCAGAATGTGCCTTAATGCACATTCTGCTTTTCTATCACCCTGCTTTAAGCTACAATCTGCTAGAAAAATAAGAAAATATTTCATTTCGAACATGTTTGTAACTGTATAAATTGGAGCTTTTTTTTATGGGGAGTTCTATGGGGAAAGGGTTAAAGTCTTTCCTCTGTATCAGGAAGGCGGTAGGAGGCCAGTCTGACCTAATAATTGCATTCACATGAGGATTTATTGATTCTCTTTGCATCTGACTGTTAATAAACTTTTTACAAAATCGACATCAATTGTTAAGTTAAATATACAAATCAATTGATTTTTGATTATGAATATTGAATAAAAATCTGAACATTATCACTGCAAATAGTGTGATGGTGCAAAAGAAAAACAAAGTTAGCACTTTCCCCCATAGAAGCACCTGTTAGCGCATTCAATTTATTCTTCCGTTGAAGAAAATAGTTCCAATTTATACACTCATGAATATGTATCATAAGAAATATTTTCTATTTTCTGGCAGAATGTCACTTAAAGCAGGCTGAAAGTAAAGCAGAATGTGCCTTAAGGCCCATTCTGTTTAACTTTCAGCCTGCTTTAAGTGGTCACTTAAGTTCAAAACTAGAAACAGGTTATGGAGTAATGAGTTAAAAGAATATTTTAAACCGTTTCTAAACCTTAAGTTGTGACCATTCATTAGAATGTTCTCATTGAGATGATTCTAATGAGTACTCACATTATAAGGTCTGGCTGTGTAAATTAAAGAAGTTAATGCCTTCACTGCCTTACTCAGAGTAAAATAGTTATTTGCAAACAGTTTGGATCTCGGACACCACATAACGCAGCGTCTGATCAGGATCCAAACTGTTGACACTCATTTCAATATTTCTTAAGTCAAAATACCTAAAACTTAAATTTGAGAAATAAAATCAGACAACAAATGTTTAAAGCTGATGGCATCATGGTAGTATTTGCAATATCTTATCTGGAGCTGTATATTGTAATGTTTCAGGTAAAAGTTACACAGCTCGGGTTGCCCCTAGTCATCTGAATATCTTCCTCAACTTGGCATCACTTTATTCCATGGATCCTAACCGACTCCTAGAGGCAGACCAGGTATTGCAGTGTGATTGTCTACTCATTGATCCCTGAATCTCCATAGAGTCTTTCCAGTTCTCATTGAATCAAATCCATTTTTGTCTTGCAGAAAACAGGAACAAAATTAATAAAAGTAATATTTTCTTTGCCTTAGCAGATGGTAGCTTACAGCAGGCTGAAAGTTAGCATGGGCTTATAGCAGGCTATGAGATAAAGGGTTAATTTTTTTTTTCTGTTTCTCAAACATTGGTGCTGCTACAGTCACACAACTTCACAGGCTCATACACATTTCTGAATACAGCATGTAGCATTGACATTTAGTAATTGCCCTGTCGGTCAGTCAGTCTGTCACACTTTTTTTGTCCGCTCTCTAACTGAAGTAATTTTTATCCAATCTTCATCAAACTTGCTAAAAATGTGAATTGGTATAAAATCTAGGCCAAGTTGGATAAATACTCAAATCGCACAAGTCATGTCAGAGTTATTGTCCTCAAATTATTAAAAAAAGACTGTTTAAGCTTTCTCTACTCTCTAACACAAAAACTTGTATCTGATTTTCACCAAACTTACTGAAAATATTTATTGGTATAAAATCTAGGTCAGGTTCCATAACTACCAAATCACATGAGGCATGTCAGAGTTATTGCCCAACTTCACATGCTAATGCCCCTCAATGAGTACATGTTGTATTGCCGTTTGGTGTCAGTGATTACATACTAGACCAATCAAACATGAATACCGATGTATAGTTAAACCTTTCTATTACAACCACTAAAACTAAAGATAATTGATTGTGTAAAAGACAGGTGACAGCTTAAAGCAAGGTGACAGTAAAACAGATATCTCCTAAAGGAGCTTTCTGTTTTACTGTCACCTTGCTTTAGGCAGTCACCTGTCGTAATCACCAAATAAACACAATTCAGTGGTGGTAATAGAGCCGTTTTACTGTATCAAGACTTAATGTGTGGACTTATTGGCAAAGCAGGAACAGGGGAGACACTTCCGTCAAATTCTTCTTGATTCTTTTAACTGCTGAATTGAAGAGTTTCAAAACTTTGTGTAGAAGAGGCATACATTGACATCAGTATTTTTTTTGCCATTTCATATACTATTAAACCTTCAATACTGTTAAAGTTGCATAACCCCCATAGACACACCTTTTTAGTGCATTTACATGTACTTATTCCTCATAAAAATTGCTTTTCTTACCTAGGGAAGTAAGTTAGGGGAGATATTCTTACTTGGAGCCGTAGGAAACCTTTCCTGAATCCTGACAGGTGAATTCTCAATGCAGACTGAAAGTAAAGCAGACAGGTTTATTATGTATGTTTTAGATGCTGAAGACTGCCACAGACATGCGACCAGACTACATACAGGGATATATCAACAGGGGCGATATCATGATGAAACTTGGCAGGTATACATACATCCCTTCTTTAACCCATTCCCCCATAAATATGCCTTTTTATGCATTCATATTGTTCCTCCACTGAAGAAAATAGTTCCTTTTAAAACAGTCATGAATAGATAGTATGAGAAATATTTGCTACATGTATATCCTATGAGCCTTAAGGCGCATTCTGCTTTATTTTCAACCTGCTTTAAGTGGTCAACTATTTTCAATACTAGAAACAGGTTATGAGGTACAGTATAAACTCGGAAAACCGGAGTCCCAGAAATCCGGAATCCTCGGAATACCGAACGTTCTGTCCGGTCCCGATTTTTTGCCTTCTTATTTTAACCAAAAGTAAGTCTCAGAAAACCGGAACCTCAGAATTCCGAAAACCGAACGATTTTCTCGGGCAAAAATGTTCAGATACACATAAAATTACCTCGGAAAACCGAACATCCACTGTATTTATCACTTTGCGTCTCAAATTGCACCATTTCGATCATGGAAAATTTATTCAACCGAGTCGACCTTCAAACACATCTGGGACACTTAGCGAATGTGTTAAGATTGCGTAATGGGTGGGGTGTTTATTGGAGATGACACGTGTATTTCATGGTTGTGACACTTGATTGCTTATTAAAATAAGGCTCCGATCTGACAACGCTACAGCAACAAAAATGCGTTCCATTGTTCGTAGTTTGTATCGCAGTAGATCTACGCCGGTACACTTTACTGTTTAGAATTCAAATTTATAAAAGTTCAGTAATGCAGTCTGAAGACAGATAGAAAGGAAATAACTCAATTATATTTCACAATTATTGTTTGCAAATGCGTACTGAATGTGTGTGTTGTAGAAGCAAAGTCGTACTGTAAAAACAACTGCTCAATTATGTCATCTAATAAACTACGCAAAACGGAAACACCGGCACTCGATTTGTACAGCAAAATTCCGTTAGCGACATATTCGGAAACGTTCTTGATTATACTGAATCTAGGAACTTCCATAGAATAATGTGCTGCTCGAAATGCGAACAAAGTAAGCCCATCAAAAGTTAAAACTATGGCGGTTGTTTCGTTTTATAATGGTTGCGACAATCTAAAAGTTGAAGTGTTTATTCAAAACACAGCTGCTTTTCTAACCTATGGGAATACATTTATATCCTGTGATTTAACCATAAAAATACAGAGTATACACGAGTGCACATTATACGCGGCAAAAGACAGTAAATAATTAATGAGCTATTGTTAAAAATGCTCTGTCGTTTTAAAGTTTATTCTCATTCTTGGCCATTCTTACAAACAGTTAATTCACTGTAATGTCCACGTTATTGAGTTATAGATCCGGTCTGTGAATATGCCTCAGCCTGAATGTTAGCACTGATTCATGACAAACTCAGAAAACCGAACACCTCAGAAAACTGAACTTTTTACCTGGTCCGGAGGGTGTTCGGTTTTCCGAGGTTTTACTGTAATAGGTTAATCTCCACAATGCTGATTTTTATGCCTCTACGCCCAACCATGTCTTTGGAGACATAGTACAGTAAAACCTCTTTATTACGACCACTAAGAAGAAGGCTAATTGACTGCATTAAAGACAGGTTAACTGCATATAAGGCAGGTGGCACTTGAAGCATGATGCAGTAAAACTTTCTGTTTTACTGTTATATTGTTTTAAGCAGCCACCTGTCATAAGCACCTAATAATTAACACAATTTTGTGATCGTTAAAGAGAGGTTTTACTGCCATTGCACGGTGTATGTGTCCATGTATCTCTTGTCCAGAGCAAAATTCCTGTACCACATCAACTTGAGATTCTAGATTCAGTGTATGGATATATTTTTGGATGGCAGAGATCTAGAATAAGAGACTGAGAGTGTCACAACATTTTCAGGTCACTGTTACATTGTTTGTGTCTATGGGCCGTAAAACACCATTCATTCTGTTTCATTGATTCTTTGATCTCAGTTACATAAAGCTTGTCAGGAAAATATTCATATTTCCTATACCTCATCAAATAGGATACCAAATTTGGGGTATTGCATCTTGGGGTTGCAAAGTGTAACATACCATTAATGTTTAAACTTTTTTTTTTTTACATTGATTATGAAACAAGTTCTAACAATTTTGGCAAATCTCTTTTGATGGTGCAGATGGTGGAATATTTGGTAATTTCTGTTGGAAGATGTGACAGTACCCGGCGAAACCACATGTTTGGCCAGGCGATTAAACTCAACACACCTTGGTGAGAGGTGGATAGGCTAACCACTGCACTATCCGAACATACCACTGTTTGGTCACTGTGATTTTGACCTTGACCTTTGATCTCAATAATGACAGTTGAGGCATATGTATTTCAGGCAACAGGATGCCCTTAAGTTGTATGACACTGCCCTTCATTATGAGCCTGACCATGCTGATGTGTTATACAATGTAAGTATTCACAGGGTGTATAAACAATGCATCTCTCACTGGTATATAAACCAGACAAGTACTTGCTGAAGGAAAAGAAAGCATAATATGAGGACACAGTCTAAATAAGTTTCAGTAACAGAAAAGTAATGTAATTACTTGGAGCTGGACTCCTGAAAAACAGTTGTCTCCAAAATCCATTTTTCTCTGTGCCAAATTTTTGTTGTTCTAATTGCTTTTTAGACATGTGAGCAAATAACAACAAGCTCTTAATCCTGATATGATATCTGCTTCACACTAGTTTTTTATTTCTCCCTGAAACCCCTCTAGTTTTTATTATTATACGCCCGTCATCGACGGTCGTATTATGGTATACCCAGCGCTGTTCGTACGTCCGTCCGTTAACTTTTCTTTCTTGTTAGCGCTCTCTCACCTTCATTTATTTACTGATTTTGATTAAACTTCCTACAAATATTCCATACCACAATAGCTCGGACGAGTTCGCGTTTCAGACGTTGGCGGCTATTTTTAGCAGAGTTATGCCCCTTTATTGTCAAAAATGGGCATTTTTAAAAAATAAACAGAACTTTTTTTTTAATTATTCAATTGATTTCAAATTTGATATGGTGATACAATGAATGAAGTGACTTAATATATATTACCGGTTTTTGGTTTGACTCTGTATTTTCAGAGTTATGCCCCTTCACACAATTTTTTTAACAATATATTGTTTCCTGATAATAATTTTACTTACATTTTGTCTATTGTAACCAAATTTCATATTTAGCTTTCTCATCATACAGGGAAGGCACCTGTGAATTTTGGTTCCTGTTAAATTTCAGACTTTGGCGTCTATTTTTAGCAGAGTTATGCCCCCTTTATTGTCAAAAATGGGCATTTTTTAAAAAACCCAGAACTTTTTTCTTGACTATCGCAATACTATCGGGATAGTACTTGAGCTATCGCAATACTACAGCATAGTCTTTTTGAGATCGATAGTCGGGCCTACACTCCGGGCGACTTTTTCCAGTCGGCCTGAGTCTGGACGACTTTGACACCCGCCGGCCGTGACGGGCGTATTTTGCCGCACTGCGGTGCTCTTGTTGCAACTTATTTCACAGAATTCTTGTTTCCCTTGTTTCAGATTGGTGTAGTATACATGGAGATAGGAAATCGTCCAAAAGCCTATGAGCACTTTGAGAAATCCCTAGCAGCTGATCCCGATCATTGGGTGAGTACAGTCCTAACACTATATTCATATGTAGTAGAGGTTATCTCTTTGCATGCTTAATCCAATACCTCGTAGCCTGATACTAGTTTTGAAGATACACAACTGCTTAAAGCAAGTTGGAAGAAAAGCTGAATGCGCCTTTAGGCATTTTCTGCTTTCCTTTCAGTCTGCTTTAAACTACCATCAGCTAGGATGCAGAACATATATCTTATGGTGTGTATTCATGATTGTGTAAAGTTGAACTATTTTCATCTGCAAAGGAATAAATAAAAGGTGTAAAAATGCATATTTGTTGGTAATGGGTTTAGGTTGTTTTCATCAGGAGCTGATTTTGAGCGCTGGGTGAGTACAGACAGAGCTCCAGATAAGAGGAGTACAGTTAAACCTCTATGTATCGAACTTCGATAAATCGAATACCCCGTTGTGTCGAAGTTTTTTTGAAGTCCCGATCTTTTCCACTATATATTCCTTGTAAAAACACATCCATGAATGGAAGTTATGTGTATCGAATTCCCCGTTGTGTCGAATTTTTTTCCAGTCCTTTTCATATAAATCCAACATAAAATACCACAAATGTATCGAACATCGATTACCTGTCAACTAACGTGGATTAACGGATTACATGACTCGCTAGACTGACGCTAATTTTTCACACCTTCGCATGTAAACACGCTGGGGTGCTCTTCTGAATGCACAATCTGTGTTATCAGTAATAATTGGGTAAGTTTGTCATTTAATTGTTTCACAGTTTTCGCTAATGATATTGACAACGCCGCCATATTTAAAGAATGACACCAATTTATCCAAATGAGTAAATAAACTGCAAGGGCTGTTTTGGACCGACAATTAACGAAACAAGCCAAACTTTGTGAGAAGTTTAATAATGCTGATAAACCAGTGGTCGGCGTTCTATTATCAGAGCCACAGCATGGCAGATTGGCTCCGATCATGGTCTGTCCGGTGAAAGACCCGGTAACCAATCCGTGGGGATAGCTGGGCAGACCCATCTCACAACGAACGACAACTCTGTTACGAGATCGATAACGATATTACTGTATGTTCGTATTCACGCACCTGCAATCTTGACAACCTCAAAGTCGAAAATTAATCTTTAAAATCCTAATTATTTAATCAAATGTTTATTTCAATTTAGAAGCTAAATTGATTGACAGTTACACTGTAGTACGATTTTCGGCATTTCCGCCGTAGTTTCGCATCTTGGTGTAATTGACAACAGCATCTAAGTTGAAAGTAAGATACATGTAGTTTCTTTTTCTATGTTTTAATGCGTATAACTGTGCATTTTTCTACCTTTGTACACATGTATTGTATTTTGTTATTTATGCCGTTGTTTTTATAAATGATAAAGAACACGTCGGATTTATGTTTTATTTCAATATGCCAAAAAGTACACATAGACGACCGGGAACGATAGTTCTTATAGATCATATATGCATTGAAATTCAATACTCAAATCACAACCCATTTATGATTCGAAGCCCCGATGTTTCGAAGTTTTTTTCACAGTCCCTTGAAGTTCGATACATCAAGGTTTAACTGTATTTCATATACTAAAATCTTTATTTCTGCAATAAACCCTATGGTGTCAGTACTCATTAGAATGTCTCAAATCTGTTTACAGTTTTGTTACTTTATTTTGAAATTTCATGGATTATCAAAATATGCTTAATAGTACATGTAATTATTTAATGTTGTTGTGTATAAGCTATGGCATATACATTGTACTCTCAGGCACGGATTTACCGGGGGCACAGGGGGAGCTGCTGCAATGGCTTGTGTCTCTTATCTCGGGCCATCAAATCCTCAGTATGCCTGGTCTGTGCCCCCCTCCCCCAACCAAAAAATAAAAATGCCTGTTCCCCCAAATTGCATATCCTACAGGCCAGTAAATCCAAAATTGTCCCTGTGACCCCTCAAATCCTCAGTATGCCTGGTCTGTGTTTGAACTCGACACAGGCCCTTAGTAACAAGGATGGGGGGCACGGCAGTGTGCCCCCCTCCCCCAACAAAAAAATAAAAATGCCTGTGCCCGTGCCCCCAAATATCATATCCTATACAGGCCAGTAAATCCAAAATTGCCCCTGTGCCCCCATCACCTCCCACCAATAATTTTGCCAATTAATTTGCCTGTTAATCCAATTAAATTTGATGAAAATACTTAAGGGTAACAAAAAGCAAAGGCATTTTTTGAATTTTTGAATGCCTAACTAGATCATGAATAATACCCAATTAACTCAGGCATGTAGGACCAGGGTGCCCCCCCCCCCCCCCCCCCCCCCTCTCCAATAATTTTGCCAATATTAGTTGCAGAATATTTATATGTATTTATGTATTTATATTATTATTGTAACTGTTTTGAATGTACAAAACACCCCAGAATGCACCAGAGACCGTTTAGAAATTAAAAAGTTGCCGGGGAGCATGCTCCCGGATCCCCTTAGTGACAGTATGAACAATAATCAGAGGGGGGCAGGGGTAGGTTTCAGTTTAATGGCCGGAAAACAATCTGTCAAAGGTATTATCCTATATTAAAGAATTTGATATGTTATTTTGAATCGAATATTTACATAGATTTATGTAGTATTTTACCTATTTTGAATGCGAAAAAACTCCCATCAGAACGCACCATTGATCATCTGGGAATAAATTTTCCAGGGGGTGGGAGGAGGGGGCATGCCCCCGGAGCCCCCTAGTAACAGTGTGCATATGAATAGGAGGGGTAGGTTAGAGATTAATGGTTGGACGACAACCTTTCACCATAGAATGATTAGATAAAAAATTAGTTTGAGTCGAATGTTTACTTAGATTTATGTTAGTATTCTACCTGTTTTCAGGCCTTCAACCGTTCCTACTTTTTCCTACTATTTTCTAACTTTTGATCACCTTCCTACTTTTTCCAATTTTTCTACCAAAACCTACTTTTCCTACTTTTTTCCTAATAAGTCTTCAAGCACCCTCAGTATGGCCCAGAATGCAGGAAATGAAGCGCTTGATTTCAAAATTTTCCAGGGGGAGTACCCCCGGACCCCTCATAACCTGGTTGAACGCATCTTCGGCCTGTTGAATAAATTATAACCAAATAATAAAATGTCTTTGGGTGAGTATGTCTTTACTCAAGATTGCGGATTACTTAAATTTAAATGAGCACGATGACTCTATGTGGTATTTTGTATCAAACAGTTCCTGCTGTTTAATTGAAAATCTTCCTCCTTTTTCCTACTTTTCCACTTCAAAAACTCCTACCTTTTTCCTACTTTTTGCATTGAGATCCGTTGAAAGCCTGTGTTTTGAATGCATGAAACGCTGGAAAATTTATCATCTCTTTGTCTTATGAAACCACTTTTTGGGGTGTTTCATTTTGGGTATTTACATCATTCTATCGATGTTAACTTTCTTCTTAGAATGCCCTCAGAATGCACCATTTTTTATGCAAGTTTAAAAAAAATTCCCCTCCCATACCCTCCCCACCTGTGCCCCCCCACTGAAAAATTTCTGGATCTGGCCCTGAAGCCTCTTTCTCATTCTATATCTTTCTTCATCATTAACTTTTTCCACCCTGAGTAACTCTTGTGGTTTATTATGTTACATTGTGGATCTTTTTAGCTATTAAACCATGAACCAATCTACCTGGATTCTAGATAATTTAATAAATGCTTTAAATTAGCAAACAGTGTAGACCAAGATTAGAGGGCACCTATAGGAGCCCTTTTATCTTGGTCTGCACTGTTTGCAAATGTAATGAGTATCTTTTAAACAGGTCAATGGTGTTGAAAGAGTTAAGCTACTATCTTTATCAAAGAGTGCTTATGGCCCTTATATGAAATGGTTGCTAAGAACAAGTATGATTGTATACACAATTATGTTATTTATTTGGTGCTGGGGGCATGTTGCTGCTTGGGGCAGGATAAAATTAAACAGAAAGCTCCTTTAGCATATTTGTGTTTTTCTTTCACCTTGCTTAAGGCTGTTGCCTGTCTTTCTAGTTATGAATCAGCTTTCGTGTTACTATGTATGTATATGACATTTTGAAGTTAACGTGCCAAAATGTCTACAGCATTTTGTTCAGCATTATGTCATTAAATATATTAAGCATTGAATTCCTTGAAAGAGCCTCACGGCCAAACAATAGAATTTAAGTGTAAATCTCATATTGCCTTGTTATGTGTTTCTAATACAGTAATATAGTTACTCCATTACATCATAGATACACCTTTTACACAATTAATTCCTCCTTTGAAGTAAATAGTTCCAATTTATACAGTCATTAATATGCACCATTAGCAATATTTTCTATATCTTAGCAGATTGTAGCTTAAAGCAAGTTGAAAGTAAAGTAGAATACACCATAAGGCACATTCTGGTTTACTTTCAACCTACTTTAAGTGATCACTTGACTTTTAAAATCTAGAGAATAAGCTATGGGGTAAAGGGTCAAACTTGAATGTCATTCATTTAATGGCTGCCTAATGCAGACTAGAAGTAAGAACTCCTTTCAATTTTGACTTCAGCGGTCTATGTACAACTCTGCCGTGATGATACAAGAAGATAGAAAATACGACATGTTTCCAGTGGCTGAGGAAAGGTATTCTTCCCTCATGTTACTGCTTATTTTAACCTATTACCTCTCAACACTAAGTTACTCTTGTGGGTTATAAGGTTCCCTTGTGGATCATTTTAATTTCCAAAACACGAACCAGTCTGCTTGGAAATTCTTGGTAGTTTAATAAATACTGGCCTTAATTAACAAACAGTGTAGACACAGATCAAAGGGCTCCTATCAGAGCCATCTGATCTGGGTCTACGCTGTTTGCAAATGTAATGAGTGTATTTTAACCAGGTCCATGGTGTTGAAAGAGTTAATCCATAAACACAACTTTTTATACAGTTCCTTTATACGGTCATGAATATGCAGCATAAGAAATATTTTCTGTATCCTAGCAAATGGTAACTTAAAGCAGGCTGAAAGTAAAGCAGAATGTGCCTTAAAACTTAAGGTGCATTCTGCTTTACTTTCAGCCTACTTTAAGTTGTCACCTGTCATCAAATTGAAAACAGGCTACGGGATAATGGGTTCATTAATACATCCATTGTGGTTTGTTAAAATGGGCCATTATCAGTTGTAGATATGTGATCTAAATATTTCTTAGCATATTTAATATACAGAAAAACCTCTCTATTACGACCACTCAATTGTGTAAATTATTTATTGCTTTTGAAAGGTGTTTGCTTAAAGCTGTTTTACTGTCACCTTGCTTTAACCCTGGCTATTACCCCCTCTAAAACAAAGGTTAATTGATGGTATAAAAGACAGGTGACAGCTTAAAGCAAGGTGACAGTAAAACAGAAAGCTCCTACAGGAGCTTTCTGTTTTACTGTCACCTTGCTTAAAGCAGTCACTTGTCATTAACACCCTATAGCTAACACAATTAATTGGTGGTAATAGAGAGGTTTTACTGTATTCAGGTTGCTTCACCTGATGAAGAAGAGTATGAATGATAGCCGACCTCAGTTCTCTATGGCGATGCTGAAAATGGACAAGAAGGACTATAAGACTGCTGAGAAATACTTCAGAAGAGCAGTGGAGCTAGGTCAGAGTGATGACAAGGTAGGACGAGCTATACAATGCTGTAGAATGTACAAACTTACCAAATATTGTCGCAAGTCATATTCTAAAGTTCTAAATTATTATTCATTTCATCAACTTATTCTGTTTTATGACATCTCTTTGGAATTGTCTTGAAAAGACTATTGCAAAGAGATGTCACAAGAAAGGATTAGCTGGAGAAATAAGTAATTCGATGTATTTTAAAGTTTTGACTTAGGATAGATTTTGTTGTATGAAGTTTCGTAAGACTGACCCTTGGTTACTAATGATATATTACAGTCACATCTTTTTCATTTGTACAGGGCTCCAGATAAAGGGGAGTATTTCAAAAATTGGAATCTTTATTGCTGCATTAAACCCTATGGTGTCACTACTTATTAGAATCGTCTCTTTGAGACGATTCTAATAAGTAGTGACACCATAGGATTTGGTGTTGATATAGAGGAGAAAATGCTGGATTTGTTTAAGTTTACTCCCTCTTATCTTGAGCCCTGTTTGTACATTTAATGCTTACATTTTGCAAAAATATATTTGTTATATTTACTGTGTGGACTATGCCTAATTGGTACTGATATTTTGCCTTTCTGGTACTCTCAGGAGGATTCTACATACAAAAGTTCTCTGTTCAACTTGGCCTTAATGTTGACAAACTACTTGAAGACACCTATTGATGCTGAACCTTTTCTGAGGACACTTCTGGCTGTGAGTAGACAACCCTTTCTGCTTTACTTCAATCATGAATTAATTAACCCATTTAGGCATTACTCCATAGATATGACTTTTTATGCCTTTAATTTATTCCTCCACTGAAGATAATAATTCCACTTTATACAGTCATGAATAAGTACTTCCATACCTCAGTTCCGACAAACTTCAAGAAAGCTGGTTATGTATGACGTTATTACCCCTGGCCATGTCCATAAACTTTAACTTAAACACATGTCTCAGTCTATACAGTCAGGAGGCAGAGCTGAATGACCTCACTGGCAATAACTGCACTGTATCAGTCATCTATCGAACATAACAACCAGTAAAAGGACATCAATTTTCTTTTAATTCATTTCAATCAACCAAAGAAAATTACATATCTAGCTACTCTGTCTGCAGACAGACAATAGACTAGTTGTAAAATGAATAATGATAATTACTGTATAGGATTAAGATGTAGAATGGGGAAAAAATTGGCAAAATAATGTGGATTCTCGGGTGCACTGATGTATAGGTAGCTCTGTGTCTGATAGGGTTATTTGTGTTTCAGGTTATAGAGGAAAGTGTTGAATGTTATATGTCTTCTTTCAGCAATACCCAGACCATATAAAGGGACTGATGTTGATGGGAGAAATAGCTGTAAATACTTTAAAAGATTTAGACGAAGCAGAAAAAGTGAGTATCCATTCTTGATTCCAATCCTTTTGTGTGATAATTGTCCATTTAACATTGACTCCCAAGCTCTATGTTGTAGTTAATTTTTGTGTAGGCAGAGCTGACACTTAGGGATCACTTTTCCCTCTGTCAGTCCATCTGTCAGTCATGCTTTTTCCCTCACGCTTTTATTAAATGCCCCCGCATAACTTGCACGACCTTGTTGGAGGCATATTGTTTGGTCTGTCTGTCTGGTCATCCGTTTGTTTGTATGTTCACAACTTTAACCTTGGTCCTAACTTTTGAACTAAATGTGATACATACTTTATATTTGTGTTTGTGGTTTGTGTAATCTTCTTAAGAAGCTCTTTAGCTCAGTACAACTTTTGAGTTTTATCTAAGGTTGACTATTTGATATGCAAGGTTTTGCTTCTCTGTTTGTGCCACATATGGGGGTGTCAAACTAAAAGTTTATGAAACTTGCTGCAGTAAAATCTCTCTAGTATGATCACTAAATTGCATAAATTATTAGGTGTTTACGACAGATGACTGCTTAAAGGAAGTTGACAGAAAAACAGAAAGCACCTTGCTTTAAGCTGTAACATGTCTTTTTTTACAGTTAATAAGCCTTCACTTAAGTGGTCCTAATAGAGAGGGTTTTACTGTTTCTTGCATCACTCCTAAGTGGAGATGCAGGGCCCCAGATAAGAGGGAGTAAACTGAACAAATTTAACATTTTCTCTCTCATTTCAACATTAATACCTATGGTGTTACTACTCATTAGAATCGTCTCGAAGAGACGATTCTAATGAGTAGTGACACCATAGGGTTTAATGCAGAAATAAAGATTTTAGTTTTTGAAATACTCTCCTTATCTGGAGCTCTGGAGATGTACTCATTGTAGTTTGGTTTTGATTCCAAACCTTAGATTCAGTTTCATATCTTTACTGCTATAAGACATCTAATTTGGCGAAATTCTTGTATAGATGTTTTATTATTTTCTTTAACAGTGTTTCAAGAGGGTTCTTGAGTTAAAGCCAGAGCACACAGAATCCATGCACAACCTGTGTGTTGTGTACGTAGAGCGCGGGGATCTGTTGAGAGCAGAAAAGTGCTTGTCACACGTACACAAACTTGTGCCTGAGGAGAAATACATACTAGACCACCTCAACATTGTAAGGATAAAAATAAACGAGTATTACAAAATGAAGAAAGAAGGGAAGCTACCAAACCAACAAGGTCAAGGTGGCCAAGGCCAGGCAGCAGAGAGTACGAAGCAGGAGGGAGACACAGAATCATAGTACATTTATGCATTGTATAACTTTGCACTTCTTTTTATACCATTACTCCATTTATACACCTTTTTACGCCTTTAATTTATTGCTACGCTAAAGAAAAAAGTTCCAATTTATACTGTTATAAATATGTATAATAAGAAATATTTTCTATATTCTAGCAGATGGTTGCTTAAACAAGGCTGAAAGAACAGTATAATGCGCCATAAGGCACATTCTGCTTTACTTTCAACCTGCTTCAAGTGATCAACTGTCTTCAAAACCAGACATGGGGTAATGGGTTAATTGAGAGAAAGAGGAAAATTGGCTCATGGATAAAAAACATGTCTCCATATTTGTAGAAAAAAATACATTTTTTAGTGAATGCCATCTTAATACAGGTTTTACTGCACATTCACATGTCTAGAAGGTTTTGTAATACCATTCAGCAATATGTGCTAATTGTGGCATCAGTTAACCCTTTCAACCCTACAGCTCTCTGTAGAGATTACTGATTACAAATGCAAACAGTGTAAACCCTGATCATAGGGCTCCTATAGGAGCCCTCTGATCAGGGTCTGCACTGTTTGATAGTTTCATTGGTTTTAGTTGTCAGACCAAAAATGTAACATTAGACAGGTTCAAAATACTTTTACTAAAATAGTCCAAAAGGATTATAAATACCCACAATAGAAATTTAGGGTTGAAAGGATTATACAGATTGAATCATGTTGACACTCTTGAGTTACTCAGTGTCTCATCAGGATCCAAACTGGTTGACACTTGTCTAGAGAAGTGGTTCTATAAAGAATTTATATGGACAGCATCTTTTTGCCAAAGCTAAGGGAGTCAAAGGTTGATTTGCATGTCCTTGCTTTAACCCATTACTCCATAGGTACACATTTTTGCGCTGTTAATTTTATTCACCCTCTGATTAAAATAGTTCCATTTTATACAGTCATGAATATGCACAGTAAGAAATATTTTCTATATCCTAGCAAATTTTAGCATAAAGCAGGCTTTACTTTCAACCTGCTTTAAGTTGTCACTTGGTTTCAAAAAAGAAGAAACAGGCTATGGGATAAATGGTTATAGTATCAGTTGTGTTGTGAATTATTCCTGAGCAATACTCTTAGTGATTACAGACATATCATTGTTATAGGTTATGTTGATGTAGAATTTATTAGTGTATTTCTAGCAAAAAAAACAGTGCTCCAAATGAAATTGAGTGTTTCCAACATTTTCTTCACCGTACCCAATATTGTGAGTACTTATGCTCATGATAATTCTAATGATGAGTAGTAACACAAAAGGGTTAGTGCTGAAATGTGGGTTTTAGATTTTGAAATACTCAGTCTTATCTGGTTCTCTGTAAATGTTATTGATATTGTTCTATGTATGTGTTATGTTTGAGATAATGTGTAGTCTATACTTTCATAGACAAAACTTCTGTCTCTTAACTCTTTGCATACTTGGTAATTTTTTTAGTCTGCAACATTTGTGGTCTGCTATTGTTCTAAAAATATAATTTTCTAAATTTCTTTTCAAAACATGGTCAGAGTGTCAAAAAGTTTGGATCCTGATGAGATGCCGGGTTACCCGGCATCTCATCTGGATCCAAACTGTTTGCAAATTCAATCACCGTGGCGAATATATTTGCCGCTAGCATGCAGAGAGTTAATATCTCCTCCTCTAGCTGTATTGGAGTGATTGTATCTGTTCACAGAGTAGTATGCCTTATGAGAAGTTGACACTTGGGATTGCTTTTGTAGTTAAATGGTCAAGAGTCATGCAATCTGCTATAAAAATGAATGAAGATGTTGATCATCAGAGTGCTCTTAAATAAATAAAATTGCAGGTTTTCTACTGTAAAACAATTTTTATAACTCAAGATTCACACTTTTAATGCAAACATTCTGGCCGGGTATTTTGTTCACTCTGGCAATATTGCAGGGAGAGTGTATTGTTTGAAGGGTTGGTATACTTTTAGTTATATCACTAGCCGTGACTGGTGTTGATTGGTTATTCTTTGAACTATATAGAGCTCTTGAAAGACATGTACCGGTATTAGCCTTATGCAATACAAAAGTATAGCTTTCATCTTGCTTTAGATTACAAACAAAGAAGTTCTTAAATATGCTCCCTCTCTCAAACAACACCCAATGGAGACAAAGATTGTGTGTTGTTTTTCAGAGGGAGTTGTTATATGGAGGGACATTGGCTTACTTTTGCCAAAAGCTTGAATCCAGATCAGACGCTGCATACCACGATCTGATCTGGATTCAAGTTGTTTGTCACTTGTCATGGTTTTTTAGCTCACCTGAGCTAGCTCAGGGTGAGCTTTTGCAATCCTTCTCTGATAGGATCACTTAACACATATTGGATTGCAACTTTACTAACAAAGAATATATACATAGTATGTACCTTGAAGTGCAAATAGTATTCAGCTTGCCATGGAAGTAATTGGTAGCTAAATACAAATCATGTGTTCACTTACTCACATCTTTAGTTACTGTTGTTGTAAGGTGCTGACAATTAGTTTCAATGTTTTTTGTACTACATGTATTTTAAAGTGTTATGAGTCACTTTAACTCGTTGAACCCTACAGTACACTGTTTGTCATTTTGAAAATATATTGTTAAGAACACCTTTAAATTGTCCAAATTAGACCAAGACTTTATTGGAAACTGGAGTTTTCCATCAAATGTTATCACATTAATCAAACAACCATAAAGCAGATATAACAATCACAATCCAGGAGCAGGGCTGCCATAAGTTGATCTTGAAAAATCCTAAGATTTCCAAATTTTCTATTTTTCAAGCACAATTACTTAAAGCAGGTTGAAAGTAAAGCAGAATGCACCTTAACCCTTTGAACCCTAGTCCCGCTTTTAGGCGTCCTTTCCAAACAGTGTACATGTGAATAGTACACTTGTCCTGTGCAAACAGTGAAGACCCAGATCAGAGGGCTCCGAAAGCCCTCTGATCAGGGTCTTCACTGTTTGTCATAATGCGAAACATTGACAAAAACAACCCTTAAAAGTCAGAAATGGACCAGACTAAGATGGAAACTGGAATTTTCCATTTGAAGTTTCAGGGAGGAAAGAGTTAAGGCACATTCTGCTTTACTTTCAGCCTGCTTTAAGCTATCATCTGCTAGGATAAAAACCGAAGATTTCCGAAAAATCCGTAGAAATGGCAGTCTTGCAGGAGCAGTCTTCGTTCCCATGATATTCATAACATCAAAAATCATTTGATATTGAGAAAGTTTTAATACTAGACTACAGCAAAACATCTCTATTACAACCACTAACTTGTCTTCATCATTAATAGTGTCTGACAGGTGAGTGCTTAAAGCAAGGTGAGAGTAAAACAGAAAGCTCCTGTAGGAGCTTTCTGTTTTACTGTCACCTTGCTTTAAGTGGTTACCTGTCTTTTATACTCTCTATTAGTACTCTTTTTAGTGGTGGTAGAAGAGAGGTTTTACTGTAATTACTTGTGATCCTATTTTCAAATCAAATTATTGTTTTTATTACAAAAAGATATACATTCATATTAATGAATATTTTATTTATCAAATCCTTGTTGTATGACAATACTGTGAATCTAGATTAGCTGTATTTAGGTTCTTTTAATGTAGATTAGCTGTGTTATAAGAAAAACAGACTTCTTGCATTGCAAACTGTGTAGACCCTCACCAACATTCATATAAACACAGTGTGGGTTGTCAGGGTCTACACTGTTTGACACTCAGTAGTATATACATGTACAGTGTTTTCATTATCTTACTTATATGTTCCAGTGTAGACTTTAGATGACAACTATATGCCAAGCCTTAGATGAAAATTAGATCAGGACTCAAGGTTTTAAAGCTTTTGAGTTGAGTCTGAGATCAATCTCAATCATTTGACTGGCCAGATTTGAGCTTTTGCTGTCAGAGCAAAATCTCAAATCTGACCAATCAACTGCTTGAGAACAATCTCAGACTCAACTCAAAAGCCTTATAAGATTGGGGCATGGTTTATACGTATTTGCAACGCAATAAGTCTGGTTTTCTCCTTGCGTGGCTCATATGTTTATGAAAATTATTTCTATGATAGTAACATTTATACAATGTATTAAACATTTATACACATGTAGTTATAACAGGAGCATAATATCATATTTTTACTATATTTTTTTTTTTTATAAATACATATGATGAAAGGATGTGTTCTCCTTTATCGGAAAAGGCTGTGTTGTATAAATTATTTGTTGTTAAAATGTCTGAGAAAATGTCTGAGGTTGAAATACAATTGTATGTGGCCTTATAGTAAAAAATGAGCACATGATGATACATTGCAAACAGTGGAAACCCAGTTCACCTGTGTGATCTGATCAGGGTGCACACTGTTTCATCACTGGCTAGAGTGAACAGTTTTGTAATTACTACTGCTTAAAACAGTGCATACCCTGATCATAGTCCACTTTTCAGATTTAATGATCTTGTTCTACACTGTTACAATTACCAAATGTGCTGCTGTATCTTTGGAGGCAGCTTATTCACTTGTTTTGTGGCTTTATAGTGTATGATCACAGCCCGTAGCTTTATAGTGTATGATCACAGCCCGTAGCTTTATAGTGTATGATCACAGCCCGTAGCTTTATAGTTGTATGATCACAGCCCGTAGCTTTATAGTGTATGTTCACAGCCCATAAATTTTGGCACAC
Source organism: Gari tellinella (assembly GCA_922989275.2). Taxonomy (NCBI): domain Eukaryota; kingdom Metazoa; phylum Mollusca; class Bivalvia; order Cardiida; family Psammobiidae; genus Gari; species Gari tellinella. The sequence goes on from OV277860.1 coordinate 91,091,738, forward strand.
AGCTGGTTATGTTGTGGTTATAATTGCCAACTCTTTAGATTCGGATGAGTTGCGGGAAAACTCGGTATATCACCTGATCCAGACTGTTTAACTCTTTGCATGCTAGCTGCGGATATATCCCCCACAATGATTACCTTTGCAAACAGTTTGGATCCAGATGAGACGCCACAAAACGCGGCGTCTCATCAGGATCCAAGCTGTTTGCCATTCTGACCCTAAGTTTAAAAGAAATTTTGAAAAATTCTAACTTTAGAATGATAGCTGACGACAAATTGTTGCAGACAAAAAAATTACCCAGCATGCAAAGAGTTAACACTGGTGGAATTTACAAAAATAAATTTACTCTTGAAATTTCTGCAAATGACACTGTTTGTAGAAGAAAAATAACCAACATGATAAAGATTAACTAAATAGTAATGGTGTGTTTATGTATAAGGCCTTCATAAGTTTACCAGGTTGACAGAAACTACACAGAATTCCAACTTGACAATGACTGGTTCATGTTTGGTAACTAAAATGATCCACAAGGGAACTTAATAACCCACAACAGTTGCATATTGTTGAAAAAATTGAATTGTCACACTGCTTCTTCATTCACTAGTTTGGAATTCAATTGTTTGTTTTAAGTGTAAGATAAAAAGTTTCTTTCGCAAGTGACCACCAGGAAATGACTTCTGAAATTACAGTCCGATTGAAGATGTTGCTTTAATAAATCATCTTAAACTGCATAAAAACTTGCCTCAGAGACTATAGTCTTGTCTTCCGTAGACCGTATCATACATTCCATAGATGTAGCTTTGTAAATAAATGACATATTCTATTTGTTATGTGTTATATGTAAAGTGGTTGTGAATAATGTCTGTATTTATGGTGATAGTACCGGTAGGTTGTTATCTTTCCGTTCAACACTTGTGCCTTTATTTCTGCACTAGTACTATAGAAGATATTGTTACAATGTACACCATAGAACTACAGTAAAACCTCTCTATAACGGCCACTAAAACGAGGACTAATTGGTTATTTAAATGACAGGTGACAGCTTAAAGCAAGGTGACAGTAAAACAGAAAGCTCCTACAGGAGCTTTCTGTTTTACTGTCACCATGCTTTAAGCAGTCACCTGTCAAAAACAACTAATAAATTAGCACACTTTAGTGGCCGTTATAGAGAGGTTTTACTGTATCAGATATTGTGTTTTCAGATTATTTTATATGTTTTCTGAAGATTTAGTTGTTGTCATTTATCAAAAGAGAAGAAACCCTTTTGAAAGCTTGCCTTTTTCTCAGGCAATTTGATATATACACCAGGAAAGTTGTGATTTTAAGCCTTGCCTATTTTTATACTGTTAGCAAAGATATTATTAGACCAACAGTCATTTTTATTGACATTAATCTAGTTAGTGCTTTCTTCATAATAGAAACTCTCATACAAACAGCCAAATAAACATGATATATAGTATTTATATACAGTCAACAGAGCTGCAGGTAAGGGGAGTATTTTAAAAAATAAAAATCTTTACTTCTGCATTAAACCCTATGGTGTCACTACTCATTAGAATCATATATTTGAGACGATTCTAATGAGTAGTAACTCCATAGGATTTATTGCTGAAATGAGAGAGAAAATGTCTGATTTGTTCAGTTGAATACCTCTCATCTGGAGCCCTACAGTCAATCTTTTATATTGAGCGACTACCAATGGAAGTAGAATTGAGATCACTGATGACTGCTTCATGCTATGTAAAAACTATTGAAGAAAGCTCTTACACTACTAGTGGCTAATGGAGGAAAGGGTTAACCCATTTCACCATAAGTATGCCTTTTTATGCCCTTTGATTTATTCTTCTGAAGAAGAAAATAGTTCAGATTTATACTGTCACTAATAAGAATCATAAGAAATATTTTCTATAGTTTAGCAGATGGTAGCTTAAAGCAGGCTGAAAGTAAAGCAGAATGAGCCTTAAGGCCCATTCTGCTTTACTTTCAACGGACTTCAAGTGGTAGCCTGTCTTCAAAACTAAAACCAGGCTATTGGGTAATGGGTTAAAACAGTGTGGCAGTTCTGCTTATTTAATCCAAGAACTATAGATTTTCTCTGTGAAAATTCCGAAACGACAGTATTATAATTATAAGTATTAACACATTCAACCCTTGTGACGAGTATACAGTACTCATCATTGTAAAATACTGTACCTGTGAATGACACTCCTGTCCTATACAAACAGTGTAGACCCTGAATAGAGGGCTTCTTAACTCTTTCCTCCCTGAAACTTTATATGGACAATTCCAGTTTCCATTTTAGTCTAGTCCATTTCTGACTTTTAAGGGTTGATTTTGTCAATGTTTGGTATTATGACAAACAGTGAAGACCTGGGTCTTCACTGTTTGCACAGGACAAGTGTACAATTCACATGTACACTGTTTGAAAAGGACGCCTATATGCGGGACTAGGGCTCAAAGGGTTAAACAGGCCTTTTATCAGGGTCTACACTGTGTGTCATTTTACAATATATTGCAAACACAAAGCCTAAATAGCCAAAACGGATTAGACTTAATTGGAAACTGGAATAGTCCATTAAAAGTTTCCGGGATGAATGAGTTAATTATAGAATCAGTTTTGAAACCAGTGTATGCTCACGATCATAACAAGTGTTAGAAAATTGCAAAGCTCCTCTTTCCCCTCTGATTCACCCTTAAACCGATACTTACTTACTTAATGCTGATTTTATTTATCATCTGCTGCGGGTGTCCCAGCAACTTTGGTAGGAGAAAATAGTTCAAATGTATACATTCATGAACATGTATCATAAGAAATATTTTATATATTATAGCTGATGGTAGCTTAAAGCAGTCTGAAAGTAAAGCAGAATGCACATTAAGGCATATTCTGCTTTACTTTCAGCCTGCTTTAAGTGGTTACCTGTCTTCAAACCTAGAATCATATTATGGGGTAAAGGATAAATTATTAAATATATTAACTTGAAGAGTCCATTTTGAAGCTTCAGTATAGTAAAGGATTGATATTATAAGGGTAAGATTGTGCAGTTGTTGTTGTTGTGTGTCACAGAATCTGTGTTGTAAAATTAAACCTGTGATTACCATACATTTGTTGAAGAAAGATTTACTCCAAGTTTAATAACTCTTACATATTTGACAGAGTTATTTCCCTTTTCAACATGAAATTTGCAAATTTACCAGGGAAGATGAATGTCAAATTAGTATTTGCTATTCATAACATTATGTTGGGTTTGTGACAGGGCAGTTTGGAGTGGGGTAATCAATCACCTTTAGTGATAGGTCTATTTTGTAAATGGAATCATCCATGTGAAGTTTGAGGGGTGAATGAGACTTGCACATGTTTTCAACGATTTGCTGAACACAGGTTTGACTGCACTGTATGGTAAAACATAAATATAATGACATGTCAAAGTAAGGCGTAAGGCTTATTAAAGGTGTTAAAAACAGGCAGCTGTGTAAAAATGAAGGTTTTACTTTAACCATTTCCCTCCATAGAAACTCCTTTACCTTTACTTATTCCTAATACATGTACCTTTTAATACTTCTAACAGGTCCTGATAAAAAGTCTTTGGAAACCTTTGCTGCACCCTGACAGGAGGATGCGAAAACAGACTGAAAGTAAAGCACAAAACCTCTAAATGAACTTTGTTTTACTTTCATCCTGCTAAAGGCAACCATCTGTCTTACATATTGAAAACCAGCTATGTAGGGAAATGGCTAAGCTGTCATGAGCTTTAACCACAGGAAACCAGTCTTTTATTGGTTTTTCTTATTTTGATATTGTAATTAACTAATTATATATATTTTTATTTTGAAGTGATTTTGGTACACAGGCTGCACAAATACAAATTTAATGTTTCACTTGATGTTAATCTGAGATGATTTAACTCTTGTGAGAGGTCAGAGTACATTGTATATACATATGCATTCTTTGCAAACATTGCAGACTTGGATAACAGAGCTCCCCCAGGAAGCCACTTACAGTGGAGAAAACGTTATTCTTTCCCAATAAACGTGTTTACACTAAAACTGTAATTTCCAATGTAAACAGTTTGGAGCCAGATCAGATGCTGGATAACCCGGCGTCTGATCAGGTTGCAAACTGTTTGCCACTCAGACTAAAAGGAATACTCAGAATTATTTTAAAAAGTTTTATACGTTTTAGTGCTTTGTGCTTGCGTTTAAACGGGAAAGAATAACGTTTTCTCCACTGTGCCTGGCTCTGCACTGTTTGTTATTCTCCTAAATGACTTGGGGATAACCCCTTTGTCTTTGAGAGTCCATTCAAAGTGGTTTTTATGAGGAAACAGAAGAGTCCATTTGTAAATGCATCATTGTGAGAGTTACTGTTAATTATGCAGTAAAACCTCCCTAGCATGACCACTAAAAATAAGGCCAATTGACTGTATAAAATACAGGTGACAGCTTAAAGCAAAGAGCTTTCTGTTTTACGTTCACATTGCTTTAAGCATGAACCTGCCTTAACCCATTACTCCATAGCCAGTTTCTAGTTTTGAAAATAGGTCACCACTTAAAGCAGGCTGAAAGTAAAGCAGAATGCACCTAAAGGTGCATTCTGCTTTACTTTCAGTCTGCTTTAAGCTATCATCTACTAGAATATAGAAATTTTTTATTGTAATACATATTCATGACTATAAATTGGAACTATTTTCTTTAGTGGAGGAATATATCAAAGACGTAAAAAGGCTTGTTTATGGGGTAATGGGTTAAACCCCTGATAATCAACACAATTAAGTGGTTGTAATAAAGTGGTTTTACTGTATTTTCATCTCTTTGATTCTGCTTGTTTATGTTCTGCACATTCTAGGGTACAGTTATACCTCTCATAACTGAGCCCTGCTGGACCGAGAAAAATGGTGAGATTTCTGATGTAGAGATTTGACTGTAAACATGAACAACAAACTGACACTTTCTATCATACAAATCCCTACCCAGTTCTTTCAAACTTTATATAAAACAGAGAATGTCTGAAAAATAGTTTGCTACATCTATCATTTCATAATTATGTACATATAGTGTATGCCACACTAAAGGTTAGTAAAAAGCTCCAAATTAAGGAAGAATGTCATATACATGTACTGATATCCTTATGTCTACATCAGACACCAATCTTACAAGTTCAGTAGAACCTCTCTAACAGGACCGCTAAAAAGAAGGCTAATAATTGAATAAAAGACAGGTGATAGCTTAAAGCAAGGTGAAAGTAAATCAGAAAGCTCCTTTGCTTAAAACAGTCACCTGTTATAATAAACACCTAATAATTTACACAATTTAGTGGTTGTAATAGAGAGGTTTTACTGTACTTGCATGGTTTTGGTTTAACTACCTCTTGTCTGGAGCAATGTACACTTTGTATCCATTTATCAAAGCATATCTGTACCTACGCACAAGTAGATAATAAAGTGTTTTTATTAAGGTTTACATGTATTTGAGTTTGATTTTTATTGCCAGTATTAACTCCTAATTATTTTATTTTTTTTATAAAGAAACGGTATTGACCAGAAATAATTGTTAAGTTTATAGGTTTTAGCTCACCTTTTGTGCTCATATTGAGCTTTTGTGACCATGCAGCATTGTCATTGACCACGGACAAAATTTGATAGTTTGGAATGACCCAGGGTCACTTTTCGATGTCGTACAAAATTCAGAATTAGTCAAATAAGGCAGGTAACTTAATGAAGCAATTGATTGAAGGGGTAAAAATAATCAAATAAAATTTTATATTCCGCTTTAGGTGGATCGCATGTGCTTATACTAGAAAATTTACACAAAGAACTGTTTGATAAGTTTAGGTGTCTTCCTTGATAGCTCAGTTGGATTCAAAACTTTTTTTTATAAATCCGATTTTATTGACTTGTCAGTCCATTACGCAGATAAGGGACAGGTTATGTTTAGTCTTCGTTGGTTGGAATCAGTGTCCACTATATAGCTTGTCAAATTCCCTCGAATAACGCCACAGTATGTGCATTTATGCCAAAAATGTGCATCAAAAAGTTTTATGTCGTTCTGAACGTCCTCACTCCTTAGCAATGGGCCAACATGTATGTAAGGATGATCTGTTAGGTGTTCACAGTTAAAGGCCTATGACACTGGAACTCTCACCAAATGATATAAATCATCTTTAAATGAATTGAATTCAGTTTTATAAATTTACAAAGAATGCAAAATTAAAAGAAACTTTACCTGTGTTATTTTGGCCAATGAAATCGCTCCATTCATTCGATCCATTCTGGTATTCAAAATGGCATTCAAAATGAAACGAGTCTTTCACTCATCAATTTTGTGCCAAATTACATGTATATTTCATATAGCTGATTGCGAAGAGGGTCATGTATTGACATACATGTATTTTCTCTAATGAAATTAGGTGAAAGTTCCAGTCGTAAAGGTCGTTAAATGAGCAAACCGACTAGATTACCCCATATTTTGCCCAATAAAAACTGGACGTTCAAAACAACATAAAACTTTTTGATGCACATTTTTGGTATAAATGCACTTACTGAGGCGTTATTTGATGGAAATAAAAAGTAGATATTGATGAATTAATCATTTTCTAAGGTACCACAAGAGAATATCAGCGATTTACGTCTAGTCTATTTTAGCAACAGCTTAAGTCGATAGGTAAGACTAGGTGTTGGATTGCGTTGTATACCTTGGATTGACAGACATGTACGCGGGCGGACACAATAGTGACATAACAGGATAATCTTTGCCTATTAGCGAATCAAACTGTCGGTACTACTTTGATGATACCTGGAATTAATTGTTTAATTGACGCTTGTTCGCTTACCATACCTTGTATCTACAATAGAAGTTTAGTGGGAATAGATCTAGATCTATGTGTCCAGTACCTGTGCATTAAGTGGTCCCCTGTCTTTAAAGAGGCTCGCAACCGGATTTAGCAAAAAAAATAGTAATTTGTAAATATATGTCAAATGCTTATATAAATGGGTAAGATTTAGTTTAGGATAATAAATTCTGTTAAAAAATGCATTTCAAAAAAAAAAAGGAAGAAGCTCTGGTGGGATTCGAACCCGTGACCCTCCATGCAGAGACAAACATGAAACAAAAAGGGAAGCGCCTTTACCCCCGCGGCTACTGGGGCGCTCTATCTATATGGTAGCGAATTAACGTACTTCACTGGTAGCGATTGATAATACATATTCGGCTCGGGTTTATGTCTGAGCCCGTGTAGAGAAGCAACAACAACTATTCCGTCAGCTGACGCTATAGAAAAACCGATGGAAAATATTTAAAAAAATAAGATTCGGTGACGATTCTTGAGACTTTTTTTGGACTGATCATATTTTTTTAATATCAGAAGCCAAATAATGCCACACATTTGCTTTTATTTGAGTATTTTATTTTATTTGGACAAGTACACCATCCGGTTGCGAGTCCCTTTAAACTTTAAAGATCTACATGGTATCATATTCAATGGTCCCTTGTTTAAACCAGAGACATAGATTAATTTTTTAATCTAATATACGTTCCTGTTTAAACAGTACTCTAATAAAAAAAATTATTTAACAATTTTTCACTCTCCATAATTATGTTATATTTCAATTTATTCAAGGTTTCAATGAGGTTTGACGGGGAATACGCAGACCCGCGAAGCACCTTAAATTGATCGTCAGTCAGCATTACTGTCAGCAAATTATCCATACCCTGCCTTTGACTTCATTCGAAGTACTTTGATATTTACGTATAAATTATGCTGCCCGGAAACCTGCGCAATGTTAGAAATTCCTCAACCACGCGCATCTTGTAACCAAAACAATATGGCGTCCAAAGTTGTCAATTTTTAGTGCCGAAAGTAAACATTCTGGATAATTTTCGTATATAGCAAAACATAGATGGATTTTTTTCAACAGCTGACGACGAATTGATAAGAAAAAGTCGTCATCCAACCATTGAAACAAAAAATGTTAGGAGGAGCCTATTCATATCCTTTTAAATGATGTTTACTCTTGTCATTTTGAGATCATCATTTCCGTCGTGTAAAGGCCTTTATAGGATTCTACGACGTACTATATTCAGATTCAGATTCATGCTCATGTTGAACAATTTTTATGACATCATTTTCAATGTACATGTTTTGTATCACTGTGTCTAATTGAAGATAAGAATTTACAGAAAATGTCGATAGAAATTATGGTTTGTTCATATGATTGTGCAGACTGAGACAAGCTGATAAATCATATTTTCAACATGCAAAAATAGTCTGGGACAGTAAATGACTGCTTAAATTCCACCCTCATATAGGCAGAAACAAGGAAGAGAACAGACAATACAGACTTAGCACTGATTTCCCATATATGGAAAGAACACGGTAGAGTGGCGTGGCTTAGTGGTAGAGCATCCGCTTGCAGTGCGGGAGGTTGTGGGTTCAATCCCCGGCCGGGTCAAACCAAAGACTTAAAAATTGGTAGTAGTGGCTTCCCTCCTTGGCGCTCAGGATTTCGGGTTGGCATTACTTACAACTGGTTCGTCGGTGTCAGGATAAAGTGACCGGCCGGGTACAGTCCCAGTGGTGCACCTAAAAAGTGCCCCTGCTCGTAATACCCGAAAGGGGCGTGTAGCAGTATATAGAGAAAAGAAAGAAAGAAAAGAGTGTCCACTTGCAATGCGGGAAGTTGCGGCTTCAATCCCCGACCGGGTCAAGCTATCTGCCTGTATAGCTCAGTGGTAGAGCGACATCCGCTTACAGTGCTGGAGGTTGCGGCTTCAATCCCCGGCCGGGTCAAGCTATCTGCCTGTATAGCTTAGTGGTAGAGCGTCCGCTTACAGTGCGGAAGGTTTGCGGCTTCCATCCCTGGCTGGGTCAAACCAAAGACTTGAAAATTGGTAGCAACGGCTTCCCTCTTTGGCTCTCAGGATTGCGGGTTAGCATTACGACTGGTTCGTCGGTGTCAGGATAAAGTGACCGGCTGGGTAGAGTCCCAATTGTGCACCTAAAAAGTGCCTCTTCTCATAATCATCAGGATTGATGGGGAGAAGTAATAAATAGAAAAAAGAAACCAAATACTTAAAAAATTGGTTGTAATGGCTTCCCTCCTTTGGGTGCTCAGGATTCTTGGTTAGCATTACGACTGAGTTGTCGGTGTTAGGATAAAGTGACTGGCAGGGTACAATCCCTTGTGAACCTCATAAATGCCCCTGCTTGTATTATAGCCGGAAGGGGTGTATAGCAATATCAATTAAACAAACAAAACAAAAGGCTGTGGAGTTACAATTGAACTGTCATTTGAAAAACATATCCTCAATTCCCATATGTCCTGACTCTCCCAAGACACTAGAAGCATCACACAAAGGCTTGATATAGCACATGTGATCTACTTCAGTGACCTGGAAACCCATGCGCCATAGTCACATAAAAATGAAAAATGTCACATAGAATTTCCAACTGGTGCGCCCAGCGTCTCGCCGATTTTATCTTACCATAATTTTCAAATGCAAACTGTCCTGTATGCTAGATCCAAAACTATCCACTCTACACATGATATTTTTCATACTTAGTTACTCAGACACGATTTACACACACTGTGTTAAAACATCACAGCATAATTGAGGAGACCCGCCCATTTGATTCAATGACCTCTGGGTTCACTTATATATATTTATCTAGATATATATCTTACACATGACAATATCTGCAGCTGCAGTTTGACACTGTAATCGACATAGGGTTGAAGACGGTCACCATAGTCTAAACCCTTTGAACTATACTCGTCACTAGGGTTGAAGACGGTCACCAAATTTTTATTGTTTGATGTTGCCGACAATGCGTACCCTGTTCAAAATATTGGCACAAGGGCCTGAAACACATAAATAGGGGAAACAGCAGCCTACTATAATAAAAGACTATATCATAGTACATATTTGTCCATGGCCCCCTGTGGTATATCACCAGAGAAATTACCAGAACACAGTGACACTTGTGTTACCAGTTTGATGCTGTGTCAAAACAGAAATTATGACACGTGTGTATTCAAGGTTGGCTTCTAATAGGGAAAATAGAGTTTGACATGGACAATGTTTGATTACGTAATTGCTTATCTCCCAGCACTGGATTTATCTAGTCAAGGGCAATTTAGTGGATATGCCGATGCGCTAATAAAGCTGAACTGTAAATTGTCATTGACAGTCTTGCTAATAACACGCAATGCCGAGCACATTATTTGGACAAGCTTGATTAGAGGTAAGAGATCGATTGGATCATTAAAAGGCACTCATTAACACTTACCAGATTAATTCTGCATGGTGTCCGAACTCAAATATCTTATGGGATAACAAATTAACAAAGTTGGTTTATGCATTCCAAACCATTTTAATGACGCTATAGGCCCTATTCTTATCCAATTAACCGTTCTGGTTATGGAAATATGCGCTGAAAATGAGTCATTGAAGAAGATTGATATAAACATATGCTACAGTGGCCGATTTATGCAACATCTCTAGGGGAAAAAAATCAAATGCCGATTTTAGGTGGCCCAAAATTAGAGGCATGTAAAAAAAAAAATTCTGAAATAATTAAGGGTGGCCCAAGATTTGGAGTGGTTTAAGACTTGGAAGAAATACGGTAACCCTTCTCTTGAATTGAATATTTAAAGCTCTGCCCATTTCTCATTTTTTCCCCAATAAAATAATATTTCATATGGATATTGGCTACAAATGTGGAATCTGAATGGCAAATACTGTACATCCTGGTCAGGTGGTTTCTTTAGGAACTGGCTGATCTGCATTTACACTGTGTAGTTGATTTTTATTGAAATCTAAGCATTTTAAAAATTGGCCCATAAAAATTTCAAAATGTCACATAGATTTTTGAAATGTCACATAAAAAATTATAGATGATGGGCCATAGTCACCTAGAAAAAAATTCTTTCCAGGTCACTGCTACTTATGTCATTGGTATTAGATTAAAGCAGCAATTTTGCTGAAAAATTGTGGAAAAAAATGGGTATTGTAGTGAAACTTTGAAGAAAAATATATTTTCTCTTTTTTTTAATGTTCGTTGGTAAAATAATTTTCAATAACAGTTTTTTCATTATAACTTTAAATGTGTATAAAACATAGCAAGTGTCTTAAAATTGACCTTTCACATAGATTATTTGACCCGATTGTGTACAAGCGCCTTTGTTAGGGGTAGTGGTTCAGTAGTAGGACGCCCGCCTAGGAAGCAAGAGGTTCCTGGTTCAAAGCCCTGTCAGGATCACTTGAATTTTTCTGACCAAAAAACTAACCCTTCATTGCTCCACTTCACCGAGGTGAATTAAATGGGTACCTGAGAGGGAAAGAAGTCAATATGTCATGGCTGCAACTTGTGCTGTATGTAAATGACCGACTTGTGACTTGATGATCAGAGAGGTAAATATAAAAGTCAGAAGAATATGTACATAATTGCAGACTTGATAAACCCTAGGTTAGCGTTATCGGTCGCCAAAATCGTCATTGGCGATTACTTTTTACCGTCGGCGACTAAAAGTTCAATAACATCAATTTTGGCGATTGATAAATTAGGACAAGCAGCAAATTTAGTCGCCACTCGCCAACCATCGCGATTATCCAACACGCTAGCGGGTAGTAAAACTATTCTTATCAGTTTGCTAATTAATCCGTGGGGTTATTGGTGGGCCTCTCAGCAGGATACAGTTATCTGCGTACCGCTGATTAGCTATGCCCTGTAGGCAAGGATTACACAAAACCTTCACATGTCAACTGACAGCCATTTTACGGTGTCACATGAGACTTTTTAAGCTTAGGCTATACAATCCGAACACCTTGCCTATTGTTCTTATGAATAAGCCAAGCAATTACGAGTTCGGGGCCACATACCCAACCATAGCTCCTCGCAGCTTTACGTCCATAGATTTCTCTAAATCATGCCGGATCTAACAGATAGAAATGTAGATGTAATGTCAAATGATTGAGAAGGAAATACAAATGACATTCAGGATTATGGTACAAAAAGTATCTACATTTAGGGAGTTAGGGGCATGTGAAAACAGGGCAGATCAAGATTTGAGAGCTCTTATAACAAGAGGGCCTAAAGGCCCTGATATCGCTCACCTTTTATAATGAAGCCCGATAGCTTTATCTTTGAATTTCACCTGTTTTATTCTAAATCCATTCAAATTTGTAGTAAAGCATGTACATGACATTGCAATATGACCCATTCTAGTATGTATAGTAGAGTACATCAAAGGCAGATAACTAGAGCCTAAATAATACTGAAATGAAGCCTTTTCTAGCATTTCAAAGTAATTCAAGGGCAGATAACTCTTGCCACAAAGATCAGATTTCAACAATAATTGCACTCCCTCGAGAACTTATAGCTATATACATTGTGTGCAATTATAATTAAAATCCATTGAAAATTGTGGCCTCTAGAGTGTAAACACTGTTAAATATGGCATTTTCAGCAATTCAAAGGTAGATAACTCTTGACCTATAAATCCGATTCCAACCATAACCTAACTCATCAGAATTCTTATAGTTATATACAATCTGAGCAAGTTTAAGAAAGATTGGATTAAAATTGTGGCCTCTAGAGTGTAAACACCCTTAAATATGGCATTTTCAGCAATTCAAAGGTTGATAACTCTTGATCTACAGGTCCGATTGCAACTCTAATCAAACTCATATGAACTCTTATAGTCATATACCATCTGATGAAGTTTGAGAAAGATTGGATGAAAATTGTGGCCTCTAGAGTGTAAACAACCTTAAATATGGCATTTTCAGCAATTTAAAGGTAGATAACTCTTGACCTATCAATCCAATTCCAACCATAATTGAACTTATCCGAACTCTTGCGGTTATATACAATCTGAGCATGATTGGGAAAGATTTAATTAAAATTGTGGCCTCTAGAGTGTAAACACTGTTAAATATTCCATTTTCAGCAATTCAAAGGTGGATAACTTTTGACCTATATGTCCAATAACAACCATAATTGAACTCATCCGAACACTTATGGTAATATACAATCTGAGTAAGTTACAGAAAGATTGGATAAAAATTGTGGCCTCTAGAGTGTAAACACCAAAATTGTTGACGACGGACGTCGGACATTCAAGGATTGCAAAAGCTCACCCTGAGCCCTCTGATCTTGTACTGCACTGTTTGCAACTTTCTTATTCAAATTTTGATAAATGTAATGTAGGTTAAATATTTTCTTATTTCTGTCATACCCTCTCTCACTTTATGTATTTAAAGTGTGCCCCGCTGAAAAATTTGGCTACAAAAAATGTTTGGCTGGCGCCAACCTAGTAAATCCATACCTTTAGTTTACCTGGATGAAGACGTCAAGGTTCCATTTCTGTTTTCAAAGGGAATTTTTGTGACGGTTAGTTTAAATACTGGCATTTTTGTTAAACTTGAGAATTGAGTTATTTGTGGGGCTCCAGATAAGAGGAAATAAACTGAGCAAATCCAACATTATCTCACTCATTTTAGCACCAAATCCTATGGACATTCTTTGAGCTGATTCTAATGAGTAGTGACACCATAGTGTTTAAAGCAGAAATAAAGATTGTAATTTTTGAAATACTCCCCTTATCTGGAGCTCTGGTTTTGTTACTTTTGTGTTATTTTTTTTTCTCTCCATTTTCCTTTAAGGTAGCTCCCAGTAAAAGGCAGTTGCATTTAAATTGATTATCTTTATGATTGTATATTGGAAAGGGTTCCGAAGCTACGGAAACAGATATGAAAACATTAAACACAGCAAATTCTATATGGGTTATGGTCAAAGATTACTAAATTAAGTGATAATTATACACATTTTGTACTAGATTCCTGAGTAACAAATACAAATAATTTAATGATAAATGGTGGTGACCTGAAATGCTGAACACACTGTGCCTTTCATTTTTATTTCTTTTTCTTCAATCACGATATTGGAATATCAAATAGTGGTTTTTGCTTCATAGACATGGTTTGTAATGAATTAAAAACATATAAACTACATGTACTTCTAATTAAGTTCTAAATCAACATCTTATCACTCAATTTAGTATTATAACTAGTTACCATTAACCCTTAGCCTGCCTCTCACGACTATAGCTCCATATGCAAACAGCTTGGATCCAGATGAGACGCCGAGTAACTCGGCGTCTCATCCGGATCCAAGCTGTTTGACACTTGGACAACATTTTCAGCAATTTTGAGCAACTTTGAAGCACTTTGAAACTTGAAGCAGACAAGAAATATAGCAGACGACAATTTATTTGGCGGGCTAAGGGTTAATTGATTTTGGCTGATTTGACTTGCAACAGTTTGTACTTCGGTGAAGAACTCGCTCGGGAGGCATAGATATAAAATACCAAACCAAGCATCATATAATGTATAAATATTTTAACATTGTCAATTTGATGATAAATGAGATAAATGTTTTCTACTGAACTTAAATGCTAGTCGGATATGTTCTCGCAGTCTGAGTCATGTTCAAAATGTGACAATAAAACTACATGCACTATAATAATGCTATTTGTTATGACTGAAAAGAATGAGAGGCATTGATTGGTCAAAGAGAGGTGATAGCTTAAAATAGAATGAAAGTAATGTAGAACAAACTCATTTAGGAGCTACTTGCTTTATTTTCATCTTGCTTTGAAATAAACTCATACACTATTATGGTCGTGAAAAAAAATTACATTCAGATTAGAATAGAGCAGGTGTCAGCTTAGGCCAGAATGAAAGTAAAGCAGAAAATTCAGGTACCAGATCTACAGCACGTGCTTCACTTTCATCTTGCTTTTAGCATCCAACTGTTTCAAATTATAAAAACCCTCTTTAGAGATGTCAGAACAGCTTGGAATTTACTGTACATTTAATTTTCTTATCCCAGAATGACATGTAAACAAGCACTGTTAACTCTTAGTGAAACCTGGAAGTTTGTGTTGCTTTATTGTAAAAAAAAATCACCCAGTTTTCCAATTGGCTTACCTGTATTTGTTTGTATTGTTACAAGTTTATGGAGTTCTTAACTTTGTTCAGAGATCAATATAAAAATATAGAAAGGCAGAATGTTGACACCATTAAGACTTTCGCAGAGAATGAAAAGCATGATGCCATAGCCAGAGCAAGAAAACTGTCTATAGAAACAAACAAGAGAAGAAGGTAAGTCTGCTTCCGTTAATCATTGATACCATCATTTACCTGTGTAACATTTCTCCCTTTAGCATCAACCCATCACCAAGTATCAATTAGTTTAATGTTTCCTATAAAAAAAATCAAAACCTCCAACAAACAAAATTAATAATGTTACTTGTTTTATTTTGAAATGTGTGAAACCTGTATTTCAGTGGCCACTCACAAGTAGAACCATGAGCAGTCTGTAAGACAGGTCACTAGGCTACTAGATGCATCATGAAAGACTTAACCCATTACCCTATACCCTGTTTCTAGTTTTGAAGACATGTGACCACTTGAAGCAGGTTGAAGCTAAAGCAGAATGCGCCTTTAGGCGCATTCTGCTTTACTTTCAGCCTGCTTTAAGCTACTATTAATCAGGATATAAAAAAAATATTTCTAATGGTACCATACATAATTTTCTCACATAACTACCCCTGTTTTCTATAGCGAACAACGATGACGAATATCCTTATCTCCAACATGTGTAAGATCACTTTGATGACGTCACTATAACGTCACTATTAATAACGGCGTTTTGACGTCACCGGGTTGCCAAAAATGCACATTGCTTAAAAAATAGCTTAAATCGTTGGTAATGTGAGAAAAAGAATCTGTTACTCGTCGATGTTTAAGACAAGTTGATCTCAAACTCGTCTAGAATAGAAAAGTTATTAAGCTCGCCAAGGCTCGCTTAATAACATTTCAATTTTAGACTCGTTTGAGATCAGCTTGTCTTAAACATCGACTCATGACAGATCCTATATATTCATGACTGTATAACTATAAGTGGAATTATTTTCTTCAGTGGACGATTAAAATAAAGGCATAACAAGGCGTATTTATGGGATAAAGGGTTAAGTGATGTAGAATGCTCATAAAATACGGCATTACATGTACTTTTATCCTATATCAATTGGCTACTAAGTTCTGCATTACTGTAGTCTCGCAATAAGTTCCCACATACCTATATATATATTTCAATGTTTCTTATTGTGATGGTTGTTTTCTATAATTGTTAAATCTCTGATAGAGGTGGAGCTGCTAGGTATACAAATGTACCAGTCTTGGCGATATGTCAGTTGTAGCCATTCTCACATCTCTTGTAATTGCAATGACTTCTTTCAAGGTGTCATTTAGGTTCATGTTGTGACTTGTCTACTTATGTGATCTTATCGTGTGTTACACCATCGTGTCAGCAAAGAATTGCTCTTTAAAATGATATATCACACATGCATTTTGCACTTATAATATTGAAATTACTGATCTGTTGCCACTACTTAAAAAATACCCCTAGTATATATATCAATGCAATAAAACCACACATATGTATACATTTTGTATATCCAACTGAAGCTCACAAAACTTATAAGTTTTATTAAGAACTTGGTTAATTTCAGACATAAACAAATCCAAGGATTGCCGCATTATAAGTTATGTGCCCTTGATTTAAACAACAAACTTGCATATTGGACATTGTTTACATGATAAGCTACATGTTTGTACCAGTTGAGGTAAATGTCGGGACACAGCATATACCGGTGTGCATTAATAAGAATATGGTCCCTTAATATGAAATTGAGTAAAATCAAATCACTAGTTAGGATATACATGTTTATTGAATACCTTGAATAAAAAATGCATATTCGAATGACGTTGCTTATAAAAGCCTCATAATATAAATATTTTCAACTATTGTACTGTAATTTATACAGTTTTGAGCTTAGAAGTTTCAATATCAGCTTAGTCTCTCTAAAAATTAGTAAACTGTTTTTGCAGCGTCGAGTAAGATACATGCACCTGATTTTTTACAAAAATGCATATTTGTAAAGCTATTGTACTGAAATTCATGCAACACCATGCAGGTGCTACAACACAGTTATCAGACTTGTTGTGAAAACTAAATAATTATACACTACTAAATTGATAAATTTTGAAATGAAAAATATATATTTGTCACAATTTAATTTTTAACTTGGACTGGCCAGGCTTATTCCACCTGTCTTACAAGTGGGTCAAGGCAAAATCCATAGGATTCTATCTCGAAGTTGGGGGCTCCTGTCTTATACACTAATTGACCTATAGCTGAGCAAATACAATACACCCCACTGTTCATACCTACTTTCATGATAAATACAATTAAATGTTTAATTTCCATAATCAGTAATATAATTTTTGCGGTAAGAAAGAGTAAAAGATTCTATTTTGGTACGAATTTACTACAGGACTAGATGAGATGTGTACCGTGCATGTGCAGATCAGTGTGCTTAGTGTTTCAGCGCAGTTTAATAAGATACAACAATTACTGAATTAGATACTTTACCTAGAGAAAATTGAAAATAGCTTATTCAATCAAGTAATTTTGAGATAAAAAAGATACACAAGACTTGATAATAATAATAATAAGTGTGTTTGTCAAAGCTTTATTTAGGCCTAGTGTCTACTTAAGTAAGCACATGCAAACAGTGTAGACCCAGATTAGACCCTGCATTATGTTGGGTCTCATGCGGGTCAGTACTGTTTGCTTTTTGATATAAAAAGGTACGCTGTTTGGACAAAAACTGAAGTGTCTTTAGATCACCCTTGTATATCAATAATGAAACCTTCCAGTAAGTTGCAATATTGCAATATCCAGGCATAAATGAGTGAAATGTAAGTTCAGTATTATATAATAGTCCTTTATCATCACTGCCTTGTTGAACTAAGGAATTATGAGTGAACAATTTATTTCAAACAGTTTTCCTTTGTACTTAAAATTTTGAATGTTGCAAATCAAATATGGAATCTAGATTGAAAAACTGTCTGCTCTAGAAACAAACTGTTTGCATAGGGCTGTAATGCTCATTTTACATGGGTGCAAACATAACATTACTTTGGCCTTTCCTCTGTTAAGAAGGAGCGAATTATGGCAATTTCAACCTTTCAGACAACAGGGATTTAACAGTTACAATATATATAGTGGCCGGTTTCAAATCCTTTGCAAACTTACAACACTGAGCAGAGGGCTCATTAACACTGTTTTTCATACTTTAACCCATTACGGCATTCCAATAGCCTGTTTTTAGTTTTGAAGACAGGTAACTACTTAAAGCTTTACTTTCATCAGCTAGGATACAAAAAATATTTCATTATGGTACATGTTCATGACAGTATAAATTGGAATTGTTTTCTTCAGCAAAGTAATAAATTGAATGCGCTAAAAGGCCCTTCTATGAGGAAAAGGGTTAAGAATATTTTTGGGACAATCTATTTTAGAGTGAATTTCAACTACAATGTAGTTATTTATCAGAAAACAGATGTGTCCTTTTGAAATGTTAAGCTGACATTAATTTAGCAGTTAGCTGTGGTTGATCCTTATCATGCCTAAATGTTGCCTACTTTGAAATTGTCCTCTCAAATAAAATATTCATATAATTCTTATACATTTAAATATTAAATAAAACAAGAGACTAGTGATAAGCTGAGTTTGAATCCATGTCGGAACAAAATTTTTGCAAATATCAGTCAAGCCGCATTCTGAGCAGGATAACAATGTACTCTGCAATTAAAAAATAAAATATTCGAAGTCTTCTGTAAGTTGCTCAAAAAGTATCCAGATCACCACAATCAGAGGGTATAAATGGATTTTTTAAACTCAACTCACTCTACCTGAATTTACCCAATTTTCAAAAGTAAAACGTAGGTTTGGATAAACAATAAATTATGTGTAGCACTAAAGAATATAGTTACATTGTAGTATTTGAATACTGCAAAATATTTGTCACTTTTGTTATATAAAACAGAGCAATGGCCGGTTTATTTTAAACTGTTGAACAAATAATATTTTTGAAATAGTCAACAATTATTTAGCATTCTAAGAGTTCAGATTCTTTCATGCCTTTAGTTTATTCCTCCACTGAAGAAAATAGTTCCTCTTTATACAGTATTAAATATGCACCATAACAAATATTTTCTATAATCCCTAGCAGGTAGAAGTTAAAAGCAGACTGAAAGTAAAGCAGAATGTGCCTTAAAGTGCATTCTGCTCTACTCTCAATCTGTTTTAAGTGGTCACCTGTTTTAAAAACTAGAAACAGACTATGGATTAAATGATTTAACTGTGTTTGTTTAGTATTTTACCTTATAATACCTTTCAAACTGTAAGCAGTGTCACATTTTTCATGTGTTTATATACAGTAAAACCTCTCTATTACAACCACTAAAAAAGGCTTATTGTTTGTATAAAAGACAAATGAAAGCTTAAAAAGCAAGGTGACAGTAAAACAGAAAGCTCCTACAGGAGCTTTCTGTTTTACTGTTACCTTGCTTTAAGCAGTCACCTGTTCTTAACCCCTTATAATTATCCCAATTTAGTGGCCGCAGTAGAGAGGTTTTACTGTACTGTACTTCAGTATACAATTAAAGCAGATTTGATGCACTGATACACAATCACACCAAATGCCTACTATTCAGACTTGGCAGTTTAATGCATTCCCATTCTTTTGCCTAATTATAAACAGATTTCAATTATTGAAGGGATTATTTGTGTGTGCAGGAGGTAGGAATTTTCTATACAATCAAACTTGTGTACAGCAACCATTCTAAAGAGGGTCAGTGTGCAGTTTTTCATTATTATCATTATTATACCAGATTTATACAGCGCTCTTTTCACACAGGGGTTGTGCGTTCAAAATCGCTTCACATGAAATTACACAAATGTACCTACAAAGCAAGAAAAATACATATAACTACACATACATTTAGATCTAAAAATAAACATGATACCTTATGGATTTACATGGAAACAAATTCTGAACAAGCGAAATTCTTTCAATGTAATTACCAAGATTACCTATACAAAATGATTTATCAATGATTTGTAAAATCAACTTTAAAATGAGTCAAATATTTAAAAGATCAATGACATGATTAAAAATGGTGAAAGCTGTCCAAGAATTATACCACATACCCCCGTGAGCTGGTTTCTAAAGAGATCAGAGTCGTATCCCTACCATCAAGATGCACCAGGCAGGCATTGGTCGACGGTACAACCCAGAACCCCAAATTAGACCCATAACAAGCACAGAATGAACACAGCCTTTGGGTAGCAGTCATCCACCCTCTCCACCCCACACCCGGCGGGACCTACATAATTCATGGCTGAAATTACACAGCCAGGTATACTAGGTCGTTTGCAGTTGAAAAATAAACAATAAATCTTGAGATGTTTTAAAATAAGTCAACTTATTTCAATGAAATTTTGCATATACTTATGCACATGTCTCATTGCACTCTAGAGATGAGTATTATCGTGAACCATATAACCCATTACCCCATAACTATTCCTTTTTAATGCCTCTACTCTATTCTGTCTCTGAAGAAAACAGTTCCAATTTATACTGTCATGAATATGTGTCGAAAGAAATGTTGTCTATATCCTAACAGATAGTAGTTTAAAGCAGCCTGGAAGTAAAGCAGAATGTGCCTTAAGGTGCATTCTGCTTTATTTTCAACCTGCTTTAAGTAGTCACCTTTTTCAAAACTTAAAACAGGCTATGAGGTAATGGGATAAGAGACCTAAGTGTGTTTTAAAGTACAAGTTATGACACATTGAGAACAAGTAAACTTTCTAATCACGTAAGTAGTTGTAATGGTGATGTTTATTGTACAGTCTTACATGTGTTGTGTGGCTATACAATGAAGAAACATGTGGCTGTACAATGAAAGTAATGCACCCAAAGGAAGCTTTCTGCATTGCTTACATCCTACAATAAGCTGTTTTTGTCTTGCAGACTGTCAAAACATTTTACTATGAATAAGTAATATTGTTTCTTTCTACATATTTAATTGTCTTCCTGACCATGTTACACATGTATGACTTGTCTCACTTACAGACTTTCGCTAAACACGTATCCGATATTTCAACACAGCGGAAGTCAGTCTGAGTGCATGCGCTTTGCCACAATATCACTCATTTGAATGTGTAGCCGCTCAAATCAATTAAAAATCTATTCTCCTACTAGACTGCATATATCTTGTTTCTTTACTGTTCAAATCGTTTTAACAGATAATAAATTTTATATCGTGATACGTATATATCGTTTCATGTTGACAAACGGATGTACTTGCTTTGACAGACGTATTCAGTGTATATCCTTTACTTTTGGTTTAAAAAATTTACTTGTTTACCATGAAAACTTCTATGTTTACCATTGAAACCGTACATGAAAAGCAAGGAAATTACATAAACTTTATAAGAAAATTGTCTGTTTCTTGGTGAAAATTCGAAATTCATATTTACACGAGACTTAAAATATCCCTTCTTTGTTTATATATCGAAGGGGAGTAATTTGGTTAAGTTCTAGACAAATTAATAGGAGTTGTATTTCGTGTCTTGTGAATATGGCCGACTGAAACTATGCAAGCAAGTTTTTACGTGTGTCTTGCATTTGTATACTGTTTAAACTTTAACCCTTTCTCCATATACGGTATATGCCTTTCTACCTCTTAAATTTAATCCTTGACTGTAGAAAACAGTTTCACTTTATACAGTCATGAATATGCACATAGAAATATTTTCTGTACCCAAGCAGATGGTAGCTTAACCCATTACCCCATAGCCTCTTTCTAGTATTCAAGAAAGGTGACCACTTAAAGCAGGTTAAAAGTAAAGCAGAATGCGCCCTTAGGCGCATTCTGCTTTACTTTCAGCCTGCTTTAAGCTATTGTCTGCTAGGATATAGAAAATATTTCTTGTGGTACATGTTTATAACTGTATAAATTGGAACTATTTTCTACAGTGGCGAAATAAATCCAAAGGCGTAAAAAGTCGTATTTATGGGGTAATGGGTTAAAGCAGGTTGAAAGTAAAACATAATCCACTTAAGACATATTCTACTTTACTTTCAACCTGCTTTAAGTGGTCACCTGTCTTCACAACCAGAATCAGGCTTTTGGTATAAAGTATGGACTGCATAGCTCAGTGACAGAGCATCTGCTTGCAGATCGGGAGGTCGCTGGTTCAATCCCCAGCCGAAACACCAAAGACTAAAAAATTTGGTATTAATGGCTTCCCTCCTTTGCACTCAGGATTTCGGGTTAGCGTTATGACTGGTTTGTCGGTATCAGAAAAAAGTGACCGGCCAGGTTCAGTCTCTGTTGCACCTCTTAAGTGCCACTGTCTATAATAATCTGTGAACGATTGACAATATAAAGTTGAAGAAGTGAAGGTTAAATCCAGATGATAAATCCTTAATTTGGTTGTATGTTTGTGAAATACACATAAATTATTTAAATAAAACAAATGTATGTTTAAAAACCCAAATTTAAGCCAGATGATACACTGAACTTCTACCCAGGCCACAAACCATTTTCAAAACTGTTGAAATATTATTTGAAAACAGAGGTGGTATGAACAATATCTAAACATATTATATAATCGTATCAGGACAACAGTTGATCATTTTGCATTAAATTTTGATGATTTGTTCTGAGTGGCTTTCAGTTTTGATCCAGATTGAATTGTTAAATGATTCATCTTCAGTCACGTGTTATTCAAATATGATTCTCTCTTGGATTAAAGATGAATGGAAGAGATGTTTCCTTCTACACAAATATTTTATATTAGTTTAACAAACTGGCTAACATATTTATAGCAGATTAAACGTTTAGTAGGAGATAACTTGTATGAAGTCTGTAGAGATCAACACTCATCCCCATCATATATCATTTCATAAATAAGAAGTGTCGTCTGCAAAATTATTATAATACTACATACTTTTTTAGGGGAAGTTTGATTGTCCACCAAGAAAACATATTTGATAGTGAATAATTAGTATGAGCTATGATAACCTATATTTAATTTAATTGTTACTGGCCAATAGATCTGAACTCACACTGTTTGTAAAGGGGGTCAGTATTCGACCTGCATGATAACAAGGTTATCAAACACAGCCAGGAGAATTTCAATGACTCCATTCAGCCTGCATACCCAGTGAACACCTTTGAAAAGATGGACCTTAATCCTGCTATAGAACTGTCATCTTCAAAATTGTCATCTCCAGTTACTTTTAAATCATTTTCTGTAATTTGATTTTGAATAAAATAAAATCTAAGTGTGGAAGTGTAAAACAGTAATCTATGGATCATAATGATTGAAACAACAAGTTACTTGCCATTTGATCTGGATCAATACTATTTACAGATACCATTTAAATCATGTTTAACAGTGTAACGGTTCACCCCTTAGTATACATATGCCATCTGAACCAAAATGGTGGTCTCCCAAATTGTTTAATCCTATTAGACCATGGTTTTTGTTATAAGGAAACATCATTAAGAATATCAAACAGTTCAGATCTTTATTATATGTCATTATTCTTGGTATTGGATTGGAATCCAAACTGTTAACAAATGCCAGGCGTGTTACAGCTGGCAGAGAAAGAGTTAAATTTCCATGCTAAATTAATGTCTTATCTAAATATTACCTATTGATAGAAAGAATTGAGAGCTTGTATACTTGCTGGCAAGATAAATTGAAAGTTTACCGGGAGGTAGGCTTGAGTATTGGAACCTTCATAAGCATGAAGCTCCCGTTATATTTATGGAGTCAAAGGTAATTCGATTTTTCTATCTAATAGGTTTTATATACAATAAAACTTACATTCAGCCTCTATGTAGTAAAGAAGCATGAATTATTAATTAAAACTGGATTTTTGTTTAATTCAGAGCAAAGGTAATGCAGAAAGCTCCTATTAGGAGCTTTCTGCTTTACTTTTGTCCTGCATAAAAAACTGTCAGCATTATATGTAAGACTGAATCATCTTATACAGGTCGTATTGTATGTAGTATTTTCATTTTTAATTCCTTACATCAGTGTATTGATCACATGTGGTATGGAAGAGTGAGAGATCGTGATAAATAGTTTTGGTGATCAGCTGTATTGAAGATTTCTCTTTCTTTGTGCATTAACAAAGTGTGGTGATATGTCTAGTCATAAAGAGTTGTTACGACAACACCTCAGACTGAGGTAATTGTTTGTTTGCTAATTGGAATTACTGCCGTGCTTAATTGGAATTTAGAAAGAATTACAAATCTATAGGTTTATGTTTGCTGTTAAAATGCTGATTAAATATGTTCTATTATGAGTTGGTAGTCTGATAATATAACTATAGGTAAAACCTATATACGGCCGAAACCTGATTCTACAAAGTATTAAAAAAATAAGATATGGAACAGCAACTTAATTTTTCGAGGGTACGAACTGACCAAAAAAATAGGGTGCGAAAAGGCGAGGGTACGAAATGGCCCGTTGCCGTGAGAACAACAATGGCGGCCATTTTGGAATCGCCCGCAGGTCCACTCGATTCACTTATCTGCTGCCAGCTTTTTGTTTCGGTCGTACAAAGAATAAGTGTGTTTTGACGTGATTTTCTTTGGAAAAGGTCCATAGAAGTCGAAATATTAGAAAAGAGCAGTTTATATTACTAACAAAGTTTGAGAGTTACAGCGCCGGTTTTCCGGCCGCGTTTTATACCGAATCTTGAGCTCATAGGAGTTACCCCCCGTGCTAGAAAGCTCTTCTTTTTAAGACTCCTTTGGTATCCGGAAGTAGTTTATCATGTTCAGTAACAATGGCGGCGCCCGTTGTGCGATAATTTTTCAGCAGTATTAGATAATGAGAATTGTTTCTTTCTTCCTTGTTTTATTCACGCAACGCATACACATTATCTAAAGGCGACCTCCGCAAAAAGCTGGCCTGCGGCCAGCTTTTTGTTTCGGCCGTATTAATTGGTTCTTCTCTATAAAAATAGTATCTGACTGGCAAACGGATACAGATCAGATATAGCAGAAAGTAGGTTAAAAGTAAAGCATAATGCACCCTAGGGTGCACTCTTCTTTACTTTTAACCTGCTTTGTGTTGTAAGTTAATAATTATATTTCCAATACTAATAACACACTATGGGGTAATGGGTTTTTATTTGACTCTGACTTCTCCACTGTTTTGTTAAAGATTTTGATGAAACTTTGTATACATATTATAACGAAATGAAGTTTATTTCTTGGCAAATGTCTTTTTTGGTTTTGTAAATCTTTACTTGAGTTGTGGCCATTGACATCAGTAAATGGAACAGTATATACACATTACCAGTTGACTGAGATACAGAGTGATGTATTCAGCTTGAGACATTTTTGCAGGAAATAGCCGATCTGACAAGTGCCTAAATGGCTTGAGTCTGATCGGTTGTTTCTCGCAAAAATGTCGAGAGTTGAATGCAACACACTGTAGCGCACTGTCAACTGGTTATGTGTTTATTATATGCTTTGAATACAAATCAAAAACAACTAAATAGTTGTTTAAATCATTTTATATCCAAAATTTATTAGTTATTTGAAGCATAATAAGAATTTTGGTATGCCACAAAGAATAATGCAGCACTTATACATGTACGTATATAACGTCACGCTAAATTGAAGAGAGTAAAATACTAAGTAGCGGATACAAGGAGGCTGACACGGACTTTTCTATTTTACTGTGCAGATACACACGGAAACCCTCGATATCATATGAAGGCATGTAATAAATGAGTGTATTAGTGAGACTCTAGATGCCAGGTCTAGCTATTTCAGGCATCTTACTACATGAAATGACATTGTTTACTATATATTGATGTCATCATTAGAGGCTCAAATAGATTTGATCCAGATTAGACTCTTGAGTTATTCTATTCTTCAGCTGAATTCAACTTGAAAACATTTATGGAAATGTTACCATGTTCTATTTCAGGGCGTTAGCCATAAAGAGGAAGTCAGAAGCCGAGAAAGAGGAGAAGCGACGGCGGCAGATTCTTGCCAAGCGAAGAGAGAAACAGAATGAGGCGACGGAGAGGTTCCAGCGGGGTCACATCTCTAGCAGGCCGTCTAGTAGCAACAGCTGTAAGTAATACAACAGGAAACTATAAGATATTCCCTGTATTACCAAGTACATGGATACAGTGATTGAGTCAAACTTGTGGTTAGACCACTCTTTGAAGAAACATAGCACTGCTGTAGCAGGACAAAGGGTAAGTAGAAAGCATTTATATGAGCTTTCTGCTTTACTCTGTTCTGTAATACATTGTCATTTGTCCATTACACCGTAAATATGCCGTTAATTTATTCCTGCAATTGAGAAAATAGTTTCAAATTACATTTGCTTGTTGATTGAACAAATAAAAACAAAGAACATACATTCCTGTCTCCAAATTTAATACCAAAATTGAAATGTATGAAATTATGTTACTAAAATTTTCAATTTGTTTAGACTAGATCAGGTTCCACATTTTTGTGGGGCCTGATCTGGATCTACCAGTAAACACTTGAATGAGTTTATTGTGTTGGTAAATCAATATTTAAAGAATAGCTTTTCTTCTCAGATACCAACACTTAACTTTTTTTATTGCTGACTGTTTGGTCCACTACTGTGGACATCCTCAAAGCTACTGGCAACATGATGACTTGTCACTCGCAGCTCTGATCCTTGGGATTTTCGGCAATCTTACATCGATTGACGAAAAGAGGGTCGTAGATCCCAGAGAGGAAGGTCCCCTGGTTTCTGTTCATTGCCGCCCACAGAAGTGGGCGAAACAGTCAGCAATTAAAAAGTAAGTGTTGTGATCAGAAGAAAAACTATTCTTTAAATACCAGTAAACAGTTCTCAAAAGTGACCAACAATTTTAGACTCACAGCCAACTTGATAAGAATTTATGATGAGCAAATTATATTTAATGTATTCAAAAAATTATGTTTGACTTGTTCAAAATTAATGTTTATCTGATGTTGACATATTCTTATATTACAGCTGCTAGATGGTCGCCCCGTCAGACACTGACAACGAGACTAGATGAAGCCCTGAAAATAGTACGGGGATCCCCCTCCAGTTCACGGCAGTCTTCAGCTAGGGGTCAGGGTCATAGCAGCCCCACACCCTATGCCAGACAGAACTCTGATCCTCTTAGCAAACCCTACTTCAATAAGTATGCCCATCCATCCATAAATCAAAACCACAATGGCTATGATAAAAGAGATGACTTGCATACAAAGAGCTTACGAAACTTGAACAGCAGTAGGAACCTGTTCGAGCAGCAGCTCCAATCCCACCAGCAGTCCCTGCTTAACCAGCAGCAGAAAGCTTTACAAGAGTTCAATAAGCAGGTCATGAAAGAAATAGAGGTGGACAAAAATGTTACCAATATTGACAATAATGGCAATGGTGTTGGAATCGAAAGAAGTGAAAGTATTTCAACAGTTGATAGTCTTGAAGATACAGAATCAAATGACACTCTAAGAGAAAGTTGTGATATAGATAAATATTTGAAACTGCAAGATGGTGATCCTAATAATAGAAATGAAAATAGTAAAACAAATTCAAAAAATGGATCACAACTTTCAAATGGCCATTTTAATGGAACTACTGGTCATCGTGTTCAAAGTGCTGGTAATGGTAGCAATCAGACAATAGACTCCTATAATACACAGGTACAGTCACACTATAACCAAGGGTCAGGACTAGATCCAAAACAACAACAATATTACCAAAGACAGCAGGAAATACAACAACAGTTGCAGGAGCAACAAGACAAACAGGTGATACAGCAGAGACAGAAAGAGGAGATGGAACAGAAGCTATGGGAACAGCAGCAGAAACAGAAACAGCTAGTACAGCAGCAGTATCAGAGACAGCAGCAGGAACAGTTAGAGAAACAGAGACAGCAAGAACTGCTAGAGAAACAGAGACAACAACAAGAACAGCTAGAGAGACAGAGACAGGAACAGATAGAGAGACAGAGAATAGACAGACAGAAGCATCAAGAGATGATTGAGAAACAAAAACTACAGGAAGAGCATATGCAGCGAATGAGACAAGAATCAGAGAACCAGAGAGTACAGCAACAGCAGCAAGCAAGGCAGGTTGCCCAGCAACAGCCCTACACTGGTGCATATTCAAACACAGACAAAACAGATGGCCAACGACCAAAGATTCAGATGAAGGCATGGGCCACTCCCTCTCCTGCCCCACCTACTCCTGTAAGTGCTGCTCCTAACTCTCCTCATTTAGTTACCAATGCCAGTCCATACACTGGAAAACCGACCCATACAAACATGACCACAACAGTGGGTGTGCATGATAAGACAACAAATAATGCCTATAACAACACATACCCCATATCTAGTGTCCCAGCCACCATAACAAACTACAGTGCTACCTCTCAGGTTAACCACAGTCCCAATACAACACCTACAGGAGCTGCAAGTGGCATGTCAGTAACTAATACACAAGTGAATAAAACCTCAAATAAAACAGTAACAATCAAAACTGAACCTAACAATGATTCTCAGAATCTCTCTTTCCTAGAGAAGTTCACAAGAGATCTAACAGGAAATACAAACTTAAATAGTCAGACTGGCAATGTTCCTGGCTCACAGAAGCAAGCAGATAATGTCGACAATAAACCTGTCCTTTCATCTCCAAAAACAACTGTCAATAATACAAGTACAGTAAAGCCAGTGAGTTCACCAGCTATCGGGAAGCCATCAGCTTATTATCAGGGATCTTATGGTGCCAACTATGCTGCCAGACAGCAGGGAAAGACAGGTGGGTCTACAGGGGACAACGGGAAGCAGAATGGGGCCACACCACACACTGTAGCCTTTATGATACCTGATGCAGGTCTTTACGGAGACGACACAGCAGATACAGACTCTGTAAGCACCATCTGTGATGAGAGGGAACCAGAACCTAAAGGTAGGCTCATTGTTTGTGTTATGTATCAGGCTCTTAGAGTAAAGTCAATCCAGTATTAACCCTTTACCCCATAGCCTGTTGCACTTAAAACAGGTTGAAAGTAAAGCAGAATGTGCCTTAAGGCACATTCTGCTTAACTTTCAGTCAGCGTTAAGCTACCATCTGCCAGAATATAGAAAATATATATATTTTGGTACAAGATTATGACTGTATTTTCTTCAGTGGCGTAATTGAATTATGCGCTTCAAAGGGGGAAAGGGTTAAACAGTCATTCAACAGAAGACTGAAAGGCAGTGTTTAATACTGATGGTTTCTTAATACTAGAAAGATAATGAAGAAAGCTCCTATAATTGTAGTATGTGACTGTGAGAAGGTACATCGGTCCAGACACTGGTTTTCTCTGGGCACTCCAGTTTCCTCCCACAGAAATTACCAGAAATTCCACCATTCCAGCCATTGCGAATGATTTGTATTTGCTATTATAGCTTGTTTCCTAATAGATGTAAACAAAATAAACTTTAAACTTGAAGACACATGTTTTGTTGTAGAAAAAGCAAAGCATTCGTTGACATTACAAAACTAAACCTCCATAGATTGCAGTTAACCCATTACCCCATAGCCTGTTTCTAGTTGTGAACATAGATGACTACTTAAAGCAGGTTGAAAGTAAAACAGAATGCGCCTTAAGGCGCATTCTGCTTTACTTTCTGCCTGCTTTAAGCTTCCATCTGCTAGAATAAAGAAAATATTTCTTATAATACTTATTAATGACTGTATAAATTGGAACTATTTTGTTCAGTGGAAGGATGAATTAGAGGGGTAAAAATGGTTATTTAATTTTATGGGGTAAAGGGTTATATGGTTGAGTGTACAGCAGAAATCAGATACAGCAGCAGAAAGTATCATGCATTGTCCTGATGATTCATGTTTTGAAATTATGCAAAAAGCTTTTAAGAAAATGCTCAGATGTTAATGTGTGTTCCGTTTGTTCTCATATTTGGTCCTGGTTCACTACCCATGATCAAGGCAGGTTTGTTAGTTGGAAAGAGTCTCTAGTGACAAAATGTTTGTACTGACTGCTAATGCACTGTGCAAGAAGACTTCTGTAAAACCTTTGAAACATTAGCACTTTCAGGTTAACCCTTCCCCCATAGGCATGTGTTAAAATAATCTGCATCCAACCATGCGACAAGTTACAACAGTTACTAAAAGCAAGATTAAAGTAAAGCAGAAAGCTCCTTCAGTAAAATCCCTTTATAACAACACTCAGACTAAGCCTTATTGTTGCTGTTCAAGACAGATGACAGCTTAATGCAGGACAAGGATCATGTAGAGCAGTCCTTCAGGGGCCAGATTTATGAAACGTACGAAAAAAATGGTCGTTAGTCAGATTCTAAAATGGTCAATACTTATTCATTTCTCCATCAAATCCTGTCTTGTGACATCTCTTTGGGTTAGTCTTGAAAAGACAATTCCAAGGAGATGTCATAAGACAGGATTAGATGGAGAAATCGGAAATTAGAAAATTTTGAAGTTTTGACTAATGACCGTTTTTTGTTGTTGAAGCGTTTCATAAAACGGGCCCCTGAAGCATTCTGCATTTCTTATGTCCTGTATTAAGCAGCCATATGCTTGTAGAGATCTTAGATCTTATATACAGTAAAACCTCTCTATTATGACCGGTAAAATTGTGTTATCAGGTGTCTAAGGCAGACTACTGCTTTAAGAAAGGTGAACATAGAACAGAAAGCTCCTATCAGAGCTTTCTGTTTTACTGTCATCTTGCTTTAAGCTGTCACCTGTCTTTAAAACGATCAATCAACCTTCATTTTAGCGGTCATAATAGTAAGGTGTTACTCTACTAGTATGTCGCTCATGAGGGGGAGCGCTGTAGGATGTTTGAATAAAATCCTTCTTACAGTGGTGTTTATGTATTGCTATGATATAGAGCCCTCATTGTGCATGTGCATATCTGCTGTATACACATGATACAACCATGGTATTTTTTGCCCATACCTGAAGATCTTAGCAACACCCAGCTAGGCTTTATTTGTACTTGACACTTTCAACTAAATGAAGTCTGCTTGAAATCTTACATTTTCTTTTTCTTCAGTACTTTTGCTGAAAGTAACAACCAGTTTGGATCCTGATTAGATGCAGTGTTATTTGGTGTCTGATCAGGAGTCAAACTATTTTCATAGGTCTGAACAAATTTTGTTTGGGATTTTCAAAGGGTTCCCACTGCCTACTCATTGCAAATTAAACATATGAAGAGTAATTATTTGTGTATTGATTTATTGATTTTAACTCTGTAAAGTACATTATCTTCTAACAACATATCCCAGATATAAAATTTAAGGCCAACGTTTCCAAATTTCCTTGTGCTTGTTGCCTTTGTGGTATATAAACGGTAGATCATCTTTTAGCTCCTGTGTGCATTAGACACCTTTTGACAATAAAATATTTGTAGAGAACTACAGTCAAGCGAGTGTTAAGCATTCAAGAAATGTTTATATCCCTTGTGGGTTATTAGGTTTCATTGTGGATCTTTTTAGTTAACAAGACATGAACCAGTCTACTTGAATTCTGGGTAGTTTAATAAATACTGGTCAAAATTATCAAACAGTGTAGACAGAGATCGAGCCCTCTGATCTGGGTCTACACTGTTTACAAAGTTTAAGAAATGTAATGACTATGTTTTAAACAGGTACAGGTGTTGAAAGAGTTAAAATATGTTATAGCTTAATGTTGTACAAAAGTGAAGCAGAAAATTCCTGTAGGATGTTCCACTTTATTATGCCCCCGGCATCGACAGATGCGGGGGCATATAGTAATCGTCCTGTCCATCCATCCGTACGTCCGTACATACGTAACCAGGTTAAGTAGATTTTACCGTTTTGTCTAGCATCAACACTGCTTACTCGAATGTTTGGATACTTATACAGTTGTTGCCTTGGACCATTCCCTATCCACCAATATCATCCATCCTTGATTTTGACCATCACCGTGACCTAATTTGGACTTAGAATATCTTAATACCCCCATTCCACTGGACGGCGATTTTTGTGATTCATAAATGGCCGAATCGCCTTGATCGTCGCTAGATCGTACAGAGCGTAGTGTGAGGGCCCAGAGCGTACGAGAAACGTAGCGGAATCGCGGGCAAATACAATGTATCTCGACGATTTTAGTACGATGCGACTACGCTTGCGCTACGTCAACCACGCTGCCACTACGTTGCTACTACGGTCATGAATTTCTTAGTACGCTTCTGCTGCGCTTCGAGTCCTCGGCGATGCCGCTACGTAAATTTTGAGCAGGGTCAAAACATTCGCCGTGAGGTGGCGATCAAGGAACTACTGTGACGCTTCTACTACGATCAGGGAGTTTCTACTGCGCTGTTGCCGTTCCTACTACGATTCGCGGCGATTTTACCAAAATTTCGAAGCGTAGAGGAATCGCCGCTCAGTGGAATGGGGGTATAAATGGGCTATTTCTTGGTTAACTAGATTTTATCGTTTCGTCTAGCATCAACATAACTGACTTCAATGCTTTGATACTTATACAGGTGGTACCTTGGGTCACAACCAATCCACTCATATTACCAAATCGTCATTTTGACCTTGACCTTGACCTAATTTGGACTTAAAATATTTCAAATGGGCTATTTCTTGGTTAACCAGATTGTACCGTTTCGTCTAGCATCAACAGTACTTACTGCAATGCTTTGATACTTATACAGTTATTGCCTTGGACCATTACCAATTGATCCATATTACCCAAGCTCAGTTTGACCTTGACCTAATTTGGACTTAGAAAATATTCAGAAAATATTGTCAAGGACACCACAGGGGGCATAAGCGTTTATTGAACATGCAGTCTTGTTTTTTACCTGTATTTAGCTGCCACATTTTTTATGCCCCCGGCATCAACAGATGCGGGAGCATATAGTAATCGTCCTGTCCGTCCGTCCGTCCTTCCGTCCGTCCGTCCTTCCGTCCGTCCGTAACCAGGTTAAGTAGATTTTACCGTTTCGTCTAGCAACAACACCTCTTATTCAAATGCTTGGATACTTATACAGTTGTTGCCTTGGACCATTCCCTAGCCACCAATAATACCCAACCTTGATTTTGACCTTGACCTTGACCTAATTTGGACTTAGAATATTTTGAGTTTATTTATTCTTGGTTAACTAGATTTTACCGTTTCGTCTACCATCAACATCGCTTACTCCAATGCTTGGATACTTATACAGTTGTTGCCTTGGACCATTCCCTATCCACCAATATCACCCAACCTTGATTTTGACCTTGACCTTGACCTAATTTGGACTTAGAAAAAATTCAAAATATACTGTCAAGGTTGCCACCGGGGGCATAAGTGTTTATTGAACGCGCAGTCTTGTTTTGACACTGTTCTTGGTGATATTTTTGGTAGCTGCTTAACAAAAGTTTGACTGATATGTCTTGATAGATGAAATGAATTGGTCATGTGATAGTTTTCTTTCTAACTTAATAAAGAACTTAAAGCAGACTGGAAGTAAAGCAGAATATATATTAAGGCACATTCTGCTTTACTTTCAACCTGCTTAAACCCATTACCCCATAGCCTGTTTCTAGAAGTAAAGACAGTTGACCACTGATAAAGCAGGTTGAAAAAAAGGAGAATACACCTTAAGGAGCCCTCTGATCTGAGTCTATACTGTCAGCCTGCTTTCAGCTTCCATCTGCTAGAATATAGAAACATTTTCTTACAATACAATGTCATAATCATGACTGTATAAATTTGAACTATTTGCCTCAGTGCAGGAATAAATTCCAGGTGTAAAAATGCATATCTATGGAGTAAAGGGTTAAGTGGTCAACTGTCTCCAAAACAAAGAACAAGCTGTAGGGTAAATGCTTAATCATGTAATGGGATAATTATAATGGGTTCTCCTGTATGAAATTGTTTTATTATAGACTCTGTCTGACATCAGTCTTCACTCTTCCTGGGGAATATTGTCTTTTTTTATTAGCCAATGTTATAAGAATGTCTCTAAATGAAGAAACGTGAAACTAGACAGATAACCAATCTGGCCTAACCTAATGCTGCCCTGCTGACAGACAATTTAATAAAAGTAATCTATAACTGACAGGGTTTAGATATTGAAAGTGTAAACACCAGTGTATAATACATCTGACAGTTCTGCTATGTAATGTTCAGAATTATGAAAGTGAATTCTTAATTATTATAGGAGAGGAATATTGAAATGGCTATTAGTATCATTTGAATTGCAGTACAGTCAAATTGAGTGATTTTAACTTAATAGCACTTAGTATTTTCACAGGAAAGTAGGATAAAAAAAGCAGCGGTCTACAAAGAATATGTTCAAAATAATTGGAAAGTATAACTATAATATAACTAGAATGTGAAACAGGAAATATCTTTGTACAACAGCTACTCCAATGCAGAAGTAATAATGTGGTGTGCTGAATGTAGGAGAAAAGTAATGAAACTTGGCAGCTTTCTGCTTTACTTTTGTCCTGTCTTTAGCAATTATATCATCAGAGATTAGTATGTTCTTTATTAAATGCATGGCTGCTCTTTATATATTTTATTTTCATATTACAATAATATTCAGTTAAAACCTAGGACGTTCAATACAAATACCAATGACAAGAGATATTCCAGCAACTATGAAAGGTAATGTGATATGTGATGGGACTTGCAACTTGTTTAAAGTTTTAAAACTTTATTTCTTTTACATGGATTATGAAACAAGCTACATTAACTTATACATATCACTCTCAATGGCGAGTATTTGGTCATTTCTGTTGGAGGAAACAGGAGAACCCGGAGAAAACCCACGTGTTCGGACGTGCAACCAATTTACCTTCTCACATACTGCCCCGACTCGGGATTGAACTCGAGACTGCATTGGTGAGAAAAGGATGCGCTAACTGAACACAATCTCGTGTACTCATTTGGTCACCATTTTGGATTTGCTGTTTGCTTTGGCACACTACAATCGAGGCATGTTCGTATAGCTGTCCAATAATATCCTGCAAAAAGGTAGTTTTTGTGTAAATTATCACGGACATTGGCCCAAAAAGGGCTCCGATTCATTACCTGAACTCACTGGTGAAAGCAACCAACTGGTATTAAGGTTTTTTATCAGTCAAAGAAAACATGTTCAGATGACATTTAATCAGTTTTGAAACAGACAAAGATTGATCTTTATATTTTGTTTTTGGCAGAAATCAAGGGCATTTTAAAGAGAACTGGGAGTGCGAATGGCAAGAAGACTGGTATCTTGAAGAAGTCTGGCTCTACAGGCAACATGAATACAATAAAGGACAGTCTGGAAATAACCCGAGTCCACCTTGTGACAGCAGCAGAGGACAAGGAACAGAGGGTACGTCAACACCATATCTCTTTGCTACATCTTAACCCATTACCCCATAGCCTGTTTCTAGTTTTGAAAACAGGTGAATACTTCAAGCAGGTTGAAAGTAAAGCAGAATGCACCTTAAGGCACATTCTGCTTTCCTTTCAGCCTGCATTAAGCTATCATGTGCTAGAAAACAGAATTCTTTTCTTATGTTCCTTTTTGATGACTGTATAAATTAGAACTATTTTCTTGAGTGGAGGAATAAAATAAAAGCACTAAAAGACATATTTATGGGGTAATGGATTAAACGCTCTCAACTTCCTGTTCATAAGTTGTAGTAGTTGGGATTTGATATATTTACTTTAAGTTATTGAAACATACAGCTGCCTGTCAAAGTGCAAGCACCAACACTTTAGAGTAAATGTGAAATATGTTCATGATGAATCTGTGTTAGTCACCTCTGTATTACTGCCTGACAACCCAATCATGTTAGATAGCTAGTGTCTGCATGTTGTAAACAGTTTGTAGACTTAAGTGAAGCCCTTTACTTATCTTTCAGTGGTTTCTTAACCCATTGAACCCTAGCAATGAGCAAACTCATTCATTACAAACCGTGTACCTCTGTGAAGAATACACTTGTTCTATGAAAACAGTGTATACCCAGCTCAGAGGGCTCCTAAAGAAGCCCATAGATCAGGGTATGCACTGGTTGTATACAGCTCTAAATGACCATTAATGTCTATGGGCAGTAAAACACAAGTCAATCAATCATGTCACAAAAAAAACCCCGAAATAGTCCAAATAGACTTACATATACTGTAATTGGAAAAGTAATTGTCCATTTGAAGATTTAGGGACAAATTGGTTAATATAAGTTTGACTGTATTGTGTTGCTAGGGTTATATTTGGGCACTGGTAAATCTAGCACGTGGGACGCATGGATCTTCGACCCACATACACCTATTCATGGAGATAATAGATAAGCTATATCTAAGCTCCGTTTTATTCTAAATATTTATGCAAAATCTGTGTGTCTGAGATTATTTAACTCTTTGAACCCTAGTCACGCATATATGCGTCATTTGCAAACATCTTACCTGTAAGGAGTACACTTGTCATATGCAAACAGTGTAGACCCTAATCAGAGGGCTTCTTACGGAGCCCTCTGATCAGGGTCTCCACTGTTTGTCATTTTGGCGAAAATTGTAAAAATCATCCCTAAAAAGTCAAAAATAACTAAATCGAAAACTAGAATTGTCCATTTGAAGTTTCAGGGAGGAAAGAGTTATGTTTACATATATGTTGAATTTCTACCACCAACTTGAGCTAACATGGAGTGAAATTCCTCCTTTAACCCTTTACTCCATAGCCTATTTCTAGTTTTGAAGATAGATGGCTACTTAAAGCAGGTTGAAAGTAAAGCAGAATGTGCCTTAAGGCACATTCTGCTTTACTTTCAGCCTGCTTTAAGCTATCATCTACTGGAATTAAGATTTTTTTGGATGATTCATATTCAAGCCCACATAAATTGGAACTATTTTCATTAGTGAAGGAGTAAATTACATGCGCTAAAAGGCGTTTTTAAGGAGGAAAGGGTTAAAGCTTAGTTAAACATATGGCAAAGCATGACTATAATGCCTTGGTTGAAAGTTTGTATCATATCTAGATCTATACTGCTATATTGGTCTCTTAATTACTTTAATTTTAGATTCTAAAATATTTGGATGACAATACTTGGCTTGCATAGATGATGTTAAAATAGAATGGTTATCTTCTTTAATAAAATCAACCTTTTGTCCCTTATAATTGCATATACATGTATGTACATGTATATGTCTTAAGTGGTTAATATTTTCTATACATTAACAGTTTTGATTCTGATCAGAGGTATTTTGTTTTAATCCTAATGGTTTGCAAAGACAAATAAAACATTTGTTCGTGTGAAAAAATGAGTAACGCCGAGTAACAGAACACCTGGCCTGTTTAGGCTGATTATAAAGCTTGTGTCCATTGATCACTTGAAATGGATACCTAAATTGACCCCTTTACCCTGTATAGCCTTATAAAATGTTTGAAGTCTTACAATGGTAAATTTTCAAATGGACCAATCTATAAACTGTAAAATTACTAGTTTACATTGACACTCTAGGGCTTTGTCTAGAAAATATTGAGTGCAGTCCCTTCTAAGGCCCCTGATCTGGATCTACACTGTTTGTTAATGACATCTATGTATCCCAATCTACCACTATATCAACTCATGAAATATAACTTCTGATGCTCACTCAAATAATTAGATTTTGATCATTCACCGAAACAAATACAGTTATTCTATCTATGTCATGCTTTTAAATGACTTTTTGAACTAAATTGTATGTCAGTTTAAAGCAATAGGTCTGCCGGAATCACACAAAAACACACATTTAGTTTATGTCTGCTTCAGTTCATAATATGGCAAGGTAAAGGCATGGAAAGACATTTTATATGAGTAATAGGTAACCGTAAATGTGTATAAAGGCATTTCTATGAAGGAGAGTTTGAAAAGAAATTTTATTCTGCATTTAAATCTAATAACTGTAATTAACCCATATAGTGCCAGTGTTGAGGTCATTGATTTTGAAAACACTTTGTATCAAGACTAGATGCTGTGTAACTTGGTTGCAAATCAGGATCAAAACTGTTTAATACTTTTCTTAATATTCTTAAAAGTTTAAAATGCAGCTATAAGTAAATACAAATTTGGGAAATGACAGTTTGGAAGAGGACAGTATTCTGCCAATGTAAGGGTGAATGTGGGTAATGTTTATAAGGTCAGTTCATAAGCTTGTAGTAATAGTGTTAAAATTGACCCATAAACTAAGGTGAGATTTTCAATGGATTAGCTGCTTGTCATTATTTACTGCCTTGAACAAGGGATAAAAGTAGGGCCATATCTCTGTAAAAACTCTTTGTATCCAGATCAGATGCAGAGTATCTATGTACATGTATCAGATACTGTAAAATCCGGTAAGTAGGCGCATATATAAAAGTTAGCGCATATCTAAAATAGGCGCAGTCGACCCTTCACGATTTCTTTCCCTATAAAATAAGCGTATACATATTCCCCGTCGTGTGAAAGCCATCTTTGGTGTCTACGACGTATACATTCAGATTC
This sequence comes from Gari tellinella, assembly GCA_922989275.2. Taxonomy (NCBI): domain Eukaryota; kingdom Metazoa; phylum Mollusca; class Bivalvia; order Cardiida; family Psammobiidae; genus Gari; species Gari tellinella. The sequence goes on from OV277860.1 coordinate 91,130,195, forward strand.
AGATATTTGCTTACAAAGCATCTGGCAGAGGTTGTGTACGGTGTATAGTCTAACTCACGAGCCGAAAGATATGCGGTTCCTAACCTATGTCGATAATAACGGTGTTTTCACGCTTTGCCGATGCATTGTGTAGTTTCCTCATGCAACAATAGGTAGGTACATGTATATGATATGGGTAAATGTGTGAAAACTAGTAGAAAACCTGATAACATGACAACATCTCACTAAATTTTATTTATGCTTAATAACATCAGGTAAACAGGTGTAAACTTTACGCTGATTGGTATTAGTTACTGAATGGTCGAGTCGCCAGGAAAATTAGCGAGAAAGTCATATTCTAGCATAAAACAACTTGAGGTTTTACAAAATAAACATATGCACGAGAACCTAAATCAGTACCGGCTCCATTAATGCTTCGGGCAGACGTATTTTAATCACTAAGTGGGTAGGTGCAGTCTGGGAGGAAATGAGCGGTAGGAAATCAATGACCCAGTCTACTTTTACTTTCGACTCACTTCCGGTTAAAACACGTTCAAATGAACAACACGGTAGGTTTATTTTGACTTCGAAAGTAAGCGCCGTCTGTCCTTCTTTACAAGCGCATACGCTAAAATAAGCGCATAGAGGCGTCACTAATTTACAAATAAGCGTATACGCCTATATTCCAGATTTTACAGTATGGATACAAACTACTTATCATAATCCCAATGGTAGGTTGGAACAGTACCTTTACTACACAAGAAAATTACGCAATATTATTACATTATACACAACATACATAGTACTATATAATTGCATGTCTGTACTTTTATACCCCATTTTGTGATAGTATTATTTCATTCGTTATTTGTTTCTGTCTGTATTATTTCATTCATTATGTTTTATGTCAGTAGCATTATATCCATTTTTATTCTGTCCATATTATTTCTTGTATTATCTTTCTGTCTGTATTATTTAGTGTATTATTTTTCTGTCAGTATTATTTTGTGTTATTTCACTGTCAGATGTTGCGGGAGCTAGACCGTGGTATAATCTCATCAGTGCTGGTAGGTTGTAAAAGATTGTACGGTTGGGTTTTTTACTAGTTGCCTGTTAGCTTTATATATGCATGTTAAGCCTCTTTCTTTGCTTTAACCCTTTCCTCCATAGTCCAAAGTGCAAACTACCTATAATCAAATCTGCTTAGGCAGGTGACTGTTAAAAGCAAGATGAAAGTAAAATTTACTTTTATCTTGCTTTGAACATTCTTCTACATTCAAAACCATCAATAAATAATGATTAACCCATTGCCACATAGCCTGTTTCTAGTTTTGAAGACAGGTGATCACTTAAAGCAGGTTGAATGTACTTTCAGCCTGCTTTAAGCTACCATCTACTACAAAATATAAAATATTTCTTATGATAAATATTCATAATTATACAATTTGGAACTATTTTCTTGATTGAAGGAATAAATTATAGGTGCAAAAAGGCGTTTTTATGAGTTAATGGGTTAATTTTATATTATTATTTTTTTGTGGTGGTTTATGTGGTGGAGTAGTAGGTAGAGGCACACTTAGTAAAAGGGACCTCTATGGATAAAAGGGCTAACCTGTTTCTGGAAAACCAGTCCCCTGGAATATGGTAATGGATATTCATTATCACTTATCATATAATATATTTATTATTGAGTTTGTCTACTGCAGGATGGATAACCATTCACGCACTACTGTTTGATGTCTTAATAATTGCATGATTTGCTCTATACTAGAAAGTAATGTATAGATACCAGTAGAGGATGTAAACTAAAATCTCTTGATAAACTTTTAGTACATGTATTCTGTTCTTTTTGTGGAAAATGTAGAATAAAGAATTGTAAGTGACTTAATTTTAAAACATAGGGATAGTGCTGTTAGGGGTCAGTCAAAGATATGCCCTCTGAAAAATGTTTTTGATAAGTGTTAGATTAATGCAGGACAAAAGTGTTGTATTTTAAACTTAACACAATTTTTACTGATACATGTATAGTATAACCTGGAAAATGGATTCCCGAAAACCTGAAGTCTCTGAAAGTTGACTGAGTTTTTGCTCTCTTAACCAGTCAACGCAGTTGCATACATACCTCTAAGGTCAGGTGATTGCTGAAAGGGGAACAGCACTAATACAGAAAACGAAAACTCCTGTAGGAGATTTTTGCATTACTGTTGTTCTGGATTAGCTCATTAAACAGTTTGTCCCTATTGACACAAAGTGCGCCATTGCAGTGTAAACTTTTTATATGCAGCAGTGTAAACATTTGAAGTTTCAGGAGTCAATGAGTTAAGCTACGGCCTGTCTTAAACAATTCAACTTCAGAATGGTAACAAAACCTCTCTAATATGGAAAGCTCTTTATACCAAACATTCAGCTCAGTCCATAAAGGTTTGGTTTGCAGCTTACAGTACTGCAAAGTTAAGTGCTGCCATGTTGTCAATCCCCTGGTAGTGTGTGCAGGACCTTAGGGAAATTACTATTAGGCTCATTAAGCAAGATTGCTCAAATATTCATCAGAACATGAAGACGGGGGTAAAAGCAGTATTATTTCTATTGTTCAATACACACCAGGGAAAGTCAGTTCAACAGACCACAGCAGAGTCAAATAGTATGTTTTTCTAAAATACTTTGAACATGGAAAACAAGTGTTCAAGACCTACAAATAGTTTGGATTCAGATCAGACACTAAGTAAATGACATAAACTGTCGCTCAGATTTCTTTTATGTAAATATAGAAAAAAAGAATTAATTTGCAGATGAGATGTATTTAGGCTTTTAAGTGCTTGTCTTGCATGAATAACAGCATGATGGACTATATCTATAATTCAGTTTGACAGAATATGAAATTGTTTCAAACATAGAGATAACCGTAGCATGCAATATTTTGATATTCAGATAATGCAATTTTCTCATGTATTTCAAACTGTACCAGTTTGTGATTCAGTCATATGATATTACTTTAAGCCAGTTTTAATCAGAAAATTTACTGATACATGAGTCGCAGAAAGGTTTTTGCTTTCCAATTAAAATGATTAAGCTGCCATTTAATGAAGTGACATGGTGATCTCTAAAGAGCAACCCTTATGTGAGTGTTTATAATGCAAAACAAAAGTAATGCAGAAAGCTCCTATAGGCGCTTTCTGCATTACTTTTGTTCTGCAGTATATGCTGCCTACTTTTATAGATTCTGCCAATTAATCTTCAGTTTTTTTCCTAAAGGTGTTAAAACCTAATTTAACTGTAAATCACTTTAATGTGCCAATATTTTTATGAGATTATTTTATCATAGAGGACAACACTTTTCTTTGTAAGTTAATACAATTTCCTACTCCTAGCTGTTCCCAAACTCACTAATGGTCAAAGTGTGTCAATGGTACAGCATTTACTTATTCCCCAAAGATCTTTTACCATGCCCTGTCAAAGAGCCATTGAAAATGAGACAAGTAGATGCTAAAGTGGGCTGAAAGAAAAGCAGAAAGCTCCTAGAGGAGCTTCCTGCTTTACTTCCACCCAGCTTTAAGTAGCCACATTTCTTCAACACTGTTTTAAAGCTTTTGGGAAGAGAAGGTTGATATCTCAATCAATTTTGATAATGGTCAGATTGCTTTTAAAGATCATGCTCAATCTGTAGTACTATTTTTTTACCCTTCTTTATGTAGAAAGGTCAGAATATATAGTGAATGTTTGATACTCTAATGTTCACACTTTCCTGAATGCCTAAGCCAAATTACTTTCCCACTGTGGAGCTTATACTATGGTTAGCATTTTGCCACACATTCTGCAGCATATCACTCTTTCCACATTCAAGAATCAGAGTGCCAAAAGAGAGTGCCTTGTTGATCATTTCCATATCTCTAAATACAGGCATCCTGTATCCATCTGAGTTAAAGGCATGTGATGGATTTAAGATGCCACCTGTATTTAAAACCATCATTAAATTTTTAGAGTTTAACTTTATATATAGTGCTCTAAGTTTGTTTTTGTAAAGAAAAGGGTCAACCAATACCCTGCCACTATATCTTCATAATTATCATCTGCTCACATTTTCACCTGGTTTTATAGAAGAAACCTTAATACAAGTGTCAAGAAAATTGAATGTATATCAGATATAGATCCAAACTGTATGTGTGTAATCATGTTTGACCAGTTGAGTTAAATCCAGTTGAGTTAAATCAAAGAAGAGCAAATTACCATTCTATGAAATCTGGTGTAATATCTTAATAAAATGTAGAGTGGATGAGAAATACTCAACCCTATGAACTCCACCAAAGCAAACTAAACAATGATCTTACTTTGGGTTTAACCAATGATTAACGCATATCCTATTTCTAGTATTGAAGATAGATGACCAGGTAAAGCAGGTTGAAAGTAAAGCAGAATGTGCCTTAAGGCACATTCTTTACTTTCAGCTTGCTTTAAGCTATCATCTGTTAGAAAATAGCAAAACAATTTCTCATAGTACATATTCATGACTGTATAAAAAACATGTAATTTCTTTTAAGTGGGGGAATAAATTAAAGGCGAAAAAGGCATATTTATGGGGTAATGGGTTATTTAAACCCTGACCATTATGTTTTGATCCTACACCTAAATACCTACCGGTACCTATATCTTCCTAAGACAGTCAAGTAAAACAATCAGACCAATGTTCAACAATCATTCACAGGAATTGCAATCTTTGAGATAGGTGGCTGCTCAATGCAGGTCATAAATAATGCAGAAAGCTCCTTTAGGAGCTTTCTGCATTATTATTCTATGTCCTGCATTTAGCATACCGGTACACCAAAATTGAGTATCTTCAAAGACATCCATGTTCTTCATTAGATTGCTACTGAACATAAGTTTAACTGTATAAACAATTGGTTGCAGCTTTGTCATTATTCTGGTTCATTGAGTATCTGTAGTTGTAATCTTGGATAAAGTTCATTCCAAGCTGTGTGGTGCATTCCTATTGTTTAATGCACAAATGAGGGATTGTATACAATAGGTACACCAGAGTTCACCTCCGGTCAGCGAAAACTACTTTGCACATGAACTGTGAAATAATGGAAACATGCCATCAGTACTAAATCTTAAAGTGACCTTGACCTTGTACGAACATCGACATTCATTTAAAATTTGTATCTTTGCTCTCTGGAAGTTTGCTTGATTGGCAAAGAGATTCAACTACTGTTTCCTCTAGATTTGGTTGTTTTACACTGTCTTGCTATTGTGGTAAAACACAAGATTTTTAAGACAAAAGGCTACTTTAATGCAGAATAAAAGTAAGGCAGAAAGATGCTACAGAAGTGTTTTCCCTTTTTTCCTGCAACTTATTAAATTTCTTTTTCTTTAAGTATACAGTTTCACTACAAATGTATGTCATATATTTAGCTGTATTCAAGCGTTTCCCTGAGTTTGACCCTCTTAGTTGTGCAAAAAAGGAACAATCTGACATGCTTTTCTTTTCTATCTCTTCTTAAATAGAAAGCACCTTCTATTTAGCCAACAGTTTTGTACTTTACTTGTGTGTTTTATTCTGTTTTGTTATATTTTTTGTCAGTTATTTATTACCATCTAGCTGTTTGCCATATAGATTTTCTGCTGGTAATTGGTGAAATGATTTGTTTATATGCCTGTCTCATGGAATCTGATGTCCTTTGGTATTGGGGTCAAGGGTTATGAAGTGTTTCAGTTGAGTCTGAGATCGTTTTCAAGCATTTAATTAGTCAGATTTAAGCTTTTTCAGATTAGAGCTTTTGCTCAAATCTGACCAATCAAATGCTTGAGAACGATCTCAGACTCAACTGGAACGCATCATAACCTTGGACCAGTACTTACCACATGTACCAAAGTAGGCAAGGTTTACAGTACTCCCACATAATACCAGTAACTGGTGGGTTTTTTTTCTGTTATGTAAATTCATTCATATGTTTGTCATTTTCATAATTTTATACTTTTTTATCTAACATGTCCTACAGTTTGAAAGCTCAAACCTTGCAATTTTACAGGAAGCTTTCACATACATGTATATCAGAGATCTTCATATCACGAGGGTTTAATTTCAGTCAATTTTTCACAGAAATACCATTTCTTGAGCTAAGGATGGGTTGTTCTACAGCCACAGACACATCTGTAGTTATTTCATTTGTTTGTTCCTTTTAGCCAACAAAGAAGAATGTACGTTTTGCTGATCTATCTTATGATGATGAATCAGAGGACAGCCAGAGAGATGGCGATGTCAACAACCAACTATTTGCCAAACGAAAAGGTAGTGATTATTGTTGTTCTTGTTTCTAATTAGCCTCCCATGTAGGCTTTTTCAGATGTGTCATCCCAATATGATCAGAGTTGTGAGATCTGGGTCCAAGGTTGTAAATTAGCAAAAGCTCAAATCTGACCAATTAATGCTTGAGAACAATGTCAGACTCAACTCAAAAGTTTAACAACCTTGGGGCCAGCTGTGGGTACAGAATAGGGTCAAAGAGTTTAGATCCAGATGAGATGCCAAGTAACCTAATTGTTTTTAAATGTTGTCACAGTTTCTCTATAAGCATATAAAGAGTTAACACTGGGTGTCTGATGTGGATTCAGGCTGTTTACAAATTGCAGTCATGTTGGTTAGCACTAGTGATGTTGTAGCAGTTCTCAATGTGAGCGATATTTAGGCCTGCATGGGCCTCTTGTTAATGATTAACCCTTACAGCGCTGAGTCCTTGTATATACAGCCTTGCAAACAGTGTAGACTCTGATCAGAGAGTTCCTTCAGGATTGGCACAGTTTGGGTTACTTTCAGATAATTTTGGTACAAACCCATCAATGTGAACTGGGTATCTATCAGAAAATGGAAGAGTCCATATGACATTTCAGCATTGTAAGGGGTAAAGTGTTATGCATTTAAAGTGTATAATGATCAAAGCATTTTCATTTTATAAACTTCATAATAGAGTTATTGTCCTGGTGAGGGAATTAGACATTCCCTAACAGAAAAATTCAGTGGTCATTAACCCTAGGACCATGGGGACAGAGTATAATTGACTTTGCCAACAGTGCATGTTTACACAGATCAGAGAGTTCCTTAAGGTCTGCACTGTGTATCATTCCTTTATGTGTTTTCGGACAAACCCCTCAGAGACTAGATAAACTGGTAATTTATCAGAGACCATTTGAAATTCAGCATTGTTAAAGTGTAATATCTTTGAAATAAATCTCACACCTTGTCTCCAAGACACTGTTGAAAATAGATACTTTTAATCCATTCACTGCCATGTCTGCTTCAAAATTTTGTTGTCTGCTTTTATTTCTCAAATTCAAATTAAAGGTAAATTGACAAAAGCAATATTGTCATGACTGTCAAACATCTGATTGGGATCCAAACTGTTTACAAAATAACTATGGTACGCGGGGTAATGTAGTGAGGGGGCTAATAGGGCTCTGAATAGCAGAAAGTAAACCAAAATATTTCCAATATTTTCTACTTTTTGTGTCCTCCTTATCCTATGTTGTAATTACTCATTAGGATAGCCTCAACGAGATAATTCTAAAGAATGGTCACAACATATAGTTTGGTAGAAACCAAACGATTCTAGTATTTTAATACATTCCCTTTTGGAGTCCATGCTTTGACGTTTAATCCTTTTAATTCTGAATTTTCAAATGGATTCACCCATTTTTAGCTCACCTGAGCTAGCTGAGGGTGAGCTTTTGCAATCCTTGAATGTCCGGCGTTCGTCGTTCGTCGTCCGGCGTCAACAATTTTGGTGTTTACACTCTAGAGGCAACCATTTTTATCCAATCTTTCTGTAACTTACTCAGATTGTATATTACCGTAAGAGTTCGGATGAGTTCGATTATGGTTGATATTGGACATATAGGTCAAGAGTTATCCACCTTTGAATTGCTGAAAATGCAATATTTAACAGTGTTTACACTAGAGGCCACCATTTTAATTCAATCTTTCCCAATCTTGACCAGATTATATATAATCGCAAGAGTTCGGATAAGTTTGATTATGGTTGGAATCAGACCGATAGGTCAAGAGTTATCTACCTTTAAATTGCTGAAAATGCCCTATTTAAGGTTGTTTACACTCTAGAGGCCACAATTGTATTCCAATCTTTCTCAAACTTCATCAGATGGTATATGACTATAAGAGTTCAGATGAGTTTGATTATAGGTACAATCAGACCTGTAGGTCAAGAGTTATCTACCTTTGAATTGCTGAAAATGCCATATTTACGGGTGTTTACACTCTAGAGGCCACAATTTTAATCCAATCTTTCTCAAACTTGCTCAGATTGTATATAACAATAAGAATTCGGATGAGTTTGGTTATGGTTGGAATCAGACCTATAGGTCAAGAGTTATCTACCTTTGAATTGCTGAAAATGCCATATTTAACAGTGTTTGCACTCTAGAGGCCACAATTTTCAATGGATTTTAATTATAATTGCACACAATGTATATAACTATAAGTTCTCGAGGGAGTGCAATTATTGTTGGGATCTGATCATTGTGGCAAGAGTTATCTGCCCTTGATACACTTTGAAATGCTAGAAAAGGCTTCATTTCAGTATTATTTAGGCTCTAGTTATCTGCCTTTGATGTACTCTACTATACATACAAGAATGGGTCATATTGCAATGTTGTGTACATGCTATTATACTACAAGTTTGAATGGATTTAGAATAAAACAGGTGAAATTCAAAGGTAAAGCTATCAGGCTTCATTATAAAAGGTGAGCGATATCAGGGCCTTCAGGCACTCTTGTCTAATAAACTATCTGTCTACATTCCATTCACTCTTGAATTATGACAAAAATTGCAGATCCTGATCAGCGGGCTCCTTTAGAAAATTGCAATTTTAAAACAGTAGAGTCATTTTTATAGACAACAATAATACTTAGCCTTTAGGAGCCTTCTATCTGGGTCTACAGTCTTCACTGTTTTCAAAGGATGTGTAAGGGGCTAAGGCTGTGTTACAGCACTGTAAGGGTGAAAGTCCCATTAAGTTTCATGAAAAACTGAATTAATCTAATGCTTTTGAAATTTGGTTTAACCCCTTCAATACCTTCCTAGAGTATAGTGGTTAATTGCAAACAATTAGTTTCTGATTAGATGCCGAGCAACTCAGTACCTGATCAGGATCAAAACTGTTTGAATCTCATTGCAATATTGCTTAACTCCATTTACCTTAGATTTATATTTGCAAAATAAAGCAGACAATAATTGTTTAAGCAGATAACATCATGGCATAAGGGGTTGAAGTGGGAAAATCACAGATTAAAATCAAGATCTGTTTAATGTAAGCTGCTTACTTTGATTTGTCTTGAAAATAGACACTTTAAAAAATTGACCAGTGCATGGGTGACTTGTACCAATGAAGTTGTGAAGTTTGTTATTACCTCAGATCAGGAGCCCATTTCATAGACATCTCAAGCTATATCATAGACCTCTTAACCTTAGTATATCATAGACATCTTAACTCTGAAAGTACAGTAAAACCATAAGCACCACTCAACAAACAGCTTTCTTGGGTATTTAAAGCATGTTATTGCTAAAAACAGAATGCTCTTAAAGGAGTTTCCTGCTGCAAAAATGTATTTAACCTGTTACCTCATGCATACCCCTTTACACCTTTAGTTTATTCCTACACTGAATAAAATAGTTTCTATATCCCAGCAAATAGTAATTTTAAGGCGCCTTCTGCTTTAAGGGTTCACATGTCTTCAAACCAGAAACAGGCTATGGGGTAATGGGTTGAAACTTTGAGTTGGTATTTTTAAAAGTGGTCGTAAAGGCAGTGTTTGACTGTATATTATTTGTCTTCACCAATAGAGCTCTATTGACAAGTATACTCATCCTTTATGAACAATGTATCCATGAAGAGTACACATGTCCAATGCAAACAGTGTAGACCCAGATCAGTGGGCTCTTAAAGTTTCTGAGTATGGTCTGCACTGTTAACCATTCTGCAATATATTATAAAAATATACTCCAAATAGTCAAAAGTGGAAGTTGAAAGTATCCATATGAAGTTTAAGCGGCTAAGATAGTTGAAATGGACCTCTGAATGGCGCTGAAGGAGTGCTAGAAATGTTGTACAATAAATCTCTCTATTACGACCACTGAATTGTGTTATTTATGAGGTGTTTTCTACAGGTGACTGCTTAAAGCCAGGTGACAGTAAAATAGAAAGCTCATTAAGAGAGCTTTCTGTTTTACTGTCACCATGCTTTAAGCTGCATGTCACCTGTCTTTTATACACTCAACTAGCATTTTTAGAGGTTTTTCTGTATTCCACATTGGTTTTGGTTTATTTTTCCAGATGATTCTGACACAGTTACACACAAGCCACCAAGACCAGCTTCAGCTGTGGCAATAAAAACCAACTCAATCCAAATGACTGCCAAGCCTCCGAGAGCCTCCAGTGCCACAGTGCGTACTAGCACAATACCTCGAGCCAAGACACAGGTTGTGAGACCTATAGTTACACAGCCAGCTGCAACTAGTGAAGCAGAAACTAAAAAGAAAGTCACCATCATAAACAATGACTTCATGCAAAAGATTCCAGCGATGGCACGAAATAATCAGACACTTCATACAGTAACACCCGCCTCGGTGTATACAGCCACACCTGTCACTCAAGTACGGCCACAAGAACAAAAAGTGAATTACGCTGTTTCTAGTATAATAATGCCCAAAAGTAATAGTGCTCCTTTCGTTTACCCAGGTTATGTTAAACAGAGTCCAGTACCAACTGGCAGTAATGAAGGACCTTCAGAGGCCAGTGTTAATTCAAAATATGAAGGTGCTATGTTTGATGAAAATGGCTTACGAATAGATAGGACTCCTACAGATGATGAAATAAACTTTTTGTGGGATAAACTTAAATCGTGTTTAAATCGAAACACAGGAACATCAGAGAAGGGTCAGATAGAAGGGCATCGACAAGCTGCTCCTGTGGCCAATACCTACATAGATGGCAATGCATTAGGACAGTATAACAGTTTAAATAGAGTGGCACAGCACCAGAATTATAATGGTGTCAGAAGGCAGAACTCTCTGGACAGTGCTGGCAGTAGTTACGCTAAGAGATATGGCTTGTTACAGCAGAGAAGACAACAGCCAAACCCAAATAGTTTAAAGTCTCGGCAACTTCAGGGACCAGTACAGAGTCACACGGAGCCACAACCCTCACCAGGAGGATCTACAGGCCAAGACAGTAAGTCATTGTTTGGATTCTTTAACCCTGTACCACATGGCCTGTTTCTAGATTTGGGAACAAGTTACTGCTTAAAAAAGGCTAAAAGTAAAACAGAATGTTCCTTAACTCATTACCCAATATCCAGTTTCTAGTTTTAAGTAAAGATGACCACTTAAAGCAGGTTGAAAGTAAAGCAGAATGCGTCTTTAGGCGCATTCTGCTTCACTTTCAGCCTGCTTTAAGCTACCATTTGCTAGAATATAGAATATATTTCTTATGATTAAGTTATGATACATACTCATGGCTTTATAAATTGGAAATATTTTCTTCAGCAGAGGAATAAACTAAATGCCCTAAAAGGCACTTGTATGCGGGAAAGGGTTAATGAGTATTCTGTTTAATTTTCAGCCAGCTTTAGGCCCCCATACAGAAACATATCAGAAATACCTTTTATGTTTCCTATTCAGGATTTCCTAGCTTAGGACTACTTTCTTAGTGTATGAATAATTAAAAGCACAAAAATGTTTATTAACACATTGAGCCCTAGTGATGCATATATGCATCCTTTACCTAATGTGTACCTGTGAAGAGGACACTTGTCCTATGCAAACAGTAAATTCCCTGATCAGAGGGCTCCTGCAGGAGCCTTCTTATCAGGGACTTCACTGTTTGGCATTTTGCAATTTCTTACGAAAAAAAACCCTTAATAGTCAAAATTGAACCAGCCTTTATTGCAAACCGGAATTGTCCATTGGATGTTTAAGGGGATAATGAGTTAATGGGGTACAAAAAATGATTAAGCTTTATAAATAAGACAAATTACTTGTATATCAGGTGCTTGGTTAGTCAGTATCTTGTCTTGATCTCAACTTTTAGCAAGTTGCAAGTCAAATGGTCAGTATTTTAATCCTTTCAACATCAACAGCATGGATGTCCAAATCACCTATATCCAACTGATAGAATGTAAATAGCAGATCACTATTAAGATGGCTTTTAACATATGATGACTTCAATAGTTAGTACAGCATGATGTGTGGGCTGGTTTGCCTATATAATTCAGTGTCTGAGAGTATGGCCGGGTTCCTAGTGGCAGAGCACCTTGCTGACACAGCGATATCTGACAGTACAATACACCAGGCAATAGATGATGCCCAGTCCAGACAACAGACATACAACACTACCAGAACCCAACCTAAAGGTACCAGAACTGATCCTAGCAAACGACTGTACAAGAGTGATAACTATAGATAAACATGGCTATATCTGAAGACAGATTTCTCCTAAATGTATACATTTAAACATTGTGCTATAGATGCTTTATATAAAACAACTAACGTCATCTTATAACAGCTTAATTCTTAATAAAAGAAATACAGAAAGCTCCTATAAGAGCTTAGAACTGCATTAAATTTTGCCTACATTAAGCAACCAATTTTATAACAGACTGTGACATGATGAATATTCAATTTAATTTTAGTGATCACTTAAAATACGTTTACTGTAGTTACATGCACATGTAATAACTTTGTTACTGATAACTCTTAAAATGTGAGAAGGTGTCCATGCAGTGTACTTTCTTATATTGATTACAAAATGCGTTTCTGTGGTGATGTCTTTATTCTTTAATTGTCTATTTTTATAATAATTTCCTTCAAACCTTAAGCTTCAAAAACTTATTAGAATCGGTATAATCAGTGAATTGCACTGAATACCACACTTACAGACTTTCTCTATTTGCAATATCAGTTCCAGCTCATGGGCTTTGCCACACTATCATTCATTTCAGTGTGGTAACTGCACAGCGTCGCAAATCAATTGAAAAGCTATTCCCATACTAGACTGCATATATCTTGTTTTTTTACTCTTTAAACCGTTTTAATTGATAATAAATCTGATATCGTGATAAATGTGTGTTGTTTCATGTTGGCAATGCGATGTACTCGCTTTGACAGATGGACGCAGTGTATATTGTTTACTTTCGCAGAAATATACTTGTTTACCATGAAAACTCCTATGTTTACCGTACAAAGAGTACATAAAAAGCAAGGAAATTACATAAACTTTATAAGATCATTCTTTGTAAAAATTCAAATTCATATTTACAAAAAAGACAAAAAAATCCATTCTTCCTGTATATATCAAGAGGGAGTAATTTGGCCAAATTTGAGACAGATTAATAGGAATTGTCTTCTGTGTCTTGCGAATATGGCTGGCTGAAATTTTGTAAGTGAGTTTCTAAGTGTACCAAGTGTTTTGAAAGAGCTTTCTTTTGGGGTTTTGATCTAATATAATTTGTAGTCAATTAATTTCTAATATTACAACTTAGTGGTAGAGTTTAATTTTTGTTCCTGAATGATATAAATTACATGCAATGTAAACGCTGTCACGACGAAAATGACCTTCAAACTTAAACGCTGTATGGAACTTTTGGTATGATGCCATGTTCGAGAAAAAATTGAATGAACTGAGCAGTTCCAACATTTTCTCCTGCATATCTCAACAAAACAAGATGTTGTGACTACTCATTAGATTAGGAAAATTCTAATGAGTAGTAACATCAGAGCGTTTGGTTGAAACCTAAGGATATTGGTATTTGAAAAATTCCTTATTTGGCTCTCTGCTGTCGAAAATACAGCATGCAGTCATTCAACACTAGTTGCTTGTCAGTCAATTGTACTTTGTTGACTGCAGCTGCAAATAATGTAATCCTTAGTAAAGAAAATGTATCAACACATCTAGTATTGCAAAACAGTAAAACCTCGATATTATGACCACTAAAATGAAGGCTAATTGATTGTATAAAAGACTGGTGACAGCATAAAGCAAGGTGACAGTAAAACAGAAAGCTCCTCAAAGAGTTTTGTTTTACTGTCACCTTGCTCTAAGTAGTCGCCTACTTTAACCCTTTCACTCTCAATGACGGTTTAAAGCGCATTTGCAAACAGTTTGGGTCCTGATCAGACAGCCTGTAACCTGTCGTCTGATCAGGACCCAAACTGTTTGACACTCTTATCGATATTTATTAAGTCATTCAACCTTAAATCTAACTTTGAAACGTGTCTTGCAGACAACAATACTGGAGCAGAAGACAATAAAGGGGTGAAGGGGTAAACAAAAAACCCAGAATAATTTGATCATGAAATGGTTAAACACTCAATAATTAGCACAATTTAGTGGTAGTAATAGAGAGATTGACTGAATATGACTAATATGATACAAGTGATTAAGTAAAACTAAGTTTGCAATTCTTGTGTGTGGTGTGGACTAATACTGCTTTATTGTTATTTTCAGTCATGTCAGCTCTTTCTTTAGAAGAAAAGCATGTTTTAGAGTCACTGGACCGACTCAATGAGAAGCTAAAAGGTTTGTTACTCCTGTAGGAGCTATAGTTTATATATACATGAATACTTTTTATCCTTTCAACTCACTGAGTTAATGTTGTCACCTGAAAACGGCATCTGCTTAAATTCATAAAATTGATCTAATTCATATTTTTAACAGGAGAAGGATCTTACTGACAAACAGTTTGGATCCTGATCAGGCTGCAGATTTAGGTGGAACTGATCTTGATCAGAACTGTTCACAAAGGTATTACTTTATTGCTGAAAGAGTTAAGCTGCTACAGCCGTGTGAAATTAGCCATGTGTGTATAATAAATAAACTTATCTGATCTCTCATGCAAGAAATCCATGTAAAATTTATGTTATTGAGAATAATTTTATACATGATTATTGAATGAAATGAGATACCATCTATGTTTGTCATAGACCAGCTTTATATACAATGTTCCCTCCCTACAACGGCCCTCTGAACAACAACTCCCGCCTAACAACAACCCTTGTCGCAGTTCCCTAAACAGGACATTTATGTCTAATGCCTTAACTGCTGCAATACCGTCTGCTTAAAATTGTTCTCTGGTGTTTTTTCTCAAAGTTACATATACATGTAAGTGGACATTTTGATAGAATTGATATAATGGCGAGTGACAATGGCGTGTGATCCAGATCAGACGCCGCTTTACGCATTGTTTGATCTGGTTTCAAGCTGTTTGCACATGTATGCATATTTCCCTCCCTATCACGGCTCCATCCGAACAACACACACATTATTTGTCTCCCATTAGGTTTCCTTGTAAAGAGGGAGCACTGTAGCATCACTGGATCTGTGGGAAATGTGTAACTTGAATATTTTTTATAGATGTTTGTACAGGGTGTAGACCCTTTATCAAAGGCTCTTGATATAGCCCCCTGACCAGGGTCTACAGTTTCTGTCATTTCAAATACTTTTCAGTATTTGTTTCTGTTTCCAATGTGTATATATACTGAGCGAAAAAGTTTAGTCATACCTTAAGGATGCAAACCGTGTCTGCGTGGTATAATTTATCACTCATATTACATAATGACATCAATAACTCAACATCACAAGTCCCTCCGAACAACACACACACTCATTGTCTCCCATTGGGTATTGTTGAAGAGAAGGTGCACTATACTGCTATGTTTATTTCAGTTTCTGACGTACCCATCCCCAATGGTAATGCAGCCTTAGCCCCTGTTCCAAGGGAGCAGTCCAACCACGCCCAACCCCAACCCCATCAACACCAACAGCAGCAGAAACAAGTTATACATGTAGGTATCACATGATCTCACCATCAGCATCAAGTGTATGAATTATAATTATTGTGTATAGAAGACATGTTGTAAGCTCTATCTTAACCCGTTCCTCCACATTTACCTGCTCCTTAACATAAGTTCAGATAAATGCAGGTGGCAGCTTAAAGCAGGTTGGAAATAAAGCAGAAAGCTCCTATAGGAGCTTTCTGCTTTATCTTAAACCTGCTTGAAGCAGCCACCTGGCTTACACACAAAGCTTCTTTATATGCTGTATTACCTTAGATATAGGTGATTTTGACCGATATCTAATTTACTTGAACCATATATTATTTTAAATTCCATGGGCCACAAGTTCTTTCAATATTTTGACATTTGACTGATATCTGTGGAGGAGAGGGTGAAATTAACCAAATCTTGAAGAAAAGGGACTCATTACAAGCAGTGTAGACGTAGACTAGAAGCTGTATTTGGAATTCTATATCTGATCAGCGTCTATTGATTGAAGCAAAAGTTTATTAACTACTGTTTCTCTAACAATTATCAAACAACATGAAACCCGATTATGATATGATATGATACAATATGTGAGCCACATCATGTGAAATGTGACCTTCAGAAACTAAAATCAACCTACCCCTGAAAATTTCAAATGGAAAATTTTAGTTTCCAATTCAGTCTAGTCAATTTTTGACTTCTTATGTATGTCTATTTATAATTTATTGCAAATTGACATACAGTGCAGACCCAGACCAGAGGGCTCCTATATAAGCCCTCTTGTCTGGGTCGTCAGTGTTTGCATTGGAAGTGTGTACTCTTTACATGTACACTGTTTGCAAAGGATGCCTTTATGCATCACTAGATTTCATAGAGTAAAGTTGCCACTCAAAAAAATAAAAAAATACATCAGCAGTTTTAAGACCAATTTGCATCTAATGCAGGACAAAGGCTCCTTTAGAAGCTGCCTGCATTACTGTTATTCTGCATTATACCATTGATGAGCCATGCCATTAGAAAACCAGACTTATTGCTTGCATAAATGTGTAGACCAAGCTCAGTCTTCATCTCAGGCTGCATCAGAGCTTGGTCTACAATGCCAACTATTGTATACAACACTGCCAATCAAAATCATTAGTCAATTGTGAGTGACAAACAGTGTAGATCCTGACATGTCACCATGTCTTTAATTTAGCAGCTGGTCTTGATCTACACTGCTTCCAATGCAATAAGTCTGGTTTTACTGCACAATATGGCTCATAAATGTTTGATATGATCTTTTTATACAAGTTTAAGTATGCTGTTTGAAATGTCAGAATGTCCTCACATTGATGTGGTTCATAATAATTGTACAGAACATTAGCCTTATTGCATGGCTTCAATGTCTTATTCTAACGTTTTAGTACAGTGACTTACTATTGCTTTTATCTATCCTTCACATTTTGTTTACAAAGTGTTGTTCCTTTCATGTGTAATTTAACAAAAGAGACAGCTAACCTTTCATTGAACAAACTTTCATAACGGAAGCATGAAGATAATCAAGGACAGGTGACTGTTAAAATTAAATGCAGGATAATAAATAATACAGAAAGCTCCTGCAGGAGCTTTCTGCATTATTTTTATCATGCATTTAGCAACCATTTTTGTAAAAGATGACTTATTGGTATTGAAGTGAGTGGTCACCTAATATTAGGTTTATCTGTTTATGCATTCAGAGGAATAAGAGATGACTTACCTGCATGGACAGCAGCTTAATTGCATGTTGCTTATGACAATGTGATATAACCAAAAATCCTCACCTTTTCTTGACAACATTTGATGATTCCTGAAGTCCTTTTATGAAAGTGGGGGTTATTTATGTCAGAGAATTGCAATAAGTTTGCAATAATAAGTGTCAAACCAACTTGATACATTTTATGTAAAAAAAATGCCATTTTTGTTTTGGATATTTGCATTTTACCATCTATTTGCTGTTTATGATTCAGATTTTTTAACTACATTTGGAACTGGATACTTCGAACTGGCGTTAGTTCAAACATACCCATATTTCAAAGTTAAATCATGGCTATGTCAGTTCAAGGTATCGAATCTCCACTGTATTAATAAAAAAGAAAAGAAAAGCACCCAAGACAAAGGTCCAGGAAATGCATTTGAAGCATCTCTGTAGAATATAACCAAATTTGTTCCTGTTTTACTGTTGTAGAGGTCCTCATTTTTAACACCAGATGGAAAGGTAAAGCTGAGCCTTTAAACAGAAAATGTTTGGGTTTTTACTTGTTTACTCTTTGTTCCTAATATGTTTATCCTACTTACATTCTCAACTGAATCCTAAAGTTAATGCACAGTAGAGCCTGTCTTCAGTAAGCATGTAATAGCAATCATAGTCAATCTTGTATTGACCCACCACTAATTGAAGAGAAGCATGGTGATCTCTTAAGACAGATGACTGCTTACTGCAGGATAAACATAATACACAATGTTCCTGTATGAGCTTTCTGCATTATTTATATCATTTATTAACCCGTTACCCCATAAATACGCCTTTTAACGCCTATAATTTATTCCTCCACTTAAGAAAATAGTTCCAATTTATATAGTCATGAATACTTATCATTAGAAATATTTTCGATTTCCTAGCAGATTGTAGCTCAACGCAGGATGAAAGAAAAGCAGAATGTGCCATAAGGCACATTCTGCTTTACTTTCAACCTGCTTTAAGTGGTCACCTGTCTTCAATACTAGAAACAGGCTATGGGATATTGGGTTAAACAGCCGCCTGTCTTGAAGATTAACAAAGGATCTTCTGTTGAGTGGTCACTTAATACATGATTGACTGCACAGGAAGTCTTTTATGACAGGTGACACCTTAATGCACAGCGAAAGTAATACAGCAAGCTTCTAGATAAGTGTTCTGCATTACTTTTGTCCTGCATTAAGCAGTCACCTTCTTGCTTCTTTACTGACTGGTTACTGAACACAGGTTTAACTGTACATGTTACTGTTCATGCAAACAGCATAGTTATTTGAATGCTGGGTATTATTAACGTATTAGAGACATTTGCAAGCAGTTTGTATCCAGATCAGGAGCCAATAAATCCTTTCCTCTATAGCCAGAAGTACAAATTACCTATGAGACAGTAAAACCTCTTTATTATGACCACTAAGTTGTGTTTATTATTAGGTGTTTAAGACAGGTAGCTGCTAAATCAAGGTAGACGTTAAAATAGAAGTAAAACAGGAAGCGCCTTAAGGAGTTTTCTGTTTTACATCCACTGTATTTAAGCTGTCAGCTTTGTTTTATACAATCAATTACCTGTTCTGGTTTGTGGTTGCAATAGAGAGGTTTTACTGTATCTATCTATTTTTCAAACAGTTGACTTCTTAAAGCATGGTGAAATACAGAAAGAGTTTTCTGTTTACTATCATCTTGTTTTAAGCTGCCACCAGAACTTACACCATGAATGAATATTAATTTGTGTTATTACGTGGAGGAGTAGGTAAAGGCATCCTATATGGCACTAATGTGTAGGAAAGGGGTTAAGTTGTTACTGAATAAATTGAGTAGGGTCCAAACTGTTTTCAACTGTCATCATATGTCTGAAAATAGAAGTTAAAATTGGGCACACTTTATAGTAAGATATTATAAGTAGGTGACATTAGATAGGTAGTCAAATAGCTAATGGTAAGTTAAGAAGGGATGATGACACAAAAAAGAAATGTCTAAAACATCATGTCATAATAATGTAAGAGAAAATAACAGCTCATACCCTTTCTCCTGCCATAATCATGCAACTTTTGGAAGTAGACACCTAGTAACTGGTCATCTGATCAGGATCCAAGCTGTTTACTTGTAGTAAGGTTTCTTCAGTGAAAAAGAATTTAAAAATTAAATTTCAGGGGCAACTGTGACTGACAATGAATTAGCTCCTCACCGCTGTGGATTCATATTTTAGTCTGGGCATTTCAGATTTTTCATGTAGGAAAGCATTCCAACTGGCTTGCGGAAGCTTGACTTTTCTACTCAGTAGTGGATTTGTGCGTGAAACAGTGTATAAAGGGCATCTGGGGTCTTCCTCCACATCTAATTAGCTGGAAGTTGTGATAGGACTGAAATATATCAAATCATGTAAAAAATTTAATTATACCCCCACAAACAGAGTTTGAGGGGGGTATACTGGAATCAGCCTGTCGGTCGGTTGGTTGGCCGTCGGTTGGTTGGCCGTCGGTCTGTCTGCAAAATCTTGTACTTTCAACTCCTCCTTCAGTTTCAACCCGATTCATTTGATACTTGGCATAGATGTTACTCAGGTGTAGTAGATGTGCAAGACACAATTTCAGGTCTCTGTGACCTTGACCTTTGGCCTTGAAATTGGTTGGCCTTGAAATTAGTATTGAAATTGGTAGGCAAAATCTTGTACTTTCAACTCCTGCTTCAGTTTCAACCCGATTCATTTGATACTTGGCATAGATGTTACTCAGGTGTAGTAGATGTGCAAGACACAAATTTCAGGTCTCTGTGACCTTGACCTTTGGCCTTGAAATTGGTCTTGAAATTGGTAGGCAAAATCTTGTACTTTCAACTCCTCTTTCAGTTTCAACCCGATCATTTGATACTTGGCATAAATGTAACTTAGGTGTACTAGATGTGCAAGACACAAATTTCAGGTTTCTGTGACCTTGACCTTTGGCCTTAAATTTGGTCTTGAAATTGGCAGGCAAAATCTTGTACTTTCAACTCTTCCTTCAGTTTCAACCCGATTCATTTGATACTTTGCATAGATGTTACTCAGGTGTAGTAGATGTGCAAGACACAAATTTCAGGTCTCTGTGACCTTGACCTTTGGCCTTGAAATTGGTAGGCAAAATCGTGTACTTTCAACTCCTCTTTCAGTTTCAACCCGATTCATTTGATACTTGGCATAAATGTTACTCAGGTGTACTTGATGTGCAAGACACAAATTTCAGGTCTCTGTGACCTTGACCTTTGGCCTTAAATTTGGTCTTGAAATTGGCAGGCAAAATCTTGTACTTTCAACTCCTCCTTCAGTTTCAACCCGATTCATTTGATACTTCGCATAGATGTTACTCAGGTGTAGTAGATGTGCAAGACACAAATTTCAGGTCTCTGTGACCTTGACCTTGACCTTTGGCCTTGAAATTGGTCTTGAAATTGGTAGGCAAAATCTTGTACTTTCAACTTCTTTCAGTTTCAACCCGATTCATTTGATACTTGGCATAAATGTTACTTTGGTGTACTAGATGTGCAAGACACACATTTCAGGTTTCTGTGACCTTGACCTTTGGCCTTAAATTTGGTCTTGAAATTGGCAGGCAAAATCTTGTACTTTCAACTCCTTCAGTTTCAACCCGATTCATTTGATACTTTGCATAGATGTTACTCAGGTGTAGTAGATGTGCAAGACACAATTTTCAGGTCTCCTTGACCTTGACCTTTGGCCTTGAAATTGGTCTTGAGATTGGTAGGCAAAATCTTGTACTTTCAACTCCTCTTTCAGTTTCAACCCGATACATTTTATACTTGGCATAAATGTTACTCAGGTGTACTAGATGTGCAAGACACAAATTTCAGGTCTCTGTGACCTTGACCTTTGGCCTTAAATTTGGTCTTGAAATTGGCAGGCAAAATCTTGTACTTTCAACTCCTTCAGTTTCAACCCGATTCATTTGATACTTTGCATAGATGTTACTCAGGTGTAGTAGATGTGCAAGACACAATTTTCAGGTCTCTGTGACCTTGACCTTTGTCATTGAAATTGGCAGGCAAAATCTTGTACTTTCAACTCCTCCTTCACTTTCAACCTGATTCACTTGATACTTTGCATAAATGTTACTCAGGAGTGGTAGATGTGCAAGACACACATTTAAAATCTCTGTGACCTTGACCTTTGGCCTTGATATTGGTCTTGAAATTAGCAGGCAAAATCTTGTACGGCGAACTCCTTCACTTTCAACCTGATTTACTTGATACTTGCCATAAATTTTCCAAGTTTTTATGATGGTGGCAGCACCCTGCCATTGTCAAACCTCATTGAAAACGTCTGCAGAGTGTGACAGAGTGCTGCATAGTGGGGGTATTTATCACCTTTAGTGATAGCCGTTCTAGTTTAAACTGCAGCTAATAATTTTTAAGTAGAGATCTTTATAACAGGGGAAGGGTTTAATTGTTGAATTTAGTTTCTGATTATGGTAATCCGAGGTATAAATCTATAACTGTATTTGATTGCACTGAAACACATTGCTCATAATACTCAAATGAAGTGAAATATAATTGTTCAGATATCACTATGTAAATTAACAACTTTTGTCATCAATACAAGATCATGCCTTAACATGAAAATGCATCATATGGTTAAACTCTTCTTCTGCTATTATCGTATGTTGGTGCTTTTTGAAAAGTGTGAAGATCAAGATCAGACAGGTCCTAAAGGAACTGTCTGATCTGAGTCTGCACTGTTCCCTTATAGATTATCAATTTATGTCTGACATGAGTTTGCACTCTTCCATGTGGAGAAATTTCAGTATTTTATTAGCTATGTTATCAGTTCAGATGGTAAAAGTTTGTAGTGAGCAGAGTTTTATATATAAATATTCAGCCGGAGAAGGGTTAACAGTAATTAGAAAAATTGGTGACAATTGAAGAAAAGAAAAATTAAAAAAAGGTGGAAAAGGGGGGGGGGATTTCTTTCAACATTGAGTAACTCTTGAGGATTATTGGGTTCCATTGTGGATCCCATTAGTTACCAAAACATGAACCAGTCTACTTGGAATTCTGGGTAGTTTAATAAATACTGTGTTTTGAAAACAAACTTCATGACAATTGTAGAACTGGCAAAATGTTAGAATCTTATGTTAATACATTAAAACATTTATAGTAATACTGTTTGAAAACAATACATACTATCACATTTAGTCACATGCTTTTGATCACCTTGTTTTCACCATATATGTTTGTCAGATAACTTGTCTGATTACTGGTTGACCTCTAATAGCTTACCTGCTTGAAGTCCTTCCCTGTTGTGTTGTTTGAACAATGCTAGAAGACTGTTCAGCCCAGAATGTCCTCTCTACTGACACCTGTGTCTCGTGACAATTTATGTACTTGTAATCTGTACAGCCCAAAACATCCTTTCTACTGACGCCTGTGTATCGTCATAGTTTATGTACTTGTAATATGTACAGCCCAAAACATCCTCTCTACTGACGCCTGTGTCTCGTCATAATTTATGTACTTGTAATCTGTACAGCCCAGAATGTCCTATCTACTGACGCCTGTGTCTCGTCATAATTTATGTACTTGTAATCTGTACAGCCCAAAACATCCTCTCTACTGACGCCTGTGTATCATCATAATTTATGTACTTGTAATCTGTACAGCCCAATACATCCTCTCTACTGACGCCTGTGTATCGTCATAGTTTATGTACTTGTAATCTGTACAGCCCAGAATGTCCTATCTACTGACGCCTGTGTCTCGTCATAATTTATGTACTTGTAATCTGTACAGCCCAATACATCCTCTCTACTGACGCCTGTGTATCGTCATAATTTATGTACTTGTAATCTGTACAGCCCAAAACATCCTCTCTACTGACACCTGTGTCTCGTGACAATTTATGTACTTGTAATCTGTACAGCCCAATACATCCTCTCTACTGACGCCTGTGTCTCGTCATAATTTATGTACTTGTAATCTGTACAGCCCAGAATGTCCTATCTACTGACGCCTGTGTATCGTCATATTTATGTACTTGTAATCTGTACAGCCCAATACATCCTCTCTACTGACGCCTGTGTCTCGTCATAGTTTATGTACTTGTAATCTGTACAGCCCAAAACATCCTCTCTACTGACACCTGTGTCTCGTGACAATTTATGTGCTTGTAATCTGTACAGCCCAAAACATCCTCTCTACTGACACCTGTGTCTCGTGACAATTTATGTGCTTGTAATCTGTACAGCCCAAAACATCCTCTCTACTGACACCTGTGTCTCGTCATAATTTATGTACATGTAATCTGTACAGCCCAAAACATCCTCTCTACTGACACCTGTGTCTCGTCATAATTTATGTGCTTGTAATCTGTACAGCCCAAAACATCCTTTCTACTGACGCCTGTGTATCGTCATAATTTATGTACTTGTAATCTGTACAGCCCAAAACATCCTCTCTACTGACGCCTGTGTCTCGTCATAATTTATGTGCTTGTAATCTGTACAACCCAAAACATCCTCTCTACTGACGCCTGTGTATCGTCATAATTTATGTGCTTGTAATCTGTACAGCCCAAAACATCCTCTCTACTGACGCCTGTGTATCGTCATAATTTATGTACTTGTAATCTGTACAGCCCAATACATCCTCTCTACTGACGCCTGTGTCTCGTCATAATTTATGTGCTTGTAATCTGTACAGCCCAAAACATCCTCTCTACTGACGCCTGTGTCTCGTCATAATTTATGTGCTTGTAATCTGTACAGCCCAAAACA
Organism: Gari tellinella; assembly: GCA_922989275.2. Taxonomy (NCBI): domain Eukaryota; kingdom Metazoa; phylum Mollusca; class Bivalvia; order Cardiida; family Psammobiidae; genus Gari; species Gari tellinella. The sequence continues at coordinate 91,154,506 of OV277860.1, forward strand.
TCCTCTCTACTGACGCCTGTGTCTCGTCATAATTTATGTACTTGTAATATGTACAGCCCAAAACATCCTCTCTACTGACGCCTGTGTCTCGTCATAATTTATGTACTTGTAATCTGTACAGCCCAATACATCCTCTCTACTGACGCCTGTGTCTCGTCATAATTTATGTACTTGTAATCTGTACAGCCAAATACATCCTCTCTACTGACGCCTGTGTCTCGTCATAATTTATGTACTTGTAATCTGTACAGCCCAGAATGTCCTATCTACTGACGCCTGTGTCTCGTCATAATTTATGTACTTGTAATCTGTACAGCCCAGAATGTCCTATCTACTGACGCCTGTGTCTCGTCATAATTTATGTACTTGTAATCTGTACAGCCCAGAATGTCCTATCTACTGACGCCTGTGTCTCGTCATAATTTATGTACTTGTAATCTGTACAGCCCAGAATGTCCTATCTACTGACGCCTGTTTATCGTCATAGTTTATGTACTTGTAATCTGTACAGCCCAAAACATCCTCTCTACTGACGCCTGTGTATCGTCATAGTTTATGTACTTGTAATCTGTACAGCCCAAAACATCCTCTCTACTGACGCCTGTGTCTCGTCATAATTTATGTACTTGTAATCTGTACAGCCCAGAATGTCCTCTCTACTGACGCCTGTGTCTCGTCATAATTTATGTACTTGTAATATGTACAGCCCAAAACATCCTCTCTACTGACGCCTGTGTCTCGTCATAATTTATGTACTTGTAATCTGTACAGCCCAGAATGTCCTATCTACTGACGCCTGTGTCTCGTCATAATTTATGTACTTGTAATCTGTACAGCCCAAAACATCCTTTCTACTGACACCTGTGTATCGTCATAGTTTATGTACTTGTAATCTGTACAGCCCAAAACATCCTTTCTACTGACGCCTGTGTATCGTCATAGTTTATGTACTTGTAATCTGTACAGCCCAAAACATCCTTTCTACTGACGCCTGTGTCTCATCATAATTTATGTACTTGTAATCTGTACAGCCCAAAACATCCTTTCTACTGACGCCTGTGTATCGTCATAATTTATGTACTTGTAATCTGTACAGCCCAAAACATCCTCTCTACTGACGCCTGTGTCTCGTCATAATTTATGTGCTTGTAATCTGTACAGCCCAAAACATCCTCTCTACTGACGCCTGTGTCTCGTCATAATTTATGTACTTGTAATCTGTACAGCCCAAAACATCCTCTCTACTGACGCCTGTGTCTCGTGACAATTTATGTACTTGTAATCTGTACAGCCCAAAACATACTCTCTACTGACGCCTGTGTCTCGTCATAATGTATGTACTTGTAATCTGTACAGCCCAAAACATCCTCTCTACTGACGCCTGTGTCTCGTCATAATTTATGTACTTGTAATCTGTACAGCTACAAAAATCCTCTTCACTGATGCCTGTGTCTCGTCATAGTTTATGTACTTGTAATCTGTACAGCATCCTCTCTACTGATGCCTGTGACTTGTCATAATTTATGTACTTGTAATCTGTACAGCAATCTCTCTACTGACGCCTGTGTCTCGGAATAATTTGTAATGAAGGAGAGAAAGTGAGTCTGAGCTGTTGCTTTTCAGTTGGTGTTGATGGCTTTGTCAAACATTTAGCTCTGATACTAATTTACTATTTAGCTATAGCGCCCTCTTTATTGACTTGTTTGTCTTGTCAGAATTTATATACATGTACTAATCTGTACAACCCAGAATCCCTCCCTGTTGACACCTGTGTCTGGACTAAAATATACTTCTTAAATACAAAGTTATTTTAGTACAAAAGAAGTATATCACACTTTTCCATTTGATTTCTTTTTTTAAACAATATATGTATCAAACTTAGGGTATGGTGTTGGAAATCACTTATATAAATAACTAGATGTTATGTGCCATATATCCTTTAAAAGGTCAGTAGTTGAAGCCATCACATGGATATGTTTGGCCAGCCATTGGAGGTGTATTGATAAGGAGAATAGAATAAGCTTCATTTAAGATAGGTATGGGTACACAATAAAGCAATACATGTCATACATAAATAAATTGTATGGTAATAACTTCCCCCTTCCCCCTCCTCCACACCCCACTTAACCCCCCCCCCCCCCCCCCACACACACACACTTAGTCTATCTCCCACCCCAAACATTATTATGAACACTCACACAGGTCTCATTGAATGTGTTAAAGACAAATGTCATTGTTTTAATGGTAACTTTAACGCAGAATGAGAGTAAAGCAGAAAGTTTCTTCATGAGTTTTCTGTTTTACTTTCATCTTGCAGTCATCTGCCATATACACTAAAATAATTAAGCCTTCCTTTGAGAGGTACTAGTAGCATTGTTCTGCTGTATATAGGTTTATCAGGTAAACTTGGTAAACAACAAGGTACATGTAGCTAACAGTACTGACCATGAGCATAGCAACTCTCTCATCGGGATTTATACTACTATTTGTTAATGCCAGTTAACTTGTTTTCAACATTTAAATGATTGAGGGGACGAAAAAAGACTTACGCATTTGATGTATTAACCCTCCACCCAGTGTAAGCCCATTTTGACACCTCTGCTGCGATATTTGTTTTGTAGAAATGTCTTTGGATGCTTTGACCATAACTTGTAATGTATGGAGATCTAGGGAATTGTCCTGCATCCTGACAGGTGGCTACTTAAAGCAGGCTGAAAGTAAAGCAGAAAGCTTATTGCTTTACTTTCAGTATGCTTTAATCACCCACCTGTCTTGAACACTTAAAACAAGCTGGGGGGAGGTTAATGTTTGGTTCGTGACTTTATATGTTCTATCAGTCTCTGAGGTTATTAGAGTTTTATTGGCCTCCAATTATACTAATGTGAATTGGTTATTAATACAATTTATACAATTTCAATTCTACGCTTCATAACAGGAAAACCAAAGTTCAGAAAAGCAGGAAACAGTAAGACCACGATTCTTGTTGTAATTTGCTTGATGTATTTTCTTCATTGGTAGAATGCACATACAATCATTGTTTAATGTTGTGGCATTTTTTTCTGGCTTCATAGAGTAGCTAGATCCCCATAAATGCAGCAATATATTTTTGGTAGATTTTAATTGTCAATACCGTATTTGTTTCATGTTACAATAACAATATTAGGCCATCCCTAGGTAATGTTTTAGTTGAATGATCTGTTATATGATAGTGACATTATTCCATTCCTCAGAGCTCAAGATAAAGGTAGTTTTTCAAAAAAAAATAAAAAAATTCTGCATTAAACCCTATGGTGTTACTATAAGTTTATTAGAATCGTCTCTTTGAGACGATTCTAATGAGTAGTAATACCATAGGATTTGGTGCTGAAATAAATGAACAGATGTTTGATTTGTTCAGTTTACTACCTCTTATCTGGAGCCCTGATTGCCACTTTATCTTCTCCTCCTCCAGTCTCCAAGAGCCATGTCCCATGTATGCTCAAATATACTGGTTTATGTTGAGAACTCAAGCTTTGGAGCATTATTTGTTGTCAGTACAATAAAAACCTGTTTTTACAAGCATTCAAATAAAGCTCGTGTTTTAAGTTATTGTATGCAATACGCTAATGCTTTGGATGGAAACCTGTACATATTGATTGTGCTGTTGAACAAAATTTTTATGTAGGTAGGAAGTGTGATACAAATTTAGGGTGGACCATCTATCCATCTGAAGTTCATTAAGAAACTATATCATGTGATAAACCATCTCATGTGATATAACCATCACATAATTATAGCTATGTTGTGTGAATATTAATCATCATATGATTTTAAAAGCTAGTATTCTTCAAAGATGTGATAAATTTTCCTTAACTTATAATATTATAAGATAAACACTGCATGGGATACAACCATTTCATGTGATACAACCATCTAATGTGATATAGCTTTCTTATACTACACAATCATCTCATTTAATGCAGCTGTCAAATACGATAAAAGTGCTCAGTAAAAAAAAAAAAGTGATGAAATTAAATATTCCAAATACAGTCGAACTTCGTTATCTCGAAGTCCAGGGGACTGAAATAAATATATCGAGATAACCGAGTTTCGAGATGCGAGTTGTTGAGAGAGATCGATAATCAGACAGTGTCAATTATCACCATCTGTGGACTTGTCATCGCGCAGCGTGTCATCCCACTGCGTTGATTGACAGGTGTGATGCACTAACAACAAACAATGAGTGAACTCGCGCATGTGCAGTTTCGCTCATTATTTTGCAATAATTAGAAAACTAACCTGATTGACTTTGACTTTTAACTAAGTTACTATCAAAGTCGACTAATCCATATTAATAGCAATGGAGAGATAACCACAGACGTTAAAATCACAGTCCTTCGCATTTTGATACATCAACAGACGCTTACAATCATAACTGCGATTCGTACCAGATAATAACGTACGCGAACAATGTCGGCCAAACAATTAATGAAATTAAACTTGTAGACTGTAAATTAACTTCATTGTTCTTTCGCTTTCATTTACATTTACTTGTTTCTTGACATTAAAACCGAGAAAATCCCATTTTATCTGCGTTATTATCGCGATATAGGTATTAAGTGTGATTTTCACGAGTAACTGAATCTTACTGATACACGCACAATTCAAGCAAAATGGCGGCCGTCAAAACCGAAAGTACGCTATAATACACATGAAAACGCTGATGCTTAATATGACAGTGCATATAAAGGTGTTTGATAAAACTGATTCTTACATTGCCTGTAATTAAGAGTGAGACACAGTCACATTAACGCCGGTGTTTATTTCATCTCCCGACCCTGTGTTTGCAAGGTGTGATTATTAAGGTAATTCAGAATGGCCATATTGAATTCTGGCTATTGTAGTCAACTTTGAGGTAAAATGCTACTCATGCTTTACAGAGATGAGTCTCAATCAAAACACACAGTCCAATTCAAAGCATATGTATATGTTCTAACACTGACCGAACTATGCCGACAAAAGCTGCCTCGATAATTATTTACAAACATTAAAACAAAGGGATTTTTTTTAGCAAATGCACCGCACTGAATAGCAAACAATTCAACAGAAAAACTATGACAAATTGCAACCCGGTACTTCATTGAGATGACAGGGATGTTATTTTCAAGCATTTCTTTCTGAATAGGTGTTTTGAATATTTTTACCACGTGTAGTCCAACAAATCCACCGCCATTTTGAAGCCAAAACACGACATGTATAGTGAAATGTGGTACGAGTATTTTAGATATAAAGCTCTGTTCCTACGTTGATCATACACTTTTACTTGCTTTTCTACAAGGCGAGAAATGAGACTACAGCATGCACTTTTCTGATCCCCAGATCAATATTGTTTTTGATTAGATTCTCTCTCCTGAAAACCTGTTCGCTTTTGTTTACATACAGGCTAAAAGATGACGCCGAGTCACTCGTTATGGAAGAAATATTATTGCGCTCCAAAACTACTTTCGCGAAAAGATCGTATTAATTTTCACAAACATGAACGTTATTGTTTTAGATACAATTTTTCTAATTCAGATTCAACCGTTTTTAAAGACGAAGTCGCAATTTATAGCATTTTAGATAATTCTGTCGTGATTTTTTCTTCATAGGCGAATAACGCATTTAAAGTACAAACGACAATACTGACACCGGCTTTGCACAAAAAGTACACATTCATACCCTATTGATTATAACATATATGCGAATTAAACAATTAATTTCCAAGCATAAAATCAGAAACGTATGCTAACATTTGCATAATCGCACTATGATCTGTCTCAAAACAAATAATATAATACAGGTAAGATCTAATTATATTGGCGTCAGTTAACGATTTTCGTTCGATAAGGGCGAACTCTCATTGTTGTTAACAAATGGGTTACCTTCGGAAATCTTGAAAATCTCGTGCAAATTGTGTGCAACCACCAGGTATAAATATCTTTCTATGGTGTGGTGTTTGCGTCCGAGTTAAGAATTTTTCACAAATTTCTCTGGAATATTCATTTCCGTCCAATGGGGAATAGAAATTTTCCCCTGGGGAAAATAAAAGGGGTTATTGTCAAAGCGTTCTATGGTCAAAGCATACCGAGTCAAAACGTACCCTTTTTGGTTTAAGTGTACCACATAAAGGATACATGTATGTAGGGGGAAATGTTCAATACGGTATTAAGTGATAGTTAATTGATTTTCGCACATTTTATACCTGTAAAATGCGTTATTAGTGTATTTTACATAAACCTTGATCGTTTTCACCCATACACCTACTTATCTAGCACACGTCGTGACGATGAACAGTTATGGCATGTGCATGCATGTATCTCTTTTTGTTACATTAAAATAAATTGCACCTAGCAAAGAGTACACTCATCATTTATGTACCTGTAAACATTAGATTGGTATAATGCAAGCAGTGTAGACCCAGATCAGACAGCCTAAATGACCCCCTGACCACAGTCTGCACTGTTAGTCACTTTGCTATGTACGGATGATTTGTAAACATAAATAATTATCGTCTGCTTCAAATGGATCGTTTGTGATAAAGCTAAACACCATTCCTTTATGGGTTTTTTTTTCTAAAAAAAGAAGCTACTCATGAATGATAACCAGTTTGAACCAAGACCGGACACCGCATTACGCGTCATCCTCTTCTGGATATGTAAAAATATGTAAGTTTGATATAGGGGCCGATAGAATTTTTTTATCATATATATATGTTATCAATATCAAAACTACTTGTAGCTGCTTAATAAGATTTAACGACGGCGTGAAGTTATTAATATTCAGTTATGCTAAACAGCAAACATTTAGATCTACAACCATCAGACATCGTTAAATGAAAATCTAATTAATACTCATAGCAAGTGTTATCGAAATGGTACCCCTGCAGTTTTCATGCAAACTAAACCGGAAGTTGACCTGTTACGCTATAATTATGCCATAAACAATGAGCGTACCTAGTGTTACTGGCCCGTGTCAGAACTTGATAACTTATCAGGCTTCATACGACGAACTGCTTGAACATTCGCAAAATCTTTACAGCCATGACCGGGAAAATTCGAGCATTGTAGAAACGTCAACCAAGGTACATGTATATGTACGTATGGGTATGTCAAGTTATACGTCGAATTAGTGACACTTGTTTGTCATTGTGATAGTTTTGCGTGTTCTAGTTTTATTTATTTTTAAATTATATTATAAAATATCTATAAATATTATACTAAATAATGAAATGTAGATTTATTACTGCGAAATCTCGAAAGGTATGACTTAATTACTTAAAATATATGCCAATACATGCAAATATGATTAGTATCCACAATGGAAAAGGACAGGTATATACGAGTAGTTGTGTCATCAGCGAATAGGTGTACTTTGAATTGAAGTAGCATACCCGCGAAGATCGTTAATGTAAATGAGGAATAGTAATGGGCCGAGGACATTACCCTGGGGGACATCTGATGGAACTGGGATGGTGGAGGACAAGTAAATATTTGCAGCTACTGCCAGAGACCTGAGAGACTGGTCCTCTTATGTCATAGTGATGTAGCTTGGTCAGTATTTTTTCGTGATTGACCATATTTAACCTTGTCCGCTTACTAACTCTTATACTTTACATCCAAGTATAATTACTCTTGAACAACTATAATTTGTCAATTTTAGCCATGTCCTTTTTGTGACTCAAGCAGTTTAAAGCTGAATTGTAAAAACTTTTCGAACATGTTGATATGAATGCATAAATCTTGGCCAATTTTGAATACCGGCTTAATTGAATAAGGCATACTCATTTACAAAAAAGAACAAAACCATTTTAGCCCTGTTTTCTCTGTTACTGAAATAATTTTCAATGGGATTTAGCCAGGTTTTTCGGACAGTGTTTGCAGTAGTTCAGTTTTTGCAATGCTGGTAAGACGGTCACGAGTGACCACAACATACCTTCTTTACCCCTGGAATGATTTTCATTTAAATGTAACTTATGGCCGTGTTGATACTATGTGTTGAACTTGAGCAGTTCTGTCATTGTGTCTTACTCCTCCTTTTGTGGGATCCTTTCTGACTTAGTCAGTGTTCTAGTTGCATTTGGAATCCACAATGGTTTGTACAGGCACTAGCATGCTGCTGTTATGTAGCATTCATTTGATATTTTACTTTGACAATGTTAGACCACCATACCTTTCAAAGGACTTATTTCAATTACATGTGTTAGCCAATATGGAGAATTGAAATGCTTGGTGACAATGGATATAATGTCAGACTATATAGTGTTCAAATAGACATTCTAAAGAGAAAATAAGGATCCCTTGCACCTCGGGAACAGTTTGAAAATTACGATGTCATAGATAGTTTTGGAATTAGTTAGCCGCAGATGTTGGTGGAATTGCCCAAAATTTGGTAAATTTGGAGGTAATTTCTTTTCACTATAAAAACGTTTTTATTTTTTTCTATTAATGCAAATGAAAAGAGGGATATAATTTTCAGTTGTATAGAGTGGCATTTTTAAGGTTTGAGTAATATCTTTACTGTTTTCACCATAAATGCACCGCCACTACTTGTTTTGGTGGCCATCTTGATTCGCCATTCTGAATTACCTTAACTGCAGTTACTCGCAAACACATGAAAACCTGTGAAATCGATAATCCAAAGAATTTTCTTTCAAGATTTCAATAATTTTTCTCGGCGATATCGAGACATGAATTGTAAAAATAGAGAACTTCGAGTTCGAGGGACCACACATTTGACTTCGACATAAGAAAAAATCGAGCTGAAATATCGAGATAAACGTGATATTTCTATATAGATAAAGAAGGGAATAATTCGGGACCAGAAATTTATATCGAGATATCCGAGATTTCGAAATAAGCGAGTTCGAGATAACGAAGTTCGACTGTATATGACACAACAGTAATGTCTCATGTGAACCAACTACTATGTCATATTATGGTAATACTACATGCCATTTGGGTATTCCATGTGGTCCAACCACCATTATATGATACAGGTTTAAGTCATATAATGAGTCATCTAGAAAGCTGCTCTGATATATTTACTTGTATGGCCTGAGTTACAAATTAACCCATTACCTCATAGCCTGTTTCCAGTTTTGAAGACATTTGGCCACTTAAAGCAGGTTGAAAGTGAAGCAGAATGCGCTTTAAGGCGCATTCTGCTTCACTTTCAGCCAGCTTTAAGCTACCATCTGCTATTTTAAACAAAATATTTCTGATGGCACATATTGATGACTGTATAAATTGGAAACTATTTTCTTCAGCGGGTGAAAGAATTAAGACATAAAAAGGCCTATTTATGGGGTAATGGGTTAAGTTCCTGGAAACCCAAGTTTTGTATGAAACTATTGTGCATGCTCAGTTGGAACTGATTTGTTTGTATCATATCACTACCCGGTATATCACTATCACTGCTGACCTGCTTTAACATGATTATGAGCCACATTGTGAAAAAATGCACAGCTATTACATTGCCATCAGTAAACTAATATTTATATATTTTCTTAGTAATATTCTTTCGGATTAGATTCATTAACATTTTAAGATTATTATATCTTTATTCGGTTAGACTGAATTTACACCGTTTTAGGTTACAGCAAGTTAACACCGTTCTCCATAGCTATTTGTGCAAAACTCATTCAACCCTGAAACTTTTAATGGACAATTCCAATTTCAAAATAAGTCTAGTCCATTTTTGACTACTAAGGGTGGATTTTAACAATATATTTCAAAATTACAAACAGTGTAGACCCTGATCAGAGGGCTCCTTAAGGAGCCCTCTGATCAAGATCTACACTGTTTGCATGGAACAAGTATACTCCTTACAGGTACACTAGTGTTGAATGTTTTAAAGATGATTGTAATGAGGAGTCACATTATGGAGTTTTTAATAAGGCTATTAGTTTTTGAAATACTCGCCTTATCTGGGGATCTGATTTACATGCATTTTCATATTTATTCTTGTATATACATAGATGTCATAGATGTTTTATTTTTAAGTTACATACATCATTGCTTTATTTTACTACATTATTTAACCCTGTTTTGATGTTTTATCAAGGCTTGAAGCTAGAATCAACAGTTTGATAGCAAATCATATCCTATTGAGAGTTGTATGCTACAAGCATTATCTATGTAAAATGCTTTAAATAGATATCAACCTTTGTCATTGTTACAAAAAATAGACATTTTAGACATAATTAAAGTTTAAAAAATGATAAAAGAAATAAAATTGTACAGGGTCTGATATGTATCCATCCAATGGTTTTATCAGTTTTAGATAACATTCTGCTGATCTAGATGAAAGACTGGTTGGATTGTTAGATCACACTACATGTACTGTTACATAAGTATGTTCAGTGTTTTGGTTGCATGTGTTAATATTGTGTTTTTATCTTGTACAGACAAACTTGAAGTATTCGTTTTCATACAAGAAAATCAATTGACAGTATACTGTTATTATGAGTGGCAGATTAATACATTATAAAAGTAATGCAGAAAACCTCCTTGAGAAATAAGCTTTCTGTATTACTTTGATACTGCATTAATCTACCATCTGCACAAGTTTTTTAGTGTCTGCTTAACCCAGAGCCCCATAGACTATTTCTAGTTTTGAAAACAGGTGACTAATTCAGGATGGTTGAAAGTAAAGCAGAATGTGCCTTAAAACACATTTTTTGTCTCTTTCAGCCTGCTTTAAGCTACCATCTGTGAGGATATAGAAAATATTTCTATGGTATATTTTCATGACTGTATATTTCTGAACAATTTTCTTCAGTGGGGGAGAAAATTAAAGGCGTCATAAGGAATGTCTATGGTGTAAAGGATTCATAAAAGATTGACTGTATGTATGATTCAGATTTATTTGGACTCTGTTTTCAGCGATATATGTAGTGGATACACACACACATAGATGGTAAACATTTCAACAGTTTTACTCAGAAAAATAGCACATTGTTTCTGCACTATAAACATAGCTTTGTTTCCCCTTTTCTTTGTACTACTATGGGTTTCCAAAGTCCTTTGCTTGCCTGTTTTCACTCATGTTTAAAAGTTATTTGTTTTACTATATATTTTATAACACTGCTCTTTGCATGCTAACAGCGACATCATGAGTACCTTTGTAAACAGTTTAGATTCATTGTGATGAGATGCTGAGTTACTCAACATCTCATCAGGATCGAAACTGTTTGTTACCCTGACCCTGATTAGGAAAAAATTGTTATGCCACTGAGATTGAAGATTTTGGGCATATATTTTTTGGTCTGTCTGTTTGTTGTTTTGTCTGTCTGTCGGTCCAATACTTAACCTTTAGTCATACCTTTGAATAAGCATTGTGACAGACAGCAAATTGGCATGAGTACTCCACCCAAGAAGCCCATTGAGCTCAGTACAATTTAGGTTACATCATAGTCAGACAAAGGTCAAGGTCATTCAGAAGCCTTATAGGCTGAAGTTAATGTTTGCTATCAGAGGGCATAGTGCTTTACAAATACGTCTTGTTTAAAATTTTAATATTTAGACAGTAGCCCATGACATTATAGTTGAAGACAACAATATTACATAGCTTGCAAAGAGTTAATGTACAATATATGATGAACTTCCCAGGCTCAAAGCGGTTAAGCCAGACAAGATTTCTGTTTGAAATAGATTTCCTGGTTAACCCTTACCCAGCCATATAATATTGTCTGTAGTAACTTTTATATTACTGGCAAACCTTGATAAGAGTGTCAAGAAGGTTGGATCCTGATCTGATGCCAAGTTAGTTTGTATCAGATATCAGGATCCCAAAATGTTGTCAAAGCCAGTCAAATCCCATTTGGCAGGATTTGGGTTTCCAAGGAAACCATTATTTTAGCAAAATGTTATAAACTAGATCTTGTTTTATGAAAATGTAAAAATCTGAATATCATTTTTGGTCTTAAAAATGACCTGTTTGGGAGGTAGATCTACATGTTAGCAACATTTAGTTTTACAACTTGGGAGCAATTTCTGCACTTTTGCTGGATAAATGATAAGAGTTTCTAAATGGCCAGATAATGTAAATATTTTAGATACTAAAACCCTTATATCTCAGCCTAAACCCTGTGATGTGACTAGTAATTAGACTTATCTCTTTGAGACATTGCTAATGAGTAGTCACAACATAGGATGTTGTGGAGATATAATGGACAAATGTTGGAATGCTCAATTTACTCTCTCTTATCTAAAGTCCTGAGTTTCACAGTTATGGTTGAGGGTAAAGGTGTCTGGATTTAGTATGTGTGTAAAGAGTGAGGTCAGTTGCTAAGAACTTATTCCTCATTTTTTGATGACATTTATAAAAGTTTTAGATGACAGTTTGTATTCACCAATGTCTATAACTTACTGTAGGTGTGCGCTTTCACTTTTCAGTTACCCAACGTCTATCGCATGTGATTTTTGGGTAAGGTGTGACAAGCCCCGTATATCATGTGCTGTCTAGAACCAAAACTAATCTCACCTGAATTATGATCAGAACTTGAAGCAGTTTTATGTCCGTCACAAAACTAATGTCACCTAATTTTACAAGATTCATCACAATAAAGGATATAAAGAACACAATACACAATTCAAACAAATAACAACATATAATGACAACTTAACAGGCAAAGTTGTTATAATACATGTATAGGGAAGATGGCTTCTTCAAAAGAAATACGGTACATTGAAAAGTTTGGTGGTTTAATCAGTGTCTGCTTTTCCTCATGGCAGATTCATTTCTTCAATAACTCGTAGGCTGTTTCTAGTTTTGATGACAGGTGACTACTTAAAACAGGTTGAAAGTAAAGCAGAATGCACCTTAAGGCACATTCTGCTTTACTTTCAGCCTGCTTGAAGCTTACTAAAATACTTCTTATGAGCCATATTTATCTTTATAAATAACAACTATTTTCCTTAGTGGAAGAATAAATCAAAGGCGTGTTTATGGGGTAATGGGTTAACTGTACAGACATTTTGTGTTAAGCTGCCATTTAAAAGAAGATACATGGACTGATTCTGAAAGATAAATTGCAGCTTATTGCAGAACAAAAGTAATGCAAAAAGCTCAACAAAGGTAATGCAAAAAGCTCAACAAAAGTAATGCAAAAAGCTCAACAAAAGTAATGCAAAAAGCTCCTTCTAAAGCTTTCTGCATTACTTCTGGTAAAAACATTGCATTAAGTAACCTTCTATCTTCAAAGTTTACAATGCTTCTTTATTTGATAATAGCTTAACCTCTTACTCCATAGCCTGTTTCTAGTTTTGAAGATACTGGTCACGGACCACTTAAAGCAGGTTTTCAACATTCTTATTTACATTCAGTCTGCTTTAAGGTACCATTTGCTAGGATACAGAAAATATTTTTTATGGTGCATATTCATGACTGTATAAGTGGATTTTTTTTTTTTTTTGAGGAACGAAGAGAGAAGGCATAAAAAGACATGGCGTATTTATGGAGTAATGAATTAATACAAGTTACATGACTGAATATGTTTGTTGCTTTGTACTTCACTGTATACCCAGAGCTCCAGATAAGAGGGAGTAAACTGAATAATTCCAACATTTTCTCACTCATTTTAACACCAAATCCTATGGTGTTACTACTCATTAGAATCGTCTCTTTGAGACGATTCTAATGAGTAGTAACATCAAAGGGTTTAATGCAGAAATAAAGATTTTAGTTTTTGAAATACTCCCCTTATCTGGTGCTCTGTATACGGGATCACAGTGTTCTTAAGTTAACATCCATTTTACAGGGATTTCATCATCATTTGTAATTTTGACTAAAGGATGAGCATATAAATAACTGGACAATGTAGAGAAAAAATACTTTTTTTGCCCCCTCTCTGAATGAGTATGTTTTCCTCACCCCCATGGTCAAAACATTGAATCACAGTCATCTGCCATAGCATAATCAGATACAGGACAGAATCAGTCTTGTTGAGAAATAAAGATGTACAGTAGAACCTCTCTATTACGACCACTAAATTGTGTCAAATAGTAGTCGTTTAATACAGGTGACTACTTAAAGCAATGTGAAAGTGAAACAGAAAGCTCCTACAGGAGCTTTCTGTTTCACTTTCAAATTGCTTTAAGCTGTCACCTGTCTTTTATACAGACAATTAGCCTTCTTTTAAGTGGTCGTAATAGAGAGGTTCTACTGTACATGTAAATTGATGCAACAGTTACATTTGCCATGACTTTCGGCCAGCTGCATAGTGTGTTTTGTGTCAAAATAAGCACATGTATTTGCTCATTGTAATCAGAGATTGAGACATAGATAGACTAAGTACAAGACATTCACTTGAGGTAATTAATGCTTTCAGGTATTACACCCCCAACCCTTCCAAGAGTGTTGAAGACACTATTTGTTATTATCATAACTTCCACTGTACACAGGTGAATCTTTGTAAGTCAAACTTCAAATAGGACCAGCACTATAAAGTCTTGTTAGATTATAATGAAGTTTTTAGCTCTTTGCAAAGTTTGCATGCAAGTGATTAACCTTGATTATTGGATCCAGATGAGACACTGAATATATCAGTGTCTCACCTGCATTTAGACTGTGTGACACTTAGACCATTGTTGAAAATTATAGAAAACTTTACTTTTAGAAAAGTCACAAGTAGTCTTGCAGTTGACATATTTTGCAGACAACAGTAATAACTTGTTTAGACAAAATTGGATTCCGGGAATAAATTTGAATTTGATGTTTGGTTTAGAGAGATTCAACTGTACAGTCAAACCTATGTTCAGTTAGCATTCAGTGAAGATGCATGTTGATCTCTATATTAACACTTTTCTCCATAGATATTCTGTTGATTGTTTTGAAGACATGTGACTTCTTAAAGCATGTTGAAAGTAAAGGAGAATGCTTTAAGCTACCAGCTAGAAAATATATTTTATGATACATACAGGTATTCATGACTGTATAAAATGGAACTATTTTAGTTAGTGGAAGAATAAATTAAATGCATGAAAATGCTTATCTATGGAGAAATGGGTTAACTCTAACGTTGCCTTACCCAGAGTACAATGGTTATTTGAAAATTCAGATGCTGCGTTACACTGCAATTGATCAGGATTCAAACGGGTTGCCACTCATTATGATACTACTTTATTCATTTTAACCCTTAGCCGCCAAATAAATTGTTGTCTGCTAGATTTCTCGTCTGCTTCAGGGGCGTAGCTAGACCAATTAGGAAGTGTACGCACTGTTGTACTAGGGGGGTCCGGGGGCATGCTCCCCCGGAAAAAATTCATTTCTAGATGGTCTCTGGTGCGTTCTGGGGGCATTTCCCGCTTTCAAAACAGGTGATAAAGTACATAAATCTATGCAAAAAATTGAATAAAAAAATAAACAACATTGACGTCACGGCAAAATCATGGATGTTAATTTCAAACCGACAATGAGTAACATTCAGATCTGCAACAGAACCATTTACATTTACGTTCCGTTTTGATAAAATGATAAAGCAGGTCTGTAGGAAGCAAACTGTGATTGAGGGGGTACACGTCGACGTCAGGCGCAAATCTACTGATTCATTTTTTTGAACGCACTCTTACTTGGAATGTGGCATGCTCCTCCAGGGAAAATATTCCTAGATGGGTTTTGGTGGTTTTCTGGGGGCATTCTGAGCAATCAAAAACGTTTAAACGGAAAAATACAATCTGGCAACAGCATTTTAATCTATATTTAAATTCGACTCCAAATTACGTAAAATTGTATATATATATTTGCGTGTGTCCCGGCCATTTATCTCTAATTCTTACCCCGTCTGATTGGTTTAAAACCCTTACTCTAGAGGGGTCCGGGGGCATGCTCCCCTGGGAATTTTTTAATCCTAGATGGTCTCTGGTGCGTTCTGAGGGCGTTTCCTGCATTCAAAGACAATGTAAAAATTTGACTCAAAATAACAAATTATTGATTCTAGGATAACGATTTTTTTCTGACAGCTTTTCTTCCAGTCTTTGATCTCTACCCCCTACGATTTTTTTTGCATTTTTGGACTTTTCGATTTTTCTATTTTTGAGGACAATGTGTACGCAGTTGCGTTTTTTGCGTACAGGTAGCTACGCGCCTGTGCTTCAAGTTTCAAAGTGCTTCAAAGTTGCTCAAAATTGCTGAAAATGTTGTCCGAGTGTCAAACAGCTTGGATCCGGATGAGACGCCGAGTTACTCGGCGTCTCATCCGGATCCAAGCTGTTTGCATATGGAGCTATAGTCGTGAGTGGCATGCTAAGGGTTAAGTTTGATAAATAAAAACAGGCAACCATTGTTTAAAGCAGATGGTGTCATGGCAGTGAAGGGGGTTAAAGACAGATGGATGCTTAAAGCATTACACTGCTTGGCACATACTTCCATTGAACATTAAGCTACCACCTGTCTTAAAGAACACTCATGCATCTTCTGAATTACTCTAAATACTGGTTTGAGTGGATTAACCCTTATCCTGCGGTGATGTCGTCTGCTTTGAAATTGTCGTCTGCAAAATTTGTTAATTTTAGATTTATACATTTTTTAAGTAAATTAACCCAAAGACGAGTGTCAAACAGTTTGGATCCAGATCAGACGCCGCGTTACGCGGCGTCTGATCTGGATCTAAACTGTTTGCAAAAATCAATAGAGTCGCGACCAGCAGGAAAAGGGTTAATATAAAGTCACCATTTTCCAATGAAATGCTGCAGCTTGATTTGTATACAGATTTGACCTTCACCTTGCATTACATGTACTTTGTGGTTTGCTTTAGGTTGGCACATATTGTTCGATTAATAGTGTATTAGATACTTACAGGTTATAGTACAGTGATTCTGTCTACATTATACTGGTAGATTGTTTTTGTATCTATGGGGCAAGGACATTAGTGGTGTAATGTTTCATATTTGTTTTATAAATTTAATTTTACCACTTTCAATACCTAAGACCTGTATTGACATTGGAAATAGGTTGAGTCCAGAACAGACTCTACTAGACATGGAATCTGACCAGGACCCAAAGTAATACTGTAGTCAGCATGATACTTTTTCTTTAAATGTAAACTGAACCAAGTTCAGAATTTGACAATTACTCAGTAACTTTGAAAGGTTTTTGGACTCATTTGTCTTTTGTTTTTTAGGCTTCCTCATTGAATTGATGCATAGCAGATTTGACTACGATAGCTGGATTTAATGATTACGGTTTGAAATTCTAGAAAGAGAATCATCATGGTCATATTGAATGGCTAACTATCTAGCCCTTTTACAATAAATCTGGTAGTTCTAAGTTTATAATAAAATACAAAGTGCACAATTTCAGTTTAAGAGATTTAAAAGACAAAATTTGATATGAATCAGAGTCAGGAAAAATGTTTCATTTTACTACAATCCAAGCTCAATATGTTGCACTTACTTCAGTTAAACATCCCTATGTCAAAGTTAGAAACATGACTAAGCCCTGTTTTGACTTTGAAATATGGGTGTGTTCAACTTAATAATTTGAAATTATGAAATTCAACTGTATGTATACAGGTTAGTTTGACTTCATCGAGTTTGAGAAATTGAAGTTCAACTGAATTAGGAAAGATACACATGTACATATAGTCAAACTTGTGTTAAGCTGTCAATAAAAAGATCAAAAGGCAGTGTTTTGACAAAGGCAGCTTCATGCAGAATAAAAGTAATTCAGAAAGCTTAAGGAGTTCTCTGCATTAACTATAATTCAGCAGTCAGCATCCCGTTGTCTTAAGAGATCTCCATATGCTTTTACTGACAAGAGGCTTAACACAATTTTGATTCTATCACACAAATAAAAGTCATATCTCAAATTGGATTGTTTTCTTCCTTATTTCAGATGGGTGGTTTCAAGGGTCATACTCCTATCAGCCAGCGACGGGTCATCGAGTCTGCAACACACAAAGCCCGGATGAGAATAACATCAGCTGTCCTGAAGAAAAACATGCATCACCGCAACCAGTGACCAGCTAGCAAGTTCTGCTGTAGGAGTTGGGAACCAGGCAGTGTCTAGCAAGTTACTAGAGTAGGGAACCAGTAATCATGAACCCATGTGATCAGATAGGCTTTTGAGTTGGCAACAAATAACCAAAATGTGTTGAAGAACTGGGAATCAGTAATCAGAAGATCAGCCATGCTTCAAGTGTTAACCCATTACCCCATAGCATGTTTCTCGTTTTGAAAACAGGTGTCCACTTAAAGCAGGTTGAAAGTAAAGCAGAATGCACCTTTTAAGGTGCATCTGCTTTAAGCTACCATCTGCTAGAATACAGAAAATATTTCTTTTAGAACATATCTGTAACTGTATAAAGTGGAACTATTTTCTTCAGTGGAGGAAAAAAATTAAAGGCGTAAAAAGGCATATTTATGGGGTAATGGGTTAAGAACCAGTAACCTACTGTGATGCTGATGTTGGGAACCATTGACTAAATGTGCTTCAAATGTTAGTAACCAGTATTCAGTTGTAGACTTGTCACAGTGCTGCTGATGCAGGAAACCAGTGGCCGTTGTGGTTCAGTAAAAGAGATCAAATAAACACAAAATTTATTACATAAGTGTCTTTCATCATACATGGCTCAAAGACTATTGTGAATTGCATGCTTGCTTTATAAGCTAGTTAGAGACAGCTTGTTTACTATAAGATTATGTTTTTGTCACTTGTGATATACTTTGTTCAATTATTGAGTAACAAAACTATTAATGCAATAACATAGTAGACTAGCTGAATTAATCAAATAATTTGGAGCATATGCTTACTGTTGTATTTCCAAAATTTGTTTTAGCATTTTACCTTTTTGTGACCTAGGCTGAAGCAAAATTAGTTGGTTTCATGTCATGGTAAGCAAAATGGAAATGACTCTTGAAATTTGAGTAGATGAAATGGGAAGTTACCTATTAGTTATATAATCTGCAGCTGTCTTTCTAAGACTGCCAGCCTTGTAGTCCACTCGTCATAGATGCATGGGACTCTCTAAAGACAGAAGACTGCTTAGTGCAAGGCACAAATACAGGCAATCTTGTATTAATTGCCCACTGATTAAACCAATTACTCCATAGATATGCATTTTGAATTGTTGAGGGATTTACTTTATTCTTCCACTAATGAAAATAGATCCAATTATTTATTAAGTCATGAATTTGTATCATAAGAAAAAATAAATATTTCGTATAATTGAGCATATGGTAGCTTAAAGCAGGCTGAAAATAAAGCAGAATGTGCATCAAGGCACATTTTGCTTTACTTTCAAGTGGTCACTGTACTTAGGTTGTGCTATTTTTGACTGTACTGTTTCCATTCTATTACAACTATTTCATATAAACACCTACCTCAGTGTCCAGAACTAACAAAACATCACTAATAATGTTAATGTTTGTTAACATATTCAGCTATAGTGGGGAATATACTTTTACAAACTGAAGAGTACACTTGTCCTATGTAAACATTGTAGACCCTGATCAGAGGGCTCGTGTATGAGCCCTCTGATCAGGGTCTGCACTGTTTGTCATTTTGAAATTTATTTGTAAAAACAACCCTAAAAAGTCCAAAATGGACTAGACTTAATTAGAAACTGGAGTTTTACATAAATTTGAAGTTTCAGGGTTGAATATGATGAGCCTTTCATGACTTTTTGTTAGCAACAGTTGTTCATGTTAAACAAGTTGTCTGCTGTTAAAAATACTGTTTTCTATTTATCTGATATACATTGTATTCCCTATTGCAGTGGAAATACAATCTAATTGGGAAACATGTTAAATCAGGAAGAGATGCTGAACTCTTTCCATGCTAGTGGCGGATATGGCCACAATGATCATCTTTGCAAACAGTTTGGATTCTGATGAGCTGCCATGCAACGCCATGTTTCATCAGGATTCAAACTGTTTGACAATGCCATCCTCTTTTAAAAAAAATAGTTTAAAATTTATTTCTAAAAAAGTAGCAGATAACAAAAAATTACCCAGCATGCAAAGAGTTCAACATCTCATTCTGATCTAGGTAACTATCAAGCTACTGCAAAACATAATTATACACACAATGTACAAGAAAGAGATGGGTAAAGGCTGTACAGTAAAACCTCTCTATAAAGAACACTCAAACGAAGTTTAATCGTTTGAATAAAAACAGGCGACAGCTTAAAGCAAGGTGACAGTAAAACAGAAAGCTCCTGAAGGACCTTTCTGGTTTACTGTCATCTTGCTTTAAGCAGTCACCTGTCTTAAACTCCTAATACTTTTCATAATCTAATGGCCGTAATAGAGAGGTTTTACTGTACATTTCATTTACCGGTATTGTATCTAATGGATCAACCATTTATGTCAACTCTTTGGACCTCATTGTTAACACATGGAACCCTAGTAGGGAGTATACTTGTCTTTTACAAATTGTGTACCCTTAAAGAGTACACTAGTCCTATACAAACAGTGTAGACCCTGATCAGAGGGTTCCTAAAAGGAACCCTTTGATCAGGGTCTGCACTGTTTGTCATGTTGCAAAAGATGATTTGGTAGTCTTTCGTCAAGATGGCAGCTTAATACAGGACAAAAGTAGTACAGAAAGCTGACATAAAAGCGTCTGCATTATTTTTTGACCTGAAGTAGGTAATAATCTGTCTCAAAATATTGCCATGTTTCTATACATTGTATTTAATCATGTGACCTCTGTAGTAGATTATGCTGCAAAACCATTGCCATACGCAATGAAGATAAAAATAGTCCAAACAGGGAATTAACATTATATAAAATTATTGATTTGCTCTGATCTACAAAACACCCCAAATACTTTGACTTCTACAGTCTTTTTTTTTCAAAGATAATCATGTCTAAATACACGTCACAACCATAAAATATGATGAGAGCTACCCGGTATTCACTAAGTTCACTGACGTAAAGTCAATTATTTCTTTTTCAGTTGAATTTCAACAATACCATTTTGGTTAAGTCAAACATACCCAAATTTCAAAGTTAAGATATGGCTCTTATGCAATTGAAAACATATGGGTAAGTTTGACTTAACCCTCTACAACATAACCTGTTTCTAGACAGGTGACTACTTAAAGCAGGTTGAAAGTAAAGCAAAAATTCACCTTAAGCTACCATTTGCTAGAATATATAAAATATTTTTTATGACACATATTCATGACTGTATGAAATAAAAATATTACCTGTCTTCAAAACTAGAAACATGGAATGAGGTAATGGGTTAAGGACCTGTATTTATAGTTATAAAAAGCTTGTAATATTGTTATAAAGTTCTGCCAATCAAACTAAAAGACTTATGCTCCCCTTACGATAGTTGAAGGGAATTAATTGTTTGCCCTTTCTGTCCACATAGCTAACCATATGACAGCTCAATACTGTACAAAACAAATACCTGCTATGTTTGAGAATGTTGCAATAAACAATATAGGCAATATTTCATACAATAAGTTAGAGAATAGCTTTTTTCACAGATTATATCTTTGATCCATTTACTTAATATTTCTACTTCAACCTTGTCCTCGCAATCTTCTCATAGAATGTTTGTCATTTTCGATTCACTGTCATATGTCATGTTCGATTATAACCATCATTATCAAGTTACATGTACCTCACTCAACATGAAATCCTTTCTACTGAACAAATATTTTGCTTTAAAAGCCGCCAGAAATAAAAATCTCAAAATGTCACCCTTTGGCAGAAAACGGTAAAACTTGTCTAAAGTGGTTACTCTTTAAAGACAGGTTACTGCTTAATATAGAATAAAAGTAAAGTAGATAGCTCGGAAAGGAGCTTTCTGCTTTACTTTTGTGCTTGCTGTTTTAAGCTGTCATCTTAATTCACCTTCTTTCCAGTGGCTGAAATTTCCTGAAGGCATTTAGTACAACCAATATGGTGTTGTCTGCTTATCTCTACTATTCAAGATTTTGTTTTTGTCCGATTTGTTACAAAGTAATACCCTATATTTGAAATAGGTTATTCTGCATTATACTTTACATTTATTGTCTCTCATTATTTAGTTTAGCCAATGTACTGTTGTTGTTATTTCAATGAGCTGCATAATACACACCTTATATTCATGTATAGTGACCATTCAAAACAGGAATGGCCAGTGGCTGCATAATGGGTACTTTTAAAACAGATAATAGCTCAATGCAGTACAAAACTACTGCAAAAAGCTGTGAGCTTTCTGCATTACTTTTGTTTTACTTAGACAATGACTTGTATTGGTAGGTCTCTATGCTTCTACACTGAATAGCCATTGGTTGCAGGATAGGTAAGAAACTCATTGCAAGATTGTGTTTATGACTGTAACATTCTAGTTCTCCTGTGATATTTTTACTGAAGAGTTTACATCCAGCATTGTGCATATTAGAGGATTTCTGAACATTCTTTAACCCTTCACTCCATAGCCGGTTTCTAGTATTAAAGATAGGTGGACACTTAAAGCAGGTTGAAAGTAAAGCAGAATGTGCCTATAGGCACATTCTGCTTTACTTTCAGCCTGCTTTAAGCTACTATCTGCTAGGATATAGAAGCTATTTTTTATGGTACATGAATATGACTACAAATTGGAACTATTTTCTTCAGTGGCGGAATAACTTAAATGCAGTAAGACGCTTCTTTGGAGTAAAGGGTCAAAATATGCCAGGTTTTCATTTAAACTGTCTCATTCAACAAATTTGCTTATATTTTAGTCAGTTAAATGCGACATATCTGTTCTATACATCATGTATTATCATTTATACATAGGTACATGAATATTTACACCGATACATTCCGTCCAGATTTATCATGTCACATGTTTTACTATTTCATTGCCATTGCGGTACATGTAAATCCTGCTATTATGACCACTCAAAATATGTCTTCTTGTGCTGTTAAATATGGTAAGAAACTGTTGAACCTGGTACCACATTGTCTGTTTCTAGGTTTGAAAACAGGTTACTACTTCAAGCAGGTTGAAAATAAAGCAGAATGCTCCTCAATTAACCAATTACCCCATAGCCTGTTTCTAGTTTTGAGGACAAGTCACCACTTAAAGCAGGTTTAGCGTAAAGTAGAAAGTGCTTTAAGGCACATTCTGCTTTTCTTTCAGCTTGCTTTAATCTATTATCTGCTAGGAAATAGAAACTAGTTACGGTGCATACCTGTATTCATATTTGTATAAGGAGGAATAATTTCTTTAGTGACGGAATAATTTAGATGTGTATAAATGTGTAATTATGGAGTAATGAGTTATAGGGGCATTAAATCTGCATTACTTTCAGCCAGTTTTGAGTTCCTATCTGCAAAGGTATTTGAAATGCATTTTACATTTCATGTTTAGGACTTCCTAGCAAGAGACTACTTTTCTTAGTGTATGAATATTTAGAACCATAAAAATATGTTTATATATGGGATAAAGTAGGGTGAAAGTAACACTGAAAGTTCCTTAACCCATTACCCAATAAACACACCTTTTTACGCTTTTAATTCATTCCTCCAAAGAAGACAAAACTTCCAATTTATAGTCATGAATATTTATAATAAGAAGTATTTTCTATATCTTAGCAGATGGTAGCTTAAAGCAGGCTGAAAGTAAAACAGAATGTGCCTTAAGGCACATTCTATTTAACTTTCCACCTGCTTTAAGTGATCAACTATGTTCAATACTAGAAACAGGCTATGGGGTAATGGGTTAAAAAGCTTTCTATTGTACTTTCATTTTGCTTTTAAGCTGCCACCATACTTTAACATCAATTAGCCTTTTGAGTAGAAATTATAGTGGTGATTTACTATATTTTTACTACCTATAAAGTATCAACATTTGTATTGCCTATGTAACATGTACCGGTATGAATGATACTTGTTATTAGGTATAGAAGAACATTCCAGATTTTTATACGCTCTAAATGGTTCACATTTCAGTGCTGGCATTTCCTAAGGTACAGAATTATGTAGTCAGTATGGTTTTCAATTCCTTTTCTATCTGGTGAATATCAGAAGTGCAATAAAATCTATATACAGCAGCCAAATGGCAATCTCTATGGCATATATAAGCTTTTAGCATTACAATTGTATAAAATTGCATTAAATTATTATCCCATAATGATAGCCTGTTTCTAGTTTAAAAGACACATGTGATCACTATAAGAAGGTTGAAAGTAAAGCAGAATGTGCCTCAAGTGCATTCTTCTTTACTTCAGCCTGCTTTAAGCTACCACCTGTAAGGATAAAAAATATCCCTTATGATGTATATTCATGACTGTACAGAGGTGGAGTATTTTCTTCAATGGAGGAATAAATTAAAGGTGTTTAAAGGCATACTCGTATATTGGGTAATGGGTTAAGCTGCCACTTATTGTTAAAAATTAGAAGAGTTGTCATTTGAGTGACTGCTGAACAATAGGTTTTATTTTACACATGTTTTTAGCTCACCTGAGCCGAAGGCTCAAGGTGAGCATTTGTGATCGCCCGTCTGTCCGTCCGTTCAAATTTACTTCAAGCGACATCTCCTCTGAAAACGCGAGTTTGAGGGAAAAACTAAATTGCTGACGGTGTTCCTTGGATGCTTCTCTACAGAAATTGTTAAAATAAAATTCATTGGTGGACTACTTATTGAAATTTATTAAAAAAAGTGAAAAACTTTAAACAAGTTTTTTGTAAAAAGAAAACCACTGTTCCCACACCTTAGATATTGCATGAATAGTATCTTCTACTAAATCACTTTCAAAATTGTAAAAAATCAAAACCCTAGGGTCAAATTTGACTCAACCCTGGCCATATCAGTGCTTTTTGATGCAGATCTGACAGTAAAAACTCTCTAATGATCCGTTTTTATACAGACCCATTGTATCTTCCAGGCTAAGAAGCTACCCTTATACTAAATGCAACATTTTTGCAAACAGTTTGGATCCAGGTCAGATGCCACATAATGCTGCATCTAATCTGGATCTAAACTATTTGCCACTCATTTACATATTTTCTTATATTTAGAAAATATTACATATTTTCTTATATTTAGAAAATATAAGTTATTATTTTTTACATATTTCACATACAAACATTTGGAGCAGACAACAGTTCAGCATGATAATAGTCATTTCTCTCTGAGACCGGCTCCTATTGCATAACTGACCCATAGCTAGCTCTGAACTCAGGTCACTGAGATACATAACAGAAATGATAGTGATGTCTGCTATTTTATGCTCAAGCACAACTTAGTTCGAGGCATATTACTTTTGGTCTGTCTGTTTGTTTGTGTTTTGTTCGTTTGTTTATCTTTCTGTCTATCAGTCCACAATTAATTCTTGGCCATAAACAGTATGGATCCAGGTCAGATGCCACATAATGCTGCATCTTATCTGGATCCAAACTATTTGCCACTCATTTACATATAGTTTCTTTAGAAAATGTAAATAATGATATTTATTAACCTATTAACCCATACATATTCCTTTTTATGTCTTTAATTTATTCTTCCACAGAAGAAAATAATTTCACTTTATACAGTCATTGTTGTCTTTAACAATTGCTTCAAATGACATCTCCTCATATACCGCTGAAAAGATTTCAACCAAACTTTACACGAATGTTCCTTGGGTAAAGTTCTTTCAAAATTGTTCAAAGAATTAAAAACAATGTAGAACTCTGGTTGCCATAGCAACCAAGTGAAAAAATAAGGAAATCTTAAAAAATCTTCTTGTCTGAAACTACAAGGGCCAGATCTTAGACATCTGTCACATAGGATCATCTACAGGTCCTCTATCAAACTACAAACTATGCCCCTGGGGTCAAAATTGGCCCCGCCCAGGGGGTCACAGTTTAACATAGAGTTATATAGTGAAATTTTCAAACGTCTTCTCCTCTGAAACTAATATGGCCAGAGCTTTGATATCTGGCATGGTGACACTTTTAGATGTCCTATACCAATAAGGTTCAAATGGTTCTGGTCGATTGCATATCATCTACAGGTCCTCTATCAAGTTTGTACAAATTATGCCCCTGGGGTCAAAATTAGCCCCACTCCGGGGGTCACAGTTTTCAAACGTCTTCTTTTCTGAAGCTAATATAGCCAGAGCTTTGATATTCGGCATGGTGTTACTTCTAGATGTCCTTTATCTATTTTGTTCAAATGGTTCCAGTCTGTTGCATATGTAGGTCACAGGAGCTAAAAATAGATTTTTTCAATGGAAACTTAAAAAAAATCTTCTTGTCTAGAACCCTAGTACCCTGATCTTAGATATTTGGAACATAGCATCATCTACAGGTCCTCTATCAAGATTGTTCAAATTATGCCCCTCGGGTAAAAAATGACCCCGTCCTGGACATAAATCATCATCTCCATTTTGATGTACAGCTATTCTCAGGTGAGCGACATATGCCCCATGGAGCTCTTGTTGTTATTTAATTTGCTTTTGTTTAGCAAGATTGATAAATATTGTTCTTGGGCCGTTTCGGTGCATATACAGGAAAATATGTGTTGAGCCACCCTTCACAGGATAATACATGGCCTGCGGAATGTTCCTTTCATAAGGCTGGCGAGGTTTTATCTCGATTTATGGCAGCATTTATTACTGTATAAAAGAAGGGAGGTAATCTGTGTTAGTTTTGAGCCTTCATGTCAAAGGGAGACAATTATTTTCTTCATTTTTGTGAATTTGTTGTTTCTTTATGAACAAATTTCTTTGAATAGGGAGTTTGCTTGATTGTTTGTTAATGTAAAAAGCTATCAGATCATGTTCAAACTGTAAAGTGTTTTATCTAAGCTATGTAGAAAGTGATGCTATTTATTGACAGAGGCTGAGGGAGCCTCTCAATTCTTTTTCTGTGATATATTTATGTAATTAATTTGTTCTAACTAGCGACAGATATTGAAAATAAAAGAAACTTTAGGAAACCAATTACTTGGTTTTGTGTCTTTATCACTACCATTACTTATTAGTACAGCTAAAGCCATGTTATTTGGTCATTCAGGTGAATTAGAAAAGCCCCTTTGCCTGAGACTGCCTATACCTGCTCCTTCATGTAAGTGCCACAAATATTCATTTATGGTATTGGATACAACTGGCAGCTTTAACCCTTTCCCCCATAGAAGCGCATTTTAGCGCATTAAGTTTATTCCTTCACTGAAGAAAATAGTTCCAATTTATACAGTCATAAATATGTATCATACAAAATGTTTTCTATATTCTAGCAGATGGTAGCTTAAAGCAGGCTGAAAGTAAAGCAGAATGCGCTTAAGGCGCATTCTGCTTTACTTTCAACCTGCTTTAAGTGGACACCTATATTCAATACTAGAAACAGGCTATGTGGGAAAGGGTTAAGCAAGATGGAACTATCACTGAAGGTGATTAATACTCCCAACAAACGTGTGTTGAAGGAACGGAGGACCGTAGGTGCAGTCTGGAGTCCAGAACAGATTTTAGTATCATTTTACCCATTACCCCATAGCTTGTTTCGAAAACCTGATACCACTTAAAACAGGTTGAAAGTAAAACAGAATGCGCCTCAAGGTGCATTCTGCTTTACTTCAGATAGCGTGTTTAAAGCTTCCATCTGTTGGATATAGAAAATATATCTTATACTTATTCATAATGGTAAAAGGGGAGGGACAAATTAGAGGCGTAAAAACTAAAAAGGCATAATTATGGATTAATTGAAAAACATGAATGTTGACCCTAGGTCACCAAACTGCTATGCAACATGCTTTACTCATTAAAGCACATCAGCATATGAAGTTTTGTGACCATTAAGGTGCAGTTGTTAGCCCAGTACAGATTTTTGTGAACGTAGGTGCAGTAGTTACAACAGACTTTAATTCAAGATAAGACGCAAACGTAATGTTGACCAACTTGACCCAAAAGGTCAAGATCATCAAACATTTCAAAATGCTGTACTCATTGAGGCACATCAAGTTTCATTGACCCAGCACTTATAGTTGAGTCTGGATGCAGATCATATAGCCATATCAGGAAAACCATAACAACCCATGGACAGTCATTTTTTAAGCTAACAAAATTGTTTGCTATGTGCTAAATATCTAAGGCGTAGCCCTTACAGTTTTTGATAAGATTTTTTAAGATTTCCTTATTTTTTCACCGAGTTCTGCATTGTTTTCCATTCTTTGAAATAATTTGAAAGGGCTTGACCAAAGGAACATTCCTGTAAAGTTTGGTTAAAATCTGTCCAGGGGTATAGAAGGGGATCCGGACAATTCCCCACTAGGACAGTTGCCCACCGGACAATTCCCCACAAGGACAATTACCCATTTTTTGGCAGGGCGGACAATTCCCCACTGTTATAATTAAATTTTTAATAAATCAACTTTTTGAAATATTAAAGAGGAAAAAAACACTGAGGATACAAATTCAAACTAATATTAATAGTTTGTAACCTTTAAATTAACAATCGATGCATAAAAATGATTGTTAGGCCATGGTTGAAATTAGGTGGATTTATGACAGAATTTGTAATTTTTATCCTAGGACAATTCCCCACTGTTAAAATTAAATTGATATAAGAGCAATTTTTTGAAATATTAAAAAGGAAAAAACCACTGAGAATACAAATTCAAACTAATATCAATAGTTTGTAACCTTTAAAATAACCATGGATGCATAAAAATGGTTGTTAGGGCATGGTTGAAATTGGGTTTAAATTATGACTGAAACTGTCAGTGTTAGCCCATATATTAACTTGAAATAGTTAGTGTAGCACTTTTAATACAATTTTCTACAGGAAAAAACACATAAGTGAGAATATTAATTAATAATTATAGCAATATATTTTAACTTTTAATTCAGCAATAAGTAAATAAAAGTGTTTTTTGGGGTTATTTATTGATAAAAAAGAAATATTGACATTTTGTTTTTGATATCTGTCAGTTTTATTCCATATTTTAAATTGAAATAGTAAAGAATTTTTGGAAAAAATTTAAAAAGGAAAACAAACATTATAGAGAATATCAATTCATAGGTTTAGCAATACATTTTAATATTCAATTCAAGCTTAATTAAATAAAGGTATCTACACTATTTGTAAATGTCATCCCCATGTGCTCATAGGCCCAAGTGAATTTGTTCTGGATCCACAATGTGCATTTAATGATCAACTGTATTGAAGCTGTGCTATCATATTTGCTATGAGTTACCTTTGCAAATAGTGTAGATCCATATCAAGTACAGTCAATATGTGTTTGATCAGGATCTACACTACATTGTATTTGCAAATATCATCCCCGTGTGCTCATTTGCATGATATATATCTGATAATCATTGAATTTTTGCATGTTGATAATGTATTAAAAGCATTCTTCTTTCTTCCCACGATAAGCATAAATTTGCAAAGAGTCTGGATTAAGGTAAAAAACCAAGTAAATGGGTGTTTGATCTCAGGGAACCATGCTGTTTGGGAATGTTATTCAAAGTGTGTTCAGCTCCCTTAGTTAACCCATTACCCAATAAATACACCTTTTTAGGCCTTTTATTTATTCTTCCACTGAAGAAAATAGTTCCACTTGATAAAGTTATGGATATGTATCATAAGAAATATTTTCTATATTCTAGCAGAAGGTAGCTTAAAGCAGGCTGAACGAAAAGCAGAATGTGCCTTAAGATGCATTATGCTTTACTTTCATTCAACCTGCTTTAAGTAGTAACTTCTCTTTAAAAAACTAGAAACAGGCTATGGGGTAATGGATTAATAGTAAAGAAACATCATTAACATAATCAACCTTTATCAAGATCAAGCACCTACTGTTTATCATTGACTGATCTTGGTCAAAACTGTTTTGCAAATGCAACTAAAATCCTGATGTGATTTGAGTCTACATTGTAAGCTTTATATTGGACACGTTTAAATTGCAATAAGTGCTTCAATTCATTAATTAAATACAATTTTAATTTATAGTGGGTAATTGTCCTAGTGGGTAATTGTCCTAGTGGGTAATTGTCCGGTGGGTAATTGTCCTGGTGGGGAATTGTCCTACACTCGTATAGGAGATGTCATTTGAAGCAATTGTTAACGACATTGCACGACGGACACAGGGCCATCACAATAGCTCACCTTTAGCCTTTGGCTCAGGTGAGCTAAAAACATAGTAAACCTCACTACTACAACCACTAAAATTTTCAAATTATTTTGTGGTTAAGGCAGGTGGCTTCTTAAAGAAAGTTGAAAGAAAAACAGCTCCTTTAGGAGCTTTTTGTTTTACTTTAATCCTGCATTAAGCTTCCACTTGTCTTTTATAAATCATTAAGCCTTCCTTTCAGTGGTCAAAATTGTGAGGTTACTTTAAGTGGTCATTATTTCTAGGTTAACTGTAGTTGATAATTTTCAATATACTCAGCCAAAGAAAGTCTTGCACATGGGTATAATTATAGTCTACAGGCTGTAACATTTAAGAAAATTCTGTCTGCAAAGAATTCCATCCAAGTTTTATTCAAAATCAAGGTATTTTCCTGAACAGTATTCCCCTCAGTAACATTAATCTGAAAGAGTTTGATCCTGATCAAATTCTAAACTGCTTAGTTTGGATATCAACCCATGACCCCATAAATATGCCTCTAATTTAATCCTAAACTTAGAAAAGATTTCCAATTCATACAGTAATGAATATGTTACATATGACAATAAGAAATATTTTCTTGTCCTATAAGATGGTAGCTTAAAGCAAGCTGAAAGTAAAGCAGAGTGCTCCTTAAGGCGCAATCTGCTTTACTTTCAACCTGCTTAAACCCATTTGGAGTGAATCCCTAGTGTTTGAAGAGCTGCACGGATGTTCTAACAGA
This sequence comes from Gari tellinella, assembly GCA_922989275.2. Taxonomy (NCBI): domain Eukaryota; kingdom Metazoa; phylum Mollusca; class Bivalvia; order Cardiida; family Psammobiidae; genus Gari; species Gari tellinella. The sequence goes on from OV277860.1 coordinate 91,185,263, forward strand.
CAAGACATATGGATGGACAGACAGAAAGCACAACATCAATATGAATCCCCCTACATAGTGGGAATCATAATTACAGGCTCTCTATTAAAATAATTACAGGCTGCTGAAGTATTTTCTCTTTTAAGTTTACAATGAGGATCAATGACGAGCATTGCTTGACAACAAAATATTGTTGCTTTTTTTTTTATTGTTTATTAGTTCACAGATGACAATAATTTAGCGTTTTCCACCAACTCTTGGAGCTTTAGCTGCCATGGGCTTGGCTGCCTTCTGTTTAGATGCAGCAGGCTTAGTTGAAGGACCCTGCAAACATAAGAAAGACAGAGTTGCTTAGAGTCTCATAATACAGGTAGAAATAGGAAAAAATGATTACAAACTGGAGAACTAAAGTAATGCAAAAAGCTCCCTTAGGAGCAGCTGAATCCTTTATCCAATAGAAGCACCTTTTAGCGCTTTAAATTTATTCTTACACTGAAGAAAATATTTTCAATTTATACAGTCATGATATTGTACCATAAGAAATATTTTCTATATCCAAGCAGATGGTATCTTAGAGAAAGTTGAAAGTTAGCAGAATGTACCTGCTTTACGTGGTTACCTGTTAGACTAGATACAATCTATGGGGCAAAGGGTTAATGCATTACTTTTATCCTCCAATCAGCCACCTTTATAAAACTGTTATTGAATGTTCTCTTGAGGAACTGTTCAAGTAGTCATCCAATTAATTACAACTGCTCAAAAAAGGTTCAATGATGACAGTAAAGACAAGTGGCGTGTGTTGGGTTAATCCTCTCCGTATTGTATGGAGTCTGTGTCTACAGTAAAACCTCTCTACTATGACCACTAAATTGTGAACTTATTAGGTGTTAACAACACTTTGCAGGTGACTGCTTAAAGCAAGGCGACAATAAAAGAGAAAGAGGAGCTTTCAGTTTGACCGTCACCTTACTTTAAGCCATCGCCTTTCTTTTATACAATCAATTTGGGTCCGTTTTAAAGTTGTAATAGAGAGGTTTTACTGTACTTAAAAACAAATAGGTGCTGATACCACACCCAGTCACATTACAAACTGACACCAGCTTGACCATTCATTTAGTTAATTAGTAGTATGGGTACTCACCCTTTAAAGCAAAGAGAGAGCGTGCAATGGAGCTATTGTCTTTAAAATTCTTAGATGCAAAGGCTGCGGATTAAAACCACAACCTTTTGTATCCAAAGCCTGTGTTTTATCAATTGAGCTTATTAAGATGGTAAACAAAAGATGAATCTAAAAGTAGGAGGATAGAAAAGAAAACATAGATGCACAGAAAATTCCTATAACTTTTATAAATGTCTTTCAACAGGAACTTTCATACATTTCTGTCTGCTGTTGGGTGGTTGTTGTTTTTTTAATTTTCATTAGTTTCTGCCAATTTTGGTATCAAGAGAGAGAGGGAAGCAGATGCAGAAGATCCAGGGTAATGTCCTTCTCTTTTTCATTAGAGACCTACTTCTTTTACATGCCAAATGAATAGCACTGATACCATATAGGACTTTGGTTTTTTAAAGTCTCATCCAAAGGACTTGGTCTGGCGGGGGATCATCACCCCTAGCTTGACAGCCTCATGTTTTACAACTAGACCATTGTACACCTGTCACATAGTGTTTAACATTTCCCATACTTTTCTTTTTTATCTCCACTAACCAGTGTTGTGAAATAAAGACACACACACCTGAATCTATGGCTATTATAAGCAATGTCAGACCAATGATTTAATAGGTCAAATAGACCTAAATGAATGAAACCCAAATTTCAACTACTTGTCAGATAATTAACATATGTCTGTTTGTTCAAATACCATAATTTATATTGATCTCTTTTTCTCTTACATAAATTTAAGGTACGAAACAGTTTTTGCCAATTTTCAACCTTGTACAACAACACATTCAACCCTTGTGACAAGTATACTTGTCATTTACAAACAGTGTAACTGTGAAGAGTATGCTTGTCCTAAGGCTATGCAAACAATATAGATCCTGATCAGAGGGCTCCTTAAGGAGCCCTCTAATCAGGGTCTACAATGTTTGTCATTTTATAATTATATTGTGAAACCATCTCTAAATAGTCGAAAATGTACTGGACCTTATTGAAAACTGGAAATTTCCATTAAATATTACAGGGGTGAATGACCCCCCCAACACCACCAATCCTGCTCTATATGAAAGATACTCAGTTGTTATTACCTTAGTGGCTTTCTTTTGAGCGTCCTTGGCCTTATTCTTTTCCTTTGCAGCTCTGAAAAAAAAAAATATATATCCCTTAAAGTTAAACTCTTGTCAAAATGTGCTCAAAACTCTTTATCAACCTTCAAGCCATCACGGCACAGTGCAGTTAACTCTTTATCCCATAGCCTGTTTCTAGTTTTGAAGACAAGTAGCTACTTAAAGCAGGTTGAAAGTAAAGCAGAATGCACCTTAAGGCGCATTATGCTTTACTTTCAACCTGCTTTAAGCTACCATCTGTTTGGATTTAGAAAATGTTTCTAATGGTACATATTCAGACTGTAAATTGAAATTATTTTCTGAAGAGGAGGGATGAATTAAATGTGCTAAAAGGCGCTTCTATGGGGGAAAGGGTTAAATCCCACCAAAAGACAATTCACTTATGGTATTTCAGCTCAGTAGTAGCTAAAAGTAGGATTGTCAAAAAGACATGAAAATATTTTAGAAAGTTGGATTTTCTCGGACTGCCCGAAATACTTGTAATTACCACAGAATTACTTTTGGAAAGTCTTCTTTGTACTCAGTTATATACGGTTCAACTTGCTCATTGTTTCACCCATAGTCTACTACTGCAGTGAACAGAAAAACCTCTCTATTACAACCACTTAGTTGTGTTAATAATTAGGTGTTTAATGTTGGTGACTGCTTAACTCTTTCCTCCCTGAAACTTTAAATGGAAAATTCCAGTTTCCATTTTAGTCTAGTCCATTTCTGACTTTTAAGGGCTGTTTTTGTGAATGTTTGGCATTGTGACAAACAGTGAAGACCCTGATCAGAGGGCTCCGAAAGGAGCCCTCTGATCAGGGTCTGCACTGTTTGCATAGGACAAGTGTACTATTCACATGTACACTGTTTGAAAAGCACGCCTATATGCGGGACTAGGGTTCAAAGAGTTAAAGCAATAAAGAGTTTTTACTGTATTTGAAACAGACATTATCTCTTCACAGTAATCAAATTACAATGTATCCCTTCACCCCATAGCCTTTTTCTAGTTATGAATACAGGTAACAAATTGAAGCAATTTGAAAGTGAAGTAGAATGCACCTTTAGCAGTCTTTGCCTCGATTTGTTTAAACCACATACCCATAATCAACAAAATCTACTTTATTAACTGTAATATGCCAAATTCTGATGCAAATAACACTTGCCCAAATCAGAAACCACTTATCTTGGTCTTCAGGTAAGTAGGTAAGGCACATTCAGCTTTATGACTGCTTGAAGCAAGGTGACAGCTTTCTGTCACCCGTCTTTTATACAATCAAGAAGCCTTCCAGTTCCTTTTAATGGTTGTAAAAGAAAGGTTTAACTAAATAATTAAATTACCTGTATAGTGTATAGTGAAGCAGTTTGCATTTTAATGTGAATTATATGAAAGAATATGTCCGGCAAACTTTGGACTTAAAAAAAATAAAAAATTGTTATAAGCATGGGGTTGAGAAAGCAAAGCTTGTGTTCAGTTTCAGACGACTTAAGAATAAGACTGGTGAATTTGAGCTGAGGTCACTATGTTCTTCTTTAGAAAGTACTGAAGTTAATAAACTGCAGATGTTCAACCTGTTTGGGAACAAAATCAAAATATTGATGCGGACTACGCAGAAAACTTTGTTGCGACAAGACAAAAATAAAGTAGCAATAGTTATTACCTGATAGCCTGTTCTCTCTGTGCTTTTCTCACTTCAGGCTTTTGGTTTCTCTTGGCCATAATGTCTGACAGTGTGGCTCCAGTAATTGCTCGCTGGAACTTTGTAGTTCTGCGTGACCTCTTCTTGGAAATCTCTTCTGTCTGACCTTTCTTGTATTTCCGTCTGTACAGCACGGTCCAGTTAATTTTTCGCGGGTTTCTCTTCATCTCATGGGACCGCGCAGCCTTTGAACTAATAAACTGAAACACCTGCAAAATAGTAACAAGTCAATGAATTTGTAAGACAAGACACTGCATTCAATAAATGTATATGCTTCTTGAGCTGAGTACGCATTTACCAAATATATGTTTCGGTTTTGCGGTGTTTTCTTGATCTCGAAAGAAAAGACGTCGGCGCAGCGGTCACAAATTGCCAAGAGAAGAGGGCACAACCGCCTTTTGCACACAAATGACTGTCTGGTATAGATAAGTTATCAATAAATATCACATTTACTTACATCAACAGTCATCAAATCCGAATCTTTATTGAGGTTCATCACTCACTTTCGGTTCTGTCAAGTAATAACACGCACAACATCCATTTTATGTAAATCAAATTGAGGTTGGGTAAGTGAAACGGTCGTGGTGATTGGTCAGTCAATTGAAAACAGTACTTGTTACCATCGCTCTAATTAAATGTATTATCAGCGGACGGGAACCAGTATAAATGCATTTTGACAGATCGCGGGAAATGAAATATTCTGAAATTGCTGAATAATACGAAAAAGAAAACTTTACACGCTCTTTTGAGGGGCATTTGTATTGTTGAATGATACCTACCAAGAGATAGTCATGTTTTACTTGTTGAATCGCTTGCAAATGAACTCCTGAATTTTGACATTTGAGTTTATACTGGAGATGGCTGATCTAAATTTAGCGCATGTACCAGCCAGCCAATGAAATCGCTCCATACCTCAGAGTAACATAGCCTCGTTTTGAATTACTCAAAATGGAGCACAAACGTGTTATGGATATAAGAACCGAAAGAAACTATTATACCTCAATCAAAAGCATGATCTGGTGACTGTCAATGTAAGTTAATGTATTATTTATTGATAATTAATCGATCCCAGTCAGTCTTCCGTGTGCAGAAGGCGCATGTGCCTGCGTTTAGTCTTGGCAAATCGTGCTTGAGTAGACGAAGTCTTCTCTTCCGAGACCAAGAAAACACCACAAAACCAAAACATTTGAGTCCATCCCGCTTTACTGTGGTGAGGGAAATATAATTATTTGGTGTCGCTCGGTTCGTAATTAAGTGTTGATTATGTGGGTGGGTTTCATTTCCCCCAGTCTTTGCATGACTGTAAAAAACGTGATCAAACGTGGTGGGTGAAAATCAGTGTTATTTCCCTTTATTATATTATCCTATATATAGAGCACTTTGACTGCGAGTAGGTTCCCTGTGTTTAACTTGACAACACTTTGACATGTTTAAGATTCAGCGGGTTTTTTCACCCAATTGGGAACGGGTCCGGTACCCCTTAGATTGGGAATTTTTCAAGTCAAATTGGGAAAAACGAGTTGTGAAATGATGGCAACGCAGAAATTGGGAATTTTAGTTACTAAACCGTTTATAACTGTTATGATGGTAAACATGGTGTAGAAACTAAATCTACGCTGGATGTATTACTCGCAGTAGACGCTGTTGCGGCTGAGACAGAGTTGATGCCTTAGTAAAATCAAAAATCTTATCTTATCTATATAGATCTCTGGAAACTGCCAATCACGCTCGCGAGTGTTAAAGGCAGTGATCTAGATTCAAGTTTTTCATTATCGTCTTTTTCAAAACAATTCTGTAATACTTTTAAAGCCAGAATGTCAGCCAAATTTATGTTTAAATCGCGCAATTTCTTATATAAGAACATTTTCTATGTATTAAAACTAAGCGAAATCCGTTGTCAGGTGCCTGAAACATGCCCCCCTTTCTTTAAGAACCATACATAAATGTGCAGATTTCTTATCGAGATGGTTGGAAAAATAAGCTTTTTGTTTACATAACAAATCTTCGTGTCGGCTTCCGAGAGTTTCCGCAAGGTCGAATAAGAGTCACAAGCAGAATAGTTCATAACCATTAAGGTAACGGTGGAGAAAACGTTATTCTTTCCCGTTTAAACGCAAACGAAACACATCGCAATAATACGCATAAATGGACATTCTGACCATTCATGTTAGTCCGAGTGGCAATAGTTTCGTGCGTGATCAGACGTCGGGTTACCCGGCGTCTGATCTGCTCCAAACTGTTTGCAATTGAAATCATGGTTTTAGCGTTAACGCGTTTATTGGGATCTCCACTGTAAGCAAGGTAACATCGACTGTATCGTCGTACACTTTCCTACTTGAGATAAGTATGGTTCCCGTGCAGCCCGAGACCGCTGCGCTAACTTTACTGATATTTTATTCTCTCCCAATAAACGCATTTGTATACAAAACTATTATTTCCATTGCAAATTGGAGCCAGGTCAGACGCCGGGTAACCCGGCGTTTGATCAGGCTCCAACCTATTTGCTACTCATATTAAAAAATAATAGTTAAAACTTCTAAATGTAAATTTCCACAGTTACGTGCATTGCGTTTGCGTTTAAACGAGAAAGAAAATGTATTCTCTACTGTATACTACGCACAATAAACACAGCTATCAATGTTTCTTGCTGGATTTAGGGAATACTCATCCCTTTTAAAGTTTTAGAATGTTCCAATCTAAAAATAACTCCGACAGGTCATCAGAAAACATCTTTACCGGGCGCAAGCCGAACGAACTCGGAAAATCTCCGTCGTTGATCGGATGTCAACAAACCGATTTAAAAGTCGACCTTTTTCCATCAAATTCATGTATTTGTCAGATTTATTGCCTCTATAATCATCACGGATTACTTCTTTTTATATGTTTAGATTACGTATCTGCCTGAATATTCAGGTTTAAAAAATGCGCTATTTGGCTTACATACTGGCTTTAATTATGGCTCATAATTGTTTAAATTGTAGGATTTCTAAATTTTATAACTGATGGTGAACAGAGTCAGACTGGGTTTCTGTAAACTCTTATTAATTTCAGTAGATTTTGCGATCATGCAACATTACCAGTCTCGATGAATGGGGCATGTATAAATCTTTGCCCAGACCGTTTCCGAAATTCGGCCGTAATCACTGGTATTGTTTTATACTTACTCCCAAAAATGTCAATGGAGTTGCGTAACTTTGCTTATTATATGCCTTCGAATGATATCGAGCGTTTCCGCGTGTATCTGCAGAGTAAAATACAAGAGTCTGTATCAGCCACCTTGTATCAGCCACTTTGTATTTTACTCTGACCTCGCTTTCGATTTAACGTGACGTCATTTCCGTACATGTACGAGTGCCGCGTTATGTTTTGTGGCATACAAAACTTCTCTTTCTGCTTCAAATAACTAATAAATTTTGGATGTAAAATGATTTAAACAATTATTTAGTTGTTTTTGGTTTGTATTCAAGGCATATAATAAACACATTACCAGTTGGCAGTGCGCAACAGAGTGTTGCATTTAGCTCTCGACGTTTTTGGCGGAAACAACCGATCAGACTCGCGCCAAGCACTCGTCAGATCGGCTATTTCCGCCAAAAACGTCGAGCTAAATACATCACTCTGTACCGCACAGTCAACTGGTTATGTGTATTTACGTTCATTGTAGCAAAAGATAAGTTCGAATAGTTCATATAGTTCATATAGTTTTCAGTCGGATATGGGCTCCTGCCCATATAAACACATGGTTTCTTTGGCTGTTTTCTTGGTGATTTCTTCTGTCTGGTTTGGCTTCTACATCTGTTACGATTTCTTGTATTTCCACACATCTTGTCTTCTTAGTTTGCACGTAACTTTTATTAATACTAAGCGGAAGTAAGTTACTATGCTGCTTATACATTCTATACATTTCTTATATCTGATAAAATATCACTTGTTAAAAGAACAGTAAGAGAAAAAATTTCTCTGCATTTCACTGACACTGACTCCTCACTATTCTCACATATGTGTATGTACAGTGTTTTATCTTAACAGTCTTTCACTTGGGTTTTCGGGTGTTATTAGGTTAGACAGTTTGGATTAAATTTATCTGGCCCCCCAACCCATTTATTATTTAGCCTATTCTTAAATGAATTTATTGAAGGCGCCGTTACTATTTGTTCAGGTAACTTATTCCATTGGTCGACAACCCTCCGGCTAAAGGAGCACCTACAGATTTCGGTACGTGACCACTGTTTATAAATTGCTCTAGAATTATTTCTTAAATGGGTGGCTTTGGGACCAGGGAAGAGCCTATCTTTACATAAGTGTGTGTGTCCATTCATTATTTTGTATGTTTCCAATAGATCAGCCCTTGTCCTTTTATACTCAAGACTGGGTATACCTAGCTTCCTTAGTCTCTCAGGATAACTTAGATTTGATATATTCTTAACCATGCGTGTAGCTCTACGCTGTACATTTTCTATGGCTTTCTTGTCCTTTTTGAATCGAGGAGACCAAACAGTGGAAGCATATTCTAAATGGGGTCTAACAAGTGATTTATATAGAACAATAAACATATCGTTTGACATGTATGTAAAGGATCTTGAGATTAATCCAAGATTCCTATTTGCAGTTTTTATTTTTTCATAAATGTGTTTAGTAAAGGCAAGCTTTGGGTCAAAATAGACCTCTAGGTCTTTCTCAGATTCAACCTCTTTAATTTCATGGATGATACTGTTACTATCTTTGATATAGTATTTTTCACCTTGCTCATTACCTAATGTTGCAATACGCATATGCTTACATTTGTTTATGTTAAATAATAATTGCCATTTTTTGGACCATGTACATGCATTGAAAATGTTATCCTGTAGCACTATAGTGTCGCCAGGTGCACCCAGCTCTTTGTATATCTTCGTATCATCAGCAAATAGTCTTGTTACGCAATTGATTACTTCTGGGAGATCATTTATGTATATCAAAAATAATAATGGACCCAGAACACTACCCTGGGGGACACCACTCATGACTGGTGCCCACCCTGACTTTTGCCCGTTCACTAAGACTCTCTGTCTCCTATTACTCAGAAAACTCTCTATCCAACTATATAGGTGTCCATGGATTCCATACCCCCATACTTTTTTCAGTAACCTGTGATGTGGGACTTTATCAAAGGCAGCCTTGAAATCCAGGTAAATGACGTCCACTTGTTTGCCTTCATCTATTGACTGAGACCAATCCTCTATACATTCTAACAATTGTGATGTGCAGGAACGACCTTTTCTGAAACCATGTTGGTGCTGCGAGATAATGTTGTTTGATTCTAAGTGTTGTACTATACTGTTTCTTATTATTCTTTCCAGTATTCTGCAGCAAATAGAGGTGATACTAATTGGTCTGTAGTTTTCTGCTTTTTTTCTGTTACCAGCTTTAAATATTGCCGTCACATTGGCTTCTTTCCATTCTTTCGGTAGTTTCCCTTCAATTATTGACTTGTTAAAAATTGTCTTTATTGGATAAAGCATTGATGCTGAACATTCCTTTAACATTTTGGGATGTATTTGATCTGGTCCTACAGATTTTGATGGATTGATGTTATTTAATTCTTTGAAAATGATTTCATTTGTAATAACTGTTGTATGTATGGTTGTAATTTCTTTGTTATAGAAGAAATCAGGTATATTTTGTAAATCTTCTTTTGTAAAGACACTTATGAAATGATTGTTAAGTGTTTCAGCTATCTCTTGGTCAGTCTCAGTCATTTTCCCGTTCTTTTTTTCCAGAGGACTAGTGGATATTGACACCTGTGCACTAAGATGGCTGATCAAAGCAACATTTATCTATCTATCTTCCGTTAATGTGCACTGGTATACATCGTACAGCGGATGTTGCTCCAAAGTGATACGGAATCCATGGTGAATTGATGTAAACAATGTCAGGCCAGGTAAGAAATACGTCTATTACACAATTATTGCAACACGTAAGTATTAAACGTTTAATCGTACCGAATCAGAACTAAGTTCTGCGTGTCGCAAACAAGCCTCTTCTGTTACAAACGTCGAATGGTCCGTGAATTATGAGAGTTTAGTCTGCCCTATCACTATCAACGTGTGCCGAGTTTGCACAAATTTACTGAATATGTGCAATATATACAATTAAAATATAATTGTTTTTCACTGGATCGATGGCAAATAACTACATGCATTTGTAATATCTCACAGTAATGGCTAAAATGATCTACAGTCTGCAAATTTGATCGATTTATTGCAGCATTACTGTACTGCGTCTTGCAATACGTATGTACTGTGTCTTGCAGAGGCTGTGATATTAACTGTACTGCTTCTTGTTAATACTAAATGACCGTTCTTCGTCTATTTTCAGATTAACCATGGATTACAAGTGTGCTTACTGCGCAGATTTATTCCAAACATTTAGAGGAATAATTGAACACATCAAAGAAAACACTCCAAGTAGAGAAATAAAAATTCGTGTTGTTGAAAATAACAAAATAAAGACAACAAATTTTAAAATTATCCCCGATTTATGTCGTGAGCAAGGACGGGTTATTACTGTAAATGAGAGAAAAATACACTTATCAAGAGAAGGCACGATCCATTCGCTCCACAGCAGATCCAATGTTACTTTGATTTTATGCGTAGACGTCTAGTGTCAGCGGAGGACATATTCCATACTAGACTTTCATACAAGAGTGGATTTTAGCTACACATAACTGGATATAAACTTGAATTGTTTCATCGATATTGTGGTGCCAAAAATATGGCATTTGTAGATTTTTACTTTTGATACTAACAGTCTTTAAAAGCGACGCCGTAACGTTATATTTACATAGATTTACATAAAATTTCATGAAATGAGTTGAAATTGAATATTGTTCGAATTCTTATCATTTCTGTTATGATTTTTAAACACACATTAAAATAAATACACATTATTTCTCATGTATAGTTTCGTTTGCTGTTATTGCTTCGACAACTTGAGCTCCTTCTTCCTGCCGTTGTTGATACTCTGCAAAATGCCGGTAGACTTCATGCGTATTTTGCCTTTAAACCGGCTTCTTGCTGAAAGCAGATTTTCCGTGAACATCATTGCTTTTTTATTATTTCTTGATGTGGTGCGATGGTAAGATTTGGACGAAACAACCACTGCAATGATATACAACCCCGATGTTAAGGGTGCATCAAACCCATAAGCGAATTGATCAAAGAATCTAACTTTTTTCTTTCATGGTTATATTGAAAGAGCTGTTTATTATAAATGAAAAAAAGGAAACAGTCATATGTTGGTGTGCTTTATTTTGCACTACGGTAATTTGGAAAAGATGTGTCAAATTCAGACTTTTTCTCAAATTTTGTCAAAGCTTCAGTAAATTCTATTTTAGAGAAAAAACAATCATGGTAATTTTGTTTTTCATTATGTATTTAATGTCTGTGGAAGTATTTTGACATAAAGACTCTAAACCAAGACCAAACAGGCACCAGATTTGGAAAATATAAATATCTGAATCAACAACATGGTTTTTATGGGTAATGATAATTTTTTACAACAAACAATTATGAGATAAAGTAAAAATAATAATATTTCTAGTATCATACTTTTTTTTAAATTCTACCAGATGAAAAATTCCAAACGAAGGCAATTCAAAACATGAAAAGAAATTGATAGGTTAGTGTTAAAAATTTGAGTTATGGAAGAAAAAGGAGTTATCTCCCTTAATAAGTACCATATCGATGATATTTAGAGCTTTATAAATTTCACATTTGGTGCATGTTTTGTCTTAAATTAGTTTTTGTATGAAAAAATACTACCATAGACATGAAAGAAATGGAACACAAAACCAAATTATCATGTTTGTTTTAATTTGAAATGGTTTTATTGAAGCGGGCTTTTTACATGGCCGTGGAGCCAAACGTTGTTCACCAAAATTTACACTTTTTCTATTTTTTCGTTCATCTTAAATAGCTTTTTAATACAAAATTATCATAAGAGTGTTTAAATATACTTTGAAAATTTCCCAAACTCATGATACACCCTTAAGTCATTTTGGGTAACAGGCTTAAAATTGTTTAAGGGGCGTTTTCTGAGGTTTATGAGTGGCCCAAAGAAAAAGTTTCAAGGGACAGAAAATGAAACTACTCACGAACGTTATGCATCAGAGACATGAAACATCAATTTCATCTTACCAGATTTACTGATTGTATTTTCCAAGACATGCTAGTCCGACTCTATCACAATTGAGCCACGGCGACTTTATTGAAATTCGGTTCGTTAGTTAGTTATATACATGTAATTGTGAAACTAATTATGTACTTACATGTACGCTAGTTTGGTACCTACATGTAAAGTGATCATGTATATCTCAAATATAGATTTTGAATAGATATCAATGTTTTCCACGTTTTTGCGATGAAGACCGTAGGTAATAATGTCTTAAACAGTACCCTCAGTCGTTTGTAGTGACGTTACCCCACCCCGAAGTTGACCCAATTTCACGAAGCAACTTATACACAAACGTCGGCTCAAAAGCCTCAGCTAAACGTATTTTCCTAGAGGAAAGGTTAGATACTAATTTTACTTAGCGAAAATACGTAGAATGTTTCAGAATACGGGTCCATGTCTAATTTTCGATCCATTTCGTTCAGATTTACAAATTGTATTTTCCAAGATGCAGTACAGTAGAAATGCAAGATGCGGTACAGTTAACTGTCACCTGCTTGCAAGACGCAGTACAGTGATGGTAGAATGAAATGGCCAAATTTACAAAACGTGCAACTGTTTCGCTAACACGAGGAGAAAATCCTAATACATAGAGATACTATCTATCTGTAGAGGAAAAACAATTACACTTTACATGTATATAATGCACATATTCGACCAATTTGTGTAAAGTCGGCACACGTTGTTAGTGATAGGGCAGACTAAACTCTCATTATTCAAGGACCATTCGACGTTTGTAACAGAAGAGGCTTGTTTGCGACAGGCAGAAATTAGTTCTGATTCGGTACGATTTAACGTTTAATACTTATGTGTTGCAATAATTGTGTAATAGACGTATTTCTTACCTGGCCTGACATTGTTTACATAAATTCACCATGGATTCCGTATCACTTTGGAGCAACATCCGCTGTACGATGTATACCAGTGATGTGGAACCCCTTGCGAGGACGTACACAAGGGGTTTCACATTTACGGAAGATAGATAGATTTGAGCTTATCAAAACAAGAACTTTTCATACAGTCTGAGCTGCCAGCTAATTAAGCAAGATGGCGATTAGACTGATTTAACCGGCATGTGTGTAGCATAGTTTAACGGGTTTCCCTTTAAAGTAAATAATACATACCCTGCCATCTAGCTTCACGGCTTTTTTGCCATGGCCTGGGTAAATTTTGAACCCGCTGAACGAGCACAGTTCGATCCTGTAAAGAAAATCATAAATAGAAATGATAGTAGGGTATCTTATTGAACAAACAACATTATACAGTAACGACAAAGATGTAATATAACCAAGATGTTAAACGATATATTCACTATTTCACAATTATTGCCGTACTTCATCTTGAAAACCGGAAAAGGAAGGATCTATTTATCGGAAATAAACTAAACGAATAGAATTGTAAATATATATCATCATCATACTATTGGACGGAAAATCTACGGTGGCACCACAGGTACTTGACACATACATCTAGATCTATTAAACCCCCCCCCCCCCCCCCTTTAAAAAAATAATAAATAATAATAATAATTTTTTTTCACTATAGACCTACTTCTATTATAGATATCTTATAATCTATAATAGAAGTATAGTAAAAAGTGTCGGTGGCACTAAGGTGACATCACGAGTTAAAAATAAAAAACTCAGAAAAATGAAACATTTTGTTTTCGGGACTTATTTTTTTTAACCCTGGAAAACAAAGCAACATTTTTTACGGGACTGTTTTTTTTTAACCTTGGAAAACAAACTTATCTTGTTCCCTCAAGTTAGCGTTTTTGTTTCCCCGAGTTAAAAAAAAAATCCGGAAAGGTGGGAAAAAAAGTTGGGAAAACAAAAAAAAATTCTAGTAATTCTAATGAGTTGTCGTCCTACAGTTCGGATTGACAATAAGGGAAATGCGGTCCATGGAAAAACCCCATACGACTGGCACACTACTGGTATACTACCGAGATCCTGCCCATAAGTATCCATACGAGTGTTGGAAATATCATCCACATAAATGTGTTAGTGGCGCGGCTACGCAGCACCAAGCACTACATGCAAAGTCAAGAATCGTCGCCAATATGGGCCGAAACTCTCCGAGGGAGAACCGATGGCCTGCGGACTCGTAAGTTACTAAGTATACGAGTTGAATCTATACCGTAGGACCCCATACGACTGGCACACTACTGGTATACTACCGAGATCCTGCCCATAAGTATCCATACGAGTGTTGGAAATATCATCCACATAAATTTGTTAGTGGCGCGGCTACGCAGCACCAAGCACTACATGCAAAGTCAAGAATCGTCGCCAATATGGGCCGAAACTCTCCGAGGGAGAACCGATGGCCTGCGGACTCGTAAGTTACTGAGTATACGAGTTGAATCTATACCGTAGGACCATTTTTATGGGTATTATTCTATCATACATGTTAATATGATCATTATGAAGATATTCCATTAAAAACTTAAATTAAATCCCATTATTAATCCTATAATATCGATATTTTTTTAACTTTCCAAATACATATGAATATCCCATACGAGTAAATGACCATATGAACCAGTGTCCAATAGTGAATACGAGTTGAATATACACTATAAGGACCATTTTATATGGCTAATATTCTATCAGAAACAATAAATGTGATAATAAGAGATTTACATATTTTGTTTTAATTTAAATTTCATTTTATCCTATAATAATCCTATGATTATAAATGTGAACCCGAGCCCCATACGAGTTAAATCTATACAAAAGTGCCACTTTTGTGAATAAAATTCTATTAATTACAATTAAAATGATAATTAGAAAAATATTATTATATATACAATCCCGTTTTATTGACAATATGGTATGATAAAACGATATATAAATTGGAGTTATGCACAGAACCCAAAAAGCCCAGAAATTAGTTGTAGGTCATTTTAAATGCACACAAAATTCGTAAGGTATGGAAAACACAAATAAATTCACAATTGAATAGAAATTATTTTATTATATTTTCTTAAACTAAATGTTGACAATAAAACGACAATAAACGCAATAATAACTTTAATTCGGAATGGAATCATTTTGGTGTGTATGCAGATCATATTTTTACGATAAAGATATATACTATTCAACAAAATAATGTGAGACACGGTCTTTTTGATGTTTGTTTTTTTTATGATGCAAAATATCAGAACAGAACAGAACAGAACATATTTTTTATTAGTCACAGTTTACAACAGAGTGTAACAGCATGTGATCAAAATACATGTACAATATATTCAATATGGCAGTGGTAACATGGTTATTGAAAATGCACTGAAAGGTCAAACCATAGGGACCAGGAGTTTGGCAAGAGTCAAACTCCGGACCTCTATGGGTCAGACTAGCTCTTATGGGTTATAATAACTTTCAGTGTGGGGGAAGGTGGTAGACTTAAACATTTCGAATAAATGATTTTTTGCAATTTCGAAAGTTTGGTTTCCCTGATAGATATATGGTAGCAACCAGACACATAATTAAGTAGACTCGATAATCAATTCACCTATAAAGTGTGAATGGTGTCATGCTGAGACCGTTAATTAGATCTACATACCACTAATCCCTTTTATAAAAAAAAACCGCTGGGTGATAGCCGCTTGGCTTTAATGTGCCGCTAACCTGTATTGTTTGTCAACAAGCGAGTTGAATCTAATGTAATGCTCAGCATTCATAGTATACTGTATCAAGTAAGAGTTATAGAATGTTTTATCCAAGAATGGTACGGCACTATTAATAATAGCAGTGTCCTTGAAGAATATAGATTCATTAAAGACGACTTTGCATATGAACGTTACTTAGATACATGTATACTCACTGACTTACGAGGTTTAGAGTATCAGCACATTCTCTTAGAATACAAACTGACAGAAATGCTCTATCAAGAAACGAGCGTTTATGCGAATGTTGTTGTATTGAAAATATATATTACTTTATCATGATATGTCCATGTTTTTTTTGATATAAGGAAAACTTATATAAAAAAATACTATTATCAAAGACCATCTATGTTCAAGTTAACAGATTTGTTTAAATCTAGTATTAAGTCTATTTTTTACCAATTTAGCTGTATATTTAAAACTAGCTACAGGAAAAAGAAAACATATACATGTACTGAGCAATTACGATATGTGATCGTATACAGAGCATAACAGAACAGAATATATCTTTATTACACTCAGGCATACAAGCAGCATGATGAATGAAAACTTGCATGTACATGTACATGAAGTTAACATAGGAGTGCCGATCCGGACCAGAGGACTCCTCTAGGAGCCCGCAGATCTGGTCTTCACTGTACGCATACGAGTAACGACAATTGCATTGTTCATAGCTTCACTTGTAATAAATGACGAGAATGCACGTCGATATGGTTTAATGTGTTTAGGAAGTATAATATGTGATCTTATCCTTAAACGCTGCAGATCCTGATCGGGGACTACTGTAGGAGCCCGCAGATCTGGGTCTTCACTGTTAGCATACGACAAGTGTACTTTTCATAGAAAAACTGTTAGTAAATGACGAGAGTACTTGTCAATATGAGTCGGAGTTAAGAAATTACGATTTGTTTTCGTATACATAGACGGTGTAGATCCCGATCGGAGGACGCCTCTAGGAGCCCTCATAGCAATGATAGCATGGTAGCTGAAAGTAGGTTGAAAGTAAAGTTGGACGCGCCTAAAGGCGCACTCTGATTAACTTTCATGCTGCTATAAATTTGTCACATTTTTTCACAAGTATAAAACTAACAGGAATGTGTCCAAACATATTTAAGGGTTGTCGGTTTTCGAACCGAAGGCGTTAAATTTAAAAGCATTTGTTGTTTTGAATGCAGTAATTTTAACCTGTCTTTAACTTTCACTTTGCTCATAAAAATATTGATTGCATTTTTTCTTACCATGCTGTTTACTTAACCCAGTCACTCACTTACACAGAGTACATTGATTTCTTGCAAACAGTTTGGATCATGATCAGACAAATGTTCAATTTACTTGAAAATAAATTTTAGAAATAACAGCAGCCGACAGTTTATTATGAATGGGGTTAAAGAGCACGCGCCATTGAGAGTGTGAGGTTAATACACACAAGCATTTTATGACATTTTTGGACATTTTTAGGTATTTTGTTTATATTTCGATATTTTTTTCTCCATATTATGAGGCTCAAGAAATCTGGGTTCTCGTCCCGAGCCCCGAATGCATCAACTTGTACAGAGCTTGTAACAGGCGGTATCAGATTTGATGTGGCGGATGCTTTCTTTCAAAAACCGTATATATATACTGTCTGACATTACTGTGTGCAATTAGCGGCACGCGCTGATAGCGACACGTGTTAAAGCGACACGTGTTAAGGAAGTGATTGACAAATGTGTTAAACCCCGGCGAGATCAAGCGTGTTTATTCCTTATATAGGAGCTTCAGCTTGAATTACTCGTTCAATAATTTTATATTTTTTATAAAAGACCTCATAAGTTATGTTTATCATAAATACTGTTTGCGAAGGAATAAAATCCGGAAAGTGAGCCTACAGTGTGGGTTCAACTCGTAGGGGTTCAGGTTTATTTGGCAATATTCGTATGGCGCTTTTATACTTTTTTTTGAAACTGTATGATAAAGAATGGGTTTAAAATGGGGCAAAAACTTTCTAAAACGTGTTTACTTTACAATTATAATTATTATTTATAATAGAAAAAAAACTCGTTTTGTGCCTTTTCAGACATTTTGACTCTGTATAATGAATAATGGGTTTTATTTGATTTTTTTATATAGCTTTATGTTTATATTAAGATAAAATTTTTTTTAAAGATAGACTTATATCCACACACGTTGACCTATAGTATAGATTCAACTCGTATTGGGCCCTGTTCATATGGTCATTTACTCGTATTGGATATTCATACGTATTTGAAAATATTATTATATAGGATTAATAATGGAATTTAAACCCAATTTTTTTATGGAATATCTTCATAATGATCATATTTAACATGTATGATAGAATAATACCCTTAAAAATGGCCCTACGGTATATATTCAACTCGTATGGATACGTATGGGCAGGATCTCGGTAGTATACCAGTAGAGTGTCAGTCGTATGTTTTTTTTCTCCATAGACCCACTAAAAATACTCATAAACAGGGACCATGCCATGTATATTACGTAGGACTAAATAGTTGGATACGATGATAGTGTAGTGGTCGTAATGGAGAGGGTTTACTGTATCCTGGTGTAACCAGTTTTCGACGTTGCAACTGACCAAGATCAACTATCTACATCAAAAATGCTAAATGTTAATCACAATCTATATAGCTATATATATATATAGGATAATGAGTAATCCCTGAACATTTTCGGGGTTACGCGTAATCAATTGGCGTTTTAGGGAATTGATGAAATGTCCCATTTTTCATGGAATAAATAGATTTGTACTATCATAACATTTCTATTGGTTTTTTAACATCATGCTTTCTTGAAGTATCATGGTCTAATGAATATTCATACAAAGTTTTTCTTGCACAAGTGAATAAAACTAAGTGAACAGTGTGCATTTAAGCCAGGGCAGTTAAAAACCAAGACATCGGTCTTATTGATAATGTTAACAACATATTTTATAGCGTGGCACTTGCTTTTCAACTTAATGAACTAAACGAGGTAAGATTCATTACTTGAACCAAAAGTAATAACCAAATATTTATAAAACTCAACTGTCCGCCCGCACAAAACAGGCGGTGGCTCTACATCTACATCTACATCTTTACGTAGTCCTGTCAAATTGACACTTATACTACGGTGCGCAAGAAAAAGAAGGTAATAAAGAGAAAACGATAGGAAAGTAAGAATATAGCCATTCAAGAAAATCGGTGCTATGAAGATATGTAAAAGGTAGAAGAAGAAAAGATTTCCCAGTTACGTTTCAAACCATCAGACCTTGACCACTCCAGCTTCCATGGCGGTACACCAGGGTTCGAGACCCCGCTGACACAGCTCAAGATCTTCATTTGGTTTTACTTTGTAACTGGACTCAGAGGTCCCGAGAATTGAAGGTTGGACAGCCCACTCTTAAAGGATGCCAAAGAGTGGGTCTCAGCAATTGATGCTGGTAAGGAGTTCCATGTAGGGATGGTTCTTGGGAAAAAGCTGAACTTATAGCTGTTAGTAGATGCATGGTGTTGAAGGAAGCGAGTACTGTGTGGTGATCGGGACATAACTTTAGCTGGTCTCGAGTAAATAGAAGGACCAATGTCTACACGCTCGTGAACAGATTGTCTACTTGTGTTTCTATACCTGGCTCGTGTCCGCCTGCGCAAAATCGGCCGGGGGCTCATGTCCGGGGGAGGGGGCACATGTCCTTCAATCACGCCCCTGCCTCTAACACTCGCAAGAGGCGTTATGGTAGTATAGAAAGATAGATAAAGATAGATAGTATGAAGCTCAGCCACCGTCAATCAAAGGGCCGCAATAAGCCGTAAATTAGCAGTAGCCACTCAATAGGTCGTTGTTTTAGAGATCTATTCCATATTTATTTTTATAATTATATTTATTAGTATTTTGTGACATTTATCTGTTATAAGGTGTTAATTCTGATAAATAGACATATGAGAATAAATATTTATTTCATTTTAATTTCAATGAACTCGACCAATCAAAAGGCCCCATACAAACCAACCTGGTTAACGCAGCGGGAATATGGCCGACGAAGGTTTGTTTTGAAGCATGATTGATCATGTTTGTATTATGCACAATCTGCTTAAGTGGTCCATGACCTAATTTCACTAATCGCCGTGTTTATGGATATATGTCCGATATAGAACAATGCGTGTTGACGTAAAGTGAGCTAAAATATATGCATAATTAATAGGTTGCTAATGTAAACTAAAGACTAGAAAACCGAACATTGTCCCTGCAATAAAAGATATAGCAAGTTGTATTATATTTGATAGGTATGTCAGTATTCTGAGTATGATGGCACAAACTCTGAAAGGATGGTGAAGAACAGAGATATTTTTTTGTAAATGAACTACCATTCTGACAAATGATTTAGATTTGTTCAGATAAAGGTTTAACTGTTTTGGAACTGGTCATTTCGTACCCTCGCTATTTCGTACCCTATTTTTTTGTCATTTCATATTTTTGATGACATAGTAGCAGGGCTTTCAAATCCAGATGCCCAGATGCTGTGTTTGCCTGTTTCTGATCGCAATACAAACTGTTTGATACTCATAAGTTAACTTTGGTGAAGACACTTAAACGTTGAGAAATAAAAGCAGACGACTGTTCTGTAAAAATTTACTATACTCACGGGGGACCAACTACGTATTACCAGCAAACTATTGCTATGTCAACCTATATGGGTATTATACTAGATTTATCACTCATTAATACCCGAAAGGGGAGTCAGAGAGTATTAATAGAAAGAAAGATTTGTAAATGCTATGAAGTCGGTGTATACAGTGAAAAATATTTGTCTACGAAAACAAAGTCTGAATCTGAATCAGATTCAGATTCAGAAAACAAAGTTGCCTTTGTAGCAATACAAATCTGTTATAATACCCATATATATATAAGTTGTCATAGCAAAACATTTCATCGTAATACCTAGTTGGCCCCCAGTGTTTGTCAGAGATTTTTTTCTCTATATATAACTATTAGAGTAAAAATGGACTGTTCACAATTTGAAACGGACCCTTCACAATTGACAAGCAGGGTCCGTCAGACTCATTCACAAAGCGGTCAAATTATTTCACAATCATTTACTTTGTGCTAACACTGATTCTTGACCAATATTTACATCGCTTATATTTATTCCCCTTTGCAAATTTTTGTATCTTTGTTTCTAAGGATAAAGTCCGAGGTATTCCAATTTTCCATTTTAGTCACGCGAGGTGTGAATAAAACATATGTGTCTTGGTCGCATTTGTTACTCGGCAATGATAGGCCGATACTTCTTTAAAAAAGTGATTAAATTTCAGGCCTTTTTCTGGCCATTTTGCGAAAAACTGCAATGTCTGATTTGGGAAATTTTTGGCGTGAAAAATCATGTTTTTCGGAAGGATTTTTAAAATTGATTTCACATATAATTATGTTGAAGCTAAATGGCCAGAAAATTGAAATGTAGTAGTTATTTCCACTTCTTTTTTAGGTTTTATTTGAATTTGAATTATCAGTAACAACCTTTATCTAAAAAAAAAATTTTTTATTTTTTTGAAATTGGGATTTTTTTTGAAAATGGGAATATTTTTTACCATTTCCCATTGGGAATGGGTCCGGTCCGTTTACCGGACCAGTGGATACACCAGAAAAAGGCCTGAATTTGTAAAAATATTCAGTTGCAATTTATTTCCTTCAAATAAATATTTATGGAAGTTTAATACTAAGAAGCATTGGTTTAAGTGACTGATCATACAATGCAGGATCTTTTACTTGAAACGGCACATTTTTTATACCCGCCAAATTATTTTACTTTGACACTGTTTACATTAATACCGGCTGTTGAATTGTACATGCTAGATATCGAGAAATGGCAAATACTACCGGTACCTTAAAACCTTAAATATTTTTTTCTTCAAAAGTCTAGTGCATCAAGCAGATGTCGGCGAATTGATTTAATATTGAAACAAAATTCAGACAATAGCGTAGGCAGAGGTTCAGGTGATCGTGATAATCCTTACAAGATGCCAAGTTACTGCAGTCTCAAATGATGGATGTTTTTGCACAAACATCACATCCAGCCCCACAAACAACACAGAGAGAGGCTTTCACTGAAGCCTTTGTACTGTTAATCGGAACATACGTAACTGACCAAGGAGACACTGACCACACTCATGCTTTTATGTAGAGAGGGGTCAGATGTACTCACAAATGCAAAAACAATGCATTATCAGGTGATGATTATTAAAAAGATTTGAAATGAAAACCAGAGAAATTCAATTGTAAATGTTAAGTTTTGTAAATTGTAATTCAAAGATGAGAATAATTGCTTATTTGTTTAAGTATTTCCCTTAAATAGCTAACTTTAACCACCTATACAAATTTTCACATTTTTTGCAAAAACACTGATACTTTTTTCACAATTTTGGCCAAAACAATGCTAATGTTTTACAATTCAAAGGGTACCGGACCCTTCACAATTCCACGAAAAAAATCAATGACTGTCTATGTTGATTTAAAGAAATACACTTGATACTGGTTGAAAAAGCAACCCTGATAAACGCCGATATCTACTTCAGAAGTACCTGTTCATCTCTGGGTAGTGTAGAATAAATCATGATTGCTTTATGAATAATATCTCAAAAATCTAATAAAATATGCTTTCAAGTGATATAAGTAATAAGTTTGGCTGTTATATAGTTTTATATATCTAAGATCAGGGTAGTAGGGTTTTAGACAAGAAGATTTTTTAAGTTTCCATTGAAAAAATCTATTTTTAGCCAAATGTAACATGGTGAGAAGAATATGCAGCCAGACTGGGATTCGAACCTGGGACCCCTAGCTTACAGGGCAAGTGTTTACCGACTGGACCACCGGGCCGCTTAAACAAATCTCTCACCATTTAATTATAAACTCAACCCGGCTACATTAAGTATTACACCTATATAAAACCGTAGCTAGCCTTAATGTCCCATTTCATGAATATCACTGCCTCAATGTTCCATTTTCAGTCTGAACGTACCATTTAAAAAAAAACTAGATTACAACCGTAATTGACCATTTATTTGTTGATGAAAAATAAAAATAGTGCTTTATATATGTTTCTTTGATGAATAAATGATTTGATACTTGATAACAAACGGTTTTTAATCCCTTTGAATATTTAACAAAATATAATGATATGCATTATCAAAAAGTCTTCTGCCAAATTTTTGAAATTTAGCTCTGATTGTAGTCACAACAGTATTAACCCTGATCAGGTCCAAGTTACTTTACTTGGCATTTAATCTTCATCAAAATATTTACAAAAGCAAGAAAAGTTGTCAAAGAGTTGAAATTAATGTTTTCTGTATAAATGTACCTTTATCAATAATTCAGTTTTCATTTCCTGAACATAATGTTCTTTATGTATTAATTTATTAGAATCAGGTAGATATCACAGTGGTTTATAGTGATGTTGATAGTGTTAGACTTTGTGATGGTGAAAGTTTCAAGACACAACAATGGACCTAAAATCTTTGTGTATATGGATTGTATGTCAAAACAAGTTTAAACTAAAAATAATTCATCAACTAGAGTGGACCAACTGAGCGCATAACACCATGTCAACAGATCATGGACCAGGATTTGTTCAAAGTTCACCATTAACAGGTAGGATCACATATTATTTTGTTAATGTTTGACTTGTGTGCAACCACTAAAACTTACCCATAAGGGTGTGAAGCAGAATTCATGTGATAGATAGGCAGAGATATATTTATTAGATTAAGTAATTCACCCTATCACCCTCAAACCCCCCCCCCCCCCCCCTAACTCCTCCTACAGTTTTAAAGCTACAACCTTATAACTTGGCAGAGTGTTTGAACATATATAGCATAGATGTGCATGTGAACAGGATTTGGTCTGCTTTAATTTTCACAAAATTACAGTCAGTTGAACTTAGTAAATTTTTTGCAGGTTGGGGCATCACATTTTTCTTTGAGACTAAGACCTCCCTCTAGTTGACCTTGTGACCTTGAGCTTTGACCTACTTTTGTAAAAAATCTTTAAATGTCTATATAATTTTTTTTTAACCAGTAGGCCTAGGGCTTTCATATTTAGTATCATTATGTATATTTTTTGTGTCAAGACCTTTCCAACCATACCAATGTTTTTGACCATGTGACCTTGAACTAGACATTTGACCTATTTAATCAAACTTTAACCAAAAACCTTAACCTTGTCTATTACTCTTGCATTATTTCACATGGACCTACTTTTGTAAAAAAAGAATTTAATGTCTGTAACATTTGAACCAGTAGGTCTAGGGCTTTCATATTTGGTATGTATATTTATTGTGTCAAGACCTTTTCAACTAAACCAATACCTTTTCAACTAAACCAATGTGTTTGACCATATGACCATGACTTTGACCGTTCACCTATTTAATCATACTTTAACAAAAACATTAACCTTGTCAATTACTCTTGCATTATTGCACATGTGCCTTTAATACTTGGCATGTGTCTTCCCTGTGTCAAGACCTCTCCAACCGTGCCTGCAATTTTGACCTTGTGACATTGACATTTGACCTACTTTTTAAAAAAAAATCTTTAAATGCAACTTTTGAACCAGTAGGCATAGGGCTTTCATATTTGGTATGTATATTTATTGTGTCAAGACCTTTCTAACTATACCAATGTATTTGGCCGGATTGAAAATGCGGTCTATAGATTGGCGAATGCCGTCCGTCCGTCCGTGCAGCTAACTTGGAGTAAGGGGCCATTTTAGTGGACTGTGAACAAATATAGGGCTATTGGCAGTTAAAGGGCCATGGCCCCTTAACTGGTTTTAAAAATTGCAAAAATGGTATCAGGGGCCTCAAGGGAGGTAAAAAATAAGTTTTCAAATTAAGGCCCTTTACCACAAATGTCCATAATCTGTCCATATGTAGGGGGTGACTTTAAAGGGCCATTTTAGTTGCTCAGATAATATCAATGGGCCACTTGTGGCCCTTTAACTTGGACAATTGGCCCTTTAAATTTGGCCCCTTAGCAGGCTGGCCCTTAGACCTAAGTTAGTAGACCGTCCGTCCGTACGTACTTTGGTTGACCTTTTTGTTAGTGTCAGTTTTAGCCAAAGCTTAAGTCCTACAGCAACCAAATTTAGCTTGTACACTTATAGTGAGGTCATCATCACATGCTGTGGGTAACATGGTCACTGTGACCTAGATTTCACGGTCCAATCACTTAGAATTCTTGGTTAACCTTTTCGTTTGCGTCTTGGTTTACCTTTTTGTTAGTGTCAGTTTTAGTCGAAGTTTAAGTCCTACAGCAACCAAATTTGGCATATACAGTTGTAGTGAGGTCATCATCACATGCCATGGGTAACTAGGTCACTGTGACCTAGATTTCAAGGTCCAATGACTTAGAATTCTTGGTTAACCTTTTCGTTTGCGTCTTGGTTTACCTTTTTGTTAGTGTCAGTTTTAGTCAAATTTAAGTCCTACAGCAACCAAATTTGGCATATACAGTTGTATGGAGGTCATCATCACATGCCATGGGTAACTATATTATATATATATATATATATATATACAAAGCAAAAGTGCAGACAATCCGGCCATACCGACCTTGGCGGTTTCTCGTTTACCATGTGATCTTAACCTTGACCTTTTACCTTTTTAAAAACCCTTACCTTGGCTATAACTCTTGCATTTTTGCACTTGGCCTTTTATACTTGGCATGTGCCTTCCCTTAAGTTCCCTGTGTCAAGACCTTTTTAACCATGCCAACATTTTTTACCTTGACCTTGACCTCTGACCTACTTTTGTAAAAATCTTTTAATGTCTATAACCTTTGAACCAGTAGGCCTAGAGCTTCCATACTTCGTTTGTACATTGTATTCTGTCTTGTGGTAAGACTGTTCCAACCATGCCAATGTTTTTTATTACCATGCAACCTTGACCTTTGACCTTCTTTTACAAATAAGTTTTACATAACTGAACATGATGCTAGCTTAGGGCATTTGAGTTTCACAGACACATAGCTTTTCATCTGATCTTCCCCAAACTTTCTGAAAATGTTTGTTGTTATAAAATGGAGACCAAGTTCGATAACCAGCGGCACCTTGGAGTTATGGTCCTTGAATTCCTCAAAATGGCGCTCCACAACAGTTTCCGCTCTCTAACTCAAATAGTTTTCATAGGAAAGTCTTCGATTCTCCTCCTTGTGCCATCAGGGGAATTCGGGTATCTGGGACAAGCTTCTTGTTGGCATCAGTGTTGCCATTGCTGTTTGCTTTAGCAATTTCAAGAAAGTGCATTTTTAGCTCGACTTTTTCAAAAAGTCGAGCTATTGTCGTCACCCTGTCGTCTGCGTCAGCGTCTGCGTCGGTTAAGTTTTTTGCTTAAGGTTTTTGTAAGAGTCCATTTCTCAATAACTATCAAAGTTATCCATTTGAAACTTGGAATAGTTGTTCAGTATTAAAAGGGGCAACTCATTACAACAAGACAGGTAACCCTGGGATTTGTCATTTCAGAGTTATTGCCCTTGTTTTATTTACTTAAAAATTATAAATTAACATATCTCAATAACTATCAAAGGTATCCATTTGAAACGTTGAATAGTTGTTTAGTATCAAAAGGGCAACTCATTACAACAAGGCAGGTAACCCTGGGATTTGTCATTTCAGAGTTATTGCCCCTATTTTATTTACTTAAAAATTATAAATTAACATATCTCAATAACTATCAAAGGTATCCATTTGAAACTTGGAATACTTGTTTAGTATCAAAAGGGCAACTCATTACAACAAGGCAGGTAACCCTGTGATTTGTCATTTCAGAGTTATTTCCCTTGTTTTATTTACTTAAATATTATAAATTATCATATCTCAATAACTATCAAGGGTATCCTTTTGAAACTTTGAATAGTTATTAAGTATCAAAAGGGCAACTCATTACAACAAGGCAGGTAATCTATGGATTTGTCATTTCAGAGTTATTGCCCATGTTTTATTTACTTAAAAATTGTAAATTAACATATCTAAATAACTATGAAAGATATTAACTTGAAACTTAAAATACCTGTTAAGTATCAAAAGGACAACTCATTACAACAAGGTAGGTTACTCTGTGATTTGTGATTCCAGAGTTATTGCCCTTGATTTATTTACTTAAAACTTGTAAATTGAAATATCTAAATAACTGTCAAAGGTTTTAACTTGAAACTTTAAATACTTGTGTTATAACAAAAGGGCAACTCATTCAAACAAGAAAGGTGACCGGGGATTTGCCATTCCAGAGTTATTGCCCTTGTTTTTATTTACATAAAACTTGTAAATTGAAATTTCTCAATAATTACAATAGGTATTAACTTGAAACTTTTAATGCTCAGGGCTGCACAAATCCCATAGCCCGACGTCCCGGACAAGTGGAAAATGGCTCCGGACAGGTGCCCATTTTCTAGAATCTAGTCCCAGACAAGTGACTATTTTCCAACTTTAGTCCCGATCAAAATCGGCGAATTTCAAAAAAAGCTGGTTGATTTCAGGTTAGTGAGGTGGCCTGAATCATAAAATGCCGCGAGTGCTTCTAGCCTACCTGCTGTGCAAAGGTCTTATAATCCAGTTATCCATGTTCCCTACGCATCAAGCCAATCCGCGTGTCATCTACCACAAATTCACAGTAGATCTACATGACTGTTTTATGTCAATGTCAATGTCGTGTGACTGTCAGTCTCTCACACGTTTCCACGGCACCACCCTTTGATTACGTAATCTCAATGTGTTACACAAAGGAACTCTCCATCTTACACGATAACCAGCATCTGATGGTCAATCAAAGCTTGTAAACTTCTGACAAATCAAGTGTGTAGACAAGGGCACACAGATTTTTATTTCAACGTTTTGATGAGTAGTCGTGTACATGTAAAATCTGTTGCATACGCTATATTGCATACAAATTAATATTTTTGTTGTTGTTGATTCAATGTTGCATACAAATTAATACAGGATCGTTTGTCCTTATAATATAGAGTGATTAAGAAGTTAGAGTGAAAAAGGTAGCATTCTTTTGTTTAAATAGCAACATTTATTTTTATATCTAATAAATAGGTTTATGATTTTTATGTAGGAAATGTGTCTTTAAAATGTTATGTAAACATGAATTAAGCAAATCAAAGTGTAGATGATGATTTTGCAAATGTGAATTTAAAGAAAATCTGTAAATTACAGAAAATTGTAACAGTTTGAAATAAAGGAAAGATAACTTTTACACACTTAAAATGTTTAACATAGAATTAAGAGACAAAAGGGAAACAATCTTAAATTTCATTCTTTATTGAATATTGAAGGCACAAGTAGACTAAAGGTAATTATGTTCCTTAGATGGTCCTATATTAAAGTTATTTAGATATATTGGAACCATGTAGAACCCGGGTTGCCATGGCTACTTAAGGGAAAATCTTTTAAAATGTTCATGTCAAAACCAACAAGTGTATAACTAATATAGAGATATCAATTGTAAGAATTAAAGCTTTGGGTGAGAAGTGTCCCTGTCATAAGGGATCCCTTATTTTAATTAAAATGTAGATCTTAAGGGTGTATCAATGTTATGAGCCATTTTTTCAAAGTATTAAACTTTTGTTCTATCATTGTTTTTTTGGAAGAGCTATTTATGATGAATGAAAAAATGAAAAAAAAATATATGGTGGTATCCTTTTTTTTTAGCTACAGCGATTTGAAAAAGGTATGTCAAATTTGGATTTTTTTTTCAAATTTTACCCATTCAGAGTACAAGCTTCAGTAAAATCTATTTCAAAACAAAACAAAAATGTTAATTTGGGGTTTCTTTTTTTATTTCATGTCTATGGTGGTATGTTCACATATATAAACCAAATTTAGACAAAGCAGGCACCAGGTTTGAACAATATGGATCCTTGAATATCAAAAATATGCTTTATATAGGGCATGATTTTATTAGATTTTTTATTTTATGAAAAAAAGTAAAAAAGTTTGAAAATCAAATAGTTCTAGTATTTAACTTTTTCTTATATTCTACCAGATGAAAGCCCATACTAAGGCAGTTCAAAATATAAAAAGAAATTGAAAGGTCAGTGTTCAAAATTTTGAGTTATTAAAGTAAAAAGAGTTATCGCCCCTTACAAAATTTACAAAAAGTACCATACCGATGATATTTAGAGCTTTATAAATTTCACATTTGGTGCCTTTTTTTTCTTAAATTAGTTTTTGTATGAAGAAATACTACTATAGATAAGAAATAAATAACACAAAACCAAATTATCATATTTGTTTTCATTTAAAATGGGTTTTATTGAAGCGGGCTGTTTGAAAAGGACAAAATAAGAGGGAGTGGGTGGGGTAAATTTTACATGGCCGTAGAGCCAACTGTTGTTCACCAAAATGTACACCTTTTCTATTTTTTCATTCATCTTAAATAGCTCTTCAATACAAAACCATCATAGAGTGTTTTCATGTACTTGGAAAAGTTCCCAAATTCATGACATTGATACACCCTTAAGTGTGGATCTTTTTATCTCACCTGGCACAAGTGGGTGAGCTAATGTGATCGCCATCAGTGTCCGTTGTCGTCCGTCCGATGCCCAACTTTTTGTTCAAAGATCTTCTTCTTGGAAACCACTGGTCCAATTTCATCAAAACTTCATAGGATTGTTCCTTGTAGGGTACTCTCTCGGATTTCTTCAAATATAGGTGATCCAGTTGAAATTGTGGTTGCCATGGCAACCAATTGAAAAAACTTTAAAAATCTTCTTGTCAAAAACTACTGTTCCAAATTGAATATAATTTTACCGAAATGTGCCATTGGTGACCCTCTATCAGATTTATTAAAATAATTTTCCTGTCATAAAAAACATGGCTGCTAGTGGGTGGGGCAGATTTTCCTTATATGGCTATATAGTGAAAACTTAAAAAATCTTCTTGTCAAAAACTACTGGTCCGATTTTAAAGTAACTTTGTGCAAATGATCCATTGGTGATCCTCTACTAGATTTCTTAAAATTATTTTGATATCTAAAAAAACATGGCCGCCAGTGGGTGGGGCAAGTTTTCCTTATGTTACTGTATAGTAAAAACTTTAAAAATCTTCTTCTCTGAAACTACTGGTCCAAATTAAGAATAATTTTACTCAAATGGTCAATTGATGATCCTCTATCAGATTTCTTAAAATCATTTTGTTATCTTAAAAAACATGGCCGCTAGTGGGTGGGGCATGTTTTCCTTATGTTACTGTATAGTAAAAGTTCTAAAAATCTTCTTCTCTGAAACTGCTGGTCCAAATTCAAAATAATTTATGACAAATATAGTCAATTGATGATCCTCTACCAAATTTCTTAAAATCATTTTGTTATCTTAAAAAACATGGCCGCCAGTGGGTGGGGCAAGTTTTCCTTTTATTTCTGTATAGAAAAACTTTCAAAAAAAAATTCTCTGAAACTATTGGTCTGATTTAAGAACGATTTTACACAAATAATGATTCATAGGTGACCCTCTGCCAGTTTTCTTTAAATAATCTTCCTAGCTCAAACAACATGGCCACCAGTGGGTGGGGGTGAATAAGTAAAAACTTGATCATTACTGGTCCATTTACATGACTGTAAACTGTAACATGGGTACCAGGTGAGCGATTAGGGCCGCATGTGGCTCTTGTTACTTTAGTGGAGGAATCAATTAAAGGCATACATGCAAATTTGTGGGGTAATGGGTTAAAGAAATAGTGGAGATACATTACAGATTCTACATTTAAGTGATAAGGTGTGATAGTCTAGTTAATTATGTTTCATAGAGTATACATGTATATTCATATCATAGTTTTAATTAAAATAATAATAAAAAGTAAAATATATAAATACCATTTTGTCTTTATAACCGATAAAAACTAAAACAAATTGATATGCTCAAATCGAAAGTATCAATTTAATGGGTTCCCTTTTGCCGGCATTTACATGAAACCATGTTTTCGAATCAGGTCTATAAAAAGTTGGACAAGTGGCTTTTTGTTCAGGACAAGTGACTTTTTGAAAGTCACTTGTCCTGGACAAGTGGCTAAAAAAATTATTTGTGCAGCCCTGATGCTTGTTCAGTTTCAAAAGGGCATCACCTTTCAACACAGCAGATAACCATGAGATTTGTCATTGCAGAGTTATTGCCCTTGTTTGACTAAGAATTTGTATATGAAATTATTCAGTAACCGTAGAAAGTTATTAATTTCAAACTTCCAATATATTTGAATACTTGTTTAGTTTCAAAAGGGCAACGCATTACAACAAGGCAGGTAAAGCAGGCAAAGATATTGTCCTTCTTTTGACTTATAGTTTACTTTAAGTGGAATGTAGACTGTCCAAGTATGTTTAAGTTGTTGTTGCTTACAAACTTCTATGATCAATAGGGCATTAAACACCCATACACATTCTTTAAGTTTGAAAAATATAGCCGTCTCAAGTATATGAAAGTCGAGCGTCCAGCACCCGTTTGCGGTGCTCTCGGTTTTTTTTAAACCTGGATAAGTCACCAATTTCATTGTGGGCAGATTCAGCTCTTATTGTAGCTATGGTACGCAAAATGATGTTTATCCTGTTTAGCAGCAAACTTTAAATTAAGATTTATTCTAAGTGGAACACAAACCGTACTGTTTCAACTTTAGGTAAGATGCAGGAGTTTCAGAGAAAAAGGAGTAAACTAACAATTTTCAATACATGTATCTTCTTTCATGTCTCCATCATGTAACACATTGTGACTTCTCATTATGATTGCTACAATATACAGTTTGGTGGAGATATTGATTTTCATATTAGATAAACTCTACTTATCCCATTACCCTATAAATACGCCTTTTTACGCCTTTCATTTATTCCTCCACTGAAGACATAAGTTCCAGTTTATACATTCATGAACATCTTCTATAAGAAATATTTTCATTATTATAGCAGATGGAAGCTTAAAGCAGGCCTTAAGGCGCATTCTGCTTTGCTTTCAACCTGCTTTAAGTGGTCACCTATCTTCAATGCTAGAAACAGTCTATGAGGTAATACTGTAATTGGTTATCTGAGCTTTTTTAAGGATCTTTCAAATTCTGCAGTGATATTCTCAGAAAAAATAATGTTCAGTAACTCTGCTGGGCATCGCCCATATGTTGTTAGTTTTGTCTTTCCAATTTATGGGTTATCTATAATGCAGTCTGTTAACTTAAATCAATAGTTTTGTCAAGCATAATCTTGATTGTTAGGTTTCAGAAAATAGATCTAGCAGATGTACAGTAAAGTCCCTCTATTATGGTCACTCAAAAACAAGCCAGTGTTTGAAGTATTGAGGAAGCTTGATGTTGAAAGCAAAGTAAACATAAAGCAGTTTTCAAACTCACACCATCATTCTCTGCTTATCCTGATTTAACCTGTATCCCATAGCCTATTTTTAGTTTTGAAAAAAGGTAATTTCTTAAAGCAGGTAGATAGTAAAGCAGAATGTGTCTTAAGTCACATTCTGCTTTGCTTTCATCCTGCTTTCAACTACCATCTGCTAGGATATAGAATATATTTTTTATAGTACATAATATATAAGACTATAATTTATGAAGTGGAATTATTTTCTTCATTGAAAAGGCGTGAAAATGCGTATTTATGGAGTAAAGGGTTAATCTGTAATAATTATGTAAGTTGTACTAAGTAATTATTAACTTTGCAAAGTTAGAATTTCATTTTCGTTTTTATAAAAAATTGAAATGAAACTGCTTGGTTCATTCCTTCAAGGGACGTGAAAGATATTAGTTTCAGCTGGGTCGTCTGTCATGTCGCAAGAAGATTCTTTTTTGTATCTGTGTAAGACATTTGTCAATCAAGATTACAGCCATGTCCTAAGGATTGTTTGTAAGAAATTTGTTACCTTTACAAGGTTGTGTCTAAACAGTACAGTAAAATCCTGACATTATCACTTGTACGAAAAGGCTTGTTTGGGGTGTGTAAGGTATCTGGCCGCTGAAAGAAGATTGAAAATAAAGCAGAGAGCTCCTAAAGGAGCTCTCTGCTTTACTTTCAACCTGCTTTAAGATGTCAGCTTATAAGAACACCATTTTTGAGTGGTCATTATAGCGAGGTTTAAAAAGTATACTGATCTATAGGAAGCATTGATTGGTAAATTGGTGATAATGGCAGACTGCCAGTACATTTGTAAATAGAGGGCTGGCCGCCTGCCAGCTGAATTATCCATTTGATGCACGCTATATGTGTCAACCTTGGTACTAGAAACTCTACATTTCTTTGTTGTAAATCACAACAACTTCGATCTCTCACAATGACTGAACTGAATTTTAAACCGATCAGCTGAGAGAGCCGGAGACTTAGATATAGTTATTGGAGTGTAAATAGAGATGTTAACTTGTGGAGTTCTACATTGTGAATGAAATCTTCCACAGATAAAAGAATGAAAATCAAACGAAGACCTTCACGTAAGTTAGTTAATGATTTAGTTAATGATTTAAATGTTTTGGTGCAATTTTTAATTAACAATAATTTTAATAACATTTATCAGTGTGGTTAGCCTACTTGACTAGCATTTGCAAACAGTTAAGATCATGATCAAATACTGAGTAGTATGGCCTGATCAGGATTCAAACTGTTTGACACTCATAGTCATATTTTTAGCTTTTGCAATCCTTGAATGTCGGTCGTCCGTCGTTAGTCGTCAACAATTTTAGTGTTTAGATTGTTTATTACCATAAGAGTTCGGATGAGTTCGATAATGGTTGAAATCAAACAAATAGATCAAGAGTTATCTACCTTTGAATTGCTGAAAATGCCATATTTAACAGTGTTTACACTCTAGAGGCCACATTTTTATCCAATCTATTTCAAACTTGCTCAGATTGTATATGACTATAAGAGTTGAGATGAGTTTGATTATGGTTGAAATCGGACTAATAGGTAGAGAGTTATCTACCTTTGAATTGCTGAAAATGCCATATTTAACTAATGTTTACACTCTAGAGGCCACAATTTGTATCAAATTTTTCTTAAACTTGCTCAGATTGTATATTACCATAAGAGTTTGGATGAGTTCGATTATGGTTGAAATCGGACTAATAGGTCAAGAGTTATCTACCTTTGAATTGCTGAAAATGCCATATTTAACGGTGTTTACACTCTAGAGGCAACAATTTTTATCCAATCTTTCTCAAACTTGCTCAGATTGTATATTACCATAAGAGTTCAGATTAGTTCGATTATGTTTGAAATCTGACCAATAGGTCAAGACTTATCTGCCCTTGAATTGCTGAAAATGTTATATCTAACAGTGTTTACACTCTTGCAACTACAGTTTTCAATGGATTTCAATTATACTTGCACACAATGTATATAGCTATAAGTTCTCAAAGGAGTGCAATTATTGTTGAAATCTAATATGTGTCAAGAGTTATATGCCCTTGATATACTTTGAAATGCTAGGAAAGGCTTTGTTTCAGTATTCATCTGCCCTTGATGTATGTACTCTTCTATACTTGAGTAGGTCGTATTCCAATGCTGTTTACATGCTCTACTACAAATTTGAATGGATTTAGAATGAAACAGGAGAAATTCAAAGGTAAAGCTATCGGGATTCATTACGAATGGTGAGCGATATCAGGGCCTTCAGGCCCTCTTGTTTTATTTATTTTGTTATCAACTTATATTTCACATGAATAAAAATTGTAGGAACATTTTTGAAGCTGATTGTTTTTTTTGTAGCATACTGACCCTTATCATGTGAATTTCAACATTCCCATACAGTTTGGCTCTAGATGAGAAATTCAAGATACTTGACATCTGATTTGGATCAAAACTATTTTTCTCACTCACACATAGGTTTCTTTCTTAAAAGACACAAGTAGTAAATTTGCAAAACTAGAAATAGTTGAACGAATATATAAGTTTTGACCTAAAAGGGCTATAGCTCTGGTAAATGGAATCTTCTAAGAAATCTTCTGACTTATTTTTATGGTGACCGTGTAACTACTAACTAGGTACAATTTGTTTTGATATTGCAGCTCTGAATCTAAACTTTAACACGTTTTTCAGTACTGTTTAACCTGTGTTGAGTGACCATTGACAAGATTATGCATATATAGACAGTTTCAGCCCTTCCCCTGCTTATAATAGCCTATACTGGCACTTTCCTTATATGTTTGTTTGACATGAGTCTGCACTCTATTCTGGGGGAAAATATTCCTTATTTTATCAGTGAATGTAGCTAATAGTTCAGATGAAAGATATGTGCCAAGTACAAAGTTAGATATATATAAACATGTATATGAATATTCAGCAGGAGAAAGATTGAGACAGCAGTGGTAACATATCTCAATCAAACCCACTGTTGTGACAGGTAAATTAAATGAGTAGTTACTGAACAGGGTTTGATAGAGACATGAAGACTTTGATATTTGGGTTGCTTCCCTCGTCTGCAGTTATGGATTTCTATAGTAGTAAAATTAAATGAATCTTTTCCGAATGGTTGCTCTTCACATATAGATCTGATCTATTGCATTTAGTTTTATAGCTTGGGTGTTTGTTTTAAGTTAACCAATTAGATTTGGTATTTAAGTAGTAACTGCATCTAATGCTTTGGTGGTGAAGTGTCAGGAATAATATTTTAACACATGTATGTAGACCCAGATCACAGTCTTTGCCATAATTTTTTCAGACCACTTGCTTGCAAGCTGACAAAAACTTTGTTTTTTCAATGTAATATGTCAAATTCTGATGGAAATATTTCCTGCCTGAATCAGAAATCACTTGCCCTGGGCATCGGGCAAGTGCCTGGTTAGGGCAAAGTCTGAAATCAGAGGAATCCTGAAGGAACTTTCTTATCAGGGTTTACACTGTTTGCCATTTTTAGCTCACCTGAGCCAAAGGCTCAAGGTGAGCTATTGTGACCGCTCACCGTCCGTAGTACGTCTGTCCGTCCACATTTACTTCAAACGACATCTCCTATGAACCCGCGGATTGTAGGGAGGATTCAAACTGCTCATGATGTTCCTTGGATGCTTCTCTACAGAAGTTGTTCAAATGAAAGAGAAAAAGCAAAAACTCAGCTTGAAAAAGCAAAAAAGCAAAAAACTTTAAAAAATCTTCTTCCCCAAAACTACTAGGCCCTAAGCTTTGATATTTGTACAGTAGAATCTCCTGGTGGATCCCTCTATAGTTTGTTAAAATGAAATCCCTAGGGTCACACTTGACGCCACCCTGCGCAGTTGAAGTGCTGCTCTAGGCAGGTTTCACAGTATTTTTGATGAAGCAGAACGGTATTTTACCTGAGTTACCCTTAATATACTAGGGGCAAATAGCCAATATTTGCAAACATTTTGGATCCAGATCAGATGCAACATAATCATAATGCTACATCTAATCTGGATCCAACCTATTTGCCACTCATTTACCAACTAACATTTTCTAAATTGTTTTTTTGTACACTTTTCACATACAGTAGGTTTTAAGCAGACATAATTTCAGTCTGGTAAGGGTAAGCTCCACAGCTCTACCCACTGAGGTCAAATATTATGCAACAGTTTGGGAGTATCACAGAACTGGTCATGATCAGCTGAACATGTTGTCTGCTAAAGTTTAGATATGGTTCAGTCTGCTTCATACTTAGAGAGACAGGATCTGGAAGTGATCCACTGACAGTTATGTAATTATGTCTTATGCCATATTTATACATATGTTTAATATTGGTTTTGTCAGAGTTATCTGTATGTCTTGTCTTTTTCTTGTCCAGGATTCAATCCTTTCCCCCCATATACTGACGTTTGTTAACCCATTACCCCATAAATGTGCATTTTTAGGCCTTTGATTTATTCCTCTACTTAAGAAAATAATTCCACTTTAAACAGTCATGAAAATGTAAGATGCGAAAGTAAAGCAAAGTGTGCATTAAGACACATTCTGCTTTACTTTCAACCTGCTTTAGGTGGCCACCTAGTTTCAAAACTAGAAACATGCTATGGGGCAATGGGTAAAATGAAATTGCCTATTTGGAAAGAGCCTGATGAGAGGAAGTGCCATTTGCAAAGGCCATAACTCTGACATCATTGTTTTTTTTAGTTATTTCCCTTTGTGATATTTTCTTGTCAAGAAGACAACTTCAGTTCTACTGATGATATTTTCTTGTCAAGAAGACAACTTCAGTTCTACTGATGCTATTGTAATGAAATTTTATCATATGTATGGAAAGAAACTGATGAGAGAAAATGACATGCACAAGGGCAGCAATATTTAGTTTTTCCCCTTTGTCATATTTTATTGTCAGGAAAATAATTCCAGTTCTGCTGACGCTAGTGAAATAATTATCATTTATTGGAAATGGAAATAGCTTGATAAGAGGATGTGTCATGGATAAGGGTCATAAGCTTGGCAACAAAATTCACTTTTGTCATGTTTTCTTGTCTGGAAGATAACTCCATTTATAGTTATATTAAAATGTTGTCTTGCCCAGTCAACTTAGGTACAAACTTCAATGTCCTCAGGTGAGCGAATTTAGGGCCATGGCCCTCTTGTTTTTACATTTTTTTTACCCTCCAAGAGTCAATGTAAACTGGTCATTATTTAGTACTGTCCAACTTCGATATCTCGAACTCGTTTAACTCAAACTATCCAATAGTTCGACATATGAACTGCATTATTTCATGCTCGGTTAAGTAGAACATAGTGACAACATACCAATATTTCAAAGTTAAAACATGGCTTAGCCACGTTTTAACTTTGAAATACGGATATGTTCAACAAAACCAACTTTCGAGATATTGAAGTTGGTCTGTAAATGAAAGGGTACCTTTGGAAAGTCAGCAGTGTAAGGGTTTATGTGAAATGACAAAGAAATATTGGTTCAGCATTAGAAGTGTAAAAACAACAATGTCGTATATGCTTTTAACACCAAAACCATTCAAAATCTTATGGATACATTCATATTTTGTCTTCAATTTTCTAAATGATTTATCTTGGCAATCTTTGTACAGTTAATTTTTCATGACTTTTAAATTGAATAGCCTTGGATATGTCACCTGTGTTGGAAGAGAAAATCATTTTCAGATTTAATGGAGTATAAGGGGATGAATAAATGGAAACAATGAGTGAGTGACAAAAAAAGAAGACTTTTGTTAACCAATAGAAGTGCCTTTTAATGTATTTAATGTATTCCTCCACTGAAGAAAAGATTTCCAATTTATACAGTCATGAATATATCTTATCAAAATTATTTTCCTTATTTTAGCAGATGGTAGCTTAAACTAAAGGCATCATACTTATTTCTCTATCCTCGGCTAACCTGTGGCAAAGATAAACTAATTTACTTTTGATTTTAGGATTGATAGGTATAGTTCCGTATTATATCGTTATTGTACTATACTTTCAACTTAAAAGAAACAAAATTTAAGCATGCACCAATATCCACATACAATTGGTATATACAGTGCGATGGAAGACAAAGATTGCATGTGTTGTTCGTAGGGAATTGTTATAGGAAGAGAAATTAAGACTTGGTTAACATCTGCAAACAGCTTGAATCCAGATCAGACGCTGCGTAACACGTCGTCTGATCTGGATTCAAACTGTGTCATTCTTCATTATCTTCCTTCTGTCAAAATGTTCATTGATATGTAGTGTTGAGAAAACCCCGCAGATGACAACGGTAAATTCCAATAATGAAAGGAAAGAGCGTGCTGCCAGCCCCAAAGTTGAAATGCAAAGGTCCGTATGGAAACTCTGCCCTGCCAGGTGAATAAAATCGATCTATACCTCAATTACTCAAAAGAAGTAAAACTTCATTCATAACAACTGTAATGGACTACAGTACTTTCGACTAGTGTTGTTCCAATATCAATCAGAGCTGGGAGCTTTCTGGTCTACTTTTATATAGCTGTAACAAGCCATTTGACTTAAAACATCGAAGAAACTTTTTAATTGGTCATTGCAGTGGAGTTTATTGTTTATTATAATAATAATAATAATAATAACGTCTTTATTTACTGAGGCTACACATTTAGGCAAGCCCAATCTTCCATGTGGGCCTCGACATATATACATGGTTACAACTTACATTATAGTACATAACATCATAAAATGAACATAATAAATATATGCAGTAAAACTTGTGTTAGACATGAGCCACACGTTGAAGAAACATGAAGGCAAGTGATTGCCCAGCGCAGGACAAGAGAAAAGCAAATAGCTCTTTATGAGTTTCTTGCCTCACTTCTGCCCCATGCTTTGCCCTCAACATGTCGTATTTTGGGTGGTGGTCTAATACAAGTTTGACTCCTACACCTTAGAGGACAAATTATAATAATACAAATTATAAGTACAGAAAATATCTTTTCAACCCTTTCCACCATAGTTTGTTTTCAGTAATGTTTCTTAAAACAGGCTGAAAATTAAGCTGAATGCTTCGTGTGGAGCATTCTGCTTTACTTTCAATCACATTTAAGTTCCCATCTGGAAATGCCTTCCACACCAGATGCTCAGGGCACACCATGCATTCATAAGAATAATTAAAGCATTAAAGGTGTATTTATGGGGTAAAGGGTTAAAAAATTTAAACATGTAAGAGAAAACATTTTACATTTGAATTAATACATGTACATGTAGTTGAATTTGATATTCAACAAGCACCTTAGAGCTGAGATTCCCCTGCCGCAGCGATTCTCACTATGTTTACAAACTGTGATGATTCGTTATTACATGATCTTGAAGCTCCCTGAAGATAACAAATGATGCATAAAATATCAGTCTGTTTATAAAAAGCTTTTATCATGTTATGAATTATACATACCCACTGTGCTTGGAGAAATGGATTTCAGACACTGTAATGGTGTAGTCCAATATAATTCACCATGTGCAATCCACATGTATCTTTGAATGTATACAAAACAAATAACAGCTGAAAAAAATAATTAGGGTATACTGGGCAGTGGAAAGAAAATAACTGGTAAGAAAAGGTCACATTTATTGTTTTATGTTTTACATCTCTTGCATGGGTTTGTTGGGTAACAAAGTCTGTTGACTGGGTACAGATTGCCCGATATAGGCCCTTTTAGAGATCCATGGATGTTGACTGAACCCATTAGGCATTAGCCCATAAATACACCTTTTTACGCCTTTAATTTATTCACTATTATGAATGCTTAACATATATGATTTATTCACTGCTTCAATAACCCTTTCCTCCCTGAAACTTCAAATAGACAAGTCCAGTTTTCAATTTACCAGTAGTCTAAATAGTCCATTTTGATTATTTAGGGTTAATTTGTTTTTGACAATGTATTACAATATGAAAAGCAGTGCAGACCTTGACCAGAGGGCTCCTTAAGGAGCCCATTGATCTGAGTCTTCACTGTTTGCATAAGACAAGGGCACGCTTCAAAGATACGCTTTTTGCAATGGATGCATATATATGCGTGACTAGGGTTCAAATGGTAACCCGTAGACTGTTTTGTGCTCCCAGTTTTCCTAGATAAGCACTAATTTCATTCGGATAAAAATAATTAGGGGCTTAAAAATGTTAAGTTATGGAGCAATGGGTTAAAGAAGAATGCTGCTTGAAGCAAGATAAAAGTAAAGCAGTACTTTAATTTTTGCTTTAAGCTGTCGCCTGTATTCAAAACCATCAATAAATATTCCTTTGTGGGGCATATGTGGAGAAGCAGGTAAAGTCTCCAGTCCCAATGGCTTTCTGTGGAGGAAGGGGTCCTTCCAGCTGACTTGCGGAAGGTCAGTGATTCAGACATTGATTCTTGTTGTGAGAAACAGTGTATGACTGTAATGTATATAATAAGCTTGATGGTGGGATATGACGAAATACTGTTAATGCGACATAAAATCATAACAAAGCAATTTCAAATCTGAGGAGGAATTTTAGGGTTAATGGTTTCTTGAATACAGGTTTGTGTTCTGTCAATTTGTTTGCTTTCAAACATTACACAATCACTTGTACTTCTTGATTGTATATTTAACTAAGTAAATAACTTTTCTTACAATATCAAATAAAACCACTTGATAGGTCCTGTCTGTCAGTACATTTTGAACAGTTAATTGTTTAGTAGATAGTTTGTCTGATGTACACAGTTTAACACTTTTATTAGCCCTTTACTTGATAGCATGTTGCTAGCATTGAAGACAAATGACCACTTAAAGCAGATTGAAAGTAAAGCAGGATGGGCCTTAAGGCACAGTCTGCTTTTCTTTCAGTCTGCTGTAAACTATCAGCTGCTAGAATATAGAGAATATTTTTTATGATACATATTCACGACTGTATAAATTAGAACTATTTTCTTCAGTAAAGGTATAAATGAAATGCAAAAAAGGGGCATGTTTTCAAAAAGCAATGAATACCATGAACTCAATACATGTTTGGCTTGTTCATTCTTACGGTAACTTAGAGGACTCAATGTAGATTAGAAGGCAAAATGTGCATTCCAAGGACGCATTCTTTTTGATTTATAAACTAATCACTGCATTCAATAGACCATAAATTGTCAGTTGAATTGATTGGTATAGTAACTATAGTTTCTATTCTGTATTTAGCAATCACCTGACTTTACAGTCTCAATCCCCGACTTTCTCAATGTAGAGTGGCAGTGAGTCAACTTGCTTAACCCATTACCCCATAAATACACCTTTTTACGCCTTAAATTTATTTCTCTCCAGTAGAAAATAGTTACACTTGATATAGTAATGAATATGTACCCAAAGAAATATTTTCTATATTCTTGCAAATGATAGCTTAAAGCAGGATGAAAGTAAAGCAAAAGGCGCATTCTGTTTTACTTTCAACCTGCTTTAATTGGTCACCTTATGTGACCTATCTTTAAACCTAGAAGCAAGCTATGGGTTAAAACAAGTTTAAATGTATAACCCCAGTTGAAGTGGGTATCAAGGGTCCTTGAAGAAAGTGCAACACAGCAGGGG
Organism: Gari tellinella; assembly: GCA_922989275.2. Classification (NCBI taxonomy): domain Eukaryota; kingdom Metazoa; phylum Mollusca; class Bivalvia; order Cardiida; family Psammobiidae; genus Gari; species Gari tellinella. The sequence goes on from OV277860.1 coordinate 91,227,018, forward strand.
GTGGCGGGCTTGTGCATCTGTAGTGGTAAATCATCTTTGTCAAGGTGCTCATCAGCCATTATATTGTCTTTAGCTGAATGCGAAACCTCCATGACTGAGTCGTTATAGTCACTGTGGCTGACAATCATTTGATTCCGTACCTGACGGATGTTTAAATCCTGTTGTGGGCACTTTTGGTTTTTCATTTTGGGTCACTAAGTCTATTGTGGTGCTATGGCCTACTAGTGACAACTCAACTCCAGTACTTCAAGATAGATACTTTAATACATGGCATCACGCCACAATGCGTACCGAGCCTGCCTGGTCTGGTTCTCTAGTCTACTGGACTCCCCATCATGTCTCTGATCTCAATTAGTCTGCAGTATTTATAATAACCTGCTTAATTGTCCTAGCACGCATCACCCATCAAATTGACAGTTTGACCTCAATTTGCAGGGAGGTGCGTGTCCCATGGACAGTGATTAATTTACTTGCACCGGCCAGGCATCTTGGTCACACAACCGTATATATTTATAATACACAATTACAATTTCATGCGTGTCAAATGATATTTATATATCATTACACCTTCCCTCCTCACAATATAATGATCGAAATTTATTATATTATAACAGCACCTGGTACGGCAATATAGAAAAATTCCTAACTATATTACCATACAAAAACAATTACGATAAACTACAACTACGGCAAAATACAACAATTACTATATACCAATTTTACCAATTACAACAAATACTATTTACCAAATCCTGGTCACGGCACCAAATTCGTAGGTGTGGTGCTATGGCCTACTAGTGACAACTCAACTCCAGTACTTCAAGATAGATACTTTAATACATGGCATCACGCCACAATGCGTACCGAGCCTGCCTGGTCTGGTTCTCTAGTCTACTGGACTCCCCATCATGTCTCTGATCTCAATTAGTCTGCAGTATTTATAATAACCTGCTTAATTGTCCTAGCACGCATCACCCATCAAATTGACAGTTTGACCTCAATTTGCAGGGAGGTGCGTGTCCCATGGACAGTGATTAATTTACTTGCACCGGCCAGGCATCTTGGTCACACAACCGTATATATTTATAATACACAATTACAATTTCATGCGTGTCAAATGATATTTATATATCATTACACTATCATGTTTGATAGCCTTCCTAACCCTAATAGCTGCTCAATGCTATGGGAACATCCATACCAAATATCAGTATCCTAGTGCAAATGATTTTCATATAGTATAAGTGAATCTCAACACTTGCATGAAAACTTAATTTTGAGATACATGTCCAAAAGAAATTTCACAAAATTTTTAGCTCATCTGAGCATAAAGTACTCGTGGTGAGTGATTGTGATTCTGTATGTTGTGTCTTGTGTCTGAACTGCGGTGTGCCTTGCTTGTTGACCGTCTTCCGTGAAATTTAGCTTGTGAACACACTACAGGCTAAATACAGTTCCAGGTCGATCTTTTTCAAATTAATTCCAAATGTTGTTCTTGACAAAATCTAGGTCAAGTATGAATATGAGTTATGGGATCAAATATAGGTCACTAGGTCAAATAATAGAAAAGGCTTGAAAGCATTCTACACACCACAATTTTGTCTCAATCTTGATCAGACTTACTCAGAATTGTCAAGGTACAATAATATCTTCAGGTGAACAATATCAGGGCCATTTGTTGTATTTTAACTTCACGACATCACTATTCAACCCATAGGGAATGTCCATTCCAAATATCAGCTTGTCTTGTACAAATTCTTTTGTGTCATGATCAACGGACACATTGCCAGACACAGTAGACCCCCCAATAGTGTGACCACTCAGAAGAAGCTTTGGATTTTAAGGTAGATTGTTGCTTAAAGCAGGATAAACGAAGCAGAAAGCTCCTGTAGGATCATCTGCTTTATCCTACTTGAAGTATGGTCACTCTGTAATACCCATAAGTCTTCTTCATTGATAGTGGCTGGAATCTACTAATATAGCCTTATAAGGTTCGTTGTACATTGATACAATAACCAGTCAAACAAAAGACTAACAAGCCTATGTCGTGGAAGATTAGTCCAAAAATACACCTTTAAAGTGACAAATTATGACAATTATCTGTCATTCATCTACCTACTACCGATTAGTAGTATTGCCAACAATGTTTGTTAACCAGTCTGACATTAAACATACTGTAAAACCTGGGCTCAGTGGCCATCAAATGAAAAAGCATGGACATGTCTTAGGTTAATGCTTAATCATTTACAGGAGCCTTCTGCATTACTTTTGTCCTGCATTAATTATGCAGGAAAATAGTAATGCAGAAAGCTCCTATATGAGCTTTCTGTATTAATTTTGCTTGCATTAATTTAAACTGCCAACTCTCAGACTGTAAGATAAAATTATTTTCTTTAAATGACAGCAGAATACATTTACTTTATTGTCTTGAACAATGTTGTCTTTAAAGTTTTTTTTAAAATTTTCAGATTATTTCTGGCAGTAAAGTCGTAATTTGCTCTTTAATGTTGGTGTGATTTCTATTAGTCTTGCAATCATTGTACTACGGTCTACCGGTATTAAGTTTCTTTATGACTGATTTGACTGCCAAGTATTTTTTGTCTTTTTCATTTTAGAGGATGGGCATTGGGCAAATATTTTCAACTGGTGTTAGATATTAGCTATTGTCATCAAAAAATACAGCCTTGAATTCACCAACAAACAGTAAAACCTCTCTATTATGACCACTAAAATAATGCTCATTGTTTGTTTGAAAGACAGGAGGCAGCTTAAAGCGAGGTGAACGTAAAACAGAAGGCTCCTAAAGGAGCTTTCTGTTTTAAGTTCACCTTGCTTTAAGCAGCTACCTGCCGAAAAATAAAGTAAATAATTTAATTTAGTGGTCATTTTAGAGAGGTTTACTGTATGCTTATGAATTGCTATAGACTGCCACTGAAATAGCCTCTGACCTGGGTTTGGCTTAAGTCAACCTCTGCCATTCTCAATGTGTTGATAAATTACAACCAAGAAATGTGCCATTATTAGTATTTTACAGATATTTAGTCTTGGAGTACATAAACGTTTACCTCATATCTTGTTTCGAAGTCAGGTGACCACTTTGTAAGCAGGCTGAAAGTAAAGCAGAATGCAGAATACTTTAGCCTGCTTAATGCTAGCCTACCATCTGCTAGGATATGGATGAAGAAAATTTTTCTTATGTTGTATAGTCATGATTGTCTAAACTGGAACTATTTTCTTCAGTGGAGGAAGTATCTAAAGGCCTAAAAATGTGTATTTAATGAAGTAATGGGTTAAAGGGACTACAAGCAGCACATAAATGAGATTATGGTGGTGGGGTAGAAGTTTTTTGTTAGATCATAACAGTTCCCAGATGTAACTGTGTCACAGACCTGCAGATAAAACATTGATATCTGATAATCTCTGAACTTGTAAATTTGTTTTTACTTTTTGACCATCAAACTTAATCCTATAATGCACGCAGTAGGCAATACCCTGAACAATTTGTAAACAGTTCCTGATGAGATGTCAAATGACTAAGTGTCTCATCTGGATGAATCCATACTGTTTGACACCCTGACCCTGTTTTGAAAAGAAATGTTAGATTGATTGAGTTGGGTTTTACGGCACCGCGACACATGAAATGGTCATATGGCGCCGAAGAAATGTTAGAACAATAGCAGATAAGAATTGTTGCTGATTGAAATATTACTTCCAATAGAAATATTGCAATAACATTTGAAGAGTTAAACAACCTCTCAATAAGTAAAGGCTTAACCCTTTACCTGATAGCATGTTTCTAGTATTGAAGATAGGTGACCAATTAAAGCAGGTTGAAAGTAAAGCAGAATGCGCCCTTGGGCACATTCTGCTTTACTTTCAGCCTGCTTTAAGCCACCACATGCTAGAACATCGAAAGTTATTCCATATGATATATACTCATGACTGATTGAATTGGAACTATTTTCTGCAGCGGAGGAATAAATCATATGCGCTGAAAGGCGCTTCTATTGGGGAAAGGGTTAAGAAGCAGATATCTGAAAGGCAAACGTTTTAATTCAATGTTTTAATGCATGTCAAAAGAAGTGCAAAATATTTCTAAATGAGCTTTTGTAAGACTTCTGTTCTGCAGTAGACTTTCCCTGTCACTGTGTTAAAGAATATATATAAAATAATTTAATGCGCTAAAAGGCGCTTCTATTGGGGAAAGGGTTAAGAAGCAGATATCTGAAAGGCAAACGTTTTAATTCAATGTTTTAATGCATGTCAAAAGAAGTGCAAAATATTTCTATATGAGCTTTTGTAAGACTTCTGTTCTGCAGTAGACTTTCCCTGTCACCGTGTTAAAGAATATATATAAAATAATGTATTTTCTTTTCAAATTTTGCTGTAGGTGCAGGTGTAACAGTATTCCTGAAATAATATTTCTTTATGCCATTTAGTTTTTCTTTTTATGTCTGGATTTTTAAAGACTTTGAGTGCATGTTTCAATCAGGGTGCCTTACATGTCAGTCAACAAGGTGAACCCACAGACCAAGGCTTTGTTATCATAATGCCAGATCTTTGTGTGTGGCCAAGGAAAATTTCTTGTCAGTCTTAAATGCTTTCCTTCATAGCAGTATGTGAAAATCATCTATATCTGACTGTGTTTACGGTAGGTTGCTGCTTAAAGCAGGATGAAAGTAAGCAGAAAGCTCCTAACGGAGCTTTCTGCTTTACTTTATCCTTCTTTAAGCGAACATCTGTTTTCAGCACTCAACAAATTTCATGTGTGGCACTTAATGTGACTTATGTGGTGAAGTAGGTACAGCTCTATATATGGCTCTATCAATTGGAACTATTATCTTCAGTTGAAAAATAAATTAAATGCATTAAAATGCATATCTATGGAGTAAAGGGTTGAAAACAGACTGGTTGCTTAACATTACATTGTCTGTAGATAGTTCTTCCTGAAACAGTTGAACTTATATAAAGAATCTGACATGTTCCAGATTCCAATCAAACTGAATCAATGGCACTCTGAGATTCTTCTGTAGGACACAGTATACTGTGTGTGCTGAACTATGTGACAGTCTCTCTGCATACAGCTCATAAAACATTCATTGAATCATGTTGGTCTGTCTCATCTCTCAGGTTGGTTTATGTCTCCCACTCTCCTCTGTATTCAGCTTTGTCCCACACTTTACATATTAACCCATTACCCCATAGCCTTTTTCTAGTTTAAAAAAAAATTGGTTATTGCTTAAAGCAGGTTGAAAGTAAAGCAGAATGTGCCTTAAGGCACATTCTGCTTTACTTTCAACCTGCTTTAAGCTATCATCTACTAGGATGTATAAAGTATTTCTTGTGAGATTTATTCATGACTCTAGAAATTGGAAGTAATTATTCTCTTTGTTGGAGGAAAAATTAGAGGTGTAAAAAGATGTATTAATGGGGTAATGGGTTAAAAAAGCACTCAGTAGACAATCAAGAAATTGCTCATGTGGAATACTACTTCCCCGTAATCTTGTTCTACACTGTTCCCTCATGTTGTTTTTTCTATGAACACTAACATTGCAGCCCACTACTGTTCTTAACCCTTAGCCCGCCAAATAAATTGTCGTCTGCTATATTTCTCGTCTGCTTCAAGTTTCAAAGTGCTTCAAAGTTGCTGAAAATGTTGTCCGAGTGTCAAACAGCTTGGATCGGGATGAGACGCCGAGTTACTCGGCGTCTCATCCGGATCCAAGCTGTTTGCATATGGAGCTATAGTCGTGAGTGGCAGGCTAAGGGTTAAATTACAATGTTTCAGAATTTATTTTTAGATTAAGACGTGAGTGCCAAACAATTTCGATTTTCATGAGACGCGGTGAACTTACTTGGCGTCACATCAAGATCCAAAGTGTTTGCAAAGGCGATCTAGATTTCTTGCCATTAGTGCCTAAAGAGTCAATTTTCCAATTTGTACTGGCACGTGGTTGAAATGGGTTTAAGTATCATTCACACCATTTGATAAAACTCAGTTAAACTTGTGTGAAATAACCATTCAGTCAAGAATCATGAGTCATCTGAAAACAGATGACTGCTTAATTCAGAACAAAAGTAATTCAGAAAGCTCCTTCAGGAGCTTTCTGAATTACTTTTGTTCTGCATTAAGCTGCTTATTGTGTCTTCTTTTGAATGGGCAAGCTGAGTGCAGGTTAGACGGTATTGCAAATCCTCTTACGTTTTGTTTAGGCTTAAGGCTTCTCAGATGTGATTTATCGTCTCTGCAATCTACCACGTTCAAGTAAGACTAATTGGGAGACAGGGATTCAAGTGCAGGAATATTCCTGTCACAGTACATGTAACACTTGCGCTTCGATAAAAATGTCAATTGCTATACACTGTATATAGCACAATCATGTAGTAAACAACCAATAATCAATATATTATTGTGGAGATGATGCTCTCTGAAGACAAGTGACTGCTAGATGTAGGGTATTGGGGCTTACTGCATTATTTTGTGCAGCATTAAGCAAACACCTATATTTAATACTATTAATGAGTCTTCTACTGGGACTGGTTGCTTTATCTGCGATCGACTGTACCCTATTATTGAGATGCAAGCTATACTAGTAGAATCTCTCTGATACAGAGAATGTGTTATAAATATAGATTGTTATAATTATGACTGCTTAAAACATCTGCAGTAATTCTGACAGTTGTGCTTTTTGCAAATTTCTATAAACAAAGTCCTTGTGACAAAAATATGTGTATTTGGACACGATATATGAGCCTGATAAGGTGATGTGAGCTTATCATGCACTATACCATTGTGTAGGCAACAAATTGCTCTTTAAAATGATATATTTCACATGCATTTTGCACTTGTTATACCGGTATTGAATTGATCAAGTATCATTACTTTTTGGAGCACCCTCGTATTGCAATATATTGCAATATAATGTGGGAACTTGTAAGTACAAAAATTGGATAGAAATTAGTCTTAAAAACTTATTTATAGCATTGAAAGGATTATAGGAGTGCTTTAAGTACGAGGGAGGTCCAGATTAACATGGACATTTAAGCTGTGAATGTTATAGTTGTCACAGTACTACCTTCAATTTAACGGGGCACTTTCTCGATTGTGCTCAAATAATAATTATATAGAATATTGAAAGATGGGAAAAATGTATTGCATTACGTATTGCTAAAAGGCGTATTGCATTATAACAATATATTGTCGTATTGTTGCACCCCAACCCTTGCTGGCAACCTACAAAATGCAAGTCAGTCCACCATTAGTACACTAAAAGTTAGAATTCAGTGGAATGAGTTTATATTGACCTATATGTTCTTTCATTACAGAAATGGAAGGCAGTCTGTTGGACTTGTCTGACAGGGGGCTTACAAAGCTTGAGCTGCCCCAAGGTGAGAGCCCAACAGCCCTTATTGCTGACAGGAACAGTGTAACCCGAATAGAAAACTTGGACCAATGCCCACACATGAGACAGGTAAGAAGGCCCAACAGAACCTCAACCCGCAAGAAAACCAGCTAGTGCATACAATTAACCATTTACTCCATAGCCTGTTAATAGTTCTGAAGGCAGGTGACCATTTAAAGCAGGTTGAAAGTAAAGCAGAATGCACATTAAGGTCCATTCTGATTTACTTTCAGCCTGCTTTAAGCATAGATGATATTTCTTATGATCCATATTCATAACTGTATAACTTCAGTGGAGGAAAAAGTTTAATTGATAAAAATGAGTATCTGTGGAGTAAAGGGTTAACATAATGGTAAGAATGTCTAGCTCAAGTAAAAAATTAGCCAGATCACACCAGCAACACTTCTAAGGCCTTTATTTAGGAACATTGCTTAACCCATAATGGCATGCCACCTGTTTCTAGTTGTAAAGACATATGACCAAATAAAGGAGATGGAATTTAAAGCAGAAAGTTCCTTATAGTGCATCTTCTTTACTTCAGCCTGCTTTACGTTAACAGCTTCTAGGATATAGAAAAGTATTTCCTATAGTGTTTATTCATGACTGTATAAATTGGAACTATTTACTTCAGTGGAGGAATATAAAGGTGTAAAAATGTGTATCTATTAAGTATTTGGTTAAGATGTATAATGTCCAGAGTATCTAGGTCAAGCCAGTAACTATCCATATCTCACCTGTGTCACTGGGCCTTTATTCATGAATTTTGCTTAATCAGCTTTTATGACCACTTTAACTCAATATACTAACTGAGTTTTGTATAAAAATTGTTTTTATAGATATAGACAAATGTTTAAGTCAAGCCAGATTGCGCCACTGACACCATTGTTATGACCCTTTATTCACTCGAAGTTTTTCAAGATCAGTTTTCTCAGTGATCACTCCTTCTTTAGGAATTATAATTCAATCCATTCCTACTGGTCCAGCTGGAACATAAGTGAAAATGCTGGTCCTAAATAAGATTTTGTCATTTTAAGTATCTGGTTATGTAGGAGAAAAGCTTAAATTCAGGTTAATGTTATTCAAACACCTGTGCTGGGTTTATTTCCCATATCAAACAAGCCTACTTTACAGGCCATAAGAAACAGTCCTGAAGAACTAGATTTTCTGCTCAATTTTGTAAATTTCTTATCTTAATGAGGGTTGTTAAAAATGGTGATTCATTCAAGCTGATTTTCTGCTTCAATTTCCATTGATCCCCAGCCATTGTTGAAAAAGGTTTTGTTGGGCTGTAACATTGGAAATATTTAACCTTTAACCCTTTACCTGATAGAAGCGCCTTTTAGTATGTTTAGTTTATTCCTCCGCTGAAGAGAATAGTTCCAATTTATAAAGCCATTAGTATGTATCATAAGAAATCTATTCTATATTCTAGCAAATGGTAGCTTAAAGCTGGCTGAAAGTGAAGCAGAATCTGCTTTACTTTCAACATGCTTTAAGTAGTCAACTATCTTCAAAACTAGAAACATGCTATTGGGTAAAGGGTTAACACAGTGTTTAGTTGTCTGCCTTACCATAAACAGTTGTTTTCATTTAACATATTACCCCATAAATATACCTTTTTTAGGTGTTTAATTTATTTTTCTACTGAAGAAAATAGTTCATATTTGTACAGTCATGAATATGTGTCATAAAAATTTCACTATTATAGCAGAAGGTAGCTTAATGCAGGCTGAAAGTAAAGCAGAATGCACCTGCTTTACTTTAAACCTGCTTTAAGTGGTAGCACATCTTCAAAACTAGAAACAGACTATAGGGGTTAACTCTCCTGCTATCTGCAAATGTTGACATGTTTTGCAATCAGTATAGACCCAGATCAGACAACTTCTGAATGAGCTGTCTGATCAGGGTCAGGTGGTCAGCAGTTCACCTATAGGATCTGGCGGGTACATTCAGTCTTCACTCTGCACTGTTTTAGTTGTCCTTATTTAGAAGCCTATGTAATATCTCTGATGATAGATACTACGATTATCATCTATGGCGGAGTTTCATGGCTGTTCAGTAGAAGGAGGGTTAATAATTGCTTTAAGAGCATATATTGGTGCTCTGTGTGCAGTTTGTTTAACCCTTTTCCCCAGAAAAGCAACTTTTAGCTTATTTAATTTATTCCCCCTCTGAAGAAAATAGTTCCAGTTTATACCCTCATGAACAATTACCATAACACATATGTTTATATAGCCTAACAGATGGTAGTTTAAAGCAGGTTGAAAGTAAAGATTCTGCTTTAACTTTTGTTCTGTTCTGATCTGTTGTGTTTACTTACAACCTGCTTTAAGTGATCACCTGTGTTTAATGTTATAAACGGGTTATTGGGTAAAGGGTTTACACCTGACCTTGAATTCATCATATTGTTATGAGGCCTGGGACTGGGTAACTGATGTTTGGTATTGAATTAGCTTAATGAACCAGTAAATTGAATAGCTGCAATTATAGGCCCTTGATTTGACAATCAATAATTTCAATAATTTCAGTTTTATATCTTAATTTTATGTCCATTAAGGTGGTTCGCGGGTCAGTTTATTCTGTGTCAGAATTCTTTGAAACCTTGATTAAATTGAAATATACCATATGGAGAGTGAAAAAACGTTAAAATAAAAAAAAGGTACAGTGCCGGTTTTTTTTCTGACAGGACCTTTTGTCGAGAAAAGCTCCTTTTTTAATAAACAGGCATATTTTCTTTATAGAATGATATAACTCAATAATTTCTGTACATTCAAGTAAACTGTATATCATCTGCACGTATACATCTGCAAAAATTTGGCATTTTATCATGGTATTTCTACCATTTCATTCTCTCCCAAGCATGGGACAGTTGCTGTCTATTGGCCCGGCAGTGTTCTGGGGTGCTCGTGCTATGATTCAAGTGACCATCCTCTCCTAGGCAAGCATTTCTTGCCCCGATTAGGAACGTCAGGGTGCACTTCAGGTGTCCGATTCTCTCCTAGGCAAGCATTTCTTGACCCGAATAGGAAGAATCACTCTTTACAGTTACTCTGCGATGTGCTCAGGCAATATCCGACATGACTCATATAGGCAAGCATTACTTGCCCTCAGCCTGCACATACAGAGTGATTTCGTTTTTACATTCGTCATAGCACGGGAATCAGAGTTCAGTGTTGGGTTTTAGACAGCAAAACATTTTAAACTTATATAATGCCAACTTATTCTGCTGCATGAACCCTAAAGGCAAAATTAGTAATAATTAGTTTATATTAAATGATGAAACTAAAAACTGGTGTTGTGTTGTATTTTGGGTAAATAAACTGTATATAAACTATAAGATATTGGGCAAACAAAAGTATTTCATGACATATTTTCTGGAAATATCAATATTTTAAAAAAGTCCAATTCTGAAAATCTCAAATTACAAAAAATCTAGCTGTTTAACATGCACTAATTTTACTCTTATTAGATAGATATAACTTAATTCTACTAGTCACAAAAATTTAATGAAAATCTACAGTAGAATTTACATTTTATACATGATTTCCTGAAATTCTGACAAAATGTTAACACAAAACGAGTAACCTCCCTTGAGTTCAACTTTAAAATGCCTTCAGCTCTAAATAATACCATAAGTCAAACCTGTAATAAGGGACCATTGAATACGGTAGCCTGTAGCTCTTTAAAGGCAAGTGACTGCTTAATGCATAACAAAAGTAATGCATAAAAGCTCCTTTAGGATCTATCTTTTAGCATAACTTTTGTCCTGTGTTAAGCTGCCATCTGTTATATAGGCTATAAATTCTCACAAATTTAGCTGTCACTTGACTATACTTGCATCTGATATTATTCATTATTACTAGACTAAACATAGCCTGTCCTTTGATCACTGCGTTATGAATTGACTAGTCACTAAAATCGGACAATTTGTTAAAAAAAAAGTTTTGAAGCTAGTGGGAATCGAACCTAGAACCTTTGGATTGCAAGTCAATCACCGTACCAACTGTGCTAACAGAGAAGACACTAAAGCAGATCAAACTTTTCTTTAACTAAATTTTCTACTATAGGCATGTGCCGCAAAGATCAGGTTAAAGTCATCAGCATTTCCGGAACTCGAGATGCGGGCCGCCCGCTGTCGAACCACATTAACTTAGTTAACCCTTTACTCCATAGATACACATTTTATGCCTTTAATTTATTCTTTCACTGAAGTAAATAGATCCACTTTATACAGTCATGACGAATATGCACTATAAAATATTTCCTATATATTCTTGCAGATGGTAGCTTAAAGCAGTCTGCTTTACTTTCAATCTGCTTCAAGTGATCACCTGTCTTATAAACCGGAACCAGTCTGCAGGGTACTGGTTTAATTGTTTGTTGAGCATTATCTAGTAGTGCATTTTTTAGTTATGAATAAAAATTAAATAAACCATATTAATCTAGTACAACTTCAACTGATTTTCCTTTTAAGGCAAGGTGTAATTAAAACTAACCCAATTTACCAACCTGAAGGCCAATTTCCTAGAGTTGTTTTATCGCTGAAAGGATCTATCCCCATCAATCCTTATGCTAATATTTACTTAACTGTTACTATGTCTACAAACAGTTTGACTCCAGATTAAACATTATGAAACTCATTTTCTGACCAAGATTTTAAATGTTTTATACATTTGTCTTGATATTTTTTCAGTTGAAAAGAAATAAAAATCTAAATATGACAACAATTTCAAAGATGGTGATTTATCTCCATGATAAAGGTTAATGTCCTTTTCAGCCAATATTCTTAAAATAAAAAATGGCTTTGCAGAAACGGAAATGTGATAACAATTACACTGTGATAAAAAAAAAGTTTAGCCAGTCTGATAGGATTGGGACAGTTTGAGAGAATAATTGCTCGGTTATTAATCAGAATATCAGACAAGTTCCATGGCGCAGTCGCTAATTTCCTTTTTTATTTGCTGTAAATAGTCGCCTCTCTGATAAGGTTTAGTAGGAGTATTCCATTAGCATGCCAACATATAGAATGCCATAACTAGTTAACTCCTACAAGCGACACATATATTCATCATTTACAAAATGTGTGAAGAGTACACTTGTCCTATGCTGATCAGAAAGCTCCTTCAGCAGTCCTCTGATCGGGTCTGTACTGTTTGTCATTTTCAAAGTATTGTAAAACAAATCCTAAATAGGCAAAAATGGACTAGACTGAATTGGAAACTGGCATTGTCTATTTCTAGTTAAGAAGACAGGTGACCACTTAAAGCAGGCTGAAAGTAAAAGCATAATGTGCCTTAATTTGCAATCTTCTTTACTTTCAGCTTGCTTTAAGCTACCATCTGCTAGGATATAGAAACTATTTCTTATGGTACATAATTATGAGTAATGACTATAAATTGGAACTATTTTGTTCTGTGGAGGAACAAATTTAAGACATAAAGAGGTGTGTTATGGTGTAATGGGTTAACTCATTATAATACTCTTTGTGAAAATTATTCCCTATACTGTTAGACTGTTCAACACTCAGTTCTGCCATTTGGTATAAAAACAGGTATCTTATATAGATATTTTTCTGAGAAAGATAGCGATTTTGACAAGCTAAAGGTTGATGTAATTATTTTTTCTCCGTGGGAGAGCTTGCAGGTGATTTTGAAGGTAATCGGTGGCTGTAACTGCCTCAGAGATAGAATGACACTATTACAGAACATCCTACTATAAAATGCTTTTATAGTTGAAAGAGATTTCAGCAGTCATGCTGGTGAAGATATATGTATGGTTAGTCGCAGACGCAACTTATTTTCAGTATCACTGAAACAATTGCTCCATAAATGTAAATGTGTCTTTAATTTATTTTTTCAACTGAAGAAAATGTATATAGCTCCAATTCAAACAGTCATGAATATACACTATAAAAATTTTTTTCTACATTCTAACAGATGGTAGCTTAAAGCAGGCTGAAAGTAAAGAAGAATATTCTGCTGTAGTTTTAACATACTTTAAGTGTTTAAATAGCTTCAAAATTTAGAAGAGTCTATGGGTTGACAGGTTAGAAAGATTTTATTGCAGCAAAAAAGCAAGACTTCGCTGAGGCGTTACAACCCGGGCCATTACACCCCTTGTTTCTGGTTCATCCTGTTTGAATTCTCTATTTCTAGAATATGATGCGACTCTTATGGTGGGAGAAAGACACCGGTGAGGGAACGAAAAGGGGAAGTTACTCCAGTTGTATATTGTAGAGATCCCAGTTTTCTTTAAAATGTGGCCGCTTAACACATATGTACTGTATATTTGTTTCTAGCATAGAATGGGTACTGAAAATCAATTGTTTCTATACATGTACTTGTTATATTTCAGCTCTCATTAAAGAGTAACAGGCTGGTACACATGGGTGGGGTAAGCAAACTTCGTCACCTGACAGTCCTCAACTTGCCACAGAACAGTATTATAGCCATAGAAGGTAACAATAAACACTGTTTGTGTATATAGCCTGAGATTAGTCTTTTAAATAAGTTACAACATAGTGCAAACCAAAAGTAATGCTAACTACATGCATGTATATATATAGTGTCTTATCCTGTCCTCATAGTCATAGTGATGCCCAGGGCTCAAGATAAGTAGAGTTTTTCAAAAACTGAAATCTTTATTTCTGCATTAAACTCTATGGTGTCATTACGCATTAGAATCGTCTCTGCGAGACGATTCTAATAAGTGGTAACTGTAAACACAATAGGATTTGAGGTAGTTTTAAGGAGAAAATGTTGGATTTGTTCAGTTAAATCCATCTTATCTGGAACCCTGATGCCTATTTATTGTTCTTCTCTAGCTGCTTTGACAAATGAACCATAGGAAACCATTGCTGCCTCCAGACCAATAGTAAAGTAGAAAGTTCTTGGAAGATTTCTGCTTTACTTTTAAACCAACTGAAAGAATTGACCTGTCTAAAATTCTAAAAACAATCCATGAGGGAAAGAATTCACTATGAAAATTCTTCACTTTTCCTTGTCCTTCATTATGTTACGATCTATCTTAAGACAGTAAAGGATCTTGTGTTAAATGCCTACTGAAACACTAGATTGTATCTGTACTAGTGACGTATGGCATTTAAATGCCAATAACGATTTTAGAATTTAACCCTTTTAGTGTTTAATTTTCAAATAGACTTATCCTTCTTTTGACATATGACAAATTTTAATTGACTCTCAAGGTGCACGCAAAATGCTTAAAAGTAGCTAGGACACACCATACAGACCAGTTTGGTTTCAGACTCAGGACTCCTTTAGGACTGAAAGTGGTCTACACTATTTGCAAAGGATTATCTATTTGGTTCCAGCACTGTAAGGGGGTAGAGGAAAACTGTTGTCCTACTAATAATGAATGGGCCAGGTATTAATCATGCATTAACTCTGACTGTGCACGCTGAGGACAAAATTAGATTATCTTTGTAAATAGTTTGGATCCAGATGAGACACTGCGTTAATCTGCATCTCATCTGGAACCAGACTGTTTGACACTCTGTCCCTGATTTTGTAAATAATGTTTTAGAAAATCTGATTTTAGAATAGTGGCAGACAAGACTTGTAGCTGGCAACAAAATAGCATAACTCTTTGCATGCTGGGTACTGTTTTAGTCTGATAATAGTCTGTTACTGTCCAAAATATAGATTTTTCAAAAAATTTAATCCAAACAGGGTGTGAGTGTCAAAAATTTGGACGTAACACGTTGTCTCATCAGAATCCAAACTATTGGCATAGGTTATCATTGTTTTGTCACCATACTTAGAGTTAAGGTTTATAGGGTATTAGTTTAATGTTGAAAGGGTTAAGGTAGTGTATCTGACAGCCTGAGTCTAGACATGGAAGCCTCGGGATAATGGTACTTATGCCTTATTCATAGAGTCCATTTTACCTTAGCTTAGCAGAATGGCAGAATTGGTATTCCCCATACCTTTAGAAGCCGTATACATGTAACTATTGTCTATTCAAATTGTCAACTTCTTTGATTCAGAAATTAGCCCTTTCTCTTCTATATTCACTTCAATCTGTAAAAAGCAGTCATTCTAAATAAAATTCAGCAATGGACTACACCTGATTTTGATGAAATCATTTAGACATTAGCTCAGATCAAGGTTGGAGATAGAAATGAGCAGCTCTGTACAGCAGAGGAATTTGATACTTATTAGTTGTACAATATGTCAATGGACTCTCAAAGCTGGGTGGAGACTGTCAAAGTCCAATTCTAGACAATAGCCTAGGGTCCGAGGTAGCAAAAGCTCTAATCTGACCAATCAAAATTAATGCTTGAGAATGATCTCATACTCAACTCAAACTCTTTATAACCATGAGGCCAAGCTTGATGTAAGAAAGGAGCTCTACTCTGAAAGGAGATTCATTCAACAATGGTCACTCCTAGCAAGTGGACAGATTTTTTTGCCATTTGACCAGTGTCCTTAGTAACATTCCTCCTAGAGGAATTGGGAACTGTCATACTCTGATTGTACTCTTGGTCACTGGGTTAAGTGGGTAGTAATAATTCTGTGAAATTTGGCTTATCAGTGAAATAAGTGGCTGTTGAACTGTTTAGCTTCTCTATGGGACTTGTAGTTCTGGTCACACATTGACCCTTATCGTGGAGGGATCTAGTTCATACAGTAAAACCTCTCTGTTATGATCACTAAAACCAAGGCTAATTCATTGTATTGAAAAGCAAGTGACAGCTTATAGCAAGGTGAAAATAAAATTGAAAGCTCGATCCGTAAGGAGCTTTCCGTTTACTGTCATCTTGATTTAAGCTGTTACCTGTTTGTAAACATTTAGTAATTAACGAAATATAAAGGTTGCAATAGCGAGGTTTTACTTTCTGTGTTAAATAAATCATTGACAAATAGTAAAGACCCTGATCAGAAGGCCCTTACAGGGACTCTCTGATCAGGGCCATTACTGTGTTTGGACTTGAACAAAATTTAGGACAAACATTTTAGAGTCATGTTATGTAGAAAAGAAATAAATGCATTATCCATTTGAAAATTCAACATTGTTAGGGTTAAATCCAGGCTTTGACACTTTTATGATCGGAAATGCGACAGTCTCAGAGCTGCATGAACCTGATACAACATGGTCGTTCACCATTATACTGCCCTCATGTCTTTGAAATTGCCATTAGCAAATTTGGTCCAACACAGGCTGTGTGCATGTTTAGCTCGTAGGTACACCAAAAGCTGAGTATCAGACACTATTGTAACCAGGTCATATGCCGAGCTACTAAGCTTCTGATCTGGATCCAAACTGTTTTATCAGCCCCAAAGTGGTCAACAGGAGAAGGGTTAACAGTTATTTTTTTGCAAGCATTACCTGATAGATATCTGCAAACAATTCAGATCCAGACTGATGAGAGATGTAGTAGCTGAGCATTGGATGTGCAATTAAGATATTGAACACCAGTTCCCATGTTTCTTAACCCTTTGAACTAGTGCTGAAACGGTTACCAGAATTTTGTAACCGGTTAATCGTTGCTCGTAACCGGGGTTAACCGGTTAATCGTAACTTAAATATGCCGACTGAAACATCATTAGTCAGTAAGAGTTGGACGTTACACATGTACACGGAAGACCGTTCAACTGTTTTACCTATACACATTTACAAATTTGGAGACCGTTTGCATGCGTGTGTAAACGATAATAAAATAATAATATTGGTGCCAAAGAACTGTTTATGAATGTTATACTTTTTTCGAACTATTCTACCATGCATGCCGACGTAGGTCCTTCATAAATTGCAAAGAGAAGAGAAGTAGATCTATTGATCTTATAAAATGAACTTACATGTATACTGCATGATTATGTTGATCAATAAATCGTTTAAAAAGCGGCCATTTGATGTCTTCTCTAAATAATAACTCCAACACACGGAATAATTATGCGCGGCCGAATATGAAGACTAATCCCGCATTGTGTTATAGATATTAATTGGTCCCATTCTTGTCTTATTTTAAACCTTTCCAAACCGGTTGAAGTGTAGATTCAGCTAACCGGGTTTTATTATTTTATCGTTTTTGATTGGGTGGTCTAAAAATATATTTGAAATTGACATGCGGATATTCCTGGAAACCCTTGTTTACGTTTTCCCTACGCGAACGTCATATATAGCTACTAGGGTAGAAGTCCGAAAAGCAAACCGAATATTTCGAGGTCAGAAGGTTAGTAAGCGTGTCAAGTTCAACTGTCAAAAAAGCGAAGGAAACAATATATCGAAGACAAGTTTGTTGTAAATAAAACTGTTCAATCGTCATTTATTGTAAAGACATGTGAAATAAGGGTTCTTTAACTCATCTTCAAATAAAATGACATGATGCAGCGAGTATTCAGTGTTGAGAACACCTGAAAAGTATATTGAATTCCTTACATAAAATACTTTGTTAACGGCATCGTTTTGTGTATTGAGCTCCGTGTACATGTTAACAAAAATCAGGAAACGCCCTACCCTTATCAATCAACATGCTACTGCATTTTAAAACTTAAATATCATGTATATCATAGAGTAAAATATTTCAACTTCAAGTGAACGGTAAACATATCTGAAGGTTGTAGCTCCCGTCATATGGGGCTTCATTATTGTTAAACAAAATGGCTTCCGAGTAACCGGTTACCGACTTTGTAACCGGTTAATCGGCAGTTCATAACCGTTAACGGTTACCCGGGTAATCGTTTCAGCACTACTTTGAACCCTAGTCCCCCCATATAGGCGTCCTTTTCAAACATGTACATGTGAATAGTATACATGTCATATGCAAACAGTGAAGACCCAGATCAGAGGGCTCCGAAAGGAGCCCTCTGATCAGGGTCTTCACTGTTTGTCACAAGGCTAAACATTGACAAAAACAACCCTTAAAAGTCAGAAATGGACTAGACTAAAATAGAAACTGGAATTGTCCATTTTAAGTTTCAGGGAGGAAAGAGTTAAACTGTTTCCTGCTATCAGTATTTATTGACCCTTTTGAAAACTGTGCAGACCCAAATGAGACAGCAGTCTGATCAGGGTCTCAACTGTCAGGGTTAGAAATTAGCTTAAAATTACACTTGCATTTTTTTGCGAGTGACTTTTGAACTTACTCGCAAAATTCAAAAACTACTCGCGAAAGTTAAACTGTCATTCTGAACATATATGTTTTTTAACTTTTAAACCGACACAGACATGTGTAGAAATCAAATACGATCTACATGTACCTACACTTCGTGTATTTCATACTGTACATTTGTAGTTACAGCTGACAAGGGATAAGATCTTGATTTTCATATCTACGTGTACATAACAAAGGGGTATTTTTCTTACATTTTATGATATTGGGGAGAATGCATGCTGTATGCACTATGCAGACCGCACACGATGCTACTTCATTACTCGAAAATTAGGTCAGGTTTAGATCGCCAATCCGTCTACGATACAAACGATTTTTTCACTGGTCGTATATTTCAGAATGGCCTCTTCTTTGAAGAACGGTTTCAGTTGTTGAGTCTGTGATAAGAATTGTTTACACATCGGAACTCCGAAGTAGCAAAGTGCGCGTTTCATTAGCCAATGAGAATGGGGAAAGTCTGTCATTACGTCATTCTTACAGACAAAAAAGAGGTCGAAACTGTCCGAGAAGCTATGATTGGCTTACGAAAAGTATTCGCCTGTCTACTCGTACACTTCCGCCACTCGAAATGTTACGGAATAAACCGAGCATAGTCTTACAGACGTTATACTGTGTTTAGCTGTCTGAAAAACCGTACTCGCATTTTTTTGCGAGTTCGTGGAAAAATCACTTGCAATTTACAAATTCCACTCGCATTTTGCGAGTATGCGAGCTTAAATTCGAACCCTGACTGTTTTCCCATAGGATTTGTTTGTCATGAGTCCACATGTGCAGACTCCACACTCTTTCCTTGGATTTTGTTTTACCTATTTTAGTAGTCAATGTGACAGTTCAAAATTTCAAATGACATACATGTATGCCTTCAGTCGCTTTCTGCTTCACTTTAGACATGCTGCAATTACCATCTGCTAGGGTACAGGAATTATTTCTAATGGTGTGTATTCATGAATGTAGTAATAAGAATTATTTTCTTCAATGGTTGAATAAATGAGAGACATAAAAGGCGTATTTATGGAGTAATTGGTTAAAAATGAAATGAACTTTATTTGTAAATAGAAAACTTGTTGAAGAATGGGAAGTTAAGTGACTTAATTTTCATAGGCTGGCTAGTGGGCCACATGTTTAATTGCTGAGTTGATCTAGATATGTGTCAATATTCTTCTGTTACGGCGCCATTGTTTAGCTTGATGGCTAGAAACATGAGCATATAATGGAGAATGTCACATCTCAGGTGGGCTGATACACCACAACCATTACATCACTCCCATGAAATAAATTGCCTCAATTCTCACTTTGTTTAAGGCAGGTGACAGCTTAAAATTAATTTTTATATCAAATTCAGATGGCAGCTTAAAGCAGGATGAAAGTAAAATAAAAATCTTCATTTTGCTACTTTCATCTTGCTTTAATGGCTACCTGTATTTAAACATAAAAAAGCAAGCCTATTTTTGAGTGGATGCCTTGACAGAGTGTTGCTGTAGTTAACAGTCCTGTTGATGGCAAACCAACATTTGTCCAATGTAGAGCCAAAGTATTAACAACTCTAAATCAGTTTGAAACTGATTTCTGATTCAGAGTCGTAAATACTTTGGTTCTACATTGGATAAATGTTTAATATGATATGTTATTGCATGTCATTGGGCTATAACTCTGTATCTCATGGAAATACCATGTCACATCCTTGACATATACTTATACCTTCTACCATGTCCTAAATTAGCCATACTCCTTCCTACCTACATTTTATAAATTCAGAAACCTGTATCATAAGAAATATTTGTTATTTCCTAGCACATGATAGTATAAAGCAGGCTGAAAGTAAAGCAGAATGTGCCTTAAGGCACATTCTGCTTTACTTTCAACCTGCTTTAAGTGGTCAATTATCTTAAATACTAGAAACAGGCTATGGGGTAATGCCGTAATGGGTTAATATGCTACAAAGTGATAGGTGCCCTCTGATCTTTGAAAACAAATATCAGAAAAATCAGCATTATCAGGGCTTAGTGCTTATGCAAATTTCATTATCAGAAGAACAATGGACCAATGTTAATTTATACTCATCACCTTAGTGCTATAGCTTGTAGCCGGAAGTCAGGTCATAGTAAACACTCTTGTCTCTCACCGTGACTATAGGCAAAGCAGCCTGTACGATTTGTTTAGAACCTCACAAATGTTATGCATAATGCATGATTACATTGATTTGGAGTAAAATCACATGGTGTATGTCAATACTGGGGAGAATACTGTCAAATCTATAATAAGCAACTGCTGAATAAGTAGGTCTTTAATGCAGAAAAATTTGTCCTGGAGTCCTGGACAAAGCTTTTAATGTAATGCTGAAAGTTCCTATAAAGCTTTCTACATTGTCATTGTCCTGCACTTATCTGCCATCTGTCAATACCAAATTTCTAGTGGTTGTTTAGTACAGGTTTGACTACAAATCTGTTTATTTCTGGTTTTAATTAGGGATGTTAACGTGTATTCCGTGCGTTTCCGATTCGATTGTCAAGTTGATTAATTTTTGTACTGTACCATTCACAAACAGAGTACGTAACTTACGCTCCGTATTGTCGTCTGCTACTTTTCGTAGGAGTGGCAAAAATGTAATCTGCTGAAAAATTCTTCTACTAACAAGTATGTTAAACTGCTTCTGTTTGGCTTTATTCAGTTCAAAATGCTATAATAAGGGTTTAACGCCCTCATATTTACTTAAAAATCCAGTGTAACAATGAATGACTAAAGATCCAGATCGAATGCTTACCAGTGCATGTATATTCTTTGTATCAAACACAAATTTAGCGCGTAGACGAAAACATGTAGCACTTCAGAACTGGAACATACTCTTTCAAATTCAGTTTCGAATTGGATCTAAAGCCAAATAGAACATCGCCGAATATTTCATTCACACATGTAAAGTCAGAGATTTTTAATGATTTTGAAAGCAGCCTGGATCCAGATCGGACGCAGTTTCACTCGGCGTCTGGTCGGAAATCAGACTATTCGACATTTGTCAATAGGACTCTCCAAAGAATGGATGTCTTTCATTAACATTCAGAAGTAACAGTAGGTAGTAGACATATTTTTTTTCTCGGCATTATTATGGTTCAATTTAATGTCAGGTTTTTGCTTGCGATTAACCGGTTACAATATTCGTAACCGTTAACATCCCTAGTTTTAATGCATAAAAGCAAGTATACTTAGTGCTTAATCCTTTCTTTTCTGGGTTGTTTAGAGCAGGCTAAAGCCAAAGCAGAAAAGTTATGCCTTATTTTTAGCCTGCATTATGCAGTTACTTGTCCTGATGTAGGAAAGGTTTCCTATGGCTCATTTATCAGGAACAGGCAGGAGCATGAACAGATGATTTCTATGAGGAACTAATGAGTAAAAAGACATTTCTGTGAGGCTTCTGCTGTATACGTGTGCAAGAGAAGTACAGTAAAACCTCTCTACAACAACCTCTTAATTGTTTTAATTAATAGGACGTTAAAGACAGGTACTGTTAGCTAGCAAGGTGGCAGTAAAACAGAAAGCTCCTTTAGGAGCTTTCTGTTTTAATGTCACCTTGCTTGAAGCTGTCACCTGTATCAATTAGCCTTCGTTTTACTGGTCGTAATAGAGAATTGTATGCATACTTTATTAAAATGTAATTGTAGTAAAAAAGACCATAGTACTTAACTTGACATTCTACATACTTTTAATAGATTCTAGTGCATTGTAACTAGGGCTGAGCGATCACTCAAGCTTATAGGCAAGGGTAGTTTTACTGCAAAACAAAAGATACTTTCTGTGATGCTGTAAAATCATAAGGCGGAATACAGACCAAGAAAGAACATAGTTCCATTTTATACAGTCATGAATATGTACCATAAGAACTATTTTCTATATCCTATGTTCTATGATAGCTTAAAGCAGGTTGCCTTAAGGCACATTCTACTTTACTTTCAACCTGTTGTAAGTGTAGAAGACTAGACATAGACTATGGGGTAATGGTTTATGTAAGGGTTTACTGTATTTGATTGTCACAGACCAGCAGAAGCATGACGGTGATTAACTTTAGATGTGACAAGAAAGCTAGGAGCACAACAGTGAATAAAAATAGTGATATTGATTGATCCGTTGAATGCTTGATAAATTTAGAATTGTATTGACATTTAGAAATTAATCCAGTGCAAAGAATATGATCTAACAGTTATGCTCATATTGACGTCATAGTGAAGAGCATATTGATGGTTTGTGAAAAGATGATTATGATGATGCTGCTAATAGTAATTATTATTATTATACTCCCACTAGGTAGTGGGGCTATACTGGAATCACTTTGTCCATTGGTCAGTCAGTTGGTCCCCAAATTGTTCTGAGCATAACTCCTATACTATGCCATCTAGCACTTTATTATATTAATATTAACCATTGGTCTTTATCATTATTATCATTATTTGTAAGTAGTAGAAGGCGCTATCACCAGTTACTTGTGTGTGACCATTTTGACAGTGATAGTTGGAGATTCTGTAGTATATTAAAATTTTGTTCATTTCAGGGTTGAAAGAACTGACAGAACTAGCATGGCTAAATTTGTCTGGGAACAGTATCAAGGTAAATTATCAGATTATACTATATGTTATTGTTCAGTTTCTTAAAACTTTTCTATACTGAACTTTTCAATGAACTTTTTCACTTTTGACATATTACAAGATTATGTTAAATGTTTATGCCCCTGCACGACTTAGTCTGGGGCATATTGTTTTTGTGCTGTCTGCCTGTTTGTCCTCAACTTTAACATTGGCCATAACTTTTAAACAACATGCGGTAGAGACTTCATATTTGGCATGTGTATTCAACTCAAATAGTCTCAAAAAGTTCTTGAGCTTAGTACAATTGGGGTCATGTCTAACAAATGCAAAGGTCATTTAGAGGTCAAATAGGCTGAATTAAACTCTAGCCATTACTTTGGATCTATTTGTGAGGATGATTTTTAGCTCACCTGAGCACAAAGTGCTCAAGGTGAGCTTTTGTGGTCGGTCTTTGTCCGGGGCGTCGTGCGTCGTTTGTCGTTCGCCGTGTGTCAACAATTTCTTCAAACATCTTCTTCTTCAAAACTACTGGTCTGATTGCAACCAAACTTCACAGGAATGTTCCTTGGGTCAAGCTCTTTCAAAGTTGTTCAAAGAATTTGAAACAATGCAGAACTCTGGTTGCCATGGCAACCAAAGTGAAAAAATAAGGAAATCTTAAAAAATCTTCTTGTCTGAAACCACAAGGGCCAGAGCTTAGATATTTGGCACATAGCATCATCTATAGGTCCTCTATCAAAGTTGTTCAAATTTTGCCCCTGGGGTCAAAATTGGCCCGCCCCGGGGGTCACCATTTTACATAGAGTTATATAGTGAAATGTTCAAACATCTTTTTCTCTGAAACCAATATGACCAGAGCTTTGATATTTGGCATGGTATAACTTCTAGAGGTATTTGACATATATTGTTGAATTGGTTCCGGTCCGTTGCACATCTGGGTCACCGGAGCTAAAAATAGATTTTTTACCATGAGAACTTAAAAAATCTTCTTGTCTGAAACCATAGTACACTTAGCTTAGATATTTTGCACATAGCATCGTCTACAGATCCTCTATCAAATTCGTTCAAATTTTGTCCCTGGGGTCAAAATTGGCCCCGCCCCGGGGATCACAGTTTTACATAGAGTTATTTAGTGAAATGTTCAAACATCTTTTTCTCAGGAACCAATATGACCAGAGCTTTGATATTTGGCATGGTATAACTTCTAGAAGTCCTTCACATATATTGTTGAATTGGTTATGGTCTGTTGCATATCTGGGTCACCGGAGCTAAAAATAGATTTTTTCAATGAAAACTTAAAAGATCTTCTTGTCTGAAACCATAGTACACTTAGTTTAGATATTTTGAACATAGCATAGTCTACAGGCCCTCTATCAAATTTGTTCAAATTTTGTCCCTGGGGTCAAAATTGGCCCCGCCCCGGAGGTCACCGTTTTACATAGAGTTACATAGGGAAATGGTCAAACATCTTTTACTCAGAAACCAATATGGCCAGAGCTTTGATATTTGGCATGATGTAACTTTTAGAGGTCCTTCACATATATGGATGAATTGGTTCTGGTCTGTTGCATATCTGGGTCACCGAAGCTTAAAATAGATTTTTTCCAATGAAAACTTCAAAAATCTTCTTGTCTGAAACCATAGTACACTGAGTTTAGATATTTTGCACATATCATCGTCTACAGGTCCTCTATCTTAGTTGTTCAAATTTTGCACCCCGCCCTGGGGGTCACCTTTTACAAATCTTCTTTTCTGAAATCATGTGACCCATCCTAGTGTCACCATGGTCAGGTGAGCGATCAAGGGCCATTCTGGCCCTCTTGTTGAAAACAATTTAGAAGAATAGATTTTCAACAGATCTTGATCAGAGGGTACCTTAAAGGTATTCACTGTTTGCAAAGTGAACATAATGGTATATTGGTAACCAGCATTATTATATGCCTTCGAGTGATATCGAGCGTTTCAGCGTGTATTTGCAGAGTAAAATACAAGAGTCTGTATCAGCCACTTTGTATTTTACTCTGACCTCGCTTTCGATTGACGTGACGTCATTTACGTACCGGTACATGTACGAGTGCCGCGTTATTCTTTGTGACATACAAAAAATCTTGTTCTGCTTCAAATAACTAATACATTTTGGATATAAAATGATTTAAACAACTATTTAGTTGTTTCTGGTTTGTATTCAAGGCATATAATAAACACATCACCAGTTGGCAGTGCGCAACAGTGTTGCATTTAGCTCTCGACGTTTTTGGCGGAAACAACCGATCAGACTCGCGCCAAGGCGCTCGTCAGATCGGCTATTTCCGCCAAAAATGTCTCGAGCTAAATACATCACTCTGTATCGCACTGTCAACTGGTAATGTGTATTTATTGGAAAATAAGAAATAATTGCAAAAGTATGTACATTATTATAATGATGTTATTATGATTCATTGATAGAGTTTGTTTGTTTCAGTCGATGGACAACTTGAGTAATAATCTGAGCTTGAAGCACCTGGATCTGTCTGACAACAGTATATCACAGTTAGGAGACATACATCACCTCTTCTGTCTCAAGGTTTGTCACATTTTACTTTAATTTATTAAAATTAACATTCATCATCAAACAAACAAACCATTTTTGACAGTTTCATAGATAGCCCTTGTTGATTTTACGATAATTGATCAAACATTAAGCTGCTTAAAGCAAGATGAAAGTAAAAAAGAAAGCGTCTTTCACAGCTTTCTGCTTTAGTTTACTATTTCTTTAAGCAATCACTTGCCTTGATCCTTTCTCCCAAAGTAACACCTTTTGTCACCTTTACCTTATTCCTGATATGAAATGCCTTTCTGTGCTGCCATCATGTTCTATTAAAGAGACAATGGAAAACGTTTTTCCTGCATCCTGACAGGTGGATGCTTAACGCAGTCTGACAATAGGAGCTTTCTGCTTTACTTTCAGCCATTTTCAGCATCCACCTGTCTTGACCATTGCAAACAAGCTATTAGGGAAAAGGTTAACCCTTTACCCCATAGCCTGTTTCTAGTTTTGAAGACAGGTGACCACTTAAAGAAGGTTGAAAGTAAAGCAGAATGTGCCTTAAGGCACATTCTGCTTTACTTTCAGCCTGCTTTAAACTACCATCTGCTAGGCTATATAAAATATTTGTACTGGTAATTGTTCATGAGGGTATAAACTGGAACTATTTTCATCAGCGGAGGAATAAATTAAATACGCTAAAAGCCGCTTCTACGGGGGGAAAGGGTTAAACACAGATGGATATAGGTGACTTGCACTATTCATTATATTTGCTATGGAGGAAAGTGCTAAGTGCAGGAAGTTTTTCAGATAGATCAAGTGATTTTATTGTCATCTTGGAAAACACCTGCAATTAATTGAAATGTCAATCTTTGATGTGAGGAAATGCAATAGTATTCAGCCCAAGGAAATGTCTGTCCCTATCCTTTGATGTTAATGGGCGTAGACTGGGGAACTCTCTGTTGTAGCAGGGTGATTTTAATCATCACTGTGTGCTTTTGCATGTAAATTATTTGTGTGTCAATTAAAGTAATTGATGAGGTATTGGTGACCATGAATAAGAATATGGGTCTTGCCAAAGTAGGTCATTGAACCATTATACAAATCTGATTAACCCATACACTGCTATGTTTTTGTCTTCTTTAAAAACAATAAATAAAGCATTTATGTTTACTTCAGACTGTTTAACCCTTTTCTCCAAAGACGATAGTCATCAGTCTGAATCTCCTCTCTATTATATTTTATAACTGTGTTTAAGGCAAGATATTGCTAAAATGCAAGATGAAAGTAAAGCAGAAATATCCTTTTTGAGCTTTCTGCTTTACATTCATTTTGCTTTAAGCTGCCACCTATTTTGGAAACTACAACTTAACCAAATACCCATTACCCTGTTTCTAGTTTTGAAAATAGGTGACTACTTAAAGCAGGTTGAAAGTAAACTCAGATAAAAAAGGAAAAAAAGGTAATTAAGAGGTCAAATAGGCTGAATGTAATGTTGGCCATCAGGGGTCAAAGAGTTTTGGAAATACACCTTGTTTATTCTAGTCTATATTTAATAAAAGGACAGCAGAAAATTACATCTTTGGGAATAACTTAACTATTTTATTTTCTGAACTGTTCAAGCTAAGCGCCTATTTGTGTGTTTCAGACCCTCCTACTACATGGAAACATCCTGACATCACTACATACAGCGCCACACTTCCTGCCCAAGTCTCTCCACATCCTCTCCCTGGCGGAGAACGAGCTGGGAGACATAAACGAGGTACTAGTCATGTTATAAGATAAATTAAACTTGGTAGTAGTCTTGTTATACAACGGAGAAAATATAATTATTCCCAAGAAACCCATTTATGTCCAAAAAAGTTACTTCCATTTGAAACAGTTTGGACCGAGCTGAAACACCAGGTAATCCAACGTCTGATTAGGCTCCAATCTATAAACTATTTGCCACTAAGATTAATATAAATCCTAAGAATTTGTTGAAAGGTTGGGATTTTCTTCTTTGCATTGCATTTCGTTTGTACTTAGTTTAAACAGGAAAGGATAATGTATTTTCCACTGTTGTAGACATTGATAGATGTAAGATCTATTGTACTAAAATAAATGCCACAAATGGTTCTTCTTTGTGGCCTTGAGTACAGGTGCCAGTTTAAAGCAAGATGAAAGTAAAGCAAAAAGCTCCTAAAGGAGCTCTCTGCTTTATATTCATCTTGCTTTAAGCAATATCCTGCTCTAAACATGACTGGATATAAGTGTAAGTGATTTGCACTTTTGCCCATGGAGGAAAGGGTTTTCTGAAATAAAACCCAAATCACTCACACCATTAACCCTTAGCCTGCCACTCACGACTATAGCTCCATATGCAAACAGCTTGGATCCGGATGAGACGCCGAGTAACTCGGCGTCTCATCCGGATCCAAGCTGTTTGACACTTGGACAACATTTTCAGCAATTTTGAGCAACTTTGAAGCACTTTGAAACTTGAAACAGATGAGAAATATAGCAGACAACAATTTATTTGGCGGGCTAAGGGTTAAGGATATCTAGGGAGGAAAGTTGTTCATGAATTTAATATGTATACATGTATTTATAAAGTTCTTCATCACAATATTTACATCATAGTAGTTAACTTTTTCTCCGTCACAGGTGGCTTAACTTGACTCTGCAAACAGTTTAGATACTGACATTATACAGCATCTGATCAAGATCCATACTGTTTCTGGGGTCGAAAAATACTGAAATTTGTCATTTATCCCACATAAAATACATGTAATAATGAAGGCAAGCCCAAATAGTTGGAAAAAACACTCTTGTCCTGCACTATAGACAAAGAATGGATAAAACATGCAGTCAAGTGGAATTTCCGACCCCTGTGTTAGCACACATATAAACACTTCTACAGCAGAAACTTGAATTTGGCATAAAATTTCAGACAGCAAATTTGAGCAGACAATAATTTGTCTGCAAAAAGGTTAAATGAGACAATAGTAGAACCAGTTTGTTGGTCAGGCAGTTTATTTTGTTGATGTTGTACTTTCAGGTTTCATTCTTGTCATGCTTACCAGACCTACGGCAACTGTCTGTTATGAATAACCCATGTGTTCTCATGACGGCCTCCAACCCGTATCCTTTCTAGTCTAATCTCAGGCTGCTAAAGATGGGCTTCCATTGAATACAGTAAAATCTGTGAAAATTGAGTATTGGATAAGGAATCTCAAACTCAAATCAAAGGCTTTATAAGCATGGGGCCTGGGTACCATGTTTTGTTTTTCCATCCATCTGTCTTGATATCATGTTTGATTTGTCCGTCCATCTGTCTCTCCATCAGCTGTTGGTGCCATGTACGTAGTCTCAATCAGGTGAAGTACTAAGTATCTAACTTGAGAAATCTACATTTAAGACACCATCAGATATTGATTTCTCACATCTTGTCAGATAGCCTTATCAGCTCTTGCGCAACAAATTTAGAGATATTTACCCTTATATCACAGAGAGCATGCGAAATTCCATTTGTAAACAATGTAGACCCTGAACGGAGCCCTCTGATCTGGGTCTACATTGTTTGAAATTTTGGATTTTTCTTGTAAATAATGTACAGTGGTGGATTACTCCACCCACTTACATTCAGTGCTCCCAGGGTAAAGACCTGAGCCCTGGAGACAGATAGAGCACTGCGTGGCATTTGCTTGTCAATTAGTTGAACACGTCTCAGACAGCTTACTGCCTACAATAAAGCTGAGCTGATGACATAATAAAACAAGAGCCGTGCTTATACACTGACGTGGAAGGTGGAAGTCTTGATGTAAGTTGCTCTTAACCCTTTTCACTCAGAAGACCTCTATTGATAATTTTTGAAAACAGTTTGAATCCAGATCAGACCCCACTGAATGTGGGGCCTGATCAGGAACCAAACTGTTTATCACTCATGTCTTGTTTCTGTATGTTAGAAATGTATGGCTTTAATATCAGACATTTAGGGAACTATAATTTCTGCAGATTACGGTCACATAGTGTTGAAAGAGTTATGGTATAATATTAAAGGTCTGCAGCAGAATTCACAAATTGTTTTGTCAATATAGGATTAGGGTTTGGCTTGATAAAAGGCAGTTCCAATCAGTCTTCAATTCATTAGGCTTTTTCCAAGGTACTTGATCTGATTTGTAATGATCACTTTATGACATTTAATGCTATATGAACAGTTGTTGAGGTATGCTTCTTTATGTGTTCTTATTTGTTAGTATTTGGTGTTTATGTCATTGATTTGATTACTTAGATTAACCCTTTACCCCATAGCCTGTTTCTAGTTTTGAAAACAGGTGACCACTTGAAGCAAGTTGAAGGTAAAGCAGAATGTGAAGATGCATTCTGCTTTACTTTTAGCCTATTTTAAGCTACCATCTGCTAGGATATAGAAAAGATTTCTTATGATTTCATATTCATGACTGTTTAAAGTGGTCGAATGGAACTGTTTTCTTGAGTTGAAGAATAAATAGAATACATAAAAGGCATATTTATGGAGTAATGGTTTTAGCTGACGGTTATGGCTGTTGGGAATTGAGCGTTGATTAAATTACAGTAAAACTTCTGTTGAAAAGAAGGTTTCATCTCTGTTAGAATATGTGACTGCTGCATGCAGGTCAAAAGAAAAGCAAAAAGCTCCTGTAGGGGATTCTGATTGAATATATTAGCTAGCTTTACATTTTCCTGTTGTAGAACTAGAGTTATAGACCTTGGATAATGCAGTTAACTTGCTGTATATATTTTTTTTTCACTCAAATTTTAATCTGTTAAACATGATACTATTTTGGGTGTCTGTTGTTGACAAGTGCCATTTGTCTATATTGCTGTTTTATTTCGGCATTTGCTACATGTGGCAAAACTTTCAAACAAAGGGAAAGAAATGAAATTTTTCAGAGATCACAAAGATTCAGAGATCAAAGTTCACACACTACTGTAAATTGAAAATACCGTAAAATTCCTAAAAAATCGGCCAACCTGTACACCTGCTGTAGTTATAATAAAAATTTAACTAATTGCTTTTATCACACTGTAATTTGTCCAAAATTCGCAGACTGAACAGCAAACAGTGTAGCACCTGATCAGACTGCTCCTGAAGGAGCAGTCTGATCAGGGTCTACACTGTTTGCTCAAACATATCTGTCAAAATACTTAGGGTAATTACGGTAAATTTGCTATACTACCTTAACTGTATGTCAGAGGGTTTGACTACCGTCCGTTCATTGTCAACTGGTGCCCCAATCTACAGATACTGGATGGCTACAATGTTACAGAGAAAGAGAGGTAAGGCTCAACACACATCACATGGTTTAACCCTTTACCCTATAGTCTCTGTCTAGTTTGCAGATAGGTAACCATTTAAAACAGGTTGAAAGTAAAGCAGAATGTGCCTTAACCCTTTACCTGATAGAAGTGCCTTTTAGCGCATTTAATTTATTCCCCCGCCAAAGAAAATAGTTCAAATTCGTACAGTTTTGAACCTGTACAATTTGAAATACTATCTAAATACTAGCAGATAGCCAGATAGTAGCTTAAAGCAGGTTCTGCTTTACTTTCAACCTGCTTAAAGTGGTCAACTATCTTCAAATCTAGAAAAAGATTATGGGGTAATGGGTAAAGGTGCATTCTGCTTTACTTTCTGCCTGCTTTAAGCTCTATCAATGACTGGATAAAGAAAACATTTCTTATGGTGCATATTCATAACTGTATAAAGGAGAACTATTTTCTTGATTGGAGGATTAAATAAGAGACTGTTTGCTATTAAATGACCATTCAGTGACAAGGCATGAAGTCTGTTAAAGGTGGCTGTATGATTGAGGACAGAATGAATTCAGAAAGCTCCTATCTGTATTACTTTTATCCTGCATTAACTCTTTCCTCCCTGGACAATGGACAATTCCAGTTTCCATTTTAGTCTAGTCCATTTCTGACTTTTAAGGGTTGTTTTTGTCAATGTTTGGCATTATGACAAACAGTGAAGACCCTGATCAGAGGGCTCTTTTCGGAGCCCTCTGATCTGGGTCTCCACTGTTTGCATAGGACAAGTGTACTATTCACATGTACACTGTTGGAAAAGGACGCCTATGTGCGGGACTAGGGTTCAAAGGGTTAAGCAGCCACCTTTCTTGAAGACTATCCTGTGAATCATTTATTGAATGGCTGATGAACAAAAGTAATTAGATTTTGATAGTTACCCGATGGGAAAGTCGTTACCAAATTTCTTAAGATGAGCAAACCTTCACCAAACTTAATGAGAATATATATATTGGCATATTGCCTTTTTAAAGTGTGATAATTTTCTGTTGTTAGTGAGTAATCAAAATAGGATAGGTGTATATTTTCTGCATGATTCTAATGATAAGTCATAACGTACAGTTTGATAATCAGACACATAAGTGTGAATTGTTCAAAATAATGTGTTTCTCGTTCTTATCTTAATACCATAATCTGGTTAATGGTAAAGTTAAGTTTCTAAAAATGTAAATTTGGGACTGATGTCTGGTGTTTTCAGAGGAGTCTGTTTTACAAATGTACTCTATACTAGCCACACGTTTAATGTTTAGTTGATATTTTCTCAGGTTAAAGGCAGAATGGCTGTACAGCCAAGGCAAAGGTCATCACTTCAAGGTTGGTCAGCATCATGACACAGTCCACTACCTGGCCAACATCTGTCCACTTACAGCCTCTATACAGGTGAGTCCACTATAATGGCAGGGGCAGTAGAGTGAGCTGCAAGTGTTTCAGTCCTTATAAGCAAGTGCTAAGAACTTTTCCACAATGTATTTGAATATAAGAATCCACCATGAGTGTTGATGTAAGATAGGAATTTCTCCCCCGAGGGTCAGATAATTCATGCAGGGACGGGGCTTGCCGAGTCCTTGCGTGAATTTTCTGTCCCGAGGGCGAGAAATTCCTCTCCTACATAGAAAAAACAAATAGTGGATTTTTTCTCCCATTTAAATCATTAAAACATGATAAAAATAACGAAATAAGTGCAGTTTGTGTTTGTTTATAGTAACGTCATCAGAAATGATCTCATTTAGTTGCATCATGCTGAGCTTGTTGTTAAGATGGGCAAACAATAAAAGAAGTCACATGGTATAGAGGATAGAATGATTCCCTATGGGGAAATCCCTATCCCAAATTGGTGAAAATGGGAGAAAGGTCCTTCTTCATCTCTATGAAGTGTCGCTTTGTACCAAGAGAAAGTAGATAAAGTCTCTATATAATAGAACTGAAATACGAAATACTGTTGTTTGGACTTTAAACCTAAAATCATCTAAATTGATTTGATCTGACATGGTTTAATTGATGTAGTGGATTGATAAGGGAACACATATTTAATAGTGTGGCATGTTCTTCTCTTACTCCAGTTGAGAGTTCATAGTTTGTTGTTGGTTGGCTATCCCCAGCTTATATCATATGAATGCTCCTGTACTTCTGTAAGTTATTTTCCATGCAACAGTTCACCTCTTTATTTGCAGTGACAATATTGGTTCCTGCGGTTTCTATGCTTCTAGATCCCAGGGGCAAAATCAAACGCTTGTTTAATCCCTTCAACGCTAACAAATGCTGTCAGCTCAAAATTGTATCAACTGAAATTCTGATATAGACTCTATTTTCGTTCTGTTAATTATGAAACTCAATCTGAGAAAAGAACGAGTTTGGATCCAGATCAGATACTGAATTACCTTTGTGCATGTTCTGGATCTAAACTGTTTGCAAATGTTGTCAGTACTGGTTTCCGGCGTTTAAAGGATTAAACAGACCAAAGTCTGGGTTGTGTGTAGTTCTGGGGAGTTTTTTGTCCTGGAAATATCAGCTGAACATGACATTGAATAAATACATCATAGAGTTTTATCAGCTATAGTCCGTGTTGGACAATAGTGTTACAGTTGCCACTGAACAGTAATAACCCGCCATTCATGATGCTTGAAGAAAGACTTGCTGAACAAGAAGGCTGCCTTGAAGGTAGATAATTGCTTAAAGCAGGATGAAAGTAAAGCAGAAAGCTCCTATAGGAGCTTTCTGCTTTACTTTCATCCTGCTTTAAGCTAGCACCGAATTTTAATCATGTTACTGAGTCTTTGATTAATTGTTCGAAATATGAGGAGTTTATTGTGTTTGAATAGTATGCCAATGAATGGCTTCAAACCTCAAAGTTAAAAAAGCATTTTTCACAACATCCGAGAATAGAGTATTGTTATTTGCTCTCAATCAAGGCTTGTAATGAATAGATTACTGTCTTTGTTTGATAGCTAGTTGCAAACAGATTGGATCCAGATTGTTTGACACTCTTGTCAATGTTTTTTTTCAACAAATAGGACTTTAGTTAGAATACTTTTTGCATCAAATCACAACACTTAATATTTTCTTATTGCTGACTGTTTCGTCCACTACTGTGGACATCCTCAAAGCTACTGGTGACGACTTCTCACTCGCGGCTTTGAACCTTGGGACTCTCTGCCAATCTTCCTTAGATTGGCGAAAAGAGGGTCGTAGATCCTGAAAAGGAAGATTGTTTTCCGACAGCTCATGTTACTCTTTCCTCCAGATATTTTCACAAGTGACTGCATAAAGCAAGTTGAGCATAAAAAATAAGATGATCTTACTTTAAATTGCACTCTGTTTACAAATGAGCTGATATGAAGGACTATGGATCCCAATTGGAGTTTTGCAAAGTATTGGGTTACGTCTGGATTCTATATAATTTTCCAAGCAATTTTCGTGTGCTAACCATCAGTTTAAATAATCAAGCTGTTATGCTCATTGAGGCGTTGTGGATTGTCTGACTTGAGGTCATAAAGAGTGTGGAGTACCGATATGACAGCAACGCAGGAGACCACCACAAGTGCTACTTAGTTAATTATCAGGGCTTTAAAAAAAACCAATACAATTTAATTTCAACATCTTTCCAGGGCTGCCATTTCTCTGGATTTTTCCTAAGTATTCGGATTTTTATCCTAGCAGATTGTAGCTTAAAACAGGCTGAAAGTAAAGCAGAATGCACCTCAAGGCACATTCTGCTTTTCTTTCAGCCTGTTTTAAGCAGTCATGTGTCTTCAAAACAAGAAACAGACTATGGGGTAAAGGTACGATTAAAATTGCGTCTGAAAATTTGAAATCTTAGGAGTTTTATGATCAACTTATGGCAGCCCTGTCTTTCTCTGAGAATATCTGATGGATTGCATGATGCATGGTCATGGACCCTTTCACTGCTGACTTTCCAAATGGACTCTTTCAGTTGGTAAATAATGACCGGTTTACATTGACTATTGAGGGGTTTGCCCCAAAACTGTTTGGAATTATGGCAAATAGTGCCAACTCTGATCAGAGGCCCCCTGATCTATGTCTACACTACTTGCAAATGATGTACATATAAATACTTGTTGCTTATTTCCTTTGTTTAAGACATGCCAGGTAGCTATTTAAGCTGAAAGCAGACTTAAAATAAAGCAGAAAGCTGCCTTTAGGATGTACAACCAGTTTCTTTTGTTTGTTAATCATGACAGGCTAAAGGCAGGGCTATATATGACAGGGAGTAAACTGAACAAATGCAAACTTTTCTCACCCATTTCAGCACCAAATCCTATGGTGTGACTACTCATTAGAATTGTCTCAAAAAGACGATGCTAATTAGTAGTGACACCATTGGGTTTACTTCAGAAATAAAGATTTCAGTGTTTGAAAATACTCCGCTTATCTGGAGCACTGGCTAAATGCATAGAAAGTGATTTGTTGAGGCAAAGCGTTTATATAATTGAAGTAATACGGAGATACCTACAGCCATATCGGATTGTCCATTTCAGATTTCCATCAAGTACCTGTCTATTACACTGCCACCTAATTGGTTCTAATTATAGCTTCTCAGATGGTACAGCTGTCAATCACTGTTTGAAGTTTTGATTTACAGATATTTGTGACATTGTTATACCTGTTTCATGTCAAGCTCTGGTAATTGAGGAAACTTCATTAATATTGATTCGTCATTCAGGCTTCACCTTGCTTATTTCATGCAAAAATGACTAACATGTAAAAGTACTTTCTTGTTGGTGCAATAAAGAAAGAAAGAATTGCTGAAAATATTCTTCATAAAAAATCACAACATTAACGCATGACTGAATCTGAGACAGTTGAATCATTCCTTGTTCCAGTAGAAAGTTTACTGAATGGAATTTTCATGCGATGCCTGTTATCTATGGCCAAGCACCAGTGTGTTTTTAATTTTCTTTTGAATAGAAACATAATCATGTTCTTAAGTAGGTCAAAGAGTTTGAAGTCTTGGTAAAATATTGGTTAAGATTTAACCCATTACTCCAGAGCCTGTTTCTAGTTTTGAAGACAGGTGACTACTTAAAGCAGGTTGAAAGTAAAGCAGAATGATTCTTAAGGCACGCTCTTCTTTACTTCCAGCCTTATTTAAGTTACCATCGACTAGAATGTAGAAACTATTTCTTATGATACATATTGATGACTTGAGGTTTAAACTATTTTGTTCAGTGGAGGAATAAATTAAATGCATAAAAATTAGTATCTATGGAGTAATGGGTTAAAGTGTAAGAAGCTTTCTGTTTAGCTATTTGTCTGCTTAAGGCGCCCACGTGTTTTCTGAATAGATCATAGGTTTGTAGTTTCCAGCATATTGTTATCATTAGTTCAGGTTTTTCACAAGCATGTGTATCCATGCATCTTCATTGCATTGGTTGTTCAACACAGGTTCATTGAGTTTAGCTGCTTAATCCTCTTGAAACTGTCCACTAGGAACATCTATACTCTTTACCAATACTTTGGCTAAAACAAGAAGGAAATTTTCATTGGGAAAGAGTCAAGTCAGATCCTGTAAGAAAACTGCATACCGTAACCTCTATCTGTAGGAGCTATCCGACCTGGGTCTACATTGTTTTCACAATTTATATGCAAATAGCAGGAGAAGGGTTGAAGGATATTTATTTGTTTTTCATGCA
Source organism: Gari tellinella (assembly GCA_922989275.2). Lineage (NCBI taxonomy): Eukaryota > Metazoa > Mollusca > Bivalvia > Cardiida > Psammobiidae > Gari > Gari tellinella. Next base: position 91,263,629 of record OV277860.1, read on the forward strand.
GCAACTGCACATGCAAACTAGCCATTACATGTCCCAATTTCTGACCAATTAAAAAAACCTGGATATCTCCTTCACCGAATTTCTGTATTGATTATCAATTGGATAATTTTATATTTGAATTGTTTGCCTGTGTCAAGCAGTCCTGTCAACCGTTAACCTGTCCCAATACTTATAAGTATTTGTTAAATGTTATACTCATTGCATGCTATGTTATATTGCTGCCCTGCAACAATTATCAAATTGTGTAATAAAAAAATCTATAGAAAAATAAAATAAATCAGAACTGGCAATAGGTTCAGAGTGGCAAACCGTTTGGATCTTGATGAGGCATGAAGTGTTATACAGGGTTTCATCTCTATTCAAACTGTAAAGATAATTACAAGCAGTCCATAGCTATACTCCCATGAATACTAAGAAAGCGAGCAATGTTGACCCAGATCAGACTGACCAGGGTCTATATTCTTTGCTGTACCAATTTTCAAGCTTTCAACAATTATAAGTAGCGCATTGCAAAAACTCCTTCCTAACTGGAGAGGAGGGAGGGGATGCAAGATTTGAATGAGCTAACTCTTCAATAAATGAGATTTTACTTAAATTTGATTGTACTGCTACATATTCTTTAAATAATTTGTGATAGGTTGACCCTTTACCTGATAGTCTCTTTCTAGTATTAAAGATAGGTGACTTCTTAAAGCAGGTTCTGCTTTACTTTCAGCCTGTTTTAAGCTATCATGTGCTAGAATATAGAAAATATTCTCAATAATATATATTCATGACTGATAAAATTGGAACTATTTTCTTCAGCCGAGTAATAAATACTTTTCGCTAAAAGGCGCTTCTATGGGGGAAAGGGTTAAATGTTCATGTCTTGACTTTGGGTTGTGGAAAAAACAGCTTCAGGCAATAAAGATTGTACAGACTCAGGTCAGAAGCTGAGTTCAAAACAATCGCTGATCAAGAGTGGTAGAAGAAAACAATGCCTGAAGATGAACAGTTGTGAGAAATAAGTCAAACTTGTGCTAAGATGTGAATCAGCAGTGTAGAATTGTATACAGGTGTCAGCTTTAACCATTACCCCATAGCCTGTTTCTATTTTGTAAACAGGTGACCACTTAAAGCAGGTTAAAAGTAAAGTAGAATAAGAAAATTGCATATTCCTACCAATTTCCCATGTTTCCGTGCTATACAATGGCCGTGTAAAAGAACCAGTGGTTTCTCCAGCGGTGGGGTTCTATCTGTATTCACATTTGCACCTCTCCCAAAAGCTCTAAGATAGCTAATGTCTGCTGAAAACTATGTTTCCTTGTCTGAGTCACTGAGTGTGTCCGGTCATGTGAAGTAGTGGTGGACATTTAGTGACAAGGATTAACCCTTACCTTGTTAGATTTTTAAATGACTTGTTTACATTATTTGTAGAAGTTTGTTTCAGAAACACATCTATTGTGATGTACAGCAAACAGTGTAGACCCAGACCAAAGACCTTCAGGAGCCCTCTGATCTGAGTACACTGTTAAGAATGGACATGTCCAGTTCAGACTAAGCATTATAGGTGTTGAACTATGGAACACTGGTATATATTTTGACTCTTGCTGGCCACTGGTAGCTCTTTCACTGCCATATTATTAACCCATTACCCCATAATTTGTTTCTAGTTTCAACAACAGTGACCACTAAAGCTGGTTGAAAGTCAAGCAGAATGCGTTAAGGTGCATTATGCTTGACTTTCAGCCTGCTTTAAGCTACCATCTGCTAGAATATGGAAAATATTTCTTATGATACATATCCATTAATGTACAAATTATAACTTTTTTCTTCATTGGAGAAATAAGGCGTAAAAGGGGTATTTATGGGGTAATGGGTTAAATGGCTTACTTGCCCACAGCAATGCATGTTGGCTTAAAAAACATAATTGAAATGTCGAATAGTTTGGATCCTAATGAGACACTGATTTACTCAGCATCTTATGTGGTTTGCAAGGACAGGTGAAGTCTCCACAGGCAGTGAAAGAGTTCAAGTCTGGATATTTAAACTCAGTTGTTTAAATAACTACTTGACGATCAAAATGTGACCTTAATTGTTTACTTTGTTAAGTAATAGTTCAGAATATGGGCCAATAGCTTATTCTTCAGACTTATGCAGATAATTTTGATCCAGTTCCAATGCTGACATCCGGGTAAAAGTTGGATCATATTTCTGCAAATATTGACTTGACCCACACTTAGCTGGAGCACTGTGTATTCCTTAAAAACCTGCAAAAATAGAACTCTTCCAGAATGAGAAAAATAAGTTTGGTTTTGAGAAGTGTCTCGGTTTAGTTAGGTATAGCTGCCAGGTTTTGAGAAGTTTCTCGGTTAAGTTAGGTATAGCTGCCATTCTTGTACAATTAATACTGCAGTTGTTCAATGCAAGGGCTGTTTAACCCTTTCCTCCCTGAAATTGGAGTCCATTTTGTCATTTTAGGGTTGATCTTTACAATATATGTCAAAATGACAAACAGTGTAGACCCTGATCAGAGGGCTCCTTAAGGAGCCCTCTGATCAGGGTATACACTGTTTGCATAGGACCAGTGTACTCCTCACAGGTACAGTGTTTGCAAATGATGCATATATGCGTGACTAGGGTTCAAAGAGTTAATGCAATTCTGTTGTCCTGCATTAAGCACTCACCTGTCATTCCAGCTCTTCTTTGACGAGCAAGAAGAACAGTCAATTAGGATGGAAGAATTATTGTATTAAGTGACAAGTTTTCAGAGATTTTCAGTTTTGAGGAGTCCAGGTTTTGAAGGATACACAGTAGTTGTAGGTGTAGTGCAGAAAGGTTCCAAGTTTTAACCCTTTCCCCCCAACCGAAGTGCCTTGTAGCGCATTTAATTTATTCCTACACTGAAGAAATATGTATTACTTATACAGTTATGAATATGTACAGAAAAAAGTTTTTTCTAGATCCTTGTAGATGGTAGCTTAAAGCAGGCTGAATGTAAAGCAGAATGTGACTTAAGGCGCATTCTGCTTTACCTTCAGCCTGCTTTAAGTGATCATATGTCTTCATAACTAAAAACATGCTTTAGGGTAAAGGGTTGTGTGGGCTTAATGACAACAGCCAATTTAGATGGTAGAAATGTGTTCAGTCTTCAGAGAATTTTAGTTTTGAGGAGTTATTGTAGAATTCACAATAGTTTAAGGTGTAGTGCAGAAAGGTTCCAAGTTTTAATGACTGTTGTAATAGTCAGACGGAATGTCCAAGCCGAGTGACCAGGCAGAGGTGAACAATTGAATCACCTGCGTGTCCATTGTCATAAGTACAGTAAGGCAATTGATGTCATTAAACTTGCAGGATCAATTAATGGCACTTTTGATAGAGACATGATGAAAGATCTACTATTAAATATAATGGTGAAATAACTGCAGTCATCTGTACGGGAGGGAATTTAGCATATGTATAACAGACCACAGGTCAGCGGTTTGATTCTATCTTAAGCCTGAAGAAATTTAGAGTATAGCTGTTAACCAATCTCTCCATAGCCTTATATAGTAAAATGAAAATTAACCAGCCAAATGTCAAAATTTCAAAAAATTGAACTGTACATGAAATTGCAGACAGCAAATTTTGGCAGACAATATTTTGTCTGCAAAAGGGTTATCCCATTACCCAAATAGATACACATTTTTAGGCATTTAATGTACTCTTCCACTGAAAGAATTCTAGCTTAAAAAGTCGTGAATATGTATCATTAGAAATATTTTCTAAATCCTAGCAGATTCTGCTTTATTTTCAACCTGCTTTAACCCATTACCCCATAGCATGTTTCTAGTTGTGAAGACAGGTTACCATTTAAAGCAGGTTGAAAGTAAAGTAGAATGCACCAGGTGCATTCTGCTTTACTTTCAGCCTGCTTAAGCTACCAGCTGCTAGAATATAGAAATTATTTCTAATGTTGAATATTCACAAGTGTATAAATTGGAAATATTTTCTTCAGTAGAGGGATAAATTAAAGGAGTAAAAAGGCATATTTATAGGGTAATTGGTTAAGTGGACACATATCATGGGGTAAAGGGTTAAACAGATGGTTCAGTTTTGCAGTAAAAGGACTAAAGCAAGAGGAAAGCTCCTTTAGGTATTTTGTGCTTCCCTTTATTCTTGTCTTGTATAAGCGACCATCTGCCTTAACCCATTACCTCATAAATATCCCTTTTTACGCCTCTATTTTATTCCTCCACTAAAGAAAATATTTACATTTTATACATTTATAAATATGTACCATAAGAAATAGTTTCTATATCCAAGCAGATAGCAGCTTAAAGCAGGCTGAAAGTAAAGCAGAATGCACCTTAAGGTGCATTCTGCTTTACTTTCAACCTACTTTAAGTGAGTACCTGTCTTCAAAACTAGAAATAGGCTATGGGGTAATGGGTTAAGTGGCCATCTGTCTTAAACAAAAATTACTTGACAACCTTACTATTTGGTAAACAAGTACATACAGCATTTGCAAACAGTGTAGATCCAAATCAGAGGGCTTATTTAGAGTGCACTGCATGTTTGCCCTGATTTTGAATAATTTCAGGACAAGTCCCTCAAGAATCAATGTAAACTGACCTTCATTTGGTAAAAAGGGAGCTCATTTGCAAAGTCATCAATGTAAGGTTAACCCTTCCCCCGTAGAAATGCCTTTTGCACATTTAGTATATGTTTCTCTAAAGAAAATAGTTTCAATTTATACAGTCATGAATATGTATCATAAGAAACATTTTCTTTATTGTAGCAGATGGTAGCTTAAATCAGACTGAAAGTTAAGCTTTATTGCTTTACTCTCAAAATGTTTTAAGTTGTCACATCTTCAAAACTAGAAACAAACTGTTGGATAAACGGTTAAATACTTTATCAGATAAAGTTAATACTAGTAAGTAAGCACTCTAATGGCTTTGGAGGAAAGAGTTCAAGATTCCAAGGGTTGTTTAACCAGTTCTTTAATATCTTTATGAAAGGTCTGTCATAACATAAATCTTTATGTTCCCATAGCTTAAAAATACTGTCATTTGAAATAAAGGATAATTTTATTGTGTCCTTGTAACTGAAGAAGACTAAACCCAATCTGTTAAATTTTTGAATCCAGATCAGATGCAGAATCTCTCCCATCTAGATCCTGACTTTCTGCAAATTCAATTAACTTTGTCTTATCTGAATAAGAGTTAGTGGTTTATGTGCATTTCAGGTTAATGATACATTGACCACCATTGCTTATTGATCACTGCTGGACATTAACCTTGTTCTGTGAGTGACCGGCTTACTGTGCAGAATTGGCATTACTATATATATTACACTGAGTGAATAAATAATTGAACCCTAGCGACAAGTATACTTGTCCTACACAAACAGTGTAAACCAAGATCAGTCTCTACACTGTTTGCCATTGTGCATTATACTAGTATTGCAAAAACCCTTATATAAATGGAATAGACTTAATTGGAATCGGGGATTGTCCATTAACCCTTAGCCTGCCACTCACGACTATAGCTCCATATGCAAACAGCTTGGATCCGGATGAGACGCCGAGTAACTCGGCGTCTCATCCGGATCCAAGCTGTTTGACACTCAGACAACATTTTCAGCAATTTTGAGCAACTTTGAAGCACTTTGAAACTTGAAGCAGATGAGAAATATAGCAGACGACAATTTATTTGGCGGGCTAAGGGTTAAATGGTTCAAGGTAGAATAAGTTTACTACTAAAATATTACTGTGAATATTTAAAAGCAGCTAGTTCCTTAATGCCAAACAAAGGTAATACATATAGCTGCTTTGTGCTTTAGTAAGCCCCTTTGAGCTTTAATTATGTATTTAATTGAATTCTTTCCTTCTTTAAGCTGTCACTTTGGCAGTGGTAAATAATTATTTTGTCTTGCTTAAGAAATGTAAAAAATAAAGTAAAACGCAATAGTGCATTTTAAGGTATAGAAATATAGCCAAACCTGTGTTGATTTATGAATCAAAGGTAGATAAGAGTATACTAAGGCTTGAGAACAGATTACAGGACAAAACTAAAGTACATAAGTCTGTAGGAGGGGCATTTGATTTCATGTTCCTAACCCTCCATCAATGCATACAAGTTTAACTAGTTTTTGCTGTTTCTTCAGACATCATTACTGCTTACTAAAATGCTGGGTTACTTATAGTTGTTGCCTTGGACCATTCCCACTCAAACTTGATTTGACCCTGACCTAATTTGGACCTAGAAAGATTCAGAATATATTGGCAAGGATGCCTGACCTGGGGGATAAGCTTTTGTTGGACAGTCCTGTTTAACCAATTATCCCATGGCCTGTTTCTACTTTTGAAAACAGGTGACCACTTTAAGCAGGTTGAAAGTAAAGCAGGATGCTTCTGCTTTACTTTCAGCCTGCCTTAATTTACAAATTGCTAGAATAAGGAAAATATTTCTTATGATACATTCAAGACTGTTTAAATTGGATCTATTTTATTCAGTTGAGAAATAAATTAAATTTAAGGCATAAAAAGGCGTACATATGGGGTTAATGAGTTAATGTCTTTCTTCATGGCTTAACCCTTTCCTCCCTAGTCCCGCATATTGGCGTTGTTTTCAAACAGTGTACATGTGAAAAGTACACTTGTCCTGTATAAACAGTGAAGACCCAGATCAGAGGGCTCCGAAAGGAGCCCTCTGATCAGGGTCTTCACTGTTTGTCATAATTCAAAACATTGACAAAAACAACCCTTAAAAGTCAGAAATGGACCAGACTAAAATGGAAACTGGAATTTTCCATTTAAAGTTTCAGGGAGGAAAGAGTTAATGGTCGCTTAATATGTTTGACTCAAGCATGCACTGAACAAAAATACTTTCTGCCATGTCAGAAAAGTGTCATCAGATTTGGGTTCTGATGAAAAGCCAAGTTACTCAGCATCTCATCAGGATCTTAACTGTGTTCAGATGTTATCATGTTGTTGGAAATAAAGTTTAAAGGCTAACTCTAATAATGCTAAATTTTCATATGGATTAATTACTTTTCTGATAATTGAACAGCTCTATTAAGGGGTTTGTCCCCAGAATATTCAAGGTATGACAAACAGTGAAGATATGAAGCATCTGTGTTGAGGATGTATGTATCCAGACCCAGCATTATAAGGGCTAATTGGTCATTAAGGTGAACAATTCCATTGACCCGACCAGTGTCCTGAGACTGGGTGGTGGTGTGGACCTTGACAATTGTTTGTAAATAATTGCCAATTTGGCCTGTTGACAATGTTTGTTTACCATTCTAAACAGTGCAGCCTGCGTATACTTAACACTCTATCAAGAAACATCGTGTTTTCAAAATAAACTAACAAGAAACAGAACACTACCTTATACATGATAAAAGTAATGCAGAAGGCTCCTTCAGGAGCTTTCTGCCTTACTTTATGTCCTGTATTATAAGCTGTCATCTTTATAGACCTGATATTCCTCTTCTTTTAGATAGCTGTTGCGCACAGGTTTTACTGAGCATACCTATGCTTGTGGTCCGCAGTGCCTAATGTTTGTTGACATATTTGATACCACAGCTTGGTAATGGTCAGATACCAAAAGCTTTCTCTTGTTCCAATATGGACTTATGCCAATTTGAATAGAAATTGAAATAACTTGCGATGTGACTGAACCGGAATAAGGACCGGTAAATCACCTTGTTGTTTATGTTCTTTATATCCGCTCTGGCACTTTTACAGAATGATACAAACCAAAGTGATGAATTTTAGCCTACCTGTAAAAAGTACTTAGTCCAAGTTGTCTTTGTTCTCAATTGGTTTTTCTCCAGGTGAGCAATATTGTCTTCACAGTTCAGGCAACTCTTGTAGTGAAATGATTTCTAAAGATGCATTGGTAATCTGGAGATCCCCTTGTAGGCTACTGGCCAATAATGTGAACCCTCCCCCCATAGGGGGACTTTTGGTCACTATGTTTTTCTGAAAGTGCAGGGTCTGTAGGTTCAGATCCTATTTTCTGCACTTTGAGCGTTGGGGCTTTGGTCAGAAATCTGACTTTGAAGATTACCTCCCCTTGCATAAATCGAGAAATACGTAATTTTATGTGTAGTTGTTGCACTATAATTATTTTTTTTTATAAACTTACATATCTAACACAAAGTGATTCATTTATGTGACATTATCCAACTGAAAGTAAAAATGCAAAAAAACTGGACATAACTCATCATTTAGTCAAGTTATCTCCCCTTTAAAGTACAAAATGCAATTTTAATACAAAACAAATCAGTTTTTCCCTTTATAAATGTTGAATATATACATCATAGAAACACGTTCTAATCATGAAATATTCTTAACATGAAAGCCTTATATATTCACAAACTAAATATATAACCCTTGGCTTATAAAAACACAGTCTTTGAGTGAAATTAAAAAAAATAATTACCTCCCTTTTTTAATTTCTGTCATATTGTTACTATGTCGAACATTTTTGGGGGCAGAAAAGGACACTTCAATTAATAAATCTTAACTAGAAATTCTGGATTTATACATAATTGATAGAATAGGATAATGTTTGCAACTAAAAGTCTTCTTTTGTTTGAATTATCTGCCCTTGATTTAGGGTAAAAAAGCAGTTTTATGATATATATGTACATGTATATTGTTAGTTGCATATTAACATAGGCCTTTTGTTGCCAATTACATGTTATTTTACAACATTACCAAGTGAAAAGCACTCAAGTTGATCGTTTCTTTTAAAAAGTTTTCATGTGAGTAAGGTAATTGCCTCCATTTCGGGCAAAACAAGAAACACATTAGATTGAAAAGCGTGTTTTGGTAATGATTTAGATACTACATACATGTACTAGCAAACAAGATTTGCTTCCATGGGATTTTAACCTAAGTTGTGTAAAACAACCTTGCCTTGAAAAACTCATTTCAGTTAACGAATAGTACTCGTTGCCTCAGCCCAATACAAACGTAACTCAATATATAAATTCGTATTGAGTTATGATTGTATTGCACTGAGGTGACGAGTCATTTCCCATGCCCTGTTCTTCATTTCCGCTTTCTCTTTGTTTCAAAAGATGAATACACATTATCCTACTTGGTCAATTTGAGCATTGTGTACAGCAATAATCCTTCAAATGATCATCACCAAGTTTCCCAAAAAGGGATCTAAATGTACATGCTCATATCGATTCAATAGCAAACAGAACTTTTTAAGTTGGGTTATGATCGTTATCATTGTTAACATCGTCAAATATTTCGTCAATCAACGTGATTTCTAGTTCCACCATTTAATCTTGCAGGATCTCATAATTCTCTCTCTGCACATGTCTCCTCTTTCCCTCTCTATCTCCCCCTCTCTCTTTGTCTCTCTCTCTATTTATCTCTCTCTCACTCTCTCTTCCTCTCATTCTCTTTATTGTCTCAGTCTACTTTACATATCAAACCTTCTTCCCCATAGGCATCAGTGAAAAATTAATGAAAGTAAATCTTAACCTTGCTTTAGGACCTTTCAGCATGATTTCCACCCTGCTTTATTAAGTTACCTTTGCTTCACACCATTGTCTGCATGCATTCAGAATTCTTAAGACAGTGTAGAAGCATCCTTATGTCCTTATGCGAAGAGATAGATTCTATGAATCCAATTTCTGTACAGCATGATCTGGATAAAATTGTTTGCAATAGTCATCATTACTGGTGTTCAGTGTTGAAAACGTTAATCAAAAGTCATCAACCAAACCAGGTGCTTTAACTTTTTTATCTTAATTTATTTACTTATTTATTTATTTATTATTGTGATCTGTATCAAAAACATAATGGGGGTACAGTAGTCAAAAACTCATGTTCAAGTAACGCAAGTAGATTTGTGTTTTCATTACGGCAGTAGATCTATCATGTGGATAACAGTACCCAGATATGCATTTCATCATTAATCGGCTTGTAAAAGAAGTTAAGCACCATTCTCACTGTCACGGTGTAGGTCCCGGTAAAAGATAGCCGGTGAACCGGGGTGAACTGGGACGTTTTTCATAAAAAAAAAAATATTGCGTTCTCATATTCCCGGTGTCTCCCCCGGTGGACAACCGGCTATGAAGCCGGATCTCCCCTGACTATCCCGTTTAGTTCCCAGTTTTGCCCGGTGTAATTACGGTGTAGAGCCGGCCTGTTCCCGGTTAATCCCGGTATAACACGGTGTAACCCGGTCATCGCTGGTGGTATCCCGGTGACCACTGGTGGCGTCCCGTCATACCCCGGTTGTTCAAAGGTGACGTGCTGACGTTACCCGGTGTTCGCTGGAAAGGACTTAAACCGGGGCGAACATGAATAAGCATCAGTTCTCTTTTGTCTCTCAGGGTAAATGAGATAAAATGCAAACGTAACACAATAAAGTAGAACACTATAATGTTGTAGACTGTTCAAACTTCATTTTAATTTGAGTGGCAAACAGTTTGCCTGGCGTCTGATCTGGCTCCATACTGTTTGAAGTGTACATAAAAATTTAAGCATGAAGCCATTTATTTAGAAAGAGTCACTTCGTTTTATGTATTATATTTACTCTATACAATAGAGAAGATGATATTATTTCCTATTTAAATGCTGACGAAATGCAAACTCTAAAAATGAAATGCAGAAAATTGCATTTTTATGCCTCTAACACCTTGGTTGTTCACGGACCTGCCACGGATGTGCCGGTAATGGCGTTGCTCCGGCATTTCCCTGCATTGCACCGGTGTTCCCAGGAATAAGCCGGTTCTGGTGACTCCCGGTGACCCCCGGTTGTATTAAACATTTTAAAGCATCCGGGGCTGTTAGCCGGTGGCAGCCAGATGAACACGGTCGATCCCAGATCGTCCTGGGGGTCGCCAAGGTTGAACTCCTGGTGACTCCCGGCGACTGCCGGTTTGCTAAACCGGGACTCTCCGATCACCAAATCTGGGACAGTGAGAACGGGGCTCAAATCATGCTCGGAGTGTTAATGGCGCTTATGTCTTGCTATGTAGGACTGCTGTGTTGGGTTACGTAATGTCACGTTCCTTTGTAATGTGATATGGTAGACATGTGCTGTTTGTCCATCGCCATGCGAACATGACCGCACCTTCAAGTTGTTGAGTTTCTGGGATGATTGCGTATGTGGCTAATAAGGCCTATCCTGTCACCAAAGGTACGTCCACAGTAGATACACACGTTGTCGGATGGTGTTGTTCAGGTACTGGCTTCTCGAGCCTTCCAGTCCATACGTTTCTTCCTGGCATGCTCTAACCTACTTGTCTCTGCTTCAACCAAGCCTTTCCTCACAGCTGATCAGGGCGGTTCTGAGCCAGGTCTTCCCAAGTGTCTGTGTGAAGGTCCATCTTGCGAAGCGAAGCCTTCATGCAGTCTTTGAACCGTTATTTTCTGGCTGCCAACTTTCCTTTTACCAGTGGAGAGCTCTCCGTATAAGAGCTGCTTTGGGAGTCGCTCATCTGACATGCGACACACGTTACCTGTCCAGCGCATCTGTGACTGTTGAAGAAGCATATGTACAGTTGGGAGTTTTGCTCTTTTGAGAACTTCAGTGTCAGGAACCTTGTCTTGCCATCTAATACCAAGAAGCTTGCGAAGAGTGCTTCTGTGGAAGTGGTTGAGTTGTTTGGCATAACACGCATAAACTGTCCATGTTTCACTGGCATACAGCAAGGTGGTTAGAACCACTGCTCGGTACACTGACAGCTTGGTCTCAAGGCGAATGCCTCCTTGCAGTTACAAACGGATTTGATCCAGATACATAGTTTGTCATTTAGCACACTATTTACTTGATCATTTTATTCTTAAGTGAACATCCATTATTTTCATTTAATTCATTAATATAATAATATTTAGTAAAAGTAGCCAACTTCACATCATTTTTAAATCGCCTTACACGATGAACAGTTGTGTAATGTACTAGAATTAAAGAAATATAATATTACAATATAACCCATATTGGCTCTTATCTTGCGGTGATATCGTTTGCTTCGAAATTGTGGTCTGCAAAAGTTGTGAAATTTTGGTTTGTACATTTTTAAGTACATAAACATAAAGATGAGTGTCAAACAGTCTGGATCCAGATCAGACGCCGTGTTACGCGGCTCCCATCTAGTCGCAATCAGCAGGCAAAGCGTTAAGCAGTCACTAAAATAGATCGCTTAAGACATTGACTGCTTTATTTAGGACATAAGTAAAGCAGAAAGAAAAGAAGAATCCACATGCAACTTTATTATTCCCTTTCTTTTAATCTTTATTACGCTCACAATCCCTTTGGAAATGGTAGCTAGAATAAATTCAACTGTATCTGAAAGTACGTTTTACGTTTAAAGTATAAAACATCACATTGTTCAAGTGTGAATTAAATCAGTATTTTTTTCAGTTTTAGTTTAAAGATAGGTAAATGCAATGCCAGAGGTGGACATTTTACTGTGCAACAGTATTTTAAACCGACTTCAATATTCATTTCTAAGTCGTTACACAGTCAATATTGTGTGATCTTAAACCGAAAGCTACTCAACAGTTATCAGGGGAGTTCACTCATGACAGAAATTGGGATAACTCTGTATATTGGTAGACCCAAATTAGAATCGTTAGACCCTAATAACTTGTGCACACCCCCATCATCATGATGTTCTATGGTAATCAGTTTCCATGATCCATGACTGCCTAATTATCCTCATTTTATTTCTTACTGTTATTCACAGTATGTAAGTCTTTGTCGGTATTTTTGTTATTTCATAATTTAAGACGATATTTTCCGCGAAAATATATTTAATGTATGCTAGAAAACACCCTCACTATACCCAGTTGAATATTTTATCATAATTTAAAGAAAAACTAGGTTTTCAAATAAGCTTTAAATGTAATAAAACTATGAATTAGCTAATGTTTATGGTATTTGATATTTTCAAGGGGAGATAATTCAGTAAAAAAGTATGGAAAACACTCATTTAGATCGATTCTTGTGATGAATAGTGTGTATCGATAAAAACAATGGTGATATTTGTGAAGACCAGCTATTTTGCAACTAAAAGAAGTCATCAATACATAATCTATCAGAATTTAATTTTCACAAAGGGGAGGTAATTTCAATTTGCTCTGATCGGGTAAAGCCCCAACGTACAAAGGGCAGAAAATCAGAATGTACTCAGAAGACCATGAGGTTTCAGAAAAGTATGGTGGTCAAAAGTCCCCACATGGGGGGAGGGGGGTCTTCAGTAGCTCGAAGTCTATTGCTTCTTCTGTGAAAAGATAACCCATCTGGACAAGTTTACATGCTGAATATAATACTGTATACATATTGCCCCTATTTAAATTCACCCCCTCTAATACATGCACCCAACCCGCTTTTCTGTCAAAAAATAATAAAGAAGCACTGAATTTAACTAAAAACTATCAAATTTTAACCTTTCCCCATATAGCTTGCTTTCAGTATTGGAGGCAGATGGTTGCTTAAATCTGGCTGAAAGTAAAGCAGAATTTAATGCTCCTTAAGATGCATTCTGCTTTACTTTCATCCTGCTTTAAGCTTTGGGGATTTTGCAATGCCTGCAAGGAGGTTTAAATGGGTTTTACAGTATTTAATGTTGAACTCCTCTTTACAATTTGCTTCAGGATTGTCAATAATTGGTAAAATTCAATCTGCAGCGAAACCTTTATATGCTTGAGTATTTTCTTGTATTTTTTAGCTAGCCTACGAGGGATGTCCCAAAACATCGTAGACTTTCCTTATACAATTGTTCGTTAAAACAGCAGAGATAAACGGTCGTCAGTATATATCAACATAGGGTTTATGTAAACGTGTGTGAAGTTTTAACGTGTTATCTTTAAAACTGACCAGCACAGAGTATTTTGAAATACCCTATCTCTGTAACCCCGGCGCACACTAGTTAACGTTACGACGTTATCGACGTCAACGTCACTCCTTTTCAAAATACTTGTAGTGGTGATCGATGCATTTTCGCTGACGCACAGCCTCTTAAACAAGCTGGTATCTACATGTAGCTCGCGCAACACTCTCAATGTTTCTTGTTTGAGCTGTCTTCAACGTTTTCAATGTTAGTCCGCGTAATTTAGGTTTTAGGTATGAAAATACTGCAAAATCTAATGGTATGTGGCGGATGTTTAAGATTTTGAAAACCCAGCACGGTAAGTTCCAAATCTGCATGCTGGGAAATGTGGCACGAAGCGATAACCTGGTGAAATATGTTGCTTTCTAAGTTTGTCAATGAACCCCGGTCACTTCTCTCGTATCGTATGCAATTGATCTGTGTGATGGTTGTTTGCTGAAAAAGTCCTGATCTCTCGAATATCGTCTTAAAAAGAGGGTTGATACCTGGACACATCTTTCTTTTTCTTCTGCACTTAACAATCGTGGCACCCATATATAATAGCACCGACTCTCGACATGTTTAGTTTCTCACGTAAAAGTCGATGTACAGACAATTTGCTGACTCCGAGGAGTTCAGCATTCTATCTCACCACAAGACGCCGATCACCTTTCATGACGCTCCTCACGTTTTCTACAATGAAACCGTCAATTTCTTCCGGCCGTCCAATCTTTTCATTATTTTCTCAACCCATCCTTCTGAAAATCGCGTATGCTATTTGAACACCAGCAAGCGAGATGCTGATTGATCAATTTCTGTTGATTGTAGTTGTTTTACCGTCTGTTTCGGGATCAAATTCAACTCAAAGCAGTATTCTATGGCATTGTGCTGCGCCGCCTTTTCCTCTGACGTCGTCATTTCTGGCGTCTTCAGAACACGGTATCATTCGCCATAACTAGATATCTTTTTTTTAATGACGCTACGTTAACGATTGTTTGCAGGATGACGTCATATATAACAACGTCAACATTTATGACGAAATTTTGCGCAAATTCCGATTCGAAATTGCTTTGTAGGAGGTTGTTAAATGTACCTCTTTAAATCTACCTGTAAGATTTTGGCGTGCGCCGCATAATCTAACCAACAATGAATATTTACAAATAAAATAGGGTCAGGTGTGTTCAGGAACCTTATTATTTCTGATTCAAATGTGAAAATGTTTGAAATAGCATTGGTAAAAAATTCAAAGAAATATTACGTCGGGTTCTTCAAAAAAAATATTAGTCCACGGTGTTTTGGGACAGCCCTCGTATAGAGAGAATTGATTAGCATGTACATGTTTATACATCATACATGTACATGTATTTAAAATACAGCCAGATAATGTTTAATATACAGATTTTTCACAAAACTTTGAGATGGCCATTTGTTCTGGAGTTAAATTATCTGATATGGAACTAGACCATTTAGTTATGTTGGTGATGGATACTGCTTTGCATATACAGTCAAACTTTGATATCTCGAACTCGAAAGTCGCACATACCCGTATATCAAACTTTGAAATATTGGTATGTTCGACTGAACCAAGTATAAGTAATGTTGTTCATGTGTTGACATATCAGATAGTTCGAGTTAAGCGAGTTCGAGATATCAAAGTTCGACTGTAAAACATGAATGTTTCTGCGATATTTTCAGCCACCAGTAAAGCGTGGTAAAAGTAAATCACTTGTCAGGGTAAGTCAGGCAGAAGGGAGTTTTTTTTTATTCTAAGATTAATAAATATATTTAGGGATTAATACTAATCCGTGATTAATCTCTACGCTATTAGCTAACGAGGAATTGTGGGAAATAGATTTTTGTTATAAACTTATTTTGTTTATTTAGCCTACTGAAGTTGTAATCATAAGTCGTTCAACTGTGGATCATATGAAAACAGACATTGTTATAAAATTGTTTGCATATAAATACAAGTTTGAGTCTTAATTGGATTACCAGTACATGTATATCTGTGTGAAATTTGGATATAAGATTAACTAAAGGTTGTGTAGAGTATATGCTACAACTGGAATTAATTTTGATGAGATTTTCATGACTGAGCAATATTTTTTACTAGTACAATTTTCGGAAGTATCGCACCTCCTTCGTCAGCACTTGTTCAAACGTTCAATCCTGAGGCTGGAAACAACCTATTTAGTTGCAGAATTAATTTGCCTATATTTGCCAAACAGTGAAATTATTGTTTCTGGATAATTCATGTACAACAGTTTTGTGATTATAAGTCAACAACACTGTGAGGATATTTAACATTACCATGATAGTATTTCTCAAAATAAAACAATATTATCATGAGAACATTTCTTACACAAATGTGACATTAAAGTGATTACAAGCAAGTATACAGGATATTTGTGCTAATTCTTTTCTCTGACAAGGTCAACATTACATTGATAAATTTTTCACAAAAGCGAACATTATTGTGATTATATTTTCCCCAAAAGCCAAAGCCAAGATCAAGATCTATGGTGAGTGTTTGATTGTGTGTAATTTCTATGCTGTCTGTGTGTGTCATGCCTGTGAGCTAAAACAACACAATGTGTGATAATGTTCATGGTAGAAGCATGAACAGTGTTCTGTAAGGAATAGGTTCCTGCTTTATTGTATTCCGACTTTAACCCATTACCCCATAGCATGTTTCTTGTTGTGAAGATAAGTGACAACTTAAAGCAGGTTGAAAGTAAAGCAGCCGCCTGCTTTAAGCTTTGATCTGCTGGGATAAAGAAAATATGACTGTATAAATTGGAACTTTTTATTCAGTGGAGGAATAAATTAGAGGCGTAAAAAGGTGTATTTATAGGGTAGTTGGTTAAGTATCCACATGTTCTTAATGTTTGACTACTTGTACATTTTGAAAGTTTGAATCTTTTTGCCCCCATATACTTCTCAACAACTTTGTGCTTGGCACATGTCATTAGGATATATTCACCACTTCATTAAATAAACTCTCCTACAAAATGTCACAGTGTAGACCTAAATGAAATGCTTGATATTGCAACTTCTTCTGTGGGGTATGCTTAATGCATGGTTTGAAAATGATGCTAGGTATTAACAGTTTACCCCGTAGCCTGTTTCTAGTAGTGAAGATAGGTAACCACTTAAAGTAGGTTGAAAGTAAAGCAGCCGCCTGCTTTAAGCTTTGATCTGCTGGGATAAAGAAAATATGACTGTATAAATTGGAACTTTTTATTCAGTGGAGGAATAAATTAGAGGCGTAAAAAGGTGTATTTATAGGGTAGTTGGTTAAGTATCCACATGTTCTTAATGTTTGACTACTTGTACATTTTGAAAGTTTGAATCTTTTTGCCCCCATATACTTCTCAACAACTTTGTGCTTGGCACATGTCATTAGGATATATTCACCACTTCATTAAATAAACTCTCCTACAAAATGTCATAGTGTAGACCTAAATGAAATGCTTGATATTGCAACTTCTTCTGTGGGGTATGCTTAATGCATGGTTTGAAAATGATGCTAGGTATTAACAGTTTACCCCGTAGCCTGTTTCTAGTAGTGGAGATAGGTAACCACTTAAAGTAGGTTGAAAGTAAAGCAGAATGCGCCTTAAGGCGCATTCTGCTTTACTTTCAGCCTGCTTTAAGCTAACAACTTCTAGAATATAGAAAATATTTTTTAGGATACATATTTATGACTGAATAAATTGGAACTATTTTCTTCAGTGGAGGAATAAATAAAAGGTGTACAAAGTCGTATTTATGGGTTAACAGGTTAATGAGTTAAAATATGCACTAATATATCTAACAACATAAACTGCATGTTTAGATCAACTTAAAATACAGTTGATAAAACCAGACACAAGACTTTAATGTCACAGGACTCAGGACTTGTGTTATTTGTTTGTTTGTTTGTTTTGCTCCTTGTTTTTCTTTCCATTGTTGTGTTTAATAATTTCTGTATTGTACATGTAGTTGTTTTCTGTGAGTTGTGGGGATGTACTGAAATTTTACTTTTTTCTTTTCTTTTGCATGAGAAATTTTCTTTTGTATATTTTATTTACATTTTGCTTGTACAGAAAAACCTGAAATTAGCAACTCCTAGAACTTGAAGCAGCTTGAAATGTCCTTAGGAAGCTTCTTACTTAGACTATTAGATTTAACCCATTGCTCCATAAAATAAATGTTTTATGCCTCTTAATGTCTTTCTACATTAAGGAAATAGTGCCTACTTATAATGAATCCTGAACATGAAATGCAGAAAACATTTCCAGTATTATTCCAGGTGGTCGCTTAAAGCAGGTTAAAAGTAAAGCAGAATGCTCCTTTACTTCAACCTGCTTTAAGTGGTCACCTGTCTTAGAAATAGAAACAAGCTATGGGATAATGGGTAAACCATTATAGGTCTGGAACCAGGTATATATAGATCTTAATTGCAAACAGAATATATATATATATATATACCCAAATCAGAGAATGTTTTATTTAATTGTCATATTTTTAAAGAAATATGGAACTAAGTGTCAATGTTAACAAGTCCATTTGAAAATTAAGTATTGTTAGGTTTAATCATTATAAATGTAAGCTTTAAATACGATTGACCTGGACACTGTATACTGAGTCTTAATTCTGCTGTTTCATTCATTGCCAAATGTACAAATCACCTATATCAAACCCTGTTTAAAGCATGATACTGTTTAACCCTTTGAGCCCTAGTCCCGCATATAGGCGTGCTTTTCAAACAGTGTACATGTGAATAGTACACTTGTCCTATGCAAACAGTGAAGACCCAGATCAGAGGGCTCTGAAAGGAGCCCTCTGATCAGGGTCTTCACTGTTTGTCATAATGCCAAACATTGACAAAAACAACTCTTAAACGTCAGAAATGGACTAGACAAAAATGGAAACTGGAATTGTCTATTTAAAGTTTCAGGGAGGAAAGAGTTAAAGGGAGATGAAACTAAAGCAGAAAGCTCCCAAAGGAGCTTTCTGCTGTACTTTTATCTTGCTTTAAGATAACACAAATAGTCAATACCATGTAAAGGCTTCATATTATGGCACTTATGCGATTGACCTTGACACTGACTACTGAGTCTAATCTATATGGGTTATGTTTTCTACAATATTGATAATACAATCTTCCAGTTTATAATGCAGGGGACTACTGAAAATGGGACCTGAAATCTTTTGAGCTCAGATATGATGTGAGGTGGGGGAACTTGAATGATTATTTTGCCTAAGTTCATTGACAACTTTGATGCTCAAGTACCCTCAGCCTTCAACTTGACACCCAATGATTATCCAAGGCTTCAGATAAGTCTGGTGGAAACTAAAGATATCCAAAATGTTCTCCTTTTTCTCAATCAAACATATTTTTGTGACTTCTCATTAGAATCATTTTGTGAGACAATTTGGTGGGAGTAGTCAGAACATAACTGGGTTTGATTGAGACATGAAAACTTGAATGTCTAAATTACTCATCAAAATTAGGAGATAATTGATATGTATTTACTAGGCTACATGATTGACAGTGTTGGTTAACAGTAAAACCTCTCTATTACAACAACTAAAATTAAAGCTATAATTTATTGTATAACAGACAGGTGACATGTGAGCTTAAAGCAAGATGACAGTCAAAAACAGAAAGCTACTGTAGGAGCTTTGTTTCATTGTCACCTTGCTTTCAGGAATCCCCTGTCTTAAACACCTTATAATTAACACAATTTAGTGGTAGTATTAGAGAGGTTTTACTGTACATTTGTGAATTGGTCTATTCTGATAGCTTGCCTTTGACCATCAAAGTTTCATAGATAGCAGGAGTGGGTGTAAGGGTTGCATTCAAAGGTCAAAATGAGCCCATGGGCTCCATGTAATGTTTACTTACTGATTAACCCTTTAAATTCTGAATGTCATTTACTCAAAATGTTTTCTGCTGAAATACTGAATTTAACTTTCTTTTGTATTATCTGTAATTACTATCTTGGAGAGCCAAATATATCGGAGTCTTATACTATATCTATTCCCCCCCCCCCCCCCCCCCCCCCTAGAATAATTGCCTTTTAGTTTCATCATCCACTGATCCACTGAACAAAATAGTTCCAATTTATACAGTCATGAATATGCACAAAATGAAATATTAACTATATCTAGATTGTAATTTAAAGCAGGCTGAAAGTAAAGCAGAATGTACTTTAAACAGTAGAGTTTGAGGTTTCCTAAGGTACTCATGTGCAGGTTTATTCAGAGGCAGTTAACAGTGTACTGGAAACTCAGAACACCCTAAAATATGCACACCGCTCCTTTAGAAGCTTTCTGTAATACCGTAAAATTCCTAAAAATTAGGCCAACTTGTATTAACTTATGTAATTATAATAGAACTATTTGGTTTTATCACACAGTAATTTGTCCAAAAGGTGCGAACTGAATGGCAAAAATGGTAAACCCTTTATCAGACTGCTTCTGAAGGAGCAGTCTGATCATGGTCTACACTGTTTGCCCAGGCTAAGGGTAATTACAGTACATGTACTTTTGTTCTGCATTAAACAGTCACATTAAGCTCTAAACATCTCTTTTGTTTTTCATTAAAGTGTTTCTGAACAAAGGTTTTAAAGTGCATAGATAATATCAACAGTAATGTCTTGAAACGTTTAAGGACATCATACACATGTAGTTAAAGTTGGATGCTTAAACTTGCATCATTATTTCATACAATAGAATCCTGCTATATTGCAAAATATAGACAGACTCATTGAAGATTCTAAGGACAAGGCTTGGTGATAAAGCAATGTGAATATAAAGCAGAAAGCTTCTGCAAGACCTTTCTGCTTTACTCTTTTGTGCCATTTTAAATCTGAAAACCAACTCTCTTTTGAGTCATAATAGTGGGGCTAATAGTTTTTAAATGTACCTGAATAATTTAACCCATTACCCCATAAATATGCCTTTTTATGTCTTTAATTTATTCTTCCATCACAGAAAATAGTTCA
The DNA here is from genome assembly GCA_922989275.2 of Gari tellinella. Taxonomy (NCBI): domain Eukaryota; kingdom Metazoa; phylum Mollusca; class Bivalvia; order Cardiida; family Psammobiidae; genus Gari; species Gari tellinella. Next base: position 91,284,439 of record OV277860.1, read on the forward strand.
AATTTATACAGCCACGAATATATTAATTTTCATAAGAAATATTTGCTTTTCCCTAGCAGATTGTAGCTTAAAGTAGGCTGAAAGGAAAGCAGAATGCGCCTTAAGGCGCATTCTGCTTTACTTTCAACCTGATTTAAGTAGCGACCTGTATTCAAGACTAGAAGCAAGCTATGGGGTAATGGATTAAATGTATCTGAATAATTTTAAGTCTAGGTTTTGCATCCTTGGCCTGTATTATCTGTTAATCTTAAAAGGTAATTTTCATGGTTTTGAACTGATATAGTCTGGAAAATGATAAGATAATAGTAGGATCAAAGTAAAGTATTAACATTTATAACAAGCTTATATTGGTATGAACGCCTTTATATCTAATCTTGCATTATCTATGCACTAATTCAAGGAAATAATACTTTATATTTGAAAGATTTCTTTGTTTTTGTCTACACAAAACCCTATTTTGTGACTGTTAACCCTTTACTCCATAGATAGGCCTTTTTACACATTTAATTAAATCCTCCACTGAAGAAAAAGTATATGTAAATATATATAATGAATATATTTTACTTTCAAAGGGTTAATGAGTTGTCACTACATAGGGTATGATGGAGACTGTTGGAATTGGTAAACAACTTGTCTGGAACTGAGATTGACTATTTATCAAATACCTGTAGTGATGATTATAATTAAGATAATGATTTGTAGTTGTGTTGATTGTTTTTATGCCCCCTGGCCTCCAATGATGCGGGAGGCATATAAGTATATTAAAGTCCTGTCCATGCAGGCTTAGCTGGTGTCCTTATTTCAATGTGAGATTAATCAGATTCTAAAGTATTGTCTAGCATCACCAGCAATGCTTAGAGACTTATACTGTTGTTGCTTTAGATCATTCCCAATCCACCATTATCATCCAACTTTGAGTTAACCTTTAGCACTTAGTGTCAAGTATGCCACTGTGGGCATGTGTTACTGAAAGCATCATCTTGTCTATTTTAACCCTGTTTCGCATAGCTAATTTTTAATACTTTTTACAAGTGCATGTTTATAAAACAGGCTTAAAGTTCAGCAGAAATCATCCTTGAGGGACACAACTTTCATTGTTAAATGAGTCATGAAATTATACAAATACTTAAATTAGAGAGACATTTGAATGCAATAATCGATAGTCGTTCAGTTATAATTGATTTGGGAACTATACTAAGCTTGGATCAACCCTTCTCCTGGTGAATATTCATTCACAAAACTTCTAGCTATTGACCCACTATGAACATCTATAACTATCTGCCTTGGCCGTGACCTTTGACAGTCATGACCAAACTTTTACAACGCTAAAAAACATCAGTCTACTCTAAATGTAGTCTATTTGACCTTTAAATGACCTTGAACTTTGTTTGACATGACCCAACTTGTACAGAGCTCAAATGCTTTTTTGAGGTGAGTACACAGGCCAAATATGAAGTCTCTGTTACAAGCAGTTCCAAAGTTATGGCCATATTAAAGTTTTGGACAAACAAACAAACAGATAGACAGACATGACAATAATAATATGCTCCCAAGTCCTGACTTAGTATTGAAGGGGCTTAAAATGGCCTATTAACCCATTACCCCATAGCCTGTTTCTAGTTTTGAAAACAGGTGACCACTCAAAGCAGGTTGAAAGTAAAGCAGAATGTGCCTTTAGGCACATTCTGCTTTACTTTCAGCCTGCTTTAAGCTATAATCTGCTAGAATATAGAATTTTTTTTCTTATGGACGTTATGGTACACATTCTTGGCTGTATAAATTGGAACTATTTTCTTCATTGGAGAAATAAATAAAAGGTGTATTTATGGGTTAATTGGTTAACTCACGTTTAAGTGTAATTGCTCTATATAATCAGGTAGGCTGTACCTACTGATCAGCTGTATATAACTGAGTTGGGTCTGCACAGTTTGCCAGTTATTGATATTACATTGTCAGCCTTCAGACTGATGCCTCTGTATGTTATTGACCAGTCTGTGGAGTTAGTCAGACTAGCACTCTGTTTGTATAGTTGTCATGACGGGCTTTCTTCTACACCAGTCTAACAATAGAACCAGTCTAGGTCACAGCAATAGAATGGTTCACAGTTTAACCCTTAAACTCATCATCACAAATTGGCTGGCATTTGTAATCAGTCTGGACCCAGATCAGACACTTGTTACTGTGGTATAATATGAAAACCAATAGATTCGTGTTGGTTAAATTGTTTGATCAACAAAATAGCTAAACATCTTAAGATTAAATTTTGTTTGCAAGACAACACATGTGAAGCAGATAATACTTTAGTGTCCAAAAGGTTGGCATATCCAATACACCTATATTCAATACAAGATCAATACAAAGTTTACTTGACTATGTCAAGAAAGTTAATTTCAATACAAACTGGAGGTGTGTGTCATTATAGATGTATCAATGATCTGGCTATTAAACTTGTAATTAAAGAGAATTAAAATAGATATTAGGCAAGCCATGTGGATATTGAAATCAGACCTACAGAAATTGGAACAACGCAATTTAGAAAGTTTAAAAATGAGGTCATAGTAGTGACAGTCCTGTATGGTGCGACAGTGTATTGATTTCAAGACAACTACGTTTGATACAATATAACAAAGTAAAGAATTCATGAAGGATAATGACAAAGTATATCTTCAGGTAAAGTAACGAAATGGAATATTCATTATAATGTTTCCATTAAAATCCTGTTTTCATTTAATTAGCCAATAAGATGCAGCAACATGATGAATTATAAAGGTTATTTTATGCTAATTACTGCTCAAAAGTGATGCAGAAAGCTCCTACATTTGTCCTGCATATAATGCTGTCTTATGTAGTTATGAAAAGGCTGTTTCTACTTTACTTTTCATCTAACTCTAAGTAGTAACTAGTAACCTAGCTGGTTTACATGCAGTTGAATTTAGGTGATTTGCACATATGACCATGGAGGAAAGTAATTGAACACTTTAACCCTTTCCCCCATAGAGGGACCTTTTAGCACATTTAACTTATTGGTCTACTGAAGAAAGTAGTTCCCATTTGAAATTATACAGTCATGAACATTTATCATAAGAAACATTTTCTATATCCTATTAGATGGTGGTTTAAAGTAAAGCAGAATGTGGCTTAAAGCGACTCGCAACCAGATGGTGCATTAAAAATAGTAATTTGTAAATATGTGTCAAACGCTTATATAAATGGTAAAGAATTAGTTTAGGATAAGAAATTCTGTTTAAAAAAAATGTATTTCAATAAAAAAAATATTGGTCTCTGGTGGGATTCGAACCCGGGGCCCGGCATTGGCGGACAGAAGGCAAAATAGGGGAAACCGCTTAGACCAATGGACCACGGAACTATCCGTTTATCTCGGATCGATTTAACGTATTTCAATGTGTATAGCGATCGAAAGTGCATACAACTTCGTAATTCGGCTCGTGTTTATGTCTGACCCCGTGTAGAGAAGCAACAACAACAACTATACCGTTAGCTAACGCTATGGAAAAACGAGGGAAAATATCTAAAAAACTAAGATTCGGTGACGATTCTTGAGACGTTTTTTGGACTGATCATATTTTTTTAATGTCAAAAGCCAAATAATGCCACAAATTTGCTTTTATTTGAGTATTTTATTTTATTTTGACAAGAACACCATCCGGTTGCGAGTCCCTTTAAGGTGCAGTCTGTAATTATTTTCAATCTGCTTTAAGTGGTTACATGTCTTCAACACTAGAAACAAGCTATGGGGTAATGGGTTAAAGGTCAATCTGTATTTGCTGAAGTAGTAGGGACTTACTGTAATCTCTTGACTAAGATTTTACTTTTAACCTGTCTGACTCTGAATATTCATTTAGAAAACTGCCCACTATTAGCATCTATCATAATTATGAACTATATTATATTATATTGGCTTGTAAAATCAGTAAATTAGTCTCCAGGGAAGAGTGCATTATACTCATGTGTGAACATGACAGATCCTATCATGAAATAGTGCAGATGCTGATCAGACAGCTCCTTTAAGGGCTGTCTCAGCTGGGTCTATACTGTTTTCTAAAATCATTAATATATGCCCACAACAGGAGACAAAGGGTTAAATGGGGTCCCAATGGTAATAAAGATTTTTATCAAATTTATTACAAATACAGAATATGATGTATAAATTACTTTTGGTATAGCATTGATTTGCTTCCTGAACAGCTGTTGGTATGATCATAAATAGTACGAACAATTCATACAGTAGTATTCATGACAGCTGCAATATCATGGAAATCTGTCAACTCACAATTCTAGTCTCAAAACATTGATCTGCAATAGCAAAATCATTATTCTTTCACCATAAATGAAATAGAATGCATTATAATATGGGAAATAACTGTTTCGAGAATGTGTATGAATTATTTTTAACTCAGTGTTAAGCAAATTGGACACTGATCAGATGCCTACACTGTTGTTACTTTGCATCTGATCTTGGCTGGAAACTTTGCAATGTACTTTGAGAACTAACACAGATCCAATTCTGATATAATTCCTCTTTAAAGGATTGCAAGACCAAACACATTCATCCTAAATCTCAAAGAAGATGCAATGTTAGTCTGTAATACATGTACCTGCATAAAGCTTAACGAAATTAATGCAGACAGCTCCTTTGGCAGCTTTCTGTATTACCTTTGTCTTGCATAAAGTATCAACTTCCTTGACTGACATGATTTGATGGTAATCTCATATTTATACACAAGAAGGATATCAGCATATTGCGCAATGCAGAATCAAAGTAATGCAGAAAGCTCCTGTAGGATCAACATACTTCTGGATTGACTTGGTGTAACAGTAGTCTTGAACAGGGCGCCAGATAAGAGGGAGTAAACTGAACAAATCCAACATTTTCTCACTTATTTCAGCACCAAATCCTATAGTGTTACTACTCATTAGAATCGTCTCGAAGAGACGATTCTAATAAGTAGTGACACGTACCATAGGGTTTAAAGCAGAAATAAAGATTTTAGTTTTTGAAATACTCCCCTTATCGGGAGCTCTGCTTGAATGTATTTTACAACTCATTCCTAGCAGGGAATATTGTTGCACATCTTTTTTCAGTGACACGTGCTTAGTGATGCGGGATGTAACTAGCTGAATCATGTTTTTAATCTTGTTTATGCTTGTATCGACAACATGTCTTCAAAAGAATTTTAAGCATTGATCAGTAGTTTGTATAGAAGGATATTAATTACTTGGATGAGTAATTGAGAGAGGAAAACATGAATAGCTAGTAAAGGTATTAATCCTTTAAATGCTAAAACCATGCTTTATAGAATGTTGCAAACAGTTTGGAGTCAGATCAAATGCCAACTAACTTGGTATGATCGGGATCAAAACTATTTGTTATTCATTTAGTATATTTTGCAAGCTAGTGTAGAGATGAAAGAACCATTGTTTTAAAGCGGATAGCATATTAAGCGGTCAATAGTTATACAAAAAAAAGTATAAAATACTCCAAGGGTTAATGTGAAGTTTTCACCTACATCTTCATGCTGTGGAGTTCAATAATAAGTGCAAAGACAGGGCTGCCATTTCTCCGGATTTTTCCTAAATCTTCGGATTTTTTTCTAGTACATGGTTGCTTAAAGCAGGCTGAAAGTAAAGCAGAATGCGCCTGAAGGCGCATTCTGCTTTACTTCCAGTCTGCTTTAAGTAGTCACATGTGTCAACAAAACTAGAAACAGGCGATGGGGTGAAGGTACGATTCGTAAAATCGCACTTGAAAAATGCAAATTTGGAAATCTTAGGATTTTTCATGTCAACTTATGGCAGCCCTGCAAAGATATTCAACATTATTGAGGTAAAGTCAGCTTGCACTAAGTCTTGCATGTTGGAGGGTTCAAGTTAACCCATCACCCACTGAATATTCATACATATAAAACTCTGCCCACTGTGAATACCTGTCCATTGAACTGTTACATAAATGTCATCATGTTGGGAAGCCTTCATTAGCTACGGAAGGTTGATGGTGCTACCCAGTTGCCGATTTGTTTCTGAAACAGCGCATGAAGGACTTCTGGGGTATTCCTCCACTTGTAATTTTGATTTATTTTTTAGCCTGGTCATATTTGGACATAAAGTAGGCCAGTACATGTTAAAAACATACTACCATAGATTATAAAAGTCACTGAAGAATGTGTACTCCTGTATATTTCTTTAAAGTAAAGTTCAATATTCAATCCTAAATGAACTCTTTGTTAAACAAAATAGGTCAATGATTGCAAAACGGGTGATTTTGAAGAGATTATACCACACCTACTGTTATACAATGATACAGTAATCTAGCACTTATAAGATTTTGATTACATCCAGTAATCTGACTGTATGGTGTTACAGTGTTAGGTTACAAGTTATTGTAAAATTAATTCTTGATCTAGACATTTAAAAAGCAATTACAGTAGAGTCTGGTTTGATTGAACACTTAATAAAGGACCGATAAGTGACTGACCTTTAAAGACAGGTGATGGCTTAATGCAGGACAAAAGCAATGCAGTAAGCTCCCAAGGGAGCTTTCTGCATTGCTTTTGTCCTGCATTAAGCAGTCATCCGTTGTAAAGACTGCCCTTAGCTTCTATCTAATGGATTTTTAACACAGTTAAACCTTTCAGATATGGTATTGTAGGGGAAAAAAGTTATGAAAGGTTCTTTTAATAGTCTCAATATCAGTGTAAAATACTTATAGTATGAATATTGATACAGGTGTTTGTTATTTTGGCATGGCAGAAAACAAAACTTTGGGTGTTTGCCAGGTTGTGAGTGAATAATTATGTAGTTGTTGATCCTAAAATTATAGACTATTATATAACAATTTCACTCATTAACTCCTAGAACTTTTTATGGACAATTTAACTTTCCAATTAAGTCTAGTTAACTAATGACTATTTAGAGGGGTGTTTTCTGTGATAAATTGCTAAATGACAAACAGTGTAGCCCCAGATCAGAGGGCTCCTTCAGGAGCCCTCTGGTCTGGGGCTACACTGTTTGCACAGGACAAATGTATTCCTTATATGTATACTGTTTGTATTAGATGCAAACATGTGGCATTACGGGACATAATGCTATATTAATACTTTCTTAGTTTTAGAAACGTGATATAGATAATATAAAAGAACACCTAGAACACGAAATAGAGCCTAGAAAATGTTAAAAAGTTTAAGATTGAAATTCAAAATGTTTGAAAGATATTGTGAAAGGTATAAACTTTTTGAAACATTGAATATAACAGAATTAGTCAAAGGAAACTTTTAAAATGTATGAAAATGGATACAATTTAGGCAACAGAAGTAAGATACAAATGTATATAAAATTTTAAAGAACAATTATTGGAATACTTCTAAATGGGGTTTGGGTTTTAAATCAGGGTGAAATAAAAACAGAAAGCTTCTATACAAGCATTTTGCTTTACTTCCATTCTGCTTTAACTTATTACCACATAAAAGCAGGTTGAAAGTAAAGTATAATGCATTTTAAGGTGCATTCTACTTTACTTTCAATATGCTGTAAGCTAATATCTGCTAGGATATAGAACATATTTCTTATGGTAAATATACATGACTGTATATAGAGGAACTATTTTCTGAAGGGAAGGAATAATTTTAAGGCATAAATATGCATGTTGATGGAATAGTGGGATAATCATTCAGCTGATCAGTATTTTTGCAGTAGTATATGGAAGATAGTAAACTTGGGTTTAGCTTATGTACAAAAATATACAAACATTAGACTGGGTAATTCTGTGCCTTAGTCTGTGTCTGGGCTTTGCATTGGCCATTTAAACTGTTTGCTTTTCCTATGTCATTAGGCTTGGTTATATTTGGAAATGTCAGTATTTAATGTTGTCATTGGGTTTAAGGTAGATTGGCCAAAAGCCATCTCTTATCTAGAACGGGGTTTATTTGCACCCATTTTGGCAGCACTAAGTGAAATAAACACTTAACATCAACTCTCCCCCTGTCTTACTAGTAGCTGACATTGGCAACTAATTTAGATCATAATCAGACACAGGGGAAATCAAAACTGTTGAAACAAACTGATATTTCTATGGGTAAAGAGCAAAAAAATAGATTATAACCCTTTCTTCTCTGGAATCAACTATAATTATCGATATTTTTCAAACCGTGGAGAGTGGCCTTAACCCTTTACTCAATTATAGCCTGTTTTTAGATTTGAAAATAGGTGACTACTGAAAGCAAGTTGAAAGTAAAGCAGAATGCGCATTCAGGCGCATTCTGCTTTACTTTCAGTCTGCTTTAATCTACCATCTGCTAGAATAAAGAAAATATTCCTTATGAAACATATTCATGACTGTATAAATTGGAACTATTTTCTTCAGCAGAGGAATAAATTGAATACGCTAAAAGTTGCTTCCATTGGGGAAAGGATTAAGGGGCTCTCTGAACAGGGTCTGTCCTGTTTGTTTCACTTTTTTTTTTCAAGAGTGCTATGAAATGAGTCTTCACTGTTTCTCATTTGAAAATTTAGCATTATGAAGGTTAATGAATGGCAAAGTAATGTGAACACGTACCTATCTACTAGCATCCAAGCACTATCGCAGACGGTAAAAAAAAGTCAAACAAAGTACATGTAGATCGAAAGTTACTAAATATTTTAGGGATACATGTATTTACTCACAGTTAACAAAGAGTTTCCTTGAAGATGTAATCAGCTTCCTGTGTAATATTATATTGCCGTTTCTTTTGCTCTTTGACATTGGCCTAATTATGTACAATGTGATATTGTTTCGTTGGTTTCTCCTTCTATATTTGCTATGTTTACCCACTGTAAATCAGATATGGTTTGTGTTTTGATTCCTGTCGACACACAGGCTATGATATATGGGGGAGAGGTTTCAGATTTTTATTTATCTAAAGATCAATGCACAGATTATCACCTTTCTTAGAAGAAGAAAGTCATTCTTTCAGGCCTAATCTGCCTACATAAACTTAATCCTACTTGATTCTTACCGGATTTCACATTCATTAAACCCTTTCTTCCATAGCTTAATTTTTGTCTTCAGTTTTTGTCTGAAGGAAGACTAAGGTGTTGCTTTTCCAATGATGGCATTGGTGTCAAACATCTGTGTTTAGCTCCAATGTTAATTTTCTCTATATTAGCCCTGTTGCTCAAAAAGTGTAAGTGCTTGACCAAATAAACTTGGGATACAGATGTATCAAGCTTATTATACGTCCAGATAGGGTAATGTTAGCACTCCAGCTTCACACCATTGCAGTCCGTAGTTTGATTCCAGGTTGGGCCAGTATTATATGAGTATATGTGAGGGTACCTTTGGGGCCTGTTCGGACAGATGCCCAGTGACTCCGATTTCCTCCCACAGAAATGACACCACATATCACCATTGGAGCAAGAGGCGAGACAGTAAATTCCAGAGAATTGTTAAGATATGTGGTTGTTTAAAGAAGGGTTATTGTAAAGCAGAAATTTCCTTCAGAAACTTTCTATTTTACTTTCAGCCTGCTTTAGACATCCGGCTTTCAGAATACAGGAACTTAAATGTTTCCCTTCAAGCTTTCACAGTGCATGGTAGAGAAGGTAAAGGTCAACAATTGTCATCTGGTCCTGTTCTAGAAATATAGATTATTTCTTTTCAAAATACCGGTAGGACCAGAGTGTCGAAAAGTCTGGATCCTGATGAGGTATTTATTATTTTGTCATTAGCATACAAAGGGTTAGCTCTGGTCAAAAAGCCCATTGTTCTGTGTGGGTCATATTTTTACGTAGGAATTTCATTCTAGTAGGTGTTAGTCTTGGCATTCCATGACGCCCTTTGATTGTCTTAGCAGATCGATATCACCTTTTGTTCTCAAATTACAGATTAGAATTGGGATTAAATACCTAAAGCATATACCCGGTAGTATTGTTATATAGTTTAATATGCACATACACTTTTGGGGTTTGATGAAAGCACAGAATGTTTATCATGTACATACAAACTTGTACATGTAACTTTACCTCTTGATTTGTATGGTTATTTTTTTATTTTTTTATGGGGTATAAAGAAATCAATTTCGTTATAATTTCTGCATAACTTATGTTTTTGCTGTGCATTATGTATGTTTTAATAAACATACAGTGAAACTTTAATTTGACGGTAATGCATTGTAGAAGTGTAGAGATCTCAAGAGAAAGGTCACTGCTTAACCCTTAGCCCGCCAACTAAATTGTCGTCTGCTATATTTCTCGTCTGCTTCAAGTTTCAAAGTGCTTCAAAGTTGCTCAAAATTGCTGAAAATGTTGTCCGAGTGTCAAACAGCTTGGATCCGGATGAGACGCCGAGTTACTCGGCGTCTCATCTGGATCCAAGCTGTTTGCATATGGAGCTATAGTCGTGACTGGCAGGCTAAGGGTTAATGCAGCATAGAAATAATGCAGAAAGCTCAAAGAAGATTGCTTTTAATGCCATTAAATATTCCCCATAGACAGGCCATTTCATGCTGATAAATTTACGGGCCATATAAACAGCAGCAACTTAACCAACAGAAAATATTTAATACAAAAAGCTCCTACAGGAGCTTACTGCTTTTCTTATAGCTTGCTTAGAAAAAAACAATTCCGTAAAAGGGCCATAATAAACACTGAATAAGCAGTTCTGAAGGATAGGGTAAATTACATTTATTTTCTAATTTTCACAAGTTGACCCATGCAATAGCAGTTTGTACAAGTGTATGGTGTTACATGTATAAAGTTATAGTTGACATGTAGGTATTATGTCAGCTGTTTACATAACCACATTATGATCTGTTATATTCTTATATTTATAACCTGCAGTCTGTCAGTGAGATTGTAAACCTTTAGTGTGATATACAGTATAATAGTATACAAACTGGGGTAATAAAAACCCATTCACAGAACATCAGACAAGGGGAGTAACTCAAAACTCTAAATCTCAATGTTTCAAGGCCTGCTTTAGGTTAAACATCTGCTGGATTATAGAAAATGTTTCTTTTGATATATATTCATGACTGTATATATTTGAAGTATCTTATTCATTGGAAGAAGAAAGTAATTGCGTTAAAATGCATATGTATGGAGTAATGGGTTAATAGTCGATTCTTATGTATTTTATTTGTAAGTGACAATATACAGCCTGTTGCAGACATACTGAAGAAAGTGTAGAAAATGTCAACGCGTAGATGTGAAACAAAGAGAAATTAAAATTTAGAAACCATGTTCAGTCTGTTAACTTAAATTGAATATATTGATTGACAGGTGATAAAAATTGACATGTACTGTGGCTTACATCATGATAAAACTTTTGCAAACAGTTTGAATCTAGAATAGACGCCAAATATATTGCTGTCTTGTCTAGCTCCAAATTGTTTTATACTTACATATTTGCATAAAAGAAATGCACTTGAAATCTACAAAGATAATTGCTGCAAATGTTGAGCTGTTTCGAACACAAGATATTAAGTGTAAAATGGTCAGTGGTGATGTAAGATGGCATGGTAGGTGACATGGAAATAGATAAACAAAAGTGCATTTGAACAGGAAGCATTGTTCAAGATTTGTTTTGTACTTGAGTTTGATTGGGTTATAGGTGTAGTGATGTCATTGTTTTGTATTCCTAGTCTTTGGAGTATTTCTTTGTTTTCTTCTTTCTTCACGTGTGTTGCAATCAGTGGAGCATTCTGCTTTACTTTAACTCTTTGAACCCTAGTCCCGCAAATAGGCGTTCTTTTCAAACAATGTACATGTGAATAGTACAATAATTGTCCTGTGCAAACAGTGAAGACCCAGATCAGAGGGCTCCTTTCGGAGCCCTCTGATCAGGGTCTTCACTGTTTGTCATAATGCCAAACATTGATAAAAACAACCCTTAAAAGTCAGAAATGGACTAGACTAAAATGGAAACTGGAATTGTCCATTTAAAGTTTCAGGGAGGAAAGAGTTATAAAGCCTAATAGCAGGCAGCTATCTATCTTCAATACTAACAACAAGCTATTAGAAAAGTATACTGTTTCCAGATAATATTATAAGGAAAACAAACAAGGCAGACCCTGATGTAGTTCCCACCCAGTTTGCACAATAAGACTTTAAAAGATGGTTGCATGGTGCTGGCAGAATGAAGTGTAAGAACAGAGTGACTGATGCAGGTCAAAGAGTCCTACTATCACAATATACTTTGGCCATGTTTGTAGAACTACATGTATAAGAAGGCCAAAATAGGGATCCTCTGTATCCCCAAAGCCTTATTATTATGACCTTGATGTTAGGGATTCAAAGACCCATGAAAGTTTGATATGGGTTTCTTAACTCTTTGCATGCTAGCGGCGGATATATCTGCCACAGTGATTACCTTTGCAAACAGTTTGGATCCAGATGAGACACCGCCTAACGCGGCGTCTCATCTGGATCAAAACTGTTTGCCATCCTGACCCTGTTTTGAAAAGAAATATTTGAAAAAATTCAAATTTTAGAACAGAAGCAGAAGACAATTGTTGCAGACGAAAAAATTACCCAGCATGCAAATAGTTAAATTGCTATTTGTGAGTAAGGATTAGGTATAGCCTTTAAGTGTTACATCATACACTAGCAATATACTAATAGCAACTTTGTTTTTTAATCTCAGAAATCAGACATAACGTGACTCTGACCCTGATCATTCCTGCTCAAAACGTCACCAGCTAAAATTCTAATATTCCATCTTCACATGTATAACCTGAGTGTTTGTTTGGATTCTGGTTACTCAGCGTCTTGTCTAGAATCCAAACTGTTTGCAAAGGAAATCACAAAGTTGTTGATCAATGGAAAGAACAGTACAGCGAGTTATTTACACAGTGTCAGGCATTGATGTCAGAATTAGTCGCGTGGTGCTATAACTGGTAATAAATATTTACCACATGGATTGTATTGCCTCAGCTTTCGAAATATCATTGAAACTATTTCAAAGGGCTTATGTAAAGTAGTCAGTGATTAAAATTCCTATTTAAGTTATTTAACCTTTGTTGAGCTTAATTCTGCCGTCTTCAAGGTTTTTTGGGGGATATTTTAAAAAAATAATTTGGATCCAAGCCACTAGTTAGCAGTCACTTTGAACCAGAGACAGTGCATGCTGGAAATGTGAGTAAAATCATAAAGTTTTATATAGTTTAAATAGATTTTAGAGTTTTTTTTAATCATCACTGAACAAACATGATACACTTGAATTGTGCCCTGATGATATATTTAATAGTATTAACCCATCACCCCATAAATATGCCTTTTTACGCCTTTAATTAATTAAAACTGAAGAAAATAGTTCAGATTTATACTGTCACAAATAAAAATTATAAGAAATAGTTTCTGTATTCTAGCAGATAATAGCTTAAAGCAGGCTGAAAGTAAATCAGGCGCATTCTGCTTTACTTTCAACATGCTTTAATTCGTCTTAAAATAAAAAAAAGAGCACAAATAAGGTTAACAATAAAACAGTTTGAATTCTGATCAGGTCCCACATTTTGTGGGGCCTGATCTGGATCCAAACTTTTTCTTAAGGTCAACAATATATTACATATCATTTAGTTGAAAGGATTAGGATAGAATATTCATTTGATAGCAAGAGAAGCGAGCGTTTAATAGTAAATCTGATTGACTCAGTTAGCGACACATGGCTGTGTTCCTATTGACATGTCAACAGTCAACGTCCCTGTTCATGTCCCAGTATACAGTTAGGTCCCGCTGTAACGACCTCAACTGAAGTTATTATGCAGGTGACTGCTTAAAACAGGATGAAAGTAAAGCAGAAAGCTCCTATAGGAGCTTTCTGCTTTACTTTCATCCTGCTTTAAGCTGCAGCTGTTTTTAAAAACAGCAAATTAGTGTACAGTTGCGGGTCATTCTCAGTTAGCTTTTATTGTATATATCAGTTCATACAAACAGAAGCCAGACTGACTATTTAAGTGAACGTTCAATTGTACCTACTATTGGAGAGTTATAATTCATCGCGGAGGTATAATACTATCAACTAGGCATTGAGAACAGCTCTTTGTTGTTCCTTTATTGGAAATGTATGATTGAAAGGTTAATTTTGAGTGGTCTGGCGATATATATGCTAGTTGACTCAGGCGTCGAGGTACGTGGACTTATCAATACTGGACAAAGCTTTTGTGTACTCAAAAAGAGTAATAAAATGTTTGGATATTCAGAAGTGGCGTGAGGAGGGATTTTGTAATGTGGATTATTATTTTTTCTGCGCAGTTATGAAGGTTAGTAGACTTGATATACTGTTTACAAAGTTTAATCCTCACCATAATAGCCTGTTATAATTACTGTTTGAAACAGGTGACCACTTAAAGCAGGTTTAAAGTTAAGTATTCTGCTTTACTTTCAGTCTGCTTTAAGCTGCAATCCGCTAGTATGAAAATGTTTCTTGTAGTGATTTTCATGACTGTATAAAGTAGAACTATTTTCTTCAGTGGATGAATAAATTAAAGGTGTATGAATGCATATTTATGGAGTAATGGGTTAAGAAGACCTATCTTTTCTGGTAAAGGCTGAATCACTTTAATGCTGAAGTACAATAAAACCTCACTATCTTGAGCAAGTAAGGAAGAATCAGAAATATGAAAAGGCAGGTGGTTGTTTAATGCAGACACAAAGTAATGCAGAAGTCTTGTCCATGAGCTTTCTGCATTACTTTTTATCCTGTGATAACGGTTGCCACTTGGCTTTAAGAATGATGAGACTACCTTTGTAATCTTCAGAGAGGTTTTACTGTTTCAGTACCAGTAATACTTTTTATCTCATCAGCTAGGTGATTAATTCTTTGATTGCTGAAAAATGTCATATCTGATTATACTACCTGTTGTCTAACAAATATGTGAAATTCTATTACATCTATTCCTGTTATTAGCATGTATTGATGAGTTTCTGTTACTAGTGTATATTAGTGAATGTTTTTGAAAACAGTGTCGACTCAGATCAGACAAATCCTGAATGAGCTGTCTGATTAGAGTCTGAACTGTTTTCTTATAGGATCTGTCTGACATAAAGTCTGCACTATTTTCTGAGGACAATTTTCTATGTTTTATTAGCCAATGTGTTACCAGGTAGTTGAGATAATAGATATTCAAAGTAAGCAGAGTTTATGTACAGTATGAATATTTAGCAGGAGAAGGGTTAACCCACTACCCCATAGCCTATATCTAGTTATGAAAATAAGTAATCACTTAAAGCAGGTTGAAAGTAAAGCAGAATGTGCCTTTAGGCACCCCCGATTTACTTTCAATCTGCATTAAGTTACCATCTACTAGAATATAGAAAATATTTTCTATCGTACATGTTCCTGAATAAAGTGGGCCTGTTTTCTCCAGTGGATGAAAGATATAAAAGCGTATTTTGGGGGTCATTAGGTTAAAGAAGCTCTATTGTAGTGACCCATAGGCCTCTGATCAGGGTCTTCCCGATTTGCAAAACTTACTGGTTTCCAGCATATGAAGGGTAAATTGCATTGAAAGGTTTGAAAGCTTTTAGGATTAATTTGCTATATCATTTTACTGGAATGGAAGTATTATCAAGGGAATATAGAGAGTGCAGATTCAGGTTAATCAGCTTCACAATCCATTATGATGTTTGATGGCACTCTCAATAGACATGACTGTCACCACTGTACATATACAGAAATAAGTTCTCAGTTAACCCTTACCCCCAATAGAAGTGCCTTTTAGTGTTTTTAGTTTATTCCTCCACTGAAGAAAAATAGTTTCAGTTCATACAGTCATGAATATGTACCATGCCATATTTTCTATATTCAACCAGATGATAACTAAAAGCAGGCTGAAAGTAAAGCAGAATGCACCTTAAGGCACATTCTGCTTACTTTCAATCTGCTTTAAATGGTCATTGGTTTTCAAAACTAGACAGATGCTATGGGGTAATGGGTTAAACTTGTCAATCCTCAAATTAAGATGCAAATCAGCTACATCCAACTCCGGACTCAGGACACAATATCCAGTAAAAACAGTGTCTGCTTGCAGCAAAATGAAAGTAAATCAGAAAGCTCCCACAGGAATTTATTTTCTAGGGTTTTCTGTACAGAAAGGGGTGAGACTAAGATTCTTTAAAACATGGTGCAGCTTAAGACCTAAAATATCTACTAGCAAACAATGTAGAACCTGATAAGATTCTGTTTTGCACAGTCTCATCAGAGTTTGCTTTTCTTATGACTACTGTTTCGTTTTTTTCTTATGAAATGTTTTGCTGTACGGACCAACACTGCAGTGTCTTTCTATTACTGTTGTATATCTATTGAACTCTAATTTGATAGCAAATAACAGGCAGATTAATTTCTGTTATGAAAAAGATTTAATCAAATATATCAATCACAGTAATATCACTGTTCATCATAATGCCATCTTCATACAGTCCAACTAGTATACAACAACCATTTCAATAAAGATTCATGCAAATCACTGACATTAAGTGACTGCTTAATGCAATACAAAATTTAATGTAACTTGTTTGGCAAAAAGACAAACAGTACAGGCCATGATTGTGCAGAGGGTTCTTTTAGGAGCCCTCTGATCTTGGTCTACAATGTTTGCACAGAACAAGTGTACTCTTCATAGGTGCATTCAGCTTTTCTTTATGCCTGCTTCAAGCTATCATCTGATAGGATAAAGAACTTCTTATGCTACATAGTAATAACTGTATAAAAAACCTTTTTCCTTCAGTGGAGGAATAAATTAAAGGCGTGAAAAGCATATGGATGGAATAAAGGGAAAAGCAGTCACCAGCCTTATACACAGTTAGATATAGATTAGCACTCTTGGCCATAGAGTAAAGGGTTATATTGTCCTTGAAACATGTATGGACACTTCAATATTTACAACAACTGATACCATGCAGTCAAACCTGTTATAATCCTCCATTCAAAGGTGACAGTTTTTCTTCAAGATAGGTAGCAGCTTAATGCCATAAAAAGGATGACAGAAAAAAACATAGGAGTGTAATTCTGTACTTCAATGGTGTTCTACATTAACCCATTATTCCATAGATATATATGACTTTTTATGCCTTTAATTTATTCCTCCACTGATGTTAATAGTTCCGCTTCCACTGTAAGAAATATCTATATCCTAGAAAATGGTAAGCAGGTTGATATTAAAGCAGAATGTGCCTTAAGGCACATTTTGCTTTAATTTCAACCTGCTTTAAGTCAGATCACCTATCAACAATACTAGAAACCGGCTTGATGGTTAACATCTGTTTCCAGAGATCTTCAAAAGACTGTAATGTTTTATACAGGTGTGACTGTATTGATTTTGTTGTAAGAACAGATTTATCCATCACTGAACAAAAGAGTGTGAAAAAATAACCTCTTGTCTATCTGTATTGTGATCAACAGAGTAGAAAATATGGAATTTACACTGGGGACTTAAACACTTAAATGGAATCATTCATTTGGAATGGTCACAGATAACATGGAAAAATTCAAAATTCTTATGTCTCAACCAAACACTATTGTTGTTATTACTCATTATACAAAGGTGATCTACAGACACTACAGTGTGTATCCATAGAGCAAATCATTTCATATGAAGTAGAACAGTGTAGACCCTGATGAGATGCAGTGGCTTCTGCAATATTTACTAATGTCTACTTTGAAGATAGGCATTAACCCATTACCCCATACAATATGCCTTTTTATCCCTTTAATTTATTCCTACACTGAAGAAACTAGTCCCAGTTTATACTGTCATGAAAATATACAATAAGAAATACTTTCTAAATCCTAGCAGATGATAGCTTAAAGCAGGCTGAAAGTAAAGCAGAATGCGCATTCTGCTTTACTTTCAACCTGCTTTAAGTAGCCACCTATTTTCAAAACAAGAAACAGGCTATGGGGAAGTGTGTTAAGAGTTAGGAAGGAGGTGATGCAACAACACTGTTTACTAGGTTAAGCTGACCTAAAGAAAGATTACTTATAAGCCTGTCTTAAACCATTTCTTTATGTATGTACTTCTGTAGTTATTAGAATATCCACACACAAAAACAGGTTTACAAGATAAATCATAGATTTTGGAGAATAGGTGGCTTAGTTATTTCCGATTGGTGATCAAAGTGAAAATTTGGTTATTCTTAAACTTTTAACAATAACATTGAGGGATCAAGTATTACATCCTTTACTTCTAGTGCAGACCCAGATCAGAGGGCTCCTGTAGGAGCCCTCTGATCTCGGTCTGCACTGTTTGTGATACTTTCACATGCGTTTCTTTGGACAAACCCATCAAGAGTCAATTTGGACATTTCGCATTGTAAGTGATGAATTGCATTACACACCTCTTCACCTTACCTATGTATTTCAAGAGAATTTATGACCTAATCTGGAATTGAAGCAACAACCTCTTGATTCACAAAGTCTTATCATCTTACCCTAAGCTCTGAACTAATCATCACAAAATGTATCCAGTACTATGATACCTTCATATCTCAAAATAAACAGAGTATTACAAAATAATAAGTTCTTAGTGTTTCAACCAAATTCTATGTATGTGAAAAAGAGACGAGATGATTTAACCCATTACTCAATAGTAGATACCTATTTTAATGTGTTAAACCTTGTTTCCTCCACTGAAGAGAACACTTAAGAACACTTGGATGTTTTTATGCCCCCGGCATCGACAGATGCGGGGGAATATAGTAATCGTCTTGTCCGCCCTTCCTTCTGTCTGTCCGTAACCAGGTTTAAGTAGATTTTACCGTTTCGTCTAGCATCAACACCACTTTTTCAAAGGCTTGAATACTTATACAGTTGTTGCCTTGGACCATTCCCTAGCCACCAATAATACCCAAACTTGAATTTGACCTTGACCTAATTTAGACTTAGAATATTTTGAATGGGATATTTCTTGGTTAACTAAATTTTACTGTTTCGTCTAGCATCAACAACACTTACTCCAATGCTTGGATACTTATACGGTTGTTGCCTTGGACCATTCCCTATCCACCAATATCACCCAACCTTGATTTTGACCGTGACCTAATTTGGACTTAGAATATTTTAAATAGGCTATTTGCTTGGTTAACTAGATTTTACCGTTTCGTCTAGCATCAACACTACTTTAATACTACAATGCTTCAAAACTTATACAGATATTGCCTTTGACCATTTCCAACTGACCCATATTACCCAAGCTCATGTTGACTTTGACCTAATTTGGTCTTAGCAAAAATTCAAAATATACTTTCAAGGATGTCACCGGGAGCATAAGCGTTTATTGAACTTGTTATATCTTTAAATTGAAACCCCCCCCCCCCCCATTAGAATCATGTGTCTTTCAACTAGGTGGGTGGGGGCTCCCAAAAACTGACCAGGGGGCTCCTGTTGGCCCGGGCAAAAAGGTTGGGGGGGGGGGGGGGGCTGTCCGCCCGCACAAAATCACCAGGGGAGCTTTTGTCCGCTTACCAAATTTGTCCTGTTGGCTGCATCATACTGCTGTCACAGAATCTGTATCTATTTGGTTGATATTCATTATTGGCCTTAGATTATTGTCTGATTGTGATAACTTCAGCAACAATGTATTTCTTCTTCTTCTTCCGGTAATAGGTCAGGAGTCTTCTCAGACTGTAATGTTGACCTCAAAGCAGGGAATGAGACAGTCGCCCCTTTCCAATGGTATTTACAGTTAAAATCCCAAAAATGTGCATCTAAAACTATATACATGGATGCGCAGCTTAGAAGGTGGAGGTAGCTGGCCTGATTTCAGCCTTGAAACCTTCCAGTGAGGTCATGTCTGTGGCTGCAGCTGGGAGCCTGTTCCAGTCTTGGATAGTGCAGGTGTAGAACGAGTACTTGTAGACGGTCTGTGGCACAGATGGCTGGTGCAGACGCTGGTCCCCTCTCATATATACAATTGCAAAAAAGTAGTAGTATTTTGTTGTATCCAAATGGGACCAAAGCTTCCCTGCTTTGCAGGCCATTATGGACTAAAAACATATTGCATCATATTGCTGAATTATAAAGAAAATACCAACGAGGTCTGTTCTCACCTCCATGGGATCCTTGCATGCCTTGATCAAACAATGTGATAATTTCATTATGTCAGAAAACAAACTTGTAACAAATGACTGTACTGTCAAACCTGTATTAGACAAGCTGTAAATGAAGAGAAATGCAGTTTGCATGACAAGTGGCACATACATACCTCAATGAGTGTTGCAGAAAGCTCCTAAATACTTTTGTACTGCATTAAGCATTACCGTGTCTAAACAATTCTGCAATGGGTGTCCATGTTACAGAGGTCTGTGTGTATTGGGTTCTGTAGGTAGAAGTCTGTGACATAAAGGCTTGTCATTAGCAGTATACTAACTCTTTGCATGCTAGCGGCGGATTTATCAGCCACAGTGATTGCCTTTGCAAACTGTTTGACACTCTGACACTGTTTTGAAAAGAAAATAAGAACATTCTATTTATGGACTATCAGCAGACGGCAATTGTTGCAAACTAAAAAATTACCAAGCATGCAAAGAGCTAAGGAAGGTGTTAATGGGACATATTGTATCAACTAATGCTATAAGTAATGGATTTGATTGTGAAACAGAAAATAGGATAGATAGGTAGGTATTTTATGTTTAATAGGATTATGGGGAGGACAAAGACTTATAAGGGACAGTAGAAAGGGATCGACACAGTTGTTTTGGTCTGTAAAAGTACATGTAGATCAAGGGTTCTTATGTTATTGTAAAAGGAATTTAATACTTGGACTGAAAGGTAAAATATTGCATTAGTGTATTGCGTACTAACAGTATGTATTAAAGCTTTATCATTTCTATGATCAGTACGGTACTGTAAGAAATACTGCAGGATACAGTTTGTTAAAAAGTGTTTCGTGTGGAAAAAAGGTTTGGAGTACCATTTTAAAATTAAGTTCTAATTGTTATTAGCTTGCTTACTGAAGAAAAGGTGTGGTTATGTAGTCTCCTCGGTGTGGTCATTAGATGCAAGTGTTGAGAATTATTTTAACCTTTTGGCATTCATGCTGTTCTTTTAAATGTTGTTTCTATTAAATCTGACGCCAACACATAGTTCTCAAAGTTGAGAGAGTGTTGTTACTGTTGTATACATGAAGAAGAAGAATTGTATGCATTCAGTAGTAGAACTATACTGTTATTCAATATCTCTTGATGTCAGTTTATAATTGATCATCAAGTTAGATCGGATCATTTCATAGATTTCAGAATAAACCCCCCTTTTGCGCTGGGGACACGAGTTTACATTAGTATTTATTAAACTACCAAGGGTTCCAAGTTGTCCACAAGGGAACTATATATGCCACACAAGAGTAACTTAATGTTAAAAGAGTTAAAGGAATAACATCGATTCACACGCAGTTTAGATCTTGAATATTGGGGCAGAGTTTCTATGTACTCGGTATGTGATATAGATTCAGACTACATGTATATGCAAATGCCAGGCCTGTGGCTTTTACAGGATTAGGGTTAATAGTTTCTCTTTTGACTATATATTAAAATAGCTACTAGTTTGCCCAACCCTATTACACCTTATTACAGCTTATCACATTTGCAAATATGTTTAACCCTTTCCTCTAAAAGATTTGTGTCTTGGGGCACCTCTACCTACTTCTCAATACAGAACCACTAATGAGTATTTTGGAGATACTGTTGAATGTATGTGAAAGCTTAAAGCAATAAGAAAGTAAAGCAGAAAGCTCCGAAGGGAACCTTAAAATGCTAAATGTATTTTGTACCGTGATAAGGTTTATAATAGCCCTTTGAAGACAATAAACAAGTTTTCTAGACTTTAAAAAATTACAGTCTTGGACCAATCAAATACCTAGTGGCTTGGCATTTAATCAAAATCTACATCATTTGTCTTTTCGATTGCATGTCTACTAATACAGGTTAATCTAATTTTAGAGTACATCAGATAAGATTTCAAGCAGAAAGCATTTAAATGGTTATAAGCTAATCACAGGTATTCCATATATAGAAGAGTATAGTGCTGGACATGTTAATCCTGGTTATGCTGAATTTTCAAATGGATTCAAACATTTTCTTTTAAGTGACTATATAGTTCACATTGACTATCAAGGGATTTGCCACCAAAATATTATAAAGTATGGCAAATAGTGCAGACCTTAGTCAGAGGGCTCATATAGGAGTCCTCAGATCTGGGTCTACACTGTTTGCAAAGGAAGTATATATCTATAGTAAAGGTTGAACACTACAAGGGTTAAGCTCGGATTACTATTTTGTGTTATGTGAATTGCATTCGTTAGCAAATCTGTTCTCGAGGCATACTGTTAGAAGTCTTATACACTGTGGCATGTGGTCAACTAGGTTGATTACACATTGGAATTGTTAGATAATGATCATGCAGTCCTTATAAGGCTTATGTATCTACTTTAAAATTGTCACCTCTTCCAATGTTTAATTCTGTGTGATTTAATATCTAAACTATTTGAAAGTGTTTTTTATTTTATTTCACCAAAAACCCAAACATAAGTATGATGTCTCCATTTGCGATAGTTAATTGGGACTGCAAGAGATGTTTGTTTTCCTAAGAGTTTGGCTTCTATTATGGGTAAACATGGAATATGAAGATATTGCTCAAGTGATGTGTTGTAAAAGTGGAAGGTGATTTGATAGAAAAATCAAGAAATCGTGTGTGAATTCTGAGGGCTTTTGGACATATTTTCAAGGATTGGACATGACAGTAAGAGCCATCTGTATTGTAATATTGCTACTACAGTCAATATTATATTAACCCATTACTCCAAATATATACACCTTTTTACGCCTGTAAT
The DNA here is from genome assembly GCA_922989275.2 of Gari tellinella. NCBI lineage: Eukaryota > Metazoa > Mollusca > Bivalvia > Cardiida > Psammobiidae > Gari > Gari tellinella. Next base: position 91,307,250 of record OV277860.1, read on the forward strand.
TTATTCCTCTACTAAAAAAGATAGTTCCACTTTATACTTTGCAGAGTGTAGCTTAAAGCAGGCTGAAAGGACTCTTAAAGTTAGTAGGATGACCGAGAACTGTTTCTTTAGGAGTTTTCAGTTGTTCATGCATGCTGCTTTAAGCAGTCACTTTCCTATTAAGCAGAAAACAAGCCCAGTTTTTATTGTTGTCCGTAACATCAGGCTTTTATTCGTGTTCTCTAATCCTCTTTTTATCTTACAGTTAACCCTATGAATGCTCAATAAGTATTGTCAACTCTGAACTGTCAGCTACTTTGAATATGTCATTGACCTTTTCTTCCCTTTGTTTACATAAACTTACAATAATAATGACGAACAATTTGGATTCTAATCAAATCCCAAGTTACTCAGCCGCTGATCTGGATCCAAAATGTTTGCATTGATAGAGAAAATCTGTTTCCAATACTTACAGAGTCAACGTCCGATAGATTACTGTTTTGCTAGGCAAACAGAAATGATTGCTTTTCGCCTTTCAGCTGTTGCTAAATTCTCTTCTAAACCCTCTTGTAGCTATAAAAACACCATTGATTGTGTCAGATCTGCTCCATTATAACCTGAAGGTAGCGTTATTGCAGAAAACAACATGTAATCCGATGGAGAAGTTTTCATTTGTTCAAGGATAATTCTCTCAAATGAAAAAAAAAGAATAAGCAATACAGTGCTGTGACATAGTAATTAAGCCTCTTTGATGGGGGAATGGTGCGATCTTGTTGAGTCTTGCAGGTCAGTGTTGACAGATTGGCCATACAGTCCAACTTCGATATCTCGAACTGGCTTAACTCGAACTATCGGATAGTTTCACACATGAACTGCATTGTTTCATGCTCGGTTTGGTCGAACATACCCATATTTCAAAGTTAAAACGTGGCTATGCCACGTTTTAACTTTGAAATACAGGTATGTTCGATTTAACCGAGTTCGAGATATCGAAGTTCGACTGTACCTACCTTAGCTTGCAGGATTGCCACACCAATAAATGCATGTCATACATTGAAGACTGGACGTCCCTTTCATGTCCGCTAATATACGGTCAAAGTCCACAACAGTTTGGCTTTAGATTAGATACTGAGTACCTGGGTATCTGAGCTGGTTCTAAACTGTTGGCCAAGGTTTAGAACTCTTGTTTCTCATATGGAAAGAGTTGAGAGTTCTTACCTCAGCTTACCTGGCATTTAGAACAGTAGCTTGGGTCAGTCACAAGTAACTTGGTATCTGTTCAATACCACATTATATGTGACAGTCCTGTAAATTGTTGTTGTTTTTTTCTATGAAAATTTTTTTGTCAAAGTTATCGTAGCTTACAACAGCTTTGAAGCAGATATTTTAGAGTTATAAAATGTTAAGGGGGAAACAACAGTTTTAGCTCTCAGTAACTTGTTGATTCATCAATTTCTGTACAGTCTTGTCAAACACTGAGCCTCGAGACCTAACTCTTTGCAAGCTGGATAATTTTTATGTCTGAAACAATTGTCGTCTGCTATTGTTCTAATAAAAAGAATTTTCGAATTTTCTTTTCAAAACAGGACCAGAGTGTCAAACAGTTTGGATCCTGATGAGACGCAGCGTTACGTGGCGTCTCATCTGGATCTAAACTGTTTGCAAAGATAAATTCTGTGGCGGATAAATCGGCAGTTTGCATGCAAAGACTTCAGCAATAGGCTAGAGAGAGCCCATCTGTGCTCTGTTTACTTTCAGTGTTTTGAGCAAACACTTGTAATAATTTGTTACATGCAACAGCTTCTGTGTCATATGGCCAAACATGTCCTTGAGATCTTTCTGAGTTTCTGAAACCTTGGTTTTAACAATTTTATTATTTAATTTACTCTTTGCATGCTAGTGAAGAAATTGTGATGACCTTTGCACACATTCTTATAGCATCCAGGTGAGATATGCAACCTTTATGAAAGAACCTAAAGGAGCATTCTGCTTTACTTTCAACCTACTTAAATTGATTAAGTTCCCATGGGGAAATGTACCGGAAATGCCATCTTTACTTGATGTTCATGACTTCCTACGGGTACAAATTGTCTTAGTGTAAGAATAATTAAAAGCATAAAAAGGTATTATATAAGTTAATTGGTGTTGCAAATACCCGTGTTTCATAATTGGAAATGGTTGTGAAGAGGTTTGGGGTAAAACAAAGATTTTTTTCTACAATTGTAACCCTTACATCATAGGTACATGTGTAGGTACTGAAAAATTGGTTAATTTTTTTACCCAAACAATAAAATCTGAGCTAGTTTGTGGCCCATACAAAGATTCCTGTTGGTGCCTGAAATAGTGAGTGACAAGTTTGCAGAATCAATATGGACTAGTGTCTGGGTTGGCTACGAGACACACATAATTATCTGGGGGTCAGCTGAGCCCCAAATGTGAATAAGTTACAAGTACAGCACAAAACCCATATAGTAGGCCTCAAGATGAAAACTGCTGAAACCAATCTAACAAATAAATGCTTAAAATAGACTGAAAGTAAAGCAGAAATCTCAGGTAAGTTTTTGCTTTTCCCTGGACTTGCTTTTAGCAGCCACTTGCATTGAACACTGAGAATAAAGATAAAGCTGCCATCTCACAATATTGAAAACCATCCCTGAATACTTATTGTATTGCATCAATGGAGGGGTTGGTAGAGGCACTCAAAGGTGCTTTAACCCCTTACCCCATAAATACGCCTTTTTACGCCTTTCATGTATTCTTCTACTGAAGAAAATAGTTCTACTTTATACAGTCATAACTGTGTACCATTAGAAATATTTTCTATATCCTAGCAGATGTTAGCTTAAAGCAGGCTGAAAGTAAATCAGAATGCGCCTTAGGCACATTTTGCTTAACTTTCAACCTGCTTTAAGTGGTCACCTATCTTCAAAACTATAAACAGGCTATGGGGTAAAGGGTTAATGATTACTTAGGGTTACCGGTATACAGGACAAAAGTAATGCAGAAAGTTCCATTAGGTTCTACTGCAATAAGCAGTTACCGCATGTGTCTTAATTGAAAAGATTGGTTAATATAGATTGGACTGTATTTGCACACTATTAAGGCAAGATAAGGCATGCAATGTGTGTGAAGGCCATTGACAGGAAATTACCCATCATGCCAGAATTCAAGACACAACCTGTGCTTGATTGAAATGAAAGCTTTTTTCAACAAAAAAAATCATTGCATTTTACTTGCAAGTTTGATAAATGTGTTATTGATCCAACAGAACTATTTAACAGCATGAGTAGAGACACATGACTCAATTCCCAAGGCCATATAGGCTCTTAGCCCTTTCAAAACGGAAAACTTTTAATGGAAGACCTTTGCAAACAATTTAGATCGAGATCAGGTCAATTCTTTTGTGGGGGCTGATCAGGATCCAAATTGTTTTTAACTCAGATCTTGTTCTGTTATATCTAAAAGACATACCAGTAGCCAATTTGAGAGTTTCTTGAGAATATATTTTCAGCAGACCGCAGTGACTCAGTCTTGAAAGGGTACCCAGAATGCATGGGTGAAGTGTGACAACTTGACAGCAGTTATCTAGTAATATCTACATACAGTCGAACTTCGATATCTCGACTCGCTTAACTCGGAACTATCTGATATGTCGACACATGAACTTTATTATTTCATGCTCGGTTATGTCGAACATACCCATATTTCAAAGTTAAAACGTGGCTAAGCCACGTTTTAACTTTGAAATACGGGTATGTTTGACTTAACGGAGTTCGAGATATCGTAGGTTGACTGTATGCTGAGACCTAGTCCCAGAGGCAGTCAAGTCCATCAAGACTTAGTAACAGATAATCAATTATTAAACTTTCATAACAGTGTTTACCCAAACCATCAGATATGAAAACTACACATTTAGCTCGATTAGGGTGTTTTTACAAGCTGTAAAAATTCTACTGAATTTCCCAGAGACGCGGTTCTGGGGTTTAATTGACATAGGGGATTTCCTCTTTGTTTTCAAGAGCTTTCTGCTTTACTTTCAACCTCATCTGACTATAATACTAGAAACAGGCTATTGGGTAAATGTTTAAAGACTACCCAAGCACCTTAGACTGATAGGTTGACTCTATATATAATTAAGGAGCTTATATTTGGGATAGGGTGAATGTAAAAGCTATTGTGAAGTTAATGAGCAGTCCCTTTCACTGCTTATCACATATATCTGAAATATTTATGTATTTAAATACTATAATTATGAATAGAGTATCAATTATAATCATCAAATATCAAAATACCTGGCAAAGTCAAGATATGATATTTATCAAATGAACTCTTCCAATTCAGGATCAAAATTTGTCTGCTCATAATGCTGTCTGCTGGTTACACATTCAAATAATTCTTGAGTGAAATGAAATACATTAATTCATGCCTGATGAAACCTTAGTAACTCTGTGTTTGATCTGGATCGAAAAGTGATTGTCAAATGTATGCAATACTTGTTTTTCATGTTTAAAGATAATCATGTTTCAAATGACTTTAATTGAAAAATAATTCTCTTATTATAGTGTTATTTTACAACAGCAGTTAAGTTCTCAGATGACTAATGATGTTCACAAAGTATTGATAACATCAATACAAGATGAAACTTGCTACGTTTGCATGGGTTATTTTTACTGTGCTAAAATCAAGAACAAAGATCCATCGGGTGTGGAGTTAAACCTGCTTCAATTGAATGTACCGCTGTGTGTCAATAGTATTGTTCAAATAATACAAGAATGAGATGGCTAAATTTCACAGTGATTAAATGAAAAGGGTTGAAAGATTTGTGATGTGTAACAACCTGCAGTTACTATCAGAGTTATCATTATTCGGTCAAGCTCATCCATTAGCAATCTAAGGGAGAGATTGTAATAACATTTGCAAACAGTTTGGATCCAGATGAAAAGGACTCGGTGTCTCATCTGGTTTCAAACTTTTTGTCACGCTTTGTTGTCTGTAAAGAATCTGTTGAAATTTAGAAGAGATTTTGTTTAAGAAATTAAGTAAACCTTTTGAATGTTAAAACAAATATCTGTTCAATATATTGATTCCTTTTCTTTAATGGTGAATTTGTAGATACAGGTTCAGAATGGAAAATAGCCTGGATCTTGATCAAATACAGAGTTACCGGATCTTGATCCAGACTGTTTGCAAAAGTCTAGAAAACTTTTATCTGCATTCAAAGGGATAAACCCTTCTCCTGCTTTTAACATACATAGATGCTTTTTGAAAACAGTGCAGACCAAGATCAGAAAGCTGTAGAAATGTCTTCACTGTTTTCTTAATGGGATCTACACTCTTTCCAGGGAAAGATTTCTCTAATTTTATAAGCCAATGTAGTAGTATAGATTTTGTTCAAAGTGGGCACAGGGCAGTAATGTTCTATGAATATTGAGCAGTCCAAAGGGTTATTAGCAAGGTACAAGGCTAAAGCTGCGATGTAATTGTTATCAATATCAGATCATTGGAAAGCATTGGTACAATGATACCTGTATTGAATAACCATTCTGTTAAGCAACCTGCAGCTCTTTCAAAACAGGTTATTTCTTAATGCAGTACAAAGGTAATGCAGAAAGCTCCTTCAGGAGCTTTCTGCATTACTTTAGTTCAACATTAAGCAACCACCTGTTTTGAATACCTTGGGTCTTTTTGATTAGTATTTTTTTTAGATGGTGAATATGACCCAATGGAGAGTGGGTTTGGACTCGGTATAGGTTTACCATTGCATGATATTTAGATAGGTGTTTGTGGCTCATGGGTGCAGTTGTTCAATTGGGATGGAGATTATTGCCGGCAGTTTTGTAAATGGAAGGAAATTGTTTTGATAATCATAATAGATTTATAAGATAGTGCTGAAAATGAAGAAGAAAAGATATATTTGTAAAGGAAATTGTTTTATTGATTGATAAAGAAGGATTTATTTGACAGCTGTTGTTGTAATAAAGAGGGGAACTAAAGTATTGTGAAAATGAGTGTGTACATTAAGAGTCGTGACTGCCCGGGACTTAAACATAACTTGGACATATATCGTGTGAGAAAAATGGTAATAAATGGTTTTAATTCTTTGTTAGCTTTGCTTTATTGAATGGTCTGAAATGGTTTCCATGGGTTTGGATCTATTTTCTATGGATGCAAAGAAAAAATTGTCAACATGTTTTCATCATCAAAGTAAATTAACAGGAGTATGTGAGTTTGCAACTAACTTTGATCCAGACTTGGTGCAATCTGCTGTCTAAGTTTCTCATCATGATGTAGAAGCCACGCAAGTTTATACTATAGTAACTGTTTGATCTTTGAAAATGAATTGTCAGAAAATAATATTGCTTAACCCGTTACTTCATAGATACCTCTTTAATTCATTCCTCCTCTGAAGAAAATACAGTAATGATTGTGTCATTTCCTTTATTCTAGCACTAGCAGATAGAGTAGCTTAAAGCAGGCTGAAAATAAAGCAGAATGTCCCTTAAGTTAAGGCACATTATGCTTTACTATCAACATGCTTTGTGTGGTCACTTATCTTCAAACCTAGACACAGGCTATGTCATAAGTGGCCGTTGAATAGTGATTTACCTTTGAAAACAGCTTTGAGTCGCATGGGACCCTGAGTAACACGGCATTCTCATCAAACTCAAACTGTTTGACACTGTGACCCCCATTTTTAACAGATCACAATTTTTTCATTAAAAAGAAAGGTAGGATTTGAATAACAATTTTTTTCATCAAAAACTTGCTAAGCATTAAAATTGTTACAGGTTTACTACTCTTAGAATTTGCAGTATACTTTTGGACTTCATTCTCAGCAGACAACAAATCTAAAGCAGACAACATTTTTTCATCATTCTAAGACTTTAACTAAGTTATTTATGAGGATCAAGAAATAAAAAGGTCAACGTTTGAGGATAAACCCAAAGGTTTGTGGGTACATATGGATTGGAAAGAGATTAACCCCTGGTAATGCTAATGGTCACTTGACTTATATCTGCATGCGGCTTGCATCTAGATCAGAATAATGGTGTCTACTCGTCTACTCAGGGTCTGCATTATTTGCCACTGGGATTGTATTCCTGAGAATTAAGAGGAAAGAATCAATTTAAGAATTGATGTAGAAGTTTATATTGAGCAGCTGGTTTTACTAAAGCATTCAAAGGGTTAATTCTTTTCTTTGTGTTCATGAGAATAAATATACAAGCCATTTGAACATGCAAATCATTTGAATTAAGAACAACAGTTACTTATCTATAAATTTGCAAACAGTTTTGATCCTGATCAGGTGCCAAATAATTGATGTGTGATCAGGATCAAAACTGTTTTTATCATGTATCTGTAAATAGAGGACAAAGTGTCAAGTTTGGGGTCCAAGTATGCAACATTTAACCCTTTCCTCCACATGAGCCCCATGGGACAGTCCTTTACCTAGGTACTCCACATAAATGATAAGCTCTTTGTTGAAGAGTCATTGATGGTGTGCTGCAATACAGGTTACAGCTTAAAGTAAGATGAAAGTAAAGCAGAAAGCTCCTATAGGAGCTTTCTGTTTTCCTTTCATCTTTCTTTAAGCACCAACCTGCTTTATAAAAAGTTAGATAATTATTGGTAACTTGCACTTCTAACTATAAGAGAAAGGATTAAGTAGACTGTATTTAGACAGTATTTATTCAGCAATGGAAGAGTTACAAGATCTTTTGTGTAGATATGAATCATACAGAAAAGAAAGTGCTACTTCTTTTTGACACTTTTCAATAAGTGATCAGTAGTTTATTGACATTTGTAATTGAATATACAATAGTCTTTTAACTCTTACCATGCTAACGGCAGATAATCCTACAGTGATTACCTGTGCAAGCAGTTTGGATCCTAATGAGAAGCCGCGTAACGCGGCCTCTCATCAAAATCCACACTGTTTGACACTCTGACCCTGTTTTTTTAAAAAAAAAGAAATTTAGAAAATTCTATTATTTGGAACAGAAGCAGATGACAATAGTTGCAGACGTAAAAAATTACCCAGCATGCAAAGAGTTAAGACAGTGACAAGTCAGAACGTTTACTGAAAGACAAATTGCTGACCTTAAAGCAATATATAAATATATAGATTGAGGTGATTGGCAAAACAAGCCTGAAAATACTTGCCAATCACACTAGCAATTATTGTAGCCAGTTAGCCATTATAGTATAGTATAGTATAGTATATAAGATGTGAAAGCGAAAAGGTTCTAAAAGATATTAAAATATAGATTTTAATTAATTCGCCTGGCAATATGCAAATTTATACTTTTACTCCATAGATACTCATTTTAATGCATTTGATTTATTCCTCCACTAAAGAAATTAGTTCAAATTTATAGAGACATGAATATGCACCAATATATTTAAAGCATCATATAGGAGCATTCTTCTTTACTTTCAGTCTGCTTACAGCAACCATCTGTGTCCATTACTGGAAAGTATCTATGGAGTAAAGGGTTATAACAGTAGTTTGTTTAGAAGGGTTTCAATTAAAGTTTTCTCTCCACATAAGGCCCATAGGGTGCTATTATTATGATTAATGCCATTAAATGAGGATTCTCTGATTGGTGTTGAATATAGGTGGCAGTTTAAAGCAGTCACCAATACCTTAAACAAAGAATTACTAAGTAGTTGCAGTAAAGGGACTTTCCAAAGCAAAAAAAAACAAGATATATTATCAAGCTTAACAGAACAAAGATTAAACAGACTTACATTATATACTTTTTGCTAATTGCTAATGATGATGATCATGATGGTTTTCCAACCATTTGATCATTGAAGAAGATAAAATAATGGAAGTGCTACATGAAATCATCAAATTAATCCTTATCTTGCCAAAATATCTCCTGCTTTAAATTTTTTTTATCAATATTTTATTTAATTTCATACGATATGGCTAAAATAAAGTTATATGCATGTGAAACATTTTGAATCTTGATCAGATGCCAAGTTGCCTGGCATCTGATCAGGATACAAACTGTTTGCAAAGGAAGTCTAGTCAAGTTTGGTACTATAAGGTTTAACAGTTTTGTTTGATACAGAGACATAGCTATACAGGTTTATGGTCTTAATGTACCAATGCCTCAATGTACCAGTCTCAATGTACCATTTTCCTAGACTGAACGTACCACTATATAAAATTGATAGAAAACAATTTTATTATACTATTTTTTTAATGAAGAAATAGTTTATAATTATCCCCGATTGATTTATGATATTTGTAGTTAAAAAATCCACACATGATTGTAGGGAAAAAGAATGCAGATACATACATGTTGAATTGTATAAACTCATTGAACTTCTACAAAAAGTGGATACTACTCACATAGGAACATTGTATTTTAAAAAAATCATTTATTTCAACCAAGTAACATATAAAGTACTATTTTACATTTTTCATCAACTAATAATGGTCAATCATGGCACAGGGCCGCGACACGATTGCTTTTTGAGAGAAAAAAATCGTCAGAAAGTATATATAGAGACAAGGGATACAACTGATTGTCAGTATATTCTCACCCCACCTCGACAAAACCGGGCATATCATGAATAAATATTGATGAAACGACACCCTTTTTGCATTTCTGTTTAGCTAATATGATACCCTTCCATAAAAACATAACATAAAAACAACTGTAAGCATGCAATATTAACAGTAACTGCGTCCACTCACTGAAATCATCGATTTTCGGAAAACGGGACAGGTGTTCGTTCATAGCTAACACAGCATTGACCTGGTGCACTACTGTACGCTTGTTTAGGTGGTATTTTCGAGCATTACAGTCATTGGCCACTACTGCACGCTTGTTTAGGCGGTAATATCGAACATGACAGTCATGCAGTTGCATAGATATACATTTTTGACACCGATCAAAGCTGATTTCTTCTTAAATCATTGCCGTACCAAAAAAGCTTACATGTACAAGAATAACTTTACTGCCGATGAAAACATGCTAATTTGTTGATGGTATGGCAATGATTTGAGTACAAATCAGCTTTTATATGTGTCAAAATTGATATCTATGGAACTGTATTACTGTAATGCTCGAAAATACCGCCTAAACAAGCGTACAGAGGTGTCTAATGCTGTGTTGGCTATGAACGAACACCTGTCCCGTTTTCCGAAAATCGGTGATTTCAATGAGTGGACGCAGTTACTGTTAAAATTGTATGCTTACAGTTGGTTTTATGTTATGTTTTTATGGAAGGGTATCATATTAGCTAGACAGAAATGCAAAAAGGGTGTCGTTTCACCAATATTTATTCATGATATGCCCGGTTTTGTCGAGGTGGGGTGAGAATATACTGAAAATCAGTTGTATCCCTTGTCTCTATATATACTTTCTGACAATTTTTTCCCCTAAAAATTAATCGTGTCGGGGCCCTGTGAATCATGGTTGTAATATAGGATTTTTTAAAAATGGTACGTTCAGACTGAAAATGGTACATTGAGGCAATGGTACATTCATGCAATGGGACATTAAGACCAGCTACCGCTATACACAATTAACCCTTTACCTTATAGCCTGTTTCTAATTTTGAAAAACAGGTGACCACTTAAAGCAGGTTGAAAGTAAAGCAGAATGTGCCTTAAGGTACATTCTGCTTTACTTTCAGCCTGCTTTAAGTTAAAATCTGCTAGGCAATATAAAATATTTGTAATTGTTATTGTTCATGAGGGTATAAACTTGAACTATTTTCTTCAGCGGAGGACTAAATTAAATACGCTAAAAGTCACTTCTATGGGGGAAAAGGTTAAATGTTTTATTTTTTACCATTTCAGCTTGAATCTGCAGAGGACGCCAAGCTGAGTCACATTCTCACGAAGCAGCGGTATCATCAGCAACAGCTGCAGGATCAGCGACCCAGCCCACAACAACAACAACACTGGAATATACCTGCCAACCTCTCACCTCAAGGTAATACTACAGACCAACGTTGATATCTTGAACTCACTTAACCCATTACCCCATAGCCTGTTTCTTGTATTGAAGATAGGTGACCACTTAACCCATTACCCCATAAATACGCCTTTTACGCCTCTAATTTATTCCTCTACTGAAGAAAATAGTTCCAATTTAGTCAGTCATATATATGAAACATATGAAATATTTTCTTTATTCTACCGGAGGATAGCTTAAAGCAGGTTGAAAGTTAAGCAGAATGCCCCTTAAGGTGCATTCTGCTTTACATTCAACCTGCTTTAAGTAATAATCTATCTTCAAAAGTAGAAACGGGTTATGGGGTAATGCGTTGATGCAAGTTAAAAGTAAAGCAGAATGCCCCTTATAGGATATTCTGCTTTACTTTCAGACTGCTTTAAGCTAGCATCCGCTAGGATTTAGAAGCTATTTCTTATAGTACATGTTGATGACTGTATAAATTGGAACTATTTTCTTCAGTGGAAGAATAAATAGAATGCGCTGCAAGTCAAACATATACTGGTAGGTATTTTAAAGTTAAACCATGAGGACTAAGCCACATTTTAACTTTGGAATACTGCGAGTTCAAGTTACCAATTATTAATATAAACTGTTAGTTAGGGGTAAGTTCAACTTAAGAAAGATCGAGGTGAACATATTTTATGATTGTCTGTCACGTTGTCTGTATGTGAATAAAAGAGTCTGCCACTGGTTGTTACATAAGAAACACTTTGTTTGTCCTGTCTATGAATGTTAATTAGGCATGTCAAATGTATGCTGGGGAACTTTATGAAGTTTTGAAGACTCAATGAACCCTTTTCTCCACAGAAGCATTATAAAACGCCTCTACCTTCTTCTCCTCATATGTGCCATAAATGATTATTCATTGTTTGTGCTGAATACAGGTGACAGCTTAGAGTAAGATAGAGACTTTCTGCTTTACTTTTATCTTGCTTTAAGTTGGATAAAGGTAATTTGCATTCATTGCAATAGGGGAAAGGGTTAATGAAGCATGATCTCAAATGACAGCTTGTATCAGATTCTCTATATAGTTTATAATGAATTTTGCCAGACCCATTATTTACTAAAGCAAACTGTTTATAATATCTAGATTTATAGAACACATTTAGCAAATTATCCCATAGACCTGTTTCTAGTTTAGAAAACAAGTGACAACTTAAAGCAGGTTGAAACTAATTCTCCTTAGAACTGAAAGAATTTAACCAATGAACAAATGCAGTAGATGTTCCAACCTTGTTTTGCAGGTAGAGGCAACTCTAACGTATCAGACACTGGTTCCCCATCTCAGCAGTCTCACAACCGGGCACCAGTCAGAGCCTGGAGTGTGCATGCAGGTAAGACTTCCATGACCTGACAGGAACCACATTACCTGGCAGCCATCACATGATCTGGCAGCCATAACTTAATCCATTACCCAATAAATACGCCTTTTAACATCTCATATTTATTCCTCCAATGAAGAAATATTTATATTATTTATACCGACATGAATAATCAGCATGAGATTTATTTTAGATATCCTAGCTGATGGTAGTTTAAAGCAGGCCGAAAGTCATACATGTGATATTTTCTTGGACCCAGAAACAGGCTTAAGGAGCTTTTTGCTTTATTTTTATCCTGCTTTAAGCAACCACCTGCCTATAACTTCGAAATTAACCCTGATTTTTGGTGTCATATTAGAAAGACGTTACTGTACTAAACCAGACTTTTCAATGTATAATTTACCTTCTTTATATGGGGGCTATGTTTTTCTGATAAGGCTGAGGGACTTGCAGTTAATCAGACAAAGAAATAGTTTAGTATAACTCAAATTATGAGCTAGGACTTGTCCCTGTATGGCTGGGTATGAATGACCAAATTGAATAATTATGTTGCGACAAACATCGATCAAACATGATTTGATGACAGTAATTTGATCGGGTTCATTGTAGCTGTTTACTCTAGTTGTAAAGTTGTACAACTTGGCACTGTATTATCTAGGTCAAGGTCATGTTTATTTGTTTGTTAGGTTGGCATGGATGATTTGAACATATAGTCTTACTTAAGTTATGATAAGCTGAAACTCTTTCAAGACGTGTGGATCTTTGTTAAAAACCCTATCTTCCATAGCTACATTTTACAAATCATCCATGTCCAAATGTGTTTCAGGCAAGATTATTGCTTAACCCTTTACCCTATAACCTGTTTCTTGTTTTGAAGACAGGCGATCACTTAAAGCTGGTTGAAAGTAAAGAAGAATGCACCGAAAGGGGCATTCTGCTTTACTTTCAGCCTGCTTTAAGCTAGTATCTACTAGGGTATAGGCTATATTTGTTATTGAATACATTCGTACCTGTATAAAGTGGAACTATTTTCTTTAGTGGAGGATTAAATAAGAGGTATAAAAAAGGCACATTTATAGGGGAATGGGTTATAAAAAAATGAAAGTACAGCAGAAAGATAATTTAAAAGCATTCTGCTTAACTTTCATTTTGTTTAAAGTTACCACCTGTATTCATCACCATCAGTTTACATTCATTTTGGTGTTTATATTGGGGTAAAGGGTTCATATCATTGGAGCTTTCTGCTTTACCTTTTTCCTGCATTAAGCTTCCACCTGCAATAAAGACTGCTTATTTGCATTCCTTGACAGTATAGTAAAACCTGAGTTGGGGTCATGTTAAAAGAAAACAACAAAAAAGACAGATAAATACTTAGATATCCATACAGTATACCCTTGTTTAATGTCCCTCCCCCTCTTCAATAAATGCACCCCAAACACACACACTTTGCTAAAGATAATCAAAAAGCACTGAATGTAACTGAGATTTAAGTACACTTTAACTATTTTCCTTGTAGCTTGTTTTCAGTATTGGAGATAGATGGTTACTTAAAGCAGGCTGAAAGTGAAGCAGAATGCTCCCTAAGGAACTTTCTGCCTTATTTTCAGCCTGTTTAAGCTTTTGGTAAATTGCATTGCCACCAGGGATGTTTAGATGGGGATATACGGTATGTCATCACCAAACCTATTTTGCCATCAAAGACATGCCTAGCACAATTAAGGTTAAAACACTTACTTCAATCAAACTAATTTGATTAATTGGAAAAATGTCCTCTACATCAAACAAACTCTTTCACCACTGCTAGTAACAGCTCCTGTTGTATGTTGCAAATGCTGTTTGCTTAAAATTGGTTCCACATCTGTCATTAACAGAACAAGACCTGATTGACAAACAGTTTGGATCCTGTTCAGACTCCACATTCAGTTGGCCCTGGTCTATATCCTATCTGTTTGCAAAAGTCTTCAATTAAGGTTTTCCAGTTTTGAATGACTTAAGATCCTACTTTAGATCCTGTGACTACTTTAACAACAATTAATATTGACCCAGAATCAAAGCCAATTTTGTTTAGTCCAGGTCTTTGAATGGTATACAGAGCTCCAGATAAGGGGAGTATTTCAAAAACAAAAATCTTATTACTTCATTAAAACCTATGGTGTTACTACTCATTAGAATCGTCTCTTTGAGACGATTCTAATGAGTAGTTGCACCATAGGATTTGGTCCTGAAATAAGTGAGAAAATCTTGGATTTGTTCAATTTACACCCTCTTATCTGGAGCTCTAGTATACCATTATTGGTGCTAGGCAAATTATTGAGTTCTTGGCCACTGCAGCTGCCTTAGAGTCTCTCCGGCGGTGACTCAACAAGTTTAGTGTGATTATCGGAGAGGTAAAACATCGATTGGGACCCTGAAATGTTTTTTTTAACAAATGGAAATGTTTGTTTTACACCTTTCCTTGAGGCAGAATCAATGTTTACAGGAAGATTAATGGCCGAACAGCATGCACACACAATTCAGCCTATTACCAACACTAGTAGATGACGCTGATTTTCAGTGTTTGAGACAGGTAGCTGCTTAAAGCAAGATGAAAGTAAAGCAGAAAGCTCCTATCAGAGCTTTTTACTTTACTTTCAGCTTGCTTTAAACTGCTACCTGTATGTAATTCCATCAGTAATGTTGATCGGTGTTTGTTTAATTGCAATAGTAGAGGGGCTTTATTGTGAGATATGGGCACAGCTTAAACTGAATTAAAATGGCTTTTGAATAAACCATGCACTTTTGAAAGAAATGACAGGACAGTTTGAGCAATATCTCTGACAAACCATGCAGACCCATATCAGTTGCTGTATTGGAAATATGACATCTGTTCGGGGTCTACACTGTTTATACATGTAGTTAGAGTTGTAAAAAATCATTTTGTCCTCTGACATAATTGTGACAGTCACATTGTAGAGAACATAGACCCTGACTTAAAACTGCATTCAGCTTGTACTATCGATTGACATCTACACTGATTGTCAGTTTTCAAGATTCTCTAGTACAGTAAAACCTCTCTATTACGACCACTAAATTATGTTAATTATTAGGGTGTTTACGATAGGTGACCGCTTAAAGCAAGGTGACAGTGAAACAGAAAGCTCCTACAGGAGCTTTCTGTTTCACTGCCACCTTGCTTTAAGCTGTCAACTGTCTATTAAACAATCAATTATTAGCCTTCGTTTTAGTGGTCGTAATAGCGAGGTTTTACTGTATTATGAATCTTGTAACTCTTACCTTGTTTAGCCCAACCTGATCAATGACTTTTGTGATCAGCTTGGATACAGTTGTGCACCTAGTAGCTTGGTAATTAATTTGCTTTTAAACAGTTTGAAACTCAGATTAATGTTGCTTCAGTATAGAAGTCCCCAAAACCAACAAGAAGAAAGGCGTAGATGACAGTTAATTATTATGAAGGACATTCTAGTTCACCAAGATATGGTTTACAGATGTAGACTCAAATTTCAGCACTGAAATCAATGTTGGAACTAAGATAACATTGTGTGGGCAGAATTAACTCATTGATCCCTGGTACTTGTAATGGACAATTCCAGTTTCCAATTAAGTCTAGTCTATTTATGTTTATTTGGGGTATTGTATTCTGCAATATATCACACACTTGTAGATCTAAACAGTGCAGACCCTGATCAGAGAACTGCTTTAGGAGCCCTCTGTATTCACTGTTTGCATAGGACGTATGAAATCCTTACAGGTACATTGTTGCTAAAGGATTCAATATATTAACTATAACTTGTCTGTTACACTGTAGTGTCCCAAACAATTGTGCATTGATGGGTGTTAAGGACAAGGGGTAATTTAAAGCAGGATGAAAGTAAAGCATCCTAGTTAGTAAGTTATATGGGGCATGTCACATTAGAGTAAAACAGACATAGCAAACAAGAAAATACACACCAACTGTCACTACAACATTGATACAAACATGTTTCTTCATTGAAAGAAGGACATTTGAACTCAGAAGCACATCCTCGTTTTTCTTTCTTTTTTTGAACAAAAAGAAGTTGACACCATGAGGCCATTGAACCCATTACCCTTTAATTAATTTTTCCACTGGAGAAAATAGTTAAACTTTTACAGTAATGCATATGTATTATTAGAAATATTTTCTCTATTCTAGCAGATGAAAGCTTAAAGCAGGCTGAAAGTAAAGCAGAGTGTGTCTAAAGGCTTTAAGTTGTCACCTATTTTCAAAACTAGATTCAGGCTAGGGGGTAATGGGTTAATACAACTTACATGCTATTTTTCTTAATTAAACAATTGTTCTGTATTTCCTGCATTTCTTAATGCCATCTACAGATACTATATTAGTTAATTTATTGGCAAATTTATCATAAATGAAACCCTATACAAATGCATTCTAAGATTGCACAAGTACAATTAATTGATAGAGTGCATGTTTTTCAAAAAGAAAACTTCCTATCTTATTTAAAATACCATCAATTTATTTACCTAGTTTGTCCACAAAATTTGTGCACTGCAAGCACGTTTCCCCCAATTTGTCTACTTCTTTATTTAGATATCTTATCACTTAGATTTGATTATTGTATCCATAATGAAATATTGCAAACAGTTTGGATGCTGACCAGATGCTGAGTAACTGAGGTCTGATCAGGATCCAAGTTGTAAGTTGATTGTTCAGTGTAATGTAAACAATGTGTTACAATATTGTAATTTTGATGTTTGATGATAATAAGGGTAAACACGGAAACGAATGGAGACCTGATAATCATGCATGTTACGTGATTAAACTGTTTGAACCAATGTAACGGGTGAATGTTTCTGTTGCACTGACAAGATGAATGAAATAATTACAAACTCTGAGGGGGTCAATAATCCTTGTCAAAACCATGTTTCTTTTGTAAACCAAGCCTTGGTTTTAACTTGTTATAAACTGCATGTTTTGCACAAACCTGACCAAATATTTACCTTTTAAATGATACTGTTAATGTTACACATTGGCACACCCTTTCAATTCCATTTTATCTGACAATATCACTACTGAAATAGAATGTCATATATGCACAGAATATTAAATATCATCATGCACGTATCTGGACTTCATTTAAGAATGCATAAACTGCTCAGCTCAAACATTACTCCTTTATGTCTCCACCAAATCCTATGCTGTCATCAAACACTATGCTATGACCACTCATTAGAATCATCACAAAGCGAGTGATCATAACATAGGGTTTGGTAGAGATATGAAGATTTTAATATTTGAAATACTCTCCTTATCTGGAGCTGATTGTTGGTCAAGGTATACAAATTTGCTATGTCTCCTATATAGTGAACAAAGATACGTTGTACATACCAGTACATTACTTTTGTCCTGCACCCAGTGACAGCTTGTTTTGAGATATGTTTTTTTGCATTAAATAAATACCTCTTTTAACCCTTTACCTCATAGCCTCTTTCTTCAATTGAAGATAGTTGAACACTTAAAGCAGGTTGAAAGTAAAGCAGAATGTGCCTTAAGTCACATTCTGCCTTACTTTCAGCCTACTTTAAGCTACCATCTGCTAGGATATAGAAAATATTTCTTAATATACATAATACTATTCATGGCTGTATAAATTTAAAGTTTTTTCTTCAGTGGAGGAATAAATTAGAGGCGTAAAAAGGTGTATTTATGGGATAATTGGTTAAGGACTGCTCATACATCTTATGAATTCATGTGTAACGGTTTGAATCTGATCAGACGCTGTGTAATGTGGCATTTGATCAGGATACAAACTGTTTTACTCTCATTACAAAAATCTTAAGTGAATTTATTGTAAATAGAAATTTGAGAATTAAAATCGGCCAACAATTATGAGCAGATGACATGGCAGTATAGTGGCTGTTAGGCTGTTAGCCCATTACTTTATAGCCTGTTTGTAGTATTGAAGACAGGTGACTCCTTAAAGCAGGTAAAGCAGCATGAAACAGTGTATGAAGATTATCTGGGGTCTTCCTCCATCTGTAATTAGCTGGACGTCGCAATATGACTGAAATACTGTTAAAAGAATGTAAAATAATAATTTAAAAAATCCACTTAAAGCAGGTTGAAAATAAAGCAGAATGCGCACAAAAGCTTTGCTTTCAGCCTGCTTTAAGCTACCAATTGCTAGGATATAGAAAATATTTCTTATGGTTCATATTCATGACTACGTAATTTGAAGTTCAGTGGAGGAATATATCAAAGGGGTATTTATGAAGTAATGGGTTAAAGCATATATGACATGATAGCAATGAAGTGATTAAACAGTTTTGTTTGTGATATATAGGTGATGTTGTCAAGTAGTAAATCAAGTGTCACCAGTAGATTAGTGCTATCTAAGTCTATGCTATTGTGAATACACATTTTTCTCAGATCATAACGTCTCCGTATATCAACAGATTAGCCACTAATCTTCTGGTGCGGGGATTTTACTCTTTGTTGGAAATTATGTCAAAGTCAAGTTTGAACCTAGCTGTAAATTTTATTTCAACATACACAAATAAGTGCTTGTTCGAATGGCAGATTCACACTTTGTGATAAAATAAAAAAGTTGCATATAGCCACCCATGGTGAAGTGCACTAATATTATACATAGGGGTGTATATATATATATATACACTCACACATCATACCCTAACCTTTACCCGGCATAGCCTGATTATAGTTTTGAAGACAGGTGACCACTTAAAGCAAGTTGAAAGTAAAGCAGTATGCTTCAAACTGCTTCAAGGAACCACTCTTCTAAACAGGCTATGAAGGAAATGTTCAATTCCAATACTGTATTAAAATCTGGTGTGAAAAGGGAACTCCTGCTTATTATAATCATTGTATGGGATCTTTATTATTGGCAAATATTCATGTACGTTCTCTGACCATTTCTTTGAAAAATTATAATTAACCTACATGCATTACTATCAAACATTTTTAACCCTGATAAGATAATTGATTACAAATTGTATATAATTAGTTTCAAAAAGATGTCTATAGAGATTTAACCCGTTACCTCATAGCCCATTTTTATTTTTATGCCCCCGGCATCGACAGATGCGGAGGCATATAGTAATCGTCCTGTCCGTCTGTCCGTCCTTCCGTCCGTAACAGGTTAAGTAGATTTTACCGTTTCGTCTAGCATCAACACCACTTATTCAAATGCTTTGATACTTATACAGTTGTTGCCTTGGACCATTCCCTATTCACCAATATCACACAACCTTGATTTTGACCTTGACCTTGACCTAATTTCGACTTAGAATATTTTAAATGGGCTATTTCTTGGTTAACTAGATTTTACCGTTTCGTCTAGCATCACCATAACTGACTACAATGCTTTGATACTTATACAGTTGTTGCCTTGGATCACTACCAATCCACTCATATTACCCAACCTTGATTTTGACCTTGACCTTGACCTAATTTGGACCTAATTTGGACTTAGAAAAAATTCAGAATATATTGTCAAGGTTGCCACCGGGGGCATAAGTGTTTATTGAACGCGCATTCTTGTTTGAAGACATGTGACCACTTAAAGCAGGTTAAAAGTCAAGCAGAATACCCCTTAAGGCACATTCTGCTTTACTTTAAGCCTGCATTAAGCTACCATTTGCTAGAATATAGCAAATATTTCTTACGATACATATCCATGACTGTATTAATTGGAATTATTTTCTTCCGTGGAGGAATAAATAAAAGGCGTTTTTATGGGGTAATGGGTTAAACCGTAAAAATGCACATACTGCAAATGAACTCCTCCAATTTTCTATAAGAACAAAGGTAGGATGATAATGATAAGTTTACATTGACTTTTGAGCTTCTCTGTCTGAATTTGACAAACAGTGCAGACCCTGATTAGAAGGGTTCTTTAGGACTGGAGTCCTCTGATCTTGGTTTGGTCTACACTGTTTGCAAATAACGTATATACTCTGTCCTAGCAATTTAATACTTACGGTTAGCACTTTGTCACTTCATTGAGAGTGCATTGATTTTCCATGTCTGGCCCGTATTTATAGTTGTTACCTGAATAACTTTATTGAATCTCTATGACGGATTTAGCAACATTTCACTTCTGACATTTTGTCACATGTTTTGATGATTTGATAAGCCTGATGTATTATAGAGTTGACATTTAGTGCAATAATGAACAACTTTAATGACTGCATGTTGTAATTGTGTCGTATTCAGTGCAGCGAAGTGAGATTTGATACAAGGACAAATGCCATGAATAACAGTAATATCTGCGTTAACTGACCAATCAGAACATGAGTTGACAAGTCTTTTATAAAGGAGGCAACTGAATACAGGACATAAATGATGCAGAAAGCTCCTAAAGGAGCTTTCTGCATTATTAGGGCCTGTATTAAACACTAATCTGTATTAAAAAAATCCTCATGCTTCTATGTAGAGTGGCGATTAAACGTTTAGGTTGTACAGTATAGGCCTTTAAGATTTTATTTTACAGATTTAAACAGGTATTTTGTCGAAAGAAACCTGATAAGTCAAGTAAGCCAATAATGAATTAACAGAAGATTTAGTTTGGTTCAAAATCTAAGGCAGCATTCCAAGGTATTTAACTTAACCTTCACAACATTTAGTCTTGAATGGTGTTTACATAATTATAAAATGTGGTTCCTAAATAGCACCCATTGACCAAGATACTTATCCCTTTCCCCCATAAATACGCCTTTTTGTGCCTATTAATTTATTCCTCTTTTGAAGAAAATAGTTTCAATTTATACAGTAATAAATATATCATAAGAAATATTTTCAATATTCTAGCAGATGATAACTTAAAGCAGGTTGAAAGTAAAGCAGAATGTGCCTTTAGGCACATTCTGCTTTACTTTTAACCTGCTTTAGCTAGTCACATATTTTCAGAACAAGAAACAGGCTATGGGGGTAATGGGTTAAACTCTCTAAATGTTGTACTCATAGTCAAGATTTTAATTTGAAACAAACTTGCAGCAGTCTATATAGTGAAGTACATGTTTTATCCAAGCTGAGTAAACTAATGTTGATGTTGTTGACTTGTCTATTTTCAGACACGTCTGTGAGTTCTGGCACCAGTCAGCAGTATGACAGACACGCCCAGCACCTGAATGACTTGTCCATGCAAGATGTCACGTCGGAAGGTATACCCTACAGTAAAACTTCTTAACCCATTACCCCATAACCTGTTTCTTATTTTGAAGATAGGTGACCATTTAAAGCAGGTTGAAAGTAAAGCAGAATGTACCTTAGGGCACATTCTGCTTTACTCTCACCCTTCTTTTAGCTATCATCAGATAGAATATAGATCAGAATACCTATAAAGGAGCCCATTCACAGTTTGTCATATTTTAGAATATTTGGGGACAAACCTTGAATGTCAAATGTAAACTGGTGCTTTACTAAAAATACGGAAGAGTCCAGTAAAATTCAGTGTTGTAAGTGGTTTAACCCATTACCCTATTAATATGCTTTTTATACCATTAAATTTTTCCTCCACTGAAGAAATGAATTCCTGTTTATTCAGTCAGGAATATGTACCAAAAGAAATATTTCCTATATCCTAGCAGATAGTAGTTTAAAGCAGGCTGAGAGTAAAACAGAATGTGCCTTAAGTTGCATTCTGAATTACTTTCAACATGCTTTAAATGGTCACCTGTCTTCAAAAATAGAAGTGGGTTATGGGGTAATGGGTCAACTATTATAGTTATAATTATAAACCTGAATGACCTGTACTTGCAATATGACACATTTTAAGGTAAACCTTACAATAAAACTTAATGGATCAGAATCCCTAAGCCAGAAAAAAACAACATCAGAAAGCCGTGACAGGAGCTTTCATCCTGTGGTAAGAAGTTGCCCTACTAAAATGCTTCCAATGTAAGAGGGAACGTACTTAGCAGCCTATCAATGTATGATCTGGAAATATTACTTCATTAACCCGTATCATGCTTAGTGCGACCTGGCTAACAGTTTGGATCCAGATCAGACACTGTGTAATGCAGCGTTTGATCTGGATCCAAACTGTTTGATACTCATAATCAATTTGCTTTAGTTTGAAAAAGCATAAAAACTGAATAAAAAAAAAATTCCGCAGACAATATATTTAAAGCAGACAGCAATTCAGCATGATAAGGGTTATTGAGAAATTTTAATGATATAATGAGGAATGTTTCCTGGTAACAATATAAGTATGCCTGTTGTTAATGTTTCTGTCATTTTCTTCAGATTATGAGAAGAAGAGCACATCAAGTCTGTTAGACTCTGAATCTACCTACCTACCTGTAGACAACCACAAGTCTCCCGCCCAAACAAACAGACCCATGACGGCGCCCTCTGTATCGGTGCTGTCAGCACCAGTAACTCAGAATGTCTTTGACATTCTTACCAGGGGAGATAATCGTCCAGCCACTGCCATTGGTGATAACAAATATGACGCTTATGATAAAAGACCAATAAAACCTCTAAATCAAGACATTTACAGACCAGACTTCCATGCATCCAGACCCAAAATCTCTGGCACTGGCCCAAAGTCTGGGGCCAAGAAAAGTGTTCCACCAACTGCCCTGGCAATGGACTGTGACACAAGCCAAGATATATCACAGGCTGATGATTCTAGGAAGGAAAATGTTGAAAACATTCCCTCACAGGAGCTAAGTTTGATCAGAGACGCAGCTTTAAAGAAACAAAAACATTCTACCCAGAAGCCAAGAACGGAACATTCAAAAAGTGCAAAAGTTACGGACAAAAAGCGTGACAAAGTAGACTCCAATAGGCCAGTATCAGGGTCTGCAAAGACGTCGATTCCTGTGGCTAAATCAACAGTGTCAAGAACTCAGTCAGAATACATTCCAGGAAGATATTCAGGTAGTCGTAGACCGGGTACGGCCGATAGTGATGGAAGGGTCCGAACAATAAGGACCATTCCGGAGAAATCTATTGGTTCTGATCGTGTGCACAAAGCTAACAAAAAACCTGATCACAATGACACATGTGACTCTGGAGTTTTCTCACGCCCCTCAAGTGACGCTGTTTTGGCGGAAGGTGTGTGTCTACACAATGTTTGCACTTAACTCTTTACATGTGTTAACCTTTTCCCCACATAGAGGTGCCTTTTAACACTTTACCCAATAAATACGCCTTTTAAACGCCTTCATTTTTTCCACCACTGAAGAAAATGGATTCACTTTATACAGTCATGCAAATGTACTCTGAGAAATATTTTTTATATCCTAGTAGATGGCAGCTTAAGGTAGGCTGTAAGTAAAGAAGAATGTGCCTTCAGGCACTTTCTGCTTGACTTCAACCTGCTTTAAGTGGTCCGCTATATTCAATACTAGAAAAAGGCTATGGAGTAAAGGATTAATGGCTTTACATATGTCTCAATGTATTGTCCTTTCATGCTCCTATCATGCAATAGGAAGCTTTTCCTGTATCTTTACATGGAAAATAGTACTTGAAGTATTCTGAAAGCAAAGTAGAAAGCTCTTGAAGATGCTTTCTGCTGTACTTTCAGTCTGCCTAAACTTAAGCAACCACCTTGCACCGGCTCTAAACTAGGACAACAAGCTAATGGGGAAAGGGTTAACAGGACCAGAATAACAAATAGCTTGGATACTGACCATGCTCCAAGTTTTGTTGGACCTGATCTGGATCCAAACAAATGGATCTCAGCAACAGTTTGGATTCAGATTTGATGATCAGTAACTGGATGTCTAGTTTAAATATGTTACAGTATAACATGTGTTAAGTTGGCATCCAAAACATAATGAATGGTCATTCCTACAGTTAGTTGACAGCTTAGTGCTAGGCAAAAATAATGCATAAAGCTCATGTAGGTGCATTCTGTATTTTGTCTTGCAATAAGCAGTATCCTGTCTTTAAATATCTCAGCTCTTCTTCAGCGAATGTAATCAATACACAGGTTTTGCTGTTTGATAGTTTCCAGACTCAGCTCAGGTGTTAACACATTGAACCCGAGCAACAAGTATATGTATCTTTTACAAACAGTGTACTTGTAGAGATTACACTTGTACTGTACAAACAGTGTAGACCTAGATCAAAGGCTCCTAAAGGAGCCCTCTGATCAGTGTTTGCACATTTTGTCATTTTGCATTACAAATTTTAAAAAACGTCTCTAAATACATGTAGTCAAAAAATGGACTAGATTTTATTGAAAATGTAGTTGCCTATGTCATGTTTCAG
Organism: Gari tellinella; assembly: GCA_922989275.2. Lineage (NCBI taxonomy): Eukaryota > Metazoa > Mollusca > Bivalvia > Cardiida > Psammobiidae > Gari > Gari tellinella. The sequence continues at coordinate 91,331,756 of OV277860.1, forward strand.
GGATCAATGAGTTAACCCATTACCCCATAAATACGCCTTTTTAATGCCTTCAATTTATTCCTCCACTGAAGAAAATACTTCCAATTATACAGTCATGATTATGTATCATAAGAAACATTTTCTAGATTTTAACAGATGGTAGCTTAAAGCAGGCTGAGAGTAAAGCAGAATGCGCATTCTGTTTTACTTTCAACCTGTTTTAAGTGGTCAACTATCTTCAAAACTGTATGGGGTAATTGGTTAATTGGGGGACTCAAATGGTTAACTTACGAGTAGAATTGAAGATATTGTATACAGTGCTCAGATATCACTTTCTTCGTTGTCAGATGTTTGTCTGCACTAGGCACAGCTATGGTCCTTAGCTTGTAAAGAGTTCACATATTTTGTTGTAACAATGTATATATCAGTAACACTGTCACTTGGTTGAGTCAATGATCTATTAGAGCTCCAGATATATGGGCCGTTTTTCAAACACTTACTTCCCTTCCCAGTACTACGTTGTGACTACTCATTAGAATTGTCTCTTCAAGGCAATTCTAACCAGCAGTCACAACAAAAGGTTTGATAGATACATGATACCACTACATTGTGTTAAATATTAGGTGTTTACGACAGGTGACTGCTTAAAGCAAGGTGACAGTAAAATAAAGCTCCTTTAGGGGTGTTCTGTTTTACTGTCACCTTGTTTTAAGCTGTAACCTGTCTTCTAAACAATCAACTATCCTTCTTGCTAGTGGTCATAATAGAGAGGTTTTACTGTATATGTAAAGAAGAGTGGAGCTGGGATATATTGTTCTCTTTCCTCACGCAAATAGGTCTACATGGTTTGTAGTGTTGGAGAGACCTGATTTTGTAAACATGCTCTTTGTGCCGTCATAACCAAGCACTATGCATTCCTATTGCTGCACCCTCAAAATATTAATACCATAGCTTGTTTCTAGTTTTGAAGAAGTAGGTTGAAAGTAAAGCAGAATGCGCCATAAGGCACAATCTTCTTTACTTTTAGACTGCTTTAAGTAACCATCTGCAAGGATATAGAAAATATTTCTCATGGTTCATTCATTACTATAAGTTGGAAATATTTATATCCCCTCTAACAAAGTTGGGTGAAGATATATACTGGAATCATCCTGACTTTGACCTTGAAAATTGAAATATCTTGTCCAGGCATCGATGATATTCGTCACATTTAATGGCAGTTCTACTTTCTTCAGTTGAAGAATGAATTAAAGGCTTATCTATGGAGTAACCTGTTAAGGCAAACTGCTACTTAAAGTAGGAATGACAGCAAAGCAGAAAGCTTCCAGGATAACCTGTAGACTGAATTGTCTGCAAAATATGCTACTGTACTAATATCTATTTCATTGGTGACAGCTTGTAAATGAAAACAGAACTGACAGTGGAAACAATTATGACATCCTTTAATCATTTCATGGTATTTTTACGCATGAAATATGATTCTATGTCTGCTCATGCACGAGAAACGCTCTGAACCTTTGTCATTAAATATTTAAAACTGTACTATTAGTATAGAGAAAAGAAAGGCTACCCATTTCTTTAATCAATCAACCTTTTGCAACAAAGCAGGAAACTAGTATTGAAAACTGTTACATTATGCATTTACATGTTCCATAAATAAACCTAACCTTTATTGCAACTAGTAGTGACAAAATTGAAGAAATTTTGTGACCTCTTAATTAACCCTCCCCGCCATAGATGTGCCTTTTAGCGCATTTAATTTATTCCTTCACTGAAGAAAATAGTTTATTTATACAGTCATAAACATAGACCAAAAGAAATACATATGTGTGTTTTCTATATCCTAGCAGATGGTAGCTTAACTCTTTCCTCCCTGAAACTTTAAATGGAAAATTCCAGTTTCCATTTTAGTCTAGTCCATTTCTGACTTTTAAGGGTTGTTTTTGTCAATGTTTGGCATTATGACAAACAGTGAAGACCCTGATCAGAGGGCTCCTTTCGGAGCCCTCTGATCTGGGTCTTCACTGTTTGCACAGGACAATTGTACTGTTCACATGTACACTGTTTGAAAAGGACGCCTATAAGCGGGACTAGGGTTCAAAGGGTTAAAGCAGGCTGAAAGTAAAGCAGAATGCGCCTTAACCCATTACCCCATAAATACGACTCATTTATTCCTGCACTGAAGAAAAGAGTTCCAAATTATACAATTATGAATATGTATGATAAGAAACAATTTCTATATTCTAGCTGATGGTAGCTTAAAGCAGGCTGAAAGTAAAGCAGAATGTGCCTAAAGGCACACTTTACTTTCAACCTGCTTTAATTGGTAACCTATATATAATACTTAAAACAGGTTATTTGGTAATGGGTTAAGGCGCATTCTGCTTTACTTTCAACCTGCTTTGGGTGGTCACCTTCATTCAAAACTAGAAACAGGCTCTGGGGTAATGGGTTAATGCTTTGCCCCATAGACTCACCTTTAGACTCCCTCACCTATTCCTCATATAAATACCCTGTCATGCTTCTACCATGTCCTGCTGATGAGCAACAACTTTACCTGCATCCTGGCAGATGGATATTTCAGGCAGATAGAAAGTAAAACAGAAAGCATCTGCAGGAACTTTCTGCTTTACTTTCAGTCTGCTTGAAGCAACCACCTGACTTAAACATTGAAATAAGCTATGGGGGAAATGATTACAAGAAGAAGATGCTTAATGCAGCAGGGCTGCCATAACTTGATCTTGAAAACCCCTAAGATTTCCTAATTTTCTATTTCCAAGCGGGATTACTTAAAGCAGATTGAAAGTAAAGCAGAATGCGCCTTAAGTTTCTGCTTCACTTTCAACCTGCTTTAAGACACTATCTGCTAGGATAAAAATCCAAAGATTTCGGAAAAATCCGAAGAAATGGCAGCCCTGATGTAGTATAGGAGTAATGCAGAATGGTCTCAGTAACTCTTGTCCTGCACTGACCCCACTCTGTGTTAATGATTTTCTGTGCTCCTCAAAAAGGAGCTTTCTGTTTCATTTTCAGTTTGCTTTAAACTTTTATTGATCTCAACTCTTTCAACACCATAGACCTTTTTTAAATATACTGATGACATTTGCAAAAGTGTAGACCCAGATCAGAGGGTTCCTATACCCAGATCAAAGGGGTCCTATAGAGTCATGTGATCAGGGTCTATACTGCTAATTTAGACCAGTATTTATTAAACTACCCAGAATTCCAAGTAGACCGGTTCATTTTTTGGTAACTAAAATTATCCACAATGAGTTAATAATAATCCACAAGAGTTACTTAGGGTTCAAATAGTTAACCCTTCTTCTGCCTGAATAGTTATACCATATACACAAATCTGCCCACTATGAATCTCTATCATCTAAACGATTACATTAGCTAACGAAATAAAGGAAACTTTCCACAAGAAAGAGTTCAGACTTGCATCAGACTGGTCCTATAAGAAAACAGTGCATATCTAGATCAGACAGCTCATTTAGAAGCTGTCTCATCTAGGTCTACACTGTCTTCAAAAAGCATCAATTAATGCAGGAGAAGGTTAATGATTGCTAATGCATCTTTCAATTTATTGTTTAACACTATGTTGCAAGACTGATGTTAAATATAGATGTGAAAAACATATGCTGCTATTTCTACTGAGATGCAGAATTTTAAGTGTTTATGTTTTGTGTGTCTACAGAAATGAGAAAATGAGATAAATTTATACATTAATTTACAGATGTGAAAGCAGCCACTAAGATTCAGAGTTTCTGGCGTGGTTACTACACCAGAGAACACAATGTGGATGCTGTACGTGTTCGTAGAGAGATTCGGGCAAGACGGGCGGAAGAACATATAGTGGTGCTCAGGGATGAATTAGATAAGTAAGTTTTCTGAAACTTTCCCTTTTTAATAAGTTGCAAAAGCTCCTTAGGAAACTTGTACCAATACCTTCCCTTTAACACATTTCTTAAATGACTGTTTCTAGTTTTGAAGACAGAGGACCTCTTAAAGCAGGTTGAAAGTAAAGCAGAATGCACCTTGAGGTGCATTCTGCTTTACTTTCAGCCTGCTTTAAGCTTCCATCTGCTAGGATATAGAAAAAAGTTTGCATATTCATGACAATAAAATGATGGAACTATTTTCTTTAGTGTATTAAAGGGATAATGGGTTAAGCAAGATGATAGAAAAGTGGAAAACTTCTTTGGGAGTTTTTTACTTTACTTTCATCTTGCTTTAAGCAGCCACCTGTTTGTTTCAGCATTATAAAAGTTAAGTAACTCCTGGAAATGGTTTTTGCAGACTTCACTTAATGATCTCAACCTTATTATGAACATTTTTTAAAATCAAAATAATGAAGCTAGACTGGAAAACTAATGAAATGAAATAATTTTATTAAAATGAAATTTGTATGCAACTGTTTATAATTGTTAATTAATACAGATAACCTTTTACAATTAATTATAGTGACAGATCACATGTAACTGGTACTTGATTAACCCATTTCCCCAGAGCCTGTTTTCTATTTTTAACAGGTGACCACTTAAAGCAGGTTGAAAGTAAAGCAGAATGTGCCTTAAGGCACATTCTGCTTTACTTTCAGCCTGCTTTAAGCTACCATTTGCTATGATATAGTAAGTATTTGTTACGGTGCATATTCATGACTAGATAAATTGAAATTATTACAAATAAATTCAAGCCATAAAAAGGCATATTTATGGGGAAATAGGTTAACTTGAGCTCACATAAGTTTACTTACTTTTATTTCTACAGTTGAAATTTCTTTAACTTAAACCTGGTCATTGTCTTACAACACACCTGTATTTCAAAGTTAAAATGTAGCTTAGTCATGTTTTGATTTCGAGCATATGGGTATTTTAGACTTAAGTGAAATCATTAGCGAGACTGGAACGTATTGATAACGAATAAAGATAATTTACCACCATTAATCATAGGTATGCTACATGTTTAATGTGTTTGTTTAATTTTACAGACAGAGGAAACTGTATGAACAGGAACGTCAGTTACGGACACTGCAACTGGAGGCTATACGACACCTGTGGAAAGAGGTAGGCTATAACTGGTTCTAGTAAAGACTGAACAACTTCAATTACTTATGGGATCTACCCCATAGATAATAGTAAACAAATAGTATAGAACTTTGCAAATAGTTTGGATTCAGATCAGATGCCAAGACACTCAGATTGAAGCCTTCTATTGTTTGCTTTACCTGTCTAATGCTGTCTTTTGTATAATTGCCTTAGAATACCTTTTGTACAAACCGACTATGTTTATGATCAGTGACAGCCTAAAATAGTATTAATGTAAAACAAGAGCTTTCTGCTTTACTTTCACCATTCCCTAACCCTTTCTTCTATAGCCATATTTGCAAGTAACCTACAGTCAAGAACATATATCAGAAGAAATGTTTGCAATATTTTAGCAGAATGGTAGCTCAAAAGCAGGCTGAAAGTAAAGTAGAATGCACCTCCAGGTGCATTCTGTTTTACTTTCAACCTGTTTTAAATGGTCATCTGTCTTCAAAACTAGAAAGAGGCTACATGTATGTCGTAAAGGGTTAATGTACCATATATGTGCCATATTAGTTGGATATACAGTCGAACTTCGATATCTCGAACTCGCTTAATTAACTCAAACAAACGATATGTCGACGCATGAACTTCATTATTTAATGCTCGATTATGGTGAACATACCCGTATTTCAAAGATAAAACGTGGCCAAGCCACGTTTTAACTTTGAGATATGGGTATGTTCGACTTAACCGAGTTCGAGATATCGAAGTTCGACTGTGGATGCTTTTCACCATTAGCTGTGGAGGAAATGTTAAAAGTATTTTCTTTAGTTCCACTTTGATCTTACTCTCATGACGGGGTTAAAATAGATAAAAGTAAATGGAAAACTTAAAACCAAACAGGTCTTATCCCTTAGGGAATTCCCCCTATTATAGATAACACAAGTAGATTAGAAGTATTGATTTGTAATTGGAAAATAGATACCACAGTCAGTAGAAAATCAAAGAATATTGTTCAAATGGGTAATTAAACAAATTGATTGTCATTCATAATTATGTTTGAAAATGGATTTTGCATTTTAAATTTGTATAGTAAACATGCAAATTGGTATCTAGCAGCTGTTTAGAAGATATGCTATGACAGGGGGCAGTTTCATCTATTTACCAACAAAAATATTCTTTGAGAATAACAAAATGCATGAACAAGTGTTTATTTGAAAATGGAAGTTGCCCATTGTCCCATAGCCTGTTTCTAGTATTGAAGATAGGTGACCACTTAAAGGAGGTTACATTCTGCTTTACTTTTAGCCTACTTTAATCTACCATTTGTTAGAATCTAGACAAAATTCTTATGATACATATTCATGACTGTATAAACTGGAATTATTTTCATATGTGGGGGGAAAATTAAAGGTGAAAAAATACATAGCTATGGAGTAATGGGTTAACACAGATTTCACTAATCCTTGTCGTGTATTATTTGTAGGTACAGTCATTACAACATTGGAAGACAGAAGTCCTACAGTCACAGACATTTGTATCACCAGAAACCCGGCGAGAACACGAGTACAACTCATATAACTCCAGTCTAGAGATACAGAATACTCTAGCCCGGGCCGAAATGCTGAATAAGATGGGTGATAATAATAACTTTGCTACGCACACAACACAGTCCACACTAGATGCCAACAAACAGAGAGAGCTAGAGAGAACATGTGCTAGCCTCACTTCACAGGTGAGTACGGCATCACTTATCTACAAGCCGTACCATAAATACAGTCTAACTTTGAGTCTTAGATAACCCATTCCACCTTTGCCTGTTCCTAGTGTTGAAGACATGTGACCACTTAAAGCAGGTTGAAAGTAAAGCAGAATGCGCCTTAAGGCGCATTCTGCTTTACTTGCAGCATGCTTTAAGTAACCATCTGCTAGGATATAGAAAATATCTCTTTTGCTGCATATTCTTGACTGTATGAAAAATAACTATTTTCTTAATTCATAGGCGTAAAAAGGTGTATTTATAGGGTAGTGGGTTAATAAAGGAGCATGGCGATCTGTAAAATATAACATAAGAGCTGAACGCTGGACAAAATGAATGCAGAAAGTTTTTAAAAGATTTAACCTGTATTCCGCTGTCTTCTTTATATAAAACGGCCAATTCATATTTGCTTTTGAGTTTCAAAATAAAAGTGTCAAAAAGCTAGGTTTAAATCAATTTGATTGTTTGAAGCTTTCAACAAGATAAATTCCTGTTAAAATATTAAATTCTATCTTTCTTTTCATCTGCAGAAATACAATTAAAGAGAAAACCACTTAGGATTCTGTCGAGCTATTTGCAAAGATCTTCTCTAACATTTTCCAATATTCCCATCCATATTGTGCTATTGTATTTTGGAACTTTGATGTGTTTGTAGGTGGCTCAGCTATCCGAGGCCCTGAAGTCAGTATCCAGTATTGTTTCACAGACGGCAAGCTCTACCCAGGGTTCAATGGCTGGTTCCCTGCCTGTAACCCCACGCTCGGTCTCCAGCCTCAATACAACCAGCAACACCAACAAAGGTAGGTGACAGCTGAGGGTCAGAGTTCAGCAGATATCACACAGTGTGTGAGAGTGAATTAACTAAAGCTTCCTATAACCCTTTCCTTCATAGTTTTTCCGTGATTCCATAGCGAAATAGGAGCAACTAGTCCAGTCAGGTAAATTTTCCTGTAAGGTTATAGTGACTGCCTAAAGCAGACTGAAAGTAAAGCAGAAAGCTTCTTCAGAAGCTTTCTGCTTTACTTTCAATCTGCTTTAAGTAATCACCTGTCAAGATTCTGTAAACCTTTCTTTTGGCTCTTTGTTTGGAAACGATAGAATCATGAAACTGCATCACATAGAAGAAAAAGGTAAATGCTTGAGAATGTATTTCTATCATGAAGAAAAGGGTATAAGTGAGCACTGATTGTTTTGTGACTTACATATATGTTACAACAACTGGCTGATAGTAGTTGGACAAGCTTGCAGTATTGTGGCAGCTATGTCAATGTCAGTGAACATCAACTATTGTAAAACTAAATGCTGTTCACCGAGTGTCACTAATGTTACCCGTTGATGCTTGGTTATTTCAATGTATATTTTATTGTAACAAACAGGTCAGATTCTGATATGACATCATTTTCAGGTGGTGTTTCCATCTAGGGCTCCAAATATGTGGAGTATTTCATAAACTAAAATCTTCATTTCTTCATTAAACCCTATGGTGTCATTTCTCATTAGAATTGTCTCTTTGAGACGATTCTAATGAGTAGTAACACCATAGGATTTGGTGCAGAAATGATTGAGAAAATGTTGGATTTGTTCTGAACCTTTCTTATCTTGGGCCTTGTATATCATCTGGATCTACACTGTTTGCATTAAGACTGTCTCAGGAAAATGCCAGGCATTAACGGGTTCAAGACCTTGTGTTGTCAGTCCCATTAACACAGCCACTCATGTCCAGAAACTGTGAACACATATAATGCTTTTGCCTACATTTACAATCTGTTACTGATCAGATAGCAAGCACATGTCTATTGGTGTTTGCTATAGGGATCTACTTTTTCAGTATGTTTGTGAAAGTGTGTCATTCATTTTATGATGCTATTTCTATAGTTAAGATGATCATACTGTATAGCTAGTGTCAAGATATCAAATAATAAATAATTATGCATGATAGTAAAACAGTAAATTCCTGCTAAGAAGCTTGTTTGTTTTTACATTTTGAAGCAGATGATTGTTTAAAGCATGATAGAAGTAAAGCTGAAAGCGCCTGCAGGAGCCTTCAGCTTTAACTTTATCATGCTTTAAGTTACAACCTGTCTTTTATATGTGAAAAATAAGGCATGTTATGAGTTGTCTTAAAGCAGGGTTTTATTGTAATATCATCATTCCCTCTGATCAAAATCTCTATATTCATTGTAAACAGATAACACATTGATATTTCATTTCTGTTTAAAGATCATAAACAGTCTAGTAAGTCTAGTATTTGTAGCCCTCAGTGACTCAGACTCCTCTCAGTGCTTTGATTGAATGTTGATAGAAATTTTACCTGTTGAAATGCTAGAAATAAGCCAGCTTTTTCAATGCCATGGAAACCATGCAAAACCATATCTCCCATGTCTGGAAATGTTTCCCATATTTTATCAAGATATTTCATGCAATATCTTCATTTATCCATGTATTTAATTATATATTCGAAAATATTCGTATTTCAAATTAAAACATGGGTAAGCCACATTTTAACTCTGAAATAAATATTTATTCAACAAGGTAGAAATGATGAAATTCAACTGTAGAAAAACAGGAAAAAATCAAGTAAAGCAAGTTCAAGATATCAAAATTTGACTGTACATACCTATTTCCTGTAAAGTAAGGATAATGATATAGAAGTCTAAATGAATGTACATGTAGTAAATGTACAATCAAAGTACTGAGAGTGTATGATGGTGGTATGGCTTTTGTATAGCCCCTGTAAAGTCTCTCTAGCTGTCTCTTTCTTGTCTCTACTCCTAGTTGCTTAGACACTGTCAAACTTATGCTAACCCTTTTATCCATAGCCATCAGTATTAATCATCTAATACCCCAGAGTAAAGTCTAGCTATAAAGAATAATGAAAAGCTAAAAAATAATAATACAATGGCAGTCAACTGCTTAAAACAAGATGAAAGGTCCTTTAAGAGCTTTTTGCTTTACCTTCACCTAGCTTTAAGCTGTCACATGTATTTACATTATCTGAATCATATCCGGACAGGGCAGAGGCCCTTATGCCAAGGACGGGATGAAGGCGTCGTAAGGGTTAACACAAGTTGATGGTATTCAGAACTTCCAGTACAATGAGTGTTATAGACATTCTTGTCATCATCCAACTAAAGTGTTCAGTCCACTATTGCCCTAGTCCGTGCATCATTTCATCTTGGTATGGAAAATAGTGTATTTTGTCATTTTTGGATTTTTTTCAATAGATTTTCCTCCAATTTGTACTGTTTGGCTATTTTTGGTATTTATTGCTTCATTTTAGAACATTATTTTTTTTGTTTTATTTTAAAATGGGCCAATTGATTTAAACCACTCTCCCAGTCTATGTATACAATAGTTGTTGGTATTAGGTGTTGTGTTTTTCAACATCACTGTATTCTTTGCTCACAATTTATCTCCAGAAGAGGAGGAGATTTTGGTGACGGGCGACTTTGAGGAGTGGGCTGAGAGTGAGTCCCTAACAGGGACCCACTGGGGTAAGGACAGGATGTGGTACACCTGTTGTACAGATCAGACTAGCTCTCTCTTTAAAATACAAGGCCCCTCACTCAACAAATCTGCAACAAGTGGAAATGCTGAATACATTATAGTCTGTCCTAAGTATAAGCTGCTTTGGTCTTGATGTTGACACATTCTTCTCTATACTGGAAATTTGTTTTATACACCCTTCTTTGCAACAAGGTTTGATCTAGATTCCATGCCAAATTACACAGTATCTGATCAGAATTCAAACTGTTTGTCACATAGATTGTATATAGTGAAGTGGTAAACAGTGATGACCCTGATTAAAGGGCCCCCATAGGAGCCCTCTGATCTGGGTTTACAGTTTCATAGGACAAGTGTAATATTCATAAGTACAAGGTAGAAACTGACCGCTAGTCCTCAATGAGTTCATGGTTGGCTGCACCCACAGGTACTTGACACATACTTTATTATCTATGAACCCCCTCCCCGCTTAAAAAAAAAAAAATTTTTTTTTTTTTACTATACTTCTATTATAGATACAAGGTAAACAGCGCAATTCGACACCTAGTCTTTACTATCGACTTAAACTGATGCTAAAATAGACTCGATCGCCGATATTCTCTTGTGGTACCCTCGGGAAAAGATTAATTTATCAATATCTACTTTTTATTTCATCAAATTCCGTCAAATAACGCCACAGTACGTGAATTATAACGAAAATAAGCATCAAAAAGTTTTTTGTCGTTTTCTTGGTACATAGCAACGAATGTACATGTAGGGGTGATCTGTTATTTGTCCACAATAAACGGCCTATGCCACTGGAACTTTCGCCAAATATTATAAATCATCTTTAAATGAAATATTATCAGTTTTATATAATTTACATAGAATGCAAAATTAAAAGAAACTTTACCTGTTTAATTTTGACCAATGAGATCGCTCCGTTCATTCGATTCATTCCGGTATTCAAAATGGCATTGAAAATGAAATGAGTCTTTCACTTGTCAATTTCGTGCCAAATTACATGTATATTTCATATAGCTGATAGTGAAGAGGGTCATGTTCCGACACAAACGCATTTGCTCTAATGAAATTAGGTGAAAGTTCCAGCCGTAAAGGCCGTTAAATGTGCAAACCGACTAGATTACCCCTTATTTTGGGCAATAAATTCTGTACCAAGAGAACGACATAAAACTTTTTGAAGCTTATTTTCGTTATAATTCACGTACTGTGGCGTTATTTGACGGAATTTGATGAAATAGAAAGTAGATATTGATAAATTAATCATTTCCCGAGGGTACCACAAGAGAATATCGGCGATCGAGTCTATTTTAGCATCAGTTTAAGTCGATAGTAAAGACTAGGTGTCGAATTGCGCTGTTTACCTTGTATCTATAATAGAAGTATAGTAAAAAAAAAAATTTTTTTTTAAGGGGGGAGGGGGTTCATAGATAATAAAGTATGTGTCAAGTACCTGTGGCTGCACCAGAGCTGTATCATCAAAAACAGAGAAGGTCAAAAGCTGACAACTTTTGTACAGAAAATGATTATTCAGCATTTGATTGGTTAGAAGCTTGTGTTCCATACATACCTTATTATAGGTAACCAATTTGTGATAATGCAATGTTGAGCTCTGTTCCCACAATCATATTAAGATAATTTATCATCACTCAAATGCCAACATTTACTATTACTAATAAAATCTTGGGGCGTTCTAATATGACAATTTGAGCTAGAAGCCGTCATTGGTTAGACATGGCAGACTTTGTTCATGGAGTGGCCTTGTATGTAGTAGTAATAGAAATACTGTCTGACCTGGCTACAGCAGCCTTTTAGTAGAGGATGTGTAGACAGCCTTGCCAGGGCCGCCATTTCTCCAGGGTTTTCCGGAATTTTATCCTAGCAGATCATGGTAGCTTCAAGCAGGCTGAAAGTAAAGCAAAATGTGCCTTAAGGCATTCTGCTTTACTTTCAACCTGCTTTAAATAATCCCACTTGGAAAATAGAAAATTGTGAAAACTTAGTATTTTCAGAAAATTATCAGAAAAATGAAATTAAGATAAACAGTGCAGACCTTAATAAGAGGACTCCTTAGGAGCCCTTGGCAGGCAATGTTTTACAAAATATACACATACTAGTATACTGTATATAAAAAGGGTTAAATACAGCTTTTAAGTGTGTAACAAAATTGCTGCAGGAAACTGCTTTGGGAGCTTTCTGCATTACTTTTGTTCTGTATTTAGCAGCCACCTGTCTTTCAAAACATCCATGCTTTCTGGCAATGGTTGCTGAGCACAGGTTAGACTGTACTGGGTGTTGCATGCAGGTTTAATAGCTACCATTGTTACTACATGTATATATGTTTCATAGCTACCAGCACGGTTTGCTCCCTTCTCTGATGTTGTCAGAAATCCGTAGTCTTGCATTTCTGTTTCAGAGTGAAAGAAAGTTTAAATAGCTGCAAATATTTCTCATTTTCTCAACAGTCATTGTCAAGTGTGTTTGAGATAAAAAAAAAAAAAATGAAATAAGGGCTCCAGATGAGAGTGATTACATTTAACATTTTCTGTTATCCTCATCAAATCCTGTGTTTTGACTACTCATACGAATTGTCACTTTGAGATGATTCTTATGAGTAGTCACAACTAAGGGTTTGATGGAGATGTACAGCAGTTTGCAGGGCTTAAGGGGGGTATTTCAAAAACTAAAATCTTTATTTCTAAATTAAACCCTATGGTGCTTTTTAGTAAGAAAATGGATTTGTTCAATTTACTCCCTCTTATCTGGAGCCCTAAGTTAGTATTTGAAATAAGCATTTGAAATACTTGCCTTATCTGTGTAGTGGAAGAACTGAGAACTCTACATTGGTTGTGTTTGTGGCAGGAAAGTTTTATTCTCTAGGGGCCCGTTTCATAAAACATCTTACGACAATTGTTGTCGTAAGTCAAAACTTTAAAATACATTTAATCTCTGATTTCTCTATCTAATCCTGTCTTGTAACATCATTTTGGAATCGTCTTTTCAAGACGATTCCAAAAAGATGTCACAAGACAGGATTAGATGGAGAAATAAAAAGAAATTGATACTTTTATATTCTGACTTACGACAAAATTTGTCGTAAGAAGTTTTATGAAACGGGCCCCTGGTCCACTTGATAACCAATACCATGCATGCAACACTGTGGTAGTTCTAATTCTATTTCTTACAACATTTGGGAAGGAACAACATAAGATCAATGACAATGATGAGCAGTTTAGATTCTGGTTAGAGGCTGAGCCACTCGATGTCTGATCTGGATCCAAACTTTTTGCAAATGCCTGTGTGTTTTAGATTGACAGATAAGCGGTTAAGAATGGTTGGTTTGAAGTGAACTAAGATAAATTAAATACACCAAACTTCGAAGCATGATAATATTTTTGCAGAAAAAGAGTGACTAGTTTGTTCATTGAAGACACCCAAATGAAATCTATCAGTCTGGTTTTATTTTAGTTTCTCTTTGCATGCTAGTAGTCTTGTGTTTTTGATTGGTGGAGGATTTGGTACCTGGCATGCTGACTGTTATTGCTATGTCCGGTACCCTGCATGTTGTTTTATATATACATGTATATAATGTATATCATACTAGACATGTAATCTTCTATATAGGTAGATATTGACAATACTAACTCTATATACAGTAAAACCATTCTATAATGACCACTTAAAATGGAGAAGTTTTCAGTGCTTAAGAAAGGTGGCTACTTAAGTTAAAGCAAGATGAGAGTAAAGTAAAAAGCTCATGAATTTTCTGTCATAATTTGATTTTGCTTTAAGCTGTCACCTGTCTTAAAAGTGCCATCAATCAGTGTGCTTTTCATAGGTCATCAGAGAGGTGGTTTACAATATATACTTTTACTGTTACATGCATATTACTGTAATATTAGTCTATATCTGTATTCTGCAACAATTTATTGAAGACAAAAAATGGAAATATCTAAATATGGGCAATAAGTAAAGGTGTAAGGTGTTCTTATGACAAAATACCTTACTATTTCCCCCCATAGTTTGTTTTTAAATTAGCCATTTTAGGGTCTGCTGTACAATTTGTGTATTTCTTTGAACACTTTTTTGTTGTTGGTGATTTATGATTTTGCATCAAAAGTTTCTTTTTTCATTACATGTATTTCTTAACTTATAATCAGTATACAAATGAAAATATGGCCTTATATGTTGCTTTGTTAACACTTAGATGTTTGATCTGCTTTCCACTAGAAAGCACTGCATGCTTTTCCACAAAACCTTATTTAACCCATTACCTCATAGCATGTTTCCAGTTTGAAGACAGATGTTCACATAAAGCAGGTTGAAAGTAAAGCAGAATGTGCCTGCATGACTGTATGAATGAAGCAAATCAAATATATTGATCACTTAACTCTCTAATTCTGAAAAGTCATATTTGACATTGTGAATTATAGCTTATCAGCACAGTGGAAGGTGATTAGGGGTTGTTATTTTCTCATGTTTCTGGTATTGATACATTGGCAAGACCTGTATCACTTACAACTAGGCTGCAGCCCACAGGCTAGAACCTTGTCTCATGTTGTCACATAGTGCTTTAGCCCATTCAACCGTAGCCACCAGCATACTCACCATTTACAAACAGTATACCTGTGAAGAGTACACTTGTCATGTGCAAACAGTGCAGACCCTGATCAGAGGGCTCCGTTAGGAGCCCTCTGATCAGGGTTTACACTGTTTGTAGTTTAACAGTATATTGTAATAGCAGCACTAATTGTCAAAAATGAACAAGACTTAACTGTTAACTAGAATTCAATTGCAATGCCCTTTAGAAGTTTCAAAGATGTTAATGCTTTGAATCTGGGAAACTAGTGATAAATGCTTTTGCCAGCAGTTTGGATCCAAGGTCAGGTCCCTTATTTGGGCCCTAATCTTGGTTCCACGCTGTTTGCCACTCAGATCATTATGGTTGCAAGTTTAAATGAGATGGTGATGGAGTAAGGTTCAGTGAACAACATTTTTACGCCTTTATTGTATTCCCCTACGGAAGAAAATAGTTCCAATTTATACTGTTCCAAATAAGAATCATAAGATATATTTCTATATTCTAGCTGATAATAGCAGGCTGAAAGTAAAGCAGAATGCACCTTAACCTGCTTTTAACTGGTCACCTGTCTTCAAAACTAGAAACAGGCAATGGGGTAATTGGTTAAATGAAGAAGGGTTAATGATAGTAATTGAGACAATCTCCCACTGGAAATCACAGAAATTGCGTGCACAGCTTGCAGGCTTAACTTTTATGTCCTCGAGATTTCCACACTGGACTAGTATATAGCTCATAAAATGTCTTTTCTTGCTTGACAGCTATTTGCATGCAGTTTGGATCCAGATCAAAGGCCACATGCCTGCTCTGATCAGGATCAAAACTCTACAACATTCATCTTGAAATTGTTTATCTATCTCGACTTAAAATTATATTCAAAAGAATTTTGTAGACAACTTTTATTTTAAGCAGAGGACATAAAAGCTTCTGTGTTACATATATAATAGCTTTTAATACTATGGCTTTTTAGATCAGAATCAGAAAGGAAGCATTTATGGCTATTGTTTTCCCACATCTGAAGTGATTCGAATATTGAAAACATACAAATGTATCTCATTTCTATCGATTTCACTCAGTTATAACCCTGATACTATTGTGATGTATTGTGGTTGAAATAGACTGAGATTGAATATTACAGAATGGGAAACAAGTATGATATTACCTGAATGAAAAAGTGTAAACCTTGATCAGTGGGCTCCTATAGGAGCCCTCTGATCAAGGTCCACACTGTTTGCCATACTTCTTACTATCTCTTTAGCCATACTTCTAACTATCTCTCAAGAGTTGAAGTGAACTGACCATCATACATTGATAAAAGAGTCCATTTGAAAGCAGTAAATATTTGGTTAATAAATGCCTGATCAGTCTTATTGCATACTAGAAATTTGAATTACAGTGCTCCCTCTCTACAACAACACCCAATGGGACAACGATTGTGTGTGTTGTTCGGAGAGAGTTGTTTTATTGAGGGAAATTAAATACCCTTAAAGAGCAAACAGTTTTAATCCAGATTAGACGCCACATTATCTGGAGCTACACTATTTGCATAGGACAGGTGTGCTCCCAATGGGTAATTTATTTGTAAAGGATGAGAATACAGTACTCATTACAATGGAATAAGACGTTGAAATGAAATCTTTGGTTTGAACCCGTGACCTGTAGCTTTATAGTCCAACACTCTGCCGCCTGAGCTTTAGAAGCATTTAACTCTTGGGCCACAGTGTTCGACGATTAATATTATTATGATTCGAGAAAACGATAACAAAAGTGGTTATTAGTTGCGTCAAGTCTCACAGAAATATGAGATAACTTATTTTAGTGCTTATTGTCATGGAAAAAAATGCTTGGTAGTGGAAAAAAGCACTTAATGGACTTTTTGTGAGATCGTTTTTCCCTCTAATATAAGAATAATTGTTGGCAAATGAGATTTTTTTGAAGCCATTGTTAATGCTCGATTCAATTAGAAAAACCCAGGTTATATCATAATACTTAATTTTGCAAATAATTGATTCATGCATTTCTCTTTGTTATACTGTGATAGTATTATAGACATACTGAAAGCTCTATGACCCCCTTAACCCATAAATATGCCTTTCTACGCCTTTAACTTATTCCTCCACTTAAGAAAATAGTTCCAAATTATACAGTCATGAATATATACCACAATTGATATTTTTTACATTCTAGCAAAGTGTAACTTAAAGCAGGCTGAAAGTAAAGCAGAATGCGCCTTAACTCTTTCCTCACTGAAACTTTAAATGGACAATTCGAGTTTCCATTTGAGCCTAGTCCATTTCTGACTTTTAAGGGTTGTTTTTGTCACTGTTTGGCATTATGACAAACAGTGAAGACCCTGATCAGAGGGCTCCTTTCGGAGCCCTCTGATCTGGGTCTTCACTGTATGCATAGGACAAGTGAACTATTCACTTGTACACTGTTTGAAAAGGACGCCTATATGCGGGACTAGGGTTCAAAGGGTTAAGGCGCATTCTGCTTCACTTTCAACCTGCTTTAGGTGGTCATCTACTGGTATCTTCAAAACTTGAAAAAGACAATGGAGTAATGGGTTAAAACCCAAGATGAATTTGAAAATATGACTACATGTATACAATAAAACCTGAGTACCCTCTGGAGCTGTGTGATCTGGGTCTGCACTGTTCTTAAAAAAAAACATCAATATAAGCTAATAGCTGGAGAATGGTAAAAACTGCCTGTACATTCCTTGAGTTGTAACGCAAGACAGGTTTAAATGTATACCTGTGAAATTCTTTCATTAATATCAATCATTTCTAAGCTTTGAACTTACATGTATATAAGAATTTGTAACTCAAATTAACTGAGTATTCAACTGTTTGTTTATTTGTGTTTTCCAGGAACAGTACCTCACTCTCTGTCTCCGTACCCGTCAGAAGAAGAGGAGTCTTATTTCCGCACAGTGCCCCAGCCAGGCTTCCCGACCCCACCCCGTGGTCTGCGACTGGAGAACAGGGGTCCCTCAGCTCTGGTGCTACGCTGGCAAGCCTCCAAATGCTTGGATGGAGATAATAAAGAGACAAACAAACCCTTGTTAGGTGAGAACTCAGGGGAGATAATCTATAGAACATGACATTGTAATACAGTACAACCTCTCTAATACGACCACTAAAATGAAGATTAATTGATTGGATAAAAGACAGGTGACAGCTTAAAGCAAGGTGACAGTAAAACAGAAAGCTCCTGTAGGAACTTTCTGTTTTACTGTCACCTTGCTTTAAGCAGTCACCCGTAAACACCTTATAATAAACACAATTTAGTGGTCGTAATAGAGGGGTTCTACTGTATATAAAACACAAAGTTTTCATCCAGTTGAGGCATGGGTTTACTTGGCATCAGATCAGGATCAATATTGTTTGTTACACTGATGAAAAAAATAGAGAAGATAATCGGTTCCAAATTTTCTGTCCACAAATTTTTTACGCCATTGCCTGTTTCCAGTTTTGAAGACATGTGACCCCTTTAATCAGATTCAAAGTAAAGCAGAATGCACCTGGATGTGTATTCTTCTGTAGCAGCAGTTACTTGGGTGTGTACAGGTATCTGGTGGATAATCAATAAGTCCTAAACCGGGTGGCTCGGTAGCTCAGTGGTTAGAATGCTGGTACGGTGAGCCAGAGACCCTGGGTTCGAGTCCTGGTCGGACCACGATTTTTTCACTCAGTCCTGTTACAGTTTGGTGCCGTGACCGCCTGTTGCATTGCATACCATGATTCCATGAGTGAGAATCGGGGCTAATCTCTGGAAAACTGTGTACAGGTATCTGGTGGATAATCAATAAGTCCTAAACCGGGTGGCTCGATAGCTCAGTGGTTAGAGTGCTGGCACAGTGAACCAGAGACACTGGGTTCGAGTCCCGGTCGGGCCAGGATTAATTCACTCAGTCCTGTTACGCTTCTTTACTTTCAATCTGTTTTAGGCTATCATCTTCTAGGATAAAGAATACGTTTCTATGATACATATTTATGGCTGTATAAAGTGGAACTACAGTATTTTCTTTAATGGAGGGATAATTAGTTGAATCTGTCTGTAATTACAGCTTGATTTGTTCACAAGCCCTCACATTTGTAATATTGGAATCTCTTCAGGTTACAGAGTGTTTGTGAATGACAAGCCCAAAGCCATGATAGCCGGTACAAAACAGAAAGCCCTAATAGAGGGCCTTGACCCCACTCTCACATACAAGTAAGTATTGATAGAAAATAATAGTTGATACACTAGGGATGATTAGTGGATAGTTGACACGGAAATATGTTGATTAACTCTTTCGCTGCCAAATTAATTGTGAGATTTTTACGTCTTGTGTATATAGACCTCTGGTCTTGGACATGTGTGGGGCATCTAACAATGCTGGCTCTTTCAGAGATCTCATAGAGAGCTAGCATAGACAGCTATTGTATATGAGTCCCGCTCCAGGAAAACCGGGCTTAATGACAAAATTTTCGAATTTGTCTTTTTTGCAGAAAAGTATAGTTGAGGCATTTTCATACACCACACCGAAAACCGTATCTCATTTCGACAAATACTTTTAATTTTACAGCGGTTTAAATAAAACAGGTATAGCGATAAAAAACACACAAGATTATGACGTCAAAATGACGTCGCGTTTTTGATGACACAATAAACTGATTATGACGTTTTTTCGCGATAAACTCTAACCCTTCACTTGCTGAATTAAACATTTTTCTTTCTAAAGTTTTAACAAGTCTTATTCTTAATAAGGTGTTTTCTATAAACATGTGTATATCCTTCAATAGTGCCGTAAAACACAAAATGTGAGTGCCTTACAGCTTGGGTCCAGATAAGGAGGCGAATTATTCGGTCATTCATCCGAATCCAAACTGAATTCAAAGAATGTCGATCTAACGATTATCAAGAAAGAGTTAATTGTCGTTTGAAAATGATGCATATAAGAGTTCTATTAGTACATGTATAACATTCCATCTAGATCATCTCCTGAATTCCATTGACGTACGTGTTACACGGCCATGTCGGCACTTGGCGGTGGACACGTGATGTCTTTATGCTGCTCTCGCACAAACGGTCTAACTGTCTTATACAAGCAGTTTTGTCTCTGTAACGATAGTCCAGCGGGAGGTAAACTTTCCGGTAAACTTTCTGGAAACTGGGCCCTAGGTTTAAGCACAGATATCTCCTGTTCTGCTGCATCACTTTTGGTCTTGACAACTACTACACCTGGTTTATCTCTATCCATCCGAAAGTACTGATATTTTCTGTGAATGACAACAAAATTGCAACTATAGTTCACCACTGTAAAGTGAATTTCAAGTTGCGGAGGTGGGCATTGTAACACCGACATGCTTTTCGTTGAAGAGTATATATAAAAAGGTAAATTTTGTACTTTTAACTTATATACAGGTACTTATAATTTAAGGTTAAGGACCCCTAATTAGATAGGACCAATATCGGAACTCTACGTACAGCGATCGACTATTTTCGTCAACTACTTGGTTGTTCCTAACTATGCTTTGGGTCAGCCCTAATTCTAACCCTTGAGCATTGTTCGGGTTGAGCCGTGAATTGACGAGAATGGCCGACCGCTGTCTGTAGACAATCGGCACTGACCAATATTGACCCGATCTCATTAGGGATGCTCAACCTTAATATGTCACTAATAAGTACAGTACATTAATTGGCATCATGAAGCATCCAATATCAATGCTTATATAATTGATATTATTATGAATGATATTTATAATGACACGAGTCATATCGTCGGTTTTAATTTTTAAACATATAAAAAAGAGATTTTGTCATTCTGTTTCATCAATAAAAGAAAAACCACACTTACCTAATGCCTTTTAGTGGTTTGATGATTGGCTCAAGAAAGGACTTCCAGTCCTGCCATTGCCAGGCCGGGTATCTGACTGCTATGTTGGTAGAGGACGACTTATTGACCACATCTTCAAGCTGGTCCTTGGAGTCACAATCAGTGCGTCGGTAGAGTTTCTTTATACAGGCAAATGCACTGTCCACGAGGCACCGGGCATGTCCAGGAACCTGCATCATGTATTCAATCGTCACATGTCTTCCCGTCATCACACGCCATAACAAATATCCAATGACATATTTGTTTTTGTTCTGGCCTGAAAATACCAGAAGAGAACAAATTGTGAGAACTCAATTTCTTTAATTCTCTTCATTGCCATGACGTCATCAATTATGAAAAAATGTCTGGTCTTTTTTCTCAAATTTAATATTTAGGTGTTTTGATTTAATAATTATTTACATAAATGTCCAACAGTTTGGATCCTGATGAGACACCGCGTTATGCGGCGTCTGGTAAGGATCCAAACCGTTTGCATATAACTTTATTTTGTACTCGGGGTAGTGAGGGAGTTAAAAAGCAAGTGACTGTCTATATTGCAGGGCAAATGTCCTGCATTAAACTACGCAGTCGTCTGCCTTAATGACTGATAATAACGTTTTTGAATGGTCAATTTAGAAAACCTCTAGTGCATAAACATAGTTTAGCGAAGTTTGCCAATTAATAATTAATCATTGTAGACAATTTGACATTATTTTCAATGTATTGCATTTGTTGGAACACCGTTGGTGTTGTGTTATTCTTTTAATAATCTATTAATCTTCCGCAACCTTCTTTCAACTTTTATGTCGTTAGCAAATAGTTTGGATCCAGACGAGATGACGAGTAACTCTGCTTCCCATCATGACCTAAACTTACTGGTTGACATTTTGATTATAATTAAACGTATTGAAGGAAAACTTTTATACTTAGAAATAAAGCAGATTACAAAATGTCCAGAGGCAGAGTGTATGAGGTTTAAGTTAGTTTGTGAGAAGGACAAACCTGGACAGTTGTCTGCATGTATGGCGCAAGCTGACTCTCCGCTGTATCTAGTCTCTATGGCCCAGTGTATCATAGAAATGACGGAGTTGGGTCCATGTGTACTGGTGCCGTCAGTGCCGATCGTCTCATTTTCATCTATCAGGAAATTTAGCTGTGTCGGGATGCCGTCAATCCTGAATCCAAAGAGCTGGACCTTTCTCAATGACATGAAATATACTGGGCCCATTTGTCTTGAATGGTGAGGCAGGCAAACGTTTTGACTAAAGTCAAATGTGTAGTGGACATAGTTGTCAACTTCATTGTTAAGATACGTTTCCTTAGATAGTTTGATACATGCATTATATGTATCTCTTTCTGTCTGTGCTTTAAGAACGTGCTGTCTGAGGGCATCAGTGGACTCTAACTTTTCTTCTTCTGTCACAGAATCAAGTACCTGTTTCCTAAGTTTCTCACACGTAGCACATACATCATCTCTCGGGCTGGCTACTTTAATGTGAAACAAACAGGACCTCCATATGTTGTTGAACGTAGAATACTTTACCACACGGCTGGTAGGGTCTCTCTGCAAACAACTCTCTGCATATTGTTGATGAATACCGACTTTTGTCGTATCACTTGGTAGATATATTGGTGCAGTGCCATCACGTCCCCGAGGTGCGGCAGGTTGGGGTATTCCAATTTCATCAGCGTATTTACTGATGAACTTGATCACTGGCTTTATGTCTTCAAAAGTTAGTGCTTTTGATGGTTTCTTGCCTGTGTTTTTATGTGTTCTTGGTACAACACCTGATTCAGTAACATGTCTCATAAGGTTTTGCAAACAGTGTTTTCCGACGTCAAACATCAGCATAAATGTTCTTTTACAAACACGATGCCCCTTGAAGTTTAATTCATGGCTCGATCTTTGTCTTTTCTTCCCTCTCTTTGTTGAGACTCTTGAAACACTGTCCACAAGCGATGCCATTACATACATTTCCTTATCTGATTTGTCCATTTCTCTGACATTTAAAAGATGTGTATACATCTCAGAGACAGAAAAATGTTCTGCACAGTTCCTATGGCACCCACATCCAGATAGCTTAAAACACCGAACAGTCTCATGATCGGGGTCGCAGTCGATGGAAACAGCTGCTTGGTTCCAAGTTTCTTCATCGACATCGTCCTCATTACTGTCTCCATTTGCCTCTAGAAAATCTCGGGCACGTTGATCAATGTTGATCTCGTTCGTTATCTCTTCGACTAAAATGTCTTCATCAACCTCTTCACTGTCATTATAATCCTCATCTACGTCGACACTTGCCTGGGAAGCTGAGGGGGTCCGGCCAAAGTGTTCCGAGAAAAGGCTTTCAAGTTCCTGGAAAATAATATGTAGATCTTTAATACTCATTGAATGAAATGTTATTCAATATTCATAAAGTAAAATCTACGTTAACAACTCAGTGAAATTTTCACAAGAAAACAGGTGACAATTTTGTGCAAAATGATTTGCTTGTATCTCTTGCATAAAGCAGTCACCTGTTTTTAACATCTAGATCTTTAAAAAACCGTCTAAAGTTGTGTTTAGTTTAGCGAGGTTTTAGTGTATACCTTTTTCTTCAAGTTAAGTCAGAAATACTTTTTGATTAGTCTTTTTCATTAAATATAATAAACCTAACGTTCTATAAATTCAAAGAAAAAAGAAAAAAAAAGGGGGAGATGGGGGAAGTCGGATTCGAACCCGCAACACTCAGATTGAGAGTCCATCACACTTACCGCTCCACCACAGCGCCAAGCATAAATCTTGTTTACACATGTTGTACTTAAAATTAAACATCTTATAAAAATAACCAAACTGACCAAACTGAGTAGATCAATAAAAAAAAATTTTAAATCGCAAAGTATTTATGTACATCTACATTCTCATACAAATGTTTTTTTCTAACTTAAAACCGGTACAACTACAGTATAATGATCTACATCTACATCCGCTCACTTTGTATTTCTATTTATAGATCTAGATCTGTATAAAAACATTGCGTGGTTTTATGACACGTTAAATGCAAGTTGCTGCTTGCGAGTCGATTGCTTTCGAAAGACACATATTTAAAGGACTAACAACACGTAGATCTAGATCTAATCAACATAGTTGTACATCGGAATTCTCTATTCCGCGAAAATCAGAAATGGCGCCATCGATATTTACAGCCGACACTGGTCAGCATCTTTTTGAAGTTTTTAGAAATGTAATGCTATTTAGGAATAAAAGAGAATATATCTTACCTCAAGCTCACTATCCATCCTATCCACATATGAATCACTCAAATGAAATAGGCCTTATCCGACAATACAGTTTGTATTAGAGAAATGTAGCGATGATAAAACAAAACACGGAAGTAAATCGATCTATGTCAGTAATGACGTCAAATGTTTACAGCTCATTTCTGACGTCATTTCATCGATGTCATTAAGCCCGGTTTTCCTGGAGCGGTGCTCATATAGATCTCTTGTCTAGGTACAGTGCTCCCTCTCTACAACGACCCTCCGAACTACAATATCCTCTTTACAACGCTTGCCGCTGTTCCCCAAACATAATAATTATGTCCAACCTTTTAATGTCTGTAATATGGCCTGCTTAAAATGTTTTCTGCTGTTTTTCTCAAAACCACATATTGGATATTTTGACAGAAAAGACATAAGGAAGAAGGACAAACAGCTTCAATCCAGATAAGAGGCCACGTTATGCGGCGTCTGATCTGGATTCAAGCTGTTTGCAACTGTAAGCCATTTTCCCTTTCTATAACGACTCCCTCAGAACAAAGCGCAAGTCATTTGTCTCCCTCTGAGTGCTGTTGTAGAGAGGGAGGACTGTATTATCTAGCAGTGCTGGTTCTTTATGAGATCTCTGTGAGAGCCAGTATTGCTAGATAACACCATAGCATGAATAACCAGTACCATGGACACAGTATTCCATAAACTCTGCAATAGAAGTTATATGTGTGAGTATGAATGTCTCCTCTTGTTTGTTGTAGAATCTATGTGAAGGCTGTATCTGACTTGGGTGAGTCTAACAGTTCAGACATTGTGATGGCAGCTTTGTCTAAGAGTAATCGCCGGCGATCCTCCAGCAGTGAGAGTAACAGGTCATATGACAGTGACCGGGAGTCCACAGAGAGTGAGCGTAGACATCCACACAGAAAAGACTCCAGAAGGAATCGTAAAACCAAATCTCCACGAGGACGACACGAGAGAGGAGAGAAGAAAGAGTCAAGTCACAAGGAGAGTAGTCGTACTCAAGATCGACCTGTCTCAAGACTGGAATTAGAAACAGAGGGTATTATGACGCAACCAAAACTTCACACACATAGACGAACACGCAGCAAAGACTTGCAAAACAAAACACTAGAGGAGAATATGAACAATTTAAAACCAAAAGAAACTCCTCACAGCCCAGTGCAGAGGTCTCCCAAACTGCCATCACAGGAGTCTCAGGGATTTAGCTTTGATGGGCGACATAATAAAAGTGATATGGGAGATGTGTCTCAGTCTAATCTTTCCTCTACCTTTACTGTAGATAGCCAAAATTCTGTACTGTTGGCAATGAGTAGGAATATGGATGCCGACTCAGCAGATTCCAAGGAGGAGAATACAAGTACAAAGGGGCATCGGCGGAGAAGAAGTAAGGAGAGGAAAGGAGAAAAGGCAGAAGGTCGAGGGGATGTTTCTGATAGTTCTTCTTCAGTGTCAAGTGTAAATATGATTAGAAAAAACTTTGAAGCTGCAGCTGATAAAAGTCTTAGTGGGACAGACAGTCCGTCAGTTAGAAGGAGAAGAAGTCGTGAGAATGAGGACAGTGATAGTGCTAGTAGGAGAAACAGCGCTAAGATCAGTCCCACAGCTGGGAGCCAGGGGCAGGGGGTACCAGTCATTGATGGTCGTAAGCGACACGGGTCAGGAAGTAGACCTTCCAGCCCAGCACATAGTGATATATCAGACTCTAGATCATCAGTTAATGCCAGTGATAGGAGAAGAATGCCAATGGCTGATCTGTTAGAGCAGAGATTTTCTGGTCGTACTGGTCAGAGTACAAGCAGTACAGCTTCATCAACCGCCACACTTACGCAAAGTCAAGTAGACCACAGCACCAATGATTTGCCACCACCCATTCCAAAACGAGATGGGAAATACTCCAGTCTTGAGAATCTATCTACACGTTCTTCACATGACTATAATCGCAGTCCAACAGAGAGATACTCACCTACCAGCTCAGAACGTAGGAGAACAAGTTCTACATGTTCAGAGAGTGATATACCAAGTCCGTCCAATGCTGCCAGACAGTTAGACTTGGACAGTAAACCCTCCGGTACAAGTTCTGGTAACGGAGGCATTGTTGCCAAACTCCTACAAAAACTTCAGACATTTTCTAAAACGCAAGAAGAATCTTTACGTACCACAAAAATCAAACGTAAATCTGGGGAACCAGAAGATGTTCAGCGTAAAGCGAGTGGAGACAGTGATAGCAGTGAGGCGATGGGAACCAATCCCCCTGTCCACAGTGACTCAGGGGCACACTCAGATGATAGCCAGCAGGTTACCAGACCCTCCTACAGAACACACAGAAGGTAAACAACTCATAGATAATACATGGCCCAGCGCTTATAAAGCGTTTGAGTTGAGACTGAGTGTGTTCACAAGCATTTGATTGATCAGATTTAAGCATAGGCTCAAATCTGACCAATCAAATGCTTGAGAATGAGTTCAGACTCAACTGAAACGCTTTATAAGCTCTGGGCCATGTACTCACTTGGGGCAATAGAAACATTGAGAAGTTTTCTAGGATTTCTAGACAGAAGTTCAGTAACTGCAGAAGCACATGTTTAGATACTATAGTAGCAATTGTGTTTAGCAACCATTTTAACCCATTTCTCCTTAAATAAGGTAATGCATTTTTACTCCTAATTACTTGGAAGTCCTGAACATAAAACACGTAAGGCATTTCCAGTATCTTTCCAGCTGGTAATTTAAAGCAGGTTAAAAGTAAAGCAGATTGCTCCTTAAAAATGCTTTTAGAAACTAGAAACAGATTATGTGGAAATGGGTTAAGAACTTTTTTAACTCAGAGTAACTGTCTTCTGCAGAGAAAGGCTCACTCAAATTCTGAAAATGGTGTTCTTTTGTTTAAATTACAACAACAGGATTCAAATGACACAGTTTTCATCCTGATCAGGCCCATATTAACTGGGACCTTATCTGGATTCCAACTGTTAGCAAACTATTTGAATCTTTTTTCCAATAAATGATAAAACACATTAGTCAGTGGTATATGTAATTTGTGTAACAATGTTTGTGAATGGTACACATGTTTTATAGTATATAGCATACATGTTTACGACCTGTGTATTTGCCTTCTTTGTAAGATTCACATGCAAGTAAAGAGAATATCGCCTGCATTGACAGTAACCAAGCAACAGTGGCGATACTGTTTCATATCAACTTTCAATATTAGCAAAACAATATTGATAAAAGATTGTTTAGATTAACTCTTTCCTCCCTGAAACTTTAATTGGACAATTCCAGTTTCCATTTTAGTCTAGTCCATTTCTGACTTTTAAGGGTTGTTTTTGTCAATGTTCGGCATTAAGACAAACAGTGAAGACCCTGATCAGAGGGCTCCTTTCGGAGCCCTCTGATCTGGGTCTTCACTGTTTGCATAGGACTTGGTACTTTTCACATGTATACTGTTTGAAAAGGACGCCTATATGCGGGACTAGGGTTCAAAGGGTTAAAGACCATCATTAATCCTATCAGTGTAGGTAATGAGTTTTCTAGATTTTTGCTAACAGTTTGCATTCAGATCAGATGCTGAGTTTATTGGTTAGTGTTTAAGATGATATATGCTCATCTCTTGTAGCCCCAGGGTGTTAAGTAAGCATTTAAGTTGGTATCATCTGGACAAGATATGAACTAATTGGCATGGATAGATATCTGTTGTCATAACAACATAATGTGAGGCTTGTACAAGCACCTGTAGCTGCTGTGATTGCATTGTGCTAAATTGTTTGTGTGATGTTTGTGTTTTTGTGTTGTGTTGCAAAGGTTGCAATCTGTAGTTTATGTTTATAGAAAGAAATGGGGGATCATTGGTACTTACACCTGTATTCAAGGTTATAAAGTTTTTGAGTTGAGTCTGAAGCAGTTCTCAAGCCTAGGCTCAAGTCTGACCAATCAAATGCTTGAGAACGGTCTCAGACTCAACTTAAACTCTTTATAACCCTGGGGCCTGGCCAAGGTTATAAAACTTCAAATGAACTCTTAGCTCAAAGATCAAGATTTTTCTCAGCTCATACATTTCAGCAAAGATTTTATATATAACTAGCATTTCCTTACCATAATTCTACTGAAAAAGTATATCTAAATCAGATTACTTAATTCAGTTCAAGCATGTTCTGTAAAAACTAGAACATGTAATCAAAATTGAGTTTTGAGTACAGAGTTCGTTTTAAGTTTTCTAACCTCAGGTCCTGGTCAAGCAAATCATTGTATGCTCATCACACATCTCACACTGGTTTATAGGTATATTGCTGTCATATTTTAATATATGAAATTTGGTCTTCAGACATTCTGAACAGCCTTTCAGATCAGTTCTTACTGCTAACACTGCGGCTGTAAACCTTTTCCCCTTTATAAAAGCCTGAATCTGTTACTCCATAGCCTGTTTCTAGTAATGAAGATAGGTGAAAACTACAAACTTGCGACTTCCTTAAAGTGGAACTATTTTCTTCAGTGGAGGAATAAATTAAAGGCATAAAAATGAGTATCTATGGAGTAAAGGGTTAAAAGGGTTATGTCAGCCAATAGCTATTCATAGGTAATGTTTTCTGTTTGTAACTGTATCTGTAAAAGGCCTTTACCTATTCCTCGTTGACTTCTGATGTCTCTGCTACGTCCAATGGGGGCCAACTACGTATTTTCATCAAACTGTATTGCTACGACAACTTATATAGGTATTATAACAGATTTGTATTGCTACGAAGTCAGTGTATACAGTGAGAAATGTTTAGAGCTTGGGTTATTTGTGGAGAACTCTCAACTTTCAAATGTGAGAGAGTAGAATAGAGATACTGTACTTGCCACATGTACTGAGAACTGATCTGGATCTACACTGACAAGACTACACAGTGTGCAATGTTGAAGGTCTCTCTTGTATATGATGTGACTAGGTATTTGCCTATTTGGTGAGATCAGAGGCTTGTTCCATTGACTACAAATCTTCACAAAACTTGAACTGAAATTTAACCCATTACCCCATAGCCTGTTTCTAGTTTTGAAGATAGGTTACCACTTAAAGCAGGTTGAAAGTAAAGCAGAATGCGTCTTAAGGCGCATTCTGCTTTACTTTCAGCCTGCTTTAAACTATTATCTGCAATAATTTAGAAATTATTTCTTGTGATATTTATTTGTGACAGTATGAATTAGAACTATTTTCTTCAGAAAAGGAATTAGTTAAAGCTGTAAAAAGGCGTATTTATGGGGTAATGGGTTAATGGTACATATTTAATCTTTGCTGTACAGCCTAATGTGCCTTTATATCCAACTAACACATCATATGTAGCCCTGCTATTATAAACACACAAACAAAACATCAGCTGTAGTGTTTAAACCTGATGACTACTTTAACTTAAAGCAGGAAGAAAGTAAAGCAAGAATAAATAGAAATGTATTCACTCCATAATGTGTTTCTAGTTTTGAAGACATTCTAGTTTTGAAGACATGTGGCCACTTAAAGCAGGTTGAAAGAAAAGCAAAAAAGCCTTAAGGCACATTCTACTTTACTTTCAGCCTGCTTTAAGCTATCATCTGCAAGATCATAGAATTTATTTGTTATGATACATTTTCATAACTATATAAAGTGGGGCTTATTTCAGTAGAGGAATAAATTAATTGTGTAAAAATGTGTATCTATGGAGTAAAGGGTTAAGCTGCCGCCAGTATATTAGCAGAGGCATCCTTATGCACTTCTAGTGGAGAAAGGTTTAAATTTCTGGATTAATTATTAACACAGAAACTCCATGGATTATTATTATTATACCAGATTTATATAGCGCTCTTTTCACACAGGAGTTGTGCGTTCAAAAGCACCATTTTATAATTACATTATCGAGGATCAATTAATTTGGAAAAGTTTGGCTTAATCTTCATATTTATTTTTTAAAACGTTACTTAGAAGAAATATAAATACATACTGTAGATATTTAACAGTTACTATTTCAGTAGATTGTCGAATAGCCTTTTTCACAAAAAAACAAACAAACCCCATTTATCTTAACCTATTACTCCATAAATTCCTCCACTTGGCCTAAATTACCTTCACTCTTCTGCAAAGAAAATCCTGTAATACAGGTTTAACAGTATTTGTAAGATTAAATCTCTTTCAGTGTTAATATGAAGTACAATCAAACTGCAATATCTCAAACTCGCTTAAGGTGAATATATACATATTTCAAAGTTAAAACAAGGGGTGTTCACCATAAACGAGTCTGCAATAATGTAATTCAATTGTACAGTAGAAGTACAGATATATTTTACTTATGTGAGTTTGAGATATTGAAGTGGACTGTAGTTGTTTAAATATAGAAATTATTGCTGCTGTAGTATAGCATCAGAGAAACGAGTACCGACAAATTACATATCATGTTTTTTAATTCTTGAAAATTAAATGTCTTTTAAACCCTTTACCCTAAAGCCTGTTATTAGTTTTGAAGACATGTTACCACTTAAATCAGGTTGAAAGCAAAGCAGAATGTGCCGTTAACATATTCTGCTTTACTTTCAGCCTGCTTTAAGCAACCATCTGACTAGGAAGGGAACAATATTTCTAATGGTTCTTATTCACAAATGTATAAAATTAAACTTTTTTTCTTCAATAGAGGAGTAAATGGAAGTTGTATTTGTGGGGTAAAGGGTTAAATAGTTGCTGTTATTGTTCAATAGCCCTATGATAATGTTTATAGTGTTTGGTTTGTAGTTATGTGTTTTGCTCTTTATGTTTCAGGACAGCGTCTGACCACCGAGGAGTTCCTGTAAAGAGTTCAGACCAGCGACCCCCATCCCCCTCTCATCGCTCAGATCACAGCCCTGTCATTATGGACTCCAGTAAAACTCCCGTCCCCACATCAACATCATCTAACAACATCAAACGTCATGCTTCATTCCACGGTATTCTTCCATCTAAGAAAGAAGACTTGGTCCGCAGTGGCTCCACAGTGAGTAAACTTCACAAGTTTTAAATATAGTTAACCCTTCTCCTGATTAACATTCATATACAAAACTCCACTCACTATCAACTTCTATCATCTGAACTTTACATTGGCTTATAAGATATGGTTAATTTTATCCACAGAAAAGAATGCAGACAGGTCCTAAACAAACACAGTGTTAAAAAATTGTCAGTATACGCATTACGCTGTTAGTAGGAGAAGTGTCAAATAATATTTTCTTGCTAAATTTCCTATGTGTTTGACTGCTGATAAATTTGATACAAAGTACATGTAACTGTCAACATATGTGCTTGGAGTGAAATTTTAGCTTTATAATGTTGAAAAGTTGAGACAAAAGAAATCTTATCAGCTATTTATTTTAAGCTTTAAAGCGAACAGGAACAAAGCATTATTCCAGACAATTGTTAGTTTACACAAGATGTAGCTCATCAATTCATATCTTAAACAATTTTTTTCTCTGTTTTCAGGAAAATATAAACGAGAAAACTTCACCGACCATAAAGCAGCAAAATATTGTAAGTATTATCTTATTTATCTAGTGAAGAATATTTTCCTCAACATCCCGTCATCTGCATGTCTTATTCCATTGCAGTAACCTCCATTCTATCCTAAAAGCATCTACTTTAGAAGTGTTGTGTGTAGTTATTATACCCCTACCCATACAAAGTATTTTATGCCCCCAGCGTCTTTAGATGAGGATGGCATAATAGTGATTTCCCTGTATGTGTGTGTGTACATCTGTCCGTCAAGGTTAACAAAATTTTACCATTTCTTCTAGCATTCACATCCCTTACTTTAAAACTTGAGTACTTATACAATTATTGCCTTAGACCATTTCCAGTCCACCGATATCGCCAAACCACAATGTGACCTTGACCTAGTTTGCACTTAGAATATTACGAATAGGCTAATTCTGGATTAACTTAATTTCACCCTTTCATTTAGCCTCAACACTACATGTACAATACTTACTTCAATGCTTTGATACTTGTACAGTTATTACCATGGACCATTGCCAATCCACACATATCACCCAACCTTTATTTTGACCTTGACCTATTTGGACATGGAATATTCTAAATGGACTTTTTCACTGTTAACTAGATTTTACTGCATACTAGAATGGTTGGATACATAAAGACTTGTTGCCTTGGACCATTAACCCTTTCCCCCATAGAAGCGCCTTTTAGCGCATTCAGTTTATTCTTGCTCTGAAGAAAATAGTTCCAATTTATACATTCATAAAAATGTATAATACAAAATATTTTCTATATTCTAGCAGATGATAGCTTAAAGCAGGCTGAAAGTAAAGCAGAATGCGCTTAAAGCGCATTCTGCTTTACTTTCAACCTGCTTTAAGTTGACACCTATATTCAATACTAGAGATATGCTATGTGGGAAAGGGTTAACAAATCACCTATCACCCAACCTAAATTTGACTATGACCTTGACCTTATTTGGACATAGAACATATTGTAAAGGATATCATTGAGGGCATAAGCATTCATTGAACGCAGTCTTGTTTTCAAACTGCATTAAAAGAAACATTGATAGTAGTGGTAACCTCTCTTCCAAATTAGCAATCAGGGAAAGTGTTCTCTCAAGTTTCTCTCAGTAACTACTTACCATTCTGTATAACACATTACTCCATAAATATGCCTTTTATTTATTCCTCTGTGAAAGTAATTAGGTAGGTAGACTTTATACAGTCAGGAATATGCACGACAAGAAATAGGTTCCATATCTTAGCAGATGGTAGTAGCTTAAAGCAACATGACTTCAATACTGAAACAAGCTATGGAAGAAACGGTTAAGAAACTCACATTAGTGTTTATGGTTACCTTCCATTTATCAGTCTTTCTTTCTGTCTTTCGTATCCAATGATGCTACTGCACAGATATTGCTCTTAACCTTGCCTCAAACACCTTGGTTTCTGAAATGGAATCCAAATTTAGATCCAGATGAAACATTTTAATACTCAATAGCTGCTTAGGATCCAAAGTGTTTACAAGTGATTTAGTTTTCTAAGAGTAAACAGCTCTACTGTAGACATTGACTCATGTGACTGCCTTTTGGCTTGCTAACCAGCCCTTCTATCTTTCCTTTCTATTCTTTTAAGTTTCAATTTGATTTTCCAACTCAGGTTCTTAATTAGTAAGGTAGATATAAATTGTGTGCAGTGAACTGGTTGGGTTTAAATTGATTTTGAGATATGAAGTGTGGATTTATGTACAGTAGAACAGCCATTAAAAAGAAGTCTATTTGATGGTTTTAAAGACAGGTGACAGCGTAAAGCCATATAAAAGTGAAGCAGAAACTCCTGTAGGAGCTTTCTGTTTCACTTTCAATATGCTAAGCGATTAACAATTATCAGTGCTCACCTCAATGCATGCTAGTTGATTAAAGTGAGTCAAAATGAGTTAGTATGAGGCTATTGCCCAATGAGTCAAAATGAGTCAGTATGGCTTAATGGGTTAAGCAGCCACTTGCCTTAAACACTTAAACTATAACCTTATGCTGTGGTCGTAATGGAGGGGTTCTACTGTATGTGTGTTAGGAAGCTAGAGTTTTGTAGCTACAAGCGATTGTTATAATGTGACTCTTGTTCTTTCAAAAAATCTGACTTGTCACAAACTAATAAAACATGTTGCATACATGTTGTAATATGTGCAAGATTAAGTGATTCTGTTTTAGCAGAATGCATTAGAATTAAAACTTTGTATAGCCTATAATAGAAACATCTTAAGTAGCCATCCAATTGAGCATTGCTATTCTTTAGACATGCAACTGCTTCATGCAAGGCAAAAGCAATGTTGAAAGCTTTTAAATATTAAGCTTTCTTCATTTCTTTTTCTTGCCTTTAGCTCTTGCCTTTACAAAATGGTTCTTCTTTTATGATTTGCCACTTATGAATGGAGTTACTATACATGCACGCTACTACTAAATGTTATTCATCAATGATGAATCATCATCAAGTGTTTCTATGTTTTAGAGTAAGGTTTTGTAGTGGTTTGTTTTACATGTATGTTTGGCGTACTTTGTAAGTTTACAAAAAACCTCTTGCTGTCTCCCAATAGAAATCACATATTGTAAGATTGTTTGCTAACTTGTAAACTAATTACAGAAATGTTTGCTATGTGCTTAAATACTAGACTGATATGTGCATGTTATCACTTGTGTAAATCAAATTTGGATATAAATCAAACTCATTGTAACCTTTGATATAAGCTGTATTTCAACTGTTTGACACTCTGGCCTAGTGGTTATAGTCATTGTGACTGACAATCACTAAGCTCCTCACCGCTGTGGGTTTGAATCCAGGTCTGGGCACTTCTCAGTTTTTCATGTGGGGTAGCATTCCAGCTCAGACCAGCTGGCTTGTTGAAGGTCATTGGTTCTGCCCAGTTGCTGATTTATGTCTGAAATAGTGCATAAAGTACTTCTGGGGTCTTCCTCCACCTGTAATTAACTGGGTGTCGTTATATGACTGAAATACTGTTAAAGCACCGTAAAATCATAACAAATCAAAATCCTCTTATTGATGTTTCTTCCTCTAAAAATAAAGAAGTTTTGTCTACTTACAGTATTGGATGTACAAGACTGGATCATTGTTATTCAACCCAGACAAGGTCTCACACCAGTATTATTGTAGTACACTTACAGTTTTATATTCGGACAATATTGTGGATCACGTTTTC
This sequence comes from Gari tellinella, assembly GCA_922989275.2. Classification (NCBI taxonomy): domain Eukaryota; kingdom Metazoa; phylum Mollusca; class Bivalvia; order Cardiida; family Psammobiidae; genus Gari; species Gari tellinella. Next base: position 91,366,424 of record OV277860.1, read on the forward strand.
CATATACATGTAGTTACCTATCCCTCTATGTAGATATATCTCTGTTAGGTTTTCTCATCTAGATACAGCTATACCTGTTGTTCAGTTTATTTGTACTGTCAAACCCATTACTCCATAGATAGGCATTTTAATGCATTTGATTCATTACTCCACAGAAAAAAATTAGTTTCACTTCATACAGTCATAAATATATTCTATAAGAAATATTCATTTTCTATACCCTTGCAGATGGTAGCTTAAAGCAAGCTGAAAGTAAAGCAGAATGTGCCATAAGGCGCATTCTGCTGTACTTTCAACCTGCTTTTAGTGGATATCTTTCTCCAAAACTAGACACAGGCTATGGAGTAAGAGGTTAAAAAAATTTATTCTAATTAGATACATTGGTAGTATATTCTTGGGGATGTTTTTGCATTATACATGTCCTGCATTTAGTAGTTACCTGTGTTGAGAGATGTCCAATATACTCGGTGCTAGGGCTCAATGGGTTAAACTTATTGCTACTTAGAAGTAATCAGTCATAAGAAAAATTATTTTATCTTTTCAAACTTTAGGATGAGTCTGTGTGGCACTGTGGTTAGTTGCTTGTGTTAGTTTGATTAAATTCCTGATTCTTTTTATCTTTTGGAAAGACATTAGAACCTGATATTTCGCTATAAATGTGTACAAAGACCGTAGTGTTTTCTTTTTTACTAACAGGTGACAGGAAATCACTGATAAATGTGACTGGGAACTCTATGTTCAATACACAATCATAGAATGAAAAAATAATTTCTCTTGTAGAAAATATATATTCCATCACAAAACTAGTCCATCAGACTCTGGAATTAATGGAATTAAATTAGTCCAACTGGTGTAAATTTTAATTCTGTCAAAATGTTGTACGTCTGAAGTATCAAACAGCTTATGTATTGCAACTGTCCAACTCTAGCTGCGCTGTAACCAGATATATACATCCTTTGCAAACAGTGTAGACTCATTTCACATGACTCAGAAATAGGTCTGCACTGTTTGTCATACTTTAAACCTAGCCATTTATCAGATAAATGGATGCAAGTCTATTTGAAAATTAAGCATTGTAAGGGTTAACAAAGTAACTTGAAGAAGACAAGACAAAAGCAATGCAGAATGCTCCCATATGAGCTTATTACTTTTGCATTATTTTTGTCTGTAGTCAACTATGATATTTCAGACAATATGTGTGTATCTTTTATACATATTACTGCTAGATACTCTAGGTCCATGCTAGAAAGATCAGACTATGTACAGTAAAGTCAAGTTATTGCTAAAACTCAGACTTGTTGATATGGTGTTATAGACTTGTTGATAGCTTACCTCTTTGCATGCTGGGTAATTTTTTTGTCTGTAAAATTAGTCCTCTTTAACTGATCAGGATCTTCACAGCTTGTCAGTTTGAAATACATTGTAAAAACATCTAAATAGTAAAAACTTCATTAACTGAAGAGAATGATTCCACTTTACACTGTTGTCTGTGTGGTATGGTAGTGAGGGCTAGTTCTTTGTCTAAATAGTATGTGGTGTGGGGTGTTTTCATGTATGTAAGATGCTGTTTTTAATTGTTGCTTAGATTTCATGGTGTATTTTGCCATCTTCTAAATTTCTTTTACAAGTTTTCATTACACTACTCAAATGCAAAATGTAGTTCAGAAAAATGACAACTATAGTGAGAAATTTATTTAAAGATTTTATTTTTCCTATGAAAACTAATGACAAACCATCCTACTATATCCTGCTCAATGACTACCCATTATCCCATAGCCTGTTTCTAGTTTTGAAGATAGTTTACCTCTTAAAGCAGAATGAAAGTAAAGCTTTACTTTCAACCTGCTTTTAGTTGCATTCTGCTAGGGTATATAAAGTTTTTCTTATATTGCATACCGTTATTCATGACTGTATAAAGTGGAATCATTCTCTTCAGTTAATGAATGAATTAATTAAAGGTATAAACAAGGCATATTTATGGGGTAATTGGTTGGTCATAAAAACTCTCTGATCTTGGTCTACACTTTTTGCAGCAATGTAAAAAAAAAAAGTCCATTTGAAGTATATAACATGTATTTGTCATATGAAATCCATGTTGATTGTTTGACCTAATGTCACCATTCTGAATATACTTGCAGGATATCACAGTACCTACAACACCGACCAGACGACATCGTAACCGTTCACGTTCCCGAAGCCCCGGACCAGCCTCACCCCATGTACCCATCATCTCAGCCGCCCAGCTTCAGCGACAGAACAAAATGTCCTCCACCCCATCCTGAGTCTGCCAAGTCTACTGAGATAACTTTCACCCAAACTTGTATATGAAACAGAACATGCAAAGCTTGTCATCTTATCAGAAAATACATATAAAAAGTGTTAAGACAGTCATGTATGACTCAGGGGGACAATATTAATCCTCACCTACTGAATATTCATATATAAAACTCCGCCCACTATAAACAGTTTTCATTTGGGGCCCGATTTATAAAACTTTGTACAACAAAATTAATGTTGTCGTCAGTCAGATTATAAAAGTCTCTATTATTATTTATTTCTCCATCTAATCCTGTCTTGTGACATCTCTTTGGAATCATCTTTTCAACACGATTCTAAATGTAGCCTAGCTCTGAGGGTCCATTAAAGCAAGACAAGCCAGAAGTAGGTTGAAATCTTCATTTACGAATGTTACATGGTCAATGGATGATGGTAATGGATATGTAGGATGATGGTATATATACAATGCACAGTCTTAACTCAACTCGACTCAACTGCAAGTTGACAACAAACTGCAATCTGAAAATAATAATGAATACATGAGTAATCATGCCAAATAATTCTAAACCCTGCTGGCATGAATATAAAACATGACACATGGTAATAACAATAACATGTAAATAAACGCCTTACTATTCCTTATGAAAAAGGGCATGAAACACTATGGGGTAAAATATAAAGTTATGTGGTTGCCAACAGCATAACATCCTATAACTAGCTGTTATGTTATGTTATGGTTGCAAACACATAATAACAAACTATTGCTTCCTAAATGCAGGTCTGATAATGAATGGGCTTTACAATACAAACTTATAACAAATACACAATACTCCACCCACTTACTAGTTTATGGAACTAAACGCAGTTACCACTCCTCCCCAACTCTGCCAACTCACACACTCACTGTAGGTGCTTAAACTGCAAATAATGTTATTCTGGTTAGTCAAATATCATAAACAGAAGGTACAGAAATGACAATTGCTGCTATTTCGATTCGCGAAAATACATTACGTTACAGACAAGCCGGAGTGAAATAACTTCACTACGCGTTGAAAACAATAAAGCAGAAGCTCATTACAACCTGTGCCAATTCGTTGCTAATTCATAGTAACGATACAAACCTGTATTTAACTTTTTAAACCTAGAAAATATATTTAATTATGTTTTCTTCAGAGATGTTTCCCTCTCAAATCTAATTGTACAACTGAATATCGTGCGGAATGACGTCAAAGAGCTAAAGAGTTATCGAACTTGGATTAAAATGAGTGAAAAGATAAAACTACCGAAATGACCGAAAACACAACCTGGTCACACAAAGATATATCACAAGACAGGGTTAGACAGAGAACTCGGAAATTAAATTTATTTTAAAGTTTTGACTTACTACCGTTTTTGTCGTACAAAGTTTTATGAAACAGGCCCCTGAACTATTGCATTGGCTATCAGACTGTACTGTGAGGGTATTAGTAAAAAAAATTATTAGTAGTTGATAAATATAATTTTGCTGGAAGGTTCTGTACACCTAAGTATTATTTGATTGCCTGAATTATATAAATCTGTATCATGCTGAATTGTAGCCTGCTTCAAATATATTGTCTGCAAAAACAAATCAAAATTAGTTTTTACGCATTTCAAACTGATGAAAGGTTGAGGGTGAGTGACAAACAGTTTGAATCCAGATCAGATGCTGCATATCGGGGCATCTGATCTGGATCAAAACTTTCTGCCATAATTAAGCCAAGTCGCGTTTAGCATGATAAAGGTTAATATGGAAATAATACAGAATTTTAAATTTTGCTTGACATTATGTTTGATCGTACCATGACAAACAATGTCCTATAGTTGGCCAGGGCAATAGAAATACAAGTATGAATACCATTCTATGTTTAAAAAGTCAGAAACGTTTTATTGACAGTAAAGGGCATTCACAAGAGGTTGGCTTTTCTTTTCACCTGCGAGGGAATGGTGGCAATGTCCTTTTAGGGCTGAAACAATGGGGCTATACTTTTGATAGGTGTTTAACCCATTACCCCATAAATATGCCTTTTTACGCCTTTTGAACTTATACAGTTATGAAAATGTATGATAAGAATTAATTTCAATATTCTAGCAGATGGTAGCTAAAAGCAGGCTGGAAGTAAAGCAGAATGCGCCATAATGCGCATTCTACTTTACTTTCAACCTGCTTTAAGTGGTTACCTATCCTAAAACTAGAAACAGGCTATGGATTAAGTGTTTAGAACAGATTGCTGTTCTCTTTGGTAAGGGACTTTATCACAGAATATAGGGGGAAATATACATTTTACTGGGAAGAGAATGGGGCTGAATTTTGGCACCAAAATCAGAATTGAAGATTTCGACATATATTAGATTTTAGAAATCTGGAGTTCAAAACTGTCCATCCGCATCAGATACAATTTACATATACACGATCACTGCAAATCTTGTCATACCCTTTGTGTCACATTATAAGGGAAAACAGCTCACAGGTACTGCTAACAGTGTAGACTAAGATTGGCTGCAGTATTCTCCTGTGTGATGATTGATATGAGTAACTACACTGTTTGTCAAAAGTCAGGAATTAACAATTTTGCTCATTGCTGCTGCCAACAATATAGACCCGCCTGATCTGAGTCTACACTGATTGCAATGCCCACAAGCCTGTTTCCCTCATTTACATATTATGTACAGTCAAACTTGTGTTAAGCAAGCTTTCTAAAGAAGACAAAATAGTAGGTGTTGATTAAGATGGCAGCTTAATGCAGGACAAAGGTAAAGCAGAAAGCTCCTATAGGAGCTTTCTGCTTTACCTTTGTCCTGCATTGAGCAGTCGCCTTTACTTGCTTCTCCAAAGAATGGTAGTGAAACGCAAGTTGGACTTACACACCATAATTTACTTGTACATTCCGTCATCTGCATTTCAGGGGGGACTCGCTGTAGAATTTCTATGTGTTCATAAGATGTACATAAGACTGACATATTTTATAAATATGATCCCATGTTTTTTCTCTGTAATACTCATCATAGTTAGTAGCGGTGACAATAGTGACTGTGTTAATTATTTAGTCAGTAAAAGAATATGAATTTATTTTTTAGCTTATTTCAATAGACTGCTTATAATTTACTCCATATTTAGAATATTATGTAGGTAGGTAATGTAAGAGTTGTTTCCCTTTTCCTGATGGATGAAGAGAATTCCAAAAAACCTGTGCACAGTGGCCTGACTCAATAAAGAAAATCTTTAAAGACATATAACCGCAGTAATGCAGAATAAATGTAATGCAGAAAGTTCTTTCAGGAGCTACCTGCATTTCATCTGTCCTGCATTAAGCTGCTACCTTTATTTAACCCATTAACCCCTAATGATGCATATACATGTATGCATCACTTACAAACAGTTTACTATTGAAGAGTACACTTGTCCTATGCAAACAGTGTAGACCCTGATCAGAAGGCTCTTAAAGGAGCCCTCTGATCAGGGTATACACTGTTTGTCAATTTGCAATGTATTGCATAAAAGCAACTCTAAATAGAGAAAAAGTGGATTTGCCTGGAAACTGGAATTGTCCATTAAAAGTTTCGGGGTGAATGGATTACGAGTTCAATTAAATTATTTCTGTTTGTTGGACCGCTGTACATAGATTTGACTGTCCTGTCATTTACAAAAGTTGTTCATGTCTGAAACAATCAAATGCTAGAACTTGATGGAATACTTAGCAGTGAAGTGAAGGGGTTGTGTTTATAACTCACTGTTAAATTTATACTGTTGTGAATACAGTCAGACTAATGGAAAGCATCAAATAACCCACTCAACCATAGCAAGGAGTATACTTGTGAAGAGTACACTTGTTCTCTGCCAACAGTGTAGACCCTGATCATAGGGTTGCTAAAGGAACCCTTTGATAAGGTTCTGCACTGTCTGTAATTTGGCAATGAATTGTAAAAAACAACCATATTTTGTCTCCAGAGTGAATGAATTTAATATATAGTGTCCGGTTTCCAGGAAAGATTGCAATGCATTGATGACAAGAGTTAGCAGGAAAGTTCCTACAAGTGTCTACATTATACTTTCCGGCCTGTATATAACTATTAAACTGATATGAAGTGATGGTTGCTTTCCACATGTTTGACTGTAATTCTCTATTTCAAAAGCAAGAAAGAAATATTGTTAATATTACTGTTGTTTTAAGTATTACAAAATAATTTGTTTTTCAAATAAGTTGCCATTCTTTACCCATTTAAGCCTAGTGTCTAGGACACATAGGCACACAGTGTGAACCCTGATGAGATGCCGCCGTAAGCGGTATCTAATCAGGGTCTGCACTGTTTGTTTTTGCAGATGAAATGGTCTGATGCATGGCAAAAACGTTGCAATGTCAAATATCCCAGCAAGCACATAGGGAGAGTTCATTGCAATATCCAGGCATAAATGGGTTACGTTTCAAAATATATGTGTCGGTAAGAGATGCTGCTGTATTTAACATCCATGTATTCAAGTGAAGTCAACAGTAGAATACTAAACCGTCCATTTGTTTCCTCAGTCACTAATACAAGTCCTCAAATGAAATCGAGTGTAAAAGTCAGGTGGTAACTTAAAACAAGATGATAGTATAGCAGAAAGCTCCTACAGGAGCTTTCTGCTTTACTATCATCTTGTCTTAAGTTTAAGCTACCATCTGCCTCAAAACACAAAACAAGTATGGAGTATGGTTTTAGACTGCTTCACGGATATAATGTCTATTTGTTTCCCTAGTGTTGATGTAAGAATAAGTTCTGATATTCTACACAATATTGCATTTGCATGTGGCCAAGGTTTTGTTCTTGCATTTATAGACTGTGTTCATCCTTAGCACCTCATCTAACAGACTTGAGAATGTATGTGCTGTAAATGATGTAGATTCATAACAATATTTATTGCAAAGAAGGATCACATTGTTTTCATACAAATTGTGGACAGACAATCTTGTAATAAGCAACCACCCCTGAAACTTTTGATGAACAACTCCAATTACCAATTAACTCTAGCCCATTTTTGACTTTAGTAGGTATGATTTCAGAAATTTATTTCAAAATGACAAACAATGCAGACCCTGACCAGAGGGCTCCCTCTATTCAGGGTGTATATTGTGTGCATATGACAAGTGTTCTTATCAAAGGTATACTGATTGTTAATGACAAGTATACACATTTCTATGGTTAAATGTGGTTGCTCAAAGCAAGATAAGGCACATTCTGCTTTACTTTCAAATTGCTTTAAGTGGTAGCCTGTCTTCAAAAATAGAAACAGACAACCGGGTAATGAGTTAATTGCAGACTGCAGTCCTTGGCCAGCAGTGACTGGTCATGGGGCCATTTTTCTTGTGATCCAGTTTATTTATATTGGTTGAAGACAGTACATGATTTTGTTTTAGTGTATAACTGTGGATGTTGTTACAACACAAGTACATGATTTTGTTTTAGTGTATAACTGTGGATGTTGTTACTGTGTTGTGGTATGTCCTTTACCAGCCATATGAACATGTGATATATATATATAATAGTTCTCTGTGATACAAGGGACAAGGCTCACTTATGGCCTGTTGTATAAGATGGCTACACAAATAGTAAGCCATGTGGTATTTTGTAGTAGAGAGAGGCTTTGACAACTGCATTGTCCATCTGGGGCCCGTTTCATAAAACTTCATACGACAATGTCCTACTTCAGATTATAAAAGTCTCAATAATTAGTTATTTCTTCATCTAATCCTGTCTTGTGGCATCTTTTTGGAATCGTCTTTAAAAGATGATTCCAAAGAGATGTCACAAAACAGGTTCAGATAGAGAAATCAGAAATTAAATGAATTTTTACGTTTTGACTTACGACCGTTTTTGTCGTACGAAGTTTTATGAAACGGGTCCCTGTTTTATAATTATTCCCTAAAATATACAACAAAAATACCTGCTAATAAACAATTCCACATGAATTATTGATTATATTCAAAAGCAGGATTAAATTAAATCAGAAAGCTCCTACAGTCATGCTATTTTAAACAGCTACCTGCTCAAAAAAATCTATAGTTTGTGTTAGAGTTGTGGAGGCAACAAAAATAGTCTTTGAAAAAGTACATTCACATCAGCTTTTAACCCATTACCCAATAGCATGTTTCTAGTTTTGAAGACAAGTGGCCACTTAAAGCAGGTTGAAGGTAAAGCATTCTGCTTTACTTTCAGCCTGCTTTAAGCTATTATCTGATAGGATATAGAAAATATTTCTTATGGTACATATCCACAACAGTACAAAAAGAAACTTCTTTTCTGTAGGGCAAAAATAATTTAAAGGGGTATTAATGGGGTATAGGTAAATGTTTACAGATGAGCAAGAGTCCTTAACCTGCTGACTATTGCCGAGTCAGCAAATTGTTGACTATTTCTGCCAACTGTGTGCTCTCTTCATTAGCCATCCACATTTCCATGTTTGAAGGCCTTGATGCAAAATATATCTGTCTCAAATCGGCAGAGAATGTTTGACATCTTCTGTGAACAGTTTTGATCCATTTACATGAACAAAGCCACTAACACATGTGATAATAATGTTAAGGTTGAACAAAATATGTTAGAAATCTTGGTTTTAGTTTTTGTTGAGTGTCCGTCCTTTAATGTTAACTACAGAGTGGGTTCAACTGACCATCACAATGAGAAATAAACATGCATCCATGAATAAGCATAACTCTTTGCAAGCTAGCGGCAGATATAGTTGCCACATGCATAACCTTTGCAAACAGTTTTGATCCAGATGAGACGCCGCATAACGCAGCGTCTCATCAGGATCCAAATTGTTTGCCTTTCTGACACAGAATTTAAAAGATGTTTTGAAAATTCTAATTTTAGAACAGAAGCAGACAATTGTTGCAGAAGAAAAAATTACCCAGCATGCAAGAGTTTATAGTGAAGATCATTAAACCTTGGTAATTCAAACTCACCCAAACATACCCATATTTCTTGTTAAAACTGAATAATGTGAGCTCGCTTAAGTCTAGCATAAACTGATTCCAAAGTTAAAATGTGGCTAAGCCATGTTTTAACTTTGAAATACAGGTTTGCTTAACTCAATCAAGTTCAAGTTATTCAGGTTCAACTGCATAAAGAAATATAGTTTGCACACAGAGCAACAGAAATTGCATTGGTAAACTGTAACAAGTCAGATGGAAAGAATCACAAGTTTGCGACCAGTAAAAGAAGGCTTATTGACTGTATAAAAGACAGGTGGTATCTCAAAGCAAGATGAATGTAAAACAGAAATCTCCTGAAGGAGCTTTGTTTTACTTTCACCTTGCTTAAAGTAGCCACCAGCCTTAAATACAAAACTAATTTAAACTATTTCATTTTTACCTTAGTTGACACATGTTGATTGCCCGTCGACATGACCTCTTTGAGTAACTGCTACACTAAAGAGATTCAGAAGGCACCTGTTACAAATTGAATCCACTCTATAGCTAAGTGTTATAAATCCCTCAGCTCCTACTTGTTAAATCTTTTACATATATTTATACTTTTTGTATTCTTTTTTTCTGTTAGTTTGTTACTGCATATAGGTTCATGTTTATATGAGGCAAAGTGAAATATTTAATGGGACGGTAACTTTACTTCAGATAAAGGTACAGTTAAACTTCTCTATTACAAACACTAAAACTAAAGGTAATTGATTGAATAAAAGGCAGGTGACAGCTTAAAGCAAGGTGAAAGTAAAACAGAAAGCTCTATTTTACTGTCACCTTGCTTTAAGCAGTCACCTGTCATAGACACCTAACAATTAACAGAATTTAGTGGTTGTTATCGAAAGATTTTACTGTGTTTCAAATAGTTTACATTCTTATACCTCCATCAAACCTTATGTTATGAGTACTCATTAAGATGGTCTTGAGAAGACATTCTAATGAGTAGTCACAACATAGGGTTTGATGGTGACATAAATTTGTTCTGTAAAACCTCTCTATCATGACCACTAAACGAAGGCCATTTGATTGTATTAAAGGCAGGTGACAGCTGAAGGAGCTTTCTGTTTTACATTCAACTTTAATTTTACCCCATATTTATCAATAATTGTTTAATTATTTACCCCATAAGCGCCTGTAATTTATTTCTTTACTGAAGAAAATTGTTCAAATTTATTAAGTCTTGAATATGTTTTGTAAGAAATATTGTCTATATTCTAGTAGCTGTTAGCTTAAAGCAGGCTGAAAGTAAAGCAGAATGCACCTTAAGGTGCATTCTGCTTTACTTTCAACCTGCTTTAAGTGATCACCTATCTTCAGAACTAGAAACAGGCTATGGGGTAATGGGTTAAGCTGTCACTTGCCTTAAATACCCAATAGCCAACACAGTTAAATGGCTGTAATAGAGAGGTTTTGCTGTAGTTTAGTTCCAGTGATCAGGAGCCGAGCTGTTTATAGGAGGCAAAGTGAAATATTTGATGTTTTGTTAATGTATTGTGGTATTTCATGTCTTTTCCTTGCATTTACCATCATGTCATATTATAAAGATTATAATGTATTATGGGAAGAAAAAAACCTAATAAAAAAATAAATATGCTTCATTAAATCTTTGTATTTGTTATTTCTGAGATTGCCATAAACAAACAAGAGTGCCAAGCTTACGAAAGTCTAAGTACAAAGTGACAGAGTTGTGACATTTCCTGAGGGTGGTGAAGAGGAAGAACAATTTTAACTTTTAATGTTGTGACAAGAGTTATGAGTCTTGTGTCATCTCATGTGGGTGGTAAGAGGAATTTTGATCAAATCCATTCAGAAAGAATAGATTAGTAACATCCTTTGAAAGTAAAAAGCATGTTGTAAAATGGAGCATGACTCTTAAGAATTAAGGGTCTCTGTATGTAGGTCAGATGGTAGTGAAAACGAGTGAATACATTGATCGAGGCATAGATGATAAAGATATAGTCAGTTTGTCTGCTCAAATTTTGAACCTGACAGCACCTGGATGAGAGGGCTTGTACCGCTCTCCTTATAACCGAAGTTACCTTATTCTTCTAGTAGTCAAGCTAAAAGGTGTATTTATGGAGTAATGGGTTAAGGTGTTTAGTCTGGTGAAGCTGCCTATACACAACACAGCAGGGGGTCAAACATTCTGCAATTTGTCACTCGTCCTGCATAAAAGACAATAAAGGTGATTCAAAAAATGCTTGATCTGCACATTAGACATAGAAGGGGAAAAACATGCAGGACAAGTGTAAATTTTGACCCCTACAGCTCTCGACACAGAATAGTATTTTGACTCTTTCCCCCACAGTTGGTTTTCAATATTTATGACAGGTGGTTGCTTAAAGCTGACTGAAAGTCAAGTAGAAAGCTCCTCTAGATGCTTTCGGCTTAACTTTCAGTTTGTTTTAACCCATTACGCCATAAATACGCCTTTATTCTAGTCATTCACTGAAGAAAATAGGTTAATTTTATAGTCATGGATATGTACCATAAAAAAGATTTTCTATATTCTAGCAGATTGTAGCTTAACCCTTTCCCACATAGCATGTCTCTAGTATTGAATATAGGTGTCCACTTAAAGCAGGTTGAAAGTAAAGCAGAATGCGCCTTAAGCACATTCTGCTTTACTTCCGGCCTGCTTTAAGCTATCATCTGCTTGAATATAGAAAATATTTCTTATGATACATATTTATGACTGTATAAATTGGAACTATTTTCTTCAGTGAAGGAATAAACTTAATGCACTAAAAGGCGCTTCTATGGGGGAAAGGGTTAAAGCAGGCTGAAAGTAGAGCATTCTGCTTTACTTTCAACCTGCTTTAAGTGGTTACCTTTCTTCAAAATAATAAATAGGCTATGGGGTAATGGGTTAAGCATCCACTAGTCAGGATGCAGGAAAGGTGTTCTCTGGAAGTTTATCAGGACTTGTTAGAAGCATGAAAACTATTGAAAAGGCATTTCTATAAAGGATAACTTGTCAAAATGTGTTTCTATGGGAGAAAGGGAGAATTTTATTTACTGACCTTGTCAGCTCAAAATGGTAAGCTGTCTGCTTTCGAAAATGACTACAACAGGATTTCTTTTTGTTTATTTAATTTTAAAATAAACATAAACATTATGTTCAGCACAATTTGCATAAATACATCGTTCTGTATTTGAAAACATCACACATTACTTACACTGCTTCTACTAGTACCCTTCTCTTGTCTCTCACAACCCACCATTATTATCACATAGCCATACAGTCAGGGCTCCAGATAAGTGAGTAAACTGAACAAATCCAACATTTTCTATTTTTACATACTTAAGCACCATATCCTATGGTGTAGCTACTCATTAGAATCGTCCCGATGACGTCTTCGAGACGATTCTAATGAGTAGTTACACCATAAGGTTTAATGCATAAATACAAATTTTTCTTTTTGAAATACTCCCCTTATCAGTATCTGGAGCTCTGCATACATCTAATACATTTAACCCTTTACCTCATAAATACGCCTTTTAACTCCTTTAATTTATTTCTCCATTGAAGAAAATAGTTCTAATTTATACAGTTATGAATATATATCATAAGAAAATTTATATTTTCTAGAAGATGGTAGCTTAAAGTAGGTTGAAAGGAAAGCAGAATGTGCCTGAAGGCACATTCTGCTTTACTTTTAACCTGCTTTAAGTGGCCACCTATCTTCAATACTAGAAACAGGCTATGGGGTAATGGGTTAAACCTGTTTTCAGCAGAATCTCTAGACAAGTGACTACTCTCTGCATTACCCTTGTCCTGAATTAAGCCGTCATCTGTCTATTCCACTGCTGGTTCATTTTCATTTAGCCCTAGGACGCCTCTACATTGTCTTTATAAATACATGTACACTAAAATGAGGGTTCACTATGGTTTTTAGAACAATGGAAGCCTACAGAAAGATGAATGTAAGGCAGAACGCTCCTGCTTTATTTCACCTGGCCTTTAGGCATCCATCTGCCTTAACCCATTACCCAATAGCCTGTTTCTAGTTTTATAGAAAGATGATCACTTAAAGCAGGTTGAAAGTAAAGCAGAATGTGCCTACATTCTGCTTTACTTTCAGCCTGCTTTAAGCTATTATCTGCTTGGATAAGGAAAATATATCTTACAATACATATTCATGACTGTATATAAGGGAACTATTTTCTTCAGTTGAGGAATAAATTATAGGCGTAAAAAGGCATGTTTATGAGGGAATTGGTTAACTCATTACTAAATATGCCATGATTTATTTCTACACTAAGGAAAGTAGCCCCCAACTAGGAAGCCCTGAACATAAAACAGATGGCATTCTTTGAGACGATTCTAATGAGTAGTATCACCATAGGATTTGGTGCTGAAATGAGTTATCAAATGTTTGATTTGATTAGTTTACTCCCTATTATCTAGAGCCCTGGCCCGTGTTCACTAAAAGTCCTACGACCAAAATCAGGATCAGATCAAATACCTTGAATTTTCGTCTCAACTAATCCTGAGACCAAAATCGGTGTTCACGAAACAAAATTTGAGACAGATCAGTTGTTCCTAAAATCGCGATCAAGTTGATCCTGTATTTCCATGGTTTTAGCGGCCACACCGTAAGAACTCTCCAGTTGGAGGTTCAAGGTTACTACTTTCCCGTAAACTGTCATCCTCCGTTACTGTCTGCTAGACCATGAATCTATAAGAAAATATAATTTGAATATGACTATACCATTTGAATTATGAACGTGTATAAATATAGCTGCATCGCAGAGTAATGCCATCTGTCAGGACAAAAACCAGCGATCGGTAAGTGATTGTATTTGATAAAATGGGGAATAGGTGGAGTGATATACTATACAATTGAGTAAAATATGCGTTACCTAAGCGATTGCATCGACCTTTTAATAATTTCACTGAGATATATGATTTTAACGAGGCCGCTTCACATTCTTATTACTAACGCTCAGGGTGTTTACATATACAACTTTATCAAAATAACTTTACACACGCCAAGAAGCTTCAGTTACACAACGGAAGTATGCACCGAGTCTGTGTATAGGCTAATTGCGTGGGTGTTGGTCTCTAAAAAGTGGAGGCTCACCAGCGCGACAATCAGTGGTGGCAGTGGACTCGAACTCCTCGTTGATGATTCCAATTCTAGAAGCTCACACAAATATAAGATCGTCCTTGGGTAGAACCTGGACCGGTCATGTACCTCATCTTCGGTGTATATCTCGAGAGTGTTTGTCCTATCGCGAAAAATCTGCCTGTCAAACGTATTACGGTTCATGTACCGCAAACGCTGTATTCTTCTAACTAAATCAGCCATATTTTTAGAACAAACTAGTGATTTGTGGGATTGATCTTTTGATTTGATTTGATTTCAACAGGATTAGGATCAACTCTAGACAATTATTTGGATCGGATCATCTTGTTCTGTTTTGTGAACACCGATTTTGATCTCGGGATCAAAGTTGATCCAAAATAATTGATCTGATCCCAATTTTGGTCTTAAGACTTTTAGTGAACACGGGCCCTGTATATCAGTGTGCTTTTTTATGGCTACAGAGGAAAGGGCTAAAAGTGTTTTTAACACGGTTTGATTTTTTGTCATGCAGAAAATGAATAGCCAACAAAAACCTGTCAATCTATTCAGATAAGTGACTGAACACTAGTTTTGGCTGTACAGTGTCTTTCTTTTACTGTAGATAAAAAGGTATGAATTTTCATTCAACAATTATGAACCAAAACACAACTTTCATAAGATTTGGGCATAAACTAAATTTCTAAACACAATCCTATTGATCCTTGTCACACAGTCACTTGTCACCTTTGACCTTTCTCCACCAACCACCTGTCCTAGACACATCTACATCAAACAGGGCTATAGGCAAGAGACAGTCAAATAAAACCTTCCAAAACTGTTCTCCTTTACTTCTCTACTAAACCCTTTATTGTGACTATTCATTAGAATCGTCTCTAGTTAAAAATCATTTGAGATGATTCTACTGAATAGTTATAAGATAGGGGTTTTAACTCATTCACCCTTGAAACTTTTAATGGACAATTCCAATTTCAAAATAAGTCTTGTCCAATTTTTACTATTTGGGGTTGATTTTAACCACATATTTCAAAATGATTAACAGTGTATACCCTGATCAGAGGGCTCCTTAAGGAGCCCTCTGATCAGGGGCTACACTGTTTGCATAGGACAAGCAAAATCCTCACAAGTACACTGTTTTAACAAGAGGGCCTGAAGGCCCTGATATGGCTCACCTGTTGTACTGAAGTTTGATAGCTTTATCTTACTGTTTCATCAGTTTTAATTTAAATCCATTCAAATTTGTAGTATAGCATGTAAACAATTTTGGAATATAACCTCATAATTCTAGTATGGTAGAGTACATCAAGGGCAGATAACTAGAGCCTAAACAATACTGAAATGAAGCCTTTTCTAGCATTTCAAAGTCTATAAGGGCAGATAATTATTGCTACAATGATTAGATTTCAGCAATAATTGCACTCGTTTGATAACTCATAGGTATATACTTTGTGTGCAAGTAAAACCAAAATCCATTCAAAACTGTAGTTGCAAAAGTGTAAACGCTGTTCGATATGGCATTTTCAGCAATTCAAGGGCAGACAACTCTTGACCTATAGGTCCGATTTCAACCATAATCACACTTATTTGACCTCTTATGGTCATATACAATTTGAGCAAGTTTGAAAAAGACCGAATAAAAATTGTGGCCTCTAGAGTGTAAACACCCTTAAATATGACATTTTCAGCACTTCAAAGGTAGATAACTCTCAACCTATAGGTCAGATTTCCATCATAATCGAACTCAATCCAACTCTTATGGTCATATACAATCTGAGCAAGTTTGAGATAGATTGGATACAAATTGTGACCCCTGGAGAGTAAACACCCTTAAATATGACAATTTCAGCATTTCAAAGGTAGATAACTCTCAACCTATTGATCAGATTTCAACCATAATCAAACTCATCCGAACTCTTATGGTCATATACAATTTGAGCAAGTCTGAGATAGATTTGAAAAAAATTGTGGCCTCTAGAGTGTAAACACCCTTAAATATAGCATTTTCAGCAATTCAAAGGTAGATTACTCTTGACCTATTAGTCCGATTTCAACCATAATCGAACTCATCCGAACTCTTATGGTAATATACAATCTGAGCAAGTTAGAGAAAGATTGGATAAAAATTGTGGCCTCTAGAGTGTAAACACTAAAATTGTTGACGACGAACGACGCACGACGGACATTCAAGTACTGCAATAGCTCACCCTGAGCTAGCTCAGGTGAGCTAAAAATGATGAGTATACCAGTCGCTAGGGTTGAATGTGTTAATAACTGAAAATACTCCTGTTATCTATAGCTCTGTAACACATGGCTATACGGCGCCTTTCCGGCTTTTCTGTTGTCTAATCTCTTCTTCCTCCTCTTGTCTTTTCTTCTGTCGTTCTTCAGCAATGATGGCCATTTTCTTACTCGATGACTTCATAATATCCTGAGTGTCATCTGGAGTGATAGTTTCACGGTAATGTTTCATAAGATCCCATCGCTCCCAATGTTTGGCAATAATTGGCATTCCTTTCTTGCCTGTTAGTTTCTTTTCTGCACGTTTTGTTCGGTATTCAAGGGGAGTTCGTACTCCTTGGAGATTCATCCTCTCATATCGTTGACTCCAGGGATGACAATTTAATTTCACCTACAGAGAAAACAAACACATGTTAAAGTTTGTCAAACTTGTGTGTTCAACTTTCTTAACACCATGGACCTGTTTCAAATGTACTTCGTTACATTTGAAAACAGTGTAGAGCCAGATCAGCAGGCTCCTATAGGATCCCTCTGATCAGGGTCTGCACTGTTTTCTAATTCATACCAGTATTTATTAAACTATCCAGGATTCCAAGTAGACTGGTTCATGTTTGGGTAATTACCCACAAGAGTTACCTAGTGTTGAAATAGTTAACAAGAATTCCATGGAATTAGATTTTCTTGGCAAAAGCGAGACCATGGTACATGTATTGCTATGAGAATACAGTAGCACCTTTCTATTAGGACCTAAGAATGATAGTTATTATAAGTTGTTTTCGACAGGTAAATGCTTAAAGCAATATGACAGTAAAACAGAAAGCTCCATTAGGAGCTTTCTGTTTTTCTGTCACCATGCTTTAAGCTGTTGTATGTCTCTTTTACAATCAATTAGTCTTCGTTTTAGTGGTCGTTATAGAGAGGTTTTACTGTAGTGTAAAAAGGAAAACAATTTTTAATACAGGTGCAAGCATCAAGCAAGAAAGCGGTGTAATAGTTGGTAGTGCTCTGATAAATCAATTTCATCAAGCATTGGTTGATTTTGACAGGTAGATTAGATATTTCCATCTTCGGTTTCAAAGAGGATTACTCTTGCTAAAGAAAACATTGACCATGCACAACTGACAAGGAACCACTGCTGATACAGCACTATCACTATGGCCCACCTTGGCACTTCCAGAAAGTGTTCAATAATATTGATAGGAAAACAAGCAGAAAACAATATTCAGCTGGTAGTTTCTATGGCAACTTGGCTTATTTACCTTGAGTGGGTTAACTGGCACCTTACTTCCCTCCTCTCTCAGTATCAGTTCTTTCTTCATGTCCTGGGGAAAGTAACTGTATTCCAGTGGAGCGTCTCTAAGGTACTCCAAGTTACTGTCCAGTCTCTTCTCTAGACGTAACACCTCCACTGTCTGTAGCAGAGGACTGTACATGTCATAGCATACTTCAATGCCTACAACAATGACAAACAATTAGCAATACAGTATTCCCCCTCTAAAACAACATCCAATGGCAGACAACGGTTGTGTGTTTGTTGTTCAGAGGGAGTTATTATAGGGAGGGAAATTAATACCTTTTGAAGAATGAGCATGAATTGGCTTACATTTGCAAACAGTTTGAACCCAGATCAGACGCTGCATAACACGGTGTCTGATCTGGGTTCAAACTGTTTGTCACTCCTCTCTATGTTTCTTCTCTCAAAATGTTTAGCAGGTAATTGTGACAACAAACAGAATACAACAAGTTTAAGGCCCCTCCCAAGCCAGAGTTTTCTTGCGGGCGAGTGGAAATGCGTCTCAACGACATAGACTTTGTTCCTCACATGCTTATACAGTTGAACTTCGATATCTCGAACTCAGTAAGGTCGAACATATCCGTATATCAAAGTTAAAACGTGGTAAAGCCACGTTTTAACTTTGAAATACTGGTATGTTCGACTTAACCGAGCATGGAATGATGCAATCCATGTGTAGACAAATCGGATAGTTCGAATTAAGCGAGTTCGAGATATCGAAGTTCGACTGTATTAGCAAATTTACATAAAGAAAAGGTTGATAAGCTTCAGTGTATTCCTTGATAGCTCAGTCAGTAGAGTGATTGACTAGCAATCCAAAGGTTCTAGGTTCAAGCCCCATTGGATTCAAAACTTTTTTAAACTGAATTTATTGTTCGATTTTATTGACTGGTCAGTCTATAACACAGATACTGAGTGGACTCTCTGAAATGCAGCATCTGATCAGGATCCAAACTGTTTGCAACTTATTTCAATATTGATTTTCTTAAGTCAAAATATTTACAATTTAAATTTGAAAACCAAAAGCAGACAACAATTGTTTAAAGAAGATTATGTCGTTACAGGGAAAGGGTTAACTCATTACTCTATAAGTACGCCTTTCTGCACCTATTACCCTATGTGTTTCTGAGGTATGCCAGCTCGGTCAACTGGCAGAAAAGAATGGGGACCACTGGCATAGCCTGTCATGATACAGAAGGAGGGACTTTTTCAGTGATTTCATTTATGGATAAATCCATCATAAAGTACTGAAAAGGTTAAAATCCAGAATATTTGTAACTCTGGTATTCTAGTCAGGTTTCAGATCAATATCTCATATCTTAAGATCAATGTTATTTAGGTGTTGATCTGGCAACATTTCTCCTTGAGTCGTGATATGACTGAAATACTGTTAAAACTACTAAATACCCTATTAATAACTACAACAACAACTATAATTTATTCCCCGAATGAAGAGAATATGTCTAGATTATACAGACATTAACCCTTAGCCCGCCAAATAAATTGTCGTCTGCTATATTTCTCGTCTGCTTCAAGTTTCAAAGTGCTTCAAAGTTGCTCAAAATTGCTGAAAATGTTGTCCGAGTGTCAAACAGCTTGGATCGGGATGAGACGCCGAGTTACTCGGCGTCTCATCCGGATCCAAGCAGTTTGCATATGGAGCTATAGTCGTGAGTGGCAGGCTAAGGGTTAATACTTTCTATATCCTATCACATGGTTACTAAGAGCAGGCTGAAAGTCTCAACCTACAGTCTGCTTTGATTTTAACCTGCTTTAAGAGGTAACCTATCATCAAAATTAGAAACAGGCTATGGCCCATAATGGGCTAAAGGTTTCAAACTTAACCCTTTCACTGCCAACATTATCGTGAGATTTTTACCCTTTCACCGTTTCATTGTCGACTGCTTCAATTTTGCTTTCTGCACTGTCGTTTCAAAGTTAAAAAATAAGGCAGTATGACTGAAGTAATTTCAAAACCAGTGTCAAACAGTTTGGATCCTGATCAGACGCCACATAACGCAGCATCTAATCAGGATCCAAACTTTTTGCAAACACGCTTTAAATCGTAACTCGAGTGAAAGGGTTAAAAGAAGTGAGGGAAGCAGCTTTGATTGACTGTTGTCACCTTGTTCATCTATGACGTTCCTTAGTGTGAAGGTGTGCCGTAAGCCATATCCATCTCTCTTGATACAAATACCCAGGAATCGGCTCTCCTTGCCAAACTTATCTGCCACGGTCACTGCCAGAATACTGCCTGCAACAACCAACAATAAACAAACATTATAGCTCATGGATGCTCATAGTTCTTCCTGTTAAGCCAACAATAAACAAACATCATAACTCATGGATGCTCATAGTTCTTCCTGTTAAGCCAACAATAAACAAACATTATAACTCATGGATGCTCATAATTCTTCCTGTAAAGCCAACAACAAACAAACAGTATAGCTCATGGATGCTCATAGTTCTTCCTGTAAAGCCAACAACAAACAAACATTATAGCTCATGGATGCTCATAGTTCTTCCTGTAAAGCCAACAATAAACAAACATTATAGCTCATGGATGCTCATAGTTCTTCCTGTAAAGCCAACAACAAACAAACATTATAGGGCATGGATGCTTATAGTTCTTCCTGTAAAGCCAACAATAAACAAACATTATAACTCATGGATGCTCATAGTTCTTCCTGTTAAGCCAACAACAAACAAACATTATAACACATGGATGCTAATAGTTCTCCCTGTAAAGCAATCAATAAACAAACATAGCTCATGGATGCTCATAGTTCTTACTGTAAAACCAACAATAAACAAACATAACTCATGGATGCTCATAGTTCTTCCTGTAAAGCCAACAATAAACAAACATAAGTCATGGATGCTCATAGTTCTTCCTGTTAAGCCAACAATAAACAAACATAACTCATGGATGCTCATAGTTCTTCCTGTAAAGCCAACAATAAACAAACAGTATAGCTCATGGATGCTCATAGTTCTTCCTGTAAAGCCAACAATAAACAAACATTATAGCTCATGGATGCTCATAGTTCTTCCTGTAAAGCAAACAATACACAAACATTATAACTCATGGATGCTCATAGTTCTTCCTGTAAAGCCAACAACAAACAAACATTATAACTCATGGATGCTCAGAGTTCTTCCTGTAAAACCAACAATAAACAAACATTATAACTCATTGATGTTTAAAGTTCTTCCTGTAAAACCAACAATAAACAAACATTATAACTCATGGATGTTCAGAGTTTTCCCTGTAAAGCCAACAACAAACAAACATTATAACTCATGGATACTCATAGTTCTTCTCCTGTAAAACCAACAATAAACAAACATTATAACTCATGGATGCTCATAGTTCTTCCTGTAAAGCCAACAATAAACAAACATTATAGCTCATGGATGCTCAGAGTTCTTCCCCTAAAACCAACAATAAACAAACATTATAGTTCATGGATGCTCATAGTTCTTCCTGTAAAGCCAAGAACAAACAAACAATATAGCTCATTGATGCTCATAGTTATTCCTGAAAGCCAACAACAAACAAACATTATATCTCATGGATGCTCATAGTTCTTCCTGTAAAACCAACAATAAACAAAAAAACTCATGGATGCTCATAGTTCTTCCTGTAAAACCAACAATAAACAAACATAACTCATGGATGCTCATAGTTCTTCCTGTAAAGCCAACAACAAACAAACATTATAGCTCATGGATGCTCATAGTTCTTCCTGTTAAGCCAACAACAAACAAACATAACTCATGGATGCTCATAGTTCTTCCTGTACAGCCAACAATAAACAAACATAACTCATGGATGCTCATAGTTCTTCCTGTAAAGCCAACAACAAACAAACATTATAACTCATGGATGCTCATAGTTCTTCCTGTAAAACCAACAATAAACAAACAATATAACTCATTGATGCTCATAGGTCTTCCTGCAAAACCAACAATAGACAAAGTTTATAACTCATGGATGCTCATAGTTCTTCCTGTAAAGCCAACAAAAAACAAACATTATAGCTCATGGATGCTCATAGTTCTTCCTGTAAAGCCAACAAAAAAAAAAACATTATAGCTCATGGATGCTCATAGTTCTTCCTGTAAAGCCAACAACAAACAAACAGTATAGCTCATGGATGCTCATAGTTCCAGGGTTCCCGCTGGGCATCGCCAACGGCGCCATTTGCGCAAAAAAAATAATTCTGGCGACAGAAATTTCGAATCGGCGAAAGTGTCTGGCGCCGAGAAATTTCGGAATTGTCGCCGTATAATAGTACAGTTTATTTTCTCGCCGACTCTAAAAATCTTAAAATTCGCTTCAGAGTTCGGCGAATCCATACACACGCTTAGCCTATCACCAAACGCTACTGATGCGTGTAAACACGTTACGCAATCGTCGATAACGGCATGTGTAATGGTAGGCTGCCAAACAATGTTTGACCACACGCGCCGAGATTGCTTTTAATGTGTTGTAGATCTAATTGGTTATCAAAAAAAGTGATTGACAGGTTCGCCCCGAATCGGAGACCTTTTCAACGACAATTTTTAGAAGCGGTGATGCGAAGGATAAAGATCTATGTCGCCGATACGGGTCGGATTAAAATCAGATAATTATCCGTAAGTTCTGGACAAACACACATTTTATATGAAAGCTGATCAGAATTTATCATTCATGAATTGATTTCCACCACAAAAAACTTTGTATATTCACGTAACAGAAAAATACTTCGAAAATGATACCGTTACAAAATGACGGGGTGCCGTAACATTTGCTACGAGAACTACGTATATTTTGTTAGTCTAAAAAGTATTCCCCAGTGCTGTTTTCTAACAATAAATTAAAATTAAACATTGGACCTAAATTCTTCTGTTTGTTACATACGATTTGTGCAAATGTATAATTATTAAGTTAGGTTTTACAACCAATTACGCTCGTAAAATTGAGTTGCAATCAGTTTTCGCGGTAGAAAATTAAGCCCGTTATTAATTCGTTGTTAAAACCACACCCACTTTATGGCGCTAGTAAATATCGTCTGCAACCTTTGTCATCTGCAACAATTCTCTGAGTTAATTTTTGTGCATTTTTTTCTTCAGAAAATATCAGTGTCAAACAGTTTGTATCTATATAAGATGATGCACGTCTCATCTTGATCCATACTGTTTGCATAATTTAATGAATAACAGATTGTTAAGTTGCTTACTCTTTCTAGATCTACTCCATAGATAGAAATCTAGACCATTTGAACTACTTCATTTACTCTCTCAAGAAAATAGATATAGTTCCAGTTTACCTTTACTAGTCATGAATGAATAATATATATAAGAACCATAAGAAATAGTTCTTATATCCTAGCAGATGTTAGATCTAGCTTAAAGCAGGCTTAAACTTTTACTGAAGCAGAATGCAGCCTAGATGCTAGAATAATAGGCCCATGTCAGTATTATAAAAAGTATATCTCTGGGTGAAAATTGTCTCTGTCTTAGTGGTCTATAGACTTATCTAGATTCACCGATTTAAAACAAATCGCGAAAAAGGTGTGGCGAAAAAAGCTCCCTATTTGGCACCCCAATCTCCCTATTAAAATGACCAAATCTCCCTATTTGGGTCCAAGAAAATATCACATGTATGTATAACATACATAAAAAAATGGCGAAAAATTTGGCTCCAAAAATATTATTTTGGCGCAAACTTTTTTCATTTGGCGCAAGTGCTGGTGCAAGAAAATTTTAAGCTAGGGTGAACCCTGAGTTCTTCCTGTAAAGCTAACAACAAACAAACATTATAACTCATGGATGCTCAGAGTTCTTCCTGTAAAACCAACAATAAACAAACATTATAAATAACTCATTGATGTTCAAAGTTCTTCCTGTAAAACCAACAATAAACAAACATTATAACTCATGGATGTTCAGAGTTTTCCCTGTAAAGCCAACAACAAACAAACATTATAACTCATGGATGCTCATAGGTCTTCCTGTAAAACCAACAATAAACAAACATTATAACTCATTGATGCTCATAGTTCTTCCTGTAAAGCCAACAATAAACAAACATTATAGCTCATGGATGCTCATAGTTCTTCCTGTAAAGCCAAGAACAAACAAACATTATAGCTCATTGATGCTCATAGTTATTCCTGTAAAGCCAACAACAAACAAACATTATATCTCATGGATGCTCATAGTTATTCCTGTAAAACCAACAATAAACAAACAAACTCATGGATGCTCATAGTTCTTCCTGTAAAACCAACAATAAACAAACATAACTCATGGATGATCATAGTTCTTCCTGTAAAGCCAACAACAAACAAACATTATAGCTCATGGATGCTCATAGTTCTTCCTGTTAAGCCAACAACAAACAAACATAACTCATGGATGCTAATAGTTCTTCCTGTTAAGCCAACAATAAACAAACAGAACTCATGGATGCTCATAGTTCTTCCTGTAAAGCCAACAACAAACAAACATTATAACTCATGGATGTTCATAGTTCTTCCTGTAAAACAACAATAAACAAACATTATAACTCATTGATGCTCATAGTTCTTCCTGTAAAACCAACAATAAACAAACATTATAACTCATGGATGTTCAGAGTTTTCCCTGTAAAGCCAACAACAAACAAACATTATAACAGTATAACTCATGGAACTGTCGTTTCAAAGTTAAAAAATAAGGCAGTATGACTGAAAATAAACAAACAAACATTATAGCTCATGGATGCTCATAGTTCTTCCTCTTAAGCCAACAACAAACAAACATAACTCATGGATGCTCATAGTTCTTCCTGTACAGCCAACAATAAACAAACATAACTCATGGATGCTCATAGTTCTTCCTGTTAAGCCAACAATAAACAAACATTATAACTCATGGATGCTCATACCTAGTTCTTCCTGTAAAGTCAACAATAAACAAACATTATATTAAAGGTAGATTATCCAGTATTAAAACAATTGAATTTCATAGTAAAAGATTGGTCTACTCACTTCATACTGCAAGATATAGGATGCTAGAAAGTATTATGCCTAGAAGGAGAAAAAGCAGGGGTAGAAAGATTGACAGAGGCACAGCGGTATGTTAGTAAATAATTTCAGCAGCAGCAATTGTAGACTAAGAATTAACTAGGTGTACATACAAAAGTGAAAATAGTGTAAAATAATTGGTGAAGGTGATTGGATGATTCATAACTGGTGACGGATCAACTCGTTCTACTCGAAGACTTGTCATCGAAGTTTGTCTATACAGGCGGGAAAGATACAACAACAACAACAATATAGCTCATGGATGCTCATAGTTCTTCCTGTAAAGCCAACAATAAACAAACATTATAACTCATGGATGCTCATAATTCTTCCTGTAAAGCCAACAATAAACAAACATTATAACTCATGGATGCTCATAGTTCTTCCTGTTAAGCCAACAACAAACAAACATTATAACTCATGGATGCTCATTGTTCTTCCTGTAAAGCCAACAATAAACAAACATAACTCATGGATGCTCAGAGTTCTTCCTGTAAAGCCAACAATAAACAAACATAACTCATGGATGCTCATAGTTCTTCCTGTAAAACCAACAACAAACAAACATTATAAGTTTTTATAACTCATGGATGCTCATATAATATTCTTCCTGTAAAACCAACAACAAACAAACATTATAACGAATGGATGCTCATATAATATTCTTCCTGTAAAGCCAACAACAAACAAACATTATAACTCATGGATGCTCATATAATATTCTTCCTGTAAAACCAACAACAAACAAACATTATAACTAATGGATGCTCATATAATATTCTTCCTGTAAAGCCAACAACAAACAAACATTATAACGAATGGATGCTCATATAATATTCTTCCTGTAAAGCCAACAACAAACAAACATTATAACTCCTGGATGCTCATATAATATTCTTCCTGTAAAGCCAACAACAAACAAACATTATAACTCCTGGATGCTCATAGTTCTTCCTGCATTCCATGCTGTACATGTTAACCCTTTCCCCCATAGAAGCGCCTTAAGCTCATTCAATGTAATCCTCAACTGAAGAAAATAGTTCCACTTTATACAATTATCAACATGCACCATGATAAATATTTCTATATCCTGGCAGATTGTAGCTTTAAGCAGGCTGAAAGTAAAACAGAATGTGCCTAAAGGCACATTCTGCTTTACTTTCAACCTGCTTTAAGTGATTACCTATTTTCAAAATTAGAAACAGGCTATGGGGTAATGGGTTAAGAAAGGTGATTGCTTAAAGCAATGTTTATAGTAATGAAGACATGTGGCCACTTAAAGTAGGTTTCTATATAGTGGTCAACTGTCTTCAAAACTACAAACAGGCTATGGGGAAAAGCATTAAGAAAACAAATGGTGAAAATTTGTTACGAATAAATGAGAGTGATAAGTCTTTATGTAGTGGAGAAAGAGTCATGATCCATTTACACTCTGCATTCATAAAATATGTGCAAGTTTCATTACATAATTCTAAATACATGGACATGTACTTTGAAAGTTACGCACCAATTTATTCAATCG
Source organism: Gari tellinella (assembly GCA_922989275.2). Classification (NCBI taxonomy): domain Eukaryota; kingdom Metazoa; phylum Mollusca; class Bivalvia; order Cardiida; family Psammobiidae; genus Gari; species Gari tellinella. The sequence continues at coordinate 91,392,874 of OV277860.1, forward strand.
ATCCACCACTCAACAGAAGACCCATCATAGTCTAAATACAGAATGAATGCATATGCCCTCGACATCTTGACAACAGATTTTAACTCTTTTCTCCTGTAAGTTTAAATCAGGTCAAGGTAAAGGTGAAATTGAGGTTTGGTAATATGGCCTGGGAATGGTATAAGGCAACATTTGTGTATGCAGCACACAGGGTGATCACAATAGCGCTAACAATAATGGTAAAGGACATCTAGAAGTGTCACCATGCCAAATATCAAAGCTCTGGCCATATTAGTTTCAGAGAAGAAGATGCTTGAAAATTTCACTATATAACTTTATGTGAAACAGGGTGGGGCCATTTGTGACCCAAGAGGCATAATTTGAACAATCTTGTAAGAGAACCAGGTCCTGTAGATAAATGCTTTGTGCCAAATATCTAAGCTCTGTGTACTAAGTTTTCAGACAAGAAGATATTTTAAGTTTTCATTGAAACAGTATATTTTAAGCTTCTGTGACCTAGATATGCAACAGACCGGAACCATTTCAACAATATTGGTAAAGGACATCTAGAAGTATCACCGTGCCAAATATTGAAACTCTTGCCATATAAGTTTGATAGAAGAAGCTGTTTGAAAATTTCACTATATAACTATGTAAAACTGTGAACAAAATCTCATTAAGATATAGCCAAAAATATGACTTCTAGAAGGTTTTTAACTTTCAATTCCATATTTTTGAACATTGAAAATGACCACGCCCTCTGGGGACCATGCTTTTCGACAGATCAAAATTCATTGAACAACTTTTGAAAACAGACCAGTAGTTTCGGATAAGATTTTTCTTGCTTTTGTTCAGTTGCCCATGGCAACAAGACCATTTGCCCTACCCACTTTCTTTGAACAACTTTTGAAGCTCAAGTCAACAGCATGCATCTGACAAAGTTTGGTTACACTGGGGCCATTGGTTTCAGAGAAGAAGTTGTTCACAATTGTTGACAGACTTACGACGGAGAGAGCAGTATCACAATAGCTCACCTGCCATGAGTCCAGTAAAGAAATTGATGGCCGTCGATGGCCACCCATTGCGAGTTGGCTAACCACTCTGGAATACAGTGGAGAAAATGTTATTCTTCCATTTAAATGCAAATGAATGCAATGAAATATAGAAAATGACAACTTTTTGACAATTCTGACCACCAGTTTTAATCTGAGTGGCATAAAAAAAGTTTGGAGCCTGATCAGACGCTGGGTTACCTGGCGTCTGATCTGGCTCCAAATTGTTTGCAATGAAATAATAGCATAAACACGTTTGTTGAGAAAGAATATACCTTTACTCTACAGTAAGACTACTGTACTCTGCACGCTTAACACAGGGCCCAAACTAATAACCTAAACAGCAAACATTTGTAATTGAACACGCTATTGGTGAGCTAAAAGTCTTACCAACAAAAAATAAAGGTATTTCAATGACCCTCCGCCGCTTTAGCATATCTTCTCTCTCCATTTTCTCCATCAGTCTGTCTCGAAATTTTGGTTCTGAATTTGGCAGAAAATCTGGGTAGTCCTGCTTGAACCGAACCATTTTGTTAGCATTGTTCCTTATTTTTTCCAACCTCTTATCAACTGTATCAATCTTGGAATCCCCTGTCTGCTCTCCAGTCTTAATATCATAGTCTTTCAAATGACGTTTTCTTTGTATTTCTAGTTCATCGTGGGATATTGTGTTCGGCTCAATAGGTTCTCCGGGTACCTGGTAAACTTTGGCGTAATTTCTTTGGAGAAACAAGAGACTTCCTGAAACAATAATGACACAGATACTGAATAATGAGTTAAACCATTACTCCATAGATAGTTAGATACTCCTTTTACTCTTATAATTCTATTCCTCCACTGAAGAAAACAGTTACATTTTACAATCATAAATGTGCAACATAATAAATATTTCCTATATCCTAGCAGATGGTTACTTTAACCAAGCTGAAGTAAAACACAATGTGCCTTTAGATGCATTCTGCATTACTTTCAATCTACTTCAGTCACCTGTCTTCAAAAGTAGATATAGGCTATGGGGTAAAGGATTAAAAGTGAAGTAAAAGATACACACTTATCACATTATAAGATTTAGTATCAGTTAAAACGATTTTAAGATTTAGAAACAAGATATATGCAGCCTAGTATGGGAAATGTTTTAAATTGATGTGAGCGGCTACACATTGAAATGAATGATAGTGTGGCAAAGCACAGGGGCTCTCACTGACTTCCGCTGTGTTGAAATATCGCAAGCGTGTTTAGCGAAAGTGTGTAAGTGTCACATAGTTGCAAGCAGAGTAGACCCAATTCAATTAGCTCCTACAGAAGCTGGCAGATCAGTGTCTTTTCTGCTTTTTCAATACAAATGTCACTAAATGCCATTGCAAACAGAGTAGACCCATGTTGGTTAACTCCTACAAAAGCTAGCAGATCAGCGTCTACTCTACTCATTTCAAAGAATATAAATTACAGAAATAGACTGATTGAACTCAGAAACTGCTTAGTCAGTAACTTGATTCAAGTACAATGTACCTAAATGCTAGTAAATAAAACGAGACATCACAATTCACAAACAATTGTACTAACGATGACCTTTTAAAAAGGGGTGATATCTGTTAATATGTGTGTGAAGTTTCGTGGTAAAGGAAATATACTCTGGACAAAATGAGTTACATACATACAAAGTTTACAAACATATCCATTTTACAATTGAGGTCAAATTTCAAGGTCACAGTGACCTTAAAGCAGTATGTGACACTCCACCATCTTATGATGTACTCACACACCAAATTTGGTATTCTTATCTGATACCATACAGAAGATATGCTCCAGACAAGCTTTTTTTAAAAATTGAGGTCAAAAGTCAAGGTCACAGTGACCTAAAAGTAGTATGCGACACTCCGCCATCCCATGATGTACTCACACAACAAATTTGGTGTCCTTAGCTAATGTGGAAATACTCCAGACAAAATGAGATACATACATACAAACATACACATATTTTACAATTGAGGTCAAGGTCAAGGACGACCTAAAAGTAGTATGCGACACTCCGCCATCCCATGATGTACTCACACAACAAATTTGGTGTCCCTAGCTAATGTGGAAATACTCCGGACAAAATGACTACATACATACAAACATACACACATTTTACAATTGAGGTCAAGTTCACAGTGACCTTAATTTTGGCTTAAAGTAGTATTTGACACTATGCCTTCCCATGATGTACTCACACACAAAATTTGCTATTCCTAGCTGATACGGTACAGAAGATATTCTTCAGACAAGCTTTTTTTGAAAATTTGAGGTCAAAGGACAAGGTCACAGTAACCTTAATAAAGTAGTATGCTACACTCGGCAATCCCAAGATGTACTCACACAACAAATTTGCTATTCCTAGCTGATGTGGTAAAGGAAATATACTCCGGACAAAATGAGTTACATGCATACAAACATACACACATTTTACAATTGAGGTCAGAGGTCAAGGTCACAGTGACCTTAAAGTAGTATGAGACACTCTGACATCCCATGGTGTACTTCCACACAAAATTTGCTTTTCCTAGCTGATACAATACAGAAGATATGCTCCGGACAAGCTTTTTAAAAAAATTGAAGTCAAAGGTCAAGGTGATCTAAAAGTAGTACGGTATGCGACATTCCCCAATCCCTAGATGTACTCACACAACAAATTTGGTGTCCCTAGCTAATGTGGTAATGGAGATATGCTCCGGACAAAAAGCATCATGTACAGAGGCACACACCCACACGTACGGGCAGATCCCTATATACCCTCTCGATGAGTTGCGAGGGTATAATAAACAAGAGGCCCACATTTCGCTCACCTGAGGTAATTGTACCATAGAAGCAAGACAACATTTTGATATAGCTCTGACCCAGGGGTCCCAATTTAAACAATCTCAATAGCGGACCACACTGAAAAAACTACATGTCAAATATGAATGACCTAGGCTTTTAGGTTTAAAATCTAAGAAGTTTTTAAAAGGTTTTCCTATGAAAACTGATAAGCCCATATTTGGGGCTATTTTTTACCTGGGGTCATGCGAACAGTCTTGGTAGAGGGCCACATGACAAAGCTATATGTCAAACATTAAAGATATGAGCCTTACAGTTTCGGAAAAGAAGATTTTAAAAGGACACCTACATATACCGGTAGGCTAATATCTCTAAGTCAACCATCCATTAAAATGGCGGATGTGAACGCTGCTCTTCAGGTATTTATGAAAGGTACATTTATTCCTTCAAATGAGATTTTTTTGCAATGGTTTTGAAATTTCAATGGATTTATAGTTGTTTTCCGTATATATCCAGGCTTTAACCCAGAAGGGGTATAAAAGCCACTACCCGGACCGAACCGGACCGAACCTAGCCGAAATTTGCCGGACCGAACATTTTTCGGAGTTCCACTATAAGCATAAACAAAAATTAAATTGGAAAATTTTGGTACGTATACGATAAATAACCTATTATTTACACACTGAAAAAGTTTTGTAACCATCAGATATCTAAATATTGAAAAAAATGTGATTTTGTAATTTTAGGGGGTATAAAAGCCACTACCTTTAAAATTTCAGTTAATCCAGTTTTTCTGCTTAAAAACAGCTTGGTGTAATGTGATTTGATGATAAACGTATATCAAATCTTGTTTATTATATGACATGTACCAAAAAAACAATATTTGGGGAAACATAACTCTTAAATTCACATTTTACGTGATTTTTGTACCTGAATATAACGGTCCAGCGTAATATATTCATTTCCGTAAGAATCACACAACCTGTATATCCAGAGAGAGGGAGGGGGAGATCGATATTTATAGAGAGAGAGAGAGAGAGAGAGAGATTAGTTCCCTAAGCATTTTTATGATTAATAATATCGAATGTTGAACTGACTTCGTGTACAGTCAATCTTGTATTAAACGATCACTAATTGAAGTAGAAGTGGCAGTGCATTTTTGAAACAGATGCCTGATTAATGCAGTTGTTTGCCTTATTTTTACTAAACTGTAAGTAAATACCAGCAATCAATGGCTGTCGCTTGATACAATATGAACTATGAAGAGTAAGGTTTTCCTATGCAATCAGTGTAGACCTAGATCAGATGACAAGTGAATGAGCCATCCTATCAAGGTTAGCACTGTTTTCCATTTTGCCATATATTGAAGAAAAAAAGCTATCAAAGAAAGTCATAATTGACTACATGTACATGTATTTACATTTGTCCATTAATAAGTTAACATGTTACCTGCTAAAAAAAATCAGGACCACGAGGGTTACCAACTGTGAAAACAGAGGGTGCAGTTAAAATTCAAGACAGAATTATATAACATGATCAGATTCTTTTTAATCTTAAATCATACATATGTATGCACGTAAGTTCAAACAAACAAACATAAATCCTAAACATTGGGTTCAAAGACATGAAACTAACTTTAAAGTGTGTCGCCTTTAACAGTTGGTTCATAACTTGATAATTGTTGTTTGCATTGTTTAATAGCATGATATTAATAAACGCATGGTCAATAATTGCTATTATTGTTCAAAGTTTATAATAATGTTCTATATCTTCTAAGACCTTTTTCAACAATCATTAAAAAACTTTTTAATATTCTTAATGAATTTGAACATATAAAACTGTTTTGTTTTTTTAAAGATTAGTATCCAATATCTGATAATATATAAGCATTCTGCATATCATATCTATAAAACCACTGAAAAATACAGTTTGCGTCATTCTTACGGAAATGAATATATTACGCTGAACCAATATTCCGGTACGAAAATCACTTCAAATGTGAATTTAAGAGTTATGTTTCCCCAAATATGGTTTTTTTGGTACATGCCATATAATAAACAAGGTTTGATATAAGTTTATCATAAAATATCATGACACAAAGCTGTTTTTAAGGAGAAAACTGGATTAACTGAAATTTGAAAGGTAGTGGCTTTTATACCCCCTAAAATTACAAAATCGCACTTTTTCCAATATTTAGATGTCTGATGGTTATAAAACTTTTACAGTGTGTAAATAATAGGTTATTTATCGTATACGTACCAAAAGTTTCCAATTTAAATTATTTTTATGCTTATAGTGGAACTCCGAAAAATGTTCGGTCCGGCAAATTTCGGCTAGGTTCGGTCCGGTTCGGTTCGGGTAGTGGTTTTTATACCCCTTCTTTAACCCACGTACAAAGCAGTATGTGCTCTTAAGAAAATCTATTCCGGACGGCTAGCCCATCCTCACAGTGTAGGCTAGACGTCCAGAACCGGACGGCTAGCCTGCACCGTGAGGGTGGGCTAGCCGTCCGGTCCCGGACGTCTAGCCAGTAGCCAATGCCAAACTAAAAACAGTCTTCCAACTTCTTTCTGCCTATAAACAGACCCGGGGAAGGGCTCAAATTACACCCCATCGCCAACTAACAATTATTTTGCTTCATATTCCACATAATTAATATTAAAACCTTAATCTCACAGACTTAAAACCCACAAGTGACCTCTGCCATGTGCGCGAAAACTAGTTACATTTTTTTCTACTAAGTCAAACGAAAGTAAAAAATATTAATTATATCACTTCAATGCAAGTATTAAGTTGTTTTAATTATCATACAACATACGTGCCTCTAAGCGATTTTGACAAGTGAATCACTTGGTTAGAAACCAAAACACTCATTTTTCGCAAGTGTCGATGGATAATTTTATGGGTGGGTATAAAACTCTTGACCCTTACCAGACCCCCGCGAATGGTTACGGAACTTACCAAGAACTACAGTAATACTAATATAATACGACCACTAATTAAAACGTAGGTTAGTTGATTGTATAAAAGACAGGTGCTTTAAGCAGTCAGATGTTTTAAATTCCTTATAATTAACCCAATCTAATAAAAGAAGGTTTTAACCACAGGTACTTGA